>CM074728.1:15941873-17171873 GCA_037306005.1 Rhinophrynus dorsalis
TCCTCCTCGTGCCCCCTACCTCATCCTCCTCGTGCCCCCTACCTCCTCCTCCTCGTGCCCCCTATCTCCGTCTCCTCCTCCTCGTGCCCCCTATCTCCGTCTCCTCCTCCTCGTGCCCCCTATCTCCGTCTCCTCCTCCTCGTGCCCCCTATCTCCGTCTCCTCCTCCTCGTGCCCCCTATCTCCGTCCCTCCTCCTCGTGCCCCCTACCTCCTCGTGCCCCCCTACCTCCTCCTCCTCGTGCCCCCTACCTCCTCCTCCTCGTGCCCCCTACCTCCGTCTCCTCCTCCTCGTGCCCCCTACCTCATCCTTCTCCTCCTCCTCGTGCCCCCTACCTCATCCGTCTCCTCCTCCTCGTGCCCCCTACCTCATCCGTCTCCTCCTCCTCGTGCCCCCTACCTCATCCGTCTCCTCCTCCTCGTGCCCCCTACCTCATCCGTCTCCTCCTCCTCGTGCCCCCTACCTCCTCCTCCTTCTCGTGCCCCCTACCTTGTTGTGCTCCCTACCTCCGTCTCCTCCTCCTCGTGCCCCCTACCTCATCCGTCTCCTCCTCCTCGTGCCCCCTACCTCATCCGTCTCCTCCTCCTCGTGCCCCCTACCTCATCCGTCTCCTCCTCCTCGTGCCCCCTACCTCATCCGTCTCCTCCTCCTCGTGCCCCCTACCTCATCCGTCTCCTCCTCCTCGTGCCCCCTACCTCATCCGTCTCCTCCTCCTCGTGCCCCCTACCTCATCCGTCTCCTCCTCCTCGTGCCCCCTACCTCCGTCTCCTCCTCCTCGTGCCCCCTACCTCCGTCTCCTCCTCCTCGTGCCCCCTACCTCCGTCTCCTCCTCCTCGTGCCCCCTACCTCCGTCTCCTCCTCCTCGTGCCCCCTACCTCCGTCTCCTCCTCCTCGTGCCCCCTACCTCCGTCTCCTCCTCCTCGTGCCCCCTACCTCCGTCTCCTCCTCCTCGTGCCCCCTACCTCCGTCTCCTCCTCCTCGTGCCCCCTATCTCCTCCTTCTCCTCGTGCCCCCTACCTCCACCTCCTCCTGTATCTTCAGTAATATTACAGTGTCCTCAGTAGTAATACACAGTATCCTCAGTAGTATTACACAGTATCCTCAGTAGTATTACACAGTATCCTCAATAGTATTACACAGTATCCTCAATAGTATTACACAGTATCCTCAGTAGTATTAGTCATATAGTATCCTCAGTAGTATTACACAGTATCCTCAATAGTATTACACAGTATCCTCAATAGTATTACACAGTATCCTCAATAGTATTACACAGTATCCTCAGTAGTATTACACAGTATCCTCAGTATGAATAATACATTATCCACAGTAGCAGTGTCCTTAATGGTTAGACTACTAATTAAATAGTAAACCAGGGTTCTCAGTGGTACTATGGCAAGGTGCACAATTCTGATAAGCAGGGATGTAAAGTGTGCCTTCAATTGGTTTTACTTAGTACACACTTTGCAGGTTGTCCAAAATACTATACAGTTATAGTGATTGATATGGCTGCATCCGTTTTTTTCACTTACAGTTGTGTTGGGTTCTGCTGATTCTGATCCTCGTCGCCAGTTGTGCTGTTTTCCCAAATGATCACAACACGCTGGTGCTCTTTAAGGAGCTTGTGCAGTAGCTCCGGTTATTGAGGGGTTAACAGCAACGGGAGTACTGGGGGAAAGAATGCTGGCAAGCGTCCAAGTCCCTGCTCCTTCGGCATGTCTGTTCCGGTCCCTGGGTCTTCTTGGAATGGCGCCCACAGGGTCTCTGAGAGGGACAAAGGATCAGGAGGAAGCGGATGCCTCTCTGCGCATCCTCTTTCGACTGGTAGCTGCTTCCGGTCGGCGGCGGCCCGGTTGCCATGGCAACCCGCCGCATTGGACACCACACCCCCTACCACCTCCTCCTCCTCCTCGTGCCCCCTATCTCCTCCTCCTCCTCGTGCCCCCTATCTCCTCCTCCTCCTCGTGCCCCCTATCTCCTCCTCCTCCTCGTGCCCCCTATCTCCTCCTCCTCCTCGTGCCCCCTATCTCCTCCTCCTCCTCGTGCCCCCTATCTCCTCCTCCTCCTCGTGCCCCCTATCTCCTCCTCCTCCTCGTGCCCCCTACCTCCTCCTCGTGCCCCCTACCTCCTCCTCCTCCTCGTGCCCCCTACCTCCTCCTCTTCCTCGTGCCCCCTACCTCCTCCTCTTCCTCGTGCCCCCTACCTCCTCCTCTTCCTCGTGCCCCCTACCTCCGTCTCCTCCTCCTCGTGCCCCCTACCTCATCCTTCTCCTCCTCCTCGTGCCCCCTACCTCCTCCTCCTCCTCCTCGTGCCCCCTACCTCCGTCTCCTCCTCCTCGTGCCCCCTACCTCCGTCTCCTCCTCCTCGTGCCCCCTACCTCATCCTCCTCGTGCCCCCTACCTCATCCTCCTCGTGCCCCCTACCTCATCCTTCTCCTCCTCCTCGTGCCCCCTACCTCCGTCTCCTCCTCCTCGTGCCCCCTACCTCATCCTTCTCCTCCTCCTCGTGCCCCCTACCTCCGTCTCCTCCTCCTCGTGCCCCCTACCTCATCCGTCTCCTCCTCCTCGTGCCCCCTACCTCATCCGTCTCCTCCTCCTCGTGCCCCCTACCTCATCCGTCTCCTCCTCCTCGTGCCCCCTACCTCATCCGTCTCCTCCTCCTCGTGCCCCCTACCTCATCCGTCTCCTCCTCCTCGTGCCCCCTACCTCATCCGTCTCCTCCTCCTCGTGCCCCCTACCTCATCCGTCTCCTCCTCCTCGTGCCCCCTACCTCATCCGTCTCCTCCTCCTCGTGCCCCCTACCTCATCCGTCTCCTCCTCCTCGTGCCCCCTACCTCCGTCTCCTCCTCCTCGTGCCCCCTACCTCCGTCTCCTCCTCCTCGTGCCCCCTACCTCCGTCTCCTCCTCCTCGTGCCCCCTACCTCCGTCTCCTCCTCCTCGTGCCCCCTACCTCCGTCTCCTCCTCCTCGTGCCCCCTACCTCCGTCTCCTCCTCCTCGTGCCCCCTATCTCCTCCTTCTCCTCGTGCCCCCTACCTCCACCTCGTGCCCCCTACCTCCTCCTCCTCCTGTATCTTCAGTAATATTACAGTGTCCTCAGTAGTAATACACAGTATCCTCAGTAGTATTACACAGTATCCTCAATAGTATTACACAGTATCCTCAATAGTATTACACAGTATCCTCAATAGTATTACACAGTATCCTCAATAGTATTACACAGTATCCTCAGTAGTATTAGTCATATAGTATCCTCAGTAATATTACACAGTATCCTCAGTAGTATTACACAGTATCCTCAGTATGAATAATACATTATCCACAGTAGCAGTGTCCTTAATGGTTAGACTACTAATTAAATAGTAAACCAGGGTTCTCAGTGGTACTATGGCAAGGTGCACAATTCTGATAAGCAGGGATGTAAAGTGTGCCTTCAATTGGTTTTACTTAGTACACACTTTGCAGGTTGTCCAAAATACTATACAGTTATAGTGATTGATATGGCTGCATCCGTTTTTTTCACTTACAGTTGTGTTGGGTTCTGCTGATTCTGATCCTCGTCGCCAGTTGTGCTGTTTTCCCAAATGATCACAACACGCTGGTGCTCTTTAAGGAGCTTGTGCAGTAGCTCCGGTTATTGAGGGGTTAACAGCAACGGGAGTACTGGGGGAAAGAATGCTGGCAAGCGTCCAAGTCCCTGCTACTTCGGCACGTCTGTTCCGGTCCCTGGGTCTTCTTGGAATGGCGCCCACAGGGTCTCTGAGAGGGACAAAGGATCAGGAGGAAGCGGATGCCTCTCTGCGCATCCTCTTTCGACTGGTAGCTGCTTCCGGTCGGCGGCGGCCCGGTTGCCATGGCAACCCGCCGCATTGGACACCACACCCCCTACCACCTCCTCCTCCTCCTCGTGCCCCCTATCTCCTCCTCCTCCTCGTGCCCCCTATCTCCTCCTCGTGCCCCCTACCACCTCCTCCTCCTCCCTACCACCTTCTTCTCCTCGTGCCCCCTACCACCTCCTCCCTACCACCTCCTCCTCCTCGTGCCCCCTACCTCCTCCTCCTCCTCGTGCCCCCTACCTCCTCCTCATCCTCGTGCCCCTACTACCTCCTCCTTGTGCCCCCCACCATCTCCTCCTCCTTCTCGTGCCCCCTACCTCCTCATCCTCGTGCCCCTACTACCTCCTCCTCGTGCCCCCTACCATCTCCTCATCCTCCTCGTGCCCCCTACCACCTCCTCCCTCCTCCTCGTGCCCCCTACCACCTCCTCCTCCTCCCTACCACCTTCTTCTCCTCGTGCCCCCTACCACCTCCTCCCTACCACCTCCTCCTCCTCGTGCCCCCTACCTCCTCCTCCTCCTCGTGCCCCCTACCTCCTCCTCCTCCTCGTGTCCCCTACCTCCTCCTCGTGCCCCCTACCTCCCCTCCTCGTGCCCCCTACCTCCTCATCCTCCTCGTGCCCCCTACCTCCTCATCCTCCTCGTGCCCCCTACCTCCTCATCCTCCTCGTGCCCCCTACCTCCTCGTGCCCCCTACCTCCTCGTGCCCCCTACCTCCTCGTGCCCCCTACCTCCTCGTGCCCCCTACCTCCTCAACCTCCTCCTCGTGCCCCCTACCTCCTCGTGCCCCCTACCTCCTCAACCTCCTCCTCGTGCCCCCTACCTCCTCGTGCCCCCTATCTCCTCCTCCTCGTGCCCCCTACCTCCGTCTCCTCCTCCTCGTGCCCCCTACCTCCGTCTCCTCCTCCTCGTGCCCCCTACCTCCGTCTCCTCCTCCTCGTGCCCCCTACCTCCGTCTCCTCCTCCTCGTGCCCCCTACCTCCGTCTCCTCCTCCTCGTGCCCCCTACCTCCGTCTCCTCCTCCTCGTGCCCCCTACCTCCGTCTCCTCCTCCTCGTGCCCCCTATCTCCTCCTTCTCCTCGTGCCCCCTACCTCCACCTCGTGCCCCCTACCTCCTCCTCCTCCTGTATCTTCAGTAATATTACAGTGTCCTCAGTAGTAATACACAGTATCCTCAGTAGTATTACACAGTATCCTCAATAGTATTACACAGTATCCTCAATAGTATTACACAGTATCCTCAATAGTATTACACAGTATCCTCAATAGTATTACACAGTATCCTCAGTAGTATTAGTCATATAGTATCCTCAGTAATATTACACAGTATCCTCAGTAGTATTACACAGTATCCTCAGTATGAATAATACATTATCCACAGTAGCAGTGTCCTTAATGGTTAGACTACTAATTAAATAGTAAACCAGGGTTCTCAGTGGTACTATGGCAAGGTGCACAATTCTGATAAGCAGGGATGTAAAGTGTGCCTTCAATTGGTTTTACTTAGTACACACTTTGCAGGTTGTCCAAAATACTATACAGTTATAGTGATTGATATGGCTGCATCCGTTTTTTTCACTTACAGTTGTGTTGGGTTCTGCTGATTCTGATCCTCGTCGCCAGTTGTGCTGTTTTCCCAAATGATCACAACACGCTGGTGCTCTTTAAGGAGCTTGTGCAGTAGCTCCGGTTATTGAGGGGTTAACAGCAACGGGAGTACTGGGGGAAAGAATGCTGGCAAGCGTCCAAGTCCCTGCTCCTTCGGCACGTCTGTTCCGGTCCCTGGGTCTTCTTGGAATGGCGCCCACAGGGTCTCTGAGAGGGACAAAGGATCAGGAGGAAGCGGATGCCTCTCTGCGCATCCTCTTTCGACTGGTAGCTGCTTCCGGTCGGCGGCGGCCCGGTTGCCATGGCAACCCGCCGCATTGGACACCACACCCCCTACCACCTCCTCCTCCTCCTCGTGCCCCCTATCTCCTCCTCCTCCTCGTGCCCCCTATCTCCTCCTCCTCCTCGTGCCCCCTATCTCCTCCTCCTCCTCCTCGTGCCCCCTATCTCCTCCTCCTCCTCGTGCCCCCTATCTCCTCCTCCTCCTCGTGCCCCCTACCACCTCCTCCTCCTCCCTACCACCTTCTTCTCCTCGTGCCCCCTACCACCTCCTCCCTACCACCTCCTCCTCCTCGTGCCCCCTACCACCTCCTCCTCCTCGTGCCCCCTACCTCCTCCTCCTCCTCGTGCCCCCTACCTCCTCCTCGTGCCCCCTACCTCCTCCTCCTCGTGCCCCTACTACCTCCTCCTTGTGCCCCCCACCATCTCCTCCTCCTTCTCGTGCCCCCTACCTCCTCATCCTCGTGCCCCTACTACCTCCTCCTCGTGCCCCCTACCATCTCCTCATCCTCCTCGTGCCCCCTACCACCTCCTCCCTCCTCCTCGTGCCCCCTACCACCTCCTCCTCCTCCCTACCACCTTCTTCTCCTCGTGCCCCCTACCACCTCCTCCCTACCACCTCCTCCTCCTCGTGCCCCCTACCACCTCCTCCTCCTCGTGCCCCCTACCTCCTCCTCCTCCTCGTGCCCCCTACCTCCTCCTCGTGCCCCCTACCTCCTCCTCGTGCCCCCTACCTCCTCCTCCTCCTTGTGCCCCCTACCTCCTCCTCTTCCTCGTGTCCCCTACCTCCTCATCCTCGTGCCCCTACTACCTCCTCCTCGTGCCCCCTACCACCTCCTCCTCGTGCCCCCTACCACCTCCTCCTCGTGCCCCCTACCACCTCCTCCTCGTGCCCCCTACCACCTCCTCCTCGTGCCCCCTACCACCTCCTCCTCATCCTCCTCGTGCCCCCTACCTCCTCATCCTCCTCGTGCCCCCTACCTCCTCATCCTCCTCGTGCCCCCTACCTCCTCATCCTCCTCGTGCCCCCTACCTCCTCAACCTCCTCCTCGTGCCCCCTACCTCCTCATCCTCCTCGTGCCCCCTACCTCCTCAACCTCCTCCTCGTGCCCCCTACCTCCTCGTGCCCCCTACCTCCTCAACCTCCTCCTCGTGCCCCCTACCTCCTCGTGCCCCCTACCTCCTCCTCCTCGTGCCCCCTACCTCCTCCTCCTCGTGCCCCCTACCACCTCCTCCTCGTGCCCCCTACCACCTCCTCCTCGTGCCCCCTACCACCTCCTCCTCATCCTCCTCGTGCCCCCTACCTCCTCATCCTCCTCGTGCCCCCTACCTCCTCATCCTCCTCGTGCCCCCTACCTCCTCATCCTCCTCGTGCCCCCTACCTCCTCAACCTCCTCCTCGTGCCCCCTACCTCCTCATCCTCCTCGTGCCCCCTACCTCCTCAACCTCCTCCTCGTGCCCCCTACCTCCTCGTGCCCCCTACCTCCTCAACCTCCTCCTCGTGCCCCCTACCTCCTCGTGCCCCCTACCTCCTCCTCCTCGTGCCCCCTACCTCCTCGTGCCCCCTACCTCCTCCTCCTCGTGCCCCCTATCTCCTCCTCCTCGTGCCCCCTATCTCCTCCTCCTCGTGCCCCCTATCTCCTCCTCCTCGTGCCCCCTATCTCCTCCTCCTCGTGCCCCCTATCTCCTCCTCCTCGTGCCCCCTACCTCCTGCTCCTCCTCGTGCCCCCTACCTCCTGCTCCTCCTCGTGCCCCTTCCCTCCTCCTCCTCCTCGTGCCCCTTCCCTCCTCCTCCTCCTCGTGCCCCCTACCTCATCCGTCTCCTCCTCCTCGTGCCCCCTACCTCTTCCGTCTCCTCCTCCTCGTGCCCCCTACCTCATCCGTCTCCTCCTCCTCGTGCCCCCTACCTCATCCGTCTCCTCCTCCTCGTGCCCCCTACCTCTTCCGTCTCCTCCTCCTCGTGCCCCCTACCTCATCCGTCTCCTCCTCCTCGTGCCCCCTACCTCATCCGTCTCCTCCTCCTCGTGCCCCCTACCTCCTCATCCTCCTCGTGCCCCCTACCTCATCCTCCTCGTGCCCCCTACCTCCTCCTCCTCGTGCCCCCTACCTCCTCCTCCTCGTGCCCCCTACCTCCTCATCCTCCTCGTGCCCCCTACCTCCTCATCCTCCTCGTGCCCCCTACCTCCTCATCCTCCTCGTGCCCCCTACCTCCTCATCCTCCTCGTGCCCCCTACCTCCTCATCCTCCTCGTGCCCCCTACCTCCTCATCCTCCTCGTGCCCCCTACCTCCTCATCCTCCTCGTGCCCCCTACCTCCTCGTGCCCCCTACCTCCTCAACCTCCTCCTCGTGCCCCCTACCTCCTCGTGCCCCCTACCTCCTCAACCTCCTCCTCGTGCCCCCTACCTCCTCGTGCCCCCTACCTCCTCAACCTCCTCCTCGTGCCCCCTACCTCCTCGTGCCCCCTACCTCCTCAACCTCCTCCTCGTGCCCCCTACCTCCTCGTGCCCCCTATCTCCTCCTCCTCGTGCCCCCTACCTCCTCGTGCCCCCTACCTCCTCGTGCCCCCTACCTCCTCGTGCCCCCTACCTCCTCGTGCCCCCTACCTCCTCGTGCCCCCTACCTCCTCGTGCCCCCTATCTCCTCGTGCCCCCTATCTCCTCCTCCTCGTGCCCCCTACCTCCTGCTCCTCCTCGTGCCCCTTCCCTCCTGCTCCTCCTCGTGCCCCTTCCCTCCTGCTCCTCCTCGTGCCCCTTCCCTCCTGCTCCTCCTCGTGCCCCTTCCCTCCTCCTCCTCCTCGTGCCCCCTACCTCATCCGTCTCCTCCTCCTCGTGCCCCCTACCTCATCCGTCTCCTCCTCCTCGTGCCCCCTACCTCATCCGTCTCCTCCTCCTCGTGCCCCCTACCTCATCCGTCTCCTCCTCCTCGTGCCCCCTACCTCCTCCTCCTCCTCGTGCCCCCTACCTCCTCCTCCTCCTCGTGCCCCCTACCTCCTCCTCCTCCTCGTGCCCCCTACCTCCTCATCCTCCTCGTGCCCCCTACCTCCTCATCCTCCTCGTGCCCCCTACCTCCTCGTGCCCCCTACCTCCTCGTGCCCCCTACCTCCTCAACCTCCTCCTCGTGCCCCCTACCTCCTCGTGCCCCCTACCTCCTCAACCTCCTCCTCGTGCCCCCTACCTCCTCGTGCCCCCTACCTCCTCGTGCCCCCTACCTCCTCGTGCCCCCTACCTCCTCGTGCCCCCTACCTCCTCGTGCCCCCTACCTCCTCGTGCCCCCTACCTCCTCGTGCCCCCTACCTCCTCGTGCCCCCTACCTCCTCGTGCCCCCTATCTCCTCCTCCTCGTGCCCCCTACCTCCTGCTCCTCCTCGTGCCCCTTCCCTCCTGCTCCTCCTCGTGCCCCTTCCCTCCTCCTCCTCCTCGTGCCCCCTACCTCATCCGTCTCCTCCTCCTCGTGCCCCCTACCTCATCCGTCTCCTCCTCCTCGTGCCCCCTACCTCATCCGTCTCCTCCTCCTCGTGCCCCCTACCTCATCCGTCTCCTCTTCCTCGTGCCCCCTACCTCATCCGTCTCCTCCTCCTCGTGCCCCCTACCTCATCCGTCTCCTCCTCCTCGTGCCCCCTACCTCATCCGTCTCCTCCTCCTCGTGCCCCCTACCTCATCCGTCTCCTCCTCCTCGTGCCCCCTACCTCATCCGTCTCCTCCTCCTCGTGCCCCCTACCTCATCCGTCTCCTCCTCCTCGTGCCCCCTACCTCATCCGTCTCCTCCTCCTCGTGCCCCCTACCTCCGTCTCCTCCTCCTCGTGCCCCCTACCTCCGTCTCCTCCTCCTCGTGCCCCCTACCTCCGTCTCCTCCTCCTCGTGCCCCCTACCTCCGTCTCCTCCTCCTCGTGCCCCCTACCTCCGTCTCCTCCTCCTCGTGCCCCCTATCTCCTCCTTCTCCTCGTGCCCCCTACCTCCACCTCGTGCCCCCTACCTCCTCCTCCTGTATCTTCAGTAATATTACAGTGTCCTCAGTAGTAGTACACAGTATCCTCAGTAGTATTACACAGTATCCTTAGTAGTATTACACAGTATCCTCAATAGTATTACACAGTATCCTCAGTAGTATTACACAGTATCCTCAATAGTATTACACAGTATCCTCAGTAGTATTAGTCATATAGTATCCTCAGTAGTATTACACAGTATCCTCAGTAGTATTACACAGTATCCTCAATAGTATTACACAGTATCCTCAATAGTATTACACAGTATCCTCAGTAGTATTACACAGTATCCTCAGTATGAATAATACATTATCCACAGTAGCAGTGTCCTTAATGGTTAGACTACTAATTAAATAGTAAACCAGGGTTCTCAGTGGTACTATGGCAAGGTGCACAATTCTGATAAGCAGGGATGTAAAGTGTGCCTTCAATTGGTTTTACTTAGTACACACTTTGCAGGTTGTCCAAAATACTATACAGTTATAGTGATTGATATGGCTGCATCCGTTTTTTTCACTTACAGTTGTGTTGGGTTCTGCTGATTCTGATCCTCGTCGCCAGTTGTGCTGTTTTCCCAAATGATCACAACACGCTGGTGCTCTTTAAGGAGCTTGTGCAGTAGCTCCGGTTATTGAGGGGTTAACAGCAACGGGAGTACTGGGGGAAAGAATGCTGGCAAGCGTCCAAGTCCCTGCTCCTTCGGCACGTCTGTTCCGGTCCCTGAGTCTTCTTGGAATGGCGCCCACAGGGTCTCTGAGAGGGACAAAGGATCAGGAGGAAGCGGATGCCTCTCTGCGCAGACTCTTTCGACTGGTAGCTGCTTCCGGTCGGCGGCGGCCCGGTTGCCATGGCAACCCGCCGCATTGGACACCACACCCCCTACCACCTCCTCCTCGTGCCCCCTACCATCTCCTCCTCCTCCTCATGCCCCCTACCATCTCCTCCTCCTTCTCGTGCCCCCTACCTCCTCATCCTCCTCGTGCCCCCTACCTCCTCATCCTCCTCGTGCCCCCTACCTCTTCATCCTCCTCGTGCCCCCTACCTCCTCCTCCTCGTGCCCCCTACCTCCTTCTCCTCCTCCTCGTGCCCCCTACCTCATCCTCCTCATTCCCCTTACCTCCTCGTGCCCCCTACCTCCTCCTCCTCGTGCCCCTTACCTCCTTGTGCCCCCTACCTCCGTCTCCTCCTCCTCGTGCCCCCTACCTCCTCGTGCCCCCTACCTCCGTCTCCTCCTCCTCGTGCCCCCTACCTCCTCGTGCCCCCTACCTCCGTCTCCTCCTCCTCGTGCCCCCTACCTCATCCTCCTCGTTCCCCTTACCTCCTCGTGCCCCCTACCATCTCCTCCTCCTTCTCGTGCCCCCTACCTCCTCATCCTCCTCGTGCCCCCTACCTCTTCATCCTCCTCGTGCCCCCTACCTCCTCCTCCTCGTGCCCCCTACCTCCTTCTCCTCCTCCTCGTGCCCCCTACCTCATCCTCCTCATTCCCCTTACCTCCTCGTGCCCCCTACCTCCGTCTCCTCCTCCTCGTGCCCCCTACCTCCTCGTGCCCCCTACCTCCGTCTCCTCCTCCTCGTGCCCCCTACCTCATCCGTCTCCTCCTCCTCGTGCCCCCTACCTCATCCTCCTCGTGCCCCCTACCTCATCCTCCTCGTGCCCCCTACCTCATCCTCCTCGTGCCCCCTACCTCATCCTCCTCGTGCCCCCTACCTCATCCTTCTCCTCCTCCTCGTGCCCCCTACCTCCGTCTCCTCCTCCTCGTGCCCCCTACCTCATCCTTCTCCTCCTCCTCCTCGTGCCCCCTACCTCATCCTTCTCCTCCTCCTCGTGCCCCCTACCTCATCCGTCTCCTCCTCCTCGTGCCCCCTACCTCATCCGTCTCCTCCTCCTCGTGCCCCCTACCTCATCCGTCTCCTCCTCCTCGTGCCCCCTACCTCATCCGTCTCCTCCTCCTCGTGCCCCCTACCTCATCCGTCTCCTCCTCCTCGTGCCCCCTACCTCATCCGTCTCCTCCTCCTCGTGCCCCCTACCTCATCCGTCTCCTCCTCCTCGTGCCCCCTACCTCCGTCTCCTCCTCCTCGTGCCCCCTACCTCCGTCTCCTCGTGCCCCCTACCTCCGTCTCCTCCTTCTCCTCGTGCCCCCTACCTCCGTCTCCTCCTTCTCCTCGTGCCCCCTACCTCCGTCTCCTCCTTCTCCTCGTGCCCCCTACCTCCTCCTTCTCCTCGTGCCCCCTACCTCCTCCTTCTCCTCGTGCCCCCTACCTCCTCCTTCTCCTCGTGCCCCCTACCTCCTCCTTCTCCTCGTGCCCCCTACCTCCTCCTTCTCCTCGTGCCCCCTACCTCCTCCTTCTCCTCGTGCCCCCTACCTCCTCCTTCTCCTCGTGCCCCCTACCTCCTCCTTCTCCTCGTGCCCCCTACCTCCTCCTTCTCCTCGTGCCCCCTACCTCCTCCTTCTCCTCGTGCCCCCTACCTCCTCCTTCTCCTCGTGCCCCCTACCTCCTCCTTCTCCTCGTGCCCCCTACCTCCTCCTTCTCCTCGTGCCCCCTACCTCCTCCTTCTCCTCGTGCCCCCTACCTCCTCCTTCTCCTCGTGCCCCCTACCTCCTCCTTCTCCTCGTGCCCCCTACCTCCTCCTTCTCCTCGTGCCCCCTACCTCCTCCTTCTCCTCGTGCCCCCTACCTCCTCCTTCTCCTCGTGCCCCCTACCTCCTCCTTCTCCTCGTGCCCCCTACCTCCTCCTTCTCCTCGTGCCCCCTACCTCCTCCTTCTCCTCGTGCCCCCTACCTCCTCCTTCTCCTCGTGCCCCCTACCTCCTCCTTCTCCTCGTGCCCCCTACCTCCTCCTTCTCCTCGTGCCCCCTATCTCCTCCTTCTCCTCGTGCCCCCTATCTCCTCCTTCTCCTCGTGCCCCCTATCTCCTCCTTCTCCTCGTGCCCCCTATCTCCTCCTTCTCCTCGTGCCCCCTATCTCCTCCTTCTCCTCGTGCCCCCTATCTCCTCCTTCTCCTCGTGCCCCCTATCTCCTCCTTCTCCTCGTGCCCCCTATCTCCTCCTTCTCCTCGTGCCCCCTATCTCCTCCTTCTCCTCGTGCCCCCTATCTCCTCCTTCTCCTCGTGCCCCCTACCTCCACCTCGTGCCCCCTACCTCCTCCTTCTCCTCGTGCCCCCTACCTCCACCTCGTGCCCCCTACCTCCTCCTCCTCCTGTATCTTCAGTAATATTACAGTGTCCTCAGTAGTAATACACAGTATCCTCAGTAGTATTACACAGTATCCTCAGTAGTATTACACAGTATCCTCAGTAGTATTACACAGTATCCTCAATAGTATTACACAGTATCCTCAATAGTATTACACAGTATCCTCAGTAGTATTACACAGTATCCTCAGTAGTATTAGTCATATAGTATCCTCAGTAATATTACACAGTATCCTCAGTAGTATTACACAGTATCCTCAGTATGAATAATACATTATCCACAGTAGCAGTGTCCTTAATGGTTAGACTACTAATTAAATAGTAAACCAGGGTTCTCAGTGGTACTATGGCAAGGTGCACAATTCTGATAAGCAGGGATGTAAAGTGTGCCTTCAATTGGTTTTACTTAGTACACACTTTGCAGGTTGTCCAAAATACTATACAGTTATAGTGATTGATATGGCTGCATCCGTTTTTTTCACTTACAGTTGTGTTGGGTTCTGCTGATTCTGATCCTCGTCGCCAGTTGTGCTGTTTTCCCAAATGATCACAACACGCTGGTGCTCTTTAAGGAGCTTGTGCAGTATCTCCGGTTATTGAGGGGTTAACAGCAACGGGAGTACTGGGGGAAAGAATGCTGGCAAGCGTCCAAGTCCCTGCTCCTTCGGCACGTCTGTTCCGGTCCCTGAGTCTTCTTGGAATGGCGCCCACAGGGTCTCTGAGAGGGACAAAGGATCAGGAGGAAGCGGATGCCTCTCTGCGCAGACTCTTTCGACTGGTAGCTGCTTCCGGTCGGCGGCGGCCCGGTTGCCATGGCAACCCGCCGCATTGGACACCACACCCCCTACCACCTCCTCCTCGTGCCCCCTACCATCTCCTCCTCCTCCTCGTGCCCCCTACCTCCTCATCCTCCTCGTGCCCCCTACCTCTTCATCCTCCTCGTGCCCCCTACCTCCTCCTCCTCGTGCCCCCCTACCTCCTTCTCCTCCTCCTCGTGCCCCCTACCTCCTTGTGCCCCCTACCTCCGTCTCCTCCTCCTCGTGCCCCCTACCTCCGTCTCCTCCTCCTCGTGCCCCCTACCTCCTCGTGCCCCCTGTCTCCTCCTCCTCCTCGTGCCCCCTGTCTCCTCCTCGTGCCCCCTGTCTCCTCCTCCTCCTCGTGCCCCCTGTCTCCTCCTCCTCCTCGTGCCCCCTGTCTCCTCGTGCCCCCTGTCTCCTCCTCCTCGTGCCCCCTGTCTCCTCCTCCTCGTGCCCCCTGTCTCCTCCTCCTCGTGCCCCCTATCTCCTCCTCCTCGTGCCCCCTATCTCCTCCTCCTCGTGCCCCCTATCTCCTCCTCCTCGTGCCCCCTATCTCCTCCTCCTCGTGCCCCCTATCTCCTCCTCCTCGTGCCCCCTATCTCCTCCTCCTCCTCCTCGTGCCCCCTACCTCCTCCTCGTGCCCCCTACCTCCTCCTCGTGCCCCTTATTCCTCCTCCAACTGCCTCCCTACCTCCCCTTTTTTCATGCCCCCGATCTCCTCCTCCTCCACTTGCCCCACCTTCTTCGTCCTCTAAGTGCCCTCCTACCTTCTCCTCCTCCTTGTAGTGCCCCTTTCTTCCTTCTCCTTCCACTCTGATCTCTCGTTATACCTCATCTGGCAACTTACGTTCGGCTAATGAATGTCTTCTCTCAGCTCCTTTAGTGTCTACAGCCCTGTCACGTATCAAATGTTTTTCTTTCATTTCTTTGTACCTATGGAATGCTCTACCATCCAACCTGCGCCTCTTACTTAAATACACACCTCATGGATAAAATCTCAACATGCTAGAAGGCACTGATGTTGTATAATAAACACTCTTATTAATTATTTACTTTACTGATGTCCTCTATCATCATCAGAACTAGCACTGTATTCAGCACTTGACCCTTATGTACTCTGTATGTCTCCCATTACCAGTTTAGATTTTAACTTTTCGGGCAGGGATCTTGCACCCAGTGTTTCACTCTACAAAACACTTGGAACCCTGTATTGTTTAAACCCTTAAATTGTAAAGCGCTGCGTACACTTGTGGCACTATATAAAGGGTGAAATTTACTCACCGATATTTGTTTTTCCTCTGTGTCTTTCCACTGCATACTATGGGCAATTGGCTCCGCCTCCCAGCTGATAGGACCAATTGAAAATGATAAAGTGTGTGAATATCCTCCCCTCTGCAGTTATACTTTTGTCCAAGCTGCAAGAAGAAAAGATGGTTAGAGTTAACATTATGACCATAAGCAAATACTGATAGAAACTATAGTATTGCTAAAATGTATTAACTTGGAACAATACATGTACCAAATATATATAACCGGGTGGGTTGCCGTGGAAGGACACAGAGGAAAAACAAATTTTGGTGAGTAAATGTCACCTTTTCCTGTGTCCAATCCACGGCATACTATGGGACTTACCAGAGCAGTACCCAGTGTACATAGGGAGGGACCCTGAAGAGAAGTTTGTTAGGTGGATATGGCTGCCTCCAGCACCTTTCTGCCAAATTTGGCATCTGCAGATGCTTGGAAATCCAGTTTGTAGTGCTTCACAAAGGTTGAGACAGAGGACCAGGTTGTATATTTGCATCTCTCTTCAGGGGGAAACTGCTGCTTTCTGTGCCCAAGAGGTAGATATGGCCTTGGCTGAGTGAGCCTTAATTCTCAAAGAAGGTTCCTTGTCTGTGGATTCATAAGCAAGGATAATACAACTTCTAATCCATTGGGAAATAGAGGGCTTCGATGCTGCACATCCTTTAAATTTCCCATAATGATGGACAAATAAGGAGTCCATTTTCCGAATGAGTTGGGTGCGCCTGAGATAAATTTGGAGACAGCGTACAAGGTCGAGATTATGGAGGCACCTCTCCAGCTCACCAGTTGAGTTAGGGCAGAATGACGGAAGCATAATCTCCTGGTTTAAATGGAACTGGGATATAACCTTATAGCGGAATGCAGGGTTCGGACGCAGTACTACTTTCTCCTGATGAAATATCAGGCAAGGGGCAGTAGC
Organism: Rhinophrynus dorsalis; assembly: GCA_037306005.1. Classification (NCBI taxonomy): domain Eukaryota; kingdom Metazoa; phylum Chordata; class Amphibia; order Anura; family Rhinophrynidae; genus Rhinophrynus; species Rhinophrynus dorsalis. The sequence continues at coordinate 15,957,788 of CM074728.1, forward strand.
CATTAGGGCCTGAAGTGCCTCAGCTTTGTGAGCTGAAGTCACTGCCGTAAGAAGCACTGTTTCTAGAGTGAGGTGCTTCATGGAAACAGAATCCAATGGTTCGAAAAAGGGGTGGGAAGAGAGCTGCTGTAAAACCAGGTTAAGATCCCAAGAAGGAACTGTATCACATATGGTGGGCTTTATTTTAGATATTGCTGTCATGTATTTCTTTATTAGAAAATTTTCAGCGGAGGAGGTGGCGAGGACAGCTGAAAGGGCTGAGAGTTGAGCTTTTAATGATGCCGGTCATAGCCCTTTTTTGAAGCCAGTTTGTAAAAAAAGCCAGGATTTGTGGAGTAGAAATGGACTGTCTAGTTAAACCTTGAGAGGTACACCAGTGATGGAATATGGCACAGACCCTGAAATAGATCTTAGTAGCAGAAGGATGTCTGCCTTGCAAGATGGTATTAATGACAGACTCAGAGAGACCTTGGGGAGCTAAAGATTCCCGTTCAGCCTCCAAGCCCTGAGCTGGAAGAAGGCTGGATTGGGATGTAAGATTGTTCACTGATTCAGCAAGTGTAAGTGGCTACGAGTATGACATTGGCCCTGTCCATTCTTACTTTTCTTATGATCTCTGCTAGGAGAGGAATGGGTGAAAAAATGTTAGCTAGTGTGAACATCCAAGTTATGCTTAGGGCGTCCTGTCTGGCTGAGTTTTTTTCTGCCCACCTGGATAGGTAGAGTTGATACTGTCTGTTCTGGGCTGTGGCCATGAGAACTATTGATGGAGATCCCAGGATCTTTGTTAGGAACAAGTCTGTTTAGGCTCCATTCTCCCGGGTGTAGCTTTGTCTGGCTGAGGAAGTTTGCCTGGATGTTTCGGTGGGCTGATAGGTGAGATGCTGTTAAGGCTAACATATGTTTCTCTGCCCAGAGCAGGATTTTTAGTGCTAGGCTGTTGAGTTGAAGACTCCTGGTGCCTCCTTGATTTAAGAGGTATTGTACCGCTGTGATATTGTCTGACCGTATGAGGACTGCCTGTCCAGCTAGTGCATGCTGGAAGTGTAGCAGCATTTTCCAGATCGCTAACAGTTCGAGTATATTTATGTGAGATCTGGATTCCAGATTGGACCATGTGCCCTGTACAGACCTTTGGTTCCAGATCCCTCCCCATCCTTGACGGCTGGCATCCGTGGTGAGTACTTGTCATGATGGTTCTGTTAGCTGACGACCCTGCACCAGATTCCTCCTCTGAGTCCACCATGATAATTCTTTTCTGGTGGAGGTCAATACTGGAATTTGCATGTGCTCCCAGATGCACTTCTGTCATTCTAAGGACAGGGTTGCTCTGTTGTGACAAGTGTTTAATAGAACGCTGAGAAAGATTAAGCATGCTTTTTTTCCCCTCGTTCATTAACCATCCCAGGTCTATTAGCATTCGTCTGCAGATGGCTTTGTGGTCGGTTGTTATCTGGTACGAGGGACCTATAAGCAAGAGGTCGTCTAGATATGGCACAGCCTTGATCTGATGTGTACTTAATAACTCGGCCATGACTACCGCCAAGAGCTTGGTTTAGACTTGAGGTGCTGTGGCTAGCCAGAATGGCAGTGTGCGGATCTGAATGTTTTTTTTATATGAAATCTGAGATACTGACGGTGAGTTGGTCTGATCAGTATGTGATAGAAGGCGTCTTTTACGTCTATGCGGGAAAGGAAATCTTGTGGCTGAACCAGTTTTATAGCTGAAAGCACAGACTCCATCTTGAAATGTCGTATGCTCTAGAACCGACTGAGATCCTTTAGGTTCAGGATAAGACGAAGTTCCCCAGAAGGCTTTATAACAGAGAAAATAACTGAATAAAAGCCCCGGAATTTCTGAGTCATTGGGACTTCTTCTATCACTCTGTTCAGGATGAGGGACTGAATAACCAGTCTTATCTGATGTATCTTGGTTTTGTTCCTGAACTGTGATGTTCTGAATCTTGGAACCGGAGGAGCAGTCTGAAATTCTAGGACACATCCTTCCTTCACTATTTCCATAGTACAATTGTCGGGTTGGATGGATACCCAGGACTGATGGAATTGCTCCAGCCTGCCCCCTACTGGAGGTGAAGGAAGGGGACCTCTGGCTTCATTGGTGAAACTGAGCCTTCCTTTGGAAGTCCTTATGGATACCTCCTCTAGAAGGCTGAGCACCCCCTCGCTTTCGCTGATCATACCTTTTACCAGGCCGCTATCTCTTAGCGTCGCGAAAGGACTGGCGTTGTAATGTACTGGCTCTAGAATGTGATCCCCAGCTTCGTCTGTCTTGAGGCAGAAAAGGGCTTTTCCCTGCTGAGGATTATTTTATTATGTCCTCTAGCTGGTCTCCGAAAAGTTTGATCCTTTAAAGGGTAACAAGATCAGTCTGTTTTTAGAAGCCGGATCCGCGTCCCAGGATCTAATCCAAAATGCCCTTTGCGCTGTTACCGATAAGGCTGAAGATTTTGCGAGAAGTCTGAGGTTATCCAGAGACACGACACAGGAGTAGTTCACTGCGTCCTTTATAGTGACTAATTCTTTTAAGATTCATGATCTGGAGACGGATGACTAATTTTTCTCTTGCATGGAGACCTTCATCCAGTTCAGAAAATCCTGTAACTGTATAGGGACTTCGCTGCCAGAGGCACGCTTTAAGCAGTCAGGACATAACTTTGAAGGATCAGAGAGGGGTAGTTTCTGATCGCAGCCTGCACAGGATTTAGTTTTTACAGCAGCCTTTTCTTCCTTAGAAGGCTCTGCAGTCTTTTTCTGGTTTCCTTTAGCATCAGACATTATAAGCACAAATACGAATATCAATGCAGATACAATATATAATATATATATGTATGTATGTATCGGAAGCTGAGAAGGGACCACGTCGCCTTCTGCCGTCGTTCCCGGGTCTCTCCTTCTTTATGCCAGATAAGCACCGTCAAATGCACAGGTTGAAGTATGGACGGTCACTGGGAACAGTCGCAGGATCGCTGGAAGCAGGGAAGAGTCCACGTTGCTGCCTGACAGTCCACTAAGTTGGGTCGCAGGAAGCTGGCAGCAGGCGGTCAACGATTCAGGATACTTGGCGCAGATGGGTATCGGAGTGGATACTTTAGACCATAAGCAATACAAGACACCAGAACTCCTTGTTCACTCCAAACATAACTCTCTTTATTGGCAAAGACCACAGGTATTTATACACAGTACAGTACATTGGATCACATGGGGAACCTGATAAAATAGGGAACATGATTAAATCATAACACATCAGACAAAGGCCAGCAACAGATTGGCTTAACAGATACAATAACTTTTCAGATACAAAAGGGTTTTGATTTTACAAAGACTTGAGGGGCGTGAAGGGATTAACACACAGCAGGGGGTTTCAGGACAGTTCTCAATACATCTTACAATACAATGGCTTGAGGGACTGCATTACACATTCAAAGAATTAACCCCTCTCTGCCCCTTTCCTTGGAAGCAAGACAGCAGTCTAACTCAGGGCAGTTTTGTACATTAGCCCCATTCACATCAAGTCTATCAAAAGTCTTTTTTTTTTAGTGCACAACCAGGGCAAATTGTCCACAGTCTTTGGATAAATAGTTCTAGGGCCAGACAAGGGTTCAAGTAACAGGTAGGATCAGTTACATATATATTTTACCAGGAGATAGTTTATGGCAATACTTAATAAAGCCTATGATAAGATAAGATAAGATATGATAACAGCTGTATATCTCGATTGTTTGTAGAGAATACAAGCATAAATGCGGTAAAAAAAATCCTCCTGGAGACCCTCTTTCCTCCTGAGCTAAAATACCCCCCGATACACACAAGGAGGAAGACGCCAGGTAGCTTCCTGCGTTCCACTCGTTTAATGCACGCTTCACTTACGGCTTTGGTTCTCCTAACCCTTCCGCGTTCTTCCGGTTGCAAATGGGGCAAAACAGTTTAAAGAAGGGACAGAGCTGGCGTGCCGCCACTCTAGATCCCTGCAAGGTCTCTGGATCACGTCTTCTTGTTATAGCATGATGTGGGGCAGTGGAAGAAGGTATGTGGTCCGTGGTGAGGCAAGCCCCCATGGGAAAATAAGGAGAGAGGATTTTAGTCTTACCTATTAAATCCTTTTCTTTTAGTCTATACAGGATTCTGGTAACTTTGGGTAGGCGATCCGCCCCTTTAAGTAGGCAGGAACAATTCTAGAAATGACTGCAGGGGGTGAAGCCTACCTTTCCTCCTTGGCCGCAGCTAGCTAAACAGCTCCAGAAAGATTTGAGACACTATGACTAGATAGTGGAAGGAAAGAAAAGGACGTTTAGTCCAGACCTCAATGGCTCAGTTAACCCATGCTGCAGCGAATGCTGGACGCAAGGCAATACCAGCAGAGGCAAAAATGGACTTGAGGGAAACATCAAGCTTCTTGTCAGTCTAGTCTGTCAGAGAGAACGCATCAGAAACTGCTAAGGCGGTAGACTTAGATAGCCTTGAGACTTTCTGTCCGGAGATTTCCACTCATCGGCCACTAGGTGGTCCAGAGTGGGGTTAGGTGGAAAAGTATGGGGCTTTATAGGCTCCTGGAATACATCAGAGGGATCTGAGGAAACCTCCTGAACTGGGAGAATGCTTAGCGTGTTTAAGATAGCCCTGATCAGACCCTCAGCCAAGGGTTCTGGATCAACCTCAAAAGGATTCCCATAAAATTGAGAGGAGCCCACAGCAGAACATTCCTCAACATCTGAATTCATCCTCTTCAGAGGAATTTGAAGTGTCAGGTACTCCTTGCGGCTTGGGCAGAGAAGATCTAACTGAGGAAGGGGTCTGCCAGAAATGGAAGACCCCCTGTAATTGGGATGGAAAGAGTTGCAACATAGACCTAAGGTCCCTGGTAGCAGCCTTGAACTCTTGCACTCAAACTAATGCATGGCTGGAGGTCCCTGGGATAGATTCAGGGACATCAGAACATGCTGGGCATAAATCACCTGAGAATTCTCTAGGCAACCCAGCATGACATGAGGAGCAATGCGCAATGGGGGATACTGAGACCCCAGCATCCTTAGTCTTAGGCCTGGCCCCAAGCTCCAACGGAGTAGACATTCTCACAGTGTCAACAACGTTCAGAATAATTAATCACCCAATTTACAGTGTGTAAGATTAAAAGTTCATCCCAGAAATTGCTAAAATACACTTATCTGGCACGCGAAGGGTTAATCTGCAGACGAGATAAGGAGAGTCCAAGCCCTGCGTAGGATAAAGGGCTGCCGTGGCGGGAGCCAATCAGAAATGAGCACGCAAAGCAAGCACTCATGGAAAATGTAGTTTTCCCAGAAAAAGTACCCCAACAGTGCCTGAAGCCCCCTGAGCCCCCCCACCCAACAGACTTGCATTGTGAACCGGATGATGGAGCAAGGTCAGACAATTAAAATGAGCCATCTCTGAAGTCGCTAAGTTGAGCGGTTGCAGAGATATGTCCCAAATTGTATAGTCCCATAGAAGTGAATGGAGCAATGGCATCTATGCGGTAAAGCACGCCTTAGAGGCGCAGAACACAATTTTGTCAAAGTTATAACTGAGAAATAAAAATACATTAAACATCACTGGAACATGTAATCAAACCCAGAAAACACTGAACCCAGTAGGGAAAGTGCCAATACCCACCCCAAAAGATGCCAACCAGCAGGTAAAGGGTTAATTTACCACAAAGTTGCTCCAAACACTGACAGACATAACAGTAAAGACCCAGCGAGTGCAGGAGTGTGCAATAAGAACTCCCAGGAATAACCTCTGGGCGGAGGGGCACTGTGGGACAAGTGGACCTGCAGCACTCAAAGGGTTGCTCACTTTTCCTGCAGATTTTTTGTCTTCAGATTACAATGTAGTAAGAAGTACCTCAGTGGGTAACTCCTGGGGAAGCACTTGGAATCAAGATTTTCCCCCCTCAGGGCTGGTCCCCAAAAAGCACCTGGATAATGAGCTAGCCACATCTAAGGCTATTGTCAGTTATGGTAATCTACCTAATGGTGGTATTCCATATCTAACAGAAAAATAAAAAAAGTTTCCAAAACTATAGCAGAACTGTTCTCTTGCCTGTTATCTTCACCAAGGAACAAATCTTTCTGGGACTAGCTCCACCCCTTCAGTCATTTCTAGAATTGTTCCTGCCTACTTAAAGGGGTGGATCGCCTACCCAAAGTTACCAGTAACCTGTATTGGACGACAGAGAAAACTTGTTTTAGGGAGGGAGAGTAATGCCTCCTTCCCCCAGTTTGGGTAGGACCAAATAACTGCAGAGGGGAGGATGTTCACACTTTATAATTTTCGATTGGTCCTACCAGCTGGGAGGTGGAGCCAATTGCCCATAGCATGCCGTGGATCGGACACAGAGGAAATAAACATTCATTTAGTTAAAGCATACCGCCTCTTTAAGTAGACACAAAGGTGCATAGTGAGCTACACCTGAAACATCCGGTTTGTTCTTTTGGGCGTCGTTCTGTTTACCACTAGTCTGAAGACCTCTTTTTGTTCTGCTTTGCATACGGGTGTTTGATTTCCATTGTGCGCTTATAATTGCGAGGCGTTTCTTATCTGCCATTTCCATTTCTAGGGCGATATCCACTGCTGATTTGTCTTTTTAATCTGTATCCCATAGTAACCTTCTTTGGGTTGTTTTGCTCAGTAACCCGCATGCAAATTAATCTTGCAGCAGGTGTGTCTCAAAGTTACATGTTGATGCCAGTATCAATCTTCTTAGTTTCACGGCTTACATCTGGATGTTCTCCCCTGGTGGCAGTTTGATGGAGTAGAACCAAAATCTCTCAGCTATATACAGTTTTGGTTGGTAGCATGCGGTCAGTATTTCCACTAGCTCTGGTCTCCTGGTTGCAGACGGACTAGCAGATTCCTTGAGATGCCATACGGCTTTCTCACTACCCTAGTCAAGAACAAAGTGACTTCCTTTGTGTCAGGTATATTGTTTGTGTCCATAAACTGCTATAACTTTTCAACATACGGAGACCAAGGCTCAATATCTTCATCTAATTCTTGCAGTGTACCAGTTTGGGCCATGGTGTGTGTCGAAAAGAAAAAAAGTGAATCCTTATCAGTTGTGTTTGTGATTTGTTTTTGTGTGTTAGAATTATACTAAGTCAATGTAGTTGAACAGCATTTAAAAACTTGTTGTACAGAGAGAGAAACAGCAGTGTTTCAAAATACCAAAGGCCGTGAGGCAGCAAAATTCAGAGTGTGCAGTTAGCAGTGGGGCACATTTAAGCGGGGATACCGAAGCAGATCCAGATAGCAGTGCAAGAGCGGTATTGTTTGAGTTGGGCAAATGTTGTTACCCATAGAAGTATTAAATGCAATAGCAACAAATTATATATCCTTGGTAAGTTATACAACAGATGGTCCCTTTGTTGTTAGGCAGATACAGATGAATATTTCAGTATTGTTTTGTATTGTAGGTAGCAGTAATTCCTCCCATCAGTATGAATGCAGCAGCTTTAAATGGACAGTAATGTCCCATAAATGTTTATAGTTTTGTAGAGGTTAAAAAATGAATCTATAAGCCACAAATCCTCACTCTCAAACCGCTATAGTTTGAGAGATATTAGCATTCAAAGTTTGCCCCTCTCTCTCCTCCTGACGAAGGCTCTGCAGTAGAGCAGAGATCGCATTGTCTATAAAGAATTACTTCATTGGAAAGGTCTACAAAATGTGCCTGGTTTGCAAGCACACTCTGTAGAGCATTTCTATGAAGTAATTATTTTTAAACAACTATTTCGGCTATGCTGCAGAGCCTCCTGTAGTCAGACGACTAAAACTCCTGCTGTCAGCTTTGAAGCTGACAGCAGGAAAGGGGCAATCTTTGAATGCGATTATCTCTCAAATCATAGCAGTTTGAGATATAGGATTTGTGGCTTATAGATTTTTTATGGAACATTACTGTCCCTTTAAGCAACCCCCCTTTCTCTTCCTATTCTTTCCTTTATGCCATCCCCTTCTCCTCCCAGTCTCCCCTACTCCTCCCCTTTCCACCCCTCATCACCTCCTTCTTCTAATTTCCCTTGTAATGCCCATCACCTCCCAGTTGTCCCCTTAGCATCAGTCCTCAACCCCACCTCCTCCTTAGTCTTCCTCTTATCTTCCACATTACTAATCCCTATATTGTAGCTATGCTAAAAAGAAATTTATTGCTCCCAGTATCATCTCTCAGACCCTTATGGCTTGAGAGATAATAGCGTGCAAAGTTCCCCCCTCCCTGAATGCACATAAGACTGTCCTACGACAGCTTCCCCTGCAGTCAGCTAGAACACTGACTTCAGGGAAAGGGGCGGGAGGGTGGAACTTTGAGCGCTATTATCTCTCAAACCATAAGGGTTTGAGAGATGACACTGGGGGCAATCATTTTCTTAGCATAGCTACAATATGGGGACTAGTAATTTGAAAGTATTACTAGCCCTTTAAAATGTCCAATATCAGTGTTTCTGTGTCTGAGGTACCATACTTGCTCGTCTGTTAGTTGGCAGGAGTGGGAGCCATTTGTGAGACTAAAACATGTATACTTCATATTATACACACAAGTGAATGTTACAAGAAAGATAAAGTAGTAAGTTGTTTTAGTGCTGGATACATACCTGTGACTGAATGATGTAGAGTGTGTGTATACAGGCACGGCCTCCACAGATAATGTGGCATGTTTGTCATGCTGAAACATGGCTCTGAATGATTAGATGTAAAAGCTAGCAATTTTGAGTATTTAACGTAGAATATACTTTCGGTATGTTCCTGGCCTCAGAGACGGCAAGGAAATTTTTAATTAAAGCGTTGTTGTATCAGCTCCCCTAGGAGCAGACCTGCTGTTTAAGCTGGGGTACATTATAAGCCATGGTGGCGCAATGTGATCCCTGGTTCATCAGTGCTGCATGTCACCACAAATCCACTGTCAGGCTAAAGCCAAATATAGTGGGCCTATGCCCAGAACCCAGTAGGTTGTGGCTGAGAGGTGCAGCCCTGGAATCTGTATGCAGTCTTTCCACTTGATCATACTTTGAGTTGCCTGTATTAAAGGCAGTTACGAAGTCTAGTATTATATGAGAATCATGCATATAGAGCAAATGTAATGCATTGAATTCCTCTGCTAATAACATATATATATCCTTCAAACACTCAAAGAATTGAAATTGGAACTTACCTTAATTCAAGTTGGCATATTTGAAAACAGCATTAAAAACTGCCTGTATCATGTTAACCAAAAAGGTCAGCAAACATACAGTTTAGGAGACATTAACAAATTCACATTGTAATGTATGCAGATTGTAGTACTGTGCAGCATCTACAATGTTTTCATATGCCAATAGAACTGTGCAGTATCAGGAAGTGTTTAATGTGAATTTTGCACTGATAGTTGCACTGTGTAATAACTTACATTGCTATAGTTTTAAAGATATTCCATGTAGAAGGGTCCCCCTCCCAGCTGCCTCCCCTTGGATCTGCATTCTAGTAGTGGGACCGGATGGATGCAGCAAGGGACAAACTTATGACAATGTAAGGAAAACCCTGCCCCCCTTGACGAAGGAGGGAAGGATTTTCCTTTGCTTGCTGCAGCTTGCCCCCTCACCGCACTCCATCCGGACCACACAAGGAAAAGCTTGATGCTGAAAGAAAGGGCAGAAAGGTGATCTTTTTACATGGAATATCTTTAAAGCTATAGCAATGTAAGTTATTACACATAGCACAACGTGTTATGCTTACCATAATGAATACTCTGATCAAATTTAATTTAGCCATTACTATCCCTTTAACATGATACAGGCAGATTTTAATGCAGTTTTCAAATATGAAAACTTGAATTAAGGTGAAAGTTCCACTTTAACCCCTTAAGGACTACGTGACGTGCTATGACCGATTCTATGTTTCTATGTCACAGTCCTTATACCCTTAAGGACCAGTGACGATCATAGCACGTCATGTACTTTTTACTCAAAGAGCTCTACCGGGAGCGCTGTAAGTAAAAACGGGGCCTAAAATTGATCGCTCCAAGACCGGAGCAATCTCTCTTAGGCCTCAAAGCGCAGCGCCGGTATGTGTTACAGGTCACGTGTCCCGGCGCATCGGCAAGGATCAAAGCGGTCCTTAAGGGGTTAATCCCCACTGGCAATGCTGTGCCTCTTGTGCGAGTAAAATATATAGCTTCTGAAATGTTTATATTCTAAATATATGTAATACATTTTTTTTTGCATGGTATCTGCAGATTCACATTTAAGGAATAATACACTAAGACAAGAAGCAGTCAATTGTCAGACACCAGCTGTTAATGACTAACTCCCATGGAAGTATGGGAGTTGTAGTCCCCAACAGTTGGGAATACAATCTCCAGTTCCTACATTATTCTTCTATACACTCTGTGTACTAAGGCTCTGGAGTGATGTTAGTACATAGGCTTGATGGAACATAGAAAATAAGAGTCAATATTTATACATCTCCCCAAAGGTCATTAAGTGTAAAAGCAGAGTGGCGCAATTTTGGGGCAAAACAAGAGGACAAAAACCTTTCCCGTTGACTTATATACATTGAGAGACCTCTCTACCATTGAAAGGATTAAATGGCAATAACTTGGAAATATTTATCTGTCCCCTGTGTTGCTGTTAATTTGCTCCAGATTTTCATCACTTTGCTTTTATACACATGGGCCAGTGTTTTACCAGAAACAGAAATGTAACATTTTCAGTGTCATGGGATTTAAACCACTGACCTAGTCCTCAACTATACATAGAGTTCCTCTGCTATAGCCACAGGCCCAAACAAGTGTAGCAGAGCAGTTAACATCCTACTCACCATTAAATGGCAGGAGAAGAAAACCAGCATATTCATCCATGTAACACTTTGTAAAGAAATGTGCTGTGCATCCCTTTGACATGCAAATGATTAATATATACTAAATCACATTAGCAGTGGAACAATTCAATGCAACCATAGTCCTATTTTGTTTACTATATAGCCTATATGGTACCACCCAGAGGTCTACGTAAATTGGATAATATATAAAACCATTTACATACAGTGAGCAAGATAGGTAGAGTGGTATAATGTTTCCTGGGATGAATAACTGGTAGGCGTACTGCAGCAAAATATACAAACGCTTGTATAGTACAGTTAAGTTACCCATGCAGGTTCTCACGGGATCTACAAGTCATGTGAATGCTGCATGTATACTAGGGGGCTGTATTCAATAAATTAAAGAGGAACTGTTCTGAATCAAACCAACTGCATCAAAGGAGACAAACATTTTCAATATTCCATTTAAAATGTAGTTTTTAAACCTCGAAAGCTAGAAAGGCCTTTAATGCATGCACTGCAAACCTATAGTTTAAGGGGCTAAAAACACCCCAATTAAACCAATGTCAGTATTTATTTGTTCCCAATGGTGGGGCTGATTGGCTCCAGATTTACTCCTCTTTACTGAATACAGCCCTTAATGTACATCTTGTTGTATGCAACACACAGTTGTGGGGCAGACCAAGTCAGTCATACACAACGGCAAGGTTAATCTGTCTGCTTTAGTGCAGTTGATCCGCCTCTCATTTTCCCTACTTTAACCCTATGAGTGCCAGAGTGGAACACAACACATTGCAATACCACTCTGGAACTCAAAGGGTTAATCCTTTGAGCACCAGAGATTGTTTTTGATACCTCTCTGGCACTCAGAGGGATACGATCCGCTGTTTCTACTGAACAGCTGACAAGTATGGCAAATCAGAAGTTCCCACTCTACTCAATGGGGCTTTTAGCCCTCCACTTTATGTATGTATAAAGCCTATTGTTTCTTTTGAGAAAGGCGGAAAACCAAAGGAAAAAACAAAACACACACAGGCCCACATTGGTACATTTAAATATATTTGTTTTACAAACTTTTTAAACATACTCTGCCTTTCTATACTATCTTAAAGATATAATAACAAAAGTGCTAAACTGATTACGAGAGTCTGCACACGAAAAAATAAAGGGAAGATTACATACACTGGAGCCAGTTTACAGACAACAACCAACTTCAATAAACAGAATTAGATGAAGCCACAACCAAACTATCAACTTCAAAACTAAACAGAAAATATTGCATATTCATAGCTCCATCTTATGACAAACAATTTGTTTGTTAACTACAGAATCAAAAATGTTAAAGAAAAAAAAAAGTTTTAATGCACATTATAGCATTCCTACAAAAGGTCCTGGATTATCTAATTTTCTATCAGTATATTGATCCAAAAACCGTAAGTAATTCTGTAAGATTACGGTTCCTCTTGCGGTTTCATTTAATCTATAATATTCACATCCATTAGGCGAGTTTATCAGGACCAACAAAGTTATATAGGCTTTGGTGGTGTCAAAATTCAATAATTGATTTTAACTTATCGATGTGTGCCATCATATTAACCCTTAAATTGACCCAATGTTCAAAAAAACCTGAAGTAAACCAAATACACAACAGGGTAACAAATAACTATTCCCACAATTGGTGATGTACATGGGGATTTTAACCTCTTTGAATGCTAGGTCTCAAATGCAGTGGAGACATTTCTAGCATTTAAGGGTTGCAAGCCCCATTTAAATCAATGGGAATCATATGTACTTTTATCTATTCCCCTATGGTGCAGTTGGTTTGATCCAAAATGACTTTAATTTCAACACACGGCCCTAAGAGCCAGAAGTGCCACATACATCCCTGCAAAGCTATGGTCCTCAGTTCAGGGTGCCCCACTTTTTCTATGAAAACTGACAAAACAGTTAAAAGTTGAGCTTCAAATGTATATTTATGTAAATGATGCAGAATATGCTCTTTGATACCGTTCTGACAATGTGGCATAAGAAAAACGACATTATTGAACCCTTCATTAACACCTTGAGAAATTTCCTATACAAGGTTAATGGCACCCTGAAAGTTCCAGATCACAAGTTACAGCTTCCATGAGTGAAAAGAGAGAATCACTGTCTTATAGGAGCTAAATTATTCAATAATTAATACTAAGTGTACTTTTGATGATATGGCGACAACCATGTAATGCTTAAAAACAGGTTACAGCTTTCATATGGAAAGGTGTCATATCTCCCTATGGAAAGGTCTGCGCTGCATAGCAGCAGGTTCAGAGAACAATTTTACCTCAACTTCCTTCGTCAATGGTCTGAGAAAATAGTATAGTGTAGGAGCAGGCAACGATTAGCCCTCTAGCTGTTGGTGGATGTCCATCATCCCCAATCATTGGCAAAAGAAAGGCATGAAACAGTTTGCCTTACACACACAAAAATGTCAACAAGGAAAAAACTTTTTTTCTTTATTACTGTTGCCTGTGACAGAGAAACACATTTAACTTTCAACCAGGAAAAGCGCTAGAATAGGATTCATTTATAATAAAAGTTTATTATTCCTTTAAGGAGTTCATACTGCAGCAGGAACTCTCTTAAGAACAGCAACTTGTTTTTAAGCATTGCAACTAATTTTAACAAACATTCATATTTTCATTTAACTTTTCTAAATACACAACCCAAATTCACACTGAATTAACAAATTGGGGAATAATGTGGAAACGTCTTCAAAACAGTGAAAACGTTTATGATTAAAGTGTATTTTAATAAAAAAATACACATTGCTGGGTTCATTTACTTCATACAGTTCCTTACGTGTACATGAAAGGGCAGTTATTACAAAAATGAAGCACTATGTTAACTTTCTGCCTTATTGAGACTGATTTACTAAGAACTTAAGCACTTCTGGAGTAAACCAACTGCACCATATGAGGTTTTTAACCCCTGTTGAATACGAGAGAGGTCTCCAACACATTGCAAAGCAAGGGGAGAGATTCTCTAAGACGTGATTAAGTGAAGATGACTTCTCCAGTTCCTATGTTATTCTGTGGAGCCAAAGCACTAAGATTTCTTCAGCTCTGGAGATCTTAGTGAATAGGCTCTGTAGAATAACACAGGAGCTGGAGAAGTCATCTCTACTTTATTCACCTCTTTATCACTGCTTAGTGAATCTCACCCAATGCGTTGGTGACCTCTTTACCATTCAAAGGAGCTAGAAATCTTACTTAAACCAATGGGGATTTTTTTTTGTCCCCTATGGTGCAGTTTGTGCCAATTTTTTTCTTCTTAGTAAATCTGTCTCGTACTTTTTGCAGGCGCTTTGGTTACACAAAACAGTAGACATCACCCTTTACATCCGCCATGAATCTCAACCCCAGAGTAGACCTCAATTTAATTGCGGCTGTCTGCTGAACTGGAACGGCGCTTGGAAGGACGGGGAGATGGGGAGCGTGCAGGTGGGTCTGCACTGCTAGTTTTCTGAGAGTATTTCTTCTCAGGTGTACGGCTCTGAGACCGGGATCGACTTGCAGACCTGGAAGAGGCACGCGATTTAGACTTGCTGCGAGACCTGGAGTAACTTCTGGATCGTGATCTGCTTCTGCCAAAAATAGTATTTTCATTAAGAGAATTAGAAATTAAATCTTCTTTAATAAGACATCAAAAAACCATAGTCTGCACTAGACACAATCACAATAGTAATAGAACAAGTAGTATTGACTGGCAATGCTCAAGAGAACAGCAAATCTGCTGCAGTAGAGCAGGGTTGTGTAACAGTGATAACCCAGCTGTTGGTAGGCGGTGTTTGCCTTTACCCAAGTTGACCACTGACCAGCTCAGGACTGTGGGAGTTACAGTCAATCCACAACAACTGGAGGGCCACTGTTCACCACCTTGTGGTAAGATGTGATATCTTGAGTTAACGATATAGTTATTTACATAGTAAGATGGTGCATTTTGAAAACCTGTACATATCTTGGGGAAGGATTCAGGAAACTGCATTACATGGAGCAAAAAAATCCACTGAACCACACAGATTTAATTGGGGTTTTAAATGCCTCGAATGCTAGATTTCGTGTTGAGAGACCTTTTCAGCATTCAAGAAATTTAAAATTTCCTTTGTGCTTCCTAAACCTTCTGGGAACATCAACAGGTCATGTTTTAAGGATCTCTCCAATTAAGCACAGGCAGACCAATCACAATGCTTGATCTACCTGTGACCAAGCAGCCATATCCTGAAAAGCTCACACTTTGCTGTTCCCCAAGTAGCAACACTAGGCTACACTGCTCTAAGTTGCAGTTTGTTTGCACCAGAATTATTACCCTTTCGTTTCCTGAATAGCACCCAAATGGTTGAGGACTTTTGAGCTACACATTAGCTAGTATCAAATTTATAATTGTGCTACTCGCAAGTGCATAGAACTGTTAACCTGAGGACCAACTGAATGACCAGTGCATTGCACATGCCTCTGGTCCTCAAGGAGTTAAAGCTCATGGATTTACTAGTTAAAGGGGCTGTACCTCCAAAACAAATAGAGAATACAGTAGAGAGAAGAGATGCCAGATCTGTGTAATTTTTGCCGTCATACCTCATTCACATAAATGGTATGTAAGTGTATATATTTATATATTATACATAAATAAAACATATGCCAGCAAAAACAGCCACAGAATGTCAATCACATCTATTGCGAAGGCCAGAGGGTCCCGGGACCTGGAGTAAGTGTAAGAAACCTTGTGGTTCATCCTAGATGCCATTAGGTCCACAACTGGCGACACAACTCTGAACTATGGAGTTGAAAACTGACAGCTTGAGTTCCCATTTCCTAGGATCTAGGCATTGAAGACTGCAGTAGTATGCCACCACACTGTCTACCCCAGAATGTGAATGGCTGAGAAAGCTAGATTGTGAGTTTCTGCTCAAGCAAAAATTGGACAAATCTCTGACCATGATTGTTCTACTGGTACCTTCTTGGCAGCCTTTGCATTTTAAGGCAATTTGAACCTGTAGGCCGCGAAGAAGCAGGGGGAAAAAAAAGCTGAGAAGTCAGATAACTCCCCTGAGATTCCGGCACACTGATCACAAGAGGACACAAGGTTGGACCAGAGCTAAGAGTGGCTCCCTAAGCTAACAGGGTGGCATCTGTTGTCACTATGGACCAGTCCAATATGACCAAACAGGCGACCCAACAGAAGGTGGTTTTCCTGATGTCACCAGCAAAAATCCATCCTTGAGATGGCATTGCTGCCTGGACCAAATTCTGAGGATATCCAGCTGAAGGGCTTAAGTGTGGAAATGGGTATATGGCACCAAAACCAGTGACCTGAAATATCCTCTCAGATTGGCGAGCTAAAGCCTGAGACAGCCTCCAAGACATGGTCTGAACCATGTCTGCTCGCAGGAAGGCCCATCCCTAAAGACTGTCAAATCTCATACACCGAAAGACCAATGATTGAGACAGTCACAGAGGAGTTCCTGAAGTTTATCACCCCACCGTGATGATCCATTTGGAGATAGAATCATAAGAATTCCAAAGGCAGCTTTAGCATATCATCTAGATAAGGAATAAAAGGGCTTCCCAAACTATTGAATACGGGCGGACAAAGCCCCCATAACGTCTGTGAAAATGTGGACTGGATGCCAACCCGAAGGGAAGGACTGTGAATAGATACTAGTGATCCTGAAAGGTGAAGCAAAGTAATCTTTATCACATTCAAAGATTCATTCCTTGAGGCCAAAAGCTTCCCTGGACACAGTGGCAATAATGGAGTGCAAGGACTTCATCTTGGCCAGCTGCATATGAACAAAAAGACAGACACTTCAGATCCAAAACTGGACGACAGCTGCCATCTTGCCTTGGGAATATAAAAATGTTGGAACAGAACTCCATGAAACTTTCCTGAGAGGGAATGTAAATAAAGACCGGCATATCCACCAGGGCTTGAACCCTTCACAGGGTCATGAGGTACCCATGATGAAGAAGCAACTATGTCAGTGAAGTGTATGCGATAAATGTCCAATATAACCCTCAGAGATGCCCAGAGAGGGTCACGTATTGTAGAAATGACACTGGCCCCCTCTGATTGCCTGAGGAAGATTAAAATAAGTGGAGGATTTCTGGGTAGGCTTCTTGCCTTCTCTTTGGGGTGGAAGTGAGGATGGGAGCCTTTGTTGTATGAACGTATATATGGGGGAGGGGGAGTGTTTGAGCTAGGCTTCTGTAGAAAATGGTGCAACAAAACTCCTGCCCCCAGTAGCATGGCTAATGACCCTAACAACTGTTTTCTCAAGAAGGGTAGAGATAAGGGACTTCAAATTCTACTGATCTGACAACCAGATATTCAGCTAAAGGGCACTGTGTGCCTCTACCGAAAGAGCAGCCACGGTAGAGATAAGGGATATAATCCAGGCACATTCCTTCTAAGAGGAACCGGGCCCTTGAACTCACTGTGTAGGGGCCACAGTACAAGAGGGGCATAAATGACCTGTTTGACCCTAAAGGAAACTGGTATGGCAAGGTATATGATTAACCACTGCAGAAACAGCTGTGGTTCTAGTGTTCTTGGGCTTCCCCATATCCCCTTTGAATTCTGACATGTCACACAAAACCTCAGAGGGTCTGAAATGAAGGATAATAAACTTATCTGCCACACTGAACAAAAGGAGTGTCTGTGCATCAAATCCTGACTTTTACAAATAACCTATGACTTACTATAAATAAAACAGCGGGGGTTTAGTTGCATGTTTTTGGCCAAAGGCATGGTAAGCCCACCTGCCCTATCTGCCTACAATCTGTGAACATGTATTTAGTATAATGCAATTAAAAGCCTAGAAATGTTTTGATGCTCTCCTGACCACACACACGTAACTATCTGAATACTACAAATAAATGCTATGTTGAGCTGGCCAGGAATCTTCACCACTGAAGTGGAATTTGCAGTCCCTGGATATCAGACTGCCAGGTGAGGAGAAAGCCTGCAGCAATCCCACACATTCTGTCACTGCATTAACTTCTGCTGGTAGGCTATTCCACTTACCTACTACCCTCTCACTGAAGTAAAAATTTCTTGCAGTGTGCTGTGTACCACTCTAGCACTGAAAGGGTTAAGATTATGTAGGAGGTACAGCTTCTATAAACACCACTTCTCCCATCTTGGAGCAGCAGAATTACAGCCTAATTTTACATGCATCAAAAACACAAGAAGAACACAGCACAGAAGTGCCTCTAAGTGCAGTCTGATAGAACTATAGATAGATCTCCCACTTGAACCTCCCCCAGCAATGGGCACTCACTCTCACTGGAGGCTGAGCCAGCCTCTGGGCATTTAGGCACTCCTTAATAATACCACTCTGTAGTCTCTGTTCGTTTTTGTTGTTGTTGTTTTTTTTTTTTAATACTTTGAGAAACATTATATAGCATTGGTACCTTTCTTAACCCCTTAAGACCCATGATGTGCCAGGACCATCACGGGTAAAACGTGCGATAAGGACCCATGATGGTCCTAGCACGTTATGGATTTCAACATGGCACTCCATTTGGGGAGCCCTGAATCGATTAGTGAGTGGCTGGTCCTTATGGGGTTAAAGGAAGACGATATCAGCAGAATAATATACAGAAGTGGGGTGAAACATTCATGGTGAAGGACTGCAATTTTTGCCAATATAAAAATAAAATCCTACCTGTGCTTTTTGCGATCTTCAACTAGCTTTATCTTGCGACCACTCAGTTCCACTCCATCCAGTTTATCCATAGCACTCTTCATGTCACTATAGGATGCAAACTCCACAACCCTGTGAAGAAGAAAAAAAAATACTTTAACCCTCTCAATGCACTGCACACCATGCTGGTACTCAAATGGTTTGTGTGTTCAGATACACAAGTTATTGTTTTCAGTTAGTATGAATTCTTTAACCCTTTGAAGACCTCAGGGGTCTGCCATATACTGCTTTATAATTCACTGCACACCCTGGGGTCTTCCAGGGATTAATCACCTTTAGTTGTGAAAATAACATTGATTGCTTTATACTTGGATAGATAAATAACATATAGACCCATTATTCAAGCCTGTACGCATTTCTGCAGATCCCGAAATCTAATGGAATTTATCAACTTGGAATTCCGCTGCAGCTCCCATAGCTAGCAATGGATACCATCTAGTCTTGAATGATCAACTGACTGAACCCCAAAATGGGCAATTTTAGGGCTGCACAAGTCAGACTATCTACGTAGAAATCAAAAGATAAGCAATAAGCAAAGACCAGTCTCTGGAGTTCCCTGGTGTGTACCGGAGTGTAATGAACAGTTTCCAGGGTAGACACTAGGCGGCCCAGAACCCTGATGTACTCCATGACCAGGGCCAAGGGAAACTCCAGAGCTTGGGACAGGTCCTGCATAATCTTTGTTTTCCCAGTCGGGTGATAAATCTCATTCCCAGAGATATCCGTTCCTGGGAAGGCACTGATGAGGACTTCAACATGTTCAGGATCCACACAAGGTGGACCAGAATCTGAGCATATTCCTGGACTTGCTGAGCCAAGAGCTCCTTCGAAGGACCCTTGAGTAAAAGACCATCCATATAAGGGGTCATATGAATACTCAGGGTGTGAATCAAAGCCAACAAAGCTTCCATGTCTCTGGTAAATACCCAAGCAGAGGCCAGCCAAAAGGGCAGAGCGGTGATCTGGTAGTGCTCAGAGTTGAAGGCAAAGTGCAGACAGCATTGACTGTCTGGCTGTCTCAGGATACACATAGCTGCGATGGCAGAGCTCAAGGACACCATCTTGAAGCAAGCAGTCTCTGCATACAAGTTGAGATGCTTGAAATCCAGGATGGGATGGCAGCTGCTGTGCTTTTTTGAAACCACAAACAGGTTGGAATAAAAACCTGACCCTCGCTCTTGGCGAGGTACTGGAACCAGAACCTCCTTGTCCAGAAGCGAATGCACCGCCTCCCTGCACACCCACAGTTTTTTCAGGGTTGTGGGAACCCTCCAGTGGAAAAAACAAAAATGAGGAAGGGACTTGAACCCTATTCTGCACCCTTCCGAGACATCTTTGCCTTTTCTGGAACGCATGGGAAGACTATTGCAGAACAGTGGGTTTAGTGGGTAAAGACCTATAGGAACCTGCAGACCAGGATTCCGAGAGTCACGCGGAAGCTGGCTTGACAGACCGGTCTTGCAACAGTTTGCTTGGACTGCCACTGCCGTTTGGGCTTGGCGGGGGAGCTAGGGTAAAGGCCTGCAAGGCTTGCGGCCTTTGCACCTCTGTTTTGAGGCAACGAAAAAAAGGTTCCTCGCTATAGTAGGGCATTTAGAGGACAGCTGAAGTAACAGGGCACTCTTGCCCCAGTAGCATCACTTATGATCTGCTTTAGCTCTGGGCCAAAAAGATTTGCCCTGAAAGGGTAAGGAAAGATAAGTCCGCTGACTAAATCTTAAGCCACAAAGTGCACTGTGCAATAACAGAGAAGGCTGAGTCTGTGTCAACAACCTGACTGCCTGAAACAGGGCATCTGAAACATATGTGTTACCCTCAGTCACGTTGGCTAAAAATGCCATTAGGTCCTCCTTGGCAGCATCCGCATGGACAGAGTTCCATCAGCTGCTCACCCCAGACAACAGCAGCTCTGTTGACCCAGGCAGACACAAATATAGGCATCACCGCAGCCCCTTGGCTGCAAAATTGGATCTGAGGATAGAGTCAAGATTCTTATCCACCCCACATCCTTAATCCCCGCAGCATCTGCCAACAGCAGAGAAGTGGACTTGGCGAGCCTGTAAATAAGGGGATCCGCAGAAGGAGAAGCCCAATACGAACCAAAGCTGCCTCCAAAAAGGGGTACAGCTTAAAAAACTTTAGGAGATAGTGAACCTCTTATCTGGTGTCTTCCACTCATCCAGAGTGAAATTAGGGAGAAATACAGTAGAGGATTTCCTATACCCCTGGAAGACATCTGTAGAGGAAGGACCCTCTTAAGGGGTGTCAGACCTTAAAAGTCTGCAAAAACAGCCCTGATAAGCCCCTCAGAGGGAGGGGATCAGCCTCATAGGAGTCCCCATAGGAGTAGGATAAATCCATATCTTCATATTCCCCTACCTCTCGGTCATCCTCAAAGAGTCCTCCTCAGAGGAGCTTATGAGTGCAGTCATACTCTGGGCCCAAGGGGCCACATATCTGAAAGTGGTTGGGGCTTCCTAGACTGAAGGACCTTGGATGGAGAGAGAAAATTGGGCCATAGTGGACAACAAATGTTTGACCCAAGCGGGCTCTTGTTCAGTGCTGGAGTGGCCCAGCAGAGTAGTAGAAGGCACAGCACAGGAGGGACAGAGATTCAGAATACCCACTTAGCATGAGGAACAATAAGCAAGGGGCAGGTCAGAGACACCCCTGAATCCTTAGCTTTAGGTCTAGCCCCATGTCCCTTAGAATACGACATCCTGACAGGAGTAGCATCCAAACCAGTGTAAAATACCTGAGTGCAGGGGAAGTCTGTCATTCAACAGGCTTGCGGCTCTGCAGCTGAGCTGAGATCGCGATAGTAAAAAAAAATAAATAAAAAAATAAAAAAAAATATTTCACTGAAACATTCTTCTACGTGTGCTTGGTTTACAAGCACACGTACAAGACCGTTTCAGTAAAATTATTTATTTATTTAACAGCGAGATCTCTGCTCTGCTGCAGAGCCGCCTGATGAAAATTAGACCGGATATCCCTGCAGTCAGTACAACTCTGACTTCAGGGAAGGTGGAGGGAGGGGGAACTTTGCTTACGGTTATCTCTCAAACCATAAAGGTTTGAGAGACGACACTGGGGCCAATTGAATTCTTCTTGAAATATCTACACTATGGGGGTTAGTAATATTTAAGTTTTACTATCCCTTTAATTTGGCCACCAGAATACTTTTCTTCTCCTCCAGAACAGTACGCTCACTCCACCACTTTTAAAATCACTGTCATGGCTTCCCATAAAGCGTCGTCTCACATTCAAAATCCTCATTACCTTCACGGCTCTCCATCATTTGTACCCACCTTCTATTTAAATATCCCGCCCTCTACACACCACACATGGTGGACAACTCTCTCCTCCTTTAACCACTATCACTGTTTCACTACTGAAGCCTTTCTCCCTCGCTGCTCCCTACCTCTGGAATGCCCTACCACCAAGCATTCTCCAAGCCTCAACAACTTTAAGTCAAAGCTAAAAGAGCACCTCTTAAATGTAGCACTACCGAAACAGGGAAACATTATCTCATATGTCAAAAACTGCACTTCCTCCTCTACCTGTATGTTACCCATCCTATAATTAGATTGTAAGCTCTTTGGGACAGGGACCATTTATCCTAATGTATACAGGTGTTCACATATTATGATTGTCTATATAAATATACATTTCTACCATCTGGTTACATACAAGGTTGATTTAAAGTGGTGTGTGTACAACAATACATCACAATAAGTTACCTTTTACACAATATCCCGGTTGTTTGTATATTAGTGTTATATCCCATCAGTATGGAACAAAAGTTCTTTATTACATAGTATTAGTTGGGGAAACGGTCTAAACACGCAACTGAAAAATAGCTGACAACGTGTAAAAGCAAACAGAATATATTCTGTGACAAACCAACATTCCCATGGATGCTAGAGAGGTCTCCAATGCATTGTGAAGCAATGTGTTAGAGACCTTTAGTATTCAAGATATTAAAGGGATAGTATTGTCTAATTTAAGAACATTTTAATCTTGGAGTCATTAAAAAAATAAACTAAACAATCCCAGTCCTATCTCTCAAACATTTATGGTTTGAGAGATATTCACGGCTAAAGTCCCCCCCCCACCTTTCTCTGATGTCAGCACTCTAGCTGACTGCAGGAGAATCCAGTCCTGGGACCGGCGGAGGCTCTACAAAGTGTGACCGTTTTTTTTTTTTTGTTTTTTTTTTTTAAATTAGACAATACTATTTCCATTTAAAATCAGTGGGATTTTTTTTTTTCCAACTTGTCCCTACAGTGCACGTTGTTTATCCCAGAATCACTTCAACCCTTAGAGTGACCTCCAACACGAATTCAACATGCACTAGAGACAGCTCTGGCATCCAAGGGGTTAACACTGAATTAATATGAAAATACTAGATGGCACCAATAGATTCATGACCAAAACAATTGGGAAAAATATAAGATAGTAGGGAATAGGTTATATTAATTTTTACAAGGGGGGGGGGGGGGGAAATCACTGTCCACTGGCAGTCAGAGAATTACACAATAACTTACCTCCCAAGTTTCCCTCTTTAGGATGTACACTTTGGTCCTGTTCTAAATGATTTATTCAATGACACACACAGGCATCAAGAAATAAACATTCTCTGTAATGCCCCATCCAACAGCCATGCCCCCAGCAATGCCACCCAAAAGGTCTCTCTTTAGCCATTTGAAATGTTGGGAAGATAGGCAATATACAGCCTTCCACTCTAGCCTCGACCCACTGTCGGTCTTTACTGAAATGAGTTGTGTGGAACCCTTTATAGTTCTTCAGGACACCAGTTTAAGAAAGACTGTTACAAACTATATACACATACCCCTCGTTTCTGTTAGTTCTGTGTGCATCCACATAGGTTACCTCTCCAGCTTTTCTCATGAAATCCTTGAGATCCTGAAAGAAATGACAGACCGCATGAACACTACTGAGAAACAAGCCTGCTTTCTAAAGCGGTTTTAAAAACAAAAGAAATGTAGAAATTGTTTAAGGATTAAAATCCCTAGGATAAACCAATGTTAGTGCCTTGTAAGAAAACTATTGTAGTATTAAATATTATGAAAGTCCGATAAATATTTGAAGTGCAAGCACTTAAGCAAGTTGCATTTTTAACATCCTTAGAAATTTCTATATTATTTCTACATTAAGCACAGCAGTATATAAACTGTAAAAAAAAAAAAATAAATAAATAATAAAAAAAATAAATTGGATTACACTATAACAGTTCACTTCTATGTATTTTCAGAACTGTATTTTTGAATTAAAGATGTAAAAGATATTGGCATTGTATTATTCCAAACCCAATTTACTTACCACAATATACAACCAGTGATGGGAGGTACCATAAGCAAAGAGTCGCTTGTCCATTACCTAGTTGACCAAGTCAGTAACTCTTTTACATGAGAAGGGTGGAAGGCGGCAGGACACGACCATAGCATCATTAAATGATTGAGGTAAACCCTGAAACCACTGGATGCAATCCCTGGAAGTGGCTAGAGAACCTGAAGCTGACCTTAGCTAGCCACTCTTGCACAAATCTGGACAAACCAAGATCTAGATCGGCAAAGCGGGAGGGTGATAGGAACCAAAAGGAAACTTCAGAACAGGCCCAGCCCTAGAATTTCAGCCATTAGCAAACCAAAAATTCTTGGGCTCTCCTCCACACAAGAGAAACGAGGCTTAACCCAAAGAAAGGCTGTTAAAAGAGGTTCAAAATGCACTTGGTTAGATATACGATTGAGAAAAAAAAACAAAACTAAAAAAACAAAAAAACAAAAAAAAAAACAAATGAAAAAAGTACTTGCTACAATATCAATTGTGTACACTTCGAGTTGCGCACAAAACTCCTCTTAATATACAGATGTGCAACTGTTTATACATTATTTCAGTTACTGTCGACATTAGAATATGCTCGTTTTTTGAGAAGTTCTAAAAATAGAGCCATCCTCAAAACAACTGATTTTTAAATTTAATTCTATTTTTAACAATTTGTAAAAACCCAGACACACCAGAAGATTATGATTTCCAGCTTTTACAAATTAACATAATCCTTGAAAACTCTGAAAAGAAAAATTTGCACAATATAACTGTAAACTCACTAGTGGAAATTAAAACAAATGATTTAACTAACAGAATTTGTATCAAGCCATATTCGTATACCTTTTCTATCCCAAAGAAAATGCAAAGTAACATGCCTCATTCATAGCTGCAGCAATTAACTCATGCACCTCTAAGAATTAAGGGTAAATTTACACAGGCGATAAGTGCAGCTTTTTCAATGTTGCAACTGCCCTAATAATGAAAATCACTAACCTCAATGGCAATCTCATGATGCACCGTAAAGAATATCTAAGATGCAACATGTTTTATCTAGCTAGATTGTTCCCAAAAATTATATTGCAGGTTGTGATGCTCATCACAACCTCCAACAGCTGGTCGACCCTTGTAGAGTCAACAGCTGGTTGACCCATACATGGTCAACATCCAAGTGGGCAGGGCATCACTAATCACCACCCCACTAGGGGATCATCAGGGGAATGCAGGAGATTGGAAGCAAGTATACACAGGTGGCTTGCACTATGCTATAAACAAAGCTACCAATTTGCTTTTGTGAACTTAAAGCTTAAAGAGGACCTGTCACCTTTCCAAATCCTCCCATCAGTGGGAGCCTCCATATTGAAAGGAATTGGATGATCAGGGTTGGAAATGTCCACTAGTCTGTGACTAGTAAATAATAATAATCATAATAATAATAATTAAAAAAAAAAAAACACACACATCAGACAAAGTGATGCTGGGCTAATAACCTTTTCTCTGACCGGTGAACCTCACTGATTTTCCAGCCGTGTGCGGATTAGTACTCTCTTAATGTATCCACCCCTGTGGTGAAAACGGACAGCTTCTAGCAGCAAGAGGATTTTCTAGGATATGAGACTTGTTAATTATATAGTCTCTGCTGAGATTAGATTACTTACCTACTAAACCAAAAGTCAGTAAAACTTAATTGAAAGAGGAAAAAAAAAAAAAAAAAAAAAAAAAAAAAAGATATAGGCAGTTTGAATAGATACCTTCATTTGGAGAAAAAGCAGTGTAAGTGACAGGTCCACTTTAATTGTTTACACTTCCAATTTGAAACCAAAAACTCCCCCTTGATGCACACCTACCTGGCATTCATTCTCTGTGGAAAGTGGTATTTGACAGTGTTTAAAAAGTCTGGAAGACTTTTTAACAACAGGCTGTGTACAACGATGGGAGTCAGACACTGCTAAGGCAGTTTTATAGATGGGAAAGTATTAACCATGTACAGTCAGATTACAAACAAAAAGGATGCTGTGTAAGAAAACCTAATACACACAGAGCTGCAATGCCCTACATAAACTTGAAGGCTCCAGTTTTATTTCTAAATATGTAACTTGTCTGTAGCCTAATATGTCCTGGCTACTTATGGATGCTTTCGACAAGAGTAAAAAACAAATCAAAGAAGAAGCCATTCTAATGTAAACAGGTGCTCAGATCCAAGAATTCACAAACTATTTAAAGGAATAGTAAACTATTATGAAAAAACGTGATTTTCCTGCTGTGTGCTGCCACCGTTAGAAGTTTTATTGGAAAGTTGTAGCCATTCAAACTGTCACAAAAGTGTTAAAGTGGTTACCATCACATTCTATGGAACTGCAGTTGGAGACTTGCATCTCCCATAGAAAGCAACAGAATAAGTGAACACCAGGTGAACTTTCTGGACACCAGAGGGCACTGTTAAGGTAAACACAAAAGGGAATTATATTTCCCAGCAGTGGGAGTATCGGCAGGAAAAGTGCTACAGTTTAAATTTTTTTTCCCCTTTCAAAAAAGTGTAATTCAAAGATCTGAGGGTATTAGACAATACCCTTTTCACTTGGGCTAACAGTATAAGAAAGTCATATCCTGAGAGGTATTTTTAAAAGAAATATTGCGGTCTCAGTAATTTAATATTGCCAGAGTAAACATACCCCTCTTCCTGTGTGTAACATATAAAGCATAAAACTGTGTTACTGCTAATCACACAAAATAAGTCCCTAAAGCAGGGGTGTTATGACTTGTGGTTCCCCATTGGTTGTTGGGCTACACCTCAATCATCCTCAGCCAGACCATGGTCATGACTGGAGTTGTAGTCCTTCGCCCTACGCTGCAACATCCCTTCAGCTGCAGAAAAAAAACACACAACCTATCAAGCCATTAACGTTATTTTGTTGCTGTAGCAAATAAAAGCTATTGGCAATATAAAGTTTAACTCCTTAACTCCTTTGGCTCTCAAGGGGTTAAGATAACTGCTTTATTAAGCATTCACAGATATAATGAAAGCTGCACAGTGAATTCAGATGACTGCAAGAATGCAATCAATGACATTTACATAAATATTAAGAGGCAGGTGACTGAAGGTAGCGTGATAAACTGCAACAAGCTACAAATATAATATATGGTACATGCACATACACTGTTAAAGGGATAGTAATACTTAAAATGTAAAAACAAATATGTTGTAGGGTTTATCCCCCTGAGTAAAACAAGAGTACTCCCACTGCTGAAAGGTGTTTCATTCAAAAGTTATTAATTTTCAAAGTTGAATTTTTTAGGTGCAATATCACAGTGGCCTGAAATTGTACAGTGGCGCTGTTGGTACACCATCCTATGGAGATTTATGGTCAACTGACCAGAGCTGTCCATAGGATGGTGTAGCAACAGCGCCACTGTACAATTTCAGGCCACTGTGATATTGCACCTAAAAAAATTCAACTTTGAAAATTAATAACTTTTGAATGAAACACCTTTCAGCAGTGGGAGTACCATTGTTTTACTCAGGGGGATAAACCCTACAACATTTTTTTTTTTTTTACATTTTAAGTATTACTATCCCTTTAAAGGAAAATAAACACCTCCTGATAACCTTCCCAGCTCTCAAGCACACTAATATGGGTAGAAACTTCTAATAGCCACTAAAATCAATTGTGTGTGCAATGGTTCTCCAAAATGATTCTTTAACTGGCTCCATATAGGTAACCTTCTTTGGCGAAGGACTTCAAAGTGCTCTCACATAAGACTACCAAAGTAAACAGATACTTAGGGGCCATTAGTATGTTCTTGCCAGATTAGCCCTTTGAGTGCCACATGGGTACGCAAAAGCTTTGCGCAATCCTCTCGGACTCAAAGGGTTAAAGGGATAGTAATACTTTAAAGATCTACACTATGGGGATTAGTAATATTAACAAAATAATTTAATAGCCCCCAGGTTCATCTCTCAAACCTTTTTGGGTTGAGAGATAACCGAACGCAAAGTTCCCCCCTCCCCTGAAGTCAGCGTTGTACTTACTGACTGCAGAGATATCCGGTTTTATTTTTCATCAGGCGGCTCTGCAGCAGAGCAGAGATTGTGTTGGTAAAAAAGAATTATTTCACTGAAACGGTCTTCTACATGTGCTTGGTTTGCAAGAACACGTAGAAGACCGTTTCAGTGAAATAATTCTTTTGTACCAACACAATCTCTGCTCCAGAGCCGCCTGATGAAAAATAAAACCGGATATCCCTGCAGTCAGTAAGTACAATGCTGACTTCAGGGGAGGGAGGGGGAACTTTGCGTTCGGTTATCTCTCAACCCAAAAAGGTTTGAGAGATGAACCTGGGGGCTATTAAATTATTATTTGAAGAGCTACACTATGGGGATTAGTAATATTAAAGTATTACTATCCCACTAAGGTTAGAGTGGTATACGATTATCTGGGGTTATTGGTCCTTTAAGCATGTTACAGCCAAAGTACAAAATTGGTCAATGCCAATAATAAATAGCCATTGTACTCATTGCTAGCTACTTCTGTAAATAGTAATTAATTTGTTAATTCCCAAATTAACTCCTTAAGGACCAGAGGTGTGTGCACACACATTGCTTTGCAAAGTGTTGCCCATCCCTCCGTTTCAAAAGGGGTTCAATATAGTAAATATGAGCTAAGGTATATTACATGTGAAAGTACGGCTTTAAAATAAGTATATTGAACCCCTCTTGAACCGGAGGGAGTGAGCAACACTTTGCAAAGTAATGTTCATTTACAGAAAAAACACACAGTAATTCTCCCCTTCTTGGGGTTACTTCCCAGTCCTGAAATTCTTCTCCCACCTCCCTTCCTCCCAGCTGGACCAGGGAGGGAGCTTGTCCATGCTTCAGTTCGTACTGGTGTGCATCAAGTCTATCAGGACTGGGAAGCTCTGTGCCACAGAATGCAGAAATGGGTCCAGGACTAATTTTGACAGCAAATTTCTCAATAACTATGGACTTACAATAAAAACAACCCAGCGCTCTAGACACATTTACACTGCACTAATAATATGAGCCAGGGTTTATTACATGTGAAAGTTCCGCTTTAAGTAAGCCCAAGACAGGGAGAATTACTATATATGTGTTTTTTTTTGTTTTTTTTCTGTAAATGAACTGAAATAACAATGTCAAGTTCATTTGTATGTTAAAATATACAATGCTTTTTTAATGTAAATTATTCAGTACTTTATCTTCAGGTGACTTCTAATGGCCAGTTTCCAGCAGCTTCAATTCCAAAAATACAGACGGCCCTTATTCATGAAGTTAAAGAGGAACAAGACTGGTGCAAACCATCTGCACCCTATGATACATTTGTTATGCTTCAGAATTACTTATCCTTTGCTTTCTGAATAAGGCTCCTAGGGTTGTATTCAATAGGCTACTGATGAGCATTTTTTTTTGGGGAAAACCAACTGCATTTTAAGTTTTCAAAATTCCTGTCTATTTAAATGTGGCTTTATCCCCATCAATGTGAGAGGCCTGAAACACACGACTTCATAATGCAATGGATATCCCTTGTATTCGCGATGTTAAAAGCTCCCATTTAAATACATAGAAGTTACTTGTCCTGTAACATGCAATACTGGAGCAAGCCTAGTGCATGTCTTTAACTTATGAAGTATGGCCCATAGTGTTTACAATATAGAGTATATATGTATACAAGTACAGAAAATAAGTTATTCTAAGCATAGTACACAACAAGCTACAAAGTACAAAATATCACAGTACTGGGCTTCTAGGCGGTGGTTAAATACAAAACAAACTGAAAACGTGTGCGTCTTATTTTCTTTGTGGCATTAAAAAGCAGGTATTAGGACAATTTAAAAATAAAGGTTATTTAAGACATTTTTGTAATGCTCACCTGCCAGCTGACACGAGAGGAAAGGTTTTCTACAATAATTCTATGCTCTGTACGAACCGGAGGACCATACCTACTGGTAAAGCCAAACAGGAACAAATAGTATTAAGATATGCCACTTACTCATACATCAGCTAAGCACAGAGATCCAAATAAGTGAGAACTGAGTCCTACCGCAGATATTCACTGCTGGAAGGAAGTCTAATCACAACAAAGCAGGGGAAGGTGTCTGTTGGATAGGGGAATGCCCCATCAGGGTGTAATGATTATTGAATACTCAGTCTAATTAAGAATACTAGCTGTCTAACATTTTATTACAGTATTACAGCCTATGATTAAGTTCTTTGTAACGAAACGCGTTAGGCGGATCGTGTATCCGTGAAACATTTGCACTCAATAAGTAATGCTTTTATATGGATTTCAATAAAAGATG
Organism: Rhinophrynus dorsalis; assembly: GCA_037306005.1. Classification (NCBI taxonomy): domain Eukaryota; kingdom Metazoa; phylum Chordata; class Amphibia; order Anura; family Rhinophrynidae; genus Rhinophrynus; species Rhinophrynus dorsalis. The sequence continues at coordinate 15,988,020 of CM074728.1, forward strand.
ATTTTTAAAGACGCATGATGGATATTTATTGGCTGTGAACTACAAGTGGGTCTGTTGAGCACTCCTTCCTGGTGTCTTAACATATTACAGTCAAAACGGTGACAATATTATTATTCTTTATATAACGCCAACGAATTCTGCAGAGCTGTACAACAGGGAATGGACATACAGAGATATTCAATAGTACAAATCAAATAGAGAACAGAAGGATCAGAGGGCCCTGCTCGTTATGTGCAGTTATGAGTTTCTGACATAACCGTGCATGAGCAAAGTATCTAATTTTTCACAAGAGGGTCTTAGAATTGTCATTTATTTTGTATGATTCAAGCAAAAAAAAAAAACTAGAGTATTCAAAATATTTGAAACCTGTTCTCCTAGCCCCTTATAAAAATAAGCAAGGTGTCCTGAGGGGAGGGAGTAAGCAGAGGGGAATGCTTCAGAGAGGCAGAGGGCTGTATTTAGGAAGCTGAAGATTAGCACCTCTGGAGCACAGTAACCTCAAGACAGGGGACAAGTAAACATTCCCAAATTTCCCACTGATTTAAATTGGGCTTGTAAAATCTTCAACAATAAGAGGTCTCCCAACATATTTCTAATAATATGGAAAAAATATACTGCAGAGCAGAATGATGGTTCTCATCCTGCAGAGATGCCTTATTCCAAAGTCAAAACGTAGTGTTTGGGTGAATTACCTACATGGAGAAGAAAGTTACTGTGGAGTCGTTGCTAGGGCTGTCTATGGACAGCTACTGTCACTGATAACCCTCCACAGGCTACTGCAACAGCACCACTGTAAGTGTCCATAAAGGTACTACTCCGAAAACAAATGCATAACTTTTGACTAAAACATTTTAGAAATGGGAGTATCCTTTCCTTACTTACCTACCAAAATAAACCCCGAGATATAAATATATTTCTAGATTACAAAATACATTCGCTTTAACAGTTAACAATGCACATTACCTGGGTCCACCACTGTTAGACTGACGATAGCCAAAACGCATGGGATACCTCCCTCCGCCTCCACCACCTCCACCTCCCATCATTCCTCCTCTTCCTCGCCGATTCCTTGCAAGCTCGATTGTAACCCTTAAATCAAAGGCAGTACTCGTTAATTTGTTAAAGGCTCAAGAACACAAGTAAGGTGTGTAAAAATATTACACACACACACACAGTTCATTAATCTGTTAAATTATTAAAAATCTACTTGTTCAACCCAGGTTATGCATTAATCTTTAAAATGTGTTTATTGGTCTATGGTAAGGGGAGTATACCTTTGCACGTCCAGCTGTCTTTGGCTGGTTGGGGATGATGGAAGTTACAGCCTACAACAGCGGGGAAGTCCAAAGATGGACTACGTTTTGTCTCTACATTGAGCACTGGCTACGAGACACCTGGGAAGAGACAACTGCATGCAGCCTTACTTCCACAGAATACAATTTACTGGACGTACAAATAGATAAATCATCTTACTGCTACCTGCCTCTCAAAATACAATACTCCTAATGGTTGTTCTCACCTTAAGTTCAGGGTAAGTTCCCACGGGTGACTATCACCATTAAGAAAAATGCATACGTTTGGTAATGTATCTTTTCAAGCTGATCAGATGAGATTTACTCAACATAAAACAGCCTGCTGCATCTCTGGCCTGAAAGGCTGGCTTAACCCCTTAACGTTAAGGACCATGGATAGGTTTTCAGTGGTTCGGCTTCAGGGGTCCCCAGGCAGCGTGCAGCCACATGGGGACCCCTGAATTCCATGACATGCCAGGACTAAATGGTCCTTAAGTGCAGAACCACTGTGAGAGTCCTGGATCATCATGGGTCTTTTAAGGGATTACTGTATAAAGGCAAAGTGGTGAAATTGTAGGGCAAACAGAACTATACATGACCAAAAAGAAAAAGAATACAAAAACGCCTTAAATTTTAGAAAGCACTGAGAAGCAATGTGTGAGATACCTCTTGAAATTGGTGGGTTAAAAGCATCCATTTAAATAATGGGGATTTTGGTATCTCTATGGTGTAGCTGGTTTGCTACAAATTTGTACCACTTGCTCTTTATACTCATGGCCCAGTGTGTTATCACCATAGAATTTGTAGTTCAGGTTTCAATGGATCACTGTGGAACCGTACTAACAATGCAGGCGTGGAGTTTTCAGTGTGTTTTTGATCAGTTCTTTACACTCGAATGAGTAATGTCAGGAGATGAATATACATAATTGCGTGAGGATTTTAGTCTTACGTGTTAAATCCTTTTCTCTTTGTCCATATAACTCACAGGTACCATGGGGAGGCGACAGCTCCTCCCAGTGGGCTGCAACAATTTTAGAAGAAGTTCAGGGGTGGAGCCTCCCCTTCCAACATCACAGGCTAACCCACTAGCCCCCGCCCAGACAGACTTGTGAAAAGCCTACTAAGTAGGACAGCAAAGAGGAAGAAGTGAATACTCCTGTGAGCAATGGACCCAAGAAGACCCCCACATCCAGCTTCAGGAGACCTAGCATGGTCCCTTTCACTGGGTGGGAGACCTGTGATTTATGTGGACTAAGTGAAAAGGACTCATGTTCTGCTACATGATGGTAAGCAATTAACCTTCTGCATGCCAGAGGGGTGTGCAACTCATTGTAAAGTAATATGTTGAATACCCTTCTAGTGCTTAAACTGGCAAAAAAAAAAAAAAAAACAAAACAAAAAAAACACAACAACAGGGCTCTTGCCTCAACAGTTACCCCCACTGACTATACATCACCATGAAACATGTTGGTTCTTTATAAAGAAGCAAATGATAATGTGAGTACCTTTCACTGCATAATTCTTTACCATTCAGTTCATACACTGCATCATCAGCATCTCTGTGATCTTCAAACTCCTATCAAAGCAAAACAAATAGGTTAATGGACAAAGAAAAAAATGACTTCAAAATGTAATAGGTCTAAGAACTGATAACACTGTGCTGGCTAGCAAATATTTCATATGTTTATTAATTAGGAATCTCGCTAATCCTGCACTGCTCCAATTTTGAGCGTTCATCACATGATCAAGATCTTTAATCCTAAAAGCGGTTTTATAATGTTTATGTAGAAGGACCAATACAGACAGCTTTGAAGTGTTAACCCCTTAGGAGGAGCAGAGGGGTGTGCAACTCATTGCAATACGCACTCCTCTGGTCCACAAGAGATTAACAAAACAGCAGAGCTTGTTTATTTTAAAGAGAAAATAAAGAAGTGAACTTATACAGCTAATTTTTTATTTCTATCACTTATTTTCTTGCGTCATTGCCATTGTTCTCAAACATATGAATAGGGAACCTTGGTCTACAGCTATTGGAGACCTAACAATTGGTTGGTTGGGGATGATGGGAGTTGTCTCCAAAGCCAGAGAGACAAAGGTTGCCCATCCCTGATATAATCTGAAACACTCTCCACAGAACTGCCTCTTAATATGTTTAACAGCAAAAGCTATATTTACATTTATTTATTTGGGTCATACACACAACGGACCAGTAAATATGTATGTATAACTTGCACTGTTTCTGCAGCTGTCTGTATATAAATGATCACAGTAATACAGAAGCCCCAATATTCAGGTACAGTGTGTTTTCGCACAACAGACTGAACAAGTAGCAGTATCATGTTGCTGAATGAAATAGTTCCACCTTATTTTGACTACCGATTATTGACAATGTGATGTAAAATTGCTCTTGCTTTTTATTATCATTTTTATTTTTTCACACTTTCATGACTCTTCAGGGCTCCTCCTTAAAGGAATCTCTACAGGGAAGGGCTCTGCTCTGACAGTATCTAGTTAGAAAACTTAGCAAAGTGAGATAACGTGCACACGTACTGCTAAGAATAAGATTGAAGGGAGGGAACTTAAGGAGTTCTCTCCCACCAATCCAATAGCACTCAGAGGGTAAAACAAAACAAAAACCAACATACACTCATACGTCCTATAGTGGAACACAGTTCCCATAGTTTATAACGTAACTGGTTTGTCGTGCGTATCAGAGATATCTGCAAAGCTGGGTGATGTCACCTTGTTACTTGGCATTCATGAAAATTTTATCATTGTTCCACAGAAGGTCCCTAACAATGGATTCACCAACACGGGGCTTCTAACAAGAGAAGACTCTGATCCCATAGCTATGAGGGCACTGGCAGTGGGGTTAAAAGAGTTGTGTATTGACCTTCTTCTTCACCTTTAAGAGATTCTATAATGGTTTACTATGAAAAACATATGGCAGGGCTTTTCCTTTTCAGTAAAACAGTGCTTCCGCTGTTGGGAGATAATGGATTCAGAAGTGTTTATTAAAAAAGGTGTTTTTGTTTTGTTTTTACCACCACAAGATAACAAAACTTTACAAGGCACAAAAAAAAAAAAAAAAAGATTCATATTATAGTGCCCCCAAATAATTTTTACCACAGCATTATGCTTTTATTAGCCTTAGTAAGTCTAGCATTGTTTAGAAATTAACTTCTTCGGAGACTCACTGGCAGGTATCTTGATGTAGAGGAATCTGTGCGCATGAGCGGTCTGTCCCTTTCTGTACCTTAAGGTACAATGCAACTCACCCTAGCCAATCATAGAGGAGACTGGGACGGACAGTGCAAGCGCACAGATGCCTCTTCGAGCAAGAGGTCTTCGCTGTCATCTACCAGTGAGTCTCAGAAGAAGTTAGATTGCTAAATAATGCCGGACTTACTAAGGATAGTAAAAGTAATTATATGTTTAACGCTATGGTAACAATTATTTGGGGGGCACTTTAATATGCATGCTAGTTCCGCTTTAAACGTTTGCAGACATAAATCAGACTTACCACAAACCCAAATCCATTTTTCAGATTTATTTCTCGGATGCGACCAAATCCTTTGAAGAACTTTTCCACATCTCTCTCCCGGGCATGGGGGCTCAATCTCCCAATGAAGACTCTGCAACCACTCATATTTTCTAATCAAAAGAAGAAAAAGAAGAAATGAACATGTGGCAAGTATTCAAAAAGGTATAAAGCAAATCACTTTAAATGCTTATTAAAATGTTACAACATAGATTATACAAAAACAAAAAATCCTGACCCATTTTCAGTAGGGAAGAGCACTGTGTGCTGTGTCTGATCCCTATGTCAGTGGTTCGCAATCTTTGTTCGTTTGGGGCACCCCTAACACATAATCTAGAACATTTGGGACACCCCTAACATTTAATGTAATTTATTGAAGGCATAATGAAGGGTACAATACATAAATATACAGTAGGTATTAGATCTTGCAATTATAATAACTAAACATTGTGTATAACCATTTCTATAAATCTTTATTTACAACTGCATTTTTTTGTTGGTCTTCATAGAAGACATGGGGCACCCTAAGTTAATGTCCGTGGCACACCAAAGTGCCATGGCACCCTGGTTGAGAATAACTGCTCTAAGAGGACCCCAAAAGGACTGGCTAGGGGGCTTATAATCTACACATTGTGGTTCAGAAATGTGTGTATAAAAAAAAAAAAAAAAAAAAAAAAAAAAAGGGAATGGAGAAGTCTCAAGAGCCTAGGCTACTAAAATTTTACTTCTCATTCCTGCATTTTAGAGGGTGTTTAATATATATCTACTAGTGTAAAAGCCAGTGCACACGGGCCATGGAGGTAATGGCAGTATGCAGAGCAGGAACGGCCTCTTGATCCTCAGAGCAATGCGTTGCGTATCCCTCTGGCACTCAAAATATTAACATTACCCAGACCTGCTCTGTGTACTGCCGTTACCTCACTGTTCCAGGCGATTGCGCCGCCTCACTCACACGATGCAATCATGCGCAGTAGAGACTGGCCGAACATGGGCAGTCTCTACTGTGAATGACTGTATTGTGACAAGCTTCCTGGCCTTTTATTATATAGGATAATACATGCATCCCTTCACTGGCTCCTAAAAAAATTCTTAGGCTCCTTAGTTTAATATTTTGTCTACCCAGATACAAGGGAGCAAACACCAAAAAGGTCTCGACAATAAGGGAGCTCAATCTTAAATCCCACCTACCTACAAAGCCACTATGGTTCCAAAGAGCATAAATGCTTTGCCGATATCTTTGACAGAAAAGGTTTTCTGAAAACTTGGAAATGCAGTTGGCAGGTTTGCATCAAATAGCGCTGCCATTTTATAGCAACAAATAAACCCAAAGATTATAGTAAAAGAGCATAAAGATTACAGCTGCAGTTGAAGAAAAAAAAAAAAAAAAAAAGTACTAAATTAGTTAGAGTAAAATGTAGCACTCCTGCAAGTTTTTGTTGCTTTGGCATTGAAGGTTGAGCAAAATAAGAGTACTCTCTCTGTTGAGAGATGCTTAATTCCAAAAAGTCATTACAGCGCAAATTTGCATTTCTTTGCTTTCAAAATTTTTTTGCAGCCAGATTGCTCAGTTGGTCTGTGGCACTGATATTCAGATAGCAACAGCATCACCTGCATGCAAAAACCAGACCCCCCCCAAAACAAATTGTAAGTAAATAGAAATGGGCATCACTTTTTAATTAACCATCTCCCACTAGTGTGTCACTTGGGAAGAGCCCTAAAATACATCATTTTCCTATAAAAAGGGTTTATCCTCACCACTCATTTCAGGACAGGACTGTTGCATACTTTAAAGCAAGGAGCTGTGGTTCCAAATGCAACTAGGGGGTTAATTTTTAACTGACACCCACCTGGTCCAACAACAAATATGGAAGAAATCTACATATGTATGGACTCTGCTCTGGCAAAGAAAGAACGAGGGTAGGCGGGCACCTTGCATAAACGCATAAAATAGGCATGTCCAAAAATAAAATTCTTCTTGTCCCAAGGGGCGAAGGAGGAAAACAAATCAAAAACTACAAGGTAACAACTGCACTGTAACAGCAACATTTAGGCAGGTGGCAATTTAAAACATCATTCATCAATCTACAGAGGTGCAATTCTATAGCAAACTGACTGTATAAAGCACAATGAACATTTCCACAGATTTAAATGGGGCTTTAAACACCTTCAAATACTAGAGATGCCTTCAACACATTGCAAAGCAATGCTTTGGACACCTTTCTAGAATTCATGTAAATGGAAATTTGGGCAATCTGGCCCCCATGGGGCAGCCAATTTGCTCCAGAATTACACCTCTTTAGTTTGACAAGCTAAGCACTGATTACACTTTAGTAGGCAGTTATTTGTATTACATATTCTGCAAGATCAAAAGTCATAAATGACCCGACAATGCTCAACCAGTCAGTTTTGCGTCTTACATTGGAACTAGCCAAATCAGACTTTAAACTGCTCAGACTCTGGCTGATACTTATATACATTTAGTCCCAATGAAACTTTTTAGCAATGGGATTGTTAGCACAAGCATGTAGTCTATATATTCTCTATATTCTAACACACAATATGCAACTACCCCTACCATTTTATACCTATTTATCAAGGGATTTATTAAGGACATAAATATACAAGTTATTGTTATATATTACAAACAGAAGGACAAATACAAGCATATTGTGCAAAACAATTTCCTTAAATATACATTACAAACTCAGTATTTACATTTTTGTAAAAGTGGCACCCTAAACTGCTGCCCATGGCACACAAAATTGCCACTGCCCCCTGATTGAGAACCATAGATTTTGTCAATCACACGCTTGGTTTGCATTTCCCCTACAACTTCCATAGGATAGTTTATCAACTGTAGCAGACAGTGGAGAAAAACAAACAAAAAAAACTTTTGATTGGTTACTAAGCTACATTTATAAATCTGGTTCAAAAATATATCTATAATAAATTAAAATACAGAAATACCTTGAAAATCTGGCTCCTCTCTTGACCCACAACCAAGTTTAAAAGGTGTTGATTTTGTAAGAGAATTAAAAAATAACTATAATGTTATGCTATTTGTTTGTAATATAAATATGATAAATTAAAAAAAGGGGAGAGAATGTTTTATCAAAATACAAAAATACCCATCTTCCTTAGTGTGTCTTTGTGGGACACAAGAATCTCGAATGGGTGTGTGTGTGTGTGTGTGTGTGGGGGGGGGGACTGTCTAAAAGTGGGCCCAAAAATAAACAGAGAAACAGGATGATAGGAAAGTCTGCCAAACAGTGTGCAGTGTTTCCTCCCAGAACTGGAATCAGTGTAGGCTAAAACATTTGCATAACTGGTCAGTTGACAGGCCCACAAAGCACTTAGGGCTCCAATAGAGTGAGCTCGGAGCAGAAAAGGAACATGAAAGTGAATGTCTCTATGCACCTGGATAATGCAATAAAATTAGTCTGGCTACAAAGGTTTTTGTGGCTTAAAGACCCTTATTATGGCCTTTATCAAAAAGCCAAGGGAAAGTCCATTCTTCTATATGACAGGTTGTTCCAAGCTCTCAGCAATTTGTGGTGAAGTGGTCTCATGCAAAACCTGGAAAATGGATGTAGATATTGATCCCAGAAGCACCATGCAGTACCGTGTCAGCTGTATCACGGGGATGAGAAGGTTGGAGAAGACTTACTTACCACTCATGTTGTTCCCTGCGGAGTGCCTTGATCAAGAGGTCTTACAAATATGGGAAGATGTTTATACCGTGAGACCTCATGGATACTGCCACCACCACTGCCAGACCTTGGGGAACAGAGGAATTGCTGACAAGCAGAAGGGCATTTAACTTAAAGTGGCAATTCTCAAAAGCATGCCCGAGTCAAGGCTGGCAATACAAGTGAATATGGATATGCAGGTAGGCATCCCTGTTATCTGGACATGTCAAAAAATCTCCTCTTCTAGACAGTTGATGGGACAAACTGATTACCTATGGCAGGGCTCAAAATTTCCACTTGCCACTAGCCAATGGCGAGTGAAAATTTAGCCCTGGTGGGTATGTTTTGGCTTGCAGTGGCGAGTAACTTTTCAGGTCTGGCTAGTAGCAAAGGACTTCAAATTATAAGCCCTGCCTATGGGATTTAAAGACTCACAAATAGGTTTTCAGCTAACAGTGTTAATAATGCTGGAATGGAAGCTACTGTACATCTAGTTCCTGGGAACCTTCATGAAGAAGTTTTGGAGAGAGGAGATTATATATTCCAAAGCAGCTGCTGCTTTGACTGGATCCTAAAGGGGACAAAAAAACTTTTTTGAAGGGCATCTGGACAGACTGATGAGAAAACCCCAGGATACTATCTTGCGGACCAAGGAGTCTGTTGTGGAAGATAGCCATGTGTTCCTGCGATGTAGGAGACACCTCCCAACAGGCACAGGAGGCAATTTCAGGCTTCATAGTAACTGAGGCTTTTTTTTTTGCGCCTCTTGGTCTACCATTTTATAGCTATTCCTCACTCTGCATAAAACATATCCGAGAAGGCTTTCCCCAATGCTTGCCACATCCTTGAATTAGGCAGCATCATCCACAGGGATAATGGTACTTCTGAAAATTATGTACACAGGCACATCCATTTTTGAAGGGGAACTCCAAAAAGGTTTGTATCTGTTTTGTAGAAGGGAAAATTGGGTGAAAATGACAGTAAGTTTGGAAATATTTATCTGGATGGTTCCATTCATCTTTTATTGCTTAGATCAATTAAGCACTAGAAGGGAAATATATATCCTATTTTTCCTTTTGGTAAGGAGCTGTGCTTGGTCTGCTGACTGCTGCTCCTGAATGTTAAGGGTCTCAAACTGCAAAAACCAGTGATCCAATTGCATCTGTGGAGATATGAGGAGACTTCACAAAGTCTGATGCATTAGCGATGTCCTCAAATATCTCTCTTATCTAGGATTCAGGCTCCCCACAGGAGATAGGAACTAGAGAACATCCCCCGCTTGTTACATGCCGACCTTTTCCTCTAGCACAGAGACTGGAAAAGAGTTTGTGGAGTAACCAAGCAGTTTATGAACTTTTCCAGAGATGGCATGAAGTTTTCAGCCCACTGTAACTCCTGGAAAGATGTATGGAAGGGGCAATTGTTACAGGTGCAAGGGCAGTCAGAACACAGCCCACTGAGCATGCTGGACAAAGGTGACCAGCATCAGCAAAGTGTCTGGCTAGGCAGTTTTTCATACGTAGATGGACACAGGCAACGTTTTTAGTACTCCTCTTATGAGAGCTATCCTTGGCTGATATGGTGGCAGGAGCGTAATGAAAGAGGGGTACAGCGACTACAACCAACTGAAAAGCAGATTATATGGGACGTGTCAACAAGAAGGAAGGGCTTTATCTAAAATACTAGATGGCCCCTTTGTGGCTGGGGAACCCAAGCCTGAGGGGCGGGGAAAGGGAGTTGAAGGGAGCAACCCCCAGCAGACTCTATGGCGCACACACACACACACACACATACATACATACATTCGGGGTGCCAGAAGCATCCAACTATTCTTGCCAAAAATCTTTATTAATACACAGTCTTCAAATAGGACTGGCCTGTTCTAAAATGGCTCTCCAATTCATCACCTTGTTATCACTCCTTAGTAAATCTCCCCCTTTGGTGTTAACCCCCTTCACTTGAGGCAGAGATATGAACTGGCCTTTACAGTTTAGTGGGAAACAGGACCCTTTTTAACACATGCAACTTCAGTAGGCCTTACAGGAGCCTAACATCAGGCTGAAGAAAATCCCAACTGGAGGGCCCTTTAAATGCCAGTATGTGCCCATCAGATGCCTTTTTCTGCTAGTACAACATGGGTAAAATCCTTTGAACAAAACCAATATACACACTATAACACCTATAAAATTGCGCAGTACCTCATCGTGATAAACGCTGTCTCCCATTCAGTCGAGTCACTCCAGTAATCCTGTGCAGCAGCTATTCCGGTTCTCCAAACACCTGATGAAATCACATGGTCCAATAGAAAGTTACAGCTGCACTCGGACATCAGCAAGACAAAGCTTGATAGTATAAAATCAAACTCCTTTATTGAACATCCAATAAAATATAAGCAAATTGATAAACAGAATGGGGTGGAGGTGAGGCTAGACAGAGGGAAGATCTCAAACATCTTAAGCATTTCGTGCTAAATTGCACTTAGTCTATGAGTAAGCCCAATTTAGAAAGAAACACATTAGATGTTTGAGATCTTCCCTCTATGTGTCTAGCCTCACTTCCACCCATTCCGTTTATTATTACTTTGCTTATATTTTAATAGATGTTCAATAAAGGAGTTTCATTTTATACTCTCAAATTTCGTCTTGCTCTGTTTGCGACATTGCTACTTCCTGGTTGTTTCCTTACAGCATTCTTATTGGTGATCAACGCTGACTCCACCTACTGATTGCCTTTATATTCTAGCGCTGTCATTATGGCGGCGCCCTTTCGTGGTGTTCCAGTATCTAGAGTTTGTTCCTGGTATCCTGTGTATGACCTGGCTTGACTGACTACGTTCCTGCTCGATCGCCAGCAACTGACTTTCGTTGCGACCCGGCTTGGCTGCCTCTCCTGCTCTGGGTGCCGACCCGGCTTGGCTGCCTCTCCTGCTCTGGGTGCCGACCCGGCTTGGCTGCCTCTCCTGTCAGAGTTCCTACTCGGCTATCTGTCTGCCCTGCTCCGACAGTGCCTGTCCGGCACGGTGTGCCCTTCTTCTGGTGTACCCGCACCTGTGTTACGCCTGACCCAGCACAGTTTGTCGGTCCATCACTACAAGGTTGGATGCCGTTCCTGGTGCCCCTCGTTAGTCTCTGACTGTGCGGCCTTATGGCCTGTCTGGGGTCTGAAGTGTCCATTGCCCTATCGTGGGCTGGTGCGTGGGTAAAGTGACTCGAGCTTGTGGCCTTTGTTCCTTCACTTGGTTATGTTGCCTTGCCATATTGCTGCCAGTACTGCTATACCACCTAACGTACTAGGGGTCTGGTTGCCTTGCCATGTTGCTGTCAATATTGCTATACCTCCTAGCGTACTAGGGGTTTGGTTGCCTCGCCATATTGCTGTCAGTACTGCTATACCACCTAGCGTACTAGGGGTTCAGTTGCCTTGCCATATTACTGCAGTATTGCTATACCACCTACCGTACTAGGGGCTCGGTTGCCTTGCCATATTACTGTCAGTATCATTACACACCTAGATTCCTAGGTGTTCCGTTGCCTCGGTTCCAGTCAGTCTTGCTGACCTCCCTAGCGTTCTAGGGATCTAGTTGCCTTTCCAGTTGTGCCTCCTCCTGTCGTTCCTACCACGCCCGGTGGTACTCTTAGTCTCAGGACCAGATTCTCCCTGCTGCTGCACTAGTCCAGATCCTGGGTCACTACAGGAGTACCTTTACTGCCTACACTTTTGTTCTTGTATCTGTGACTTGTATTGCAATTATTTACTACTGTTCTGCATGTACTACAGTACTTAGTCCTTGTTTAATAAAACTGCATTTTACTAAACCAGCCGTGTCTGAAAACTGTAACACAGGGCTAATGCTTCTAGCGAAAACTAAAGTGTTAAACACCTGCGCTACACCTTAGTATATACTTATTAAATGCTGCCTGACAATTATCCAGATGCTCTGGGAATAAACCAACAACACCACCTCTCTTTAGTTCATCCTAGAGAGTGAAAAAAATATGAGATGGAAAGTTAAACTCATAAAAAGGCAGCCTCTTAAGTCTTGCCTCACAGCTAAATATGTGAGAAGATCTTGTTACTATGGGTTAATTTATACTATAAAGGATGACGGGAAGCACTTACTTGGCGGGGCGTGCACGCCTTATGAAACAACAAATTATTGCAAAAAATGTTGTTTGTTTTTTGAAGATACTTCAAGTAAGGTTCAGAACATTTTGTTCTCAAAAAGAAACCTGTAATGGGGCACCTCACAGATACTTGACCCGACACAAGACTTAAATTTTATTCATAACAAGATAAAAGAAAAAAAAAAAAAATCACAAAAGTTGTTCTTCTATGCCAATCTCTGTTGGGATAGATCCACTTACTATATGGGAGACAGTCTTAAATATGCAAAGCATATGCAGTGTGGACTGAGTTATGTTTAATTATTGAGCCGTTACACAGAATGAACGTAGCATGTATTAGCTTCTATACCAATCTCTGAGAGGACATTTGTAACAGAGTTAATGTTGCACAGACTGAATATAAATCTTGCTATATGAACGCGAGCTTATATAAACTAAATCTATTTGAGCAGCGGCACAACAGTTAAGTGCAACTCAGCCCAGGGCTCGACAAACCCTAAGCGCTAGGTCGCCATGGTAACTAGGAAATGCTTTCTGGCACCTTGGGTTTCACTTCATAGCAAATAATATATATTTGCGGGCATCAGGACCCCCCATGAGGCCCTCCAGCTATTGATATTCCAGTGGATAGTGCTAGGAGTTCAATGCAGGAGATGTCAAGGAGCAAGACGCTCCCCCGCTTCCACTCCTACCCAAACTTCCTGGTAGGAGTGGAAGAGCGGGACAGTCTTGCTTATTTGTGTTGCCTGCACTTATCTCCAAGGAACATTTACATAACTGTCTCTTATTCCAGTATGCGCATAAATGAATGCTTCTTTAAATAGTCTATATCTGGACACACGAATATTCAGTCTACTCTTAAAAATCCGTTAGCCATAGCCAAACAAATTTTGAGATGCATGCCACAGCTATGACTGGCTTGAAAATTAAGTTCAGTAGTGGAATATTGCTTTTTAAAATGAGGTTTCTTAGAGACAACCCATTCTTGTGGCCACTGGGACATTCACCTTAGATGGTATTAACCCCATAACTTAGGAGTCCTCTTCTAGAACTGGGTACAGCTGAGCAAATAATCAAGAATGGAGTACCTGCAATTGATAACCTGCCATTCAATTCTGTTAAATAATCAGCCAAATTAAATACTGGAAAGCTAAGCGATTGACTTTTTTTGATCCATGAACACCACATCCAGATTGTCTAATTTTGCTTAATTATATACTATGTATTTCTTTAAAATTACACAACGCCAAATTTCAGGGGCTGGTCTTTTTCATCTCTATCCCAAGGCAAGTATGCTAAAAATTGGCAGATGGTGACACTATAGCAAAAGTTTTTTTTTGTTTTTTATATTTACACTCTTTCAAATGTACTGAAATCACCAAAAATCATGGAGTGCCATTAAGTATCTACATGCCTCTTGTGTATGAGTCGACATATCACGGGAGTGCCAAGACCACAAAACTGCACAGTTCAGGCAGTCTCTACTGCGCATGACTGCTTCTGAGAAACACCCTAGCGAATTATTATATAGGAGGATATACATGCATGTCTGCACTTACATTTTTGGAACAACTACAAACAAGAAGAAAATGTAGACAAGGCACACCATTTTGTAAAGCAAACAACCACCTGTATCAAATAAGGGGTAACGTGTATTTCTAACCCTAGTTTCATATATCCCTAGTCTGGTGTGCACAAATGTTCCTAAATGTTGAAGCACAGCAAGAATGTATGTTGATTGCAAGAGCTCCTGCAAGCGACGCACAGCACCAGAGGAAGCGGATGCCAATTCAAGCATTCCGCAAGCTGCCTCTGGGAGAGGGTCTTAGTCCCCCTCCAGAGGCAGTAGTCTCCCTCAATGGGCCATAGTCATTACAGCTGCATGTGAATAAACTGCTCCATGTCTGATGAGGTCTGATCTAATTTTTTTTTACCGTATATTCATTCGTTCGTGGAACGTCTGAGCAGGTCTGATTTTTTTTTTTTTTTTTCTTATATTTAGCGGAAGCTGTAGATTCCCAAATTTAAGTTTTTCAGGTGTCAAAAAGGTGTCCAACACACTGCAAAGCAATGTTTTCCATACCCTTGTGCCCCTCAAAGTGGTTAACTCACGGCCAATGCTGTATTAAGACTGCTATTAGAGAAATATGAATAAAGGCTATCCATGGTGTACCATTTTAGAAAGAAGACAACCAACTGCATCAAATGAGGGGACCACGTACCTTTCTACTTCTAGGCTGAAAAGCACAAAATGTTTCCTGAAACTAGTTTATGGGAAAAGATTACTTAACGTTTTTACTTCTTCAAAGATACTAAACCCTTAGAAATCTATGAAATTTGCTATTGTACTCAGTATCTACGCCAGCCTGAGAATAATGGTACCTATCAGCATGGACTGAGATACTGCAGGGGAAGCCAGAAGCACTAAAATACACATTTTTATTTTCTAATATTACATGCCTGCACTAAAATGATCATAACATTTACAATGCCAAGGAAAAAAAATAGACAATGTATACTATTTTGCAAAGTACACAGCCAACACATCAAATGTGGGGTCACTTGGCCATTTATGAGCAGAGATGTTTCCAGAAGGTGGCTATATAGGAAAAATAATAGGACTTTAAAAAAGCAAGCATGAAACTTTTTAGTGTAGACTATAATAAGATCATATGGATAATAAAGAAATTTACACCAATCCTCTATGGGGATGAGAAGTTACAGCCAACAGTTTCTAAAGGCTTTAGGTTTGTTGCAAGCAAGGCCTCCACGATAGCCACCTCTCTCTCCCTGAACCTTTTTTCAAGGGAGGAGGAATGTGGGAGAGAGGATAGGCTATCAGTAAAGGAGACTTATAAATGCTGCGGTAAGCGCTGCAGCAGCTGTAAATATGTATTGCAGTCAAAAGGTGTCTCATGTAACAAAGAAAACCTTTGCTTCAAAGGATTACATTAACTGTGCTACAAAGGGAGTGGTATTTGTGATCACATGTACAATTTGTCAGAGCCAGTATGTGGCTAAGACAATTAGATCTCTTAGTGAACGTACTGGGGAACACTTAAAGGGATAGTAATGTTTCATAATAAAAGCAGCTCTAATTAATCATCATAGTATTTGGACTTTGGACAGTGTTATTTCAATTCTGTCAGAGTTGTAGTTCAAGAGTAATTCAATGACAAAGTATCCCCCTCCCGCCCCTTTTACTGATGTCACACTCTTCAGCCACAGCAGAAGGGAGGTGCCCAGGTAGATTGCAGAGAAGGACAATCTTCAACTAAGATAAGGGGAAAAACCTGAAAAACTTGTCAAGGTGGGCAGGGCTTTCATTGTTCTAATAGAAAGAAAATTGTCCCCTTCTGTTATCTGTCTGGTCTTACAAGTAGCACATCTTGATGTGGCAATTATTTGCCCACTCTTCTTTGCAAAAGCACTCCAAATCTGTCAGATTGCAAGGACATCTCCTGTGCACAGCCCTCTTCAGATCACCCCACAGATGTTCAATTGGATTCAAGTCTGGGCCATTCCAAAACGTTAATCTTCTTCTGGTGAAGCCATGCTTTTTTGTGGATTTGGGTCGTTGGGTGTGCAGAATTTTTATATTCACTGTATATTTATATGAACATTTTTGCATGGATGAAATTTAAGAAAACTATCGGTTCTCATTTTTAGAACTTTTCCCCCCACTCTCGCTACTCCCCTTTTGTGCTACTGGATTAACCATCTAATACAAGATAGACCAGCTATAGTCAATTTTGAATAAACTCTATTAAAGGAGTGGGTTAATTCCTTCCCCTTAGGATTTTACATTTATTTTTCTTCTCAAACTGACAATAAAGCATACAGAAGAACAAGCATTTATTTAAGATATTTATAACACTTAATGATGTTGGATTATGGAATATTCCATTTTTATTTGCACAGTATACAATTGTTTTTACTATTTTGTTATTAGGAGAGATCTCCACGATAGGCATTGATTCAGGGTTTTTTCCCCGAGTATGCTATACTGCGTCTGGTAACTAGAACCACAGAGCTATGTTCTAACTTTTTGTATAGAGTGTCTTGGTATTGAATACTGTGCTGTGGTATGTGAGGGATTCAACTCCAGTTCGTGAATGTGTGAGCTCTGCCTTCCATCAATCGGATGGTGGCCACTGAGTATCAGCTGGATTGACAAATACAGTTAAATAGTTATTTTTTTAAGTAATTTAAACTATTAAGACTGGTGTTTGGTCTTTTTTACTCTCTCTCTATAATATATATATGCGCCTCATGTCAACTCTAACTATACAGTTGCTCCATCTTTGATTTTTATTATGAGGATATTCCTTATTGGACCAAAACTGATGATCTAGTGATGTCCAATTTTGGAATAAACTAGAACATTTAAGGAGTGTAAGATTCTGATTGTGGTCCGATGGTAGTAAATGTTAGACTGGGTTGGAGAGTATAGGGTGATTCACATACGCTGACTGTAGTTTTTTTCCTCCATACACAAGATTCTTTATGGTATATGGGTCAATCCATCTTTTGATAAATCAGGAGTGTATAGTTGGAGAGCCATATATTCAAAAAAATGAGCAATCATTATCTGTCAGCTCTCCTGGGGCTCGAGAGTTGAACTGCTGTAGAGTTGGTTGTGACTTTTCTGTAGCAATTTTATTGCAACTTTGTATATCCTGCATCCTATATTGAATTGTCCTAACTGCGACAGTAGGTGACTGTGAGGAATCTCTGTGCTCCGGAGTGGGAGGCAAACAGGACATGTTTATTTTAAAGGGAGTTGAATAAGCAATATTTATATGGGTTAGCACATTTTATACCAACCTTTATGTTCATCTCTATATATAAGGATTTGTAGGATGTAATCTTTTGCTTAAAGAGATATTAATGTTTCACAATAAAAGCAGCTCCATAGTATTTGGGCCATGGAGAGTTATTTCACTACTGCTAGAGTTGTAGTTCAAGAGTAATTGACTGATAAAGTATCCCCCTCCTGCCCCTTTTACTGATATAACACTGCTCACCTCAGAGCAGCAAGACTGTCTAGATGGATTGCAGAGAGGGAAAATCTTCAGTGAGCATAAGGGAAAACTTGTCAAGGGGGCGGGGTTTTCATTGTTCTCACAGTAAGAAAAGTGCTGTGAGCTGTCTGGTCCCAGGACCAGATTCCACATCTGAGGGGAGGCGGCTTACACTATGTAAAAGGGGTGGGAAGTGGATACTTTATCATTCAATTACTCTTGAACTACAACTGACAGTATTGAAATAATTCTTTCCTTGGCCCAAATACTATGAAGATTAATTGAACCTGCTGTTTTTGTGAAACATTACTATCCTTTTAATCTTACGATTGATTTGTGAGAGTCTATATGAATGTGTAGGTGGACATGTGTATATATATATATATATATATATATATATATATATATATATATATATATATATATATATATTTTTTTTTATATATATATGCTCATGCAAGGGCTTCCCTTACCCATTCATTAAGGCACAGGGTCTGTGGAATCCATTAGAGATGTGTTTTTCTTTTTTATTACTATAATTTCATTTAAAACAGTTAAGTTTTAGGGGTTTGACAGTGTCAAAAGTGTCCCATTTGCCTTGGATGACTGAGGCTTTATGTTTTTGCACTATAGACAGTGAGACATGCTTGAACAAAAGTATTTTATCAAACACACACACACATATATATATTATAATATGTTCTCTCATCCGTTTTTGTGCTCTTTGGGGTTAAGGACTATGAAACAGTGATTACTAATTGATTACAGCAGGACTGACCAGTCCATGATCCCTGATTGGTTTAGATTTGTTTAAATACTAGTATGTTGGAGGTCTCTCTTTTGAATGGTCATAATTAAGTGCCTCTAAGACATGAAACGCGTTGACCCCCTACACCTTGCACTGATTACCATCTTGTCACTCTAAGTCTTCCCTTGGTACCATCTTTGCGTGTAGCAGCAGGTATGCTTTTAAACTTTGTTATGCAATAAAGTCTGATGGATTTTAATATTGTGATTTCACGTGGCTGATCTGCTATCCATTTGCTTGGTTTATGTTCTAGATCCTTCCCCCCCCGCTCCTGTTAAATGAGGGGGGAATGTACACACATATATATTAAAGTGTGAATGCTGAACAAAAACATCCTAAAATACAGAAAACCAGCAAAGTGCATAATAAATGTGTATCGATTACAGTGAATAATATAAACGTAGCATATACTTATCCAGAAGTCCACATATAGTCAAACCAGGAGTATTTTCTCCTGCAAGTGGAGACACGCATTGTCAGGTAGAGAGACACTGTCCCTATTTTCTCTTGGTTTCTTCATTTGTTGTTTGATTATATGTGGACTTCTGGATGCATATTTGGTACAGTTATTTCAAGGCTGTCCAAGGTCAGTCCTCAAGGGACACCAACAGGCCAGGATTTCCCTGATTAAGCACAGGTGAGTTAGCCAGCAGCTCATTCATTTTGATTGACTCACCTGTGCTTAATCCAGGAAATACTTAAATCCTGGCCTGTTAGTAGTGCTTGAGGCCTGACCTGACTTATCTGTACTTCACACACATTTAAGCAATTAGCTGATTTGCTGTGTTTTTGTTAGAAAGTATACGTCACATTGTCATGCCTATAGTAGTTTTGAGTCATAAATGAGAATATACTTATCTTTTTGCCCTTGCCACAGTGGTTCTCAACCTGTGGGTCGGGACCCCTTAGGGGGTCAAATGACAATTTGCCAGGGGTCGCCTAAAACAATCATTTATATTTCGATTCATAAAAGTAGCAAAATTACAGTGATTAAGGAGCAATGAAAATAATTTTGCTACAACTTGGGAAATCTTATCAAAGTGTCATTGCACTAGAAAGGTTGAGAACCGCTGCCTTACCAGCTTATTATAAAAATATCAAATTTATTGTCTGGTTGAGGTGACTTGAATTACTGCTCACCTTTTAGTTGTATGTTTGTTTTAATGGATTATACAGTGATGGAATATTGATACTTATTTTTATTTATTTTGTGTGCCTCTATAATGGGTTTCTTTCGGTCTATTAGAAACTCCTGTTGCATCATTATCTCCTAAAAATATAGACATCAGTGGGAAAGAGGAACTATCCCTTCCCCCCAAAAAGTGCACTTCACACACAAATACTTGTGCGAATGATTTATACAAATAAACACGTTAACGTCACCAGATGGAGGGGGATACTTACGAAATACATTTCATGGTTGCAATGACTGCTGGTACAGTCCTGCAGAATACCATTTTTATAAGCATTCTGCATTAAAACTACTGTGTGTGATGACTCCATTTTGATACATGGCGATTCAGAAAATGGCATTATGCAACACGATGCAGTAACCAGGAAAAAATGCAGTTTCTAATTTTTTTTTTTTTTTTTTACCCACAAGCGTTTAGATGGAGAACTTTCGGTAACAAAGATACGTGTTACAATAATGGATGGCACGGCAGCTGACTACAACTTCCATAATTCTTGATTCTAAAGACTGCAGATCCATATGCTGCCTTACCCATAATAAGTAAACACTCGCACATTTTAGTACTTTTTTGATCGATAAGATCCACCTCTCCATAGTCGAAAACAATTCAAACGGATTTATCAGACCTTCTGTAACCCTTTAATCCAGCGGCAAGCAGCCTCGGGCCCACCAGCTGTTAAGGACAACAACTACCATAGCCCTCCGACAGTTCCTGGCGGGGGTGATGGGAATTGTAGTTAACGACCGATGGGCCAGCCTAAGCAGGACCCCCACCCCAGGATTGGCCCCGCCCAGCATCTGAGAAGCCCCCTCACTTCCACATACATGAGTCTCTGCATAGGCCCGTCCCGCATCCCAGCATACCCACTCCGGCTAGGTCGTGTCCAGCACTGTACTCGTGTAAATACACTTCACTGGAAGCTGCTGCTTCAGAATTATCACTAAAATATCTTACCAGTCATTTTCCCTTCACCCACCCAGACAAGCCGATGTGTTTTTCAGTCCGACACTCACCGCTTCTTCCCGAGAATGAAATGGCGGCTGGGAAGCTCCGGATGTGACTCTCTAACAAGATGGCGTCGACGGGGGGCGTGTTGTCATGGGGATAGCCTCTGGGGTCTTAGGACTCCGAAAACAATACGTTTGAAAGAAAATACTAATTACCATGTGACCGAATTACTATGTTAATGCAGAATAGTAATGAAATTCACATTCTGTGGGAGATGTAATAAAGCGGAGCTACTGGTGATATCACATCTCCAAGTCCTATGTTATTTTATGGAGCCAATGCACTAAGATTTCTTCAACTTTGGAGATCTTCGTGCATGGGCTCCATAGAATAACAACATAGGAACTGGAGAAGCTTTCTCGTTTTTAACGCACCTTAGTGCATAAGCCCCCATAGCGCAAAAAAAAAAAAAAAAAAAAGGACACCAGGGTAGGAAAGAGCATACCTCCAAAGTGTCCCTTTGAGAAGGGATAATGCCTCTTTGAAGCCCAAATCCATTTGTTTCTCTTTACTGCCCTGATAGACCTCTTGTGTATTATGTATATGTGTGTCACATTGCTCCACAACAATAAAAGGCACAGTAATGTTTAAGTAAACAGCTGTGTATCCCTTTGAAATGTTGGTAGGTATGAAAGAGGGATATGTTATAAACATGCACATATATCAAGCATCCAGCATTAACACCTTCAACAAGGCTGACACGCCAGGACCATCACACCTGTGTGAACATACACCCCCCCCATAATCTTCATTTCCTCCACCCCTTCCTGTGTAGACTCCTCCCCTTCCTGTGTAGGCTCCTCCCCTTCCTGTGTAGGCTCCTCCCCTTCCTGTTTGACATACAAAGGGTTAATCCATACACTGGGTTCGATACAGCTCTGTGCCATACAAGGGGTTAATCCATGCCCTGGGCTTTCTGTATGAATTAACCCATTGTATGCCAGAGTTGTATGTAACCCGATTTATGCATTAACCCCTTGTAAGAGTCTTACAAGGGGCACAGTAGGGTTTAATGCATAAATTGGGTTACGTACTGCTGTTTGGCATACAATGGGTTAATCCATACATTGGATTACATACAGCTCTTTCATACAAGGGGTTAATCCTCCCATGCAGCCATAAAGAAAAAAAAATGCCTTGGTACTTTAGAGCTCCCAACCCACTGACAGTGTGTTCCTTAAGGGATTAAAATGGCAAACTGGTCACATTACCATTGTGCCTTTATCAGTCATAATTCCCAATATTTCAAATGGCAAAAAGAGACTGTTTTGTTTTAGGTGGTGTGGCTGGTGGGTTGCGCATTACAGAAAATTTTTATGTTCTTTCATGACCTATTGACACCTCTGTGTATCTGAATAAATGATTTAGGGCAAGATCAAAGTATTTTATGTACACAGACTAATTTATAAACACATATACTTTATTTTGTAAACACAGTAATGTGAGCTTTATTGCTATGGAGCAATGTGATACACTTATTTTCACACTACACCATGAGCTCTCCTAAACAGTGGGACACCAGGGAGGGAAAGAGCGATTTAGGTCACAAAGAGGTACACTTGGAAGGTATGAAGATATCCCTTTAAATCAGGACACGTAAGGAGATTTTATTCTTCAGAACTGAGCATGAATCTGTGAAACCCTACAATCTGTGTTTTTAGAATGGGCACAGTGTTAGGAATAGCAGGGTAGTACTACAATACAAGCAGAACAAGTGGCTGCTTAGGGCCCCCATTGGTCAGAGGTCCCCACAGTTCTTATAAAGTACCTCTGCCACATTTATGTAAAATAAGATGGCAATGTCTTATTAGAAATACTCATGCAGGAGTATTTTGGGGCCCTGTGTGAATTTTTCACTTCGGGCCCTCAAATACCTAGAGCCGCCCATTTGGAGAAATGCAAACACTCAGCAGTCTCGTGGATCGGTGTAAAGGGAGTGACAGACCCGCAGTCTCTGCTCATTAATGGACACAGTGCTGGTCATACCTTCACTTTTCCAAACATACTTACACCTCTGCTAAGCAGAGCCTGTTCCTTTCATTGTCACTGAGCTGGAGAGTAGAGACTTGTAGTCCCTCTGATGCGAGATCTCTTGGGAGCATGAGACAGGGAGTAGCCTGAGTACTGTATATCCCTGCAGACAATGAGGGTGAAGGGTCAATGTGGCAAGGATCTAAACCTATCGGGATCATAGAAGCATGCAAAAACTAGGTCCCTCTCATACCTAATGCCCACCATCTTTGTAAAGGACGCCATCTGCTCATTGTGAGTGACTGAGCTCATGGAACTTTTCTTTTATTAAAAAGACTTTGGAAAACCAAGGGGTTAATATTACATCACTAGCAAAGCAGAAGTTTGGTTAACCCTTTAAAGGACCATAGGGGCACACAGTTCCAGGCCATTTATTGTGTGCACCAGGATTGTGCCCCAAAATTGTGACTGTCCCTTGTGAAAACAGGACAGTCAGGAGCTATTCTTTATTCAAGAGAAAAGTTCAATGACTCTTTCCAGTCTTGTCCATGGAGGCAGACATAACAGTTGCTGGCAGATATTATTTTTTTTTTGTTTGTTTTAAATCTGAAGTAGCCAAAGAGCACAAGCCTGCTTAACCCTTGAAGGACCATTTGGATGTGCAAAGCATTGTGAAGCAATGTGTCACACACCCCTCTGGTAATTAAAGGTTTAAGATTCTTACCATGTGCAGTGGGAGGAGTTTGTGTCCTGTGGTTTTACTAGCAAGTGTAATATCTATCTATCTACCTGCCATGAACATGACACATAGAACTGTTTGAAGGTGTTATCCCTTGAACAAATTTACAAGTGCAAAATTCATAGGGGACATTAGGGTTTTCTAGCCATAGTAGGGTAAGTCTTGGGGGTGGGGCTATTAGGAGGTTTTACTTCAATTTAACCTATGCAGTTTGTTCATTTTAATAGTTTTTCTTCAAGATTTTTTTGTTTTGAGGGGGGAGGGTTGTACTGGTCAGACTTATTTTCACAGAATATGTTTATATTTATAATGAATTGCTGAGTCCCCCCCTTTTATGAGAGACTTCTTTATCCCCCTGGTCTGTTATGAATTAATAGTTGTTCATGACACCTCCAAAAATATCAGCCAACCTACTATTGTCATATCTGCATACCTGCCAGCTGTACCAGCTCTCCAGTGACAGTGCTTTTCAATTGCTTAAAATTAACAGTTTGAGTGCCAGAGAGGTATCCAATGCATTCCAACACAATGGATAGCTTTCTCGTACTCAAAGGGTTAAATTGCAATAATATATATATGTTTTTCCATCAAGAACCCAAGGTGCATGCCTTTCTTTCTTGCCCTCCATCATGTGCCCAGTGTGAGATAGGGGCCAGACTGTGGTCTTTGGACCTTCCTTGCCTTGAGGGCACTTGGGAGGATCCTTTAACCTTCTTCTTCCCCTTCCCACCCAGGTGATCTGCAAGAAGTTCAGATCTTTTTCCTGGGTCTTCGACATTGAGATTCCATCCTTGGGGTTCCAAATCAATGGCCTTCCTCCAAAAGGGGGAACCTCAGAATACTTTGTGGAGAGGCAGCAACCAAAAGGCACATTAACCTACCTTTCACCTGGCTGCCCAAGGACTTTTGAGTGCAGAAAACCACAGAAGCAAGTGAATTTTCGACAGGCAGAGAGATTGTTTCTCAATCAATCACACAGGAATGCTGATAAAACAGTTCTTGGCAATGTCAGCTTCCAATCAGATGCCTTATCCTCTAAAGTCAGATATTCTATGTAACAAAATAAGTGCACACACACGACCATGTAAAAGCAATCTTTAATTAAGGAATCTCCGCACAGACAAAATCTCACTATCGGACTCAAAGTCCACTTGCCACATGCTGTCCTGTTTGCTCCTGTCAATGACGTCCTTCGCTCTCTCCTTTCTTTTATTAACTTTCTCCTCCAGTACTGTACCAAGTCCTTTGTTCCGGTTTCACCAAAACACTTTGTGTGTCATCTTTTAGACCAAGGGTGACCAAGTTGTCACTAGTTGCTACCAACAAGCCAAGATTTAAGGATTTCTGTGTTTGAGCACAGGTGGTACAATCAAAATGAGTGAGCTACTGATCAACTCACATGCTTAATAAGGGAAATCCTTAAATCTTGGCCTGTCAGTTACCCATGAGGACTGAACTTGGACACCCATGTTGTAGCATTTTACTTTCAGAAGGTTGGCATATTAGTATATATATAAATAAAATCTATATATTGCAGTGCAACTGTGGTACAATTTCCAGGATAAGTCAACTCACTGAATTTATAATGTGGTAATATTTTTTTTTTCAGACATTCATTTATATAATATATAAGTAATATTATTTCTTTTGTAAGTAAATCGCTTCATAACAAAATTGTAGGCCCAGGCAATAACTCCCAAAGTTTAGCTTAATTCATAATTCAGTTCAGACGTTATAGTTTGTGTTTGCATATTGAAGTCTATGAATCAAGCTGGAGATAAAACCAGTGATTTAGGGCAGAAGACTCAAGCCCAATGTGTCTTTTTATAAGTAACAATAGAATTTACATACATTCCAGTAATGTAAACTAATACTTTTTCACAAAAATGTATGATTTACAGAATCTAGACAAAAATGGGCTTGGCAAGCCTCAGGTAAAAGAAGGGAAGAGTAGCTAATAATGCTATTTATAGGATCTATTTATCAAATAGCCATTGACTGCTTGAAAATGATGGGATCTGAAGTCCAGCTACAAATGTAAACCCAGATGTTTCCAGCCCTGCAGGAATAAATGGCAAGGCATGGAACCCATTAGTTGCAGGGAGATGTATGAAAGACAAGTGAAAGGGTTAATACCACCTTAATAGAACATGCAGCTGGCTGGTCTCCAGAGGAAAAAAGACAGTTTTGGCCTATGTCTGAAACAGAACAGGATACATTTTTCACTGCAGGGTAACTATCACTACAATAGGGTATCTGTCAAAACTACAGGCATAAAGCATCTTGTCTTTCATCAGAAGATGGGGATGACCTGCCAGAACCCCTCTTTTAGCAATAAAAGTGATACATGCTGGAGCCTATAAATTGACAAAAAACAAAATACAGAGTTGCCCATAACAGACACTCGCATAAACCACAATGACACATGATTTGACATACTGGAACACACTGTCACATAAACTAACCCTCGTATAAACCGTTTTTGTCAGCTGTAACTGTAATATCTTAGCTGTGGTGGAGGTACTGTACTCTAGAATTGTACCAATTTCATTAAGTACATCAGCATCGCTGTGTGAGAGACAATGTTATACTAACAGAACTGGGGGGAGAGTCACTAAGCGGTGATAAAGAGGTCATAAAGTGGAGATGACTTCTCCAGTTTATCACTTCTCCAGTTCCTATGTTCTTCTATGGAGCCTATTCACGAAGATCTCCAAAGTTGAAGAAATCTTAGTGAATAGGCTCCATAGAATAACACAGGAACTGAATAACTGATAACTGGAGAAGTCCTCTCCACTTTATCATTGTTTCGTGAAACACCCTCCTGGGGTTCTCCTGCAAACCAGCTGCTGTCTCACAGTGGAAAAATAAAAATTGCCTATGATTTAAAGGGATAGTAATACTTAAATTTAGCTATAATGGATCTTGTAGCCCTTAAAAAAACAAATTAAATGCCCCCAGCACCATCTCTCAAACCTTTATGGTTTGAGAGATATCCACTTTCAAAGTTCCCCCTCCCCTGGTGTAAGCGCTCTAGCTGACTGCGGGGAATCCTGTCCCTGAACAAGCAGAGGCTCTTCAGTAGAGCCGAGACCACATTATTGAAGAAGAAATCCTTCACTGAAATGGTCTTCTACGTGTGCTTGCAAACCAAGCTCACGTAGAGGACCGTTCCAGTGAAGGATTTATTTTTCCATAATGCCATCTCTGCTCTGCTGCAGAGCCTCCGCAGGTCCTGGGACTGGATTCCCCTGCAGTCAGGTATAGCGCTGATGTCAGGGGAGGGGGAACTTTGAACGCGGATATCTCTCAAACCATAAAGTTTTGAGAGATGGTGCTGGGGACACTTAATTTTTTTTTTTTTTTTAAGGGCTACAAGATCCATTATAGTTAAATGTAAGTATTGCTAGTAAAGAAAGGCATATTACTATACCCACAGAGTAGGCCAGTTCAATACTTTATTATTACAGTGATCATCATATATTTAATTTTAACTCAGCACTCCATATAAAAGAAAATCTTTATTGCATTACAATCAAAAATTAACTATGAATAGAATCCTGTGAAGAAAGTGGGTGTTGCCAGAGGTCCACAGTGCATTGACTGAGGATTTAACCTTAGATCTTTGGGCTTTTATTACAAATTCAGGGTCTTGGAACAAGAACAGGTTCTCCTCCATGCGAAGACAAAGGTTGTACTTGATGGACTTGTGTCTTTTCCAACCTAATTTACTATGTTACGATGCTATTTACTGATTAGCTGAGGGGTAGACACGCTGTGGCTGTTCAGCTGTTGTACACATCTTGTGTAGGAGTTGTAGTCCAGTAGTTAGAAAATCATGGATTGTCCACCACAGGTTGGCAAACAATGGAAGTATCCCCATTTTGTAATGGTACAAAATGGGGACACCTCCATCATTTACTAACATGTGGTGCACAATCCATGGCTTTCTAACTATTGGCCTATAACTCCCATGATTCTCAGCACTTGGCAGTCTGACTATAACAAGATAACTCCCATCACACTCAGATGGGTCCCAGATGGTTCTCCTGGTACTTGTTTGAATCAAAATGAATACATTTCTTGTTGGTTCTTTGGAAGGGGTTAAAAACCATTTAAATTAATGGGAATTGACTTTTGTCTCTATGGTGTAGTTTCATTGCTACACATTCCTCCTCTACTGCTGTCTGCATACATTTCATACTCTTTAGTGTAACCATACAAACAGTATCCACAGACATGAAACCTACCTACATTATCCTCTGACATACTCGGGAGACCTCAAACCCACCAACAATATCCTTCGACATCCCCAGCAGACATTAAACCTACCGACGGTATCCTTAGACATCCCCAGCAGACATCAAACCTACCAACAGTATCCTCAGACATCCCCAGCAGACATTAAACCTACCAACAGTATCCTCAGACATCCCCAGCAGACATCAAACCTACCAACAGTATCCTCAGACATCCCCAGCAGACATTAAACCTACCAACAGTATCCTCAGACATCCCCAGCAGACATTAAACCTACCAACGGTATCCTTAGACATCCCCAGCAGACATTAAACCTACCAACGGTATCCTTAGACATCCCCAGCAGACATCAAACCTACCGACAGTATCCTCAGACATCCCCAGCAGACATTAAACCTACCAACGGTATCCTCAGACATCCCCAGCAGACATTAAACCTACCAACGGTATCCTTAGACATCCCCAGCAGACATCAAACCTACCGACAGTATCCTCAGACATCCCCAGCAGACATCAAACCTACCGACAGTATCCTCAGACATCCCCAGCAGACATTAAACCTACCGACAGTATCCTCTGACATCCCCAGCAGACATCAGACCTACTAACATTATTCTCCAACATCACCAGCAAACATCAGACTTACCAACAGTATCCTCTGACATCCCCAGCAGACATCAGACTTACCAACAGTATCCCCTGACATCCCCAGCAGACATCAGACTTACCAACAGTATCCCCTGACATCCCCAGCAGACATCAGACTTACCAACAGTATCCTCTGACATCCCCAGCAGACATCAGACCTACTAACAGTATCCCCTGACATCCCCAGCAGACATCAGACTTACCAACAGTATCCCCTGACATCCCCAGCAGACATCAGACCTACTAACAGTATCCTCTGACATCCCCAGCAAACAGACCTACCAACAGTATCCCCTGACATCCCCAGCAGACATCAGACCTACTAACAGTATCCTCTGACATCCCCAGCAAACAGACCTACCAACAGTATCCCCTGACATCCCCAGCAGACATCAGACCTACTAACAGTATCCTCTGACATCCCCAGCAGACATCAGACCTACTAACAGTATCCCCTGACATCCCCAGCAGACATCAGACTTACCAACAGTATCCCCTGACATCCCCAGCAGACATCAGACCTACT
This sequence comes from Rhinophrynus dorsalis, assembly GCA_037306005.1. NCBI lineage: Eukaryota > Metazoa > Chordata > Amphibia > Anura > Rhinophrynidae > Rhinophrynus > Rhinophrynus dorsalis. The sequence continues at coordinate 16,016,843 of CM074728.1, forward strand.
AACAGTATCCTCTGACATCCCCAGCAAACAGACCTACCAAAAGTATCCCCTGACATCCCCAGCAAACATCAGACTTACCAACAGTATCCTCTGACATCCCCAGCAGACAGACTTACCAACAGTATCCTCTGACATCCCCAGCAGACATCAGACCTACTAACAGTATCCCCTGACATCCCCAGCAAACATCAGACTTACCAACAGTATCCTCTGACATCCCCAGCAGACATCAGACCTACCAATAGAAATCCTCAGACAGACCTACTAAGAGTATCCTCAGAACTCCCCAGCAGAACTATAGCCCCTCAGACATATTGCCAGTAGAACCATAAAGGCCAAGAGTCTACTGCAAAAATATGTAGCATTTCTGGGTTAAACGAACTGCACCATAGGGAACAAAAATATTATCAAAACTTTGATTTAAATGGGGATTTTTAGCCAATTGAATGCTATAGAGATCTCCCAATGGACTGTTATTCAGTGTGCTGGAGACCTTTCTAGTATTTGATGTGGATAAAAGCACCATTTAAAATCAGTGGGGATTTTTTTCTTTTTTCCTATGGCAATGATGGTTTGCCCCATAATTCCAATACTTTTGTCTTTGTGCAGCTGTACCTTTTCCATTTATCCTATTCACCTATATCCCTCATGTCATGAAATAGCCAGGGCCAGATATCCCATTAGTCAAAGGAAGCAATCACCTAGATCACCAAGTTTTGAGAGGCACCTCTGCTATGTGGGCTACACCCACATTTTGAGATTTGGGTGTGGCCAGAACATTCCCAATGTTGCTAGCTTATGGCGGTCAGTTTATAAATATAATATAAACTTACTGGCTATTATTTTTCCCTTGGATGCTAGAGAGGTCTCCGAGCAAAGCAATGCCTTGGAGACCTCTCAAACAGCCAAAGGGTTAAAAAAAAGTTTGATCTTGTATGTGATAGAACAGGGGTAGCCAACCCTGTTCATCAGTACACATTTTCAAGTCATCTCAGAATGAGCAAAGGTGGACCAATAAAATAGACTGAACCACTAATTAGTCCACCTGTGATCTCCTAATAATGTTGATAGCGCTTGAGGACCAGGGTTGACCACCCTGTTATAGACAGAGTATTTTCTGTGTCATGCAACAATGTGCGGGGCTAGGGATGGAATTATGTGGAGAGGGTGTGGTCATAAGTTGGGCTAAACGAGCCTTAGGTGCCTTTGCCTATAGTTGCCTGATGTGTCAGTCCAGCACTGAAGATCCTATTAAGAAACTTCACCCTATTATACGGTTAGGTTATTTAAATGGGGATGAAAAACTGCCATTATGTTATGCTAGTCATTTATTTGTAAAATAAAGAGTTTTGAAAAATGGACGTTTATTTGTTGGTGACACAGCATGACACTTTATGCCAATTCATTTCTGTTCTGGGACAATGTGCTACGAATGAATCTAGGCAGAGCCCACATATTAGGGTAATTTACATATTGCGCAAATAATTGGCATAAAATGCCACAATGTGCCACCAAAGCATAAAGGTTAATTGCTCAAATCATATTTGTTTTGCAGAAAATGGATAATACAACATAAAGGCAGATTTTTTTTTTTTTTTTTTAATTATTTAGAAAATGTTTTAGAAGAATACTTTGAGATTTCTCTTTTCAAGTATGTCCTAGGGAGGATTTACTGTAAGAAGTTACACATTTCTACAAAATAGAGAAAAAAATATAAAAATTATATACAGTTACATATTTAGGTACAAAGCAGCAGTTATTTTTAAGGATTTTTAAAGAAGAACTTTCAGTATATACTTTGTCGCCATGCAGTCATTAAGCGCATGGTGACTAGCTTTGAAATAGAGGCAACTAAGTATGTACTGAAAGTTCCACATTAAACTGGTAGATGATCCGATTTTTTTCAGGTAGGTTATTCCATATTTTCCGACCACTGAAGTTGAAAAAAAAGAAACTTAAAGCTGAACTTTCATGCATTTTAATGTGCCCCCAAAATCATTTTTAACATGGCATTAAGCATATCCATACTTGTATTATCCTTAGTAAGGTCGGCATTATTTAGAATGTTAACTTCTTCGGAGACTCACTGGCAGGAATCTTGATGTAGAGGCATGTGTGCGCCTGTGCTGTCTGTCCCTGTTTGTACTTTAAGGTACAATGCAACTCCCCCTAGATAGGGACGGGCAACGCAGGTGCACAGATGCCTCTTCGGGTGAGTCTCTGAAGAAGTTACATCTCTAAATAATGCTGGACTTACTAAGGATAATACAAGTATGAATATGCTTAACAACATGTTAAAAATGGTTTTGGGAGGCGCATTAATATGCATGAAAGTTCCGCCTTAACATATCTTAAGATAGGTTTACATTTGTCACTTGAAGGGAGCTTCAATATAGCTCAGTTCCAGCTGCCTGTTTTGCAGTTCCAGTATTCCAGCATTACCTTGTGACCCCATGGGATAGTGTGTGTGTTGGGGGGGCTGATAGAAAACCTGTGTCAGCATCAGCCATAATTCATTAGCCGATTATCTCTTTATCTCTTCTTCTCTTTCATAAATATGGTAGAAACATTCAACTTCTGATAAAAGCATTCAAATGCATAGAGACCTTCTATAAAGTACAGGAGTGAAGTACATTTCAAAGGAGTAAATGTTAGGGCAAGAGGTAATAGTCTAAAATTAGAGGATAGAGGCTTAGATGTAGTGTAGGAACGGTTACTTCACTGAGAGGGTGGTAGATAAGTGGAATAGCCTACTAGTAGTGGTAGAGGTTACTACAGTGATGGAATTTAAGCATGCATGGGACAGGCAAAAGTCTATCCTGGACATAAGACAAAACCAAGGACCAAGTAAAGTTTGAGGCTGTTACTGTAGGAAAATGGGCAGACTAGATGGGCTGAATGGTTCTTATCTGCCATCAAATTCTGTGTTTCTTTGATGGACAACATGGGTTGTCCACTCACTGGACATTGTGGGAATAATCTGCACCAAAACCCTTAAAGGGATAATAATGTCAGAAAAAAAGTATTAACTATATGGTAGATACAATTTAAAAGAGAGTACTTGCACTTATTCGTATCTCTCAAACCGTTATGGTTTGAGAGATATAGGAAAATAAAGTTCTCTGGTCCCTCCCCTTTCTGCTTGAGGAGTTGTAAAGCTGTCAGAAGCAGATTATGGTCCCTTGACCAGATGCAGCTCTTCAGCAGTGTCGATATAACTGTGTCTAAAGATACATACTTCATTGGAATGGTTTACAACATGTGCTTGCAATCCAGGCACACGTCGTAGACCGTTCCAGTGAAGTATTGATTTTTAGGTATAAGTGCAAGTACTCTCTTTTAATTGTATCTACCATATAGTTAATACTTTTTTTTTACATTTCTATCCCTTTAAATGGATAGTAATACTTTATATTACTATCCCCCATATTGTACATATTTGTAAAATAATTTAAAAGCCCCCAGGTTCATCTCTCAAAACCTTTAGGGTTTGAGAGATAATCAAAGGCAAAGTCCCCCCCCTCCCGCCCCTGAAATCAGCGTTGCGCTGACTGCAGGGATATCCGGTCTGACATTCATCATGCGGCTCTGCAGCAGAGCCGTGATCGCATTAGTGACAAAGAATGATTTCACTGAAACAGTCTTCTACATGTGCTTGCAAACCAAGCACAAACCAAGCACACGTAGAAGACTGTTTCAGTGAAATAATTATTTGTTGCTAATGGGATCTCGGCTCAGCTGCAGAGCCACAAACCTGTCATACGACAGACTTCCCCTGCAGTCAGTACAACAGTGACTTCAGGGAAGGGGGAGGGAGGGGATAACTTTGCCTTTGGTTATCTCTCAAACCACAAAGGTTTGAGAGATGAACCTGGGATTTATTAAATTATTTTACAAATATTTACAATATGGGGGATAGTAATAATAAAGTATTACTATCCCTTTAAGGTCTCCATGCAGAACACATCATATGGCAGTTTTACTGCATTCACATGCTGAGCACAGCAGAATTCATGTGTGATAATATCACCAGTATGAACATCTTCCTAGGTACTTGCAATGTTTTGAATGCTGTGCCAATTGCAAGTGTTAACAAGGCATTTGGGCAGAGGTGTCAAACTGCATTCCTAAAAGGCAGAGACAGTACGTATTTTTGGGATATCCATTATTTTGCACAGTTCTTGCAGTCAGAAGTAGAGGTGGGGAAAATCTTTCTTCCAAAAAAAGAACGTCACTTGTTACCTTCATGAGAATTCCAGTGAAAAGTGTTAATTTTCCACTTTTGTTCACTACTACTGCCCCACTACCTATCTTGTCCCTTGGTAGCAATAGAAGCACACATACTGACCCCCGGTCTTGTCTCACAGTAGCCATAGGCCACACATAATAACCTCCCAGTCGTATTCTACAGTAGATATAGACCCACTGTTTTGATCCCAGGATGAGCAACACGAGGCCCTCCAAATACCTCCAGACTACGATTCCCATAGTTCCTCACCAGCCAATGTCTGTCCTTTACAATGCAGTTCAACATCCCTATCTTATAATGACATGTCCACTTTAACACTGTGTGCCAGAGTACTTAAAGTATATTTTGCATCACACTTGAGATAATTTAAAAATAGAAATGGATACGCTGCAAAAACCATGGCATAATTTTCAACATAATTTCAGTAGGATGAGCCACAAAAGAAACACTTAAAATTTAAACAAGGAATTATTTAATACGGCCTGTGACAAGCAATATCGAGAACAAATTATTTAAGCTTCATTATGTTTCCAAACAAAACCATTTCAGCAACATTAAAAATAAGTTTATGAGCTGGTGAAGGAACGTTGCATTCTTTATTTTAAATTAAATATTGAAAAACAGACTGATTTTTCTTTTGAGAAATATAGACAGTTATCAAGAGTGTTTTCTTTCCAATCACAGCTGGTTGAAAATAAGACTAACTTGTCAACTTGCCACAAAATGCAATATTTAACCCCTTGGGTGCTAGATGTGCCTCCAAGGCAAAGGATACAGCTCTAATATCTAAGGGATTAACCCTATGAGTGCCAGAGAGGTATCACAATGAGTTGGCTACCTCTCTGGAACTCAAAGGGTTAAGGTCCATATTCAGGAAGCTAAAGATGAACAATTCTGGAGCAAATTAAAATTCTCATTGGTTTAAATGGGGATTTTAACCCCTCGTTATAGGACGTTTTTTTTCTGTGGGATAAAACGAGGCCACTTCTGCTGCTGGGAGATTTTTAATTCATTTGTTGCTACAGCTCAAACTTTTTTCTTTTAACCCTTTGCATGTTAGAGCTGGTGTGAAATGCATTGCGTTGCAATATTTTACACACTCAAAGGGTTAAACCAAATAGCACCAGCTACTGACCAAAAGGTATTTTTTGTATTGTACTCAGAGAGAGTTTGAATCACTACAGCACAACCTGGTGGCTAGAATATAAAATTGCAGTTTAAGTTTAAACAAAACCTAAATGTAACAATCTTTTGAATTACCCCTTTGAACGTGCCAGAGGGGGTATGTAATACGTTGCATATCCCTCTGGCACTCATTGGGTTAAAATTTGCCGGCAGTGAGAGTTCTTGTGTATTACTCAGCAGGAAAATGTATAACATTTTTCGAAAAATAAACTATTTATTGCTGCTTTAAATCAGTGGAACTTTGGGGAATTTTAATTTGTCACCTAAGGTTCAGTTGGTTCACTGTAGAGTTGCACCTCTTTAGCTTCACAAGTATGGCCCTAAATAACAAAGATAGGTCAATAAACTCATGCTAAACAATGTGGTAACAAACATAAAAAGGTGCTGGAATATTACAGTATTCTCGCCGACATACCACAAAGAAGGATTCATTTCTCTTTTTGTTTTGGCAGAAAAATACATTTCATCAAATTCTTCTCATAATAAAATATGCATTTCAAATGTCTTCTGTAAAAATGTTTACTTGTAAACTGTTGCTTTAAGGACAAACGTTTCAACAGATATTTCCCCTTGCAGTGCTATAAGGACACCATCGTTCCCTGCTCTAGAAGGGCGCTAAGGTGATCTATATCTGGTGAACTAAGAAATGACACACAAAAGGCGTGAAAGCTGAAACCACATTGGATACAGGAAAGGTGCACAAAGAGCACTGCTGCTGTGACATCAGAGTGAGTAATGAAGGGTTAAAGGTCACTTTCTCCATACAGTGCCGTAGAGAATGACATGTAGTCCAGCGCTCCTGGCACGGCATCATGTCCAATGTATGGCGCCATCCTGGCAATGCAATATTCTGCCTGATCAGGAGGGAGCTCCCGGCGCAGCTCATCCGCAGTGATGTAATTCTACAGAAAGAAAATACATTAGAATCACCAATATCACATTAGGACTAGATTATAATAAAGATCTGGTCCCGGTGGGCAACAAAATAAAATCAGTACTGGCCTTCTTTCTTACAAGCACTGGGCAAATTCTCTGATACCACATGCACCGAAAAAGAGGATTGCTCTTCAGTTAAGTTCTCTTTTGGATTAAAAGTACAGTTAATGCCAAGAACTCTCACAGTAGTTTCTAGGTCAGCTCCTGTGTGAGTACATTTGCAATTTAGAGGCTGGATTCCATTACAGGTGATAACTATCACAGAGAGAGAAAATTAGTCACAATATTTATTAACTGCAGTGGAATCCAGCCACAAGCGGGTTGGGCAATGTGAGGCCTTCTAGCTGCTGCCAGACAACAACTCCCACCACCCCCTGCCAGCTGGCAGGGGATGATGGGAGTTGCCGCCTGGCAGCAGCTACGGGGATTCACGTTGTCCACACCTGGATTGGTTAGAGCTGATCAGTGTAGCCTGGATGAGTTAGGCAATTGATTTGGTAGTCCTAATACAGACTCCAGGGACTGTCTGTACTATTTTTTGATGGAGACCTCTCTAGCATCCAAGAGAGCCCAAAGCAGTTATATGTACTTTTTGAATAAAACAATATACCACAGTAAAAGTTCAGGAAGTTCAAACAATTATAAATAAGGACAATTTAGTGATTAGAATGCAGATGCCAATGATATAATTGCAAATGCATTTATGTCTTAGATTACCAGGGGAGAGCTGACCTGGGGGGCAATTGACCCCCTTGGGCCAGTCACATATCAGCTGGTGGACCACAGCCTCACTCATTCTCCCACTTGCTACTGTAAATGGAGCTACGCTAATGATACCACAGAGCTCATCACTGAAATGGAGCTACAATGGATGGATATCCAATTTCCCTTGTTAGCGCTATAGTATCACTAGTGTAGCTTTGCTTAAATGGTAAGCTCTGTAGTATCAGTATTGTAGCTCCATTTCAATTGTAAGCTTTGTGGTATCACTTGCCTTACTTCATAACTTTAATGCCAATTTTAAAATTAACAAAAGGAGGCAGAAACTGGCTACTTGATTGTGTTTGCACCCTGGGCCACACGTCGCCAGTCCTCCGCTGTGGATTACTGTCATTAACAATCTTTAACTGTGGCTAGTGTTAAATTTACTATGGTCCATACATAACAAACAAACAAGTAAAAAGATAAGCAATTTTGGAGAAAAGCAACTGCACCTTAGGGAACAACAGAAAAGGTTCCATTGATTTCAACTGGGTTTTTAGTCCCTTGAGTGCTAAAGAAGCTTCCAGTGCACGATCATGTTAAAAGCCCCATTAAATGAATAGGTAAATTCATTTTTCACAAAACACAGCTGGTTTGCTCCAGAATTGCTCATCTTGCTTTTTGCATGGAGATCTGTCTTTCTCTCTTTAAAAAAAGCACATTTTGTACCAGAGCAAAGACAAATAAGTTGCTTCAAATAAGCAGCTCTGTGGAAAGGGTTACTATAAAAGGAGTAATAAACCATGAAAAAAATAAAAACATATACTTTAGCCATTTTTCTGCAGAGTAAAACAAGAGAACTTCCACTTTGGGCAGATGGTTCATTTCAAACTATTCTTTTTTTTTTTTTTTATATTACACTGCCACCTAGTGTCCAGCTTATGTCTAAACAATTATTCTACTGCATTCTAGGGGAGAGGTGACCAGCTGGCTACAGGTCTCTGTAGAATGTGATAGTAACAACTTCACACTTCTTGACTGTTATAACTTTTCAATAAAGCAACTGCCAGCAGTAGGAAAAGACCTACAACAGAGTGCTTTTTCCCCCCGTAATAAAACTTTACTGATTCTTTAATATGCAAAGTGTTAGCCTTTTTACCTTCCATTTTGTCTTTTACTTGGATGTGTATGCATTTGGTAAACCATTTAAAGGGATAGTAATACTTCGTTTTAACTTTATTTTATTTTGTAGGCATTAAAAAAACATGAAGAATGATATAAGTCTTATCTCTCAAACCTTTATGGTTTATGAGATATTCACAAGCAAAGTTTCCCCCTCCCGCCCCTTTTTCCTAGTGTAAGTCATCTCTTCTCAGATGTGAATCTTGTTGTAAGACCAGACAGATAACAGAAGGGGACAATCTTCTTCCTATGAGAACAATGAAAGCCCTGCCCCCCTTGACAAGCTTTTCAGGTTTTTCCCTTATCTTAACTGAAGATTGTCCCTCTCTGCAGTCTACCTGGGCATCTCCCTTCTGATCTGGTTGAACAGAGGGGGGGATACTTTGCTTGTGAATATCTCATAAACCATAAAGGTTTGAGAGATAAGACTTATATCATTCTTCATGTTTTTTTAATGCCTACAAAATAAAATAAAGTTAAAATGAAGTATTACTATCCCTTTAAATTCTATAGGTATTTATCAAGTTGATGTGGATTTGCATTGGAGTGGTCCCTAGCATTTAAGTGGTTAAAAAAAACATGCTAAAATTCCATACTGAATGTAACTCCTATATCACGTTGGTGAATATTATGTAGCAGACTTAATGTGTTATTTTAAGGGGAGTTGATGGTACAGGGAAGGTAACCCGTGGCTCTCCAGTAGTTGGGGGACTGCAAATCCCATCATCCCAACCAGCTGCTGGAGAGATATTATGCTGGCTGCTGGCACTCACAGAATAACATATACATTTTGTGACGCCCCAGCCGTGCTACACTGGTAAGAACACAAGCAACAAGGGGCACTAGCAGTGTCTTCAACAATCCAGTGATATGTATAACAACATTTGAATAATAATAATCCTGGGTACTATTTTATAGTATCCACAAACATTTAGTGTATCAAAAAGAAGTTTGATTATTGCGTTGTACACGCAGTTTTCCCCTATGACATGCCCAGCAGTTGGATCCATGGCAGGGAGGATCAATACAATAAGTCCCCACAAGTTCTACACAAACTTTCGCTATATACAGCTAGTTTTCGAATAATATGTAAATACTGCATTTTTATTTACACCTATTCAAATGTTACACAAATCATTAGATCATTGAATATCCTGCTAGGTCACCTTGTATATTTGTCTGTCCCCTACAGGATCCCTAAACAAGGGAGCAGCTCACCAGCAAATTGTTAAGTCTACAAAAAAATGGAGTCTCTGGGGCAGGTCAGGAGTGTTCCCATTTACGTAGATGGGAAGTTATACTCTATTCTGATATTTTGTGAGACACTATATTTTGTTTGAGGTTTACAATATGGCATTTTTTGTACAGTATAGAATAAATGTATATGCACCCTAAAAGTTTAAAACTGTATTGCAAATTATGCACATGTGCAGATATGAGTAAGGTACATGTGTATATATAAACTATACATGTCTTTTCTGGGCAGTTCTTACAAACTGCACGTTTGTATTAACTTTTTGAGTGCCAGAAATGTATCCAACACATTGTATTCCTTTTCTTACTTATATTTATTCTTCTTTATTCCAGTTTTCCTCTGTTTTTCAGTACTCTTTTATGCTTTTTTATTTTAGTATCTACATTTTTAATTTCACTGTTGGTAACAGAGGTAAGGACTGTATGGGAGAGATTCACTAAGGTGTGATAAAGAGTGGACATTGCAAAGATAATTTCTCCAGTGATATCACTTCTCCAATTCTGGTGTTATTCTATGGAGCCAATTCACTAAGATCTCTCTAACTTTGGATATCCTAGTGCATAGGCTCCACAGAATAACATAATTGGAGAAGCGATATCACTGGACAAGTCATCTCCACATTATCACCTTTATAAAGCTTTAGTGCACAATGCCCTAAGCTGTTATTGTTGTTGTTACACATTATATTAAGAGTGCCGGGGGGGGGGGCACAATTCATTCCTCCACAATGTGTTGCATAACTTTCTTGCACCCACATGTTAACCTTTCGAATGCCGGAGGGGTACACAATGAGCTGTGAAGCAACGAGTTGAATACCTCTCTGGCACTCAAAGGTTAAGGAATATTTCCTCTGCAGTCTAAACGTGTGATTGCATTTACACAGTCTTTCCAACTTCAGGCCAATAACAGAAACACTGAGTAAACAATCATACGTAGGATCAGTCTATTCGGGAGGCCCAAGACAATTAAACTAATTATTTCCATGACTGCAATGAGCCTGAAAGATAATTGTCTGGTATGATTTTTTTGGAATGTTTTACACTAGCGACTTTGATGTGTAACAGATTTCCAGACCTCTGTGTGTTACCCACTTTTGAACTCCTTGGGCAGTATTACTTCTAAAATCTACCAGTTTGTGGTGGTAATATTATGGCAGTTTTGATGTTTGATTATAACCTATCCTTTTTTTGGACAAAAAAAAAAAGCATATGACCAATCTGTCAGCATAATAGTTTAGAGAATTATGTGAAAACTAGTGCAACAACCTCCCAGCATTCTGTGCATGACTGCACCGGACAATGCGTTCGGGCAGTCTGTACTGTGCATGGACTGCTTTCCGGCAGTCTGTACTGCGCACGGCCTATGTTCCCGCATTTGGACCGTCTCTACTGCGCATGACTGCATCAGACAAACATTAATCGGACAAACATACATCTGGCCTTTTATATTATAGGATAGGTATCTCATAATTCACCTAGGTGACACAAGACACAAAAAATATATCTTTTAATTAAATGACTATGAAATATATAAACAAAAGCTGTCCAAATACTAGCCTGGTGGCCATATTACACTAGGTCATTTTTACTTTCCTGAAACTGGGAGATAATTTCCATGCCCAGAGTATCACAGGGCCTGCCAGTCAGTGCCACCAGATCCCCTGTTTTCTGAATATTCTAGCTAAATCCAAAATGATCAAGCTGTATCCACTCAATAAATCCTAATAACTTGGTGTAGGAGTTGGCAACATTGGCTTACCAGCTGTTGGGGACGATCATCACCAACCAGCCAGGTCGAGGCTGATTGGCTTATAGTCTCCAAAAGCTGGAAAGCCAAAGATTGTCTACCTCTGCCCTAATGCTTGTTTAATGCAGTCTGGATTTCCCGTTGAGGAAAGGAAATTGGATAGATGGGTGCCTCATCTGTCTTGACCACACCCACATTCTAAATTGTGGGTGTGGTCAGATCAATTGCCATCCCAGTATTCGTGCACCAGGCTTGATCCTGTAACATGGTGGCTGGTTTATTTACCAATTTATAGACCTATTTATCCAGTTTATTTACCAGTATGCCCATTTGCTGACCATTATTTATCCCCCTGAATGCCACTTAAGTATTTAATGCATTGAAAAGCAATACACCAACTCCCACTCTAGCAGAAAAGGAGTTAACTGTGTTTTTACATTACTTGAAAATATGATTTTCTGTGTGAACCAACAGTGGGTGGGGCCAGGGGAAGGGTCATGTTAGAAAGACATGGCCATGTATGGGGGCTAAATGTGGGAGGCGGAGATGTAAATCCAGCCCACTATTAATGTAACCCCTTGGATGCTAACAAGGTCTCCAATGCACTGAGAAACAAAGGGTTAGAAATTACAGCCCTGCAAACGGAGTAATTTTTGAAACTACTGATTTAGAATAGAACTAAAACTTATTATTATTCAATATGTATTACTCGAGCTCGAACTTTTGAATGAAAAAAACTCTCAGAAGTGGAAGTACATTTGTTTTACTCAAGAGGATAAACCCTACAATATTATATATACATAGATATGTACAAACACACGTGTTATTATCCCTCTAACACAATGGATTGAGGTCTGGAACACACGATGAAGTAATGACTTGGAAACATATCTAGCTTACAAGGGGATTAATAGTAATGGGAAATGTCATTCATGTAAAACAACTTCACACAAACCTTATCCCCAGCGAGGACCTTGAAGGAAGCCATGACTTGGTCTGCTGTGTCTGTATCTGCAGTCTCACGGGACATGAAGTCAATGAAGGCTTGGAATGTTACCACTCCTAGTCGGTTAGGATCAACGATTCCCATAATACGAGCAAATTCTGCTTCACCCTGGAATCCAATCAGAAAAGAGTTAACCATCAGAGATGGGCTTATGATTACAATAACAAAGTGAAAACTACAATACATTCATTGTTTGTTCAACAAGCTTTGTAATGTTAAAAATAAAGTTTCATTTGTATTATAAGTTTACTGGAGTGCTGTGATTTGTTTTACAATGTTAAAGTGTTAGTAACGCCTTTTTAAAATACTTTAGCCGAGTCTCCTGTACATTAATAGCAACATATTGCGCTATGTCTAAGGCCTTACTTATTTGTAGTTCAAAAGTAATTCACCGCTAAAGATTCCCAGTCTGTCCCTTGTTTTCACGTCACGAAGAAGCTGCAGTCTGGTCCGGACGGCTGCTGTGAGGTCCAAACTTCAATAAGCAAAAAAAATCCTGCCCTCCATCATCGGGGGGGGGAGGGGGGCAAGATTTCCCTTATACTTACTGAAGTTTGTCCCTCGCTGCAGCCATAGAATCGCACAACCAGCTCTGAGAATCAGCTCGGAGGTGCCCAGAGAGGGGCAGGTGGGGGATCTTTATGTCTGCATAACTTTTGAACTACAAATAAGTAAGGCATTAGACATAGCACAATATGTTACTATTAATAAACAGAAGATTCGGGTAAAGTATTTTAAAGAGGCATTACTTTCCCTTTAAAGTAACAAAACATTTGTATGTTTTAACCATTGGATACCTCTCTGGCACTCAAAGGGTTCAACCCTTTAGATGCTAGAGATGTCTCAAATGCAGAGCTTTGCAATGTGCCTTGGCCAGATGGCAAGCAATGAGGGACAATATTGTGTGTGTCAGTATAAAGAAAACCCTGCACTGCTTGATGAAGGGTGACAGAGTTTTCCTTATACTGACACAATATTGTCCTATGTTGCGATCCGTCCGGACCAGCTTTCAGATCTCAGTGAAATGTGACAGACGTGATGGAAAGGGGCGGGTTGGGAAAACTTTTGACTCTATTTTCAAGAACATTACAAAGGTACAGACAGTGCAAAAGATAATATGCATTATATAAAATACACTGATCAATCACATGTATGTTTATATTACATTACCATCTCTTTAAATTTAAAGTCAAATTGCCTATACATCACACTTATGTTTTCATCTTCACCTATTTATTATTTTTATTACACTTCAATGTCCCTTACAATAACCTCCCTGGATAGCTGTTACCAGAGAGTTTTCTCATCAGTTAACTATGAAAGCAGGACAGTGATACAATGTAAAAATATCCCTGTAGCACTGAGGTTGGGTTTTATTTTTTTTCACATATCACTGAAAGAGAAAGAGAGCTTCCTGGAAATGAATCCAGAAAACTCTATCAGGGTCACAAATTCTAAAACATAAATCTAGGGAAAGATGGGGAAAAAAATTATATCTGACTTTTCATATTTTATATATTATATAAAATACACATCTGAAGAATATGTAAAGTCAAAATAAAGTGTTACTGTCCCTTTAAAGATCTCTCGCGTTCTCTCTCTCGCTTTCCCTAAATTACATGGTAAGGAAATCAGATATTTTATATACAATTTCAGGCAGAGATAGAAATATGTCATCAAAAGATGTCGATGATAAAAAGGTTTAAATATGTTGATCTTTCATATTTTATTCCATTTTGACTAGTGTTAAGTATCTGCACCTTTTATTGTACATAAAATATATCCTGTTTAATGTTGGATGCCATTTAAATAAGAACTAAAATCCCCACAAATCTTTACTATGTTCATGCAGTTTCCATCAGGAAGGGAGTCTCCTACTTTTATAATTAAAACAAAGCTCAGCAGTTACCCTGCATCAGGAGGAATGCACTTCTATCAGCTTATGCCAGTGATTCTCAACCAGGGTGCCGTGGCACTTTGGTGTGCCACGGACATCAGCTTAGGGTGCCCCATGTCTTCTATGAAGATTTATAGAAATTGTTATGCTCAATATATTTAATTTTGTTATTATGATTATAAAAACTAATAATAACTGTATATGTATGTATTGTACTTTCATTATGCCCTTGATAAAGTACATTAAATATGTTAGAGGTGCCCCGAATGTTCTAGATTATTTGTTAGGGGTGCCCCGAACAAAAAAAATTGAGAACCACTGGCTTATGCCATATAACTAGGTGGTACATGCACCTAGCTCCTGACCGCTCAGCTAGAGCTTTATTTTGAGGCTTCTGTGATTTAATGTGATATTTCCACCACAGATAAATCCTCAAATGACATTATGTTCACTGATAAACCCAGTGCTAATGCAAGTGGAAAGCTGACAATTTTCCTGCTAGCACAGAAATTAGCAAAATATGTCCCACATTACGTTCTTATCTGGCCCTTGGTTCTGGCTGTAACAATACATTGTATGATGCTTTGTTGTAAAAATGAATAATTCTAGCAGCGCAGAGAGACAGAATTGATACATGGTCTGTGCTGGTACAGAGCTATTAATGTATGATCACAAATACAAGGAATAGCCAGATTAAGTCTCACATCACAATCAGGAAGGGAGATTACTAATGGGGCAGGGGTATTGGTCAGATGTCTTGTGTGTATCTATTATATATTTTATGTATCTGTGTATACCCACACATGCGCAAAAAAAATTGCCAATCCCTGAGCTAGCAGGAACTGCCTTAACATATAAAACAATTGTGTAAGGATGTACAATTTTATCTTAACATGTAAACGCTAGGACTGTATTACTGCCAATGCGGCCCTGCTGAATTGATTACTATTAAATCATCTCCTATTAAATGTGGACTAGATATAAAAACAAAGTAGTTAATTCGTTAGATGTCCTTCATACAGCTGTCAACCAGTGTACAACTGCTATGCGACAAAGCCCATAAAACCATTCCTATAGTCGGAATAAGGAACAGTAGAAACTTGGACTAATTCACTTGGGCCCAGTTCATTCACAGCACGTGCCATGGAGCAGAGGAAATGTTTGCCCCAAAAGGACCATATACTTCCAACACTACCCACCAAATTTGTCACTCAGAAGGCTCAGTAAATAGATGTAAGGCATATCCAGGGCACAAAAACAGTTATTGGGCTTATTTTACTACTGAATTTCATCTGTACATTTTTCATTCATTATCAGATTACAAATAACTGTAATAGATGGTGCGTGAACAAACTTATATTGAAACGCCAGACTGCTGTATGAAGGACACTAGTCTAGGCAAGTTCTTCTGTTAAACAAAGAGGCACTTAAAGGGATAGTAATACTTCATTTTAACTTTATTTTATTTTGTAGGCGTTAAAAAAACATGAAGAATGATATAAGTCTTATCTCTGAAACCTTTATGGTTTAAGAGATATTCACAAACAAAGTATCCCCCCCCTGTTCAACCAGATAAGAAGGGAGATGCCCAGGTAGACTGCAGAGAGGGACAATCTTCAATTAAGATAATGGAAAAAGCTGAAAAACTTTTCAAGGGGGGAAGGGCTTTCATTGTTTTCATACAAAGAAAATTGTCCCCTTCTGTTATCTGTACTGTCATACAACCTGATCCACATCTGAGAAGAGATGGCTTACACTAGGAAAAAGGGGCGGGGAGGGGAACTTTGCTTGTGAATATCTCATAAACCATAAAGGTTTGAGAGATAAGACTTATATCATTCTTCATGTTTTTTTAATGCCTACAAAATAAAATAAAGTTAAAACGAAGTGTTACTATCCCTTTAATCATAGAGTATTGTTTCCCTGTAGGTCATGCACTGCAGACCTCTGGCACTCATCACTGCACATATCTACTGTGTGCAAAACATTTTCTAACCAGTCACTATTTAAAATATCCTTAAATGTTAATAATAATACAAAAACAATTCAAAAACTAAAATTAGGTTATTTACAACTGAGTTTTTTTTTTTTTTTTTGGTAAATGTATTAAATAAACACGTAATTTCCAAAAAAATAAGAAACCCCCCCCCCCAACATGAAAACACGTTGATCTTATAATTAGGGAACCTACATGGTTGTGAGCAAAAATGTTATTTTACATAAACGTTATATAGATGGAGCTGGATCAGGAAAGAAATGCACAGGACACTGACTGATAAGAGAATATGGGTATATTCTATTGTTATATAAGTACACATATCTTCAGTTCCTTGGATGTAAGTCCTTCCTGTTTTCTACATGCCCACTGTTAGTTAATAAGTTATTTATACATCACTCATGTTAGCTCGGATTATTATACATATATTCAAACATGTTCTGTGTTGAGAATAATTACTTGGAACTGACGTGCTCTGATGCAGCATACATCCGGTATCAATGTTTTTTGTTTCTTTTTAATTTGTCCTCCTATGTCACATTACTTGTTTTATGGCTTCCCGGGTCATTTGATAGCTCATTCTTTAGAGGGGAATTATTCCATAAGAATGAGTGACTCGTAAAGAAACACTAACACCTAAATACGAACTGGGATTATATATATACAAATACCCTGTACATCATCCTAGCATCTGTAAACATTCTTTATTAGATTTTGAAGCCCTAAACTCTATCCTTACATATGCTCTGAGGGAACAGACATCCCTGCCTTTTGCAGGGCTCCTATTGATTCTCCAGGAATATCTAAAAATGGGCTGAGTAAAATATCAGCCTTTCAGAATACAAGAGCAGTGAGCAAGAATCACAATCACTTAGCTGACTTTAGTTCTTACCTATGAATACAAGCAGCACAAATAGCATTAAATAATTGCTATGTGAACAGAACAATTTATATTTAAAGTGTTAGTAATGTACATAAATAATTTGTAATAGAGGATAAAAAAATAATAGCATTGCCACAAACCCCATCTCTCAAAACGCTATGGTTTGAAAGATATTGGTAGTCAAAGTTCCACCCTTCCTCTCCTTCTCTTGATGTCAGCTGTAAAGCTGACAGAAGGGTATTTGTGTCGGCCAACACAGTGAGGCTCTTCAGCAGAGCCTAAATCCCATTACTGCAAAAGAATTACTTCATTGGAAAGGTCTACAAAGTGTGCTTGCAAACCAGGCACATTTTGTAGACCTTTAACATAGAATCTGACGGCAGATAAGAACCATTCGGCCCATCTAGTCTGCCCATGTTCCTACTGTAAAAAAACAAACAAACAAAAACAACCTCAAACCTTTTTTTGGTCCTTGGTCTTTTCTTACGTTAAGGACCGCCTTATGCCTATCTCATGCATGCTTAAATTCTGTCACTGTATTAACTTCTACCACTTCTGCTGGTAGGCTATTCCACTTATCTACTACCCTCTCAGTGAAGTAAAACTTTCTTACATTACGTCTAAACCTGTCCCCCTCTAGTTTTAGATTATGGCCTCTTGTCCTAACATTTTTACTCCTTTGAAATATACTTCCATCCTGCACTTTCTTGAATCCCTTCATGTATTTGAATGTTTCTATCATATCCCCTCTCTCTCTTCTCTCCTCCAAGCTATACATGTTCAGATCCTTTAGTCTATCCTGATATTTCTTTTCCTGTAAACCAGTCACCATTTTAGTAGCCCTTCTGTGAATTTTCTCTAGACTAGAGTATCTATATCCTTCTGGAGATGGGGTCTCCAGTACTGTACACAATACTCTAGGTGAGGTCTAACTAGAGATCTCTAGAGTGGCATGGCCACTTCCCTTTTTCTGCTACTAATGCCCCGAGCAATACAACCCAGCACCCTGCTTGTATTCCCCACAGCTTTATTACATTGCCTGCCTACCTTTAAGTCATTAGAAATAATTACTCCCAATAATTACTCCCAAATCCCTTTCCTCCCCTTTCCGATGAAATAATTATTTTGCAATAAAGGGATCTTGGCTCTGCTGCAGAGCCGCCGGCTGATCCCCGGACTGGGATCTCCTGCTGTCAGCTAGACGCTGTCAGGAGAAGGGGAGGGAGAACTTTGACTGCGAATATCTCTCAAACCATAAAGGTTTGAGAGATGGGGTTTGTGGCGATGCTATTATTTTTTTTTTTATCCTCTACAAATCTATTACAAATTATTTCTGGACATTACTAACACTTTAAAGTTATAGGAACATATTTCATTTGTTTGATGTCAGTGTTCCTTTAATTTATCAGGACTTTTCAAGTTGGGTGTCCTTCAGGATCTCTAGCAAGCTGCTGGATAGATCAGCTAATAAATACTGATACAAATTACTGCTGCCTATTAGGCAGGCATAGTATTAAAGAATACTATACTAGCAGATGTTATGCTGAGGTGTGTGTCCCTTTAATTTTTTTTTTTTTTTTTTTTTAAGACCCACTTATTCCTAGGGTACAATTCCCCTTTAACACATGGGGCATTTGGGACAGTTATCTAAGTATTGTGACAGTAAATGACAGGACTTTCATCCAAAGGATGGGATTCCTAGACGAATATATACTGGCAAATTCCTCTATAAAGTTATAGTAAAGGTGTTAATGCAGTCAGATATTACACATGAACTAAAAAAAATTCAGTATGCCGAAAATTGTAGGTATTTTGAAAGGTTATTGTGTGTTTCTAGCATTTCTGTCCCGATTATCCATTTGGAACCCTACAGTAGGGGTAGTCAATCTTCAGACCTCTAGCTGTAGGAAACTACGACCCCCATCATCATCTCCAAGCAGCTGTAGGCTGGTTGGGGATGATCAGGGCTGTAGTCAGCTGTACTTCTAATAAATGAGTACCCCGCTTTACATTATCATAGACATCAAGAGTAAAAGCCGGGTTTACATTACCATATTGTAACCCATGGAGATTAGACAGGCTCGGAAATCATCACTATCCATCATACCAGTCTTCTTCTGCAGAGCATCCATGGAAGGAACCAACAGAACACAGAGAAGTTGCAGAAAGTTCAGAAACAGGAGAGGTAGAAAACAGATGGATTTCCCATAAACACCATGGCAAGAGAAATAGAAAATGAAGGACAATGTAGATGTAGAATGTAAACAAGGAAAGTGTTCAAAGAATGTAGTGACAAAGAAAGAGGATATGTCCCAGGGAAAGGAACTGTGGGCCTCACGTAGGAAGAGGTACAATTGTGGTGTAAACCAACTGCACCATAAGGGGTAAATATACATCCCCATAGATTTAAATGGGACTGAATGGCTCTGTAAGTCCATTTGCAATGTGTTTGAGCCCTTTTAGCATCCAAAGTGTTAAAAGCCCTACTGAAATTCATGGGAATTTGTATTCATCCCCTGTAGCTCAGATGGTGTGTCTACAATTGCTCCTCATTACTTCCTGAATATGGCCTACAGAATGAGAAATAATTTGTTTTTAAAGAAATAAAGAATAAAAGGATACACAAGAGTAGGGATTTAGCAATTAACTCCTTGAGAACCAAAGGGCTGCACAACGTATTGCTGAGCAATAAATTGCATATGCTTCAGGTCATCAAAAGGGTTAAGTGTAACAATGTGAGCCATTGGTGTGGACAGGAGAACAGTACAGATAATATATTGTAGGTAATGGAAGAAAGATAAAGATTTCTTTCACAGATGCTGAATTATACCAACAATGTCACTCAGTACCTGGGGGTCATAGAAACACACAATGTTGTTCAGAACCATAGGCAAACATCCACAGTAACTCTTAGTACCTGAGGATCGTTTCCAATATCGTAACCCAAGCTGATGAGACAGGCTTTGAACTCTTCTGGGCCAAGCGTGCCGGTGTGATCCTTGTTTTACAGTGCGTGTGGCATATCAGGTGTCCAGGACATGCCATGCCAAGGATGGGGGAAAGGGTGAGAGCACAAGAATTGGCAAGATTGATCGTGAGAAGTGGGTCATGCAGTGGGAAGCAGCAGGTAATGTCATGCAGATGACAGAGAGAGAGAAAAAAAAAACACAGTTACCATTAATATTGTGGCCAGCGTGAATTCCGTACTACTATATGTTACCTGCCCTACAACAGAACCTATTTGTGCTTTTCTAACTTCCAAAAAAGCATATGCATCTTGTACCTTTTTGTAAACAAAGTATTACATTTCAAGTACTGCATACTGGGACCCGTAGTCCCCCTTATAGCAAAGTGATTGGTCTGCTTCCAAGGTTATTGCTCTTGCAGACTACAACTCCCAGATACTGAGAGTTTTGGCCAATCAGTACATAGGGGTGTGACCTGACCCTGTTTTCATTACTGTGTATATCTGTAATCATTCCTGTAGAAGTAAAACAATGATCACAGTAGGGTGACCACATTTCCATTCTGCCATTCCGGGATATGTGGTCACCTTAGTCCTGCGGCTGAGGCTCCCACCGGTGCTGACCATCTTTCTAAGGCTGACACAGTGGGAACTCTTACTCTGTATAAGCCTCAGAAAGATGGTCAGCGCCGACAGGAGCCTCAGCCGCTGGTCTCTCTTGCAGCGCCATCATACCTGCTCCATCCCAGCTGTCTCGCACACACCAGTCCAGCCAGCCAATGAAATGTATTTGTTAAATGGTCCTCATTGGCTGGCTCAGCCAGCCAATGAGGACCATATAGCAAATCCATTTCATTGGCTGGCTGGACTGGTGCGTGTTGCTCCATTCCGGGACTCCTTGTTGTCCCGGTGGGGGGTGACCGGGACGCAGACTCCCAAATAAGGCCCAGTCCCGGGCATTCCGGGACGTGTGGTCACCCTAGATCACAGATATATACAGTAGTAAAAAAAATAGGACAATCTTCCTAATTAACGCACCCTAGCAGATCTAGAAATAAGTATAACTGAAAAAGGGTATATGCTGACACCCCCCATTCCTAGGCAAAATTACTACAAATAGTTGAAATCTCTGCAAATAGTGTCAAAAATCCCCTCTATATTAACTCATATGGAACCCGAAAAAATGTATTTGTACTCTGGTTGGCATCGAGACACATAGTATTTATTAAGAAATATCTGCACATACCATAAACTATGTAAATGCAGCTTCAAATACACAAATATAAAAAAAAACACATTGATTAAAGGGATAGTAATACTTAAAATGTAAACAAGAGTACTCCCGCTGCTGAAAGGTGTTTCATTTAAAAGTTATTAATTTTCAAAGTTGAATTTTTTAGGTGCAATATCGCAGTGGCCTGAAATTATTCAGTGGCGCTGTTGCTACACGATCCTATGGACAGCTCTGGTCCCGGGACCATAAATCTCCATAGGATGGTGTAGCAACAGCGCCATTGTACAATTTCAGGCCACTGTGATATTGCACCTAAAAAATTCAACTTTGAAAATTAATAACTTTTGAATGAAACGCCTTTCAGCAGAGGGAGTACTCTTGTTTTACTCAGGGGGATAAACCCTACAACATATTTGTTTTTACATTTTAAGTATTACTATCCCTTTAAAACTATAAAATGCTATAAATAATACACATCCCCTACTACTGTATATGTGAAGCTAACCTCTGTATCGAAATACTAGAAGTGATGACTGGCACTATAAAATATCCAACCCATCCAAATCTAAACCACCAATAAGCGCTGCGTGATTACCAAACATATAAATGATTATCCTAAAGCCATCCATTCACCAGTGGATCAGAAGTGCTATACCCATGGAGGAACCCTCTGGGTAACCTGACCGTTGTGGACCATGCAATAATATATGGTTAATCAGCTGTGACCTTGACAGATACAAACTATCATACACAGCCCACATATACTGTATAAGGAGGGGATGGTTGGCAACTTGAGGCCTGGGGGTGTAAATACAATCAGGTGGCTCATTTGTATTATCATTCCAACCCACTGTCCCAGCCCACCCCCTTTTGTTAATTTCAAAACTGGCATTAACGTTGTGAAGTAAAAGATAGCTTACAACTGAAATGGGGCTAAACTTGTGATACTACAGAGCTTACAGGTGATATGGAGCTACACTAGTGAGCTCTGCGGTATCGTTTGTGTAGGTACATTTCAATTGCAAGCTCTGTGGTATCACTAGTATAGCTCCATTTACAACAGCAAGCGGAATATTGTGTGAGGCGAGGCACTGTCCCAGACACACCGGCGCAGGGGGCAATTGCCCCTCAGGCCAGACCTCCCTATGTATTAGTGTAACAAAAGGATATATTGGATACCTTAATATACTACCAGTAATAGATACTGGTCCTTTAAGGACTAGATATATAAAATATATTCTTAATCCTTCTGGTTGAAAACAATAGTGACTGTAAGTGACTATTAAATATCCTGGATACTTTATGGTGCAAGTCATCACTTTTAGTATATCCATACAGCATTCAGATACACATATACAAGTAGATGTGTATTATTTTCAGCATTTCTATTTTCAATCATTGCGCTTTTTTATATTTGTGTACTTACAGATGCATATAAATATTTTATGGTATCTGCATATATTTTTTTTTTTTTTATAAATCCTATGTTTGGTCTTTCGGTTCCAGCCAGTGTGCGGATACCTTTTTCCAGTGTCCACATAAATTAAAGAGTGGATTTTTTGGCAGTTCAGTTTCAGAGATTGACCATATACAGAAAGGAGACTGTATTTTTCAGGACAGGACAGTATTAAAACATAAAACAAAAATCTCACTGTTAAGTTAATGATCAGTATGTGCACACACCTCCTTTATAATATGTTTTTATTCATTTTGACATCAATATAAAAATGTGCACCTCCTGTGCTCGAGTGTGTGTTTGTGTTTATGTACCTACCAGGGAACTCTCAGGATTTGACCCCAAGACTTAGGTTTTTGTCCCAGATCTCAGGGTCGCAAGGTAAAATGCTAAATTCTTAGGGTGAGAGAGTCCAGTGTTAACTATCTTATCTACACTACACCAGTTAACAGCTTATTTAGTTCCTAAATTGCTGCCATTTCTATCAGAAAGACAGAGGGAGATGTTGCATAACACAGATCTATGTCTCTTTGCAAACATGCACACATAAAGTGAAGTGCAGTGATAGCCACACAAATACTAAGCATACTTATGTTTGTACATAGACACATACTTAACTATAATCATAGCTACAGATGTAACAGTGCTATCAAAAGATGGACGCTTGCCCTCAAGTGCAATAAGAGCCACAAGACAGAACAGTGCTCTGTACATCTGGAAACATGCACTCTTACCCTGAACTGGTGCTCTTGAAATCAGGACACATGCACACTTACCATTATCTGTTGTTCTTTTCAGTTGGACACATGCACACAATCTGAACTGGTACTCTTTACATCTGTACACATTCGCACTTACTCTGAACTGGAGCTCTTTAAATCTAGATGCATGCACGTATACTCTGAACTGGAGCTCTTTAAATCTAGATGCATGCACGTATACTCTGAACTGGAGCTCTTTAAATCTAGATGCATGCACGTATACTCTGAACTGACGCTCTTTAAATCTGGACACAAGCACGGTTATTTTGAACTGGTGCTCTTTACATTTGGACACATGCACACTTACTCTGAACTGGTGCTCTTTACATTTGGACACATGTACGCTTACCCTTATTTACAGTGATAGCCATAAATAAAACAGTGCTATCTATGTTTGGACACATGCATGCTTATACTCAACTTCTGTATCAACCAAGGACAGAACAGTGCTCTTTATTTTGGAACACATAGACTTACAATTAACTGCAGTAATTACCACAGATAAAACAGCACTGTGTATGTTTTTACACATGCACACACCTTGAACCCCAGAAGAACAGCATTATTTACTTTTGCACGCTTACACTGAACTGCAGTAACAGCCACAGACAGAACAACACTATTAAATTCTGGACACATGCACACTTACACTGACCTGCAGTAACACATCAGGAAAACAGAGCTATTTATTTTTTGAACACATGCATTTTTACTCCAAACTGTAGTAAAAGCCACAGATCAATGCTGTTTTATCTTTGGACACATGCAAATTTACAATGAATAATACCCATGGATGCAACACTATGTACACCTACACTTATCGACAGTAATAGTCACAGAGGCTATTTATCCTCGGACACACACTCACAGTGAATTGCATTGGTAGCCATGGTTACAACAGTGCTATTTACATCAGGACAGATGCACTAATATTGCACTGCAGTACCAATCACAGAAAGATCAGGGCTATTTACATCTGGACACATGCGCAGTTACATTGAACTGCAGATCCAAACACTAAAATAACAGCACAATTTACACCTGGACAAATATACGTTTACACTGAATCACAGTACCAAACAATAAAATAACAGCACAATTTACATCTGGACATGTGCACTAACATTGCACTGCAGTACCAGCCACAGAACTAGCAGTTCTCTTTAAATCTGCACACTTACACTGCACTGCAGTACCAAACACTGAAAAAACAGCACAATTTACATCTGGACAAATATACGTTTACACTGAACTGCAGCACCAACCACTGATAGAACAGCGCTATTTACATCTGGACGCATGCATGCTTACAGCATACTGCCATACCAACCACTGATAGAACAGCGCTATTTACATCTGGACGCATGCATGCTTACAGTGTACTGCCGTACCAACCACTGATATTTACATCTGGACACACGCATGCATTGACTGCACTACCAACCACGGACACAAGCAGAACAACTGTATTTACATTTGGACACATGCACACCGATAGAAAAGCACCATTTACATCTGGACATGTGCACCGATATAACAATGCTAGTTACTTCTGGACACATGCACACTTAACCTGAACTGCAGTTATAGCAGTGGTGACAACAGCACGATGTTCATGTGGACACATGCACACTTACCCTGTCAAAGTGGTTGAAGGAGTTCCTGAATTCATTCATCTGATCCTGACTTATTCCTTTT
Source organism: Rhinophrynus dorsalis (assembly GCA_037306005.1). NCBI lineage: Eukaryota > Metazoa > Chordata > Amphibia > Anura > Rhinophrynidae > Rhinophrynus > Rhinophrynus dorsalis. The sequence goes on from CM074728.1 coordinate 16,041,994, forward strand.
GCATCTCGTGTGAGAATCTGGTTTTCCACCTCGTTGATGGTTCTAGCAATAGTGGTCAGAAGCTGCTCCCAGCCCACGCGGATGTGCTGGAGTAAAACATGAAAATATGTTGATAAATTATCTTGTTGCGTAAACCCTTTGATTGCCAGAGGGGTACGCAATACTTTACAAAGCAAAGTGTTGCTTACCCCTGGCACTTAAAGGGTTAATGTAGTGATGGACAAAATATAGTGCTCCAGCTGCTGCCAGACTACAATAACCATCATTCTCCCACCAGCGGTTTAGGAGCCTGTTGAGTGATACAGAAACATCAAATGTGTGTAAAATATCTCCAAAACGTGGGTGCCAGATAGAACGTTTTAGGAGTTTGGACCCCAGACTCCTAGGATGTAACCTTCCCTAATACATAAATTGTCATTTCAGATCACTGTTCAGTTCACATCCTTTTCACAACAGAAAAAGGCTTCAACAGTCTGAATGAGAAATCCAGCAAAGAAAATCCCCACCCAACATTTATCTAGAACCAGGTAAGAATTTCCATATACTGAAATAGCATTGACCAGTTAGATACTACATCATTCCACTGCATACATGAAGTACACACTATGTCAGACTGCTGTATGAAGGAAACATACCAAGGTAAATTACATTAAAGGAACGGTAAATGCTATAAAAAGAGCCAGTTTTAAAGGACATGCTTCACTGAGCCATGGTAAACAGGTACAAATCTGGAGCAAACTAATAGCACAGTAACACGCACAAGCACGACCCCAAACAACTTGCTTTAGCACCTGACTTTTGAGTTTGCTGTCTGCCCCTCCCTGGGGTGGCAGGGAGGTGGACAACGCAGGGCAGTGATCTTGACATGAGTGGCCAGGGGTGCTTCATCCCCACCCCCCAGCCACTCATGCCCAGATCACTGCAGCAAGATTCCCTGCCACTGACTCTTTAAATCTAGACACATGCACACATTCTCTGAAGTGGTGCTCTTTACATTTGGACATGTAATCAACTTGATTTAGTATCTAACTTTAGAGTTTGCGGTCTGCCCCTCCCTGGGGTGGCAGGGTTGGTAGACTCTGTCCGTTCCAGCAAATCACCACAGGGCAGTGATTGTGACAGAAGTGGAGAGGGGTGCTTCATTCCCACCCCCTGGCCACTTCTGTCCAAATCACTGCAGTGAGATTCCCCACCTCTGACTTGTAGAATCCGCCGACGTTCACAGGGGTCGAATCCCACTGGCAATGCTGTGCAGCATTTTATTATTTTTTTTTTTACTGATAACTTGCTTCAGCTCTCTACCAGCTAATCAGTCAGTGATCTAAGTCCCAGCGTGGCTTACCTCCATAGTATAAGTGGTGTGCTTGTTATCAAAGATAAGTGCTTCCTGAATCTGCTGGTAATCACTCTCTAGCTGGTCAATCTTTGGTTTGTAGTTCACTATGCTTTTCTCATACTGCCGTAAATGGTTAATTTGGTCCTCCAGGGTTCCATGCATCTCTATAGCAATGCGGCCAATTTCCTGCAGACATTGATCAAACATACATTTCATTTTTTAATAAGTCTGAAACTGAATAACAATGTGTGATTATGTAAGTGTACTAGAAAGTTATATAAGGCAACAATATCTAGTTGATAGAGAGTTTATTTTCAGCATCCAGTATGTTTAAAATGTTTCCTCAAAACCTGCTATAGATTTATTTTTATAATGCTGTAAATGATATGAAATATTGCTACTCCCACAATTCCTGATTAACTCTGAGTGCCAGAGAGGTGTCCAACATGTTACAATGTGTTGGATACCTCTCTGACACTCAAAGGGTTAAAGGAACAGAAATGCTTTAGGATGAAAAATAGATTATTCATTCAGAAGTAATTTCAGATCAAAAATAATAATAATAGTCTGCCTATGGAGCGCTACTGATTCACAACCAAAGTGGCCCATAAACAGTAATACCAACAGCGCCACCTAGGGAGACCTTTAATAACAGCATTTAAAGGGATAGTAATGCTTGCGTTTAATAAAGTTTAATATTGTAGATATTAAAAATATAAATGCAATGATGTACGTCCCGTCACTCAAACATGTATAGTTTGAGAGATATACACTTCTAAAGTTCCCCCTCCCATCCCTACCTGACAGAATGAGATCCTGGTCCCGGGACCGGACAGAGGGGGAAATCTAGAATCGTATATCTCTCAAACTATACATGTTTGGGAAACGGTATGTACATCATTGCATTTATATTTTTTAATAACTACAATATTAAACTTTATTAAAAGCAAGCATTACCACCCCTTTAAAATAAAAGCAAATATTTATAAATATTCCTTTGCATTAATCACTTCCTGCTGTGTCTATATAGTAACCTGAACAGGAAGTGAGAAGTGCAATGGAAAATGACTCCCCAGCTTAGTGAAGAACAGCGCATGTGTACATCTTAAATTCTATAAAGAAATGGAAACAAGTTCTTTCACATTAGTTATAGATTAGCGTAAGCATTCTTGTAATAAATGTATGAAATTAGATCAGAGGATTTCACCCGAATCTGAGTAACACCAGACATCTCATCTGCAATGCTATCTGTAGCTTGGAGGGACAACTGTATGCACCTGCATCTTGGTTTGTATCCATGGTCCAATGACGTTGGCTTGGGCAGCGAACTGTTTGCGAAGCCTCTCGTTTTGCTGTTGACGTGCGTGTTCCTCCATAAGGGCATGGTCCCGACGGGGTACCAACTGCCTGACCTGGGAACAACAGAGACAAACTGTGATTCTGGTGCAGTTCTAACCCAGGGGAAAGGACACTGTATACCCCCAGCTGTTGGGGTTTACAGCTCCTATCATCCCCCAGCCAGCCAGCGGCTGGTTATGGATGTTAGGAGTTGTAGTCTCCATCAGCTGGTAAGCCAAAGGTTGTCTACTGCTGCTCTAAAGTCTCCCTGCAACATAATATAAGAATCATAATAATTCTGTAGGGAACAGCGAGCCAATTACCAACCTCATAGAGATAAGGAATTTATGGTGTGTTTTGCATTCCTGTGGTTTCGCTTATGAATACAAAAGTCATGAACACTGAGGATGGTGCAATAAGAGGAACTGAATTACTTCTGGGGCAATCCTACTGCGCCACCGGGGACACATAAAAATGTCCCGATTGAAACTGGGGTTTTAACACAGTGAATGCAAGAGAGAGCTCCTGTACACGGAAAAGCAATGCTTGGAGACCTATGTAGTTGTCGAAAGTGGTAACAGCCCCATTTAAAATAATTACAAGAAATGTTTGTTGTCCCCTGTGGCCACACCTGGGAACTGCCTAGATTTCACTGGGAAAGTCTGATTTGCAGAGCTAATTAATTACAGTATCCAGGAACACATAGGCCATGAATGTAGTAAAGATGTAATATTGTATTTGTACAAATTACGCCAAAAGCAATGATGGCTGATTACACCAGTGATGGCTGATGGTTATATCGCCCACTGCTGGGATACGGTGCCTTTCATATGTCTGTGACCATTGTCTTACATTAACGCACAAAAGTTCGGCAGGGTGCAACAAAGTAACATTGTTGATGAGGCTGAAAAAAGACATGCGTCCATAAAGTTCAGCCTGTACCAAATCACCCCTGCTGATCAACAGGAAAGCAAAAAAATCTGCACTGAAGCCCCATTGTAACCTTTACTGCCCTCACACAGGAACGCAGTAAAGTTAAATCACCTCACATCTGCGTGGTGGCCTATGGAGCTGCCACCAGATTTGTCAGCTGTACCCCCCCCCCCCCCCCAATACACATGGATCACCAGAGCAACACAGTAGAGGATGAGTGGGAAAACCACAGATGACACATTGGAGTCTCTAGCATCTAGGAGGTTACAACTGCTTAACCGAGTTATGTATACCCCCACCCTACACCCGTTCTTTTCCCTCGTTTTTTAAAGGGATAGTAATGTTTCACAAAAACAGCAGCTCTGATTAATCTTCATAGTATTTGGGCCATGGAGAGCGTTATTTCAGTACTGTCAGAGTTGTAGTACAAGGGTTACTGAATGATAAAGGGGCGGGAGGGGGATACTTTAACTGATGAAACACTGCTCACCTCAGAGCAGCAAGACTGTCCGGATGGACCGCAGACAGAGACAATCTTCATAAGGGAAAAACCTGTCAATGGGGGCAGGGTTTTCATTGTTCTCACAGTAAGAAGATCTGAAGGTAGGCAGCTTATACTAGGTAAAAGGGGTGGGAGGGGAAACTTTATCATTCAATTACTCTTGAACTACAACTCTGACAGAATTGATATAACACTCTCCGTGGCCCAAATACTATGAAGATTAACTGGAGATGCTTTTTTTGTGAAAAATTACTATCCCTTTAATGCAAGCAAAAACAGATCTACTACTCAGCAATATTGTATGCTAACAAGATAGCCAATTTATATGTCAAACTTACATGATCCCATTTATTATTGATTTCTTGAGGTGTGATTGATGTGTAAGGGTTGGATCCAGTCATATTGACGTGGTAAGTCTGCATGATCTTGGTAATCTCATTCTGGATTCCTAGGATTGCTTGTCGCTCCTTGTCAGCTTCAGGCAATGTTGCCTTGAACTGCTCATGAGCTGTGGATAATCCCTAAAAAACAAAGAAATGCGTTTAATTTCCATTGTATTGTTTATGGAGTCTCTCCTGCATTAAAGTTAACAGGAACATTTTTGGGAATTTAAAGGGATAGTAATACTTCGTTTTAACTTTATTTTATTTTGTAGGCATTAAAAAAACATGAAGAATGATATAAGTCTTATCTCTCAAACCTTTATGGTTTATGAGATATTCACAAGCAAAGTTTCCCCCTCCCACCCCTTTTACTGATGTAACACTCTTCAGCCTGAGCAGAAGGGAGGTGCCCAGGTAGACTGCTGAGAGGGACAATCTACAATTAAGATAAGGGAAAAACCTGAAAAGCTTGTCAAGGGGGGCATGGCTTTCATTGTTCTCATAGGAAGAAGATTGTCCCCTTCTGTTATCTGTCTGGTCTATGGACTGCATTCCACATCTGAGAAGAGATTGTTTACACTAGGTAAAAGGGGCGGGAGGGGGAAACTTTGCTTGTGAATATCTCATAAACCATTAAGGTTTGAGCGATAAGACAAAATAAAATAAAGTTAAAACGAAGTATTACTATCCCTTTAAAGAAACAAATGTGGTTTTATTGTGTAACTAAAGGCCTTACTCATCAGCCTAACTAGCTGCAATGCTGCAGCAAACCATGTGCACAATCAGGTTGAAATACAATTTCTAGTTTGATAAATAAGGCAGTAAGTGACATTTCACATAAGTTACACTAACGCAGAAGTTAGCAAAAAATCAAAAATAATTTAACGCAATGTGGCTCCTCATACACACAACGATCATCTTGCCTGATGCAGCCAAACTCATCATGCTGCATTGTTACTGCATTCACTGCATAATTCAGTAAATATGCAACCAAGAAAAACAGCATGGCGTCCTCTGGAGCCACTGTGCTGATCTTTCACAAGGGCAATTGAGTAGCTATAATCCAATCAGTGACTTGCATCACCTCATAATGTTTGATTGTAGATGTGTGTTGGTTGCCAGTTGCTTCCCACAGAAACAGGTTGCAGAGGGAACAAATGACAGGACAGGTAAGTCAACACGTAATTGGAACATGACAGTATCACTACCACATTCCAACTGCACATGTGAAAGGGGCCTTAAAGGAGAACTACCACCACAACCCAATAATAGCATTCCCCGGTTATGTTAGTAAGGCTCGAAAATCCTAATGGCCCTTAGGATATTTACCTTGCTCCTCAGTTCAAGAGATAACATCTTCAATCAGGCCAGGATGTTATATCCATGGAGACAGACATGACCGTTTCTAGCAGGTTCACAAAACTTGAAATTCTGCTCACTGCACCAAAGAGCACAATATGCTACGCAACCCACTGGTCCTTAACCCCTTAGTGACACATGATTTGCCAAGATGGGCAAGCCGCTCTACCATATCAAAATTCATTGCACACACAACAAAAAAAAAAAAAAAAATCCCTTGTGGTCCTTAATGGCCGCCCCCGTGCCGGATTTTTTTTATTTATTTATTTATTTATTTATTTATTTATTTTAGGGTTTAAAGGGTTCTCCCTGCTTCAGTCTCAAAAACTATAAGCAACTTTCATGTCTGCCTCCAATAGGATTTCCTAGTCATAATAAGATAACTGGGGGGGTTATTATTAGGAGTTATCCCACTGATTGCCAGAGGGGATGAGCAATGCATTAATTCGTAATGCATTGCTTACCCCTCTGACACTCAAAGGGTACACCTCTGACACTCAAAGGGTTAACTTTTGGCGTCTTCAGCAAAACAATAAACTGAATTAAATAATTTCACAAATAACAATTGGAGTGCCTGTTTGTTAATTAAGGATATTTCCAATCCACGTTGTGATAAATATTCTGGTACCAAAGCTTGAAAAAATACTCTTTATCTGAGTGTTTGGCCCCTTAATTATCATAGTGACTTTGGTACCAAAACAACAGAATAAGGATAACTTTGGTCAAGCTGCAACCCCCCCCCCCCACACACACACACATTCCTATGACCATACTTGGATCTCCTCTATGGTGTGCACAATGAATGTGTCCTGCAGATCTTCCATGGCTCCTTCCATCCAGTTGTTGAACGGTGCAGCTCTCTTGGCATATTCTAGGTACAGCTGATCAATAGTCTCCAGCAACTTCTCTGTTCTCTAAGGGATGACATGAAATACAGATGTTAGATGTGGAGAAAGGAGTGATGACAACTTGTGACAACAGATTCCAAATTAGGAAACATGAATAATTCAGGGAAAAACCAACTGTATCATAGGGGTCAAATAAAAATCCCCATTAATGTAAATGGAGCTTTTCACCCATTGAATGTTACAGAGGTCTCCGACACATTCAAGGAGTTAAAAAAAAACATTTTCTTGTATCCTGTTGTTCATTTGGTTTTCTCCAGAATTTTCCTCCTTTAACTTCCTGTAACTGGCCCATGGCATGCTACAATGATCACAAATAAGGACCTTGAGTCACAATATCATGTTTACATAATCTGTAAGGAAGTGGTACCTTACATGTCAGTGACCAAACGTCTTTTAATCCACTTTGTATGTATGCTTGTTTATATAGAGCCCTTTATGCACACAGAGGTTTACAGAATCTGTAATAGTACAATACAAAAATACAAGTCAGGAATAAGGGCATAAGGCTAAAGTGTGATCATTGCATTATTAGTAGGGGATAAGTGCAAACAAGAGAAACATACATTGGGAAGGGGATCCTGCCCCAGAGAGATTACAATCTAATTAGTAATCATGACACTTTTGGCACATAAGCTCGTTCTTGAGGATTTGGGTGACTGGCATAAATCATCTCTTCATACTTTTAATGTAGGGTCTTGCTCAAACCATATATTTTCAAGTGAGAATGTGTAAATCACAAAGAGGAGATAAACACCAGCATCATCCAACCCCTCAAGACCATACCAAGGCTTTAATCCTTTCAAGACCATACTAAGCTTTAATCCTTTCAAGACCATACCCAAACTTTAATCCTTTGAACACCATGCCAAGGCTTTAATGCATTTGTGTGGTCTTGAAAGGATTAACCTTTTAAGGACTGGGGAGGGGGTGGGGGATTTAACCCTTTGAGTGCCAGAAAGGTATATAACACATTGCCTTGCAATGTGTTGGATACGTCTTTGGCTCTAAAGAGTTTGAAGAGTTAAACATATTGAGGTTGATGTAATTAGAGAAACTTGGTACTTATGGGCAAAGCAGCCGAATCATAGGAACAAATGCACATTGTCAATGATTTAAAGGGATAGTAACACTTCGTTTTAACTTTATTTTATTTTGTAGGCATTAAAAAAACATGAAGAATGATATAAGTCTTATCTCTCAAACCTTTATGGTTTATGAGATATTCACAAGCAAAGTTCCCCTCCTGCCCCTTTTTCCTAGTGTAAGCCATCTCTTCTCAGATGTGAGTCTGGTTGTATGACCAGACAGATAACAGAAGGGGACAATTTTCTTTGTATGAAAACAATGAAAGCCCTTCCCCCCTTGACAAGTTTTTCAGCTTTTTCCATTATCTTAATTGAAGATTGTCCCTCTCTGCAGTCTACCTGGGCATCTCCCTTCTGATTTGGTTGAACGGGGGGGGACACTTTGTTTGTGAATATCTCTTAAACCATAAAGGTTTCAGAGATAAGACTTATATCATTCTTCATGTTTTTTTAATGCCTACAAAATAAAATAAAGTTAAAATGAAGTATTACTATCCCTTTAAATGGGCTTTTAAGTTCTTGAATGCCGGATGGGTTTCTTTGGTAGCATTTAAGAGGTGTAACCCTTTGAGTGCCAGAGAGGTACGGAACGCATTGCAAAGCAATGCGTTTCGTAGCCCTCTGGCACTCAAAGGGTTAAATCACTATTTAAATCATCCCTTTAGTCAAAATACTTTCACTTATCGATTTTCTATCCTTTTAACAGGAAAATGTTGTTATAGGGTCAGCTGTTGGGCACTACAACTCCTTTGGCTGGTTGGGGAGGATGGGAGTTATAGTCCGGCAGCTGGAGGTCAGACCATTGACAAGCCCAGCCTTACATCTTGAATATTTTATTGACTTGTCAGTAGTAAGTAGCCTCTGATATCAGGTGGGAAAGATGCACTAAGTTGTGATAAAGTGGTGGTAAAGCAATGTGCTAAACTCTCCGGTTCTTACGTTATTTTAAAGGGATAGTATTGTCAACTTTTAAAAAAAATGAATATTACGGCTATTTAAAAATTAAGCTACTTGCCCCCAATCCCATCTCTCAGACTTTTATGGTTTGAGAGATATTCAGCAGTAAAGTTCCCCCCTCCCTCCCCTTTCCCTGATGTCAGCACTCTAGCTCACTGCAGGGGAGTCCTGGGACCGTCGGAGGCTCTTCAGCAGAGCCGAGATCACGATATTGAAAAAGAACTAGATAACTTCTTGGTGTTCCTTCCTCCCCAGGAGTTTTGGAGGGGGCGGCTAGTGGTGCGCTCTAGTCTGTGGGGTCTAGTGCTGCTGGGGCACGGAGTGGGTCTGTGGGGTCTGGCGCTTCCGCTATGCTGAGCGGGACTAGGGACAGTGGTTCCCTGGGCCCCTTGTCCTCACGGAGGTCTAGAAGTAGGGATGGGACGGCGGCTCCCCACCTCCGTGGGGGTTCTGTGGGGGTGGGGCTTTGGTGCTTCCTGGGGGTCTGGGGCAGGAGCCCCATCAGATGGCTTCTCTGCGGTTGTCAGGGCCTTGCTGGGGTGTCCTGTAGGGACAGCCTCATCAGTCGGTGGTGGGGGCCTGGCGAATGGGTCAACAGAACTTGTTCCGTTCGGATGGGGTACATCTGACGGATATTGGCCTTGATCTTTTTAATTTGTCTGTGGAGTGTTTTGTGGAGCGAGCTGTTCGGATTTAGCGGGGGTTGTAGCGTTAAGGGGTCAACACTGCATCCTGTGGTGGAGGGGAGGGGGATCCTTGGCACTTTAAAAGATGGTTGGGGAGCCTGGCTTCTAAAGGGCATGGGGTCCCTGGGAAGTGGACAGGCAAGTGATTATGTATACCCACTGAGCTGGTAAGGAGAGGCGGCTAGTGGGAATATGCACAAGGTGGGACTGGCGGCGGTGCTAAGGATCCTCCCCTTCTATTCAATGGTTGTGGTGTATTGTTAATATGTTGTAAATGAGATTATTTAATGTTAAACTATGTCAGTTTGTTAAAGGAATAAATAAGCTGTGGCTTAATTTATCCAAGTCACGCTTGTGTTGTGGTTTGTGGGGGAAAAAAGGTTCCTGGAAGTTGGCGCTGCCCCAGTCATGCATGTCCCCTTAGTATATTTTTATAAGACGGTATGTTTCTTTTATCTCTAGAAGTGGTAAAAGCTGCAATGCTGGGATAAGCCACTGGGGCTGCTGTACTTAGAACTGGGGCAATTACTGATGTAAAACAATAGCACTATAGGCAAAAATAAAAATGGCCATTGATTTCAATATATCATTTAACTGAGAGTCAACAAACCAGTCAATGTTTCAAAGTTAACAAGCCAACTTAACCCCCTTGGAAGCTAAAAAGGTCTGTAACTCAATGCATGGATATCTTTCTAGCATTGAAGGGGCTAAAGTTCCACATACCTATAAATAAGGAACAAACTAAAAGAGTATACTGGCATGGGTAACATTTGACCCTATGAAGGCCACATCACTCGTCTTTAACCCCTTAATGCCATGTGACGTACTATGACAGTCACGGTCCTCGAAATACTTAAGGACCAATGATGGTCATAGTACGTGGATGTGTCACCTGTGTACAACATAGCATAAACAAGGCTACATATCGAATACTACTAAAACCATATTAATTTTTTTTTTTTTTTTTTTATTTAAGTTTTATTTTGTGTAAATTTAACTTAGAAAATCTGGGCTGCAACTACTTCTGCATAGACTGTGGTTACCTGCTCTGTAACCGCAGTCCGTCGCTCTGCCTCTGCTCCCCTTCCTCCTCCTTTCTGCCTGTAAGCTGGAGCAGCCTCATTGGCTATATATTGATGTCTGTAAGGAATACCCATACTCCAATTGAGTAGCTCCGACAAAACTGTGCTTCCTTAACCTAGGACAACACTCAGGAACTTCCACCAGTCAGTAACCAGGATCATAGCTCCATTCACCCAGTCACTTAGGCAAGACTTAGTGTAGGGTGAATGCACTCTGGATACATCAAGCTTACCCCACCAGACAACATCAGTGTAGGTTAAGACAAGAACTGCTTTATTGTGAGACATACAGGGTTTAAATACACACATCACAAGTTATCCACCCATACTGGGATCCAGTCGGACACAGGTACTGCAATACCATGGGCTGTTGGTGGAGGGGCAAAGAATGCAAGGAGGCACAATGGTAAAGTAGTAATACATATCTTTACAAGACGGTCAATAGGTGGAGGGTGGTTTCAGTATAAACATGGAGTACACTGAGCACAAGGGGAGTGTAAACATATTGTGTGATGAGACAATGGGTAGGTGACAACAGGATACAATGGGCAACACCTGAGTGAGTTAACTATACAATGGGACAAAGGAATAGGGCTGTGTACAAGTTTCATAGAGGGACCAGAATACACAAAACAAGCTAAGGTACTGAAACATAGTTTACATATTAGTCTTTTGGGAGGTCTGGTATCATTTGGATTGACAAGGCTGGGAAAAAGTGTTTACTGGGTTTCTTGGTCACCCTGTACCCCCAATAAGCACAGGGTGTCTTACCCCCAAGAAGGGACTGGGGAGCTGGAAAAGGATCCTTCATGGCAAGGGGCAAACAGGGCAGAGATTAGTCTCAGGGGGAGGCCATACCCTGTTCCAGGGCTAGGACCATAGTCTGTGGGCAGGAGGCTGGCCCTAAGGCCCCTCCAGGAGCCAGGTGCCCGGTGGTTCCTGTGACAATGTCTGCCATCAGACCCTCCAGCTTACAGACAGAAGCCTCCATCATTGGAGGGAGGGGAGCAGAGGCAGAGCGACGGACTGTGGTTACAAAGCAGGTAACCGCAGTCTATGCGGAAGTAGCTGCAGCCCAGACTTTCTACGTTAAATTCACACAAAATAAAACTTAAAAAAAAAACAAAAAAACAAAACAGTTTTAGTAGTATTCGATATGTATCCTAACTATTTATGCTATATTATACATAGGTGACACATCCACTTTAAACTACTATCAGTGATTTTCCTCTGCAAGAAAAGCCTCATAGCATCTACTTTTCTGTTACCTTTTTGAGTGCCAAAAGGGTTTCACATTTCATTGGATACCCCTCTGGCACTCAAAGGGTTAGTGGAAAAAATATTTACTGTCTGTTTAACCCCTTAAGGACCCATGATGGTCCTGGACGGTCATGAAATTCTGGGCTACCCACACGGCTGCACACCATTCGGGGAGTCTGAAATCGGGTCATTTAAAAAAAAAAAAAAAAAATGCTCCGTGGTCCTTAAAGGGGAACTACCACCCCAACACAATGTACTCCCTAAGTCTTTGTCTTCCTATCGTTATTAGCAATCCATTGTTTTCTCCAAAAAAGCGTTATAAGAGTACTATCTTTATACTACATCTCTACGTCTTGCCCTTCAATCGTACTTCACTGTCCTCAGCACCACGTGACCTGCCGTGCTCCTGGCATCAAGTGCGGTCAGGTCATTTCATGTGCTGCTGAGGACAATGACGTACGAGTGATGGGCAAGACAGAGGGAGGTAGATGGCTCCACGCAGAACAGATTCAAGGGGCAAGACGTCATCAGGTAGAAATTTAGTATAAAGATTGTGCTCTTACAACGCTTTCTTGGAGAAAACCAACTATGGATTGCTAATAATGCTAGGAAGACAAAGACTTAGAGAGTACATTGTGTTGGGGTGGTAGATCCCCTTTAAGTGACCGCTGCATGTGTGCATGGCCGATCCTTACGGGGTTAAAGGATCAACGAATGTATTGCATGTTAAAAACAAACAAACAAAAAAAAGTGCTGTGCAAGTCAACACAAACACCAAAGAAATGGGCCAATGAAAGTAAACAGACACATAAAGCAGTGTACCTGCAGGTGTGCCAGCTTCTTTGTACACCGTCACCTGACAGACAGGTGTCACACACTTAACTGCATGCCTGTTTCCTTCATGTACTTTCTTTGTGCTCTTTATTGAGTTGCACAGTGCATTGTTTGATGTTCAGTGAATGATATTCAGTGTTTGCAGATTATTTTGGGTTAAACATTTGCAGTTCTGGAGCAAACCAACTGCCCATGGGGGGGATAAAAATTCCCACTGAACTAAATTAATCCATTAACCCCTTGAATTTTAGAGAAAGAAGTATTACAATGGAGATCATTCTAGCATTCAGAGTGTTACAAGCCCCATTTACAGGGCAGCATCACGTAGATAATGTCCTATCCACAGATCCTCTCAGGGAGACCTGCCGATGATGCCAGAGCTGCACTGCGAGTCCCTGAGGGCCAACAGTATCTGAAAAGTGCCCCCTGGTGCTTCCTCATTAGTGCCACGAGAAAAAACTGCACTGCTTGGCTGAAGTCTTGCAGTCCAGTCTTGTTGAGCTGAGTGCACAATCCCCACAGGCTCTAGTGGAGGCCTCCAAGCCTGATGTGAAGGGTGCATGGAAGCTGTGACTCTCATAGACCCATACTGCATTCCAGTCTGATAACAGCCAAGGGAGGGTGGGGCAGTTTTTTGACCCCCTGAATGGCTGACAAGAGCCGTTCTAGGTTTGCACAGTGCAGCTCCAGGCTTTTCACTAAGTCTTATCTCATACGTGCAGACGTAGTGAAACAGTATTGTCCTCCTACCCTTTAAGTGCCGTAGAAGGATCCAAAGCACTCTATGGCATTCAAAGGGTTAAAGCAATGGGGATTTATGACAAAAATCAAACCAAATCTTTATTGTGATTCTTTTAAAATACACAAATAAACTCTTGTGTGTGTAGGGTGGTATGTACATCGTAGAGGCAATCATATCCTCATGCAATGTGTGCAACACTGATCCTTTAGCCACACATTGCCAGGGCCGGATTTACATCTCAGGAGCCTGTAGGCACAGAAATCTGAAGCACCCCCCACCCATTGGCCATCTCCACTGGACACCTCCACAGTGCTCCTAATCTCCACACTGCCCCCCATCATCTCCATATTGCCCTCACATTGCCCCCCATCAGCTCCACATTGCTCCACCATCTCCATATTGCCCTCACATTGCCCCCATCATCTCCACATTGCTCCACCATCTCCATATTGCCCTCACATTGCCCCCATCATCTCCACATTGCCCCAGCTCCATATTGCCCTCACACTGCTACCCATCAGTTCCAAATTGCCCCCATCATCTCCATATTGCCCTCACACTGCCCCCATCATCTCCACTTTGCCCTTATACTGCCCCCATCAGCTCCATTTAACCCTCACATTGCGCCCACCCCCATTTCCCACCTCCTTCCTGGTGGTCTAGCGGCGTGGGAGGACAGGTCTGTGCCTCCTTCTACACAGACCTGTAGCTACTGGAGCTCACGCGTGGTCTTCTCTTCAGTAATGCAGAGCGCTGGGAGATGATGTCATCTCCCAGCGCTCTGAATTACTAAACAGCCGGGGGAGCTCATCAGCTATGGGTCTGTGCTGACGCAGATGGTAGACCTGACCAGGTGGGGAGTTAGTGCCTGCACTGCCCGTGGCAAGGATAATTAAAAATAAATAAAAAAATAATAAATTAAAAAAAAAAAAAAAAAAAAAATGACAATGACAGGCACCCCTCTGTGGGTTGTGCCTGTAGGCAGACACCTTCTCTGCCTTATGAGAAATCCAGCCCTGCACATTGCATGAGGATATGATTGCCTCTACAATGTACATACCACTCTACACACATAAGAGTTTATTTTAAAACAATCACAACATAGATATGATTTTTTTTAAGTTTTTTTCTTTTAATTGTTATCATGTTTTCTTGCATTAGAATCATAAAGTCTACGATCTTGGTAGGGGATATATTTGGAGTGCATATTTGGTTATCTTTTGTCTCCCTGTGTATAAGAAGGATTTCTGGTTTCTAAAAGTGTTTATTACCTTTACACCCAGTTGTCATTCCACAAACAGGCATAATCCCTCATCCCCCAGGTAGTGCTATCTAGAACCTTCTTTGTTTTTTTATTGTAGTTTTGTGTGTTCCCTGGAATGCAGCAGATTTGCCCTTCGTAGCTTCCTGCGTGAGGGCCATTAGTCTGTAGCTAACACGAATCAAACGTGGAAAATTATAAAATGCCTATGGACATCCAGTGCTGGACAGATATGCTACATCTTTACTGCACGTACATATACTCACATAATGAAAGCTGTGCTTTTTGAGCAATATATCATATTTGGCAACTGAAAATTTGTTGTATGTGAAAGGAGAACAGGTGAAGATGGATTTGAGAAGAAATGATAATACATAGTGAAACTTGATTAGACAGACATGCACAGCTGAGGGAAAGGAAACTATGAGGAATTACTAACAGAGCACGGGCTATCATATTATATAAAGTGAATATCTCTCAGAGTTGGAAATTTGTAACTCTCCAGCCGTTCTTAAAGGGATAGTAATGTTTCATAATAAAAGCAGCTCTAATTAATCATCATAGTATTTGGACTTTGGAGAGTGTTATTTCAATTCTGTCAGTGTTGTAGTTCAAGAGTAACTGAATGATAAAGTATCCCCCTCCCGTCCCTTTTACTGATGTCACACTGTTCAACCAGATCAGAAGGGAGGTGCCCAGGTAGACTGCAGAGAGGGACAATCTTCAATTAAGATGAGGGAAAAACCTGAAAAACTTGTCAAGGGGGGCAGGGATTTCATTGTTCTCATAGGAAGAAGATTGTCCCCTTCTGTTATCTGTCTGGTCTATAGACTGCATTCCACATCTGAGAAGAGATGACTTACACTAGGTAAAAGGGGCGGGAGGGGGAACTTTGCTTGTGAATATCTCTTAAACCATAAAGGTTTGAGAGATAAGACTTATATCATTCGTTAATGCCTACAAAATAAAATAAAGTTAAAACAAAGTATTACTATCCCTTTAAAACTACAACTCCCATCATCCTCACACTGGCTATGGGCCGACTTGAGGATAATGGGAATTGTTCAACAAAAGCCGACAGATATATATGTTTCTATTTTTTCTTTTAGAGAATATTAATACTAAATACAATATGCCCATATATGAAAACTGTATTTATTCAGGTAAAAGTTTCCATACCATGATGGATTAGGATATACATTACTGTATATGTTGGTTTTTAGCTGGCTGAGGGAAAGATTTTATGTTGCTACTGTGAAAGACAAAGCAGGAATTGAAGAATGCAATCAGCTTCCTGATTCGTTAGTCAGGAGGGAAAAGGAAAATTGTTTCTCTCAACCTGCTCCGAAGCAGCACTTGCAATATCATGTATTTTAAATTCTATTAAAGTGTGCAAACATTTTTTTTATATAAGTTCAACTTTCATGTCAGCATTAGTGTTGTTTTAATTATTTTGCAGCAATTATGTTTTCAATATCATGTGTTGCAGTTGCTGGGAATTAGAAAAGTAAACAAAACAAAAATATATTATATATACACATTTTATATTGTGTATATATATATATATATATATATATATATATATATATATATATATATATATATATATATATATATATATATATATATATATATATTATATATATTCTACATATGCCAAATAAACCAAGGGTCCTCTTACTGCTGGGAGGTTTTTCATGGCAAACATTTTACAGCACAATTTTTTTACTTGCAATGTTCTATTGTGGCCACCAGGTGGTAGTGTTTCTGTCAACTGCAATTAAGAATCATATTCAATGACTCATCCATGAAGTGCATTATAAAGAAAAAATGCCTTTTAGACATTATTAGGCACTGTGGCTTAAGGAGATACATCTGGACTGTAATAACTTTTAAATGAAAAAAAAAACAAACTTCCAACTGTGGGAGTAGCCTAGCAGGCAAAGCTGTATATAATATTTTTAAGTAAAAAAATGTTTATTTGGTTATTTAAACCATGTGGTGGCCATACAATGCTGTAAGAGATTGAAGAACAGTCCTGCTGCTCAAAAGCACCCCTCCTTACCTCTAAAGCCTCCCTGCGTTTCTGGGTGAGAACTCCGAGGTTGTCCCACTGATCACATATTCTTTGGCACCTGGCATTCACACTTGGAGAGTCATAATAGTCCAGCTCACTGCAGGAAGACACCAGATCATGAAATCAATATTACCCTATACAAAAATAGGATTTTAGTCTTACCTGTTAAATCCTTTTCACTTAGTCCATACAGGTCACTGGTACCATGGGATGTGTAGTCCCCTTTAATAGGCAGGAACAATTATGCAAATAATTTGCAAGGGGCGGAGCCTCCCCTCTTACTTAAGCCACCTTCTGGCCAGAGCCACCCATATTGATTTGAGACCCTAAACTGACCCCAGGTAAGCAAAAAGAAAGACTCCTGTGAGCATGCCCGAACGGTCTCCCACTGAATGCCACAGGAGAGCCAAGACTGGTCCCTTGACAGGGTGGGAGACCAGTGACCTGTATGGACTAAGTGAAAAGGATTTAACAGGTAAGACTAAAATCCTATTTTCACTGTCGTCCAATACAGGTCACTGGTACCATGGGATGTACAAACATTGAGCTGATCCAGAGGCGGGAAGTAAGGCAAGGACCAGGCGCAAGGCCCAAGTCACTAGAACTGTTAACCAGTTGATAACATAGCCCAAACTGTAAGTGTCAACGGACACCAATCAAGGGAACAATCCCTGAACTTAACACAGCACACGGAACACGAGCCAACCGGGCTCAACAGTAAGGAAGCACTAAGGATCACAGAGCGGAAGACCTACACAGGCAAGACTGCCTCCAGGACCTTCCTTCCAAAGCTGGCATCAGCCGATGCCAGTACATCAACTCGGTAGTGCTTAGAAAAAGTGTGCACAGAGGACCAAGTGGCCGCTCTGCACAGTTGATCAGCAGAAGCTTGATTCTTGTAGGCCCAGGAGGCCCCAATAGATCTGGTGGAATGGGCAGTCACCCTGAAGGGAACATGCTTATTCCTCAACTTATAGGCTTCACGGATGGTAGCCTTAATCCAAGAGGCAATGGTAACTTTGGAAGCCGGTCTTCCTGCCCTAGGCCCCTCAGGAATGACGAATAGAGCGTCAGACTTCCTGATAGATTCGGTGCGGTGAACATAAAACTTGAGGCAACGCACCACATCCAACAAATGGAGATCTCTTTCCTTGTCAGATGAAGGATTAGGGCAGAAAGAGGGAACCACAATCTCCTGATTGATGTGAAACTCAGACACAACCTTGGGTAAGAATTCCTTGGTAGTGCGAAGCACAGCCTTATCCTTGTGGAACACCAGGTAAGGAGGTTTACAAGACAATGCCTGTAACTCTGCCACCCGGCGTACTGACACAATAGCCAAAAGGAAGGCCATCTTCCAAGTCACAAGACGTAATGGAATGGAAGCCAAGGATTCAAACGGTGGTCGCTGAAGAACTCCCAGCACCAAATTGAGATCCCACTGGGGAGCAGGACTCTTGAAGGCAGGTCGAACATGAGTCACACCTTGGAAGAAGACTTTCACATCAGGAAGGATGGCAATCCGTTCCTGGAAAAACACAGACAAGGCAGAGGTCTGAACTTTGAGGGAACTCAGACTGAGTCCCTTGTCCACACCGTCCTGCAAGAAGGCCAGGACAGTGGGAAGATGGAAGTCAAGAGACAACTGCTTGACAGAGCACCATGTCACGAAAGTTGACCAAATGCGATGATAGATCTTGGAAGACACAGGCTTACGAGCACTGAGCATCGTCGACACCACAGAAGGAGAAAAGCCTTTCTTAGCTAGAATCGAGGATTCAACCGCCATGCCATCAAACGGAGAGAGTGAACATCCTCTTTCCACAGATACCCCTGAAGAAGCAGGTCCGGACGGGCTGGAAGTGGGATTGGATCCTTCACTGACATGGCCATCAATTCCGGAAACCAGGACTGGCGAGGCCAGTTTGGAGCAATCAGGATGACAGGACAACGTTCTCTCTTCAACTTCTGAATAACTCTGATCAATAGAGGAAGAGGGGGGAAGATGTAAGCCAGGGAGAAGTCCCAAGGGATCGACAAGGCATCCACTGCTAGAGCAAGGGAGTCCCTCAGACGGGAGCAAAACACCGGAACCTTCCTGTTGTGTCTGGTAGCCATCAGATCCACCGCTGGCATCCCCCACCGTTGAGTGAGCATGAGAAACACCTCTGGGTGAAGAGCCCATTCTCCGCTGTCGACGGTGTGACGACTGAGGAAGTCTGCCATGACGTTGTCCACGCCTGGAATATGAACTGCAGAGATGACAGGCACGTGATCTTCTGCCCAAGACAAAATATCCTTGACTTCCCACCAGGCGGAACCGCTTCTCGTGCCGCCTTGTCTGTTGATGTAAGCCACCGCCGTGGCGTTGTCGGACTCTACTCTGACTGGAAGACCGGTCAATTGAGACTCCCAGTGCCTCAGGGCCAGCCGGACAGCTCGAAGTTCCAGAACATTGATGGAGAGCATGGATTCCTCCAGACCCCATTTCCCCTGAGCACTGAAGCGACCCCAGACTGCACCCCAGCCCCGAAGGCTGGCATCCGTTGTGACTGTGGTCCAATGAGGAACTAGAAAGGATTTCCCTTTCAAGAGATGAGAGAGATCTAACCACCAGTGCAGACTCGACTCGACATGAGGAGGAAGAGAGACAGACAGATGTTGATGATCTGGATGATTCCTGCACGTCTGGATCACAAATCTCTGAAGATCCCTGGAGTGGGCCATGGCAAATGGCACTGCTTCTATCGTGGAAATGAACTTCCCCACTAAGGACGACAACTTCGGAACTGGAATTTCGTCCATGTCCAGAATCCCAGCCACTCTGACGGCTATCTGGTGAGCCACGTCCTCTGGAAGAAACACCATGCATTGGCGAGTGTCGAACAGGAGACCCAGGAACAGAAGCCTCTGAGAAGGAATCAAGTCCGACTTGTCCAGATTCAGGATCCATCCGTGACGGTTCAGGGTGTGCATGCACCTCTGCAACTGCTGGTGGAGAAGCTCCGCTGAGGAGGCCTTCAGTAGGAGATCGTCCATGTAGGGTGTCACTCTGATCCCATCCTGATGGAGCACCGCTATCAAGGAGCCCAGCACCCGCTGGAAGACTTGAGGAGCTGTAGTCAGTCCAAAGGGGAGCGCTGTAAATTGAAAGTGTCCCCTGTGGCAGGCAATCCTGAGATACTTCCTGCTCTCTGGATGAATAGGGATGTGAAGATAAGCATCCTGAAGGTCCAGGGAGGCAAGAAACTCCCCTGGAGACATTGCTGCAATCACAGAGCGCAGGGACTCCTGGCGGAAGTGGGAAGTCACCACATAGGCATTGAGATCTTTGAGATCCAAGATGGGACGGGCTCCTCCGTCCTTTTTGGCTACCACAAACAGGTTGGAATAAAATCCTGAACCTGTGTCCCCCTGCGGAACCGCCTCCAGGACCTCTTTGTCCAAGAGATCCTGAATAGCGTCGTCGAACAGACGCCTTTTTGAGGGTTCCTGAGAAGGACGAGTAAAATGGAACCGAAAAGGAGGAAGGGAAGAGAAAGGGATCCTGTATCCCTCTGACACCACCTGAAGAACCCATGGGTCCGCCACTGACTCCTCCCAAGTCCGGCGAAAGATGCGGAGACGACCGCCTACAGCCGGATGCGGACCCGGGTTCGGCGAGTCATGCCGAAGCAGTCTTGGAGGTCTTGGCCTTGGAGGCGACTTTGGGCCTCCAGGACTGTTTGGGCTTGGAGGAGGAGCGCGTAGTGGGAGGACCCGTTTGGGCCGAGGAGCGTGTCTCAGTCTGAAAGGAACGAAAGGACTGATTGCGTTTGGCTGGAAACTTTTTCTTAAAGACTGAGGGTAGAAGAGTACTTTTACCGCCAGTAGCCTCACTGATCATTTCTTTGAGCTCAGAGCCAAAGAGCAAATTCCCCTGAAAGGGCAAGGAAAGCAAGGCTTTCTTAGAGGCTGTATCAGCAGACCAAATTTTCAGCCAAAGAGCGCGTCTAGCCACCACAGAAGAAGTGGAGGCCCTCGCCATCATGCGCACAGCATCAAAAGCAGCATCAGCAACATAGTTCTGAGCTTCAGTGATATTAGCAAGAAGCTGCAACTGTTCAGATACAGGCGCATCCTGGCGAACCGCTTCAGTCAGTCGTTCAGTCCAGGCTGCAATAGCCCTATTAACCCATGCCACAGCAAAGGTGGGGCGCATGGCAGTGCCAATTGAGGCAAAAATAGATTTAAGAGAGAGCTCTAATTTCTTATCCGTCCAGTCCTGCAGGGCAGAGGCATCTGAGACAGCCAAAGCAGTAGATTTGGATAGTCTAGACACAGGAGCATCCACCTTGGGAGGATGAACCCATTTTGCCAGCTCCGCTTCGGGAAAAGGGTAAAGTTTGGCAAACTTTTTGGAGACAGAGGAAGATCTATCAGGATTCTTCCATGCCTCAGAAACCAGACGGGCAAGAGTAGGGTTAGTTGGAAAACAAACAACAGGTTTAGATGGCTTTTTCTGAAAAACATCAGTAGGATCATAAGTGGATTCCTGAGTCAGAGGAAGGTTGAGCGTATTCAGAACCGCTCTGATCAGACCCTCAGCCGAAACTTCAGGGTCACACTCATAGGGGTCCCCAATGGACCTGTTAGATTCAATAACAGTACGTTCCTCAGCATCAGAATCCTGTAAAAGTTCTTCTTCAGAAGAATCAGTGATATCAGGAGCTCCCTGTGGCTTAGGCAGGGAGGTCCTGATAGTAGAGGGGGTCTGCCAGACCTGGAGAGCCCCCTGTACCTGAGAGGGAAAGAGTTGAAGCGTGGATCTGAGATCCCTAGTGGCAGCTTTAAACTCCCTCACCCAAGATGGCTCAATAGCGTGGCTGGGAAGCCCAGGGTTGCTATCTTTATCAGTACAATTAGGGCATAGATCCCCCACATTATCGCAATCCAGCCCAATGTGGCAAGAGGAGCAAAACGCCATGGGGGTAGAAGACCCCCCAGCCTCCTTAGTCTTGGGTCTAGCCCCTAGCTCCAGTGAAGTAGACATGCTCACAGCGTCAATATACCCCACAAAAAACACTATCACCCAGAAAAGTGTTAAAGATTAAAGTTTCACCCCAGAAAAGGTCTAAAAACGGACTTATCTGGCCAGCGAAGGGTTAATCTGGTGAGGAGAGAGAAGGCTCGGTCCCTGCGTAGTGTACTCGCCTTGGAAAAGTACCACAAAATGGCGGCCGTCATGACAGCCAATCAGAAACGAGCGCGAGCTAAGCGCTCATGGGAAATGTAGTTTTCCCATGCAAGTACCCCAAACAGTGCCCGAAGCCCCCCTGAACCCCCTACATTAATAAAACACCAACCGGATGATAGATCAGGAGCCTAGCATTAAAATGAGCCCACTCTGAAGTTGCTGTGATAAGCGGTTTCAGAGATATGTCCCAAACTGTGAATTCCCATAGAGAGTAAGGAGCTCTGCTGCTGAGCGGGAAAAGCCGCGCTTAAAGGCGCGGAACACCATTTTTAATAAAGTTTAGTAAAACATTAAAAAGTGCCCAAACAAGCATGAAATACATGAGAAACATAAAAAAATGAATACCCAATGCTCCAAAACTCAGAGAATAACACAGAAATTGCATAAATAGAGATAATGCAATAAAAACACCCTATGAGTGCTGGAGTGTATTAAAACTCCCAAATACAAGCCCATCAAAGGGACACTGTGGGGACAAGTGGACCTTCAGCACTCAATGGGTGACTCACCTTTCTCGCAGACTTCTGTCTTCAGGTGACCATGATAGGGAGGGAAAGAACCAGAGGCAATTTCCCCAACAGGGGAGCTACTTAACACAAGCTGTCCCCTCATCAGGTATAGGTCCACAGAAATCCCTGGAAGCTGCACTAGCCACTTCGGGTGAGGGCATTCACAGCCATGGTCACCCTCCTAATGGTGGTATTCCATATTTGAAGAAAAAAATAATAAAACTCTAAGAAGCATAGCTGTTCTCTGCCTGGTGTGCAAGCACACCAGGAACAAATCAATATGGGTGGCTCTGGCCAGAAGGTGGCTTAAGTAAGAGGGGAGGCTCCGCCCCTTGCAAATTATTTGCATAATTGTTCCTGCCTATTAAAGGGGACTACACATCCCATGGTACCAGTGACCTGTATTGGACGACAGTGAAATATATATATCACATACTGCACAATGGACTGTAAGTATAAATGCAATATGGAGCATTTTTGGGGCAAACCAACTGTACTACAGGGGACAAATAAACATTACCAAAATATTCCACTTTTTAAATGGGACTTTTAAACTCTTGCTTGCAATGCTTTGCACTGAAATCAGTAAGAATGCTTAAAGGGATAGTAATACTTAAAATGTAAAAAAAAAATATGTTGTAGGGTTTATCCCCCTGAGTAAAACAAGAGTACTCCCACTGCTGAGAGGTGTTTCATTCAAAAGTTATTAATTTTCAAAGTTGAATTTTTTAGGTGCAATATCACACTGGCCTGAAATTGTACAGTGGCGCTGTTGCTACACAATCCTATGGACAGCTCTGGTCCCGGGACCATAAATCTCCATAGGATGGTGTACCAACAATGCCACTGTACAATTTCAGGCCACTGTGATATTGCACCTAAAAAATTCAACTTTGAAAATTAATAACTTTTGAATGAAACACCTTTCAGCAATGGGAGTACTCTTGTTTTACTCAGGGGGATAAACCCTAAAACATATTTTTTTTTTACATTTTAAGTATTACTATCCCTTTAAAATGCAACTTTCACATCCTTGCTTCACAGCCTCCATCGCTGCATATCCTCCCGATATGCATAAAAAACACTCTACATAAATTCTTATATTTTCCCAGAATTTTAAATCTACCACTTTTCTGCCCGTAAGCAAGAGGGTGATTGCTGACATGTTGATACTGTATCACTGGATTGGCAGCTCATTCCGTCCAAACAAAAAGCATTCTTCAGTGATAAGCCTGCATTGCGTGTTTAGGACATGCGCATATGAATGGAGCACTCTACAGAGCTAGGGTCATGGTAATGGTTGTGAGTGGGCTCTGGACGGTAAGGGGACGGGCTGGAGAGCTGTGTGGTGCAAAGTGTACCGTAGTGAGCATCTGAAGGACGTCACCAGGTATTTCTTTTACATTAAATAACTTTCTAAATATGCCGATTTTCTAAAAATAACTATAACCATTACAAATAGTAGACTGAGAGCCATCAGATTAAATCTATTTTTATTTGGGTGAAAGTTCTGCTTTAAATCCCATTTAAAATCAGTAAGAATGTTTATTAGTCCTCTGTAGTGCAGATGTTTTACCTCAGAATTGCTGCACTATGCCTTTATACACAAAGGTCCAATGCTTCCCAACACACACAAAACAACACATAGCCAACTGTGAGTAACCTACTCACATCGAGACATTGTATTACGATAACTATTGATTTTTCCAGGCAGATGATTCTGTCCAGCACAAGACAGGGAATACTTTGGGCAAGGAATGTTCTGCATGGCCTACGAATTCAGTCAGGAAATCCACCAGTGTCAGGCTAGAATAATTTGTAGCTTTTTAAAACATGGGCCTCCTGTTTCTTAATTTGAACTCCAGAAAAAAAACAAAAAAACATTTGGTATTCCTCCATATTCAGGAAGCTGCTGACAAGCAACACTCATATGTGGGAATGCTTAGGGACTCACGGTTTTGATCCAAATCCCAGATTAAGAGAGTCCAGTGTTAACTACTATGTCATCTGCACCAAACGACAGCCTCAAATTGTTGCCATTAGTAGCAAGGAGTCAGCGAGAACTCTAAACTGTAGCTTGTCAACCCTTCGAGTGTTAGAGGGGTATCCAACACATTGCGTTGCTTACCTCTCTGGCACTCAAAGGGTTATGTCAATTTGCCTATACTTCTTGTTATGGATATTGAGTTCCCTGGATCTCTGTTTCCAGAGAGTTCAAAGCATTAACCTAATTCTTTTAACCTTTTGAGTGCCACAGAGGTATCCTACCCATTGCTTTGCAATGCATTGGATACCCCTCTGGCAATCAAAGGGTTAAGGGAAATCAAACACCTCCCTAATTGTAACCTCCACCCCACTTACCTCTCTTATGGCCATAGCATCCTAATGGCCCCTATGAACTTTGTCCCTGTGCCTTTATTTAAAAAAAAATATCTTCAGTCAGCAATTGATGTCATGTCCATGGAGGCGGACATGATAGTTACTGGCAGTTTTTCCAGACTGAAGCAGGCAGAGTGCATGAGCCTGCTTTACCTATTGGGGTGTGGTCCACAAAGGGCTAAGATCACTATATGCAGTGAGCACAGTCTGAGGTCCTGTGGTCCAGTGAACAACTGTCATGTCCGCCTCCATGGACATGACATCCAGGGGGCTGACTGAAGACGTTTTTTCTTCACGTGGATATGTCACCTATACACAACATGCCATAAATAGTTAGGAGTCATATTCAATACCAGGAAAACATCATTTATTTTTTTTTGTAAGTTATGATTTCACTAATTTAACTTACAAAAGTCTGTGCTGCAGCCACTTCCGTGTAGCCTGCGGTTAATGTGGTTACAGAGCTCCGCCTCTGCTCTCTTCCCTCCTCCGATAACAGAGGCTTCTGTCTGTAAGCTGGAGCGGTCTGATTGGCAGACATCAATATCTAGCCAATGAGAGCGCTCCAGCTCACAGACAGACACCTCTGTCATTGGAAGAAGGAGGAGAGCAGAGGCATGGCGTTGGGCTGCAGTCTATGCGGAAATGACTGCAGCCCAGACTTTTGTAAGTTAAACTTAAATGAAATCATAACTTCAAATAAAAAATAAATAACGTTTTCATGGTATTGGATATGTCTCCTATTTATGGAATGTTGTCCATAGGTGACACATCCACTTTACATAAAGGCACAAGGACAAGTTTCATAGGGGCCATTCGAATGTTATGGTTATAAGTCAGGTAAGTGGGGTGGGAAGGTTTAGAATTAGGGATGTGCTTGATTAACCTTAACCCTTTGATTGCCTCCCGGGCACCCAAAAGGTTAAAGGAATTAGCTTAATGCATTGAACTTTCTGGGAAAAGATCCAGGGAACTCAATATCAATAAAAAGTATAGGCAACTTGAATTAACCCTTTGAGTGCCTGTACATGTTGGGCTCAGTTGTTCGTTTATGTAGTGACTAGCTGGTAAATGTTTTCTTTTTTTAATAAAATCGCTATTTTACTGAATTTAATCGAGTAAATATTGCTCTGTGCCCTCCTTCTGGACAGACTGCAGTTATCGGCTCTATACTACAGTCTGTCACTCTGCCTCTGCTCACCTCCCTCTATCCAGCCTCCTCCAATGATGGAGGATTTCTGTCTGTAAGCTGGAGCACTCTCATTGGCCAGAGACCACTCCAGCTTACAGACAGAAACCCTCCAATATCGGAAGAGGTTAGATAAAGGGAGGGGAGAAGAGGAAGAATGACAGACAGAGCTGGTACAGAGCTGGTAACTGCAGTCTGTCCAGAAGGAGGGAACAGGGCAACATTTACTCGATTAAATTCAGCAAAATAGTGATTTTATTAAAATGAAAAAGTTTTACCAGATAG
Organism: Rhinophrynus dorsalis; assembly: GCA_037306005.1. Taxonomy (NCBI): domain Eukaryota; kingdom Metazoa; phylum Chordata; class Amphibia; order Anura; family Rhinophrynidae; genus Rhinophrynus; species Rhinophrynus dorsalis. Next base: position 16,068,335 of record CM074728.1, read on the forward strand.
TTGCTATGTAAATTAACCCTTTGAGTGCCAGAGGGGTACGCAACGCATTGCTTTGCAATGCGTTGTGTACACCTCTGGCACTCAAAGGGTTAACTATCGAGACCACCATGTATAGGGGTGATAGATCCCCTGTAATGCATAGTACCCTCCTCTGCACCTGTACTTTTGTATTCTTGTTGAATACGGTATTTAAAAGTTTCCCCTCCCGCCCCTTTCCTTTCCATCAGTCATAATTCCCTCAGATCCGAAAGCTGGTTGCTTGACCGGACGGATCACAACAAGGGGCAAGTGTCAGTATAAGGCAAACCTGCTGATGAAGGTGGGCAGGGTTTTCCTTATGCTGACACAATATTGTACTTCACTGCGATCCATCCAGATTGGCTTTCAGATCTGAGGGAACTATGACTGATGTAATGGAAAGGGGTGGGAGGGTGAAACTTTTAAAGGGATAGTAATACTTGAAAATAAGTTTATTTTATATTGTAGCCCTTAAAAAAACATGAAAAATGATATAAGTCTTATCTCCCAAACCTTTATGGTTTGGGAGATATTCACTTGTAAAATATAGTAAAATTCTCTTTTCCAGGCTGTTTCAGCCAAGTCTGCCATCTAGTGGACAGATTTGGAATTCGGTCCACAGAGCAACCGGCAGCTCTTTAGCAGTGCCGAGATCACGATCTTTGAAAAGAACTACTTAATTGGAACTGTGTACAAAGTGTGCCTGGCTTGAAAGCACACTTTGTAGACCATTCCAATTAAGAAATTCATTTTAAAGATGGTGATCTCAGCACTTCTGGAGAGGCACCACCGGTCCCAGGACCGGATTCCAAATCTGAAGGGTGGAACAATGACGTCACTCCAAGGGAAACTTTACTTCTGAATATCTCCAAAACTATAAAGGTTTGGGGATAAGACTTATATAATTTGTCATGGTTTTTTAAGGGCTACAATATAAAATAAACTTATTTTCAAGTATTACTATCCCTTTAAATCAATTTTCAAGAAGAATACAAATGTACAGGCTCTAAGAAGGATACTGTGTGTTATATAAAAGTAAATGATATAATCCAACGTATGTTTATATTATAACATTACTATTGATTCAAGTTCCCCATAATGTATAATCTAGGTGATATATCCCCATTTGCTCTAACTCACAGGTGCTCTTATCAGTCCTCAATGTGTTGTGCTCCCCTACAGTAAATCAAGTTAAAGCCCTGAGACGGAATGACACCTACTTAAGTTCCTGTGCTATAGCTGCGATCTGCTCCACACGGTCTTGGTGAGCAGCCAGGTCACTTTCAAAGGCCTCATGTTTCTTCAGCAGAGCCTTGATTTCAGAAAGACTAGCTGTCTCGTAGTCAGTCTTCTGCAACATATTTTCTTTCCCTGAAGAAGGAGGCAGAATAATCCTATATAATAAAACGCTACCGTTGTTTGTCAGAAGCAGTCATATGCAGTACAGTTGGCTGCGCGCGCTGCAGTCATGCTCATTAGAGACTGCCCGCGCCGCAGCTGATACGGAGCGGGGCTCCGAATTCAGACCATAGTCCTCTCTGCACATCTGAATTCAGAGCGGCCTGCTCCGCTATCAGCCGCAGCATGGTCAGTCTCTACTGCGCATGACTGCACCGCGGCCGTTGCTGGGTGGCACTGTGGCCTGTGTACATGGGCTCTTCAACTAGTTAGATAATAAAACAAGGTAATCTCAATGTCAATGTGGGCAACCCTGGTTCTCCAGAAGTTGTTGGACTACAATTTCCATCATACTCAACTAGCCACCTGACAGCTAAGAATTATAGGAATTGCATTCAAACAGCAGCTGGAGAGCTACAGGTTACGTTTACTGCAATAAATGCTGTTCATTTCTAAAGCACTAGTAATCTCTATTCGTATCGCCCACACTGGAATGCAATACCCTGCAATGGATCCAGACAGGAAGTTCAACAAATAGACTTCTGGCACCACTTGCTGATTAAAGGCAACAAATCTTTCACTACCAGAAACCCTGAAATGCATTTAGTGAAAAAACCCTCTAGCGATTAAAAGATTTAAAGGAAAAAAACTGTTAATTTAGAAAGATGACTTGGAATAAAAGGATACCATAAACTGTAGATGCTCTTCCAATTTATTTGTTTATCCAAATCTCTAAACTGGTCCAAAAATGTGTCTAAGCATGTTAAACAACAGCACACAGTGTTCACACTGTATGTAGACTGTCTTGAGTAATGACAAGCAAACAGGGAGTGTTCATAATGTACATTCTATTCATTTGTGCATAACACAGTAATTTTTATGATTATGCATTCCTTATTATAAATATGTGTAGTCTGCATTATCCTGCTAAGTAAAACAAGAATAGTCCCAATACTGGGAAATGCTTCATTCAAAATGGATTACAGAACAACTACAATTTTTGCCATTAGGATGGATCCAATGATCTTTACTCAATAGAGAGCAGTAACAACAGTGTCTCTGTAAAATGAAAAGGCACTACACCCATCCTATGCCAAAATTCACTTTTGTCTGCAATAACTTTTGAACGAAACAGTGTGTTTTTGCCACCTATAAAACATTCCAAAGACAACATTAGCAACCGTAAAATGGAAAGTCCATTAAAACTAGCGTACCCACTCACTCTCAAAATGAGCTCTTAAATAGCTTTCAAATTAGACCTCTCCCGTCCTTAATTTAAAAGCAGGAAGTACTCTACAGATTATTTATTTTACATATGTTATATGGTGCCTTTAACCATTTAAAGGGATAGTAATGTTTCAAAATAAAAGCAGCTCCAATTAATCTTCATAATATTTGGGCCATGGAGAGTGTTATTTCAATACTGTCAGAGTAATTGAATGATAAATTATCCCCCTCACACCCCTTTTACGGATATAACACAGCTCACCTCAGAGCAGCAAGACTGTCCGGATGGATTGCAGAGAGGGACAATCTTCAATTAGCAAAAGGGAAAAACCTGACAAGGGGGCAGGGTTTTCATTGTTCTCACAGTAAGAAGATTGTCCCTTGTTGTGAGATGTCTGGTCTTAAGACACATCTGAAGGGAGGAGGCTTACACTAGGTAAAAGGGGCAGGAGGGGGATACTTTAGCATTCAATTATTCTTGAACTACAACTCGGACAGTATTGAAATAACACTCTCCATGGCCCAAATACTATGAAGATTAATTGGAGCTGCCTTCATTTTGAAACATTACTATCCCTTTATGGACCAGAGAGGTGTGGAATGCACTGCAGACCTCTCCGGACAGTAAAGTGTAAAATTATCCGATGCAACCTGAACAGCGTGTGTGGTGATGGTGTGTCTAGCCCGGGCATTGTCAATATCTGGCTCTCCAGCTGTTGGGGACTACAACTTCCATAATCCCTAATCTGCCATTGGTTGGTTATGGATGATGGGAATTTTAGTTCTAACCCTTTGAGTGCTAGAGAGGTATCCAACGCATATCACTCTGGCACTCAAAGGGTTAATAGCTAGGGGTCCAAAGAGGGAATAGTCCTCATTACAGCGATGTTGTTTCTTTTCTTTTTAAATTCAGCCAATCTCTCCTTGAACGACTTGGCTGGATCCCAAACCCAATCCTATAAAACTAAAGAACACTTTCACCAAGTTCTCCCTGGAAGAGATGGAAATAGTTTAAATGGGGAAGCGGTAAAGGACTTCAATACAAGAGGGAGAGGCCATTTGAAAGGTATACAGAATGAGAGTCATGAATAAGCTCTCAGGTACTGCTACCCCGCTCCTTCCTGTGTAAATCAGGCATGACCATGAAGTAACAGGATGGAGCTGACTTGAACCCTTAAGTCAAAGAGCTAATTAATGATAGTATAAAATTAGCTCTTTGTATTCTCTTCTACTCTGCTCTTAGTCACATCCATCAAAGGTCCTTATGCAGAAAGCAAATTCCAGGGTGAACCACCTGCAATGTAGGGCGGCAAGTAAAAAATCCACAAATTTCCACTGAATTAAACAGAACTTCATACCTCCCAACATTTCAAATTGCCAAAGAGGGACACTTGTGTTTTAGGGGGTGCTGCTGGGGGGCGTGGATGGTGGGCGGGGCATTACCGGGAATTTTTAGGCTATTTCATGACTTCGTGATCCCTCGTTGTGGAACCTAATAAATGACTTATAATAAGACCAAAGTATTTTATTTACATAGACTAATTTATAAACACATATACTGACGTTTAAACAAACATTAATGTGATCTTTATTGCTGTGGAGCAATGTGATGCACTTATATGCACACCAAGTAATCTGATCTCCTAAAAAGAGGGACATCAGGATGGGAAAGAGGGACAGAGGGATTTGGGTCTTAAAGAGGGACACTTGGGAGGTGTGGAACTTTTAACCCCTTAAATGTCAGAGTGGCTTCCAACGCATTGCTTCACAATACATTGGAGACTTCTCTCGCTTTCAAGGGTTTAAAATCACCAATTAAATCAATGAAAATCAGAAGATTTCTTTCCTCATTAATCATTCGTCCATTCAGCAACTGCCAGATTGTATCTGACCAACGCTTATTCATCATTAAGTGATGGTCAGATAGATCCTCCAGCTTCAATCATATCCAAACCTAAGTTGTCTTTTTCAAATAAGTGTGGTGGGGGATACATTCAATGAACGAATCACACATCATAGCTTGTGGAGGGGCTATCATTACACTGCATCTGCCAGCTCCCTGGACTTATGTAACTGATAATTGTTATTTAAAGGGACACTTAAAATTAAATAAATTGATATATCTTAATATCACGTACTTATAGCATTTGTAAAAATTATTAATGTTACATCCCTAACGTATATTAAAGTATTTAGATAGTATTTATTTGATTTTATTTTCTGTGCCCAAACCTCTTGTATTAACCCTTTGAGTGCCAGAGAGGTACGCAACGCATTGCTCTGAAATGCGCTGAATACCTCCTCTGGCAAAGGGTTAGGAGAGGCTGTTATCTTCGCTCAGCCCTATTACAGACCATCCTGGACAATCACCTACAAAGATTTCTGTAGTACTTGGGGCATTGGAAAAGGCAGGGTTGACTGCTCCCAAATTGAAAACATAAAACTATATTTTAGGCCTCAGAAAACAAATAAAGGTTTTTTAAAATTCTAGTATGAAGTACCTAGTATTTAATTGTATATAACTCCAGTTCATTTTAAGCAAGTGTTCCTTTAAATGAGCCAGGAACATAAGAGATTGTGCTCTTCAATCTCCAAGTAAGGACATAATTAGACAATGCTTGGATGGAACATCTATAAATCTTTTGGGATTTTATTAAAGTTGTTCTTTATTAAAAACATTGAAGCGAAACTACTTTATAACGATGGGTGATTTTGAAAGAGCTTTCAAAATCACCTGTGCCAGACATTCTTTATTTGAATCTATAAATTAGGTCCTTAAGGGGTTAAATAAAAAAAAAAAAACCGCATAGAGTGAATGGAGACTGAGTAAGTATAAAGGCTAGGAATTTTTTTTTTTATTTACCAAGCTCCTTTTTATGACAGCAAGCTCTGTTCTAGTATTAGCGTTTCTTTCAGCAGAAGCCAGTAACCTGATTAGATTCACTGAAGTATGTATGTCATTGATTTTTATTTGGAACCTTTGAAGAAATTTATTTCGTGAGACCTTTGTACTTTTTCCCTGTATTCTTTCCATATTTGCCATTTAGATATGTTTCACTAACTCAAAAAAAAAACTCTCTCCATAGAGAAAGCCACTCAGTCGTTTCTACAAGGGCAGTAAATCTGACACATGCTTTCCTGCAATCTCTTTGTACAATGGCAAATCTGCAGCTGCATGTTGTCACACGTGTTTATTCCTTCCTACACTAGCAAGATTGTTAAAATATTCATGTTCATCGAAAACATAGATCTCTTTCCCACAGTTTAACCCTTGAAGAGTAGAAGGGTATCCACACATTGCAAGGAAATGCGTTGGGTACCCCATATGGCACTCAAAGGGTTAATATAATTTGTCACTTCGGAGTGCTAGCTTACTAACAAGGGCCTTCGTGTTCAACCATAACTGGAGCAAATCAACTGCATTATAGGGGTCAAGTACATTTTCTACATTTACCTTTGATGAAATTGGGCTTTTAAACCCCTTTACTGTTAGAGGGGCCTCAAATGCACTGTGTTATGGGCCTTTTAAGCATTCATAGGATTAAAAGTCCAATTGACATCAATGGTAGTTTGGGGGTAATGTATCCCCCCCCCACTGTAGTGACGATAAATGGTATCTGCTAGGACAAAATGGAAGCCCCCAGCACTGACTTCACTAAGAATCATATACTGAAAGATAAGTGCAGCAGTTCTGGCCCAAACCAACTGCATTATGGGGGACAAAAAATTCCCAAACAAAGTATTGATTGAAATGGAGCATTTAACCACTTCATTGCTAGAGTGGTTTGCAATGTGCTAGAGACTTTGCTACCATCCACGGGGTTAAAATATATATATTTTTTAAGTTGTCCGCTATAGTGAAGTTGGTTTGCTCCAGAATTCCTCCACTCTAGGTAAATCTAAAGTAATGGAAAACCCTAGTGCACACTCGGTATAATAGGTATATACTCAGGGATACCGATTAAAAATGGTAATTAGTACTCACAGGGCAGTAATAATAATTAGAGAAAGAGAGAAAAGAGACCCTGCAAAATGGAGCACTCACATAACCATTTATGTATGAAACCATTTATGTATGAAACCCTTAAGTGTCCAAGAAAATGGGAAAATAAAAAATAAACCTTAACCTTTATTGGTTTAAATAAAATGAGGTAAAGGTGAATTTAAAATAAAAAATTTATATCAAACTTTTGTCATCAAACAATGTGCCAACAACATCATTAACGTGTCAGGAGTGAGTATGAATTACTGATAAAGGAAAATAACCTTTAGGGTCAGACACAGTAACAGCTGTTAACCCTTTGAGTGCCAGAGGGGTACGGAACGCATTGCTTTGCAATGCGTTCCGTACCCCTCTGACACTCAAAGGGTTAAGTTTGATCCGGTCTTTATCATAGATATATTTCCTTTAGGTGTTGGTTTGTAAAGGCCATGATTTCAAATCCAAAAAAGATGCCTATTAGATTGGATACGGCGGAAACTGTCAGATCCGACACGGTCTCTGTAAAGGACATGCGCTGACCAATTATTTAAAGGGATAGTAATGTTTCATTATAAAAGCAGCTCTAATTAATCATCATAGTATTTGGACTTTGGAGAGTGTTATTTCAATTCTGTCAGAGTTGTAGTTCAAGAGTAATTCAATGACAAAGTCTCCACCTCCCACCCCTTTTACTGATGTAACACTGTTCAGCCAGAGCAGAAGGGAGGTTCCCAGGTAGACTGCAGAGAGGGACAATCTTCAATTAAGATAAGGGAAAAACCTGAAAAACTTGTCAAGGGGGGCAGGGCCTTCATTGTTCTCATAGGAAGAAGACTGTCCCCTTCCGTTATCTGTCTGGTCTATGGACTGCATTCCACATCTGAGAAGAGATGGCTTACATTAGGTGAAAGGGGTGGGAGGGGAAACTTTGCTTGTGAATCTCTCTCAAACCATAAAGGTTTGAGAGATAAGACTTATATCGTTCTTCATGTTTTTTAATGCCTACAAAATAAAATAAAGATAAAACGAAGTATTACTATCCCTTTCAATCAAGTAGTGTGAATATAAGTAATTGTATTGACCCTTCAGTAGCTACTGAGAAATGATCTATCAAGGATATACACTAGCTGTTTAGGTTAATCCACTAACTCAGATACAATTATGAAATGAAAAATGAATTCTTATGGGTACTGATGTATACAGGTCATGATTTTAAATACAAAAAAGAGGCTCATTAGATCAGATATGATAGAAGCAGTCAAATCCGATCCAGTCTCTCTCCGGTCTGTTACTGTGTCCGACCGTAAAGGTCGTTTTCCTTTATCAATAATTCTGACTCATCATACTCACTCCTGTCACCTTAATGAGGTTGTTGACACTTTGTTTGATGACAGAAGTTTGATATATATATATTTTTATTTTTTTATTTATTTATTTATTTATTTTAATTATGCTTTACCTCATTTTATTTAAACCAATAAAAGTTAAGTTTTATTTTCCCATTTTCTTGGACACTTAAGGATTTCATACATAAATGGTTACGTGAGAGCTAATTTTTTGCAGGGTCTCTTTTCTCTCTTTCTCTAATGTTTTCTAGGTACATACAGTCCTAAGTGATACATCTGTGTCTGTTCTAGCTGGCTAATGACAGACAATCAGGTATGAGACCAAAGTCAACTTTTGGGTACACACAGGTGACACTCCTGAAATAGACAGGGCTTTTAAGATAAAATTACCATCAGTCCAAGCTTCATGAATAGAAGCTTTTTGCCGAAACTTCTCAGCCAAATGGTCTAGTCTCTCCAACCTCCGGATTTCATTCAACATCCACTCCTCATAGCCCTTCTCAGCTTGCTCCAAGCCTCCCCACGCATTGTTTATATCCTGAATAGGGAAAAACGAGAGGAAACGTCAACCCTGATACTATGTAATTAGGTTACCATTAGGTTACTGGGTATAGACACTTACACTCAAATGCAGAGATCGTCAGTCTTTGAGGACTACAGTTCCCATCATGCCCAACCAGCCACTGACTGGTTGAGCATGATGGGACTTGTAGTCTCCATCAGTTGCAGATACAGATTAACTACTCCTTCTGTAGTTACTTGGGAACTCTGGCATAATAGTTATAATTTTGATAATAAAATTAACACTTATTTGGGTAGAGGAGCTTACAATCAAACTCAGGGTTAGTTAATCTTTAGGCCTCTCTGTTGGGAACTGCAGCCACCATCAGAGTTGGAGTCTCTATAAGCTGAAGAGAATACATCTACTCTAATTCCTTGGGTATTATGGCATAATGATTTTCTATAAATAAATATAGCAGGTTACTTCATTATGTAATGAGCATTGTCCTGCTGGTAGCATTTCATCGTGCAGAGGTCTGCTGGTTTCAAGTAAGACCAGGTAAAATGGTACTGGATCAGTGACCTGGATTGACCTAGCTGACAAGCACCCGATGGTCTCCATTAGACCAACACAACATTCCTTCTGTGCTTCTATATATTATTTATATATATATATATATATATATATATATATATATATATATATATATATATAGACACACACACACACACACACACACACACACACACACACACACACACACACACAGGGCTCAAAATTTCCACTCGCCACTAGCGAATGGCGAGTGAAAATTTAGCCCTGGCGAGTAGAAATTCAGCCCTGGTGGGTATGTTTTGGCTTGCAGTGGCAAGTAACTTTTCAGGTCTGGCTAGTAGCAAAGGACTTCAAATTATAAGCCCCATATATATATATATATATATATATATATATATATATATATATATATATATATATATATATATATATATATATATATACACACATATACATACACACACACATATAAGTTTTTATACACACACATACATACACACACATATAAGTTTTATGTGTTCATCAAGAAACAAACCTGTATTGAGACCCTAAAAATACCCTAGATTTTTTTGGCATTAGTAGGCATCACTGGAAAATTTAACAATAGTATAATTAAAATATTACACTGTATTAATGGAAGTGACTTCAGTTCTAGAGTGTTTTTATTTTCAAATAAAATATAATTGCGTGCACAGCTTTCGAGGGCAATTATGTTTTACTATGTCTGCACCTATGGTCAGAAAATGGATACCACACTAGGTAGGAACGTAACCCAGAAGTATGTGGCTCTCCCCAACAAACTTTGTGGGTTCTGTAAACAGCACCTAGCCCAAAGGTGAGGGTCTACTCTAAGGGTACTGTGATGTGCAGGTTATGGAGACTGAATTGAAATACTTTTAACTCTTCTCAGTGAGGGAGCCCCGGGGGGGGGCTCATTTCAGAAAACTGTTCTGCACCCTATTGGTTCACTTGGCCTCACAATGCACCCCTGGCTTCATCAGCACGTCTGCTTCCAGGAGAACAGATCTGCCACCAGGGAACTCAACATAATAGTGACCCTCTCAGATGCAAATACTGTCCAATATAGTAGGACAAGGGGAAAGTGTCAGAAAGAAGAAAGGGCAGTAAAGGAAGAAAGAAGGGAAGCTGAGGGAGAAGTGGAGGGAGGGGGGAATGGAAAAGAGGGAAGAGAAGGTGAAGGGAATAATGAATTGAGGAATTTAACTGGTTGAGTGCCAGAAAATTGCAATGCGTTGGGTACCTCTCTGGCACTCAAAAGTTTAAAAGAATGCATGTTTAATCCTTTGAATGACAGATGTGTACACAACACATTGCAGTGCAATGTGTTGCATACCCCTCTAGCACTCAAAGGGTTAATGGAAAATATGTTTTTAGCTCTTTTCCTGCTGAGTGACCAGGGATACACCTATTGGTGGGTGATGCTTCATTCATAATTTACAGCTACCAGAGTCAGAATTTTTTTTCTTGCTCTCAAAGGTTAATGAGTTTAAGAAGAAAGTGTGCCTTAATATGAATAAAAATCCTACAATAAAAATTACATTTATTTTATTTGAGAAATGGGAATTTAAGAATAAGGGACCAAGCGGAAGAGGGGTCTTCCCTTGGCACAAACACAGGATTTTCAGAGGTTTTTTTTTCCAAACAAATTAAAAAAAAAAAAAAAAAACTAAATAACATTACCTAGGTTTTTATTTTATTTATTATTTTATTTTGTATGAAAACGTTATTGCAGCAGCTTGGGCACAGACCAGGGGTGAGCAACTGAAGCCCACGCTGTTCTACAATTCCCATCATCCTCAGCCAGCCAACAGCCAGTGGGATGCAGGTTGCTCATCCCCGATAGAGACTTATTAACAACTTGCAATGGTGGGTTTCCTGGGCAATTGGAATCCCCCCTTCTAGACTGCCCTTGTTCTCACCTACAAAAATGGCCCTGCTGCCTCCATTCCACCCCATCTAGACTGACTAGTGGTTGCACCAGGACTGACTAAATATTGATTCTCACCGAGACCATCTTTCCTTCGGAGGGCATGAATGCTGGGCGGTTGCTGAGTCTTAGCTTAGTTTGGAGTGTGTTGAAGTTGATCTCAAGCTGACACTTCTCTTGAACCTTGGGGGGTTTGTGCAGCCGGCGGTAATCTCGGAAATCCTCCAGCTTTTGCTGCATGGCTTGCATGGTGTTCTCTGGAGCTCTGTTTTCCAGCCAAGGGATAGTGCGACGGATCCATTCAAGCAGCTGACAGAAAGAATGGAAATATAATGATCAATGCAATCCAGTACTTTCTGAAATTTACTAGGTTCCCCCAGTGCTCCTTATCAAATTCGTTTTTTTAGTATTTTATGTTGTGTCTTTTTAAAACGTGAATATTCATGTGCCCTCTTCTTATTTACATAGCTTTAATCCGTTGTAAACAAGAGAGGTCTCCAATGCCTTACTTCACAATGTGATGAAACCTCTTTAGCATACCTGGGAACTCTCAGGATCTGCTAGGACAAAAGCTTATTCTCCAGTATGGAGAGTTCCTGGTGACCCCACCCATTTCTATCCCACCTACCACCTGCCCATTTTCAGAAGAAACCTTGCCACCCCTCCACATCCCAACCCCACCCACACTGACACAGACCCAGACCTTCTTGGCACTCGAGGTATGCTGTATAGCATCCAAGACATTCGTAAATATTAAACATTATAGGGTTAGTCAGTCAATTTAGTTGCAATACTTACATCACTCGCCAGTTTTTCATAATCTTCCATGAGTTGCTCATTTTCTTGATTGACCGCTAGAACTTTGCAGATACGATTGGCAGCCGTTTCCGCCTAAATGAAAAATGACAAGTAATCAAGAAATGTGAGTAAGAAAAGGACACATTTTACATGAGAAGATTTTCCACCCCACAAGTAGGAAAGTTATTCTCTGATATTTTAAAGAACAGACATTATGTTCATCATAAACATTTTGACAAATAGTATAACAAATTTTCTTAAAATGAGAATTCATGGAATGAAAAATGTATTTTTTCTTCCTAAATCAAAACACAACAAATATCTTCTAAAGGACTGCCTGATTTTCCTTTCACAATGTATAGTATCTTCATAGATACAATAAGAACTTCCATACTGAAGTCGACAGAAAATGTAGCGGCTTCAGAACAGCCACAACCTACCACCTGCATCCTATGAACACTGCGGAACAGTCATGAATATGCAAATAGCTTCCACTGACATCAAAGGAGAAGCTGGTAGGTTAGTGTGCTTGATAGTTCACCACGCCGACTGCAATAGCCACAATTACAGAGAGAAACCCAAAGATGTAATCTAAGAAATAAACAAATACTCAGACTGAGGAATGAGGAAGAGCAGGAGCAGTTCTGGGGCATACCAACTGCACCATAACGGTAAATTCCCATTGATTTAAACGTGCTTGTAACCTCTTTGAATGCTGAGAAGGTCTCCAACACAATGCTTAGCAATCCGTTTGAGCCCTTTCTAGCAGTTAAAAGCCCCATTTAAATCAATAAGAACTGTTATTTTCCCCCTATGGTGCAGTTGGTTTGATCCAAAATAGCTAAAGTTCTTCGTATAATCAGTCTCAGTGTCCCTGCAGAACAGTTTTTATTTATTTATTTATTTAGTTCTTTACAGAAGCAGAAGTTCTGTTTTATCTTCCACAAGGCAAAGAAAATCCCCTCTTGTCCAACTCAAACACATTGAGAAGTATAGCATAATATACAATATGTGTATTTATTTCATCCTCAGGGAGCACAGCACCTCCTAATAATAATCCCCTAAGTACCTTACTATGGCAAGAAAAGCTTAATGGCCCCTATGAATTTTGCCTTTGGCCTTTGTAATAGATATATCAGTTTTTGAGGTCATGTCCATGTAGACAGTTGCTGGCTTTTTTTTTCAAATTGAATCCGACAGTTCATAACCTACTCAAAAGGAGCAGTAAATGTTTGTTATGAAAAATATATATTACTAGTTGAACAGCCCGTTACACGGGCCACAGTGCCTCTGGCAGCCGGTCGCGGGGCAGTCACACGCAGTGGAGACTGCCCGCTCCTCGGCTGATACAGAGCCTCTGGCAGCCGGTCGCGGGGCAGTCACACGCAGTGGAGACTTCCCGCGCCTCGGCTGATACAGAGCTGGACGCTCCTTCGGAGCGCCCAGCTCTGTATCAGTCGCGGCGTGGGCAGTCTGTACTGCGCATGACTGCCGCACGCGCAGCAGTGTCTACTGCGCATGTCGGGCGTTACACACAACTTGGCGAATTATTATATAGGATAGGGCTTTTCCTGTTGAGTAATATAAGGGTACTCACACTGCTGAGAGAGATACATATTTTCAGAGTTATTACAGTTTAAACCTGTATTATTTTTTTTTTTACATTAGCAGTGCCCTCTAGTGGTCAGACTCCAATTGGTTATTGTGTTACATTCTATTTGAGAGGAAAGTCACTGACAAAGTTCTTCACTGACAAACTGTTGAGTTACTTCCTGTCTGTTAGAACTATCAGGAAGTAATCACACTGTAATAAAACAACTGAGAGCAGCGGGGATGCCCTTGTTTAACATACAGGTTTTCATTAAAGGTTTTACTGCTAGTTTAACCCTTTATGGACCGCGGGGATGCACAATGCATTACGAAGCACACCCCTCTGCTCTTTAAAGGGTTGGAATGACCATATGCCATGGAAAGAGCACAGGATATCTATGACTGATTGTAGATGTTCTCACTTGAACCAGTTAGCAAAGGAAAATGCATGGACCAGCAGGATTTAATGATCATATAAGTAAATTGAGAGGCTATTATTATGAGGTGTTAGCTACCCATTAAGCCTGTTTAATGGAGCAGTAAACCTTTTTTTATGAAAACCAATATGTTATGGGGCTTTTCCTGCTGAATATAGCAAGACTACTCCCACTGCTGGCAGTTGTTTTAGTCAAATGTGATAACTGTTCAGATTGTCAGGAAGTGAAATACAGTGTGGTTACTTCTTGTATGTTCTGACAGGAAGTGACTCAGCAGTTTCTATCACATTGTATGGATAGTTGTTCATCAGTGACTCACCTCTCCTAGAGAATGCAATAGTATAATTAGTATCTGACCACTAGAGGGAATTGTTAATGTAAAAACAACAACCCCCCCACCACCACACACAGGAGTTTAACTCTCTGAGTGAAATAGAGGTAATCAACACATTGCATCAAGCTCTCTGGCACTCAGAGGGTTAAACTGTAATCACGGAAAATATACATCTGTCAGCAGTAGGTATACCCTTGTTTTACTCAACAGAAACAACTCTACAATATCTATTTTTTATAACAAACGTTTGCTGCTCCTTTAAGTCTCATAGTTAACCCTCAACCTGTTAAATGTATGTCGTTAGTTTGCCTACCCCCTTTTTTAACCTTCCATTGTATCCCTCTAGAGAAACTAAGCAGTTACACAAAAAACGATCTGTAAATTGTACTTAGGATAGGAAAGTTCTATGATAAGTTAATATCAAATTAAACAAACAAAGAACAGTATCCTGCCAATTACACAATCTAAATCCAGAAAACACTGTATTCGTTTGCACAGCTGTTCGATATTTATCTATTTTATTGTGTGGAGGAAACGCAAGAGAATGTGGACCAATGGAAGCAAGGAACACATAGAGAAAATGCCCTTTGAGACTGGAATTGATCAATGAAGGGCTTTAAAGGCTCTGACCTGCTATCTTCTATGTAGTTACTTAACTGCTCAAGCACTAAACTCAGTTATTACCTAGGCCAGTGGTAGGCAACCTTTGGCTCTACAGCTGTTGGTGATGATGGGTGCTGTAGTCTCCAACTAGCCAAAGGCCGAAGTCCAGGACAGCCGGAGATCCAAAGGTGGTCTATCCCTGATCTATACTTATACGGATGTGTGTGGTATACAAATTTCAGATAGGCACCCTTAGGAAGGTGAAAAGCACTGGCTGGCTGGGGATGATGGGAGTTGTAGTCCCCAACAACTGGAGAGCCATAGGTTTCCTACATCTGTCTTAGCCCTTATGCAGAAAGCAAAAGATGGGAAATTGTAATACAAACCAAATGAGTCATGGGTTGCGGGTAATAAAAATTACCATAGATTTAAATTAGACTTGTAAACTCTTGAATATTAGAGAGGCTTCCAAAAGCCCCACTTAACCCTCTGAATGCCAGAGAGGTATACAATGCATTTCAATGTCAGGTTGGATACCTCTCTGGCAATTAAAAGGTTAAACCAAAATAACCAAACACAAAACATATGCTGTAGGGATGTGTCTGCTGGATAATATGGGGGTGGGGTGGGGGGCATCTTCCCAAAGTTATTACAGATTAACCCTTCGAGTGCCAGTGAGGTATTCAACACGTAACTAAATTAATTTTATTGATAGCGATGAGTACCCATTGATCTCATATTGTTATCTTATCTAGACCCATTCACAGATAATACTGGACAATCAGTGGGGATCCCTGGAGCTCTGAAAAGGGCAAAAATTATTAACAGTGCCCTCTAGTGGCCAGGTTTCAATTGGATTCTATAGGAGAGAGTCACTGACAACAGTTATCCAAAAGAATGTTATAATAAATGCTTCATCACTTCCTGTCAGTTTGTATTGCTATAACAGATGACTAAAACAACTGGCAGCGGTGGGGGTTCTCTTGTTTTAGTCAGTAGGACAAACCCTGTAAGAAAAAAAAAATCTATTGCCCCTTTAAATCAATGGAAATGGGGGGGGGTTTATTTTCTCCATATAGTGCAGCTGGTATGCTTTAGCAATGTTACTCTTTTTCTTTCTGCACAAGACCCATTTACATTAGAATATTAACCCCTTGATTGCTAGAAACATCTCCTATGCATTGTGAAACACAGTGTTGAAAGTATGTCTAGCAGTCAACAGGATAATCTGAATTCAACATGTTAATTTTTTTTAATTGAAATAAAATTATAGATCTTTTGATTGATTTTTTTTATGACAAGAACTTTTCTTACTAGCTTTTAGAACGTCTGCTTACCAGGGTGGTGTCAAAAGTGTTAATCCCTTGGATGCTAGAGATATATGGTAAGCAATGCATGGAAGAGGCCCATAGCTTCCAATGGGATTAAAGCTCTCCAAGACTTTAAACATATGAAGGCTGATGTAATAAGAACTGGGGAAATTCTGTAGTAAACCAACTGCACCATATGGGACAAGTGAAAATCCCCATTGATTCAAATGGTTTTTAACCACTTGACTGCTACAGAGGTCTCCAAAGCATTGCAAAGCAATGCACTGGAGACCTCTTTGGTATTAATGGGGTTAATAGCCCACCTTAAACCTTTGAGTGCCAGAGGGTGCAATGCATACCCCTCTGGCACGCAAAGGGTTAACTCAAAAGGAAGTTTTGTTTGTCTTGCATGATGCTGCTGGTTTGCTCCAGAATTACTGCTGGTGGTTATGCACTAGGGGGCGATAAAGCGGAGATAACTTCTTGAGTGTGATAAACTGTGCAGTTCCTATAGTATTGTATGGAGTCTATACACTAAGAGCTCTCCAACCCGAGTTCTTCATACAACAGCCTCACTGATTTCAGTACATATCTTGTACGAAATGCATTTTTCCCTAGCATAAAATCATAGGATATAAACTCATCAATACAGATTATTCGGTCTAGGAAAATACCTGAAAAAGAACTGTTAAACTGTAACTTGAGATATATCAGCTTATGCTCTCTTGGACATTAGTATAATATCACATTCCTCCTGAGAACTCTAGGAACAGTCACCCAGAGATGTGTCATCTAGAGACATAACTAAGGGTCCAATGTATTTGGAAAGCATTAAATGCCCCACTAAAACAAGACAATTCTGTCATTATTAACACATCTTTGAACCCCTGTAAAATGTATAAATGACCAACTGGAAATGTATTTGTGTCTAAACCCCTTACTGCCATTTCTCTATGGGCTTTTTTACTCTGGTGCATTAAGGATGGTAGTCTGGTGGTCTATGGTGCATTTCCCATTGGTGACTAATGAACACACCAAAATCCAGCATGTTGCATCTTTACTACCTTTAGAAAAGAACACAGTGAGATTTCAGCATTGCTAAAATAAAAGGTCACTTATGGGTTTTGCCTGTAAAGCTTTCACATAGTTGGCACTGGAGGTTGCAATGTTAAACAAACCTCCAAATAATGGTCACCCAATGTGGGCATTAGCGAATTAGGTTTGACTGATGCTCATGTGGGCTGCAAGTGAAAGCGATCTTTACTGTAAGGGCAGCAAAATATGCAATTTACTACCAAATGTGGTGGAGTTGTAGCAGATTATTCACCAAAGCAGAACATTTTAGAAATGTTTGAATGTCTGCTTAGCAACTAAAGATATACATGGTTAAGCTTGAAATACATGTATTCTCCAAAAGTGTATAACTAGTATCCTGCAGGATTAGACCAACATTTATGGCTGTCTTTAAAGGTAGAAAGGTCACTACACACTCTCACTGTCTTGAAAACAAAACATGTGTTAACAGTGGGCTTTGGAGTCAGTGGGACCGGTTTATGATGTCATAAATGTAAAACCATGGAGTTCAAGGGCAGGAAGAAGGTTGATGAAGGCCCTTTGGGAGCTGCAACAGGCAAGAACACCAGCAGTTGTGCATCCCTGTTCTGTGTGTTTAGTCAAATGACATTTTTCCTGGTTTCAGAATGAAATAATTATGATTTCCATGTTGGAAGTAAACATATTGTTTTATTAATGTATTGACTAAATAGCTATCCATACAAGATGGTAACAGGGCAAGGATAATCCATACTTCTGATATAGCCCACTTTATTTTACTGTTTGATGGGACACATTGGGCTGAGTTAAGGCTCTAGTAAAGGTCATCAACCCGTGGCATTCTACGGAGGATATGCACTAAGCTGACAACCAGTGATGGAAACCTCTCACAGGACTCTATGGGCCTTATGTATAAAGCCAACGGGGAGCAATTCTGGAACAAACCAATTTCACAATAGGGTGCAAATAAAAATAATCATTCATTCAAATGCGCCCTTAACCCCTTAAGCACAGTGGGGTCCAGGGGTGGGGTGCACTGGAGGACAAAGATTTTTTTTTTACCTGTGTTTGGAGAGCAGTACTTGTGAGTGAACTTTTGGGTAAGGGAAAAGATCCCATGAGCGCCAGGTAAGGCACTGACATCATTCATCTTTGCAGATCACCATGATCTGCACAGCAATCTTTAAGAGAACCGGTGAGTTATGATAATTCTGTACCCATATCTCTGAGGGCACAGGCAGGGGTTCTTTCCTGCCCCTTTAAAAGACCTATTTAAATCAGTATGAATCTGGGTAATTTTTACTTCCACAAAATAGTGTAGCTGGTTTACTCCAGAATTGTTGATCTTTTGTTTTCTGCATAAAGCAATTAGAAGTATCAATCTAGGAGCCTAAAAACAGATTATTTTTTTTCTGATATGTAAAAACAAAAAAATAAATAAATAAAATAAAAACACAAAAGACGAGAACTACCATACTTCTATGCAACAATCACTGGGCACTCAAGACATTATCTCTCTGTAACTAAAGGGTTAAAGGACTATGAAGCCAGTTAGTTTTCAGAAACGTTTTGAATTAGTGAGACACTCAGGTTCACTCACACCAGACCTACCTGGGACACTTCTTGTCAATATCCTAAGTAAACACTCCAAAATAATAGTTTTAACCTTCTGAGTGCCAGGCGGGTGTGCAACCCATTGCACACACCTCTGGCACTCACAGGGTTAAAACAATTTGCACAGAAAACCAACTGGAAAACCATGCAGGTTTAGTTAGAATTAGACGCAAAACACAAGTAGAAAGGAATAAAGACAGGCATACATGGGGCGCCAGAGGCCTATACCTTTAGGACTCAGTACAAATTGTGAGAAAAAGCAGACGTTTCTGGCCTAGAAAGCAGCATGAAAAAAAAACCTGTGTAAGTTTTATCAAAAATTGTTTTCTTAGCCAAACAAATGAGAGATTCTTCCAAATACCATTACAGCTTCATACAATGCACAATTTACTTGCTGACCTTGTCGAGATGAAGATAGGTGTTGTCTGAAACACAAGTATGCACCTGAATGGCTGGTATGCTCTGTGGGTCATTTGGTTGCACGACTGCCTACATTTACTATTCTTAACCCCTCAAAGACAAGAGGGATTAATCCTCTTTTTTATGGGGAAAAATATATAATATATATATGTAGGACTTGATGAAAAATTACTGCTTATTACAAAGGAATATTTAATACAAGAAAAAGCAGAGTTATGCAGTGTTTCAGTCCATACCGGGACATTTCTCAAGACTAGCGCAAACCTTTCCTTTATTTTTTTGGTATTATGGGACTGTATATTTTCTATTATTCTGATCAATATAACCTATTATTTTCCTCTATTTTCTGTTGTTTGGTATCAGTAATCTGGCTGCCAATTTCTGAGGATATTTATATGTGGGAGGCAGGGCTTAAAAGTTGAAGTCCTTTGCTACTAGCCAGACCTGAAAAGTTACTCGCCACTGCAAGCCATAACATACCCACCAGGGCTGAATTTCTACTCGCCAGGACTAAATTTTCACTCGCCATTGGCTAGTGGCGAGTGGAACTTTTGAGCCCTGGTGGGAGGGTTTGGGTTTGCGGCTTTGTGCTAGTGTTGAAAAAGGTCCTAGTGTGGACCAAAGTGTTGAGTGCATAACCCCGCTTTATCCTTTTGTATTAAAGTGATTTTGTAATAAACAGTCATTTTTCATCAAGTTCTGTGAGTGCAGTGTATTTGATGCTGTGGAGACAAATGAAGTCCCACTACTGGGTGGTTTTTTTTTTGCCCTCCGATCAATTACTACAGAATTCTGTAGTCTATGACTCAAACTCTCCCACAAACAACATTATTTGAAAAAATTGCCTTTTGGACACCAGCGGGAGCTGCTGTTAACAGCTTGATTTAAAACTAAAAAAAATGCTCACAGCAGATGCATCTTTCCATATAAAAAGCTATAACCTTGTTTTTCTCAGGAAGATAAACCCTACAACACATTTATTTTTTTACATATTAAGTATTAATATCCCTTTATGAACAAGGACCTGGTTTTTGGCACTTAGAACAGCAAGTATGAAGTAACTTATAACCGAAACTCATAGGATTGTGTGGGTGGCTTGTTGGAAGCACTAGAGTGCTGATACAATTATCTAATACTACTCTATTATATCTGCAAAAAAGTAAAGAAAACACAGCCGGTTTTACACCCAAATGACAAGTGAAAAATGGGTTATTGTCCATCAAACGGGTGGACTGTCCATATGGATATGCGCACCTCTGCATTCTCTCAATGACACAACACTTAGGGTCTTGGTTGAGGGTGCGTAATGGTGCAGAGATATGGTCTGTTCATGAGTGAAATCTCACCTTCTGTGCACCTGAGAAGGCGTGGTAATAACATGACACATAGGTCATAATAGCCTTCAAATCCGGCCTTAGCGTCCCTAAAATATCTGTACAGAGAAGGAAAAGAAGAGGTTGAAAGGATAAAGTGAGAAGCAAAGTGCAAAGAATATGAATCACATCACATGGAATGTGGAGAGAGGAACAGAAAGGGAAGAGATATCCCAACATGCATTGCAGGGTTGACCAAGAGATCATAGGTAAAGTTACATTAAATGGAACATTGGCAGGGTTGGCTCAGCATTCAAAATGGTATCGCCCATCATTCTCTTAACAGCTTCCAATGCCCATCACCAAATTATAGAGAGAATTTGAAAAAAGATACAGTTTGCAGTGAAGAGAGCATCGAGGAACACACTAATGTTTTCAGACACTAAAACTGAAATTAATAAAAAAATATGTGAATAGATAATTACCCTACAGAGAAGATGACATGAAACATAGCCAGACAATGTTCAACAGTATAAGGCATAATCCAAGGACAACAAGACCAATGCTGACGTTTGTGTGAAATGAAACAGTTTAATAATGGGAGACAAACCCTGATGGCTTTGGGAATGCAGGTCATGGCACCATGAAAATGTCACTATATCTTTACCCTAATGAATCTGCATGTATAACACAGTAAGAAAAAAGTTCAACATTTTCCTTTATAATATATATATCAAAGATGAATTTAAGTCAGATAAATTGTTAATTAAAGGAAGAGAAAGCTTTTTATTGAACAAATATGTCATGGATCTTTTCCTACTGAGAAAATCAAGGGAAGTCTCACTCTTGGGAGATTTTCCATTTAAAATTAATTACAGTTGAAACTTATCTTTTGTGTACCAAACGGTTAGCAATTGCACAAAACCAGTGTTCAAAAAACACTCTATGGGCCGTATGTTCAAAGGGATAACGGCAAAAAAATGTCGTATGAAAGAAAAAAAAAAAGTAATTGAATGCATGAACGCCATATTTTCTATAAAGTATACGACAAAAAACTAGTAATGTCCGTTGTGTACGACACAACTCCAGAATTGTCGGGTAAATGGGCGTGACTAGGGCGTGGCTAAACTATTCTCCAGTCTCGTATAGAGAAAAAGAAAATTTGTCGTAACTAACGACAAAAAAAATGTCTTACAAAAGACAAAATGTGTACGTTAAGAAAAAAAGTGGAGGGAATGTGTTCTGAATGTGAGAATTTTTGTCTTTAGTTAAGACATTTTTAAAGACATTTTTTAAGACATTTTTGCCTTTAGTTAAGACATTTTTGTCTTTATTTAAGACATTTTTTTGTCGTTCCATACGACAATTTCAGTCAGGAGGAACGACAAATTTCCAATCACAACAGACACTCTGTGAAAATATTAATGATCCCAACTACATTATACTTTGAAAATTCGTTACAAACGACAAAAGCTATTTTGCTACTTCTTTGAACATATGGCCCTATGAGAGAACTCAAGTCTTAGACTATGGTTCTCCATAGTGAATTATACGAATAGTACCACATGGGGGAGATGCACTAAGATGTGATAAAGAGGTGATAACATTCCTATGATATTCTATTTATCCAGCTTGAGAGATCTTCGTGGATTGGCTCGATAGAATAATATGGGACTTGGAGAGATCATAATAACGAAAAGGTAATATCCTCTTCATCACCTCTGTATCACACCTTAGTGCATAACTCCCCCCCGTGACAATAAAAAATTGTAGTCAAATATAACAAAAATAGGCAGTGATAACTTTTGAGTGAAAAATCTACCAGTCGTGGGAGTCTATTTGTTTTACACAGCAAGAAAAGCCCTTTAACACAATTAATTTTCCATAGAAGAGTTTACTACTTCTTTAAACATGTGAGTGTCGGGTGTGTGTGTGTGTGTTAATAAAGTTAATTCTATTTTATATTCTCTAAGATCAGACTTGTTGATCAGGTAGGGGCTGCAAGTTTCCATCTTGTCTGTGAAGGCTGGTGCAGTCGCATATTCCAGCGATCTCTATAAGACCCACACCAGCTTAACAGGAGTATATGCAAGGCCATGTGAAGCATTAAATAGCCAGAGCTCAGCATATAACAGTCAGACATGGAAATGGAGCTTTGAAAATGTGCTCATAGGGGGAGAGATGTTAATTGAATGGGTTAAAATTCCCATTTAAATCAATGTGAATTTTTATTTGGTGCAGTTGGTTTGCCCCGGAATTAGTTATTTTCTTTTGTGCACAAGTCCTAAGTCTGTTCTTATAGTAGCAGATCTCCCTTCAGGCACAACAGGGGCCAAACAACATTTTGCAGGCTTAGACTTCAAAAAATTAATTAAAGTAACACTAACACTTAGAAATGAAGTGGAGTTATATAAATTTAAATACTAGGTAATTCAGGCTAGCCTCTGCATACATTTTCTACTTCTTTTCTGAGGCCCAAAATCCCATCTTACATATACTCCAGTGAGTAGACATTCCTGCCTTTTCCAGGGGTGCACTGATTTGACAGGATTATCTGTAAATGGACCAATATAACAGCCTTTCTGAATACATGAGCAATGAGCTCTAATCACAATCAATTAACTGACATTAGCTCTAATCTCTCAATAGAAACAGCACAAACAAAAAATAAATATTCTCCAAACAGGACATTAAGTATTCTATTTTAGGGATATAATATATGAATATTTTTTTTAACATAAGGTAGCTGTATGTATGTTATACTTAAAGGGATAGTAATACTTAAAATGTAAAAAAATATATGTTGTAGGGTTTATCCCCCTGAGTAAAACAAGAGTACTCCCACTGCTGAGAGGTGTTTCATTCAAAAGCTATTAATTTTCAAAGTTGAATTTTTTAGGTGCAATATCACAGTTGCCTGAAATTGTACAGTGGCGCTGTTGCTACACCATCCTATGGAGATTTATGGTCCCGGGACCAGAGCTGTCCATAGGATCGTGTAGCAACAGCGCCACTGCACAATTTCAGGCCACTGTGATATTGCACCTAAAAAATTCAACTTTGAAAATTAATAGCTTTTGAATGAAACACCTCTCAGCAGTGGGAGTACTCTTGTTTTACTCAGGGGGATAAACCCTACAACATATATTTTTTTTACATTTTAAGTATTACTATCCCTTTAAAGTTATATCAACCCATTTCATCTATCTTTTAGTGTTCATTTCATTGACTGTGGCTGCTTTTGTGGCATTACATGAAAATTCATATGTCCCTCACCATATCCCTCTGAATATGGTATGTACCTATCCAATGTCACCTACAGAGCAACATTACAAAAATGGGTAAAATTAAATCAAGGTTCTTATGCAGAAAGCAAAAGACGAGCAACTCTGGAGTAAACCAACTGCACCATAGGGGACAAATAAAAGTTAGCAATGTGTTGGAGACTTTTCTAGCATTCAAGGGATTAAAAACCCACATTTAACCCTTTGCGTGCCAGAGAGGTTTCCAACGCATTGCAATGAAAAGCGATGGAAACCTCTCTGGCACGCAAAAGGGTTCAATTTATTGGAATTTTATTTGTATAGTTGTTTTACTCCAGAACTGATCATCTTTTGCATTCTCCATAAAGCCCCAAACATAAGCGGATTCCACACATATATCTATGTATACATCAGAGCCCCCTACTTCAAAACTGTACCCTATTAACAAGGCTACAAAGGATCAGTTTCATGGAGACACCTTAATGACGTTTCATTTTTCAAAAACGAAATGATACGTAAACTTATATTGCAGTGAAAGACCCAACTTATTGATACATTTGCTACTTAGATATGATGAACCTTTCCTCTGCACCCAAGATAGACCTGAAGAATCCTATCTACCCAAAAAAGACTTGGAAATTAATGAAAGTCGGATGCACATCTTACTATTAAATACTTAATAATAACAATAAATAAAGTAAATTAGCATGTCGCTTGTTTATGTAAAATTGCTGGTTTTCTCTGCAGATTGTAAATAGTAGACGTTACACAGCTTTGCCTGGACCTATACCTTTGTGTGTGTGTGTTTGTGTCTAGACATAGGCTCTCCCAACTTTTTCTGGATCATTATGAACAATAGCTATAGAAATAAGTGGTTCTTAACAACTTGGATATCAGAAAAGTCTTCAACACATTGCTTCACAATGCAAGGGAGATGAATGCAGCATATTACATATATGAAGTAAATTCTACGTATTGCCCAGGTGCCATCTAGGAGAGCTAGTATATAGAAAGTCGAGAAAATAGGAGGACTCACAAGCATACCTAGGAACTTTCTTCACTGGAGCCCCGCAGAGGGTGCATGGGATGGGAGCAGGTATGCAAATCGCATCCTAAAATGGGTGGGGATTAACTGGATTGAGCGGAGTAAAGGCGGGGTTTACTATTAGAATGGGCAGAACAGGGTGGGAAGTAAGCACAGTGAATGAGAAGTGGGCTGAGTTACTCAGGAAACTAACCAAAGGAAGGGAATTGGTGTCTGTCCCTGGAGACTTACTAATTAACTATAAAAATCGGAGTCCCTGGGGCTGATATGAAGAGTTCCCGGATGTGTTCGTAGGGCATAAAAAAATATAGAATTTATTAAGTGTTACATCAACATTTCAATCAATATTGGGATGTTTATCAAGACATAAATACAGATCAAAATATTGATATATACATTAACCCTCTGAGTGCCAGAGAGGTATTGTGTTGCAATGCATTGGATACCTCTCTGACACTCAAAGGGTTAAATGAATTCTATATCACCGACTCCACCACAGGGGACAAATAAACATAATCCAAATTCCTACCGAATGAATGGGGCATTCAACCCTTTGAATACTAGAGAGGTCTCTAATGCTTTTGCTTCACGACGTGATGGAGGTCCTCTCAAGCATTCAAGGGGTTAAAAACTATTTCAATCAATGGGAGTGCTTATTTGCCCAATATGGAACAACTGGTTTGCCCCAGAATTGCTCCTTTTTCTTAGTACATCAGACTCACAGAGTGGTCGGTCTGTTAGGTACATTTGCTCATTCCAAGGTCAAGGTCACATGTCTGTACCAGGCTATATAGAGCAGGAAATCAGCATGCTAGGAAATTCTCCGGATTAGCCCTGGGTCTCCAGGGACAGAGCAGGATTTTCCTGTGGTGAGGATTTTCTTAAGAAACTGTCCACTTCTCCTTCCCAGCCTGTTCCACCCACTTCTCCTTCCCCACCCTGTTCTGGCACTTCCCATCCACCTTGTGAGACATTCCAATAAACTCATCCCCACCCACGATTAAGCCCTACCACTTTGTGATTCGAATTCTGTCGTTTATATCCCACCCCCAGAGGCACCACATAAATCCCCTCCGGGCACTCTAAAAGACAACATTCCAAAGTATGGTCATCAGATAAAGAGCACCAGCGTAAGTGTGTGTGTGTGTGTGTGTGTGTGTGTGTGTGTGTGTGTGTGTAGGTATGTGTGTGGGAGTGTGTAGGTGTGTGTGTGTGTGTGACTCCAACATAAGCAAATCCATCTGTTAAAGTGGAACTACCACCCCAAATAAGGTCCCCCCCACAATAATTAGTCATGTAGTGATAAGCTTAGAAATCGTACTATTATCCATCATAAGTACAGCGTTATTAAGAAATCCTACTTCATATGAGACTGACGGCCAGGCATCAGCACAGACACCTTAGCTTAGAGACATCTCTGCACCTGTGCTGTCAGTCCTGGTCTCCTCTGTTGTCACTTAAGGTAACAGGAAGGGACTGACGGTGCAGGAGCACAGATGCATCTATAGCAGGAATCCTACCCGTCAGTCTCAGATGAAGAAGGATTGCTTAATAACGCGGTACTTATGCTGGATAATACTACTATTTCTAAGCTTATCGCTATATGGCTAATTATTGGGTGGGGCTTTAATTTTTGGGGTGATAGTTCTGTTACAAAAAAAAATTAAGAGACACTTATTCCTATATATCTAGTTTTCATTTCAAATGTAGAATGAAGATAAAACAATGTTAGATTTAATAACTTCTACCCTTTGTACTATTACTTTACATCAGTGTGCAAAACAATAGCATTAGTGTGACTCTTGGAAAAAGCAGAACCACATAAGGCTACCACTTTGAAAAACTGCCAACCCAATGAAAACAAAGAAGAAATATCCGTCGGCTAAAACTGCCAAAAGGAAAGAAAGATTTCACATTAGCGACAGGAAGAACAAGCTGCTTTGGAGAGGTCTTGGAACCCTGAGATACCTTCTGGGCTCCTGAAAAGGCGTGGTAGAAGCTAGAAACATAGGTCATGATCGCCTTCTCATCTGGACGGGCAGTTCCCACAATGTCTGTCAAGAGAAGGTTTAGAGCACGTGGATTTAATAAATGAGATGGAAACATTATGATAGGATGAAGCATAGACACAATGACTACATAAAATGAAGAAGCACAACACTGGTTATGATTTACATTAATACAGTAACAATAGACCTGAATTTCTGACAAAAGGCATAAGTTCATTAAAAGTCAAAACAAAGACTGATTTACAGGAACACTAAAATTTACTAATAATAAACCCACATCAACTAAATCCTGGCAAAAGAAAAATCCTAATGGTCATTATGATTCAATTCCTTGTGGACTGGTTCTCCAAAATGATATTTTCATTAGCAGTAGATATTATATCCATGGAGGTAGACATGATTTTTGTTGCAGAACTCAATGATCCTAAACTCCTCCCACTCAAGGCTTCCTAAAGCAGTGGGAGGAGTTTAGAATCTTGGAGTGCTGCAGAAAGAATCTTCCCAAATTCCCACTGATTTAAATGTGGATTTTAATCCCTTGAATACTAAAGTGGTCTCCGATAAAAAGCCCCATTAAAATCAATGGTAATTTGCGGAATTTTTCTTTTGCTGCCTGTGGAATTGTTGGTCTGCTCCAGAACGGCTCCAGTTTTTCCTATTAACCCTTTGAGTGCCAGAAGGGTACGCAAAGCATTGCCTCTGGCACTCAAAGGGTTCGAACATCCTCTACACCTCTCATGCAAGGTTAAGAAATGACCTAGTCAACCTTAGGAGCCCATGTATAAGATAATGCATGTTATGGAATTATGCAGTCTAAAACTGGCTAAAAGGAAAACGTTAGTCAAGTTTTCTCAGAAGTAAAGGAAAAAAAAAAGGGAAATAAAAGTCAATCTGGTGTTTATTGGTTCACAGTTTTTTTTTTTATTTTTAGTTTCCATTAACCCTTTGAGTGCCAGAGGGGTAAGCAACGCATTGCTCTGCAATGCATTGCATACCCCTCTGGCACTCAAAGGGTTAATGTTAAGCAGCTTAAAATATTTTTTTTTATTTAAATCCATAAGTTATAAGATACTTAGTTTTATGTAATTGTCAGGTTATGCAAATGAGATAATACTGGTTGATAAGGGAGAGGTGGGTGGGAAGGAGGGCAGTGTGGAATGTTACAGTTTGGCTGGCATGCCCGCCACTACTGCCTAATTTACATAAACACTCATATAAATGTCTCATAAACAATTGCTTTAAAGTAATAGTAATGTTTCACAATAAAAGCAGCTCCAATTAATCTTCATAGTATTTGGGCCATGGAGAATGTTATTTCAATACTGTCAAGAGTTGTAGTTCAAGAGTAATTGGATGATAAAGTATCCCCCTCCCGCCCCTTTTACTGATGTAACACTGCTCACCTCAGAGCAGCAAGACTGTCTGGATGGATCTCAGAGAGGGACAATCTTCAGTGAGCATAAGGAAAAACCTGAAAAACCTGTCAGGGGGCAGGGTTTCCTTATGCTCACAGTAAGAAGTCTCTTGCTGTGAGTTGTCTGGTCCCAGGACCAGATTCCACATCTGAGGGGACGCAGTTTACACTAGGTAAAAGGGCGGGGGGGATACTTTATCATTCAATTACTCTTGAACTACAACTCTGACAGTATTGAAATAACACTCTCCATGGCCCAAATACTATGCAGATTAATTGGAGCTGCTTTTATTGTGAAATATTACTATCGTGTTAGCTATGTCCCATACATTTTTTTTTTTAGATTTGTAGAGGGTAAAAAATAATCATATTGCCACAAACCCCATCTCTCAAACTGCTATGTTTTGAGAGATATTCACAATCAAAGTTCTCCCTTCCCTCCCCTTCTCCTGGCGTCAGCATCTAGCTAACAGAAGAAGATCCAAGTCCGGGGACCAGCCGGCGGCTCTGCAGCAGAGCTGAAATCCTGTTATTAGAAAATAATTACTTCATGGGAAAGGTCTACAAAATATGCCTGGTTTGAAAGCAAACTTTGTAGACCATTCCCATGAAGTAGTTCTTTTCTAATAACAGGATTTGGGCTCTGCTGAAGAGCCTCATCGTGTCAGCTGACATGGATCTCCTTTTGTCAGCTTTACAGCAGACATCAAGAGAAGGGGAGGGAAGGGGGAACCTTGATTGGCAATATCTCTCAAACCATAGTGGTTTGAGAGATGGGGTTTGTGGCAATTTGATTCTTTTTTTACCCTCTACAAAACCTTAAAAAATTTTATGGGACATTACTAACACTTTAAATAAAAAATGGCTAATATGACATAGCCGAATTTGAAAGCACTTTCAAAATGGTGTAAGTTGTTATTAGATGTTAGTTCAATTTTAAATTCTGACATTTTACAAATAACACTTTAATCCAAGAGGGCCAGAGGGGTGCGAAACATTTTGCATTGCGCAACCCTATGGCAATCAGAACCATAAAACAACAGCAATAATTAGAGATGAGCTCATTCAGATTATTTTTATTTAGTGAGAAGTGTATGAGGTTCCATGGAGACCCAAAACTTGGTGGATTTAGATTCAACAAATATAAATGTGCTCAGCTCTAGAAATAGTAATTTACTAATCGTCCCGAGATCAAATATACATTTACCTTCAGCATCTAACATCTTGGGAATGTCAAGGAAGCGTTCTGCCACATCGAATGCGGTGTTCAGGTTTGTGAGGGGATCATCCTAGTAATAAAAACAGGTAACGTTTAAAATGAAACATTACTATATTCTAAAATTTTAAGTTGTTAAAGGGGATGCTTACGCCCTTCACATCTTTGCCTAAATCTTTTTCTTATCAATGATAAATAATGGAAAGTGTATCCTTTTTTTAAAAAAAAATCCACTCATTTGGAGAAATTAACCCCTTAAGGACCCTTGACGTACCAGGACCGTCACGGTCCTTGAACTACTCAAGGACCGATGACGGTCATGGTACGTCACGTACTTTTTACTTACAGCGCTCTACCGGGAGCGCTGTAAGTAAAACTAGGGCCTGAAATAGACCGCTCCAAGATCAGAGCGATCTCTATCAGGCCCCATAATGACGCGCCGATACACGTGACAGGTCACGTGTACCGGCGCGTCCAAGTGCGCCTATGCGGTCATTATGGGACGGAAATGTCCCATGACCGCCAGTCCTTAAGGGGTTAAAAGATTAAATGTAGCTCTGTACCTATTTCAGGCAGACAGTGTTGACTGGATCTGTACCGTAGTCTGAGCTTCAATCCAGCCTCCTCCGATGATGTAGGCTGTCTGTCTCTAAGCTGGAGCGATCTCATTGGCAGATATTGATTTCTGGCCAATGAGTGCACTCCAACTTACAGACAGACAGCCTCCATCATTGGAGGAGGCTGGATAGACCTGAAAGCCATTCCGGACGGATTGCAACGAGGGACAATCTTGTGTCAGTATAAGGAAAACACTGCTCCCCTTTGTCAAGGGGGGCAGGCTTTTCCTTATAATGACACACGCAATCTTGTCCCTCAATGCAATCCGTCTGGAATGGCTTTCAGGTCTGAGGAGACTTTGCATTATGCAGGGAAAATGGGCGGGAGGGGGAGACTTTAAAATAATCCTACAAGAAGACTACAACAATATGAACATTTACAAAAGGTACTGTTCATTATATAAAAGTATAATAACTGATCTTAACTTTATATCCTGACATTACTGTCTCTTTAAGGGTTAAACCCTTTAATGCTAGAGGGATCTCTGACACAAAGCTTCTCAGTGCATTGAAGGCCTCTCTACTATTCAGTGGGTTAAAGGTCACCATTTTATACCTCTTGAGCATAAAGCCCAAAGTCTATTCTTAATGGTATAGTAATGTTTCACAAAAACACCAGCTCCAATTAATATTCATAGTATTTGAGCCATATAGAGTGTTATTTCAATGTCAGAACTGTAATTCAAGAGTAATTGAATGATAAAGTAGCCCCCTACTGCCTCTTTTACCTAGTATAAGCCGCCTCCCCTCAGATATGGAATCTGGTCCACAGACCAGACAGGTCACAGCAAGGGACAATCTTCTTACTGTTAGAACAATTAAAGCCTGCCCTCGTTGAGAGGTTTTTCAGATTTTTCCCTTATATAAATTGAAGATTGTCCATCTCTGCAGTCCACTTAGACACCACCCTGCTGCTCTGAGGTGAGCAGTGTTACATCAGTAAAAGGGGCGGGAGGGGGATACTTTATCATTCAATTACTCTTGAACTACAGCTCTGACAGTACTGAAATAACACTGTGCATGGCCCAAATACTATGAAGATAAACTGGAGCTGCTTTTATTGTGAAACATTACTATCCCTTTAAAGGAGCAGATTCCTGTTTAGGCACAAAGAGGACCAATATCATCTTGCAGGCTTAATCCCCAATAAATTAAATTAATGTTGCTACTTTATGACATCACAAGACTATCCATATGTCTTTCATGATATCTCCCAAAACACTGGGCGTTACAGGGGTGGTGGTGGTGGTGGGGGGGGGGGAGAAATAAGCATTCTCAAAATTCCCATTAATTTAAATGTGCTTTTAACCCCTTGAATGTCAGAGAGATGCTAACAAATGCCTTTGAAATTAATTTCCACATGTAGATCAATGGGAGTTATTATTTGTCGCAGATGGTTTTGTCTGCTCCAGGACGCATTTCTAGAGAAGGACCACTGCCGGTATTCAAGAAACTACAAAGAGCAATTCTGGAGCAAAATCAACTACATCACAGGAGACATAGATATTCCAAACATTTCCATTTCTTTAAATGGGACATTTAACCCTTGAGTGCCAGAGGGGTACGGAACGCATTGCAAAGCAATGCTTTCCGTACCCCTCTGGTACTCAAAGGGTTAAGCCATTGAGGGTTAGAGAGGAAAAAAGCATTTTATTTAAATGGGGCTTTTAACCCTGCGAGTGCCATTGTTCTGAAATGCGTTGTGTACCTTCCGGCACTGAAAGGGTTAACCCACTTGACCGCCAAATAGGATGGAGACTCCTCTACTATTCAAGGACTTAACCCTTTGAATGTCAGAGGGGCATCCAGCGCATTTAATATCCCCTGGCACGCAAAGGGTTAAAAGCCTCATTCAAAAAAGTGACCCCTATTGCACAGTTGGTTTGCCCCTACAATTGCTCCAGTTTCAGTCATAAGACCCAATATTGCTAAAGGAATCTGCACCCCAATATACTCTGCATTTTCATTCTAGCGGTGAAATAGCTGCTAAAGGCATCTGTCTGTCTGTCTGTCTGGTCAGATCCTCTTCTATGCAAGGCAATAACAGCAGGGCAGATTCTGGAGATATTTCAACAAACTGTAGCCAAATTCATCTTGTGGTGTGCACTAAGGAACCTCAACCATCTTATTCCTATGATTACACCTCAAATACATCAACATTGTCATGCCTTTCCCACATCGGCAATGTTTCAGTGTCTCCTTCACCAATGGTTCATTTGCATATTGAAGTTTGACTTAATTGGGTATTTCTGTATTCCTGAGAGCAAGTTTATATTTAAGTGTGGGTATTCCCCATATGCATTAGGCTGTGATAGCTGGCAATGCAATAGCTTCCTATTCAGCCTTCAATCCTGGAGGACAGTTTGCCATAATCCAAAATGGAGGACAGTTTGCCATAATTCAGATTAGTCTGGCTATTAACTATTCAATTACAACACATCACCAGCTTTACGCCAACATCTTATACCAATAATATACCAATATACCAATAATTGATGTATCCTGCCATCCCTTTGCATATTGCCAACATTTGTTTTAGTTCAGCTCTATTCAACCAGCTTTGGTTTGGTACTGTAGCTTAACCCTTTGAGTGCCAGAGGTGTCCACAATGCATTTCAGAGCAATGTGTTGCATACCCCACTGGCACTCAAAGGGTTAGTCCATCTCTCCAAGAACTAAATACTGGTCTACATATTTTCTTAGTTAGACATCCAGTTCTCTCAGATTCACCAATCCAATTTATAGATAAAATGTAGACATTTCCATTATATAAAATTGCATCAAACTACCTTCCTTAACTTGCCGTAGTCTATGAGTTCTGGTCGATGCCTATGAATGAGAGCGCAGAAGCCAAGACCATCCTTCCAGCTGAAAAATACACAGGAGGATCAACATTAACAAATAAACTGAAGTGCTGAACATACACTCAGCTTCAGTTTATGCCGCCAACTGAAACCCACATCCAAGAAAAACATAGGTAAAAAGCGGTACCGTGTTATCCGCAGAAAAGGCAGGAGACTGGTTGAGTAAGTTAGCCAATAAAGGTGTCACTTTTACTACCAGTCTCCAGCAAAAACCATATTGCATTCTGAGACATGGAATCATGAGAATAGATTTTGAAATAATATATATTTTTATTTAGTTGTCAAAATTATTCATTTTAGGTGAAAATTAAAGCGATTTTAGACAAATACAGTTTATTATAGCTTCCAGTTACTCAAAATGACTTGTAATAAGTCCAAAAATCACATTTCTGTAACCTGCTGAACAAATGGATAAAGTGGAAAAGAGAAGCACGGTGGGGATTTATAAAAGTGGAGTTACATAGTAACATAGTAAATTAGGTTGAATAAAGACACAAGTCCATCAAGTCCAACCTTCTCCTCAAATAAGTCTTTAACCTTTATCAGACCTTCCTGATCTGCCTACTGATAAACAGTATAACTCTGTATGTTCCCTTTGGAAAGAAATGTATCTAATCTTCTCTTAAATGTATCCATTGTATCTGCCATAACCACCTCCTTAGGCAAAGAATTCCACAATTTAACAGACCTTACTCTAAAAAACCCCTGAGTTATAAAGAGGGACTAGCCAAAGTGGGCTTGTTTACATTAGAGAAGAGATGTCTAAGGGGTGATATGATTACCATTTACATATATATTCGAAATCAGTACAAAAAACACGTCAATTAATTATTTACTCAAAGAGCAGAGTTAAGAATGAGAGGTCATCCATTAAGACTATGGAATTTTTTGCCTCGGGATGCTGTGCTTTCAGATCCTGTAACTGCTTTAAAAAAAGAAACCGATACCTATCTAGCACAGAACAATATTGAGAGTTGGCTTCAAAGCAGATAGGTTGTTGATCCATGGAACTATCTGACTGCCATTATGGAGACAGGAAGGAATTTTATACCCACTTGGGGCTAAACTGAAAATGGCTTCAATGTTTTTTTTGTTTTTTTTTTTTGCCTTCCTGTGGATCAAAAGGGATTATTTGGCGTGGGCTGGACTTGATGGATGCTTGTCTTTTTTCAGCCTAATCAACTATGTTAAAGCGGAACTACCATGTCACAAAATGTTTAGCTTAAAGGAGCAGTAAACTTTTTTTATGAAAAAAAATATATTGTAGGGATTTTCCTATTGAGTAAAATAAGGGTACTCCCACTGCAAAGAGATTTATATTTCCAGAGTTACTACAGTTTAAACCCATGTTTTTTTACATTAGCAGTGCCCTCTAGTGGTCAAATTCTAATTAGATTTCCTGTTAGATTCTAATAGAGAGGAAAGTCAGAAAAGTCAGAGACATAACAGTTCTCCATAGAATGTGATAGAAACTGCCTGTCACTTCCTGTCAGTTAGAACTATCAGGAAGTAATCACAGTAAATTCACTTCCTGATTATTTCAACTGTTATAAATTTTGAATAAAACATCTGACAGCGATGGGAGTACACGTGTTTTATTCAGCAGGAAATGCTCTATAAAATATGTGTTTTCATAAAAAAAGTTTACTGCTCCTTTAACTAAGTCCCCCTCTGGTGACTAGCTGCTTAGTAGCACTAGTCACCAGAATTATTATATGATTTAATAGATATATGCTTTATTCCCCAGCTG
Organism: Rhinophrynus dorsalis; assembly: GCA_037306005.1. Taxonomy (NCBI): domain Eukaryota; kingdom Metazoa; phylum Chordata; class Amphibia; order Anura; family Rhinophrynidae; genus Rhinophrynus; species Rhinophrynus dorsalis. The sequence continues at coordinate 16,102,961 of CM074728.1, forward strand.
CCAGTAGCATGGAGCGCGGACATCTTGCCAGAATGACGTCCACGCGCCTGCGCTGTCAGTCCCAGCTGGAGCCGGACGGCTCCTAGCAATGCCTCCTAGATCCGGCTGGGACTGACAGCGCAGGCGCGTGGACGTCATTCTGGCAAGATGTCCGCACTACTGACAGCTGGGGAATGAAGCATATGTCTATTAAATCAGGTAATAAATCTGGCGACTAGCGCTACTAAGCAGCTAGTCGCCAGAAGGGGACTTAGTTAAGCTAAACATTTTGTGACATGGTAGTTCCGCTTTAACATGATTAAAGATAAAAAAAAAATGCATCAATTTTGGTTCAGATTTCAATTTTATGAACAAAAAAATTGTAAAAGAAATTTCTCTCTCCAAATAAATGGAGGAGTTCTGGGGCAACCCAACTGCACAATAGGGGATAATTAAAAATTCCCAAAATTCCCACTGATTTAAACCAAATGAATGCAAAAGAGATCTTGCTCTGGAGACCTCTCTAGCATTCAAGGGGTTAAAATCTCCATTTAAATCAATGGGCATTTTTAGATCTCCCCTATGGTGCAAATGGTTTGCCCCAAAATTCCTCCACTTTTCCTTTAAACATACAGCCCATAGTGTCAATTTCTTAAAGGAGCAGTAAACTTTTTTTTATGAAAACACATATTTTACAGAGCATTTCCTGCTGAATAAAACAAGGTCACTCCCATCGCTGTTAGATGTTTTATTCAAAATGTATAGCAGTTCAAATAACCAGGAAGTGAATTTACTGTGTTTACTTCCTGATTGTTCTAACTGACAGGAAGTGACAGGCAGTTTCTATCACATGCTATGGAGAACTGTATGTCTCTGACTTTCCTCTCCATTAGAATCTAACAGGAAATCTAATTAGAATTTGACGACTAGAGGGCACTGATAATGTAAAAAAACATGGGTTTAAACTGTAATAAATCTGGAAATATAAATCTCTCAGCAGTGGGAGTACCCTTATTTTACTCAATAGGAAAATCCCTACAACATACATTTTTTCATAAAAAAAAGTTTACTGCTCCTTTAAAAATATCTAACATGGAATATTACTTTGCTATCATTCAACAAATGTGATGCTGTGAATACTACTGACCTGATGTGGAAGTTTTGGATATTCACATTCTTGTATGGTGCAGTCTTCCTTTGACACCACAATAACAAGCCTTCTTTGGCAGAGGTTTCTGTGTAAAGAGGTGACGTAGCATTCCGATTATGAACTTGGAATTCCATACAAACTACTGCTCAGAATTAAATCGTACCAACTGAAACAACGGTGATTGTTCCAACCCCCACATGACGGTATTTACCCACAACAGTTCGGGTTTTTACCCCACCAAATCTTCAATTAGAATTATTTAAAAGGAAAGTATGTCCTGAAAATAAGTTAAACTTATATTCAAGGACTTGACACACTGAAATTAAGTTTGCGTATTTGAAAACATTATTTAGAATTTCCTAAGTCTGAGGTGTCAAAGTTAAATCCTCAAAGGGCCTCCAACAGGCCAGGATTTAAAGGGATAGCAAGGTTTCTTAATAAGTAAAGCTTGAATAATTCTTTTAAGTTTTTGTAGTATGTGGAGCTTTATTACAAGTGTGTACGGTTTGCAGTTCAATGGTAATTGAACAATAAATTATTTCCCTCCTGTCCTCTCCCTAAACGATACATCTGCTAGTTTTTTGGCCAATACGATACACAGGCAAGTTTGCAAACCTGAATTCAAACTGAAAGGCTGATTTTGCATATTTCAAAGTTTCATTCAAACTGGTCTATGCATCATAAATGCCAAAAGGTCAGCATATGCATAGTTTAGGAAATGGGGTTGCAATGTTTGACAGTCCAGGGGGAAAGTAACTGAGACCAGTCCCATCTCTCAAACCTTTATGGTTTGAGAGATATTTGCAGCTAACATTCCCCCTCCCTCCCCTTGCACTGACATCAGGCTCTATCTTACAGCAGGAGATTCTGGTCCACAGACTGGCTGGCGGCTCTTCAGCACAGCCAAAATAGTGTGATCTAAAAACAAATACTTCATTGGAACGGTTTGCAAGCACACTTTGCAGACCATTCCAAAAGAGTGGCCCAGTTCCATAATGAAGGGCAAGTCCCCTCTGCATGGGAACACCAGCTAACCCCATATATATGTTTCGGTCTTGTTGGACGTCGTCTGGGGTTAGCTGGGGTTCCCATGCAGAGGGGACTTACCCATCATTTTGGAACTGGACCACCCTTTTGGGCGGGATTAATCTTAATATGGACGTGGAAACTTCTCCTCTGTAACGGCACTAGAGAGCTAAAACGTGATGATCCTGAGCTGTGACTAACCATAGAACAAGTCATTTTGCTTTATGTTTGTGCAAAGAGCCTCTCACAATCTTATATGCATCATTGTATGTTCTCAGCCCTACTTTGTACAGCACTGTGGAATATGTTGGCAATCAATAAATAAATGACAATGATAACAATAAGAGCGTGCAGTCAATGACACAAGATTTTACCTTCAACGGAAATGTCTTGAATGGCAAAACGGAGGATGATGGTCCAAATCATTCCTAGTGTCATCTTTGCATTTCCATCCACAATTTCTGGAAGAAAAAAAATGTACCATGGTAAGAAACGATTAAAACTCTGTATTATATCTACAAACCAGGAATCTATGGCCAGTCCCTAAAATGACCATCAATGCATGGCAGACCTCTCTAGCATTCAAATGGTTAAATCCTCAATTTAAATGAATGGGAAATTGAGGAAATTTTATTTGCACCCTATGGTATAGTTGGTTTACCCTGTATTGCTCCTCTCTCCTTCAGAAAATAGGGCCCCTAGTCCAGGATAAATTCAAAAATAACCCACAGTCTATACTAGAAAATAAAGTGCAGTAGGTGATAGAGATTCAAGATGAATAAGAAGCAGATTTATTTTTGAGGAGCGCGGGGGAGGGGGGGGTAGGAATGTGGCCAAGACTTATAATGTCTGACCATCAGCAGCGAAGAAATTTTTAAGCTTTGCTAAAAAAAAAAAAACAAAAAAAAAACAAAAAACAAAAAAAAAACACATGGACACATTCAGCCATTTCCTTGACCTGTTTTGTAAACTTAGCAAAAGTGGCTCCTTCTGCTGATAGGGCTGGATTTAAATCTAGGCACCCTTAAGCAGGATACCCTAGTGACTCCCTTGGCCCCAACCCTACTTCTCTTATGACCACTGTTGCCTGGTGCTGAAATTACCCTTACCCATCATTCAGAAAGAGGTGACTGTGGTTTCTTGACCAACACTACCCACAGAGCTCCGGTAGCTATGGTAACCCTTACTCCATGTTCAGATTGTGGGAGATATTTCCCTCGTTTTAATTTCACAAAGTACTGAACACTAACTTTTGCTGTAGTTATTGCCATTACTCAGCGAAAGCACTGAGACAAGGAATTTATTTACAATAAATAACCTGTGACTTACTACAGATAACAGTGAAATTTTAGTTATGTTTGTATGTAGCTTGCTCACCAAAGTCAAGATTGTACCTTACATTGGGCAAGTCTCTATCTGCCTCAAATTTTAAGTGAACACGTATTTAGTATAATGCAATTAAAAAAAGCAATGACGTGGTCGTACCTATAGAAATGTAACAAGAACGACCACAGGTTATGTATTGGTAAAAATTAGCATCTGATTATGTAGATTCTTGTTTACTTTCTGATTATGTACCCAAAATGCAGTCTTTCCTACTATTGCAACTATACACGTATATGTAACTATCTGAATACAACTGACAAGAAAATTAGAGCTCAACAGTTTTTGTATATAAGGAAAATGTCTCACCCTGTCTGAATGCTGAGTAGAGTTACCACAGTTGCCCCAGCTCCGCTGTGTCTAGTCAAAGAAATAAAGGAGCTGAGGTCACAGAAAGGGGCAGGAGAGGGGAATGTAAAATACAGTTTTCTTGTAAATGAAAAGGTTTTTTTTTTTTGGGTTTTTTTTTTTAAGGTTGACTGGTATTAGTCACTTTCTAAAATTATATACGAGCAATTAAAACACAGATAAGCTAAGGATTTACTATACCTTTAAAGAGGAACTGTAACTTTGTAACAAATAAGGGATTTTTGAAAAGAGCATCTAAAGTCATCCATGTTTAGGTCTATCATTTTTAACCCCTTACGGACCAATGACGTGCCAGGACTGCCTGAACCATCAAGGTGGTCCAGCAGTTAAGGACCGGTGACGGTCCTGGCACGTCATGAATTCTGGGATGGCAGCACTGCTGCATACTGCTCTGCCATCCCAGAATTCATTGCACAGAAAAAAAAGTGCTGCTGTCCTGAACGGCTGCCCTCCCATGGATTGGGAGGTCATTAAGGGGTTAAACAATAGTTTACAAGATACTTATTTATGTGCTAGTTTATGCAGCTGAGCCAGAACTTCCTGGTAGGGAGTGACAGTTGGCAATGTACAGCTATGTGGAATGTATGAATCATCCAGGTATGCCAGGATGACTTGCACTAGCTGACAAATAAAGCCAAATATCTTATAAACTATTGATTTAAATAAAAAAAAAACCCTAACAAATATAGTTTGCTCTGAAAGCTCTTTCAAAATCACCTAGTTGTTACAATGTGACAATCTACTTTAAGGAAAAAAACAGGTCTTGTAACAGAAAAGAGCAAGGGTGGTGAACCTGTGCCTCTCCATATGCTGTTGAGCGATAACCCCCTTCATTGTTGGTTAACTGAGGATCATTGGAATTGATGTCCAACAACAGCTGCAAAGCCATATCTTGTGTACACCAAGAACAAAAGAGGACTATCAAATCTAGTAAAAGAAAGAAAGAAAACAAAAAAAACCCTGTTTCTCACCTTCAGCACCTATGGACACCAGCTTCACTCCTTTACTAGCAATAAAATCCAGAGCTTTGTTGACGTTGGAGATTTTGTGTACGCGCATCTTGCCTCGTTCAGGTTTAGGCAAACGCTCACCTGTGAACACAAGCACTATTTATTAGCACGATCCAGACAAACCCTGTCTTGGGGGATATTTACTAAATGTTTAAACACTTCTTTTTGTAGAAACAAGGGGCTGTATATTATATATATAGATATATATATAGATATATATATATATATATATATATATATATATATATATATATATATATATATATATATATATATATATATATGGAATTTTACAATTCTGCACCGTAGAAAAAAGCGTAAAAATTGTTTTAATTTGGATTAAAGGACTTGTTTAAATCAACTGGAATCTTTATTTGTCCCTTACGTTGAAAATGGTTTGCCCCAGAATTGCACCAGTCCACTTTTATACATATGCCCAAGGGGCCCTGGTACAAAAATTGCCATGGGCCCCCCCCGACCACATTGCCCCCATTGTCCACCTCCACATTGCCCCCATTGTCCTCCTCCACACTGTCCATCTCCACAAATGTGCCCCCATTGTCCACCTCCACAAATTTACCCCGTTGTGCACCTCCTACCTGGCTCAAGAAGGGGGAATCCTCATCCCTGTGGATCCAGCAGCATGGCAGTAGAGGTCTGTGCCTTTTTATGCACAGACCACTATGAGCAGCTCCTGCACAGTCCTCTCTCCAGTAATGCAGAGCGCTGGGAGATGATGTCGTCATCTCCCAGCGCTCTGCATTACTAGATGGCTGTGGACAATGAGGAAGCTGCTCATAGAGGTCTGTGCCAAAGAAGGCACAGACCTCACCTTGCCAGTGGGGAGATCAGTCTGATCTTCCCACCGGCAAAGTTTTTTTAATGCTGGCAGTGGCGGTGGTATAGCAGGGGCGGCCAGGCCCCTGGAGTAACGGGCCCGGTTGCAGCTGCGACCACTATTATTATTCCACTGGTCACAGGGAATAAATGAATGAATGTTTTTTTTTTTTAAACAACTTTAATGACAGAGAAAGGTCTTCAAAGTATTGCAAGGTGATGACAACCTCTCCAGCATTCAAGGAGCAACCTCTCCAGCATTCTTAAAAAGTTTTTAACATAGTTTTAGGAAATATGTTTTTTTTTCCACTTACATACTTTTAAAGATATTTAACCCCTTAGTGACAGGCCGTGTGCGTACGCTGCCGTTACTTAACGCCCAGCTAACATTTTTTTTTTTCCCGGCAAATGATTCCGGAGTCCCCGAACGGCGTGCAGCCGTGCAGGGACCCGGATTTCCAGGACGTATCTGGTACGTCCATTTTCACAAAGTGACAGTTTTTGCAGGACGTACCAGGTAAGTCCATTGTCGGGAAGAGGTTAATCATCTGTGCTGTGCACTTCAGCATAACGGGCAAGCTGAATCTTCAGAACGGCTCTTTTTCTCCTCCCACCTCCCTCCCAGCTGGCCCAAGGAACGCAGTCACGCTTCCCTTCAGTGTGGTATGAATGGCTTCTATCATTATAGAAAGCTCTGGTTAGCATTATACTGAGGTTGCAACATAAGTATAATGATCACCGGAGCTTGATATAATGCTAGAAGGCATTCACACCACACTGAAGTGAAGCTCCCTGGGGCAGCTGGGAGGTAGGTGGGAGGAGAATTAGGAAGTGAAGGAGAGCTGTGCCGAAGATTCAGCGTGCTGCATGAGGCTGACCAGCACAACTTGAAGATTAAATATAAAAAGTACGTAAGTAAAAAAAAAAAAAAAAAAACACACATTTCCTAAACCTACTTTTATACCTAAACCTATGCTAAAAAATTTTTATGAGGTGATACTTCCCCTTTAAATGGAGAATTTTACCCTTTGAATGCTAAAAAGTTCCCCAACGCACTGCAAAGCAACACACTGGGAGACGTCTCTAGCATTCAAAGATTAAAAGCCCCATTTAATTCAGTGTAAATTGTATTTGTCCCCTGTGGTGCAGTTTATTTTTTATTGCAGAATTGAATCTCTTTCACTTGATAATGAAGCCTAAAGCGCCTTATGTATAAAGACAGAGAAGAGCAATTCTGGGGCAAACCAAGCGCACCACAGTGAAGAAGAAAAAAACCCTATTTATTTACATGGGCCTTTAACCCTTTAAATACTAGAGATGTCACCAATACATTGTGAAGCAAGGCACTGGAGATCTCTCTAGCATTCAATGGGTTAAATATCCCTTTTATGTCAAATCAGGATTTGCAATTGTCCCCTGTGGTGAAGACGGCTTGCCTCGAATGACTCCTTATGTTCTAATAGGGACATAAGGGCCAAAATCTCCCTTGTAATCCTGTATTAGCCTTTTGGGGAATAAAGTACGATTCCCCAAGCTTAATTGCAGGCAGGCACCTGCACACATAGACACCAAGGGGGGCTTGAGCACCTGCCCTTTTTGTCCAAAATACCCTTGTGTCCTTTTAAAATAAATAAATAAATAAATTATTATGAGAAGTGCCCCTTTTTTTCATTTGAGCCTCTGCCCCCCAAAATGTCTGTGCACGTCCCTGATTGCAGGCTGTATGCAAGATAAGCTACTTGTCACTCCGATTGTTGCACTGAAGCTGATTTTCATAGTGTAAGCATAAGATTCCTGCTTACCTTTTAGCTTTAAAGGGAAACTGCTCCCAATAATAATACACAGTCAGATATATATATATATATATATATATATATATATATATATCTTTTTTACATTGTATATGTCGTTCCTGTGTATAATGACCCTTGTTCAAGTCTGCCTCTATGTCACACTTCCTCACAACAATCAGACTTCTGTGGCCCTCCATGGCTCTGTAAGTCTCTGAGTGCCACAAGGGTATCAAACACATTGCATTGCAATACGATGGATACCATACGACTGTGGCACTCAAAGTTTTAAGGGACCATACAAGGAAATTTTGTTTGGAACCAACCAGAAATCGCATTGCTGGCAGTTTATCTCCAGGGTGATAAACTTTCCAGTTCCTTGGTTATTCCATAGAGTCTGTGCACTAAGATCCCTAAATATTGTTAGATCCTAGTGCATAGGCAATCTAAAATAAGATAAGAATTGGAGAAATGATATCACTGGAGAAGTCATCTCCACTTTATCACCTCTTTCTCACTCCTTAGTGCATCTCCTTCCTGGAACTCCAGAGCATTCAAGGGGATAACCCTTTAAAATGCCAGAGGTGTGCCCAACCCATTGTGACACCCCTCTGGCACTCAAAGGGTTAATGGCATGACTTAAATCTATGTGTAGTCATCCTCATCCCCTTTGCCCCAGAATAGCACCATTTTGTTAGTAGATCAGCCTCAGTGTACAGTATCTTGCATATCTACCAAACCACACAGGTTTGACTGAACAAGACAGGAACACAATGCACACACTATGGATTTCTTCTGGAGAACCCATCAGAATTCAGAACGCCAATCACTGAGCAGTAAAAGACCTGTTATTTGGCAGGAATCCACAACAGAAGAGGAAGGAAAGGAAACACAAAGCACATATCCAAGCCCAGCCATTAAAAAGTTGCTGATGTTGCAAAGGTAATTTTTTTTTTTACCTTTTTCGTGCCAGCAGTTTATTTATAAAACGTCGCTCAGCAAAGCATTTATGACACAAATAAAAACACAGACCTGATTTAATTTTGTCCCTTTAATCCTTTGAGTGTTAGAGGGGTATGCAACGTTTTACAAAGTAATGCATTGCATACCCCTCTGGCACTAAAGGGTTAGCCCCTTAAAGACGTGTGATGTGCCAGGACCATCGTGCGTGTCAGGCACGTCACACAATTCCGGGGTCGCCACAAGGCTGCACGGCAATCCCAGAATTCAGTAAGTCAGAAAACAAAATAAATAAATATCGCAGTGATCCTTCACAGCTGCCCCTTTCTTGATCGGTTTGTCGTTAAGGGGTTAAAGGAAAACATATATCTCCTAATGAACCCCACTTACCTTTCTATAGCTATAAAATCCTAATGGCTTCTATGACTCTTGCTCTTATGCTTTGGTTCAAGAGCCAACATTTTCAATCAGTACTTGGATGCCATGTCCGTGGAGGCAGACAAACTAGCAGGACCTCAAACAGTGGTCACTACAGCCCTTTAGTCCTTAATCCCTTAAAGACTGGGAAAATCTGGTACCGGAGCGTTCAGTCTCAGCCTGGAATAAATGATAGCAGCGTGCACAGAGGCACACTGCTATCATTTTTCCCATGACGGTCCATGACCATCATGGGTCCTTAAGTGGAATCTACCCATGACTGTCCTGGACCGTTATGGGTCCTTAACGGGTTAAAGAAACAGTAATATTTCACAAAAACAGCAGCTCCAATTAATCGCCATAGTATTTGGGCCATGGAGGATGTTATTTAAATACTGTCTGAGTTGTAGTTTAAGAGTAATTGAATGATAAAGTATCCCCCTCCTGCCCCTTTTACCTAGTGTAAGCCACCTACCGTCAGATGTGGAATCCGGTCCCTTGACCAGAAAGAGACAATCTTCTTACTGTGAGAATAAGGAAAACCCTGCCCCCCTTGACAGGTTTTCAGGTTTTTCCTTATGCTCACTGAAGACTGCCCCTTTCTGCGATCCATCCGGACAGTCCTGCTGCTCTGTTGTGAGCAGTGTTACATCAGTAAAAGGGGAGGGAGGGGATACTTTATCATTCAATTACTCTTTAACTACCACTCTGACAGTAGTGAAATAACACTCTCCATGGACCAAATACTATGAAGATTAATTGAAGCTGCTTTTATTGTGAAACATTCCTATTGTTTTAACAGTCAAGTAGATTGATGCATTCTGCCAGCTTGTTTGCTTAAACAACAAAAAAAAGAAAACCACTAGCAGCTGTCACGTCCACCTCTATGCACGTCATCCATGATGGAGTCTCAATGCCAACTATTGCACTAAGGCACTAGGACAATCATTAGGATTTAGTGGACATAGTATGTTAAGGGGGTTATTATAAGGGGGTGTTAGTTCCTCTTTAATATGCTATGTTACTGCTCTTACTTTGATGTGGTCCTGAGAGGCTCTGTCCCTTTAATAGAAGCTGCACAAAACTCTGCTCTCAGGATAACATACCTCCTAAGTGTCCCTCTTTCCCACCCTGGTGTCCCACTGTTTAGGAGATCAGACTGTGTGGTGTGTATACAAGTGTATCAGATTGCACCACAGCAATAAAACTCACATTAACCCCTAACAAACCTTGACGTGCCAGGATAGTCACAACTGGTCCGGCACATCATGAAATTCCGGGGTCTGCAAAAAAGCCTCGTGGTCCTTAACCCTTTGAATGTCAGAGGGGTACGCACCTGGGCACTTAAAGGGTTAACAGCCAGCCGGTCGTTAAAGGGTTAATGTTTGGTTCAAATTCAGTATGTGTGTGTATACATTCATCTGTGGAAATAAAATACTTTGGATCTAGTTCTAAACAAATTTCTTCAGTTACACAAAAGAGGAACCAATAGGAACCTAAAGATTCTCAGTAATGTCTAGTCCACTAGCCTCACCCTCAGCCACACGCCTCTAAGATAAGTGTCCCTCTTTGGCCATTTGAAATGTTGGGAGGTATGGGATAGCCTAGTACTAGTGGGTTTCCTATAATTACAGTTGTGTTATCTACACTCTCCATTTCGCATGTGATTTCCACTCACCTGAAATGACTTCAAGTAGTAACATGAGTTTAAGGCCATCCCTGAAGTCCTCATCAATGTTCTCTATCTGTGTCCCAGCTTTACGGAGATGTGAGTTACACCAGGCTGTGAAAGTCTGCAAGAGAAGGAAGAGTCATTGGATATTTAAAAAAAAGCCAGGAAACCAGGCCAGCATAGATAAGTATTCCATCTGTGCTACACCTCAAGTTCTAGGTTTAACCCTTTGAGCACCAGAGAGGTATCAAACACATTGCAACCAGTTGGATACCTCTCTGGCACTCAAAGGGTTGAAAGAGAAAAAAATAATCTTACAATGTGGATATTAACCCTTTAAAGACCAGTGGGGTGCACACTGCATTGCAAAGCAATCCATGGCACATCCCTCATCATTAAAGCTAAACATCCATAATAATTACCTCCTCTTCTACTATGAGCAGAAAATCCTAATGGTCCTTATGGTTTTTACATTGCTGCTTTGTTCAAGAGATAATATATTCAATCTGTCCTGCATATCATCCTGTCCATGGAGGCGGACATGACAGTTGTGAGTAGGAGCACAGAACTCAAACTCTGCTCACGGTAATATTAACCCTTACATACAAGACGGTTGTGCATTAAGCAGGCTCCTGCCTCACCCATCATATGCCAATCCTTTATTTATTTATTTTTTGTGAATGTATTTTACCAGGAAGAATACACTGAGACTGTCTCTCATTTTCAAGTATGTCCTGAACTCGTTTTATCTACCTTACAAGGGTGAAAGGCCGAGTTGAACTTGGCAGGACTAGAACCTGCGACCCTGAGGTGTCAACAGATTCTACAGCCAGTGCTTTAACCAACAGAGCCATCTAACCGGCTCATACCTTTACCTTACTTACTCATTCATGTATTTCACTTCAGATCCTCAACTCTTTCAACTCTATGGTCTTAAAGCAGATCTCTTTAACCTCCCCTTGTCAATAGACCCTTCCCCTGTGAAGTCTGACATCCCCATTTTCTCGCCTCCCCTTGCCAACAACCTTCTAATTACAGCTCATTCCCATATGAAGTAGTTTGCACCCCATTATACCTCTTCTCTTAAGACATTTCACATGCCTCTTCTTTTACCTCCTCTTGTCCACCTTTTGCATTACTTCTCTTTCTACTATGCAGTCTAACACTGCTCATTCACCTCTAGGCCCCACCCCTCCCCAAACATCCTCTTTCCTATGAAATGTGGAATCCTCTTTTCTTTTACCTCCCATTGTCTACCTTCCCCTTACATCTCCTTCCCCTATGACAGGGGTGTCCAAGTTTTTTAAGTCATGGGCCACGTGATCAGAAATCAAAATGTTTCAGGGCAGCATTCATTTTTGTTTTTAATTGCAACAATGGAGAATTATAGTAACATAGTAAATTAGGTTGAATAAAGACACAAGTCCATCAAGTTCAACCTTCTCCTCATACCCCAGTAATTTTATAGCGTTCCTGCTACCAAATAAGTTAGTCTTTATCAGACCTGCCTGATCTGCCTACTGATAAACAGTATATTTGGAAAGAAATGCATCTAATCTTCTCTTGAATGTATCCATTGTATCTGTCATAACTAGCTCCCTGGGCAATGAATTCGACGATTTAACAGACCTTACTGTAAAAAAACCCCTTCCTCTGCTGAAGTCTAAACCTCCTTTGCTCTCATCTCAAGGGGTGTCCCCTGGTCACCTGATCAGTCCTTGGAATAAATAGCTCACCGCAGAGATCCTTGTATTGACCTCGCATATATCTGTACAAAGTGATAAGGTCTCATCTTAGTTGTCTTTTCTCTAGAGTAAATAAACCAAATTTGTTTAGTCGATCCTCATACGTCAAGTCCTCCATTCCCTTAATTAATTTTGTTGCTCTCCGCTGTACCCTCTCTAGTTCTAGTATATCCTTTTTCAGAACCGGTGCCCAAAACTGCACTGCATACTCAAGGTGAGGTCTTACCAATGATTTGTATAATGCAAAATAATGTTATCCAATCTTGCTTCGGTACCTCTTTTTATGCCAGACTGGATTTTGTTTGCCTTTGCTACTGCTGTTTGACACTGGTCACTGTTTCCAAGTTTGTAAAATTATAGTGTTTAAGATATTAATATGAATTTTTATATAGTAATACAAAAAAGGTTTAAATCAACCCCTTTTATTATGTCCTTTCCTACCATCTGTCTCCGAGCTTTTATTTTGAAACACCACTTTCCCATTCTTTTCTCTCTGTATTCAGTTCTCTATCTTCAAATTCTCTATCATCTCACACAAAACTTCCAGAAGGGATTGAGAAGACCAGGACCTGCAGGTCTGATACTGGGTGTAAATGTGATATTATGCATCACTGAAGCACTGACCACCAACACCACATTCTTCTTATATGCTTTTGAGTGCCAAAGGTGTATGCAGTGCATTGCAAAGCAAAGCATTGAGTACCCCTCTGGCACTCAAAAGGATATACACACCTAAACGTTAATAGGACACCTAAGAGTCTGAGTGTTACTGGACTGCTGTTGGTCACGGAGGCCCTACTGTTTATGGAGATAAATAGGGTGTACTCTTTCAAACCCCAAATCCCGTAATCCAGAAAACAGGATTTTCACGCAGGACATCCAAAAGCCTTTTCTGAGCCAACCATTAGATACCGTTACGTGTCCAGGTATGAGAAAATAAAGGTTTGTGTGCTTTCATTTGTTGTTGAGTGTGTTGTAGAATGTTCTACATCAGTAGAGTGTAAAACATTTTATTCACTGCATCTGTACAGAGACCATCACACAGTGAACTGTCACCAAGCTTGCTCTCCAGTGAAAAAGATAAACAAGTCTCTCTGCCAGGCCACCCAGTGTCTAACTGTCGCAGTCGGTAACTATTAGTGGCCACAGCTCAGCACACTTCCTGAGTCTGTGAAACATAAAAACTGTACAAACTAGCTGACGTTGCCTCCTTTGGCAGGCAAGATGAGTACAATGAAATTACTTGTAACATACTAAACAGCCAATTTCTCCATTGCTAGAAATGAATCACTGTATAGACAGTGGAGCTCCCTGTGGAGAAGGTACCCCAGAACATACACAGCGGTGCACCACCATCATATGTCCCCTGCTTTTCTCTCAGACATTGTATGTGAACACTAGCAGTCACAAAATGAAAATCAAAATGGTCGGCATTTACTGTACGGCAAATCCGTGCCTCATGTTCCAATGTGCATAACCTACTGTACCGCAGGGGGGAAATACAAATATCCCAATTTAACTCTTTGAATTTCAGAGAGGTATCAAATACAATGCACTGATACCACTCTGGCACTCAGAGGGTTAAATATGTTTTTTTTTTTAACCCCTTGGATGCTTAAGTTTTTTTGTGAAATTTGCAGGAGATTTATAAAAAAAAAGTCTTGTTCGTTATTGCAAATGTATTGTATAAATGTCCTTACATTTTATTGGGAGTGTTGGTGTTTATAATAATGTTTAGCAACTTTTATAAATGTTGTAGAAACAGCAGAAATAAGAATAGGTCAGACATGTTGTTAAAATTTTGGTGAAAATTCTGTCACTAAACTGTTGCAAATACAGAAATTTCTTTATAAATTCGCTGCACCAATTTTTATAGAATTCCTATCGCCACTTTTCAACAAAAAAAAAAAAAAAAAAAAGGAGGTACCTGGCGTTACACGCTTTTAAAATGGTTTTACCACTTTCATAACTACCAAATACATGTTAAACGCCATTTTAATGCTAGTTTTCACTTAACTCCATTTTTATAAATCTGCACCTGTGTCCCTTATGGTCAGGGTGAATAAAAATCGATGATTTAAAGAATATAAAAAATTTAAAAAATAAATAAATAAATTTAAAAAAAAAATCAGATTTTTTTTTTATTTAAATCAAATTTATTTTAATGAAATGCTTTTGGAGGAAAAATTTACCTAAAGGTAGTTTTCTATTTAAGACACATTATAATTTAAAGTTTTTTCAGCATGAACGAGCGATGGCTCAGTTGGTTAAAGGGATAGTAATGTTTCATAATAAAAGCAGCTCTAATTAATCATCATAGTATTTGGACTTTGGAGAGTGTTATTTCAATTCAGTTGTAGTTCCAGAGTAATTCAATTACAAAGTATCCCCTCCCGCCCCTTTTACTGATGTTACACTGCTCAGCCAGATCAGAAGGGAGGTGCCCAGGTAGATTGCAGAGAGGGACAATCTTCTATTAAGATAGGGGAAAAACCTGAAAAACTTGTCAAGGGGGGCAGGGCTTTCATTGTTCTCATAGGTAGAAGATTGTCCCCTGCTGTTATCTGTCTGGTCTTACAACCAGATTTCACATCTGAGAAGAGATGGCTTACACTAGGTAAAATGGGCAGGAGGGGGAAACTTTATCCTTCAATTGCTCTTGAACTACAACTCTGACTGTATTGAAATAACACTCTCTATGGCTCAAATACTATGAAGATTAATTGGAGCTGCTGTTTTGTGAAACATAACTATCCCTTTAAGGCACCAGCTGTAGAATCTACTCAGACCATGAGGCTGCAGGTTCTAGTCCCAGCAAGGTCAGCTCAACCTTTCACCTTTCTAAGGTAGATAAAATGAGTCCAGGACATACTTGAAAACGAGAGACAATCTCAATGTACTCTTCCTGGTAAAATACTTTCACAAAAAAAAAAAATATATATATTTATAGCTTAGTTATGTACCTGAGGCTGTATAATCATGCAATTATATTTTTGGTACACTTATTCAATTAATCCAAGTTATCCAACCTGAGATAACATGCACTTTTTTCACAGTAAAAATTGTATAAAATAAACAAAGTTCAGGAAAAGACCTTAATCATGAATAAAGAAGAGAATGAAGATGATGCGTGAGCTGCAGAAGACTGTGTTTTAACCCTTTGAGTGCAATGCGTTCCGTACCCCTCTGGAACTCAAAGGGTTAAGTTTTTCATGTGCAGCCAGCTGAGATTTAAGTTTTGTTAAAGATATTTTGTTTAACCACTTATTTAATAAAAATTGACGTTTAACCCCTTAAGGACCAGCGGTCCAGGGAAGTTACCTTCCCTTAAGGACCGCTTTGATCCTCGCCAACGCGCCGGTACAGATGACCTGTTACGCGTTCTGGCGCGCCGCTTTGAGGCCTAAGAGAGATTGCTCCGGTCTTGGAGCGGTTAATTTTAGGCCCCGTTTTTACTTACAGTGCTCCCGGTAGAGCTCTCTAAGTGAAAAGTACATGACTTGCTATGATCGTCACTGGTCCTTAAGGGGTTAAGCAAATACAAGTTTGCTATATGATGTTATTGTTATGGTTAAATAAAACAATTTAAGTAGTGTTCCAAATATGTGTGATTAACCTATTAAACTAAAATCAGTTCTGATATTGCTGTTTTACTAATCTGACAGGTTATTATTTTAAATATGACTTCTTCATCTGGATGCAAATATTGATGGTTTTAACTACCAGCAAAAACGAGTTTTTGCATTTAAAAATCATGGTTTAAATTGAGTCTTACTGACTAGTGATTTAAATCATTATTTAAATCGACTTGATTTAAATCAAACACCCTCTGCTTATTGTACAGTTGATTGTTATTTCAATACTGTCAGAGTTGTAGTTCAAGAGTAATTGAATGATAAAATATCCCCCTCCCTCCCCTTTTACTGATATAACACTGCTCACCTCAGAGCAGCAAGATTGTCCAGATGGATCGCAGAGAGGGACAATCTTCAGTGAACATAAGAAAAAACCTGAGAAACCTGTCGGGGGGGGGGGCAGGGTTTTCCTTATGCTCACAGTAAGAAGATTGTCCCTTGCTGTGCGCTGTCAGGTACCAGGGCCAGATTCCACATCTGAAGGGAGGTGCTTACACAAGGTAAAAGCAGCAGGAGGGGGATACTTTATCATTCAATTACTATTTGAACTACAACTCTGACAGTATTGAAACAACACTCTCCATGGCCCAAATACTATGAAGATTAATTGGAGTTGCTGTTTTTCTGAAACATTACTATCCCTTTAAGGGGGCAGGGTTTTCCTTATGCTCACAGTAAGAAGATTGTTGCTTGCTGCAACCTGTGTACGGTCAACAGACCGTAATCCACAGCTGAGGGGAGGCGGCTTACACTGGATAAAAGGGACAAGAGGGGGATACTATATCATTCAATTACTCTTGAACTAGAACTCTTGACAGTATTGACATAACACTCTCTATGGCCTAAATACTATGACAATTAATTGGAGCTGCTTTTTTTGTGGAATATTACTATCACTTTAATGGGTACATTCACTTTACAGTGCAGAAACAAAATCATAGAGATAGATATACCAGATGGCTGTATGAAAGTCTCTTTCCTAAGACTTTCCTTCTGTTAAACACATTAAGAGCCACTTCTCCTAAAGGTTTACTGGATCCAGTGCATACCTGGGAACTCTCAGGGTTAACGCAGAGACTCAAAGTTTTGTCAGAAAATTCTGGGTAAAGGGCCGCATTCTCAGGATGAGAGAACCTTGTGTTTCTAACTATATGACCTGAACCAATCAACTACTTCTTTAGTCTCTAAATTAATCATCATAGTATTTGGACTTTGGAGAGTGTTATTTCAATTCTGTCAGAGTTGTAGTTCAAGAGTAATTGAATGATAAAGTATCCCCCTCCCGCCCCTTTTACTGATGTAACACTGCTCAGCCAGAGCAGAAGGGAGGTGCCCAGATAGACTGCAGAGAGGGACAATCTTCAATTAAGATAAGGGAAAAACCTGAAAAACTTGTCAAGGGGGGCAGGGCTTTCATTGTTCTCATAGGAAGAAGATTGTCCCCTGCTGTTATCTGTCTGGTCTATGGACTGCATTTCACATCTGAGAAGAGATGGCTTACACTAGGTAAAAGGGGCGGGAGGGGAAACTTTGCTTGTGAATATCTCTTAAACCATAAAGGTTTGAGAGATAAGACTTATATCGTTCTTCATGTTTTTTTAATGCCTAAAAAATAAAATAAAGATAAAACAAAGTATTACTATCCCTTTAAGGCCCCTTTCACACAGACAACATCAACACAATGATGCAGAGTTAGATCTAGTGCCCATGAAGAGAAGGTAATATGCAGGATTATGGTGCCTTTCACATGGACAACTATCATCCGTGTGAAGGAACCACAGTACAACATGCTGCAACTAAGTTCCCACAGGAAGCCAGTAAAACTGTAGTAAGAAAGGCCTGTACATCGGCCCATGGGGCTTTGGGCAGATATTTTGCTCTAGCAGCATTGAAGTTCGTGATGCTCATACAACGAATAGCTGACCCACATGTGTATCATATGCATCTCCTGTGTTCTATCAAGCGGTGGATTGTAGGAGAGAGTACTGTGATGATACACAGGCAATGGAACTGTCCCTGGGGGGCTACAACAGTTCTGACAACTGAGTGAAAGAGGCCAAACAGATGCACAGTAAGATCAATTTGGACACATAAGAGATTTCAGGGAAGAACCAATTGATAAACATAGCATACGTCTATCTTTTGGTCTTCTTCAGAACCTTTGATTTAGGTCTAGATAAGATCTTCGGTTCCCCAGCTGTTGGAAACTAGTTTGCATCATTCCCAATCAGCCACTGGTAGGTTGAGAATTATGGGATATGTAGTCTCCAACAGCTGAAGAGCCAAAGGCTGAACTGTCTCCAATCAAGATTTACCAAGTGATGTGACAACACCAGCTGGAACATGCTCTCTATACAGCAGTCTCAGTTCTGAGAAGTTTAAAGTAGGGGTGGTCAGCATTTTTGACCTCCAGCTGTTAGGAACTACAAATTCCAACATTCCCAACCAGTAATAGGAAGGAACCAGGGGCTGTTAACCCTGATTCTCAAGTACCTATTATGCATGTTTTCAGGGTATCTTTGCTCAAGTGTAGGTCAGTCATATTAAAGAGACAGTGCCTTTTAACGGAAAAAGGCATTGTGGAGCTTATTCTTAACATTGTTAAGCTGATCCATAAATCTTAAAAATGTTCACTTAACATGATATTTTTTCCTCTCTCTGAATCTCTCTGGACTCCTTTCTTCCTTTGACCTTCCCACTGATGATTTAAAAACAAGACCACTGAAGGAAATTTGAAGATGCAGCGTGAGCTCAGAGTGTTGGATAAGATCTTGCAGGTTGTAACAAACAGCAAAGGAGGGGAAACTGAGAGGAAGGCCTTCACCAAGATTTGTGTGTTGTTACAGGAATGCAGAAACTTTAGTTTTATTTATGTTTATGTGAATAAGAGACCGGAGGACAAACCCAAACAAAAAAAAACAGTCAGTTCAGAGTTGTTGACTCTGATGGATCTAGGCGTTATTTTGCTTAAAGGGTTAGTAATGCCCGTATTTAAGTTGATGTCCCATCTCTCAAACAAAATTGGGGGTGGTCTGTACAATTGTCACAAGAATGTAAAGATATATAAATAGTTTTTGTGCTTAGTAAAAATATGACTAATCAGTTGACTACAAATATGGAGTATAAATAGTTGTGATCCACATAAGAATTGTGTCACAAGTGTGTGATTATATATATAATCTCCTATATAATAATTTTCTAAATCCTGTGTAACGCTGCAGTCATGCACAGTAGAGACTGCTGCGCGTGCTGCAGTCATGCGCAGTAGACACCACTGCACGTGCTGCAGTCATACGCAGTAGAGACTGTCCGTGCCGCGGCTGACACAGAGCTGGATCAAGATCTTGATAAAGGCTACAGTGATAGCCGAAATGTTGATATCAATAAAATAACACTTTGAATTTGAAAATAGGGCCCTGTGAGTGCCGTCTCTCCTCTCAAAACTGTGTATGTATTATCAATTCATCTACTCTGTGCACCCAGGTCATTCATTAGGAGTAACAGTGAGTGCATCCTAACCCTTAATGGAACTATATTATATATACAGCGCTGCGGAATTAGTTGGCGCTATATAAATAAAGAATAATAATAATAAAGAATAATATATATATACATACACACACCACCACCACTAAGAACTTGTTCTTTCCATTTTATTATTCTTACAGAAAGACAGTGAACTTATGCTCCATATACTACTTACTGCAAGCCTGATATATCTTATAAACCAAAAGTGAAGCACTTGTGTCTTTTCATATCTTTACATGGTCTTATCTTTCAGCAATAATAATACTGATCATTATCCTTGGGAACTTACATTGTTTGACCCAGATCTTTAGCAGAAGTGATGCTTTCTCAGGCTGTCAAAATTCCCCATTAGGCGGGTTACCATTACTGGGACCAGTGTGCAGGCTCTGTGTGGACCCTTGCAGCCCTGTGGAGGGAATCTTGCAGGCCAATTTTTCCCTAACAGAAGAGTCTGCTGGGGCTCAGCTTACTTTCACAATGGTAACCTGCTTTCTCAAGGTGAAAGTCTATTTTACCCACTACACTAACTGCACAAAATTATTGCTTATTTTTTCTATAAACTGGTGTCAGTTCTAGAAGAATTGAAAAGGAAGAAAGCCTGCATCTCTCCTGTATGTATTCAAACAGTGACCTCTGCAAGTTGAAGCATGTTAAGGATTCCTTGAGGACTGTTTAAGCACCTCTGTGTTAGAGCGTGCAGGGACATATCTCCTAGAATCTGCTCCCATGGAAGCAGACATATAAACCGCCCAGGGCAGTGCTTCACCAGATCGGCTCCTGTCAGCCATTTGAGGTGACAACCACCTTGGCAAGCAACAGCTTAGATCTCAACCCATAAGGATCTGTTTCTCAGCCGCAAACATTGCTGGTTGTGCACACAGCCTCCTTAGTCCCTCTGTGTCAAGCCTTGAAGTCAAACATAGTTGGTGTATGGGAGTATATTGCGCAGGTCAATGAGACTGAACTATGAGACACAGGTCTTGCGGTTCTGTCTGCTTTCACATGACCAAGAATGGAGCCCTGGGTTATTCTGCAAACCTCATACAGCAAAGGCTTCATCAGCAGGTCAGACACCATGGGAGTAAGTCTGCCAACAGGGACCTATCCACATGATAGTTGTTCTTTAATATTTGAAAAGTCTCAGGGTCAGTCTGTTTTGAGAGACACCAGATATGGTGCTCATGTACTGTCACTATGCCAAACTACAAACTGGCTTTTTTAGGAAATCACTGCACCAGATAAGCCATTGCTTAAGCTATACAGGGAAACTTTTTAGCCCAGTTTTAGCTCTAACAAGGGCTCAAGTCATACCTTGGGCATGCCTAGCACTGCTAATGATCACACCTCCCATGTCCCCAACCCTAGCTCTATCCACGCCTGGCACATAAAACTCGCTTAGCCTATAAAACAGAAGGTATTTTAAATAAACCGGCCAGTACAGGGGAATAGAACCTGGTAAGCAAATGGTCCATACTAATATATATTCACTGTACATTACTAAAAACTGCCCAGCATAAACCACAGAGAAGGATTCTGGGAAAGGGCCAGCACAGTTCAAGAGCCCCATACAATTTGGCACTCTTCGCTCAATTGGAAATCCAGCCTTGGCTGCAACTGTAAACTACATATGCTATACCACACAGTATTGTATCATCTGACATTTATCTAGCAATAGTTACATCAGCTCATGTGCATATGAAATACGGAGACTAATCATTAATGTGGCTGCCAGCTCAGTGGCTTTATTGTCCATCTTCTCTTGTGCCCAGTAGTGGTTTGAATATTATCAGCCGAGAACATTCATCAGTGTTGGCCATATTTAGTGTAATTACTAGGACAATACCAATAAAAATGGTTTCTATATCCCCCTCCTACTTTCATTTTTGTGCGACCAATGACGATCTGTCACTGTGACCTAGTTAGTAATTTAGCTCGGCCCTAATGCAGCATCAGAAATACCATATAAATATTTTCATAGCGTGAGGCAAAAGAACAACCGTCAAGCATCACTTCATCCCAATTACAAGCTACAGTGCAGTGCTGTGCATTTTTGTCTAACGGAAAATAGTTTTTTTTGTCCAGCTAGTTCCTACAATACACACTTTTTAGTTTTCAGTCCATCTAGTTCCTTATAAGTGTTTTAAGGAATACCAATGTGTAAAAAAAGTGAAATTTACTTACCGATATTTGTATTTCCTCTGTGTCCTTCCACGGCATAGAGTGGGGGCTTTGGCTCCGCCTTCCAGCTGGGTAGGACCAATTGATTTCTTTAAATTTCTTCTGCTACCTCTCCTCTGCTGTTATACATTTTGTCCAAGCTGAAAGATAGCATAGGTTAGGTATAGTAAGGCATAATCATAACATGCTTTTAAAGTTCATTATCTCGCATGGACTGATACAGATACCATAATACCTGGGAGGGTTGCCGTGGAAGGACACAGAGGAAATACAAATATCGGTAAGTAAATTTCACTTTTCCTCTGTGTCCTATCCCCGGCATAGAGTGGGACTTACCAGAGCAGTACCCAAAGGGGTGGGTAGCTAAGTAGTTAATTTTGAATGGCTGCTTCTAGGACTTTTCGGCCGAACTTAGCGTCTGCCGAAGCTAGAACATCTAGTCTATAATGTCTAATAAACGTAGAGACAGATGTCCAAGTAGCAGCCTTACAAATGTCCTCGGGAGAGGCAGCAGCTTTAAGAGCCCATGAGGTAGCCATGGCTCTAGTAGAGTGGGCTTTTAGACCCTGAGGAGGAGTCTGATTCGCTGTCTCATATGCTGAGGATATACATTCTCGTATCCATCTGGCAATAGAAGCTTTTGATGCTGCTGTTCCTTTGAATTTTCCTCCAAAATGGACAAGGAGGGAATCTGACTTTCTGAATTCTTTTGTTCTGTCCAAATATGTTTGTAAACACCTTACAAGGTCCAGGTTATGTAGTCTTTTTTCTAGGTCATGAACTGGATTAGGACACAATGAAGGTAAAACTATATCTTGATTAAGATGGAATTGAGAGACCACCTTGGTACGAAAAGAGGGTTTTGGACGTAGCACTACTTTATCTTGATGGAAGGCTATAAAAGGAGATTTAGCTACCAATGCCTGAATTTCGCTAACTCTTCTGGCTGATGTTACAGCTATTAGGAATGTGGTTTTTAGCGTTAAGTATTTTATTGAGGCTTGTTGTAGAGGCTCAAAGAATGGATGTGCCGCTAACTGTTGTAGGACCAGGTTAAGGTCCCATGGAGGAATAGTTTCCCTGATTGTAGGCTTAATCTTGGAAACAGATGTAAGATAGCGTCTAATCAGGTAATTTTCTGCGAAAGGAGTCGCCAGGATAGCTGATAATGCTGATAGTTGAACCTTTAAGGATGCCGGTTTTAAACCTTTCTGAAATCCTTCCTGAAGGAAGTCTAGAATTTTTGCTGGAGATATTGAAGATCTGTCCAGATTATTCTTGGTGCACCACTTGTGAAAGATTGACCAAATTCTATAGTAAATCTTTGTGGAAGTCTTCTTACGGCCTTTCAGAATGGTTTCAATAACTGGCTCGGATGAGCCCTGTAATTTTAGAGATTGCCGCTCAGCCTCCAGGCCGAGAGCTGGAAGAAGGCTGGATTTGGGTGTAATAAGGGTCCCTGTTGAAGGAGATCCATAGCTGCTGGAAGCTGTATTGGAGGTCTGCGAGACATTCTCATGGCGTCTGTGAACCAAGGTTTCCTTGGCCAGTATGGAGCAATCAGGATCACTTCTGTTTTGTCCTGTCTTATTTTTCTGAGTACTTCTGACAGAAGAGGAAGAGGAGGGAATAGGTATGCCAACCTGAATTTCCATGGTATTTTCAGAGCATCCTGCCCCATGGCCTGAGGTTCCTTCCATCGGGAGAAGTACTGTTTGCATTTTCTGTTGTGTACTGTAGCCATGAGATCTATTTCTGGATGTCCGAGTTTGGTTATCACTTGCTGAAATATTTTTGGGTTTAATTCCCACTCTCCTTGGTTGACTTGATTCCGGCTGAGGAAGTCTGCCTGAATGTTTAGTCGTCCGGAGAGGAAGGCGGCTGAGAGAGCTTGTAGATGTCTTTCTGCCCAAAGGAGGATCTTTAGGGCTAGGTTGTTTAATTGGAGGCTGTGTGTTCCTCCTTGATTCATTATGTACTGAACTGCTGTCGAATTGTCCGATCTGATTAAGACTGGCAATCTTCTGAGACTGTGGCTGAAGTACTGTAATGTTTTCCATACTGCCAGTAGTTCTAGTACATTGATGTGTAACTTCAATTCTTGAAGACTCCATGTCCCCTGAACTGTCTCGTTCCTCCAGATTCCTCCCCAACCTTTCCCGCTGGCATCCGTGTGTATGATCTGCCACTCTGGATCTGCTAGGTTCCTGCTTTTTGCTAGATGTATGGACTGAGTCCACCAACTCAGTTCCAATCTGATGAGATTTGGTATTGGAATTTGTTGATGAAAGTTGAGAGGTTGTCTTTTGTAATACCTTAAGTAGTGTATTTGGGTTCTGCGAGCGTGTATCCGAGCCCATGGAATGATCTGATAGGTGGATGCTAGATGACCCAGGAGTCTGGAATAAGTCTTTGCTGTTTGTCTTCTTTTTTGGAGAAACTTGCATACCTGTTTGATGATCCTTTGTTGCCTTTCTGATGACAGGGATACTTGACCTCTTAGAGTGTTGAAGTTTATCCCCAAAAATACTAACTCCTGTGAGGGACTCAGGAGGCTCTTGTTGTAATTGATGATCCATCCCAGTTTCTGTAGTTGATCTACACAAACCCGGGTACTGTTGATTGCTTTGTCGTATGATGTATCTATTATCAGTATGTCGTCCAGATAAGGGATGATTTTCATGTAATATTTCTGTCTCAGATATGCCATGACGTTTGCCATGATCTTTGTAAAGATTCGCGGTGCCGAGGCCAGGCCGAATGGCAGGGCTCTGTATTGGAAGTGCCTTCCAAATATGTGGAATCTGAGGTATTTGCGATGTTGTATTTGTATTGGTATGTGATAGTATGCGTCTTTCAGATCTATTCGAGTGAGATATGAGTCTTGTTGTACTAACTTGAGAGTGGAAGAGACTGTTTCCATCTTGAAATGTTGAGTCCGTAGAAAGGTGTTGAGATCTTTCAAATCCAAGATGAGACGCAGTTCTCCAGAAGGCTTTATAGTGTAGAAAAGAGTCGAATAAAAGCCCTGAAATCTCTGGTTGGGAGGAACTTCTTCTATGACTCTGTTGGTTAATAGAACTTGAATTGCTGTTAGCATCTGCTGGGTTTTTGACTTCTGTCTCAACTTGGTTGTTCGAAATGATGCAGAAGGGGGGGCAGTTTTGAATTCCAGTAAGTACCCCTTCTTGACAATTTCCCTTACCCACTTGTCTGGATTTATGAGATTCCAGGTCAAATGGAATTCCTCCAGTCTGCCCCCTACTGGAGGAGAAGGGGAACAACTGGCTTCATTGGGAGAACTGTCCTCTCTTCTGGAAATCCCTGCGATTTCCAGATCTCTGGGAACCTGTAGAGCCTCTCTTCTTCTGATCGTATCCTCTTCCTGGTCTGTAACTGCGTGCTTCACGAAAGGACTGGCGTTTAAATTGACCTGATCTTCCAGGGGATCTTCTTGCCTTTTTATCTTGAGGTAAAAATTGACTCTTTCCACCTGAGGATCTTTTAATGATCTCTTCTAGTTGATCGCCAAATAATTTATCTCCTGCAAAGGGCAGAGATACCAATTTGTTCTTAGATGATGGATCAGCCACCCATGCCTTTATCCATATAGCTCTCCTAGCTGTTACCGAGAGAGAAGATGATCTAGCCAATAGTCGAATGTTGTCCAGCGAAGCATCGCAGGAATAGTTAATAGCATCCTTGATGATTGTTAGTTCTTTAAGTAGTCGAGCTCGTGACACTGATGACTCTATTTTTTCTTCCAACTCTTTGAGCCAGATGCGGAGAGTTCTAAATGTAGATGCCATGGCTGTAGCCGTCTTTAAGTTTTGTCCTATAGTAGCAAACTGCTTCTTTAAGACACTGTCCGCCTTCTTCTCCATAGGGTCCTTGAGTGTGGTGCCGTCTTCCAGGAGAATAGTTGTTCGTCTTGACGTCTGGGCAATGGCTGCATCTACCTTTGGTGGCATGTACCATTTTGTAGTTTCTTCCTCAGCAAATGGGTACATACGATGAAATCTTTTTGAGATGGCTCCTCTCTTTTCTGTTTGCTTCCATTCATTCTGTATTATTTCCTGTATGGAGCTGTGTACTGGAAAATGTGGAGCTGTCTTTTTGTATCCCACAAATGCCGCATCCATCACATTTAGATCTTTGGGAGCCTCTGCCAGACCTAGTGTTTTTCTCATTGATTTTACTAGGTGATCTATCTTGTCTATACTGAAGCTTCCTGATTCTTCTACCAGCTCTCCTTCTTCCGCTGAGGATGCTGCTGATTCAATATCCACATAAGTATCGTCATAATCATCCTGTATTCCTGATGGTCCTTCATCAGGGTCTGATGTCCTGGGACGTTTTCTTGCTGATTCCTGCATAGACGCAAATGTATCCTGCATTGATGTCTTCATCCAGGATAAGAAGTCTTGAAATTGTACTGGTACATTACTCCCTGCTGCCACTTGAAGACATGCTGAGCACAATTTAGCAGGGTCATTAGCAGGTAACATATTAGGACAACCAGCACATGCTTTTTCTTTTGTCCCTGTCTTATCTTCCTTATTTGTTTCTATTACTTTTTGTTTGTCTGCCTTGGACTCCTTAGAGGAAGACATGATGCAGAGCAGGATAGACAAAATTACACTTTTCACCGCCAAATCAGCAACAATAACCATGAAACTGTATCAATATGAGCAGAATATATGTATATAATAGTTTTAGCATACCTGTCTGCTGAGCCCCCTGCGCTGCTTTTATGTTCCCCCTGCTGCGGCTGGCGCCTGTTTCGCGTGCGTTCCATAGCTGGAACGCATGATGACTTCCTTCCTTCCTGTCTGGGGCTTGATGGTGTGAGCGGGCGCGTGCGCGCGCTAACAACCCAGCAGCCAGACCGAGAGACAGAGAGATCGCGAGAGGGAGAACGAGAGGGGCAGCAAGCAGGAAGTGGCTGATCGCCGCGCGAATAGCCAGTTTCCTTCCCAAGCAGACAGTATTCGGCGTCTTCCTTCAGGTAATCCTCTAGGGTTGCAGTTTCCAACGTGTCCTAACCTTGGTAGCGAGTGAGGCATAGCCTCCGTCCGCCAGCTGGGTAGGACCAAAATAACAGCAGAGGAGAGGTAGCAGAAGAAATTTAAAGAAATCAATTGGTCCTACCCAGCTGGAAGGCGGAGCCAAAGCCCCCACTCTATGCCGGGGATAGGACACAGAGGAAATATGTTGTACTTAACTCTTTGAGTACCAGGGAGAAGTTGGACACCATCTGACATTCACAGGCTTAAAGGGATAGTAATGGTTCTCAATAAAGCAGCTACAATTAATCTTCATAGTATTTGGGCCATGGAGAGAGTGATTTCAATACTGTGAGAGTTGTAGTTCAAGAGTAATTGAATAATAAATTATCCCTGTCATGCCAAGGCATGAGTTGGGTTTGTGTAATTCGTTTGTTTGTTTTGTATTTGGGATGTTATTCAAAGTGCACCAGTCCTAGGCCATAAAATTAGCTGAGTAGATAGGCCTCACCAGAGCAGGACAGAGTGTCATAAAATATATTGGACCATCTGCTCTGGGGGGAGGTTTATCCAGGGGACAACCAAATAGCCTGAAATACGGAGAATATGTTTATACAGTGGATATATAGTCTACACACCCCTGTAAAAATGCCAGGTTCTTGTGATGTTAAAGAATGAGACAAAGATAAATCATGTCAGAACTTTTTCCACCTTTAATGTGACCTATAACTTGAACAATTCAATTGCAAAACAAACTGAAATCATTGAGGGGGGAAAATAAATAACTCACAATAACCTGGTTGCATAGTTGTGCACACCCTTAAACTAATACACTGTTGAAGCACCTTTTGATTTTATTACAGCAGTCTTTTTGGGTAGGAGTTTACTAGCATGGCACATCTTGATGTGGCAATATTTGGCCACTCTTCTTTGCAAAAGCACTCCAAATCTGTCAGATTGAGAGGACATCTCCTGTGCACAGCCCTCTTCAGATCACCCCACAGATGTTCAGTTGGATTCAGGCCTGGGCTCTGGCTGGGCCATTCCAAAACGTTAATCTTCTTCTGGTGGAGCCATGCTTTTGTGGATTTGGATGTGTGCTTTGGGTCGTTAACTTCCTCTTCATCTTTCTAACGGACACCTGAAGGTTTTGTGCCAAAATTGCCTGGTATTTGGAACTGTTCATAATTCGCTCCACCCTGACTAAGGCCCTGGTTCCAGCTGAGGAAAAACAGCCCCAAAGCATGATGCTTCACTGTGGGTATGGTGTTCTTTGGGTGATGTGCAGTGTTGTTTTTGCGCCAAACATACCTTTTGGAATTATGGCCAAAAAGTTCAACCTTGGTTTCATCAGACCATAACATATTTTCCCACGTGTTTTTGGGGGACTTGATGTTTGTTATTGCGAACTTCAGCCGGGCTTGGATGTTTTTCTTTGTAAGAAAAGGCTTCCGTCTTGCCACCCTACCCCATAGCCCATTAATATGAAGAATACGGGGGATTGTTGTCACATGTAGCACACAGCCAGTACTTGCCAGAAATTCCTGCAGTTCCTTTAATGTTGCAGTAGGCCTCTTGGAAGCCTCCCTAACCAGTTTTCTTCTCGTCTTCTCATCAATTTTGGAGGGACGTCCAGTTCTTAGTAATGTCTCTGGTGTGTCATATTTTCTCCACTTGATGATGACTGTCTTCAATGTATTCCATGGTAAATCTAATGCTTTGGAAGTTGTTTTGTACCCTTCTCCTGACTGATATCTTTCAACAGTGAGACCCCTCTGATGCTTTGGAAGCTTTCTGCGGACCATGGCTTTTGCTCTGAGATGCAACTAAGCAAATGTCAGGAAAATCCTACTAGAACGGCTGAACTTTATTTGTGATTAATCAGAGTCACTTTAAATGATGGCAGGTGTGTAATGACTTCTATTCAACATGAGATTGAATGTGATTGGTTAATTCTGAACACAGCCACATCCCCAGTTATAAGAGGGTGTGCTTATCTATGCATCCAGGTTATTGTGAGTTTTTTTATTTTCCCCCTCAACAATTTCAGTTTGTTTTGCAATTGAATTGTTCACATTATAGGTCAATTAAAGGTGGAAAAAGTTCTGACATGATTTATCTTTGTTTCATTCTTTAACATCACAAGAACCTGGCATTTTAACAGGGACGTGTAGACTTTTTATATCCACTGTATAGTGTAAAATGGTTCGATAAAACTATATATTTAAAATGTCCAGGTTTTATCCTTTTGGTGGGTACTAAACATGTCAGGGGTGTTCCTGCTATGAGTTTCAAGAATAGCCACTTTGCAACCAGCTAGACCCAGGATATTTGATGTCCAGATAGTCACATAGATATGAGGAATAAGATTATTATAACATTATAGAAGTGTGCTGTGGGTTGCATGTTTTGGGAAGCCTTATGATTTTTCAGGTAGACCTCTGCAGTAACATCCCCGACAGGTCTGATTGAGTGGGCCGTAAACTGTCAGGCCAAACCTTCCCCCAGGCAACACCCAGGGGGTTTGGTCTGTTAGAAGCAACTGTGGACTCCTATTTAATATGGGTTCATGGCTAAAAAAGGTGAATTTCTTTGTAACAACTGAAGAGGGATATACCATCTAAAGTTCCCTCAAGGACTCTTAAAAGATCTGTAATTGTATTTAAGGATTTCTTGTGTTTCTCCCATTTTATTTTATGGACTGTTTTGCTTATGTGTAATCTTTATTTCTGTATGACCTTTATTTCTGTTTTTTTGTAACCAGCACTGTGAAGCCTTTTTGTTCAATTGTTCAATTAATCAGCTCTTGTCTCTGGTCTCTAATATGAACTCACTACTCAGGAAGCTCAGGTAGCACACGTTACTAAAGGGTTAATTATACATGTCTGATTATTTAGGTGATTTTATTCTGTAATTCTGTTGTTTTTGGGGCAACCTAAGAAGCACAGATATAAAGTCTTGGTGGTTGCAGCAAATTGTAGCACTGGGGTGATAGTGCAGGAGGGATTCCAGGGGTTAATTTGGTAGATGCTAGGAATAGTAACAGGTAACCAGGGGTCTGGTATTGTTAACCCTTTGCCTTCCACACTCTCCCCACTTTCTCAGTAGGGCCTATAGCCTTTGCTTGTGACAATCCCCCTCCTGCCCCTTTTCCTGATGTAACACTGCTCACCTCACAGCAGCAAGACTGTTCGGATGGATTACATAGAGGGACTATCTTCATTGAACATAAGGAAAAACCTTTAAAGCCTGTCAAGGGGGGAAGAGTTTTCCTTATGCTCACAGTAAGAAGATTGTCCCACGCTGTGATCTGTCCACACCAGATTCCACATCTGATGGGAGGTGGCTTACACTAGGTAAAAGGGGCGGGAGGGGGATACTTTATCATCTAATTACACTTCAACTGCAACTCTGACTGTATTGGAATAACACGCTCCATGGCTCAAATACTATGAAGATTCATTGGAGCTGCTTTTATTGTGAAACATTATTATCTCTTAAAGTGGAAACGGCACTCTCATTAAGGACCAGAAAGAGAGAGGTGTGCAACACCCTCTGGTTCTTAAAGGGATACTAATACTTAAAATTTACTAATCCCCATATTGTAGGCATTAAAAAAAGAAATGAATTGCCCCCAGTGCAATCTCTCAAACCTTTATGGCTTGAGAGATAATTGCTCTCAAAGTTCCCCCCTCCCTACCCTTTCCCTGAAGTCAGCGTTCTAGGTGACTGCAGGGGAATCCTGTCGTATGACCATCAGGTGGCTCTGCAGCAGAGCCGAGATTGCGTTAATAAAAAAAGAAATACTTCACTGAAATGGTTTTCTACATGTTCTTGCAAACCATAAAGGTTTGAGAGATTGCACTAGGGGCAATTAATTTATTTTTTTTAATGCCTACAATATGGGGATTAGTAAATTTTAAGTATTACTATCCCTTTAAAGTTTTAAAGTACAGATAGATATAAGAGAACAGGTTGGAGAAACAATTTTACATGCATTCTTTTCCTGATTTGCCAGTTACATTGTATATAGAATGTTGCATTGTGGGGATGTTGTTCTACATGTTTCTTATCTTCCTGATCTGTCACTGACAGATAACATTATCTAATGTTGCAACATACTCTATCAATAAAAGCAAACTGCATTCTTTTAAACGGTAAACATGAAGGCATAATCTACAGAGCTACTGAAAGAACAGGATAAAAGGAAAGATGATTATCACTTATAAAAATACAATTAGCTCTTATTTGAAAGAACAAATTGCAACAACAACAAAATGTACCATTATTAATGTGCTCACTGAACAAGAAGGAATTAAGGCACGTAGGCAAAATTGTTCCCTTAACCTTGGAGTTCCAGAGCGGTTGTACGCAACGCAAAGCAATGCACTGCATACCCCTCTGGCATTCTCAAAGGGTTAACACCATACAGAATAAAATTCAGATAATTCAAAAGAATACTATCATGCTATATGGAAAAATTATATATATCACATGAGTTTTCAAGCTGAGTAAAACAAGGCACTCCCACTGTTGAGAGATGTTTATTCAAAAGTTATGGCAACTAAAACTTTCTATTACTTGTGGATGAACTACCAGTATGGTCTGAAACTTTACGGTGGTGCTGTTTCTACAATAGCTTATGGAAGGTTATTATCTCTGTAAAAATCTGCCCATAGACTACTGTAGTGACAAGTCACCACAAAATTTCAGGCCATGGAAGTAAAATGCAAGTTTGAGCTGAAATAACTTTGAATAAAACATCTAGCAGAGGGAGTTCCAATGTTTTATTCCCGGCAATTTATAATGTTTCCATAGTATATAAAACTACTTTAAAGGGATAGTAACACTTAAAATGTAAAAAAAAAAAATGTTGTAGGGTTTATCCCCCTGAGTAAAACAAGGGTACTCCCGCTGCTGAAAGGTATTTTATTCAAAAGTTATTACAACTCAAAATTGAATTTTTAGGTGCAATATCACAGTGTCCTGAAATTGTACAGTGGCGCTGTTGCTACACCATCCTGTGGAGATTTATGGTCTATGGACCAGAGCTGTCCATAGAACGGTGTAGCAACAGAGCCACTGTACAATTTCAGGCCACTGTTATATTGCACCTAAAAAATTCAACTTTGAGTTGTAATAACTTTTGAATAAAACACCTTTCAGCAGTGAGAGCACCCTTTTTTTACTCATATGGATAAACACTACAATATATATTTTTTTTACATATTAAATATTACTATCCCTTTAATTAGTTTCAAGTTCAATCAATCTGTGCAGCTTTTTATTAACCCTTTGAGTGCCAGAAAGCCAGCATTGGATACCTCTCTGACACTCAAAGAGTTAAATAAACAAATACAACTTAAATTAAAATGGCGCATATAAACTAAACGTCTTTTTCTCTTAGCTGGCTCTGAAAACATTCATTATCTGGTAGCTGAGGCATATAATCTGGTCATAAATTGAGGAGATGTCCATTCACGCTTGGTACAAGACTCTAGGTTATCCTTAGCACAGCAATATTTATACGGTGCCTGAGAAGTGATAATATAATATTGTCTGTAAACTGCCAGATATAAAAGAAAAGTATTTTCCGAATAGAAGAGCAGGAGATGCTAATCTCTATGTATTAGACGTAATTCCAAAGATAAAAAGGTGCAATTTTGGAGCAATCCAACTGCTCTGTTGAGAGGAAATTAAAATTCCCAGTAAGTAAAATTAGACTTTTAAAGGGATAGTAATGTTTCATAATAAAAGCAGCTCTAATTAATAATCGTAGTATTTGGAATTTGGAGAGTGTTATTTCAATTCTGTCAGAGTTGTAGTTTAAGAGTAATTCAATGACAAAGTGTCCCCCTCTCGCCCCTTTTACTGATGTAACACTGCTCAGCCAGATCAGAAGGGAGGTGCCCAGGTAGACTGCAGAGAGGGACAATCTTCAATTAAGATAAGGGAAAAACCTGAAAAACTTGTCAAGGGGGGCAGGGATTTCATTGTTCTCATAGGAAGACGATTGTCCCCTTCTGTTATCTGTCTGGTCTATGGACTGCATTCCACATCTGAGAAGAGATTGCTTACACTAGGTAAAAGGGGCGGGAGGGGAAACCTTGCTTGTGAATATCTCTCAAACCATAAAGGTTTAAGAGATAAGACTTCTATCATTCTTCATATTGTTTAATGCCTACAAAATAAAATAAAGATAAAATGAAGTATTACTATCCCTTTAATCCACAGAGGACTCCAATGCATTTTAAGCAATGGGATGGATACCTCTCTAATATTTAAAAGTCTCATTTAAATCAGTGGAAATGTGGGAGATTTTTATTGGTCCCCTATGGTGCAGTAGGTTTGCTCCAGAATTGCGACTGTACACATTATTGAACTGATAGCACCACATTCTGAAAACATTTGTGCACACCAGTTTAGGCGTAGAAAAGCAAGTGATCCCTCATTTGATGAGGCAGGTTATCCTCTTTCCAAAATGGTGCGCTTTGTCTACCATTTCTTCATGTTTTTTAATTAGTACAACTATTTGAATACAGGAAAATCCCATTTCAAAAAATGTAAGAAAACTGAGAGATTGTAGTTGGTGTAGTTTTACCCTGCAACATGTTAACTCATTCTAATGGGGTGCCTTTTTCTCATAAGAGCAGTAGCTAAATAATATAGTAAAGTAGTGTGAAATCATATCTAAACAGATGGATAGCAAAAGTGCTGAAAACGTGTCTTGCCAGCAGGGTACCACAAATTCCCCAACCTCAAGCCCATGGCATTGAAAGTGTTAAACTCTGCCCTATATGCATTTGCTTGGTAACATGTAAGTTAATTGTATGTAGGAATAGTGTCACACAGTGTTATTGTCTGCTTTCCCTCATATGAACTGAATTTGCTACAAGTGTTTTGGTGAAGAAGGATTCTCAGTGAACAGCACATTTGTATACATTACAATGTCTGTCATAAGGTGACCACATGTCCTGGATTGCCCAGGACATTCCTGAATTTTAAATGTATCGCATATCCCGGGCAGCCCCCTCCTGAGACAATACAAAGTCACAGAATGAAAACTCCAGAGTTCTAAATATGAAAAGGAGAACTGTCCATTGCCTTCTGTGACAGAAAATGATGCCTCTGCTGGGCTACAAGAAAATGGCCTCCAGACAGAGCTCTAAACACTAGAGAGAGAGAACTAAGCCTTCAACCTGACATTAAACACGAGCAACAGTGCAATTTTGTTGTAGTATAATGCTAGAATAAGGCTTTAGGTGTGGTGTACATTTTCTTGTAGTCCACCATAGGCATTGCTTTCGGACAAAGCCATCAATGAGAAGTTCTCCCTCTAGTGTTTAGAACTCTGTAGTGTGTTGGAGAAAAAGCTGGCTGCGCACTGATGTGCAGTGGTGTATAGTGACCCCTCCCGCATAGCTGCCCTAGAGCTGAGGACTAGTACTATGCTGCTCTTGTCCCCTCAGTGTCCCTGATTGGCAGAATGGAAATGTGTTCACATTACTTCTATATCACTCTTCTTATAGTATAACTTCTCTCTATACTAGGAGTGGGAAACCTGCAGCCCCCCAGCTGTTAGCCTTCAACTCACACCATTCCTAGCCACCTACAGCAGATGGAGATTGACAAAACACATTAAAGTGGGCATTGTAAGCAGTGTGTATCTTTATTTGATGATAATAACGAATTATGTAAAGTGATGAAATAAAAATATACAAGACAATATGATTAGTATACAAATATTGGCACGGACAATACAAAGAACCCTCTGGTGATCTTTTTAAACAGCGGAGTTGTATAGCTTATAAGAGGTTATCCACTGCGATAAGAGGAAAAGAGGTTTAAATGTTAGGCAAAGGAAAAGGTTCTTTAATGTAAGTGCAGTAAAAATATAGAATTCCCAAAAGGACAGACAGTATTGGCAGAAACTGTAGAAATTTAAAGAAATGGTTGGCTCATTTTCAGTAAATCAGAATATAATGTGTTATAATTAAGATTTAAAGGGTTGTACTTAATGGAAGGATTTCATTTTTCAAAGTCATTAATGTTTTACTATGCTATTTTAGCAGATGTTGCAAGTTCAAGATTTTAACCCATTGGATGCTAGGAGGTGGAAGAATATCAGCTCATACATTTTAGGAGTGTTTTATTTACATTTCTATACACTTGTCCCTCAGTTGGATCCTACAACTCTTCGTTGGCTCATGACATTTCTGTCTAGCGCCACATTTTTTGTTATTTTGTCCGGCCCTCATATATTTTATAGACAGATATATGACATATTTTATACCTACAAAAACAATATATAATTATGCATATACAAATATATTACACACTTAGCTCCCCTTTCCAAAACGTTAACCTAACATATTTTTCTACATCACCACTCCTTAGACTGTTAAAAAAAAAAAAAAAAAAATAATGAAAAAAAATAATTATACTTGTTAACATTTAGAAAAGCAAACAGTATTTCTATTGAAAAGATAACACTGTCTAATTTGAAGTTAAGCCTATACATACACCTCCGCCAACCTGCTCTCAGCCAAAGTGCTTCACCCAACCGTAAACACCAGTGGGAGTTCTTCACTGAAGTTTAAGCTTTATAATCCAAAATGGAATTTCTGTATCTGATGCTATTGTCATTTCTTAAGCAATACACTTTTGTACTGCTCACTGAAACCACAACAAGTCCTTGGCATCAGCAGGTCACATAATCCTTGTGTACTGGACATTTTAATTAATCCTTTAACCCTTTGAGTGCAAGAGGGTTATGCAACCCATTGCAAAGCAATGGGTTGCATAACCCTCTAACACTCAGAGGGTTAAGGACCAGAGCCGTGTGCAATGCATTGCTCACCCCTCCCTTAATGACCTTTGACATATCAGGACCATCACACAGGTCCCGGCACTTAAGGATAGGTGACAGTCCTGGCACGTCATGAAATTCTGGGATGGCAGCACTGCACTGCCATGCCAGAATTCAAATCATGGGAGGGGGGAAGCTCTATGGTCCTTAACAGCCACCCACGCTGAAGAACAAACAGGACAAGAGGACGAATGGAAAGTAACAACATTGATGGCAAATTCCAATTGCTTATATGTTCCCTTGTGTTCCTCCTGTGAGCCAATTACCAACTGTGGGAGGGGTTTTGTGGGAAAAAAAATCCTGTGGGCAGGCACATGATGATGTCAACCATAGGATTGGCTGACACCCATGCTGGGTTCAAACGGAATGGATGTTGTGTTGCGTATCACAATGATACAACAGCCAATGTGAATGTCTAGCATTAAAATCAATGGGGCTTAGTGACCCCACCCACTTCCCATCAAATTCCATCTATTCCTCCCACTTTAAGGAGCAATCCCTGCCTATTCTCTAATCCTGCATACCCACTTTAAGCCCTGCTAATATTAGGACATATATTATGTAATCTGGACACTCACTCCACATCACTTCTTAGTAATTTGGAGGCTGAAGCCTAGCAGTTTCCCAGGAACTATTAGACTAAAATAACCCAAATGCAGCATGGCAATATGGAAAGTCTACTAACCCAATAAAATAAAAATGAGGGGGTGTAACGTTTCATTTTAGTTTTGAGTTTGACACTTCAAAACAAAGCAATCAGTGAGGCTAATGGACTAGGAAGTAAGGCAAACCATCTAGTTCATAGGGGAAAAGAATCATATTGATTTAATGGAGATCTATCACCCCTATATAAGTTAGCCTTAATAGTCAGATTATATAGCGAATATGTGTACAAGTGCATTCATTTCATTTTTTAAAGCTCTATTTGGCCAAAATTGAAGGAATAAATGCTGCCCTGCATCCTACGTCTGGATAGACTGCAGTTACCTGCTCTGTAACCGCAGTCTGTCACTCTGCCTCTGCTCCCCTCCCCCTTATCTAGCCTCCTCCAATGACGGAGGCTTTCTGCCTGTAAGCTGGAGTGGTCTCATTGGCTAGATTTCAATCTCTGCCAATGAGACCGCTCCAGTTTACAGGAAGAAAGTCTCCTTCATTGTAGGAGGCTGGTCAGAGTGAGGGCAGCAGAGGCAGAGTGACAGACTGCGGTTACAGAGCAGGTAACTGCAATCTATCCAGAAGTAGGATGCAGGGCAGAGTTTCTTCTTTCAATTTAGGCCAAACAAAGCATTAAAAAAATGAAATTAATACACTTTTACACATATTTGCTATATAATCTAACTAATAAGGCTAACTTATATAGGGGTGATAGAGCCCCTTTAAAGGTACCCTTCTGGCACTCAGAGGGACAAGGGGACAAATGCATTGCAAAGAATGGCTGCCCATCTCTAAAACTGCCCTTATCCCTTTGAGTGCCAAAGGACCCTCAAAAGGTTAAATCACTGAATTAAGGTGACCACATTTCCTTCCTGCCATTCCGGGACACTGTCGACATGACAGTGACAAAGTACTTCTCAGCTCTAGTGTGGATGAGCGGGGTGAGCACTGAAAGGGTTAAAACTTTTACCTGGTGCTGGAGGGACTCGGTAGCCGCCTTGCTTCTGCCCCTGCCTGGTCAAGTGACTGTGTATCAGTGTGTATAGAAATGCTTTTCTTAAGTGAAGACTTACTCAGCTCAGTGAGGAGTCAGTGACAGCAACAGCCGCTCAGCCTCGGGACTCAGACTCACCCTGTATCCGCAGTGTGTTCACTCTAATTCTCCCAGTCCTCTTCCAGAACTTCCGCGGCTGTCTGTCACTGCTCCCAGATACACTGTCACTCACTCGTGTCTGTCTCACACCTCCCTCACATGTCATGTGATGCACCAGTGCCGAGAGGCATACGTACCACCTCAACACACGCACACAGAAGCCAGCCAATAAGAAGAGGAACATTTTGAAAATTCTCTCCCTTCATTGGCTGGTGGTGGTGCATGGAACGTGCACTGGCAGGCGGAATAGAGTTGACAGTGATTTTTAATCTTTGCTTTAGTTGATTCCGGGACTCTTTATTGTCCCGGTGGGGGATGATTCGGGAAGCGGGACACAGCACCCAATCAAGGGACAGTCCCAGGCAGTCCAGGACGCGTGGTCACCCTACACTGAATGCTAGAAAGTTCTTCAATGCACTGCAAAGCAGTGCATTGGAGACATTTTTTTTAGCTTTAAAAAGGGGTTAAAAGACCCAATGGAATCCATGTGAATTTCTTTATCTCCTCTGTTGCATTTGGTTTGCACCAGTTCTTAACCCTTTAAGGAAGCAATGTTTTGCACACCTCATGGTTCATAACGTGTTAATATATTACGTTTTTATACAATATATTTATTTTAAAAAGAACACTGTTGTGATGGAAAGCTACCAAAAGAAGGGGCCACATCAAACATCGGCTTCAAAAGATACAATCCCAGACATAACTGGACATTCGGGTATCAGTCACAAAGCTTCTTTTATATAGCAAACAAATGTTCTTAAAGAGATAGAAAGGTCTATAATAAAGTTGAGCTCAGAGTCTTTTATATTGATTTTATAACATGCTGCGCTAAATTTAATAACTTTCTGTTCTGTAGTTCAAAAGATATTGAAGCTTAAATGATCCCCCTGCCGCCCCTTCTGGTAGCGTCACGCTGTCTGTAAACATGGTCCAGATGGAGAGCGGAGAGGGACAATCTTCAGTAAGCAAAAGGAAAATCCTGTTACCATCTTGCTGTTGCCCTTGCATACTATTTATCTCACGTATTTGTGCATAAGATATGATGTTGAAACACAGACTGAAACCTCCATAAAACTTTACTCCACGTGCTTCCATTAGTCCGAACATATCACAGCTTCCACAGTAATTTTGCCTTGATGCAATAAAGTTGCAGCAGGTATCAAGTTGTTCTGAAGGTCAATATGCACTTTGGACTATATGACATGATGTGAATGAGTTGTAAGATTCCTTGCAGCTTGAAAAAAACTGCAACAGTAAACTTGCTTGTGTAACCAAGCCCTTAAAGGAGAACTACCAACTTGTAATACCTGCCCATACCTTACTAGGACCAGAAAATCCAAATGGACCCTACTTATTTTGCCCTGGTCTCTTTTTCAAGAGTTAACATCTTTAAAAAGTCCATGA
This sequence comes from Rhinophrynus dorsalis, assembly GCA_037306005.1. NCBI lineage: Eukaryota > Metazoa > Chordata > Amphibia > Anura > Rhinophrynidae > Rhinophrynus > Rhinophrynus dorsalis. The sequence continues at coordinate 16,141,726 of CM074728.1, forward strand.
AGTCTTGTCCACGGATGTACAAAGAAAAAGGAGAAAACAAGGGGCATTTCCTGTACAATATAAACTTATGTCCAAATATAGGCTTAAAAACAAAGCTATAATCTAGGCCAAATATAACTAACGCGTTTCGCTTTGATACACACTGCAAAATCATGTCATATTTCAGCCCTTCTTTGAGACCGTATGTATCACCACAAAATGCGTTAGTTATGTTTGGCCTACATTACATTTGTGTTTGTAAAAAGTTAGTAATGTCAATAAAACGTAATATTGTTGATATTACAAAATAAACTAACTGATGCAAATCCTGTTTCTCATACCTTTATAGTTTGGGAGATATACAATGCTAAAGTCCCCCCCCTCCCGTCCCTTTCACAGACGTCAGCCTCTAGCTGACAGAAGGAGATCCTGGTCCGGTACCGGTCAGTAGCTCTTCAGCAGAGCTGAAATACAGCTGTCTAAAAATAAATACTTTACTGGAATGGTCTACAAAATGTGCTTGCAAACCAGGCACACTGTGTACACCATTCCAATGAAGTATTTATTTTTAGATAGCCGTATTTCGGCTCTGCTGAAGAGCCAACGTTGAGTCACACGACTCAAATCTCCTTCTGTAAGCTTTACAGCTGACGTCTGTGAAAGGGGAGGGACGTGGAAAATGTATCATCATATATCTCTCAAATTATAAAGGTTTGAGAGATGGGACTTGCATCAGTTTATTTTTGCAATATCTGCAATATTACATTTTACTGAAACCAGACATTACTACCCCTTTAAGCCTATATATATGTGGACAAATACTTTTATTGTACGGACTCAAATATTTTTTTTATTGATCCAAGCCGTCCGTTCTCTCCTGCTGTACCATCACTCTTTGGATTTATTTCTGATGAGATTCTGAGCGGAGACAGGAGAGTCTCTCCTCCTGCTTGTCTGTCCACCCTTTGTCTTTCTCTGTCCAACATACTTGTGAGTAGACAAACTGTATCCATTATAGCGTTTTTAAATGTATTATTTATTTAATTTACTATGTTATTGGGTGCCTTCTGTTTCTCTTTTCTGTCCATGGATGCGAAGAGGGCAGTTGCTAGCAGAACCATGGGAACTTAAACTTTGCCTACGGCACATGATATTCATATCCCTTTAAAGGGATAGTAATGTGTCACAATAAAATCAGCTCTGATTAATCTTCATAGTATTTGGGCCATGGAGAGTGTTATTTCAATACTGTCAGAGTTGTAGTTCAAGAGTAATTGAATGATAAGGTATCCCCCCTCCCACCTCCTCTTTTACCCAGTGTAAGTCTCCTCCCCTCAGATGTGGAATCTAGTCTCTTGACCTGGACAGGTCACAGCAAGGGACAATCTTCTTGTTGTGAGTATAAGGAAAACCATGCCCCCCTTGATAGTTTTCAGGTTTTTCCTTACGATCACTCTCTGCGATCCATTCGGACAGCCTTGCTACTCTGAGGTGAGCAGTGTTACATCATTAAAAGGGGTGGGAAGGGTGATACTTTATCATTCAATTACTCTTGAACTACAACTCTGACAGTATTGAAATAACACTCTCCATGGTCCAAATACTATGAAGATAAATTGGAGTTGCTTTTTTTGTGAAACATTACTATCCCTTTAAGGACCAGATGGGTGTGCAATGCATTACTTTTCATGTCAGCCTCCATGGGAGTCATTATTAGGAGAAAACCTCCTCCACCAGTCCTAGATGTTTTATCCATGGAGGAAAACCCAATTGCTACCAGGACCACAGATCATCAAACTATTTTACTGCATGTGATAATCTTAACCTTCTGGCCCTTAAATGGTTAAGCAGACTCATGCATTCTACCAGCTCCTTTTTCAAAAACACTTCTAACAACTGTCATGTCTGCCTCCATGGATGTTACATTCAGGATTCATTAACGAGGTTATCTCTTGAATCAGGAGCAAGGGCACAATTCCTAGGGCCACTGAGATTTTCTGACCATAGTAATATGTCTGTTCATTATTACCAGATGTTGGTTCTCCTTTAATGGTGTTTTATTGGATAGTAAAATGTTTAAAGAGATAGTAATGTGGCTCTATAAACGAAGATCCAATTATTTCTTATATTTTTTTTTTTCAAAACTTTTATTGTCATAATAATCTCAACAATACAAGAAGCATTGTAAACAAGTCGTGGTACATAACGTAAAACAAACAGATTTCTTATACTTTTTAATAATGCTCTGTACCTTTATCAATTCCCATATTGGCGTAGTTTTATTGTAAATACATTACCTTTCAAAAGTTTGGGGTCACTTAGAAATGTCCTTGTTTTCCATCAAATGAGTTGCAAAATGAATTGTAAATACAGTCAAGACGTTGACAAAGTTAGAAATAATGATTTTTAATTTAAATAATAATTGTGTCCCTCAAACTTTGCTTTCCTTGAAGATTCCCCTCCATGTGCAGCAATTGCAGCCTTTCAGACCTTTGTCATTCTAGTTGTCAGTTTGTTGAAGTGGAACTACCACCCCACGTAAAGTTAAACCCCATGAATTACCCAGCTGGAGACTAGCTGATCAATAGTACTAGTCGCCAGAATAATTACCTCCTTAGAGAGAAATTCTACTGCTTCTGATACTGACAGCCAGAAAACAGCGCAGACATCTTTGCATAGTGACATCTGCGCTTGCGCTGTCAGTCCCAGTCTGCTCTAGGAGGTGTTGCTAAGTACTGTATGTACCGGAAGGGACTGACATCGCAGGTGCGCAGATTCCTTTAAAGTGCTGTTGTCTGGTCGTCAGTCTCGGGTGCAGTAGAATTTAGCTGTAAGGAGACAATCATCCTGGTGATTAGTACTATTGTTCAGCTTGTCACCAGATGAGTAATTTGTGGGGTTTAACTTTACTTGGGTTGGTAGTTCCACTTTAATATAATGTGAAGAGATTTCATCCCATGCTTCCTGAAGCATCTCTCACAATGTGGATTGGCTTCATGGGCACTTCTTACGTACCATACGGTCAAGCTGCTCAAACTTTTGAACGATAGTTATACTTTTAAGTTTTCCCCCCAGTTGTGTTTCCCGATATCACTCTTCTTCATTCAGATCTGAATGCCGGTCCGAACGGATCGCAATGAGGGACAATCTTGTGTCAGCATAAGAAAGCCCTGCAGCCCCTTCATTAAGGGGGGGGCAGGGTTTTCCTTGTACAGACACAGACAATATTACCCCTCATTGCGATCTGTCTGGTCATGAGACTGGCTTTCAGATCTGAGTGAAGATGAGTGATATGAGAAAAGGGGCATGGAGGAGGAAACTTTAAAGGAGCAGTAAACTTATTTTTATGAAAACACATTTTATAGAGCTTTTCCTGCTAAATAAAACAAGGTCACTCCCATCGCTGTCAGTTGTTTTATTCAAAATTTATAGCAGTTCAAATAACCAGGAAGTGAATTTACTGTGTTTACTTCCTGATAGTTCTAACTGACAGGAAGTGACAGGCAGTTTCTATCACATTCTATGGAGAACTGTATGTCTCTGACTTTTCTGACTTTCCTCTCCATTAGAATCTAACAGGAAATCTAATTAGAATTTGACCACTAGAGGGCACTGCTAATGTAAAAAAACATGCGTTTAAACTGTAATAACTCTGGAAATATAAATCTCTCAGCAGTAGGAGTACCCTTATTTTACTCAGTAGGAAAATCCCTACAATATATATGTTTTCATAAAAAAAGTTTACTGCTCCTTTAAAATATAATTACAATAAAACTACACGATATGGGCATTGCAAAAGGTTCAGAGCATTATTAAAACGTATAAAGTATAATCAGATATTTATAGCATCAGATTACTATCCCTTGAACAATAAGTAAGTATCACTGGGGCTGCAAAACGTAGCTTGTTCCATGAGAAAAAGTTAAATAGAGTAACAATTAACATCCGGTGACTGTATGAGACATTTGTCAAAGGGCAGGCTCCCTATATTCATTCCAGCCTTAGGAAGTGATCTAGTACAAACAAGCTTATTTGTTTGTCTCTGTTCATTCTTTCTCTGTTATACATAGTAACTGAAAGGTCAATACAAACACAAATATTGCACAGGTTGTTGAAACCTATTGCTCCATTGAGAAGTAACAAAACCTGCAAAAATGTTAAAACATTTTATGTATATATGTGAAAACATACAAATACATTTTTGGTTTGCATACAAAACACACCCCATGGTGAGGGATTGGGTGGAATTTTCATAGTTAAAGATGGATTTCCACCACCTGGCATTAAGCCAGGAACAATGCATCAATAAAAACAACCTGGCACAATGTATCAATAAAAACAACAACCTGGCAGATATAAACATAAACACACTGCTCTACAATACCTACTGCCACTTCCCGTTAGGCGGTTCTATTTCAGATACATAAACTGAAAATAAATAAAGCTAAATATCTCAAACTAATTGTTTGAAATAAAAAAAAAATGGCTAACAAATACAGAAGATTTTAAATTATCTTTCAAAATCACTTTACACTTTAATATATTCCTGATATTATGTGACCAAACTCCGTATAACTCTTTCAAAATCCTGTCTGATGTCAGCAGAATGTGCTTAACCCTTTAAGGATCACAGTGTGTGCAACAGCTTGCTTCAGAAGGTGCTGAGTATCCCACTGGTCCTTAAAAGGTTAACAATTAGCTTTTTTTTTTTTTTTAAATTGCCAGTTGTGCCTGACCAAAAGCTTGGCATCTCTGACACATAATTAACCCTTTGAGTGCCAGAGAGGTGTGCAATGCACTGCATACCTCTCTGGCATTCAAAGGGTTAAAAAATAGGGGGTGCAGGAAAGCATTTCAAATCACTATAAACCATGCATATCCAAATGTAGGCCTACATTACACTTCACTTGTTTAGTGGTATCAATGGTTTTATGTAACAGATTCCCTTTGACATTTAAGGGACCTTGTAGATAATAGGCTTCGTAAAGTTATTAACTGCAATGTAATCCAGGCCTTACACACAAACATACATTTTAATGCAGGTAACTGGCCCATCTAAGCTGCCTATTTCCCGATCTAGAAGTGCCATATAGCTGTTTATATATATATATATATATATTTATTTATATACACACACATATATCTCTATCCCAATAGCTCTTACATTTATTTACAGTTTTAGCATCAACCTCTTCTCCTGGGAGGTTATTCCATGTATCTATCACCCATTCTGTATTTTTTTTTCCCCCTACATTTCCTCTTATTTTTCCACCAATAATTTTTACAGATTGTGTCATAACATAAGGGGGGTAGCCTGAGTAGATACAATCGAATATGCAATGGCTGTATTTTCATTATGGTTAGAGGATGCTCCTAGCCATGTCACTGTGACGTGTCATGTTAATAAATTAAAGAAGCAGTAAACCTTTTTATAAAAAAAATAAAAAAAAAATTATATTTATGGTAGGGTTGGGTAAAACAAGAGTACTATAACAGTCACATCCACACTTACAGTTTTTACACGAAATATGAAGAAAGTAAACATTCCTTTCAGATAAACCTAATAGGAGTCTAGACAGGTTTTTTTTAAACACCCACTCCTACACTGTGAATAACAGGAATGTATAATGTATGTAGTGTTCAAACAACTGACTGTATGAATCTCCCACCTAAACACTCCATATTACTTCCAGTACTGGGTGTGGTCAGGAGCACATTCTTAGGGCCTTATGCCTATAGCAATATAGAAGCAACTGTACAGCAAACCAACTGTGGCATGAAGGACGGGTTCAAAAGAATCCTAAAATTCCCAATGATAGATAAGTTGCAACATATTACATTCAAGGGTTAAAAGACCCAGTTAAATAATCCGTCCCCTATGGTCAGGGCAGCAAGTTAGTCCACTAGTCTGTGTCTAGTAGAATAATGCAGCAGACAAGAAAAATGACACTATGTTAACATTGGGAGAACGCGTTACTTTTCACCACCTTACTAGTAAGTTTGGTGGAGGTTTCATTATAGACGATTCAACACAGGGGGCGCTTTCTGTTCCCTTCTCTCTTGTGTGTATTTTTACTAGTAAGTTGTATCTCTGACTAATAAACCTTATACTGATTTTTTTTTTTCCACCACTGCCTATGTTACAGATGGATTGCTCCAAAATTACTATCGTTTACTGGATACCGGCCATAAGGAATCATGCAGACAATGGTTCCATAGGGAATAAATGACATTTTCCACTGTTTTTAACCCCCAAGGATGCACATATATATGTCATGGGGAAAACTACATTAAGGACCCATGACGTATATGTAAGTCATGGAATCCAGGTGTCCCAGCGCGGCGCTTGTCGTTTGGGGACCTTTGAGTAAAAAACACATGTCCCTTAAGTGCCATCTGCGCAGCTGGTCCTTAATGGGTTAAAGGGGCCTTTTACACATCTGAATACGAACAAGATGTCCCAAACATAGGGAAGCCCCATTTACATCTATGGGAATTTGGGGAGTCCCTGCTAGCTTTGCCTCTGGTTGCAAATAGACAAATGATAGGAGGTACATATTAAATATCAGACAACTTGTACCAAACATTAGCACCAATTCCTCATTACAAAGTATGAGTGTAACCAACTTGAGCACGCCTCTGACACTCAAGGGGTTATATGTGAAAGCGGTCAGCAATCAAAGGGCTATAGGTTTCTCTAAGTGCCAGAAGGGTACCCAAAGCATGCAAAGATAGCCCTCCTGCACTCAAAGGGTTAAAGATGGTCTGCATTCAAAAGTGTTATAAATAATGGTGCTGTGCCAAGTACGGATGCACACGTGTTCAGCGAGCACATTAAAAAGGTAGTATAGTGTCCAATAAAGACATTTATAAATTCTTGGCCGTGCGTCAAGATCTATGGGAACTGAGTTTCAATATATCAAAAAGCCTCAGTTTTCCTCCAGTTTGTCCTGTAGATCACAAAGATCTGCAAGGCTGGGTGATGACAGAGACTCGCTCTGCACTCTGGGGCACAGCCAAGCATTTAAAGGGATAGTAATACTTTGTTTTAACTTTATTTTATTTTGTAGGCATTAAAAAAACATGAAGAACGATATAAGTCTTATCTCTGAAACCTTTATGGTTTAAGAGATATTCACAAACAAAGTATCCCTTCCCTGTTCAACCAGATCAGAAGGGAGGTGCCCAGGTAGACTGCAGAGAGGGACAATCTTCAATTAAGATAATGGAAAAAGCTGAAAAACTTGTCAAGGGGGGAAGGGCTTTCATTGTTTTCATACAAAGAAAATTCTTCCCTTCTGTTATCTGTCCTGTCATACAACCAGACTCACATCTGAGAAGAGATGGCTTACACTAGGTAAAAGGGGCGGGAGGGGAACTTTGCTTGTGAATATCTCATAAACCATAAAGGTTTGAGAGATAACTTATATCATTCTTCATGTTTTTTTAATGCCTACAAAATAAAATAAAGTTAAAACGAAGTATTACTATCCCTTTAAAGAAGTCTTTTATGGACCTGTTCTACCCCTTTAAGGCAAAAGACACTATCTGCACATGCCCAGTAGTAATACAGGATGTCTGGATGCAAGTCTGCTCCAGCTCATACCCTCTATCACTGGTCTGTGGTTACAGCAGAAGATGCTGCCATCACCCAGCCTAGCAGAAACTGATGAGGGGATGGGTATGTGACAGGTCTTGAAAGTGAAAGAAAAATTGCTAGTGGGGAGGGAGGCATGCCCTTTATGAAGTACTAGTTGAACAGCCCATTACACGGGCCACAGTGCCACTGCCACTCGGTCGCGGGGCAGTCACGCGGAGTGGAGACTGCACGTGCCACGGCTGATACAGAGCTGGACGCTCCTTCGGAGCACCCAGCTCTGTATCAGCCGCAGCGCGGGCAGTCTCTACTGCGCATGACTATAGTACGTGCAGCAGTGTTTACTGCGCATGTCGCGGCATTACACACAAATTAGCGAATTATTATATAGGATATGTCCTTATTCAGAAAGCAAAAGATGAGCATGCCTGGGAGCATACCAACTGCACCAGAGGGGAAAAATAAAATAGTGCTATTGAATTAAATGGGGTTCTTAACCCTTTTAATGCTCCCAGGATTTTGGCTCTGCACAAGTGCACTCTTCATCTATGGGGGCTTGAGGCATCAGTCCCAGCTCCCATAATGCCAGTCGCTGATCAAAGGCAAGAAGTAGAGGCTCTCTCACCAGTCTTAGGGGTGTATATTGAGATTGGCCATGTGCCTTGGCATTTATTAACCCCTGAGAAAGTTAGAGGTAGTCAGGAGTACATAAACTAGCATTTTCATTAGTTTAGTGTAGGAGAGTTTACTGTTCCTCACAATAAATGCTCTCTGAACAGGACAATTTAAACATGCATTAAAATGCAAGTTTAAGGTATTTTAGCATTTAACATTTACTTAATGTTACGTAGTGGCAAATCTGTTATATTCAAAACTATATAAACCTATTTAATTTTTCGGATTAGCGTTCCTTTAAGTTTGGGGACCAAGCCAGTAAAATAGTGTCATGTGTGGACACAATAAGCAGGACTGATTAAAGGGATAGTAATACTTCCTTTATGTAAGCTATAATATTGTAGGTATTAAAGGGATAGAATAAATGAAATGAAGTAAATCCCGTTGCTTAAAGATGTACATTTTATGATTTATAAGCTTTTAAAGTCCCCCCTTCATTCCCCTTTTACTCACGTCAGAGCTTTAGCTGACAGATCGAGATTCTGGTCATTTGACTGGACGGCTCTTCTGCAGAGCCAAAATAACTTTAACTACAAACATATACTTAATTAGAATGGTCTACAAAGTATGCCTGCCTTTGTAGAGAATGCTATTTCGGCTCTGCTGAAGAGCCATCTGGTCAAATTACCAGAATCTCGATTTGTCAGCTAGAGCTCTGACATGAGTAAAAGGGGAGGGGGGGACTTTAAAAAGGTACAAATCTTAAAATATACATCTTTAAGCAACAGGATTTACTGCATTTCATTTATTTTTTTCATAAGAACAATATTAAACCTTCTTAAACCCAAGTATTATTTTCACTTTAAATAAATAAAACAAAGCATCTATGTCTTTTTGCAATAACTTTTTTTTGTTTAACAGTAATCTCGATGTAAAGTTTACCCCTCCCGCACCTTTTAGCTATGTCAGCTCTATCTGTCAGACTTGGATTCTGGTCTGCGGATTGGACGGAGTATCTGGAGAGCCAAAATAGCAGTGAATACAAAGGAAATCTTCATGACAACGGTCTACAAAGTGGGCACGGTTTGAGGCATAAGACTGTTGTCATGAAGATAACCTTTGTATGCACTGCTATTTTGGCTCTCCAGACGCTCCCTCCGGTCCGCAGACCAGAATCCAAGTCTGACAGCTAGAGCACTGACATAGCTAAAAGGGCTGTGAGGGGTAAACTTTAGATCAAGATTACTCTTAAACTAGGAAACTTATTGCAAAAAGACATAGATGCTTTAGTTTATTTATTTAATATATATTATAGCTTACATAAAGGAAGTATTACTATCCCTTTAAAGGGATAGTAATATTTCATAATAAAAGCAGCTCTAATTAACCTTCATAGTATTTGGACCTTGGAGAGTGTTATTTCAATTCTGTCAGAGTTGTAGTTCAAGAGAAATTCAATGACAAAGTATCCCCCTCCCGCCCCTTTTACTGATGTAACGCTGCTCAGTCAGAGCAGAAGGGAGGTGCCCAGGTAGACTGCAGAGAGGGACAATCTTCAATTAAGATAAGAGAAAAACCTGAAAAACCTGTCATGGGGGGCAGGGATTTCATTGTTCTCACAGTAAGAAGATTGTCCCCTTCTGTTATCTGTCTGGTCTTACAACCAGATTCCACATATGAGGGGAGGTGTTTTACACTAGGTAAAAGGGGAGGGAGGGGGAACTTTATCATTCAATTACTCTTGAACTACAATTCTGACAATATTGAAATAACACTCTCCATGGCCCAAATACTATGAAGAAAAAAAGGGCAAAATTTATAATGGCTATTAGGATTTTCTATCCAGAGCTAAATAAGTGAAGGGTTATTATCAGGAGACAACAGTTCTCCCTTAACACTCTGAGTGCCAGTGGGGTATGCACACCCTTCTGGCACTCAAAGGGTTAAATTAATCTGTAGATGTTACTTATTTGTTTTACTCTATTATACAAGCAGATACAATGTAGCTTTCAGGAGTGTGTTTCACTCCAGATTTTACTCAGCCGTCCTGAGGAAGGAAATTCCAATGCACACAACTGAATCCAGCAAACATGGAATAAATAAAAGACATCTTCATCCCAGTTTGTTTATCAGAGATACAATCTATCCTTTTCACAATGTAAACTTACTTTTGTACTTGGCTGTATTCAGCATGCAACAGATATAATCCAGCAATTCCCAAGGTCACATCGTCCTTATTAATGACTTGTCTTTCCCATAGGAAATGATCAGGTCAGACTATGTCTGCACTTATGGGAGTACATGCAGGAGATGAATACAGAAGGCCCTGCTTGGACACATAGTAATATTTACTACAGTAATCAGCCACTGCAAGTTGTACAGAAGCCATGTCTGGATCTGCTGCACTCTGAACTGTTCTCAGAAGGTCAGACGTGAGCATGCTTTTCCCATGATCACGTCCAATATACCTTAAAGGAGTACTGAAACCACCAAATAATAACCCCCACTAAATTTGAGCAGAAAATCCAGATAACTTTACTCCTAGCGCCATTTTCTTTTTTTTTTTTTTTAAATACATTGTGTCCTAAAAGTATTAGTTGCTCCAAAAATGATGTCCCAAGTTTATTTTTGTCCACCCCTTTGTTAGTGTTCCTTTAACCACTAGAGAGGCCTGCAACGCATTGGGAAGGAGTTAAAGAGATAGCAATGTTTAGATATTAGTAAGTCAAGGTCGATTCTTCACCATACTTTTTTATAATAAAGTGTACCTTTCCAACAGGCTGCAACGTTGTCAACTTTGCTTTATTTTATTTAAAAAGTGTCCCCCCTCCCATGCCTTCTCCATACATCACAATGCTTCCCCTCAGGTCTGAAATCCAGTCGCTTGACCAGACAGAGCACAACGAGGGACAATCTTGTGTCTCTCATTATTAGGAAAACCCTGCCGTCCCCCTTGATAAGAAGGGCAGGTTTTTTCTTATGCTGACAGAATATTGTCCCTCGTCGTGATCCATCATGACCAGTTTGCTGCTCTGTGTGATGCATTGTGACTTATGGAAAAGGGGCAGGAGGGGGACACATTAAAATAAAATAATCTAAGACGACAACTTATGGACAGTTAGAAAGGCACACTTCGTTATAAAAGGTATCGTGAATAACCTGCCTTGGCTTAATATAGAAACATTACTACCCCTCTAATGTAAAGGAACCCCAGAATAAAGATTTATCCAGTCCAGGAGTAGGCAACGCTAGAGCCTGTGTTCTCCCTTGCACAGATCTAATGTTGTATACTTCTTTCATGGCCCCCACTTCAGTTATATTTTATATAATCACCATGCTTCTTTTCCCTGCTTTGCAATGCGTTGAGCACCCCTCCGGCACTCAAAGGGTTAACTAGGTTCATGGAATCTGCTTGCTTCAGTTCCAAAATCTGCCAACAGCCATCATGTCGGCCTCCATAAATACAGGCACCTTGGTACATTACAGCACACAATGTCTAGGCCAGGAGTAAGCAGCCTTTGGCTTGGAGACAACTCCCAACATCTACAATCTTTGCCTGGATGGGGTATATGGGGGATTGTAATAACTGCAGGTCCTCAGGTTGCCCGCCAGTGTCCTAGGAAATCTGGTTGTGAGAAGAAGGAAGAATTCTGAGCTTACTTCCACTGCCCTAGTTTGCACATAGCCTGCACGGGGCATAGTGTAACAGCACACACAGAAACGCCCCCACACACACTTTTTTTTTTACCGAGGCATTAAGCAGGATCATTCAGTGTAAAAAACTTTATTTGCACTTATTTATGTACTGAAACAGATTCCCACTTTCCCCCAGAGACAAGCATACCTCTGCCCACTTTTTGTACAACTACACTCCTTCCCCATCCTTTATCCTTTTACAACTACCTCCCATCTAATCTCCCTCCCATCCCTTATACGGCCCATTCACTGTCCACACTGTCGAAGATCCATCCCCTACATGTCATCTGGACCTGCTCATTCCATGAAAGGACTCCAAGCTCCAGTGTTCCCATGTATGAATTTGCTGTAGCATAATAAACAAACTAAAATAATAATGACATCAATAGAAGGTCAAGTCAGTATCAGCCTAACCAACTGAGGATTTGTGTGTTATTTTCATAAAATAATCTATGACAACTTGGTACCCCCAAAACAATGCTTTCAGGGCACCATGAGGGGGAGAGAGAGAGGGGGAGGGAAGGAGAGGGGAGGAGGAGTAGCAATGTGTTGGAGATTTCTGTATACAAAGGGTTAATCGTACAAGGGGATGAGGTCTCACATACCTCGTCCATGTTTAAAGGAATAAAGTACAATGTGCTTAGCTACAAAAAAAATAGCACTTTGAGTGCCAGAGGGGTGGCAACGCATTGCAAAGCAACTGAACCTGATGAATTAAAGGGATAGTATTACTTCAAAATTACTATCCCTCATATTGTAGCCCTTAATAAACTGAGTTAAATGACACCAGCGGCATCTCTCAAACCTTTATGGGATAAGAGATAGCCGCTTTCAAAGTTTCCTCTCCCCTGCTGTCAGCGTTCTGCTGCCAGCAGGGGAATCCGGTCCCGGGACAGGCGGAGGCTCTTAAACAGAGCAGATATCTTGTTATGGAAGGAAAAATGATTCATTGAAACAGTCTTCTACATGTGCTTGGTTACTTCCTTCCATAACGAGATATCGGCTCTGCTGAAGAGCCTCCGCTTGATTCAGAGACCGGATTCTCCTGCTGGCAGCAGAACGCTGACTGCAGGGGAGAGGAAGCTTTGAAAGCGACTATCTCTTAAACCATAAAGGTTTGAGAGATGCCTCTGGTGTCATTTAACTCAGTTTATTAAGGGCTACAATATGAGGGATAGTAATTTTGAAGTAATACTATCCCTTTAAGAAGGGAGTGTCATATGGACACAAGCACAGTACTAACAGTGCACATGTAACTACCACTCAAAGTGCCAAAGCCACGTTACAACTTCAGGTTGAGTAATCCACAACTCTAGTATACGCTGAACTTTGACACAATTTAACTGAAAGTACAGATAAGATGCAAGAAAAAAGTCAAGATCCATAAAAGAGTAGGGTGACTACTTAGGTAGGAGATTCTCTACATAATTACTACTGTAGCCAGACAGAACATAGCTGGATCCCACACAGATAAACCAGCGGTATAGTGAGGTTTTGTAATATCAGAGCTAGAAGTTCCTGAACGTTGAAATACAAATCAGTTGTTATATTAGTTTTACACAGTGTTGCTACCGCACAAGTATTGAAAACCTCTTGCATTGTTTTTTAAAGGGGGGGAGATTTACTAAGCGAATGTTCGTTACGACTGCTGCAGAAAATATTTTCCATTTAAGGTTATGTTGATGCAGGCCATATTGATATGATCCATGGCACTCTGGTCTCAAGCCATATGCAGAAAGAAAAAGAAGATTAATTGTAGGAAATCAATTGCATCACAGGAGAAAATAAAAACCCTCATAGATGTTAAACCCTTGAATGCTAGTCTCCAACAGACTTTTCTGGCATTCAAGCTATTAACCCTTTGAGTGCCAGAGGGGTATGCAATGACTGGCACTCAAAGGCTTAAAACTCCACTATTAATCCAATGGGAATTTTGATCATTTTTATTTTTTCCCCCGTTTTGTAGTTGATTTGCACACTTTTCCTTAGTAAAGCCTAGTACATTCGTTTACGTGTCTGCCATGTATTCCTTTCCTAACACTTCCAGTAGTTTGCAGTCTATTGAGCACCTGGCACTGTGCTAAAAAGAGTTGGAGGTATCAACCAAAGACTTCCATGTTCATACATGAAACATTTTTGTGGCCTGCAGAACTGCATGAAAGACTAGCAGGGTGGGACGGCTTTGCCCATCATTTGTTTTTTGGATACAAGTGCGTTGTGAAGGCCGCAACGCGTTGGATACCTCCCTGGCACTCAAAGGGTTAATGCACAACCTGCCGTTTAGTAAATGACCATCATATAATCACACATGAACACATCAGCCAAGGGCGAACAAAAATATTAAAAACTCAGGAGGCAAAGAGAATTTTTAACGTCCACCTAGACGTTTTAAGAGCCATTGAGGGGTGCACGTGTATAGAATATATGAAATAGCCTGCACAAATATTGAGCCAGAAGCAAAACTATGGGATCCTGGGATATTTCCAGTCCTGCAAACATGGCTGAAAAATGGCTACCGACAAATAAGGCAGTTTAACCCCTTGTTTGCTGGAGAGGTCTCCGATACATTGCAATGCGCTGGACTCCTCTCGTATTCAAGGTGTTAAAAATATCAAAATGAGGTAAAAATGGTTATGAAACCCACCACTGATTTTTGGTCACGAATGTGCAAAACACAGTAATTCATCAGAACCTATTCTATGTCTAAAAACACACAGGAAAAAACCCTGCAGGCTCTGATGCCTGTGAATGGAGTTTGTTTGAACTGCCACATATGGTGATTTCAAAAGTGCAATGTAAGAATGAATTAATTGTTTAATATTGTGACTAAAAGCATAGCGTTTCAGGGCTCGGAATTCCAGAGTGATCTAATGCATTTTCCTTTGGCTTTGCAAGTACAAAAAAAACCGCCTCCTTGTACTGCCCTCCCCTTAAGTTTAATAGGAATTAAAAAAAAAAAAGTTGAACATTTCCATTTTTGGACATGAGGGAGCTGCTGCTTAAGTCCAGCCCTAAACCACAGACCCAGACAGAGACATAAAGCAAAGCCTGCTGTGATCAGCTGAGAGGAAGTAATAAAGGCAGAGCTAAACTATATACTGGAGTCTGAATGGCTGCAAGCACCAAGGTTGGGTTTTATGGATCCTATACTAGAAATGGGCAATGTGCAGCTCTCCAGCTGTTTAACAATCCTTCTCAGATGTTCCAACCTTTGGCTCTGCAGCTGTGTGGCTACAACTTTTTTGGGGAAGTTAGCACAGAAACCGAAATCCTTCTACTATGTCTCTATGTGAGCTCAGCCATTAACACTTTGAGTGCCAGAAGGATAATGTGTGGCGCGGCACCCCCCTCTGGCACTCAGAAGGTTAAGCTGCCATGTGAATTACCCAATAGGAAACAAGGGTATATTTTCTGTGAACTAGGCCGTAATGTTGCAGTGATGTATCCAAGACCACTGCAGCAATAAGTCAGAAACTAGACACATGTAATCCCTCGGGTGCTAGAGGCGTCTCCAAAGCATTGCAAAGCAATTCACTGGAGACATCTCTTGCAACTAAAGGGTTAAGCAAGAGTCAAAAAAGTATCATAACTCTACACAGCAGATCAGTGACAGAAACAGACAACCAGTTTAATTTTAAAAGCCAAATGAGCAAATCAACCATTATCACAAAAGGATAGTACATTACATAAACCCAGGGACAGTCACCTGTTGGGGACTACAACACATGGTGGCATGATGGGAGCTGTAGTCCTGAACAGAGGAAGTCCAACGGTTGACTACCACTGTATTATTCATTTGGCTCCCCAGCAATATTACTATTCCCTGAAGAGAACAGAGAAGGGGTTAAAAAAAAACAAAAAAAAAAAAACAACACACACTAATGCTAAAATATGTCTTGCTTTTATTTTAATAAAGAAAACCTCACATAATTGAAATGCACATAAAATACAGGGAATCCTTTTCATTTGATCACACTTTTTGTTTACAATATTAAGCTTTTATTGGTCTTAAAATGTAAAAAAAAAAGCAGAAAGAAGACAGCGCACAGCAGGATCTAAGTGTAGTAAACGTATATTATTGTCTTTAGATCCATTCATAACTTGCGGATTTCCCTCCAGCATTATCCTCTGAGCTGTGAGTTTGTACACTATTATATTACTACATTTGGATATTGAGTTAATCTGTTACATTATGCCATATACGTGCTATTGATTCACTCTGTATTCACTCATTCTGAGGTCTGTCTTTTATTGCATTTTTATACATTCCTATGTGATATTGTAATTAGGTGAGCGCATTGATACAACACACACTTTTATTGGTCTTACCTTTCTGGAATGCATCAGTGATGCAAATGGGAGGAGTTATGCTATCATCATCAAGTAGGAAGGAAGTAACCCTATTTATAGGTTTTATGGACAAAGAAAAAGGAGCTATTCTGGAACAAACAAACTGTACCACAGTAAACAAATAAAAGTCCCCAAAACTCTCACTCATTTCACTAGGGCTTTTAGCCCCTTGAATGCTAGAGAGGGCTCCATCGCACTGCTTCACAAAGTGTTGGAGACCTCTCTATCATTCAAGGAGGTTAAAGTCCCCAGTTACATCAACATGAGTTTGGGAAATGCCCATGTGTTCCCTGTAATGCATTTGGCTTGCTCCAGAATAGCCCTCTTTTGCCATAGTGTCAAAATAGACATTTAAAAAGGAATCATCATCTTAAGTCCCCATTGATGAGATTTGCCCTTGTGGGAGCAGATCTGCTCATCCAGTTAGTGAGTTGTGCAGTCTTATAACGGTTACCCACAGCTGTCTGACCAGCATGGGCATCCCCCACACTTGCCCCCTCCATATAAACATGAGGGCTTGCCTGGGGGCATATTATGGCTTTAACCCCCCCCCCCCCGAAACATTTCTATGGACAACCTGCTGACCAGTGATGGGGTTGAACTACAACATTTAAAAGTAATGAAAAATAAAAATGTCAATCCAATAAAACACCCAGTAATTAGGTAGCAATCCAAAAAAACGAAAAGGTAATTAAAAAAAAAAGGATAACCAAACCATATCATGTTCAATATACATGAAACCACCTCAAGTGCACTGGCCATATAGGGGCTTGAGACGTTAATACCTGCTCCCATAGTGCCACTCCTCGATCGTGGACAGGAAGTGGAGGCTACTTCACCCTAGTCTTATGTGAGCATCACTAGATTAGTCATGTAACGGAGTACATATTAACTAAGCTACCAGAGCATGCTAGAGTTAGGAACACATGAACAAGATTTTTTAGTTATGTTACAGTTTTGAGGTGTACTATTCCTTTAAATCCCAACTTGTCTGTTCCCCTTGGGGACTAATCTTCAAAACCTCTGTTCTACCGTCTGAGAATACAAACCCCAATGTCAGACTCCCAAATCCATCAACTGTAGCGGAAAGTGAATCCAGTGGGTTTCTCTTGTTTAACTGCCCATTACCAGGACTGCTCCCACAGACACAGACTTGGTAGTGGACAATGAAGAGTTAATCTTGAACATGAACACAACCTTTTAGCTATTTACTGCCTCCGAGGACAAACTTAGATGAGGAAAACGTCATATTTATAAAGATAAACGGATATGTGGGCCTTACGCATAAAACCAAAGTTAGAGCAATATTGGAACAAACCATCTGTACCCCAGGTGACAAATAAAAATTCCCATTAACTTAAATTGGTCTTTTAAAAATTCCCATTAACTTAAATTGGTCTTTTAACCCTTTGAATACTAGAGTGGTCTTCAATATGCTGTGAAGCAATATTTTGGTAAACTTTTCAAGCATTCAAGTGTTTAAAAGTTCCATTTAAATAAATAGAAATGGACTTTTTATTTGTCCCCTATGATTGAGCTAGTTTAACCCAGTATTGCTCCACTTTGCTTTTATACACGCAAGGCCCTTGTCCTCACATAGAAATCTAGTTTCCTAGTTGCTTTAGCATCACATGAAGCTTGGTGAAGTCCTGTCTCTCTATGACTTCTCCCCTAGTGATGTCAGATGTTAGAATCTCAACCAGTCAGCTCACTGCTCCTTCACTTTTCCTTCTAGTGATGTCAGATGCTAGTACCTCAACCAATCAGCTTACTGCTCCTTCACATTTCCTTCTGTGGTCTCTGCTTTGATCATCAGTGGGAAGTTTAACCTTGTGTGACAGGAAGGTCAATGAAATGCGTTGGATACCTCTCTAACACTCAAAGGGTTAAAAAAAAGAGAACCAGCTGAATTATCAGACCCAGAAAAAATGTAGAAAAAAAAGGGGGAAATATAATGAACGTTTTGTAGAATTATACGTTTTTGAGGCCATTTAGAAATGTCATAGATAAGCTCCCCAATACTATATTTATTAAAAAACTATACATTTTCAAGCTAAGAAGCACTGTCCTTTAACAACTTAATTTTAAGACACGGAGCACAGTTCTGTTACAGGAATTTATAAAAAGGATACTGACTAAACATATGAGGAAATAGGCACGCATTCCTATGTGTTTAGCCATTCTCATATATATCAGTGAAGTCGTACTCTGATTAAGGGGGAACTGAATCCTAGGAATAAGTGACTAGATTTGTTTAACACACTGACCTACATAGGTAGGCATCCTTCATACAATAGACAGGTGTATCAATTTATTTTTTGCATTGCATTGAAGTCTGCCTTTGGATTTCACCTCCTCACAGCAAACAGTGGGCTTCAACAGAGCCTAGCTGTTATCAGGCTGAAATTGAAATAACTAACAGGAGATCAGAACAGATCAATCAAATACAAACAAAAAAGTAAACAGAAATAAATGACTGCTGTTTAAAGGGGAACTACCACCCCACACAATGTTTTCCTTCACCAAGTCCCCATCTGGCGACTAGCTGCTTAGTAGCGCTAGTCCCCAGAATAATTACCTTATTTAATAGATTTCTACTCTCTTCCATGGGTGACAGGCAGGACGGAGCGAGGACATCTTGCCATTGTGACGTCCGCGCGCCTGCGCTGTCAGTCCCAGCCGGGTCTAGGAGGCATTGCTAGGAGCCATTTGGGTCTGGTTGGGACCGACAGTGCAGGCGCGTGGATGTCACTATGGCAAGATGTCCGCGCTCCGTCCTGCCTGTCGCCCATGGGAGAGAGGAGAAATCTATTAAATAAGGTAATTATTCTGGTGACTAGCGCTACTAAGCAGCTAGTCGCCAGATGGGCACTTAATGAAGGTAAACATTGCGTGGGGTGGTAGTTCCCCTTTAAAGGACTCCTACATAGAGGCAAGTCCCACTTATTCTTAGGACAGCATACCTCCCAACATTTCAGATAGGGGGTGTTGCTAGTGGGCAGGGCATTACTGAGAATTTTTAGGTTATTTCATGACCTATCGACTCCTCTTTGTCTAACTTGAATAAATGATTTAGAACAAGTCCGAAGTATTTTATTTACACAGACTAATGTACAAACACATATAGTGAAGTCTATAAAACATTACTGTGAGTTTTATTGCTGTGGTGCAATGTCATACACTTATATACACACAACAGAGTTGGATCTCCTAAAACAGAGGGAGATCATGGTGGGAAAGAGGGACAGAGGGATTTGGGTCTCAGAGAGGGACACTTGGGAGGTATGGGACAGAGACAGAAATTTCCACAAGCCCAGGCTCCTAAAATGTTGCTTCTGGCTCCAAAATGTTTATAGATAGATAGATAGATAGATAGATAGATATGCATATGAATCAATTAGTTGGCTCCTAAAAGTTCTAGCTGGTTCCTAAAACCCTAGCAATACCTTGGAGAGCTCCATTTAGGGTTGTGTAGTAGGAAAGGTTTTATTGGTCCCCTATGATATAGCTGATTTGCTCTACAATCGCTCAACTTTTGTTTTAACTCTTTGAGTTGGATACCTCTGACACACAAAAGGTTAGACAAAAACGGTGCCAGAAGAACATGTTTGGTCTCCAGTATACCATAGGACAGAATGGAAACCATAGGAGCCTAAGGCGGTCAGTTGTCCACCCCTGACCTACAACATAGAGCTCTTCTGATGTTAACCCTCCGTCATGTGCACAGTCCCTCAACAAGAAAACACTAGGGCCCATTCTACACAGCAATAACCTCTCTACTAGCAGAGGGCCTCAGCCTCGCTTTGATTCCAGTCCTGCCTGACAGTGATGGGGTTATTAGTAATGATTAATGGTACTTGCACCCCTCTTCACTCTGCATATTGAACAGTGGAAGACTGTTGTTTTGTTAGGTTTACAAGGGATTAAAGGCTCACACTCCACACACTGCAGCCTGTCTGTTCAGGAGTGTCCTCAAACAATAAGCACTCTTTTATATAAATGTCCTAATACAAACAACTGCAATATTACCTCCAGGCCTGCAAGTTGGTCTCCCTCCACCCTCCTGTGTATATATAATAACTGGCAGAGATTCTGCTTCCGATTTCTCTGTACTGTTTGCAACAGAACAGAGGTGAGCTTTATACTGGTTGGACCCATCACCGGACCTATTTAGGACACTAATGAGGTGCGATTCTCAGACAAAACAACTGAGCTATAGGGGACTAATAAAAATATTCAAAATTCCCATTGGATCAATTTTTTTTTTTTAACCCGTTCAGTGCTAGGAAGGTATCCAACACACTCCTTCACAGTGCACTGGAAACCTGGCTCATTCAATGGGTTAACCCTTTGAGTGGCAGGGGTACACAATGCATGCCCCTCGAACTCAAAGGGTTAAAAGACATTTAAATCAACAGGAGGTTTTCACTTCTCCGTTCATTTTGGATTGGTCAATAATGCCATCACTTCCTGAATAGGATCATTTTCTCTGTAAAGAGAGAGGTTACAACCAGTATCTCTCCAGCTATCAGAGAATGATGGGATTTGTAGTCTGACAACAGCTGGAGAGATACAAGCTTTCTTCCCATTGCAAAATAAGCACTGTCTATAGAAGAGAGAGAATATGTGTGTGTGTTCCAGAACATACTTAGTTGGGGCTATATAAATAAATAATAATAATACTTGAAAAAGAGAAATCTCAATGTATTCTTCCTGTTAAAACATTTTAGAAATAAACATATATTTAATTATTCCTGTCTGGTGAGTGGAATACATTGATTACTTCCAAGAGACAGAAAAAAGTTACTTAACAGATCCAGTACTAACACATTTACCATCTTCCAATCAACAGACAAACAAATGTTTACGATACTAGGATACAGCTGTGGCATATTTACTATCTGGCTGAGGGGACATCACTGCAATGCCAACATTATAGCAAAAATAGCTACCTCCTACATTAGCAATAACACCACAGAGCACTGCAGTTATAACCAAACTCAGGGGTTATCCTATGCAGAGAGTGATATTCACCATGATACTAACAACTGTTTCCCATGTTCCTTCTAGAATCTCTCTATCCTTAGGGCCTCATTTGTCAACAGGCATAACATCTTTGGTTAGCCATTGCTCAGTAAAATCACTGTTAAGCGCTTTAGTGCTATTACCATACATGAAAAACCATTAGCATATTTAGATAATTCCACCCACAAGACCAGCCCAGCCCAAACATTCAGGGTATTTCCCCTCTGCAGGAGAATGCCAGAAAGACCTAGACCTACGTTTCGGCATTCTTGGGCCTCGTCAGTGATGTGTAGCTGGTACTTTAGGCACTGACAGCAAGGTATCCAAAAGGTACCTAAAAATTTTGGGTGAAAGGGTAACAGTTGCCAAAGATAAAATGTATATATAAAAAAATAAATAAATAAATGTTTTACCATTCCTCCCCTGTATAGATCCAATGTAAACATGTGACTGATTGGTCCTTATGTCTCAAATCAAATCATGTGGCAAACCAACTGCACAATAGGGAGACATTCGTTCCCAAAACACGCATTTTTTTAAGCTTTTTTAACTCCTTGAATACTAGAGAAGTCTCCAATAAATAGCCTCTCTCTAGCATTCAAGGGGTTAAAAGCTCAATTTAAATCTATGGGAATGTTTGTTCCTATATTGCAGATGGTTTGCTCCAGAGTTTCTATAGTTTAAGGCCCATTATTTCAAAGAACAGGAAATGACGTCATGCAGTGACATAATATCCTTTCAGTCACAGCTTTGATCATCAGAAGTAGTTATGGCCCTGCCTAACATACCTAAGAAGACCTTCAGGGCATGCTTGCGTAATCCCTTGTTTGCTAGGGAGGCCTTCAACTCATTGCAATGGGAAAGAAATATCTTTAGAATCTAAGGGGCAAATCATGGATTCTTTGAAAAAGGATTATAAAGTGCACTCAGAGCCTTATTTATCAAGCCACATATGTGCAATTCTGGAAAAACAAAAAAGTGTGTGTGTCCCAAGTGTCTCTTTGAGACCCAAATCACTGTGCCCCTCTTTCCCACCCTGATGTCCCTCTCTGTAGAAGATCCAACTGTGTGGTGTGTTTATAAGTGTATCACATTGCCACACAGGAATGAAACGTTCTTTAAACTCTGTATGTGTTTATAAATTAGTCTATGTAAATAAAATACTGTGGGTTTGCTCTAAATCATTTATTCAGTTACATAAAGAGGTGTCAAAAGGACATGAAATATATTAAGAATTATTGGTAATGCCCCAGTCAGACCCCAGCAATACCTCCTAAAACAAAAGTGTCCCTCTTTGACCATAAGAAATGTTGGATATGTAAATGTAACAGGAGTTTTCATCCACCACACACCATAGTTACATTGATTTGTTCCACCATCGCCCCTCTACCACATCCTGAATATATGACCATGCAGACTGCAATCACTAATAACGCAACACCAACTCTTATGAAAGTTAAAGTTGAGTTTGATTTATTGATGATTTATTCTACCACCACCAGCACCATAAATTACATGCCACTACATTATATTATCAATAACCAGTACAGCCCCCCCCCCAACAAGAGCACTGTTAGTAATAAACTCCATATGTATTACCAATTACATAATTAATTTCCCAGAATAGCCTATGTATTGTTAAAGGGATAGTAATACTTAAAATGTAAAAAAAATATATGTTGTAGGGTTTATCCCCCTGAGTAAAACAAGAGTACTCCCACTGCTGAAAGGTGTTTCATTCAAAAGTTATTAATTTTCAAAGTTGAATTTTTTAGGTGCAATATCACCGTGGCCTGAAATTGTACAGTGGCGCTGTTGCTACACCATCCTATGGAGATTTATGGTCCCGGGACCAGAGTGGTCCATAGGATCATGTAGCAACAGCGCCACTGAACAATTTCAGGCCACTGTGATACTGCACCTAAAAAATTCAACTTTGAAAATTAATAACTTTTGAATGAAACACCTTTCAGCAGTGGAAGTACACTTGTTTTACTCAGGGGGGATAAACCCTACAACATATTTTTTTTTTTACATTTTAAGTATTACTATCCCTTTAAGTGGCTTATAGTGAGAATGTGAGTTGGATATTAGTACAGGTGGTAAATGTATCTCCGTTTCTAAATGTAATTTTCTACTTAAATCAACACAATTTTTTTTAGAGAAAATGAAAGTGATAAATGTTTCACGTGTAATTGAATTCACACCTGTCACTCACATAAGAAGACAGATTAGACAGGCAGACACTGAAGCCAGGAGAGTATTATATCACAATACACATTTCTCTTCTTCTGTTATATGAAGATGATCTAGATCTGAATGCTACCATTCAAGGCAGTCTTCAGAACCCTTGAGGCCTGTGGTGGAATTTGCGAATGGAGGTTCCCATATGTAGGTAAACACTTTGGGTCATCTTAGGTTTAGTGGTAGATTTTTTTTTCCCCCCTTCTTAACTGTGGGGAAAACCAACACATTTACAAGTTGTGCAACCAGAACTGTCTCTCCTCCCTGACCATCTGACCACAGGGTTAAAGGGATAGTAATACTTCGTTTTAACTTTATTTTATTTTGTAGGCATTAAAAAAACATGAAGAATGATAAGTCTTATCTCTCAAACCTTTATGGTTTAAGAGATATTCACAAACAAAGTATCCCCCCCTTTTCAACCAGATCAGAAGGGAGGTGCCCAGGTAGACTGCAGAGAGGGACAATCTTCAATTAAGATAATGGAAAAAGCTGAAAAACTTGTCAAGGGGAGAAGGGCTTTCATTGTTTTTATACAAAGAAAATTGTCCCCTTCTGTTATCTGTCTGGTCTTACAACCAGATCCACATCTGAGAAGAGATGGCTTACACTAGGTAAAAGGGGCGGGAGGGGGAAACTTTGCTTGTGAATATCTCTTAAACCATAAAGCTTTGAGGGATAAGACTTATAGCATTCTTCATGTTTTTTTAATGCCTACAAAATAAAATAAAGTTAAAACGAAGTATTACTATCCCTTTAAATAGCTTCCATTTGTCAAAATGGGACTGTTGGGAACCCCACTGAGACCGAAGGCTCCTGGCAAATGCCAGGTACACCCATGCATTAAAATGCTCTTGCTGCCATTCATGAAAGGCTATGGTTGCCAGATCTTCCATATGAAAAATGCATGTTGCAGGGCTACAGTGAATATTGCTGGGCTGGAATGGTTCCCCTGTAGCAATGCAGTATACATGTTTTAATATAGCAACACTATGATATGTGGCGGTCGGGATTCAGAAAGGATAACCCTTTGAGTGCCAGAGCAATGCTTTTCGTTTCACTCTGGCACTCAAAGGGTTACATTCTTGCTAAATATTCAGATCATCCATACAAAATCATATTCTACATTCCTAACATTTCTACCAATATTAACCCTTTGGCTACTAAAGACATCTCCAAAGCACTACTTTGCAATATGTTGAAAAGTTCTTTTGCATTCAAAGGGGGTTAAAATTTTGAGTGCCAGAGGAAATTCACTAAAGGGCCAAAGGACCCTTTGCATGTGATATAGGAGTTGAAATAATAAATTATCTCTGTTTCCATCTATGTGTCAGTTGAATTGCAGGCCTAAGGAGATGGGGTTCCACTAATTTGAACTCTTGTAATCAATCCATTACTGCCTATAGATAAAGGTCGATAACATGCCCAGAATGAAGGGAGGCAATGCTCATGAAACATACCCTGTTCTACACATTGTCCTATTCATGTTGGTTCTCCCACTGATTTCCCTTTGTGCCAATAGAATGTATTTTTCATATACATAAATAAGTATTCTGTGTCGAGTCTTGAAATGAACTCCCAGCTAGTTTGTGGAGTTCACTGGGCTTTTAACTCCTGAATGCTGCAGCTACTGAGTTCTCTAGGGCATTGCTTTGGGATGTGTTGTAGATCTCACTACCTTTCCAGAGGGTAAAGGTTCCATTTAACCCTTTGAGTGCCAGAGAGGTATCTAACGCATTGCAATGCGTTGGATACATTTCTAGCACTCAAAAGGTTAAACAGATGAAAATGTTTATTTGTCCCCTAGAGTGCAGTTAATTGGCACCATAAATGAACCACTTTGTACCCACTAAGTCTGATATATAAAATAAATTGGGGCAATTCTGGAGGAAACCAAAGCAACATATGGGGGGGATGAAACATCTTATTGATTTAACCCTTTGAGTGCCAGAGGGGTATGGAATTGTGCCCCTCTGGCACTCAAAGAGTTAAATGGAACCTTTAACTCTTTGAATGCTAGAGAGGTTTCCAACACATTGCTTCAAAATTCAGTGAAGACCTCTCTATCAATAAAGGGGTTAAAAGCACCATTTAAACCAATGGGAATTGTTGGAATTTTTGTCTGCCCATGGTTCAGATGTCTCGCTCCACAATTTTATACATAAGGATCACTAGCGTATGTTTTGGTGCTGTCCACACTGGTGATTTTCTCAACACGGCGCATTTCAAGTACTTGGTGCAACTTTGGTCCAACAGCGCATTTAGCCCTATGACATTTGCAGTATAGGCTTCGATTGGATCTCAGCTGATTTACACCAATATCACAGACATTTATGATCAGCTGTTTATATTGAGAGCAAGGGATACCAAAAGAAAAATTAAAAAGGCTTTGCTACAAATCCCATATTTATATTAAAACAAAAAAAAAAACACGTAAAACGCAGTGAAATCACATGAAAAATCCACACGATTTTACTACTGCATGTGAAAGTCGTAGCCCAAGAGCAATAAAGCTCAGGATGTGAGGCTTACTGGGCAACTAGACACTCCCTTTGAGTCTGCCCTTATGCCTTCTGGGTATATCATCAATAGTCATCACATGAGACTAGCAATGTGTTCTATTGCATGTGCTTTTCAGGAGTGCAGATGTCATCCCCTGCAGACTCAAATATTTTTTGTAACAATAAACTGCTAGACTGCCCTATTAACCCTTTAAGGACCTGAGGGGTGACCAATGTAAATATGCTGCCAACCCCCTAAGCCTTAAAAGCTTAAAATACATAACAAATGACTACTAAATAAACAGCAGAAGTTTGTTCCTAAGTATTCTATAGGGCACTAGTAGCCCACATGTGGTTCTCCAGCTGTTGGACTACAGCCCTGATCATCTTCAGCCAATGGCCAGCATAGGATGATAATAGATGTTGTAGCCCAGCAGCTGCTGGACAGCCACATTTTCCAGTTTTGATAATGAATGTAGTTTATACATTCAGTTGTTTAGATCATTCAAACTTCACGTTGCATATGCAACAGGGTAAAAGGTGCATTTTTTTTTTATTTTAAAACATCTCTGTGTTTGTTTTGCATTTTCCACACGTCAGATCATGGTAAGCCTGAATAATCAATGCCTGATACTATCACGCACGCACCTTTGCCTCTTCCAGTACATATCTCAATTAACCCTTTGAGTACCAGAGGGTTAAGCAAGGCATTGCTTTGCAATGCGTTGCTTAGCCCTCTGACACTCAAAGGGTTAACTTCACACAAAGACTCACCCTCCACACATTCTACTATGGATCACTACCAGATGAGCAGTTATGTTGAACACCCTTCATTCTATAGCCACAAACACACACACACACTCACCTTTTCTGATATACATAACCAATACCCACCAATCCCGCTCTAATAGCCCATTGAGAACCACAGTTGGTGAGCAACATATTGTTTTGTTATTCATTGGACATTCCTCTGGTCCTCCAGGAGTCAGAGGAACAATAATGCCTAAAATGAAGTTGGATTATATAATGTTACCATATACTTTCAGCTAGCATCTATAAAACAGTTATGTTATGTTATGTTGGATCCCCAAAATCTGACCCTAAACTTGTATTTTATTGCTTGTGTAGACTAGCTTATACAGACACTTGGCTAGCTGATCTTGTACAGAGCTAATGTTCTTAATCTATTGAGATTAGTAACCTCTGGTCTTCTATTCAGAAAGGCTGGTACGTTATACCAGACCATTTACAGACAATAAAACAATATCACTTCTAAGACTCCATAGTGGTACCTATGATAATGGAAGCCCTGGAAAAAGCAGGACATATGTAAGACTAGATTCTAGGCCTCTGTAAACAAATGGATATATTTTGTTTTACAGATAATATCATGGAGTACAGCATATTTAAGTGTATATAACCCCAGAAAATGTTGGAAGTGTTTGTGTTCCTTTAACAATTGCACTTGTGTCTACTATCAATCTATCACCACAACCTCCACAAAGCCAGGATCGCCAATAAATAACCCACCACACAACTCTGTCTGTTTAATAATAGATAAACTCTTTGATCTCACACACACAGCACAGGTCTGCCTGCAGCCCATCTGTTCTCCAGTACAACTCTAGGGAGCTGCAGTCCTCCAGTTCTCTAGAGTAGGGCTGCTTACCTGCAGTCATTTACATGCTTGATGGAGACAACAGTTGCTTTAGTCACTCTTACTATTTGATTTGATTAATAAAATACCTTAGATATAATTAAACTGATAGGCTGCAATCACATAGTTGCTCTCCAGAATCAGGCTGAAGGGAAGTGACCCTAAAGCTGCTCTCCGGAATCAGGCTGAAGTGAAGTGACCCTAAAGGCACTCTCCTATTAGGCTGAAGGGAAGTGACCCTACAGCCGCTCACCTATTAGGCTGAAGGGAAGTGACCCTACAGCCGCTCACCTATTAGGCTGAAGGGACGTGACCCTAAAGCCGTTCTCCGGAATCAGGCTGAAGGGACGTGACCCTAAAGCCGATCCCCGGAATCAGGCTGACAGGACGTGACTCGAAAGCCGCTCCCCGTAATAAGGCTGAAGGGACTTGACCCTAAAGCCGCTCCCCAGAATCAGGCTGAAGGGACGTGACCCTAAAGCCGCTCCCCGGAATCAGGCTGACAGGACGTGACCCGAAAGCCACTCCCCGTAATAAGGCTGAAGGGACATGACCCTACAGCCGCTCCCCAGAATCAGGCTGACAGGACGTAACCCGAAAGCCGCTCCCCGTAATAAGGCTGAAGGGACGTGACCCTAAAGCCGCTCCACAGAATAAGGCTGAAGGGACGTGATCATAAAGCTGCTCCCCGGAATCAGGCTGACAGGACGTAACCCGAAAGCCGCTCCCTGGAATAAGGCTGAAGGGACGTGACCCTAAAGTTGCCCTCTGGAATCAGGCTGAAGGGACGTGACCCTAATGCCGCTCCCCAGAATCAGGCTGAAGGGACGTGACCCTAATGCCGCTCCCCAGATTCAGGCTGAAGGGACGTGACCCTAATGCCGCTCCCCAGAATCAGGCTGAAGGGACGTGACCCTAATGCCGCTCCCCAGAATCAGGCTGAAGGGACGTGACCCTAAAGCCGCTCCCCAGAATCAGGCTGAAGGGACGTGACCCTAAAGCCGCTCCCCAGAATCAGGCTGAAGGGACGTGACCCTAAAGTCTCTCTCCAGAATCAGGCTGAAGGGACGTGACCCTAAAGTCTCTCTCCAGAATCAGGCTGAAGGGACGTGACCCTAAAGCCGCTCCCCAGAATCAGGCTGAAGGGACGTGACCCTAAAGTCTCTCTCCAGAATCAGGCTGAAGGGACGTGATCCTAAAGTCTCTCTCCAGAATAAGGCTGAAGGGACGTGACCATAAAGCTGCTCTCTATCACCAGGCTAAAGTGTTAAAATCATTTACCTTTGCTCTAGAACCAGATTGAAGGACTGCAATCATTTAGCTGGTCTCTAGAATCAGACTGAAGATTTGCACTCATAACTGCTATCCAGAATCAGAATTAAGATCTGAAATCATTTAGCTGCTCTCTAGAATCAGGCTGACAAATCTATTTGCCTGCTCTCCAGAAGAAGAGTGACTGAAAGAGTGTTCTCTGCAATCAAACTGGCTGAAATCTAGTAGCTACTCTAGAAACAGACTGACAAAAATCACATAACCTGCTCCCTACAATCAGACTGCCCAATCTTTTTAATTGCTCTCTAGAAGACTAACTGAATTCTTGCAGATGCTCTCAGGGATTGACTGGATTTTTCTACATAATCTCTAAAATCAAGCTACCTGAAATATTTTACCTATTCTCTAGAAGCAGACTGAAACTGTTTAGATGCTCATAAGATCACACCAGATAACAGTAAACATTGACCTGCTTCTCTCAAACAGGGGTGTAGCCAGTCTGCTGTTACCCTGAGTATACATCTGCAACCATATCTCTATCTAAAATAAACCTCTAGAACTGCAAACATTTAGCTGTCACATGAAACAGATCTGTATAGAATAGATTTGCTGTATCTAATTATGCACATTAGTTGGTATTTAGACCTGTATAACTGCAGTCACTTAGATGTGCAGAACTGATCTGTATAATTAATAAAGTACCTGCAATTTAAAATAGGAACGCGTAACTGTACACACATAAGTCAGTGGTGGGCAACCTGAGACCCCCCAGCTATTAAGGGCTGCAATTTCCATCGGCTCCAGCTAGCCATTGGGGATTATGGGAGTTGCAGTCCTGAACAGCTGGAGGGGCTCAGGTTGCCCTCCGCTGATAAATATTACGTTTACCTGCAATTTGGAACAGATCTGCATACATGTAAGCATTCAGATTAGTGATCAGCAACATGAGGCCCTGCAGCTGTTAAGCACTACACTTCCCATCATACCTGGCCCAGGGGAATTATAGTCCTCAGCAGCTAGAGGGCATCAGGTTGCCCAAACCTGATTCTAGATGCCCTGTAGTGAACAGAGCTGTACCCACAGCGTTAGAGGGCCGGATAACTGCATAGCTGAAGCTGCTCTCACCTTTCTCTGCTGTTTTTCCCAGGCTGGATCCAGCAGGAGGTCCCTGTCCCAGTCCTCCTCTGGCTGCATATAGTCATTATTTGGATGAGATTCATAATGATCCATCACTGGGTGCTGCCGGCCTAATTCCCTCCGATTCCTGGACTAGTGGCAATGAAATCCCCTCTTTACCAGCAGCAGCCTGCAGACCCAAGCGTGCAGCCAGCGCTACAATGTAACCAAGAGAGTGATCAGTAACTACAGGGAGGGGCGCAAAGACCCGGCCCAGCCCCTCTGTACCAAGAACCTGATTGGTTGCGACCCCCTACTGGCTAGGCTCTCTGCTACTGTGGGCGGAGCCGATCAATCTCGGCTTGGAATAACCATTATGCTCCGTATTTGTTCTGTGCCTCTCACTTACACACGAGGGGCTTATTGGATGAAAGAGATAACTAAGCTGTTGTCATATTTGTTTATCATTTAAATACTGTTTCTAAAAATGTTACATTCGAGGGAAACTATCACCTCATCATTTCTTTTCACATGGTTTGCGTTCTGAGAAATCATAAACAAGTATTTGAATGTACTTTATAAGTAATTATTATCATATCTTCATGTGGTTAAAATAAACGTGTACCTAGCCATTGTGTCTTATTCCGTGTGGCAAACCAACTGCATGGTAGGGACGAATAAAAATGCCAGGTTTCACATTGGTTTAAACATACCTCCCAAGTGTCCCTCTATAGGAGGGACAATACCTGTCTGAGACCCAAATCTCTCTATCCCACCCTAGTATTCCTCTTTCAGGTGATCAGATAGTATGGTGTGTATATAAGTGTATTGCATTGCCCCACAGCAATAAAACTCTGTTTAAACTTCAGTAAATGTGTTTATACATTAATCTGTGTAATAAAAATGCTTTTTTTCATCTTCCTCTCCTCGTCGGACTTATGATTTCGGGGCTGTGGTTCTCGTGGTACTTAGCTACATATTTAATGGGATTGCCCTTCGGTGAAACCACTGTGGAGTCATGCCTTTCGGTGTTTAAGCGTAGCTCTTGGCGCTACTCTTGTACCTGAGCCTTGGCCATGTCTTCTGAATAGACCCTACAGGGATCGTGCTTTGTCAGCCACTGAGAACCAACTGGTTTTCAGGATTTGTGCTGCGGTACGTTGTCACGTGGCTTATCACTGGAAATCGATTCCTCCGGGCCCGATGCAACTGGATGGCAGAATTTGGCAATTATTGAAGATGGAGAAGCTGACCGCTTACTTGCGTAATTCCTCATCCTCCTACTTGCGCATCTGGGCTCCTTGGGTAGATAATGTTCTCCCCCCTGATTTTTGTCGGGAGCTCCTATTGTGTTGACCTTTCCCATTGTGGGCCTGGGAGTTTCGGTTCACTAAGGATGCTTACTTTACGGCAACCCTTTTTTTTTTTTTTCCCCTGCCCCTTCCCTTCTAGCCTTTTCTCTTTTTCCCCTCTTTCTCTTCCCTTTTCAACTTCTTTTCCGTCTGTTTTCCTGTGTGCTAGTCCAACCTTGAGCTGTTGTACCTTGATAACCTAGGTGGACTCTGTAATGTATCCAGTAGCAGTCCCGTTGTATTTCGGTTTTGCTTATTTTTTCACTGCTGTTACAATCTACTCTAAGTATAGTTCAGTGTTTTATTTTGTCTCTGCTTGTATTTGTAAAATCTTCAATAAAATGCGAATTTATAACAAAAAAAAATGCTTTTTTTCTTGCACTAAATCATTTATTCAGTTGTATGAAGAGGTGTCAATAGGTCATGAAACATTCTTGGTGATACCACACCCATCAGCCACACCCCCAGAAACACCACCTAAAACACAAGTGGCCCTCTTTGGCCATTAGAAATGTAGGGAGGTATGATTTAAATGGGCTTTTTTGTAACCCCTTGAATGTTAGAGGGATTGTCAACGAGAGACCTCTTTCGCATTCAAGGGGTTAAAAGTTCCAATTGAATCAACTGGAATTTCCACTTGCGCCATACAACATGGTAGGTTTGCAACAAGCAACCTCCCAACATTTCACTAGGCCAAAGAGGGACACTTGTTTAAGGTGGTGCTTCTGGTGGTGTGGGTGGTGGACGGGGCATTGCCAAGAATTGATGCCTCTTTGGTCTTGATCTAAATCATTTATTCAGTTACACAAACTATTTTATTTACACACTAGTGTGAAAGCCCGTATGTACAGGCTAAAGTGCACCCAGCTGCCCCGGCGCCAGGAGCAGAGACAGGACGTGAGCCGTCCGGAGCGAGGCAGCACTTTGGCGAGTCTCTACTGCTCATGACTGCAGTCATGAGCAGTAGAGACTCGCCGAACGCGCTGATCCTTAGCGGGGAGCTCCAGACAGCTCACAGCGAAGCTCCCTGTGTGCGAAACCACACATGCACAGTAGAGACTCTCTACTGCGCATGTGTGGTTACGGCTCACAGTGAGCGATGTATTCTACCACTTTATGTTATAGGATACTCCTTTTTAAACACATGTACTGAAGTTTATATAAACATTAATGTGAGTTTTATTGCTGTAGCTCAGTGTGATACACTTATATACACGCCACACAGTCTGATCTTCTAAAAAGAGGGTCACAAGGGTAGGAAAGAGGGACAGAGGGATTTGGGTCTCAAAGATGGACTGTCCCTCCTAAAGAGGGACACTTGGTAGGTATGTTTTTGGCCATTTAAAGGGACAATAATGTCCCGGAAAAAATATTGATCATTTTGTAGTGCTTAAAAAGTTGAACTAAATGCAAAAAAAAACTCTCTCTCAAACATCTATGGTTTGAGAGATATTCACTGTCAAACTTCCCACCTCCCTCCCTCCCCTTTCCCTGACGTCAGCACTGTGCTAACCGCAGGGAAATCATGTCCGTAGGCCAACTGGCAGCTCTGCGGCAGAGCCGCAATCACGTTATTTAAAAAGAATGACTTCACTGGAAAGGTCTACAAAGTGTGCCTGGTTTGCAAGCACACTTGGTAGACTATTCCAATGAAGTAATTCGTTTTAAATAATAAGATTGTGGCTCTGCTGAAGAGCCTCCTCGTGTCAGCTAACACGGATCTCCTGCTGTCCGTGTTACATCAGTAAAAGGGGCGGGAGGGGGATACTTTATCATTGAATTCCTCTTGAACTACAAGTCTGACAGAATTGAAATAACACTCTCCAAAGTCCAAATACTATGATGATTAATTAGAGCTGCTTTTATTATGAAACATTACTATCCCTTTAATTGGCTGTACCCCAGTAATAAATGATTCTGTTCATTTAGGCATTGAACTTATCACAAATAATTTTCTCCTCTGCTCTCATAAATAAAAAAACATCCAACCATACTTTTCTGGACTGGATCCATTCACCCAAGTAGAATCCAACATTCAGGTGTACTAGCATATATATTTAGAGATCACGCCATATTATATTATGTTCAGAAAATAAAGCAAATCAAATCATGTCCCACAGTAATAGACACCAGCCTTGTGAAACCTCAGTCAAAGCCCATACAATAAGATTGCCAGGGGAAAGGTATGTAAGCACTAGCAGCGTGACAGGAGCAGAAATGGAGCACAGTCAAGTCTCCCATGCGAGCATACCCGTACACTGACACTACTAATCATTTGTGCCTAGTTCACATGGGAGACATTTTTGAAGCAACTTTGTAGTAACATGTTTCACAGAATGGATATTGTTTTCCATGGGGTGGCTCTCATATGTAACAGCAACATAGGTGTCCATATCACTTAGGCCTCATATGTACAGACACACTGAGAATATGTATAGCATTTCAAGCTGTGGCTTTCTGTTTGTTTGATTGCAATTTCCATCATCCTCCGCTAGCCAATGGCAAACTGAGAAGATGGAAGTCACAGTACAACAACAGCTGGAGAGCTACTGGTAGCTTATCCATTATCATACAATATTTTTTTTATACAAGTCCTTATGGCATTATAGTGTTTTCTAACATTGGGTTAGAGAAGTAGATTTGATAAACAGTATCCACAATTTTGTAAATTTCACTCATATGAGTATGTAGGGCAAGATTGGCAACATGTGGCTCTTCTGCTGTTGTATTACATCCAACATAACCCTCAGTCAGGCACTGACGTCAAACAGCTGGAGAGCCATCTGCTGTATGCCCCTGTTTAGCCTGTATACATTTTAGCTGCAAATATTCTATTAAGAGTCTGGAACAACTTTCAAGTTTAAAGTTGCTGCTTTTATTGATACAGTGTTCCAGGCATAGGGCCAAATAACAGAAATGTTCTATAAACTGTACTTCAAAGTGTAGGACCTGTGCCAGAAATTTTAGCAGTTGTAAAACAGGACTACAAACTCCAGTGTGAATTACTCTACCCTACAGTTCACGCTGGGGTGTGTTCAGCAGGCTACCATAAAAAGATATTATCAGGCGGGCAATTGCTTGTTTTATCATAGAAAATAAACACACGAGACTTTAATGGTGTTTAAATTGTCCACAGCTTTTATTAATGTAACACATACACATTTAAAAGAAATAGAACATTCATACCAAATAACCATATTTGGTCCATAAAAAAAAAAAATAATAATAACAGCAATTAGCATCTGTTTGCATATTCCCAACCATAAATACATTAACACAGCTCATCAACACTCTGAACATGTCTTCCTCATAAAGAGTTAAACAGAAGGCTAGCACCCAGTCCTTTGGGGCAAACTGCATTGTTATTAGTGATCCAAAAAGCAAAAATAAGAGTACTTACCTCTCAGACCTAAGAGATCTGTTAGGGTACGATACATAAGAGTTACCTGCTTCCCATCCTTAGCTCAGGGTCAGTTTTCATTCAGCTAGAAATAAACTGAAAAATACTGAGACACCTCAAATATTTTGGAATACGGCCTTATGTCCTAAGTGAGGATGCATGGAATATGGAATACCTATTAAATATGGAATTATGCCCTGGGAAGAAGTGGATCATAATTTGTTTAACAGGGTTAAAGGGATAGTAATACTTAAAATGTAAAAAAAAATATGTTGTAGGGTTTATCCCCCTGAGTAAAACAAGAGTACTCCCACTGCTGAAAGGTGTTTCATTCAAAAGTTATTAATTTTCAAAGTTGAATTTTTTAGGTGCAATATCACAGTGGCCTGAAATTGTACAGTGGTGCTGTTGCTACACCATCCTATGGAGATTTATGGTCAACTGACCAGAGTTGTCCATAGGATGGTGTAGCAACAGCGCCACTGTACAATTTCAGGCCACTGTGATATTGCACCTAAAAAATTCAACTTTGAAAATTAATAACTTTTGAATGAAAGACCTCTCAGCAGTGGGAGTACTCTTGTTTTACTCAGGGGGATAAACCCTACAACATATTTTTTTTTACATTTTAAGTATTACTATCCCTTTAAAGGTTCATTATCCATTATCCATTATAACACTGTGTACTGTTGGTCATCATTTTGTCACAGAGTGACTAAGAAATAAAGACACTTGACGATAAAATTAAATAAACTTTATTTAAACACAAAATTAGCAGCAATGATAATACACTTTCACGAGACCAGGGAAGAACAGTGCACACACTTTCTTCACCCTTCACTATGCAAGTGTGTTGTGACCCACGTCTGTACCCTGACGCTAGGGTAAACCCAGGAAATAGGAGCGAGGGACTCCAGAACACTGGAGCAACACAGTAGTGACTCTAACTCCACCACCTTCTGGAGGCCAGGTGTGAGGACAGTGCAAGACAATTCCTCAACCCTTCACTAGGCAGGTGTAGCTAGTATTCGTACGGCCTTTGGTAACCTTCACAAGACTAGATAGGAGGACAGTGCACGGCACTTCCTCGATCTTTCACCAGGCAGGTAAGGAATAGCGCAACTAGGGTATACAGGAGGCAAGGTAAAACGGCACCAGAATGCTAGGTGAGGCAACAACCAAACCGGACTTAGACCACAGGAGGTCAGTAACACGGACTGACTGACAAGCACTGCTACAGGGGTAGCAAGCGCGGTGAAACGGTAGGCCCAGGCAAAAAGGATCTCAATAGATGGGCTGGGTAGCCGAGGCTGGTAATAACAAGCAGGAGGTCAACAGAGGGAGAGTAGTCAGAGGAAGCCAGGAGTCAGAGCCGTATCGGGTAGTCATACGAACCCAGGAGTCAGAGCCTAATCGGATAGTCAGACAGAGCAGGAGTAATACACAGGAACAGCAATGGATCAACACAGCACTGGGCTCAGGTAAACCATGAAAGGGCACTGGTAACTGGAAATGCTGAGGCCTTTAAGGCCTAGTAGGAGGGCGGAGAGATTACATCACTAACCAGTGACCTATAAGAACAGCGACCTGCATAGAGCGACAGCCAGGAAGTAACAAGGTTGCTGTTACAGCAACTAAACACTGGAGGCAATCACGGGCACCGTGATACATTTTAACATGTGTTTCTTTAGTGCAACATTCTAAAATAATTAAAAATAAATGTGAAAGGTGATCAAATGTGGCAATAACTGGTGTGGGCAATTATTTTAGCTTGAGGGACACATTTCTGTTCAAAATGAATGTGAAACGCGTGAGCATGTGTGTGTGTATACATATTAATTCTTTCATAGACTACAATTGGATTGGTCCACAATCACTCAGTTTTGAACAAAGAGCACTAAAACCTTTGAGATGCAGAGGTGAGTAGTGGCCATTGTGAAGATTTCCTGATTCTCTGACACAAGGAGAAGGAAGGTGCCTTTGTGTGGCTCAGCCCTGAGGGAAAGAAGATGCATTAAGGAGTGATAAGGAAATGATAAAGTGGAGATCACTTCTCCAGTGCGATAAACTGTCCAGTTCCAACGTTATTCTATGGCTAAGGGCGAGATGTTCAAAAAGTCATCATAATGAAAAAATTGTTGGATCATCAGTTGGTGGTAAAAGAAGGATAATATGTCATAAAGACTTTAAAATGATGGTAAGAAGATCTTAATGAACATTGCCCTTAAAAATTCTGATGTTAAAAATTTCTTTGATTTTGTCTTTGAAATGAACATTTTCAAGAAACAAACATTTTTTGGCTCTAAAACAATACATTTTCAAACAAAGAAATACTATTTTTTAGCAGTTAAAGGGATAGTAATGTTTCACAAAACAGCTGCTCCAATTAATCTTCTTAATATTTGGGCCATGGAGAGTGGTATTTCAATACTGTCAGAGTTGTAGTTTAAGAGTAATTGAATGATAAAGTATCCCCCTCCCATCCCTTTTACCTAGTGCAAGCCGTCTCCCCTCAGATGTGGAACTTAACCGGACAGATCACATCAAGGGACCATCTTCTTACTGTGAGCATAAGGAAAACCCTGCCCCCATTGACAGGTGTTTCAGGTTTTTCCCTTATGTTCACTGAAGACTGTCCCTCTCTGCAATCCATCCGGACAGTCTTGCTGCTCTGAGGTGAGCAGTGTTACATCAGTAAAAGGAGCGGGAGGGGGATACTTTAGCTTTCAATTACTCTTGAGCCACAGCTCTGACAGTATTGAAATGACACTCTCCAAGGCCCAAATACTGTGAAAATTAATTGTGAAACATTACTATTCCTTTAACTCTATAGTATTGCATCTTTCTCCTGATAACAGTAATTTAATTTGTTTTCTCCAAGTTTAGACCATTTTTATTTTGTTGGGAAAAGATGATGTTAATCAGACAAAAAAGTGACAGTTAGAAGAATATTTTTTTCTGAAAATACCTTATAATATGACTGTACATCAAACCACTCCCACATTTAAGACAGCTTTTTCCCTTTGACAGAGATAGCAGAATGGGATGCAAATAATGATGGAAATGTGTGAGAACTGATGGACTATGGCATAAGCCCTTTTTTATTCTGATTACAGACAATTTCAGTTAGCACCACTTTTTGAACATCTCACCTATCTTTCTGCGAAAGTGACGGTAGTGCTGGTGAAAATTCTTGCTCAGGGAATTTATAAAGAAATGTCACTAACTATGACAATTTAGTGACAGATATAATTTGTTCTTAAGCATCCCAAGCGTTAACATCAGATTATTAAAGCCATATATAGAATGATGCCCTTACCCATTTATAACTAAGATCTGACATTATAGGCTGCTGCCGTGGCTTAAAGGGATAGTAATGTTTCATAATAAAAGCAGCTCTAATTAATCATCATAGTATTTGGACCTTGGAGAGTGTTATTTTAATTCTGTCAGAGTTGTAGTTTTACTGATGTAACACTGCTCAGCCAGAGCAGCAGGGAGTGTCCAGGTAGATTGCAGAGAGGGACAATCTTCAATTAAGATAAGGGAAAAAGCTGAAAAACTTGTCAAGGGGGGCAGGGCTTTCATTGTTCTCATAGGAAGAAGATTGTCCCTGCTGTTATCTGTCTGGTCTATGGACCAGATTCCACATCTGAGGGGAGGTGGCTTACACTAGGTAAAAAGGGCGGGAGGGGAAACTTTATCCTTCAATTACTCTTGAACCACAACTCTGACAGTATTGAAATAACACTCTCTATGGCTCAAATAATATGACGATTAATTTGAGCTGCTGTTTTTGTGAAACATTACTATCCCTTTAATGACAATTCTTAAAAAAACACAAAGAATTTTTTTTTATAAAACCCCCCATATTTCCAACAGAAAAAATGGAGCAATTACAGGTCAAAACAATAGAACTATAGTGGACATCTGTAAATTCCCATTGATTTAATTGGGGCTGTTAACCTCTTGTATGCTATAGAGGTCGCCAATGCATTGGAAACCTCTCTAGGATTATAAGCTTCATTTAAATCAATGGGTATTTTGGGAATTTAAATCTGTACCCCTGTGGTACAGTTGATTTGTTCCAGAACTGCTCTACTTCAGCTTCATAAATAAGGCCTTATCACTTCCAAGACATCTATCAAGCTATGGTGAAGCAGGAAAGGTAGTCGGCACAGAGCATATGTAAGACTAGATACAAGTAGATAGTTTACAGGGGGTTAGCATCAAGTACTGAGTACACAGGTCCAAACAGACACAGACTGCAAGGGATGAACAAGAACTCTCTGCAATGCCAGTCTAACATGGAATCCACTAAATATCCCCACATACAGTTACTGAAACCTAACTTCAGCATGTAAGGGGTACCTTGAGTAAAAAAAGTTAAAAGCCACTGCTTAATCATATTAAAAAACAAAAAAAACCTGCTATATCATTAATTCTTTATTTTCGTAAAATATTTAGATGACAGAGATGCCTCCAATGCATCTTTGACTCTGGCATCCAAAAGATTAACTTACACCATTAGGAGGTAAAACATTTGGTTTTTCCACTTAAAAAGTGTTAAATGTAATTTTGGCTTATTATACATTTCCCTAGCCTGATATTATGTATCTTTATCCAGATTATACCAATCTTATTATTTGCAAACAGAGAGCTAGTGAAAATGTCCAATAATTTAAATGGTGCGTTTAACACCTTGATTGGTAGACAGTTCTCCAACACGTTGCTCCATATGTCTTCCTCTTTACATTATTCAGTTCGGCCCTAGATGAGTAAACAAAAATGTGTGAGACGATTATTTTCCTCTATCTCATGATTGGCTTTTACACTATATACAGTATTTATTAAAACAAATTACAGGGGGTTATTCGGTTAAAGTTTTGATCTTCAAACATTAGCAAAAATTTCTAATACATTTGATGGCATTAACCTTGCTTTAATATTAGTTGTTGGTGCATATATATATATATATATATATATATATATATATATATATATAACAAGAAATGGAGCAATGCCCATGCTAGAAATAAGCACTCGCAGGTCTTGCTTGCAGAGTTTGCGTTTATTGTCAGCGTTTCGACCCACTCAAGGACCTTCCTCAAGACCTTGAGGAAGGCCCTTGAGGGGGTCGAAACGTTGACAATAAACACAAACTCTGCAAGAAAGACCTGCGAGTGCTTATTTCCAGCATGGGCATTGCTCCATGTCTTGTTTTATAATTATGTATTTGGATTTTTATTTATTTATTTAGAAAATGTTTTACCAGGATTCATAGCACCGAGGCAATCATACATTTATACTGACATAGTAAAGGAGTTCCCATTTTCTTGTCTATTTATTTCTAGATATTTTTTTTTTTTTTGCAGTCTAATGTTTTGTTCACTCAGGCTTTCCTCATGCACGTGATTGACTTTATTGTCATGTAATCTATTGTCATGCAATGTTTTGAGTAAACATTATAAACATAATCAGTATTTTTTTTTTCATGTAATATTTGGTTTGATTGAGTGCACTTTGCACATATGATAAACCTTTCTTTGTCACTTTTTCTTCTGTCTCCCACATGATTATCTTTTTTACTGTATCAACAATTTTTGTAATTGAATGTTATGTTCAATCAAGTGCACTTCAAGTGAACAATCTACTTTTTTCATAAAAAGTCTTTACTGCGCATACATAAATCTGCAATAAATTCCTGTATGTAAAACATTTTGGAGCTCAATATCTCAAAAATTGGAATTGAACCAGTGATCAATAAGCAGTAAGTACAAGGACTGCCTCTTCTACAAGATCTATCTCTGTGGTAGATTTCAAAGAAATCCATTCAAGCAGGTTTTGCTGAAGTCCTGTCTAATTTTTTTCGTGAAGGCAAAAAAATTATAATAGATAGGTTTAGGCTAAATGTCCTGGGTTTATTGGTCCTTAACCTCAAAATTTCTTGTTTATTAATTAATCTTTTTTTTAAAGTTACAGGCATTGCAAACTCTGCATTTAATGGGCCATTTGAACTTTAACTTAAAGGGATAGTAATACTTTGTTTTAACTTTATTTTATTTTGTAGGCATTAAAAAACATGAAGAATGATATAAGTCTTATCTCTCAAACCTTTATGGTTTAAGAGATATTCACAAAGTATCCCCCCCCCCTGTTCAACCAGATCAGAAGGGAGGTGCCCAGGTAGACTGCAGAGAGGGACAATCTTCAATTAAGATAAGGGAAAAAGCTGAAAAACGTGTCAAGGGGGGAAGGGATTTTTTATGCAAAGAAGATTGTCCCCTTCTGTTATCTGTCTGGTCTATGGACTGCATTCCACATCTGAGAAGAGATGACTTACACTAGGTAAAAGGGGCGGGAGGGGAAACTTTGCTTGTGAATATCTCATAAACCATAAAGGTTTGAGAGACAAGACTTATATCATTCTTCATGTTTTTTAATGCCTACAAAATAAAATAAAGTTAAAACGAAGTATTACTATCCCTTTAAGATATATTTATTGCTAACAGCACAATATTTTTGTAAACTACACAAGCTGATGTAATTAGCAAAGAACTCTGTATTACCTGGGACATCTGCATTTTCCCTTAGGCAATACTTGCTGCAGCTTTGTCTAAGAGATAAGAAACACATTAAACCTACATTGTACGTAGGCAATGAAAGATGAGAAAGTTATTTTACAAAGAAACAAGCCACAGAGCATACTTTTTATTTTATCAGAGGAGAGTTCTTCAGTTATTCAATGATGACAGACAATGAAAATAGAGAAATGAGGCAGTGGTCAGGGGAAACCGAGACAGTACCATTAAATTGGGTAATACTAACTACCCCATGACATACTTGAAAACAAGAGAAAATCTCAATTTATCCTTCCTGATAAAATACTTTGACATTATTATCTGTAACATTATAAAGAATAGAACTGTGTGGAAGATAGATCACAGCCGTGGGACTTGTGAGCACCATTATGCAGTCAAGTATAGATTTGCTGGTACTCTACAACAGACCTCTCTAGCTCCCCTTTCTGACTCTGTCATTTACTGCTAGGGTCTCACTCCCCTCCCTCTGCTCAGTACAGCCTTCCACAGACACTCCACCCTGCATGTACCTCAACAACAGTTCAAACACTCCCCCTTCCCCTCAGACAGGCATTTCAATTATGCCACATCCAGCACACACATCACTACAAGGTTCCACTCTCCTCTCAGCACAGCCCACCCCTGACATTTCACCCGGCACATGATCCAACTCTTCTTGCTCCCTCAGTACAAAAGTATAGCTCCCCACAATCACCCCAGCCAGCGTACAGACCTCACCACCAGTTCTCACTCTCACCCCTGCCCTCATCAGCCTCTCAATGACACCCCATCGAACTATCCTCATTAAGTACAGGTCCCAAAGCTTCCTCTCTCCTCACTTCTTCAGTACAGCA
Source organism: Rhinophrynus dorsalis (assembly GCA_037306005.1). Taxonomy (NCBI): domain Eukaryota; kingdom Metazoa; phylum Chordata; class Amphibia; order Anura; family Rhinophrynidae; genus Rhinophrynus; species Rhinophrynus dorsalis. The sequence continues at coordinate 16,183,965 of CM074728.1, forward strand.
CCCACTTAATCTCACATTAACTAAACTTCCACATAATTTCCCACCCTCTTCACTCCCTCAGTATGGCACCCATATTATACCCCAGACTGCAAATACTTTACAATCAGCTCACATTCTCCTAGTACCCCTCAGCGTAGCCCCTACAGACACTTTATAATTACCCATTGCCACCTCAACTCTCACCTTGGTATACTCATCAACTAAAATGTCCCCTAACATATACCTCACCATCTGCTCCAAACACCTACTTCCCCCCTTTAATACAGTCTGTATCTCACACCTCATCCAAGTGACACTATCATCAATCGCTTCTGTTCCCATCAATTGCTTCTGCACAACCAGTGAAGGTTTGTGACAATGCTGCCACCATCATAACCTCATAGGGGACAAAAGATGATAAAATTAAACAACATGATAGTTATAATAATCTAATATTAAATAGGTATTCAGTAATACATTCAAAAGTTGGACAGATTATTTTCCTGCATCCTTCTTTAAAGAGACACTGTCACCTTTCCAAGTCCTCCCCTCAGTGGGAGCTTCCATCTTGTTGCAAACTGATCTCGGGGACCATAAACATTTGCAAAATCTCCATTGATAGAAATGGCACTTTTAAACCCTTTAAATGCTAGAGAAGTCTCCAATACATGGCTTATGTGATGTAATAACCATGTTTGGCTAAGGAAAGGTTCTCAGATTTATTGCACACCAGTAACTAACGCTGAAATGAATGTGTCAGTTATAGGCAAGGTTCACATAACAGGACAACAATGGCAGAGGGCTCAGTAATGAGCCCAAAGCCATCATAAGGCCAGAGGCCCACAGGCCTTTTTCCTCCCCCACTGTCTGGGGAAAGGGTAGCCCAAAACTAGAACAATAGCTGGTGGGAAGGTAAGAGGGCATGTAGGAGTGGATGTAGGCCCTGGGATGGTAGATTTACTTTTTTTGTTTTTACCCACCAACCCTAACCCAGCTGATTTGTATCTCCTAGATCTGCATCCACAACGGGAGATATTCACAAGTAGGCCAAGTTGTTCTCCTGGGTAGCTACTATCCAACTTTAGTGGTTCTCCCAGTCACAGCCAGTACAGCACAGCCAAGGCGGTTCCAGTGCAGGGACTTCTGACCCAACAACCAGGTCACTTTTAGGGAATGTGATTGACAGGATGCACTGAGGTATGGGGAGGCAGTGTGGGCGGACCCTGGCAGATTAGCAACACCTAATTCATCTCCTTCAGTTTGACGCAGCCACTGCTGAGGGTTTGGCTATGTGGCAACCACAAGGCATGAGAAGTTTCCTCTTCCCCCACCTGTAGGTGGATGGGCACAGGTGCTGGCCCACACCACAGCTATGGGCCTGGGGCACCGTGTGGGGAATTTTGGGAGGATTCTCCTCAGGGATAACTTAAACAGGTCAAATCCATTTAATAAAAGCAGTGACCTCTTTATTTGCCACCTATTTCTGTGTCTGTGCCTCAGGGGTGGACTGGCCATTTGGGCATTCTATCACAGATTGAGGTCCCATGAGCGAGGGGGGCCCGCCGCCGCTTTTATACAGACTTAAAGTATAAATGTACTGTCCGCCAGCCTGCTGCATAGGGGCCCGCCGCACACCTGTTCCTTTTATAATGTGCCGCTCTGCTCAGTGAGGCCACACAGTACCCACCCAGGCCATCCAGTACCCCTCAGGCCAGCAACTACCCCCCCCAGGTCCGCAACCACACTCCAGGGCAGCCAACAATCCCCCAGACCATCCAGTGCCCCCCAGGCCATCCAGTGCCCCCAGACCATCCAGTACCCCTCAGACCAGCAACTACCCCCAGGCCTGCAACTACCCTTCAGTGTAGACAACAACCCCCCAGACCATCCAGTACCTCCCAGTGCCCCTCAGGCCAGCAACTACCCTCCAGGGCCGACAACAACCCCCCAGACCATCCAGTAGCCCCCATACCATCCAGTCCCCCTCAGGCCAGCAACTATCCCCGAGGTCTGCAACTAGCCGCCAAGCCCGCAACAACCCTCCAGGGCAGACAAGAACCCCCCGGCCATCTAGTACCCCTCAGGCCAGCTACTACCCCCCAGGTCTGCAACTATCCCCCAGGTCTACAACTATCCTCCAAGATAGGCAACAACCTCCCTGTCCATCCAGTAACCCCCAGGACATCCAGTACCCCTCAGGTCTGCAACTACCCTTCAGGGCAGACAACAACCCCCCAGGCCATCCGGATGATGTCATGGGGTGGGGCCAATGATGTAATTGGGCAGGAGACCTAGACCTCTTTTTGGACCAGGGGCCCTGGGTCCTGTCAGTCCGCCCCTGCTGTGCCTTGCTTTTTCATTTGCCCAGTATATGGTCAGTCCGCCTATCACTTTGCTTCCCAACAGTGGCCAAGAAGCCAAACAGTAAACAGTGAATAACCTAAAAAACAAAATTATAAGATTAAATATGAATAAACATCAGCATGAAACTGACAAAATTAAGTTCCAGCAACTGGTTTTCATTGTGATTAGGGTAATCTAAAATTACATTTAGCTTTTTACAGATATTAGCTAATAATATATGATATTCAACAGTATACAACCCTATTTTATTTTAAGCAGTGTACTTTTACAGGGATAGTAATACTTAAAATGTAAAAAAAAAATATGTTGTAGGGTTTATCCCCCTGAGTAAAACAAGAGTACTCCCACTGCTGAGAGGTGTTTCATTCAAAAGTTATTAATTTTCAAAGTTGAATTTTTAGGTGCAATATCACAGTGGCCTGAAATTGTACAGTGGCGCTGTTGCTACCCGATCCTATGGACCACTCTGGTCAGTTGACCATAAATCTCCATAGGATGGTATAGCAACAGCGCCACTGTACAATTTCAGGCCACTGTGATATTGCACCTAAAAATTCAACTTTGAAAATTAATAACTTTTGAATGAAACACCTTTCAGCAGTGGGAGTACTCTTGTTTTACTCAGGGGGATAAACCCTACAACATATTTTTTTTACATTTTAAGTATTACTATCCCTTTAAGCTTCCAGAGAAACATAAAACACTTAGCTGTACTTGTCCAAGCAAGCAGATGAACTAAAAGTTCAATAGTAGAATAATTAAGCTCAGTAGTCACATAAGACACAACTGATACATTTAAAGGGGATACCCCTATACAAGTTAGGCTTATTAGTATTTAGTGATAATGTTTAAAATGTTATTTATTTCTTTTTAAAAAAAACACTATTTGGGCTAAAATTACTGCTTACAGAGTGCCCTGCACCCTACTTCCGCATACACTGCTCTTGCCGCAGTTTGATGCTCTGCCTCTGCTCCCTTCTCACTATCCAGCCTCCTCCAGTGACGGAGGCTTTCTGTCTGTAAGCTGGAGCGATCTCATAGGCAGAGATCGATATCTAGCCAATGAGAGCGCTCCAGCTGACAGACAGAAAGCCCCCGTCACTGGAGGAGACTGGATAGTGAGAAGGGAGCAGAGGCAGAGCATCAAACTGCGGCAAGAGCAGTGTATGCGGAAGTAGGGTGCAGGGCACTCTGTAAGCAATAATATTAGCCCAAATAGCGTTTTTTTTGTTTTTTTTAAATAATTAACATTTTAAACATTATCGCTATATACTGTACCTAATAAGCCTCACTTGTATAAGTGTGAGAGATCCCTTTTAAGAAAAGAAGTGTAAGAAAATATGGAAAATACCAATATGATTCCACTTGGAAAATGTGTGCTGGAACTGATTTCTAAGTGTTATGCCTGCCTAACTCTAAGTTACTAAGCTTCTTATACCAGAAATGGTACTCTGTCCTCTACTTTTATCCGGGGGGGCAGTGGGGAGATGTATGGGTATTTTGGGGTGTTGCTTTACTCTTTAGGTTGTTAACACTATGTATTAACACAGCACAGAAGAAAATGTAGTAACTGTACTCCATGTTCTAGTCTACGTGATGAGGGGTGCATTCATGGTTTGGCTCACTTTAAAGTCTTAAAGGGATAGTAATACTTCATTTTATCTTTATTTTATTTTGTAGGCATTAAAAAAACATGAAGAATGATATAAGTCTTATCTCTCAAACCCTTATGGTTTAAGAGATATTCACAAGCAAAGTTTCCCCTCCCGCCCCTTTTACCTAGTGTAAGCCATCTCTTCTCAGATGTGGAATGCAGTCCATAGACCAGACAGATAACAGAAGGGGACAATCTTCTTCCTATTAGAACAATGAAGGCCCTGCCCCCCTTGACAAGTTTTTCAGGTTTTTCCCTTATTTTAATTGAAGATTGTCCCTCTCTGCAATCTACCTGTGCACCTTCCTTCTGATCTGGCTGAACAGTGTTACATCAGTAAAAGGGGCGGGAGGGGGATACTTTGTCATTGAATTACTCTTGAACTACAACTCTGACAGAACTGAAATAACACTCTCCGAAGTCCAAATACTATAATGATTAATTAGAGCTGCTTTTATTATGAAACATTACTATCACTTTAATGACAGTGGAGTGTGTGTGCTGGAATACAATATAGAGTATATATATATGCTCTAGTGCATGCCCTGATGTGCAGGCATGTGTAGGAAACCAATGTACCAGAGCAGAAAATCTGAGCTGAGCTGGTACTTTTGCACATCATAACCTAAAAAATCCTTAAAGAAACAGTAACCACAAGAAATTACATTTACCAGAGACCTTAAAATAAGATCAAAACCCCAGTTTTCCAGAGAATCAGCACAGAGTTAAACAGTATAGGAGAACTGGTTGCATGACGTCCCGTGTTGTCCAATGGATAAAGCAGTCATCTCCAACTTTTGAAGGGATCTCAGACTCCCTTCCAACAGTCCGCTCATCCTCCTCCTGCCTTCCACGTCATGTGAAAGAACACGGTAAGACTGGAAGCAGCTGAGATCACCTGCATTTAGTTTCTCCTTTTCTTCAAACTGCTAATACTGGAAGCTGCAGTAATGAGTATGGGTGTTGGATGGTTATCCTTAAAGGGATAGTAATACTTCGTTTTAACTTTATTTTATTTTGTAGGCATTAAAAAAACATGAAGAACAATATAAGTCTTATCCCTTAAACCTTTATGGTTTAAGAGATATTCACAAGCAAAGTTCCCCTCCCCGCCCCTTTTACCTAGTGTAAGCCATCTCTTCTCAGATGTGGAATCCAGTCCATAGACCAGACAGATAACAGCAGGGGACAATCTTCTTCCTATGAGAACAATGAAAGCCCTGCCCCCCTTGACAAGTTTTTCAGGTTTTTCCCTTATCTTAATTGAAGATTGTCCCTCTCTGCAGTCTACCTGGGCACCTTCCTTCTGATCTGGTTGAACAGGGGAGGGATAATTTGTTTGTGAATATCTCTTAAACCATAAAGGTTTGAGAGATAAGACTTATATCATTCTTCATGTTTTTTTAATACCTACAAAATAAAATAAAGTTAAAACGAAGTATTACTATCCCTTTAAAGACAGAGCCAGTCTTGCAAATGTCTGCCTCATCTACAACTGAAGTGCTGGCTCCCTCATGCCAACGGAGATCCTCAGAACACCACAGACAGCAGCAGTGGATGCAGCAGGCAAAAGCAGGTTTAATGCCCACTGTCATATCTTCTTGTTAAATGTGGTACCGTGTTAGCCATAGAAAATACAGGAGACTAGTACAGTAAAAATGCTACCTTTATAGGAAGATACCACAATGTACCTCATACAAATGAAGCTGAAAGAAATATTTTTTTACTCTGCTAGTCCCCTGCATCTTGGTGTTAGTGTTCTTGTAATAATTCAGCAACAGCTAACCGTTTCATAAGGGACTTATGCAAAAAAGCAAATGATGAGCAATTCTGAGGCATACCAAAATAAACATTCTCCAAATTCCATTGATTAAAATGAGGCTTTTGGTCATAATGAACTTCTATTTGTTTCCTATGGCTCAGTTCCCCAATGCCCTAAGACAGCAGTAGTCAATCTTTCAGTCTCTAACTTTTGTAGGGTTGCCACCTTTTCTTCAAAAAAATACCAGTCGTGACATTCCCTCCATAGACTTAACATTGGACAGAAGCCAGTTTTTTGGCTGGGTGACAACCCTAACCTATTGAGGACTACAATTCCCATCAACGTCAACCAACCAGTGGATCTTTGTGGAATGTGGGAATTGTAGTCCCTATTAGCTAGAGGTCATAACATTGACTACCCCTGACCTAAGATAAGAAGACCACAAAGTTATCAGCAGGGATTCCTGCCTCAGGCCTGGTATGTTCCTGAAACCAGACTCCACAAATGAACAAGATAAACAAATATCTTCTTCTGCTCCTGACTGTGGCACGGAATTGATACAGCTGCAAATGAGACAGAACCTTGTGAATGGAATCATCCACTCTAGGAGCATTCCCAGCCTTAAATCATATATTTAGCTGCAAAAATGTCAAAACCAAACATTTTACATGATTTAGAGTTAACCATTGCATGCACCACATGTTATGTAGACAGAATAACATCTGCCTGTACTGAAACCTGTCACCACACGTTTTATCTCCAACCAACAAAACTCCAAATAAAAAAAGAAAATGCAAATTGCGTAACAGGCCTGACTACTGCTACCCCGCTGGTCAGTGATTCGTATAACATTCTGCTTGGAAACAAGAACCCTGTCTACAGTTCTGAGTTAGAGAGGCTGGTGTACTAAGAAGCAATTGAGGAGCAGAACAATTGCACCATAACAGACAAGTAGAAATTCCCCAAATTCCCATTCAGTAAATGGGGATATTAACCACTTAAAGGGATAGTAATACTTCGTTTTAACTTTATTTTATTTTGTAGGCATTAAAAAAACGTGAAGAATGATATAAGTCTTATCTCTCAAACCTTTATGGTTTAAGAGATGTTCACAAACAAAGTATCCCCCCCCTGTTCAACCAGATCAGAAGGGAGGTGCCCAGGTAGACTGCAGAGAGGGACAATCTTCAATTAAGATGAGGGAAAAAGCTGAAAAACTTGTCAAGGGGGGAAGGGCTTTCATTGTTTTCATACAAAGAAGATTGTCCCCTTCTGTTATCTGTACTGTCATACAACCAGACTCACATCTGAGAAGAGATTGTTTACAGTAGGTAAAAGGGGCGGGAGGGGTACTTTGCTTGTGTATATCTCAAACCATAAAGGTTTGAGAGATAAGACTTATATCATTCTTCATGTTTTTTTAATGCCTACAAAATAAAATAAAGTTAAAACGAAGTATTACTATCCCTTTAAATGCTAGAAAGGTCACAACGCATTGGTTTGCAATACTGTGGATACCTCTTTAGCATTTTGTGGGTTTAAAGCGCCATTTACAGTGGACCTGTTAGATTAGTTCATTTTAAATAAAATGAAAAACTGCCTATACAAGTTGAATATAGACAAATTGGCCAGTACACCCTGCAATTTATAGCTTCCTAGCTCATTTTTTTCTGGGTAAGGCTCAATACTTATCAGCACCCCCTCGTATGTTTACAGGACATTTTTTGTTAACAAAAGTAGATTTGGTGAAATTAACACTTATTGGTGGCAAAGTAAGGCACTATATGCTAATTTGTTTCTATACTGGGCCAGTATTATCACACACTGTGCTATGAGTGTAACACACACACACACACACACACACACACACAATTTCTACCAGCACAGCATGCAACTTTTGGTCTCAGACTAAGCTAATTAGCATACTGTAATATGATTATAATACAGTGCTGCAATGTGTAGCAATGCATTCCACACCACTCTGGTTCTTAACCCTTTGCGTGCCAGAGGGGTTAATGGGTTAATCACCAAGAACAACAAGAACTGGGCCTTCCTTCTTATTATTCAGGCACTGGAATGTGGAATTGAGATGCTACCTTCTGAAAGGAATCCAGTAATCTACTACAAACATTTCCCACATCTGGACTAACAAATATCTAGTCCTCGAGATAATGTAATATAGCCAGCAAACCTGCTTCTTCTCTAATTACCCTGTAATTAAGAACCTGAAAATAGTAACATTCTATGGAACACAACAAGGGTAAACACATCATACAAAAATTCACCCCCAGGAGGTGATAACAGTTCAGGTGTAGGAAGAAGCCAAATATCAGACTCATTAGGTCGAATGTATAAATGCAGCAGTGCAGACCCACTGGTGTCAACTTCAAACTCTAGCAGCTGTAGCATATGATGGATCAATCTAGAATATACCCGAGAACAAACTCCTCTGGAGTTGGATTCCCTCTGACACTCAAAGGTTTATTGCCAGAAAGCCCAGCACGCAATTCCTATAGCTTTCACAGGGAAATGTGGTACACATGCACCCATAACTCTGAGCCTTGCTTAGTACATTGATCTAAGCACAAGGTAGAGGAAAGGAGCCTCTGAAACACCAGCGCACTGCCCCCCTGGTGCAAACAGCATTAAGGAGAGGAAATCTGGCATATGGAGCTTAGTGCTTTGATGTCAGGCAAGTATAGGGAATCAAAATCAATTCCAGAGCTTGATTTAGTGTGGAATTGGTATTGTACATTTGCCTAAGTGTCTGATTTAGCAAACTGCCAAGACCTACTCTAACATCAAGGCCTACCGTGCATAGTGAATCCTACGCTTTATCAATGTCTTCATGCTCTCTTATGACTTAAGTGGCGGTTCCCAATTTTACCCTCAAGAATCTCCAACAGGCCATGTCTTCCGGATTTCTTTTCTTGAAAACAGGTGAGTTAATCCAAAGCTTGGTCAATTAATTAACTTACCTATGCACAATTAGGGAATTCCTGAAGACCTGGCCTGTTAAGCTTCTCTGAGGAGAGAGACTTGGGAGCCACTGCCTTAGAGCAATGCTTCTCAGACTTTTTGCTGTGGAGAACCCTTTAGTTTTACACAAAATCTCTTTGAAACCCTAAAAATCAAACTCTTTAATCCCTTGATTGCTAACGAGGCCTTCAGTACATTGCTTTCAAGGATTCAAGAGGTTAACATAGTAAATAAATATCACATATATTTGAATGCTAGTTGATGCCGGTTATGTAAGGGTAAATTGTTAGGCTACACTTTATCAGGTAAATGTTACCAGGTAATTGTACCATTAAAATGCCTCACATTAATTTTTTCTGTGGAACCCCTTGAATTCCATCAGGGATTTTGGGGTTCCACAGAATGCAGCTCGAGAATCATTGCCTTAAAGGTTCTAACACCAGCTCGAAACACATGAGAATAGTAAAGGGATGGTACGAAAAGTGGTAGTCATTTGTGCAGTATACTCTTTCCATTTACTAGCTGTCCGTAACCCTTTAAGGGCCAGAGGGGTTCACGACACATTGCCAAACAATGTGTAGCACAATCCTCTGGTCTTTAAAGTGGAACTACCACCCCTAAAAATCTTGAACTCCAATAATTCCCCATCTGGCAACTAGCTGCTCAGTAGCGCTAGTCGCCAGAATTATTACCATGTTAAATAGAATTATCCATTGTTCCCGGACTGACAGGCAGCACGGAGCTCAGACATCTTACCATAGTGACGTCTGTACTCCTGCTCTGTCAGTCCCTTTTGGAGCCAAACGGCTCCTAGCAACGCCTCCTAGACCTGGCTGAGACCGACAGCGTAGGTGTGCGGATGTCACTATGGAAAGATGTCTGCACTCCGTCCTGCCTGTCAGCCCGAGAACAATGGATAATTCTGTTTAACAAGGTAATAATTCTGGTGACTAGCGCTACTGAGCAGCTAGTCGCCAGATGGGGAATTATTGGAGCTCAAGTTTTTTAGGGGTGGTAGTTCCGTTTTAAAGGGTTAAGATTCTGTACTGAACTGAGATTTCGTAGGCCACTACATAATGGGATATGTAGTCTAGCAGCAGCTGGAGGGCCTCCTGGTACCCACCCCTGACCTAGCATCTCATGCAGAAATTAAAAGGGGAGAAATTCTGGGGCAAATTAACTACATCCTTGAGGGAAAAAAGAAAATCCCCTTTGAAGCAAAGCAAGGCCTTCTCTAGCATTCAAGTGGTTAATGCCCTATTTAAGACTAAAGAGGTGAATCAATGTGTTGTGAACCCCTTTGGGCTTAAAGGGAAAGTAATGTTTCCGTATGAACAAAGCTGTAATCCTTCCTTGTAGTGCCTACAACTGATCAGTTATATTAGTAATGTTGAATTGAAACAAATTTGCTCCATATTCTCTGAAATTATATTATAAATTGTTCCCCTCATACCCTTATAGTTTGAGCCTCAGAGCTGGAATGGGACAATCTTCTTTCAGTATACAGAAAAACCTACCCTTCTTTGTCAAGGGGGTCAGAGTTGTCCTTATGCAGATTGTGCTTCATAGCAATCTGTCCGGTCAAGTGACCAGATTTCAGATCTCAGGGGATGTGGCCTAGCATTCTGTAAAAGGGCATGAGGGTGACAATTTATATATTATTTCAGAGAATATAGAGAGAATTCAGCATTACTAATGGAACTGATTAGTTGTATGCACTACAAGGAAGGATTGCAGTGTTGCTCATATGGAAACATTACTATGCTTTAATAGGATTAAATCAGTGGGACATTTTCATATGATTCCTAGCATGCTCCAGAACTGCTCATCTTTTGCTTACAGTGGAGTTCCTATTTTCCCCAAACACCCCAAGCTGGTCCATTCCTATGCATTAATACTGCACTGTGCATCTGCATTGCGTCATACTGGTACTGTAGAGCCATTACTATATCTCCCAAATGTCCTTCTTTAGTACAGTCAGACTGTCATTGAGAACCATATCCCTCTTTCCTGTACAGGTGTCCCTCTTTTTAGGTGATCAGACTGGGTGTTCTGTATATAAACATTGCTCCACAGCAATAAAACTCACATTAAAAGAGATACTAATACATTTATTAAAGTTGGTGTCCAAGTCTTCTTTACTTTTTTTTAACATGTAAAGTTGTATTTTATCACTTACAGGTCTGTAGCGCTATTCAAGCTGAAAGGATCCCCCTTCACCCCTTTCCCTGTGTCACTCTGCCTCTCTGTCTGGTTCAGATGGAGCACGGTGAGGGACAATCTTCAGTAAGCAAAAGGAAAATCATGTCCTCCTTCATCAAGTGGGACAGAGTTTTCCTTACATTTACTGTGTGAAGATTGTCCCTCGCTGCATCCGTCCGGTTCCATGACCAGATTCCAGGTCTAATAGGAGGCGGCCAGAAGAAGTGGGAGGGGGATCCTTTTGTGCTTGAATAGTGCTTGAACTACAAACCTGTAAGGAATGAAATACAGAGCTGCATGTTAAAAAAATAAATAAAGAAGACTTGGACATTGACTTTAATATTACAATCCCTTCGATATATGTGTTTATGTTATTATTGTAAATAAACTACTTTGATCTTGCTCTATATCATTTATTTAGTCACATAAAGAGGTATAAATAGGTCATGAAATAACCTAATATTTCTGAGTAATGCCCCACTACAACCATGACCCCAGCAACATCACCTAAAACAAGTGTCCTTCTTTGGCCATATGAAATGTTGGGTGTATGCAAGTCCAGGGCATGTGGTATAGATCAAATAAAGACACATGACACTTACTTGGGTAAAAACCAGGCCACAGCTTTATTTACTTTCCAAATACAAGCAAACAGAAACACGCAACTTTTTAGCCCTTGCCAATAGCTAAGCATAAACCTTATGCTCATCCTACTGAGCGCCCAAAACGCTCATACCCATCATTTCCTCCATTACACCACACCCCATTAGCGGGTTGTTGCAGCTCAATGAGGTGCGGTGACTCCAACCCGCGACTGTGGTCTGGGTGCTTAATGCCCAAGGCCGCTGGCCTGCATCCACCTGTTAAACATGCTTTTCAAACAATGTACCATTTTTCCCAACTGGCAAGGGCCAAAAGCGCCAAAGATGTGACAAAGAAGAAACCCCCAACAGGTGCTTTTACGACCTGAAAAACAAGAACCATATAAATCCCAACCCGCCAAAAGACCCAACCAAACAATAGGGAGGGAGGGAGGGAGGGAGGGCAATTCTTCTTCCACAAACACAACTGGAAGTGCCTCCCTTTTCCCCAACCTAATATAACCTCCCATTCTCCTCCCCTCAACTCTCCTAAAAGGCCCACCCCACAAACTTTTTTCATTTGACCCACCCACAGCCCTGACATGATTCCCCTTCTTAGGGGCTTGTGGGGAATTCTTTACATGCGCTGAGCTGGGAACAAGACCGGGGCTTCAGACTCCACATAAAGTATCTTATAACGCTCCTGCTGTAAAAGGTTCCTAACCTTTGGGTTTGTCCCATCATAATGATATCAGTCATGTTTGTACCAGCATGAAGAATATCATTTGCATTGTTTTCCATTGTGTAGCCCACACGTTCCCTTCCATGCCCCAGCTGGCATCATAAGCTAAAGCCAGAGGCACTGGCTGCTCTTGAAAGGGAATATTCTTATTTGGCATCATTAATAACAACCACTACTTTACGCACAGACAATAAAACTACAGTTAGGGCTTCACTACCTTTTTTATGAAATAGCTCATTATTTCAGAACCAGTGTTGCTCCTCATAAAACATATAACTTCCAATATTACATCCAAATAACAGAAATTCTTTTCTAGAGACTTCATACATAATAATAACAAATGTTGTGAAACCTTACGAACAATTCCCAGATGTGCTAGAAACCACCTGTTACCCTGAGACATGTATAGTTTGTATTACAGAGAATGTAAATCTGCCATTGTACTAGCCATTTTTTGTAAAATAAACTGTTTTTGATACATTAACCTTTATATTTTGGTGGCACAGTGTGACACTTAATGCAAATTCCCTGTGCAGTATGCTAATTAGTTATGTTTAAAGGGGAACTTTCACCTCCTCATTATCCTTATTGTATCCCTTCCTTTGTGTCCCCTCTGTACAGTGCGGTCTTTCTTTTTGCCTACAAATCTGTTTAAATGAAGAAAAAAGATACTTGAATTGTGTACCTGATGACGTTAGCAGCCGCACAGCCGCTCACCGTACGGTGCAGAAGACACTCCCACAGCCTCAGCTCCTTTCACTTGCCCCAGCATCCTCCGATGACGGAGGCGTTCTGTTAGTAAGCTGGAGAGAGATCTCATTGGCTAGATATCGATCTCTGCCAATGAGATCTCTCTCCAGCTTACTAACAGAACGCCTCCGTCATCGGAGGATGCTGGGGCAAGTGAAAGGAGCTGAGGCTGTGGGAGTGTCTTCTGCAACATACTGTGCGCGGCTGCTAACGTCATAAGGTACACAATTCAAGTATCTTTTTTCTTCATTTAAACAGATTTGTAGGCAAAAAGAAAGACCGCACTGTACAGAGGGGACACAAAGGAAGGGATACAACAATGATAATGCGGAGGTGAAAGTTCCCCTTTAAGACCAATCTGATCACTTGCTGTGCTAATTGAGGTAACCCCAGTGAGTGGAATCTGTCTAGATTCATCAGTAGCACGGTATATATGTTGCACTGTGCAGACATGTGGCATTAGCATCTAATGGTATCAACTATACTTAAAGGGATAGTAATACTTCATTTTATCTTTATTTTATTTTGTAGGCATTAAAAAACATGTAGAATGATATAAGCCTTATCTCTCAAACCTTTATGGTTTGAGAGATATTCACAAGCAAAGTTTCCCCTCCTGCCCCTTTTACCTAGTGTAAGCCATTTCTTCTCAGATGTGGAATGCAGTCCATAGTCCAGACAGATAACAGAAGGGGACAATCTTCTTCCTATGAGAACAACCCCCCTTGACAAGTTTTTCAGGTTTTTCCCTTATCTTAATTGAAGAGTGTCCCTCTCTACAATCTACCTGGGCATCTCCCTTCTGATCTGGCTGAGCAGTGGTACATCAGTAAAAGGGGTGGGAGGGGGATACTTTGTCATTGAATTACTCTTGAACTACAACTCTGACAGAACTGAAATAACACTCTCCAAAGTCCAAATACTATGATGATTAATTAGAACTGCTTTTATTATGAAACATTACTATCCCTTTAATGGTACTCACTACAGTATATGGTCACTGTAGTGAAAAACAGCAGAATGTAATAATCTGACAGACTATTCACCCAATGTAAGCTGCCTGGTAGACTCTGTGAAGTAGATTCCCCACAAAGATGTGACAGACTTCTATTTGATTTAAATAGAATGATAAAAGCACAACAACACAACAAATAATACAAGTATACTGCAAGGCAGGCCCCAATGAGCCAGATTCTAGGCAGCAAAGACTAGAGTATGAAGTTGACTGGCAGTGGCTACTCTCTGGGTTGCCTTGCTGCAGCCTAGGCCGAGATAGAGATGCTGGTCACAAGTTGAAATTAGTGCTGACCGGAGGAGCAGGCCTGCACCCTGGATGACAACCCAGATAACAGAAGCTACCCACTGGGATCTAAGAGAATACTGAACAAATAACCCAACTGCATTATAGTTGTAGTTGTTGTACAGGATGCTGAGGACTGGAGCTTGACTGAGAAGACAGAGAGCAGGATAGTCAAAGTCCGACAGGGTGGTCGAAAGGAAGAAGCCCACCAGGGTCAAGGCAAATGGGGAGTGAGACAAGCCATATCAGGAATGGACAGGCATTGCAGTACAAGGCAGCAGACAGAGGAATGGCAAAGCCAAGGTCTGTAAGAGGATATCAGATGAGAATGGTGCCAAATTACAAACAGGATGGAAGTTGCGGAAAAGCCAGGTCAATAAACAAGATAAAACTCAGGAACAGGACAGGAAACTCAGGGTCATAACCTGGAACCCTTGATCGTGCCCCTCCCAAAAGCACAGAGTCTCTATAAAGGCTTAGAGCAACCATAAGACAAAGTGAGGAACCAGGATCCAAATAACAAGGGAAAAGAAAATGGCAAACCAGACAAGGAATCACAAAACACAAAGAAAGAGGCAGAACATGACACTATCCGCCCCCCAAAGGGACTACCTCCGGGAGTCCAAAGCTGTTTTAGCCAGGAAGGACCGGTGGAACTGGCAAACCAACAAAGGTGCGTGGCTGTCTGAGGACACCACCCAAGAACGTTCCTCCGGGCTGTGGCCCTTCCAATTAACAAGGTATTGCAAGGAACCACGTAAAAAACTAGTGTCCAGAATGGCATCAATGATGAATTCTTCAGAATCATCTACGGAGACTGGTAGTGGAGGAGCTGAGGAGGGGTGTGAGGCATGTGCTGACACATAGGGCTTGAGTAGGGACACATGAAAGACCGCGAGCACTTTAAACATTCTGGAAAGGATCAAATGATAAGAGACCGGGAAGAGACGGGTCTCGACCTTGGATGGTCCTAGATCCTGAGGACCCAATTTGTCAGAGGGATGGCGAAGCTTTATATTTTTGGCAGAAAGCCATATAAAATCCCCAGCAGCAAATCTAGGTACCAAAGAACGATGGCGATTGGCTGCCAATTTCTGCTGTATTTGAGATGCCAGAGGAATGAGGTGGATGGCTTGCCAATAGTCTGCCAGATTACGAGTATGTGTCTTGGCAGGGGGAACCTGAGACATGGTGGGACAGAGGGAAAAAGCTGGTGGGTTGTACAAAAGTGCTGCAAAAAATGAAGAACACTTCAGGGATGACTGGAGAAGGGAATTGTAAAAAAACTCGGCTAACGGTAATAGTCGGGTCCAGTCATCTTACTGATGAGAGCAGTAGCAACAGAGGAAGTGCTCTAAATTTTGGCTCAATCTCTCAGTTTGCCCATTTGTCTGTGGAGGGTATGCAGACGAATGCTGAAAATGGAATCCAAGTTTGGTGCAAAAAGCCCTCCAGAAGCAAGAGACAAATTGAGAACCGCAATCTGAGGTAATGTGTTGCGGTATCCCATGAAGATGGTAGATTTCATGGACAAAGCTGTCAGCCAGCTCGACAGAAGTAAGTAGTTTGGGCAGTGGAATAAAGTGTTCCTGCTTAGAAAACCTTTCCACAATAACCCAAATAACTGTGTTTCCAGAGGAGGGAGGCAGTCTACCCCAAAATCCATGGAGATCTGAGTCCACGGAAAAGCCGGCACAGGTAAGGGCTTTAACAGACCCACAGGTCGAGATCTAGGTATCTTCATGTAGTCATGGACAAGAAGGAAATAATCCGGGTAGGAGGAACTATAGGCTCTGAAGTAGCCTGAGAAGAACCAGAGGATTCATGTTGGCTAGATAAAGCACCGGCCATAACATTCTTTTCACAAGAATATAAGGTATAACAAAATTTAACCGGGAAAGGAACAAGGCCCAGTGAGCCTGACGAGCACTTAGATGCTTAGCAGATGCTATGTACTGGAGGTTTTGATGATCTGTAATAATTGTGACCACATGAGGTGACCCCCTCCAACAGGTACCGCCACTTATCCAAGGCTAACTTCACTGCTAACAATTCCCTGTTCCCAGTTTCATAGTCTCTCTCAGCAGATGAGAAACACCGGGAGAAAAAGGAAGAGGGCTGGAGCATTCCAGAACCAAAGGATTGTTGAGACAGAATGACTCCGGCCATAGTCTCCGATGCACGCACCTCTACAACAAATGGAACAGGAGCATCCTGATACTTAAGTATAGTAGCAGAGGAAAAGGCAAACTTCAAGGTCTCAAAAGCTTGTAAAGGCTTCAGGACTGTGATGTGGATCAGCCCCTTTACGCATTATGGCAGTGATAGGAGAGATGGTAGCAGAGAAACCTTTAATAAACTTAATAATTGGCAAAGCCAGTAATCCGCTGGATGACTTTTAAGCCAAGAGGCAGATTCCACTCTGTCACGGCTGATACTTTTGCTAGATCCATAGCGATTCCTTGGGCAGATATGATGCAGCCCAAAAAGGCCAGAGAATTCTTCTCAAATTCGTACTTCTCTATTTTGCAATAGAGGTGATTCTCTCTGAGGTGAGTCAAGACCTGTTTGACATGAAGATGATGTTCCTCCAGAGTTGAGGAAAATACCAAGGACAACAGGAGATCCCTGAATACATCACTGACCAAACACTGGAAGACTACAGGGGCATTACGAAGGCCAAAGGGCATGACCAGGTATGCCCATGCCCATAGCATGAGCAGGGAAATTGACAGTGACGATAACCATGATGTATACCCTATCTAAGTTAATTGTGCAGATATTAACACCAACTAAAGGAAAGCCCTGAAAGGCCCACAGACAGCCTTACTGCCTTCCTCCTAGCAGCATTGTAAGGAGGCCGTAGCTTAGTAAATTTGCATTAGGCAGGCAAAAGGATTTAAAAGCAGCTCCAGAGCTTGATTTCACTTGGAATTGCCGTTGTTCATTTGCACCATTGTGTGAGGTAATATTGGCCTAGTACAGAAATGAATTACAAAGTGCCACATAGAATTCTCTGGAGGCAGAGCATAACTGAGGGGAAGATTGTCAGCACTGGGTATAGGAACGGGTTGTTCAAAGGGGGCTTTGCTATTGGTTAAGAGGATGGGCTGGGGGTGGGAGCTGGGAGGCTACTTAGGAGCAGAAGTGCAGCACCATCTAGCTCACAGTTTTCAGACAGCCAAGCAGTATTCTCCCTCAACTTTCTATACTTGCTTTTATGGGATTCTGTTATGCTGACGGGTAAGGTCAGATCATAAAAGGACCAGTGCGAAAAATAGTCCTTGCTAATGTTCATATTTGTTACTATTTGATTGTTAAGCGAAGTGGTTAGGGCAGAGGCCTAGGGAGTAATGTTGTAGGTATATTGTCATAGTCATTGAGCTGCAGGGTCCAGCTAATAGGGAACAAGGTTTTCTGGAATTAAATGTATTGGTCTGTCTGAGCTTAGGCACAGGGGTGGGGTAGGTCATACTTAGTCCTAACACTTGATTATATTGTGGCAAAGATAAAGATATTTATTCTACCATCTCTGTTTAAATTATAACAAAGCTGTGGACTGCTTTCACCCATTCAAGTATTCAGTGTGTATTTCGTGGTGACTTTTACCCTAAAGCTGCAAGTCGTTTTACCAAAAAATCAAGGTTAATTTCACAAAAAAGTATTTCTATTGCCAATGAATGTCTACCACAAAATATTTATAGTTTTTAATTATCTGTACAATTATCTTAGGTGGATAGGTCCTCTTTCTTGATTGCTATGCAATGTGTTGCACGACCCACTGGGACTCAAACGGTTAAAACCATTGACTGTGGCTTCCTCTTTGGCTATGCTGTTTCTTTAGGAAAACTGTGGAAAAGGTTTTGCATTCAGCTGCTGCTGAGTTATAGGGAATGTGAATGAGCAGGAAGGAAGTCTGAGCTCACACAAATAGAACATACAAGTAAAAGTATTCTAGAACCAGGTTCCCGGGAGAGATATACGTATCCGCTGCTATCACAGAGACTGGGAAACCAAGACTACATACATTACCAGGGAGAATACGGACGGAGTGCTAACACTCGTATTTTTTTTATTCTATAAATATAACAACTTACATAACACAGAAAAGCATACATTTTCCATTTTCTTTAACCCATTGATTGCTACATATGTCACAGATGCACTACAAAGCAATCTGTTGGTAACGTCTTTAGTGTCCAAGGGTTAAAGAGCTTTTAATTCCTTAATTGTCATAGAGGCCTCCAAAGCATACTGGATTTGCGGCATTCAACAGCTATGCAAAAGCAATACAGAAGAGAGCTCTTCAGCATTCAACATGTTAACCCTTTGAGTGTCATAGGGGCGCATAGCTTTGCATACCTCTCTGGCTCTTAAAAGGTTAAAAACCCCATTAAAGGGTTAGTAATACTTTATTATTACCATTCCCTATATTGTACATATTTGCAAACTAATTTCATAGCCCCCAGGTTCATCTCTCAAACCTCTATGGTTTGAGAGATAACCGAAGGCAAAGTTCCCCCCTCCCTCCACGTTGTGCTGACTGCAGCGATATCCGGTCTGACTTTCATCATGCGGCTCTGCAGCAGAGCCGCGATCGCGTTAGTGAAAAAGAATGATTTCACTGAAACGGTCTTCTACGTGTGCTTGCAAACCAAGCACATGTAGAAGACCATTTCAGTGAAATAATTATTTTTTACTAACGTGATCTTGGCTCAGCTGCAGAGCCGCAAGCCTGTCGTACGACAGACTTCCCCTGCAGTCAGTACAATGCTGACTTCAGGGAAGGGGGAGGGAGGGGGAACTTTGCCTTTGGTTATCTCTCAAACCATAGAGGTTTGAGAGATGAACCTGGGGGCTATTAAATTATTTTACAGATATCTACAATATGGGGAATAGTAATAATAAAGTATTACTATCCCTTTAAAATCCATGGGGATTTGTACTCACTCTTTCTTAGTAAACCAGCCTCTGTTTGCTTTTATTTGTATGCTGCCTAGTTAAAGGGTTAGTAATGCCTAAAATAAAGTTGATGCTTATGTTAGAGTTTACAAAAATAATGTATTTGGAAAAAGTCAGATCTCTCAAACCTTTATGGTTTGAGAGATATCCTCTGTTAAAGTACCCCTCTCCCTACCCTTCTCCTGACGTCAGCTGAAAGCTGACAGCAGGAGTTCCTGGTCTGGGGACCGACAAGCGGCTCTTCAGCAGAGCTGCAATAGTGCGATTTGATTTACTTTTTTTATTTACGATTTAATTTTGAATTACTTCGTTGGAACTGTCTACAAAGTGTGCCTGGTTTGCAAGCGCACTTTTTTAGACCGTTCCAATGAAGTATTTCTTTTTAAATCGTGCTATTGCGGCTCTGCTGAAGAGCCTTCGCGTGTCGGCCGACATGGATCTCTTTCTGTCGGCTTTACAGCTGACATCAGTAAAGAGGAACTTTAGCAGCGGATATCTCACAAACCATAAAGGTTTGAGAGATAGGACTTTTCCCAAATAGGTTATTTTTGTAAAATCTAACATATCGCATAAACTTTATTTTGGGCATTATCAACCCTTGAAATTCTGGGAATGCAATGGAAAACCTGCAAGTGATGAATTCTATGCTGGACACAAGTTTTCTGATCTGTCTGAGACACGTTAATGTACACATAAGTGTATTATATAGATAATGTATCATTCACAGAGCTTCTTGACCAGGATGTGCGGACAGGAAAGGAAATCGTTGCTCTTAGCCTTCTAAATAACAGCACATGCAATGCTGAGCCTGTATATGGAAATACATACATCTTTGGGACTGGTGTAATATACCCCTTCATGTGACAGCTAGCTGACTTATAGCATCACTGTACCTTTATAGATTTTAAATAATCAACAACATCCCACTTTATATATAGAATGTCTGAAAAAAGAAAAAAAAATACAAAACAACAATACCACAGTTTTTTTGTATCATAACTTGAGACAGCACTATACTGACATCCAACTGTTATCCTAAAACGGGCACTCTCTTTAGAAACAAATCATCTCTAAGTCCCCTGGTAAGAAAATGTATTGTTCAACAGATGTTAAAGGGGTAGTAATGCTTAAATTAAAGTTCAGAAGAGATAAATAACCAGAAAAGCCAAGGTTGCTACAAATCTTCAGGCATAGATACAATGATCAATTCACTCACCTGGCCAAATGGCCTTGCGGATCCGGGGCAGCCCCCCCACAACCTCGACAAAGGTTTCCACAAACGAGAGGACAACTGGAGGGGAGCGCTCAACAGATCGGCAAAGCTGGATACCAGTCAATCAACGAAAGTGATTAAAATTCATATCTTTTATTGAAGATCTATTAAAAGTGGTAAAAAAAAACACAAATTACAGTGGAAGATAATGCGTGGCAAGTTTAATAACACAGTACACTTTGTAGACCATTCCATTGAAGTAGTTCTTTTGAAAAATCGCTATTACGGCTCTGCTGAAGTGCCTCAGCTGGTCCCGGGACCAGATTCTCCTGCTCCAAGATAGAGCGCTAACGTCAGGGAAAGTGGAGGGAGGGGGAAACTTTAAAATGTTCTATCTCTCAAACCATAAAGGTTTGAAAGGTAGGAACGGCATTGATGGGTTTCTTTTTTAATTCTCTACAATATTACTTTTTACATATATATATATATATATATATATATATATATATATATATATAGCAGGTAGGTGGGCACTCCGATTATACTATTAAGTACTTATTCGCCCGGGTGCTACCCAATGATTTAATATCACACGATTTGTAGTCCAAAGACTAACAAGGAGCACTCCAGGGACTTGATAATTTCTAAGATTAATACTTTTAATAGATCATCTCATCAACGTTTCGGCCCTTGAGGAAGGCCCCTGTGAGGGCCGAAACGTTGATGAGATGATCTATTAAAAGTATTAATCTTAGAAATTATCAAGTCCCTGGAGTGCTCCTTGTTAGTCTTTGGACTACAAATTGTGTGATATATATATATATATATATATATATATATATAGCGTTACTGTCCCTTTAAATGGGGCTAAATGCTAAAAAGGTCTCCACAATGCCTTGAAAACTTTTATACCCTTTGAAGGATTAAATCACCTAATTTAAGTCAATGTGAATTTGTATTTATCCATTTATCCCTTAGGACAGGGGAGATCACACCTGTCCTCAACCCCCAACACTTCACGTTTTAAGGATCCCCTCAATTAAACACAAGTGAATGTCATTAACTCAGACAGACTGATTCTTCAGGGTTCATGTGAGGATATCCTGAAAATCTACACCATAGGGGTGAGCTGACGACAGGTTCGAGCACCCCTCGACCTATGGTGCAGTTGGTTTGCCCCTGAACTGCATCTCTTCAGTTTCCTGAACGCTGCACTGAGACTCAAGTTTAACTTTATGTATCCGGTAACAGTAGTAAAATCTCAAGGGCAGAAAAAATGGTTTTGATGAGCTTAAAAAGCACCACTTGACATATTTTGAAAAATAAAATGTCTAAACATTTTGATTACTCCTGGTTACTGAATTTCAAACATAGAAATGTTTAATATACAATAAGGAGAAAGACATTTCATCAGCTGGTAGTGGCAGCAGAGACCCATGCACTGCACATTTGAGTCACTGCACAATTTAGTCACTGCACAATTTAGTCACTGCACATACTGCACAATTTAGTCACTGCACATACTGAATATTTTAGTCACTGCACATACTGCACAATTTAGTCACTGCACATACTGCACATTTTAGTCACTGCACATTTTACCAGTGGGGGTGCTACAATATAAGCAGAATTAAGTGGCTACTTAGGGTCCCACTTAGTCAGAGGGCCCCACAGTGTGTATATAGTACCACCACCACCACCAGTACACAAAATCAGATGGTAATGTCTTATTAGAAATACTAACAAGAGAGTAATGGGGACCCCATGTGAATTTTTGGGGAGTTACCTGTTGACCCTAAACACATTTTGCTTCCACATCTCCACCCTTTCTTTTGACCTTTACATATTCTGAACCTGAATAACATTAACCCCTTAGCGACCGGTGGTCCTGGGACGTTTCCGTCCCATAAGGACCACTTTGATGCACGCCGACGCGCCGGTACACGTGACCTGTTGCGTGTATCGGCGCATCACTTTGGGGCCCGATAGAGATCGCTCCAGTCTTGGAGCGGTAAATTTCAGGCCCCATTTTTACTTACAGCGCTCCTGGTAGAGCACTGTAAGTAAAAAGTATGTGACGTACTATGATCGTCATTGATCCTTCAGTATTTCAAGGACCGTGACTGTCATAGTACGTCACATGTCGTTAAGGAGTTAAAAGTCAAATTGCCGATACTTTTTTTTTTATTTTCATCTTCAACTATTTTTTTTTACAGATCTATGGAACAGAATGCATAATATGTAACGTCAGATTGCTTATACCTTTTATTTCATTTCACGTTATTTCGTCCCTGACGGGAAGCTTTCTGAATTTGTTTCCAGAGAATTTTATATGTGGGACTGGGAAAGCAGAGTGCAGCCATTTAAAAAAGACAATGAAACAATGTAGAACAGCCTGACAGTACAGCATACATAACACTCAGTGCTGCCAGGAGGCTGCAACATTGTATACATGTCTCTGCTTTCACAGTTTCCAACTGAAAGCTCTCTGTAAACTGAGATTCAGGGAGCTCAATGCCAGGGACTGCAATTCCCAGCCAGCGGCTGATGAGGGATGATGGGAGTTGTAGTCTACAACAGCTGGAATGCCAAAGGATTCCTAACTCTACTGTATTAATAATAGATGAGAGTTGGTACCGTGTTAGCCGTAGAAATACAGGATGCAAAATTTTTTTGTAAAGTTGATACCTTTATTGGCTAACTAAACAGATTTAAAATGCAAGCTTTCAAGACTTCTTAGGTCTCTTCCTCAGGCATGTTCCATGACTGAGGAAGAGACCTAAGAAGTCTTGAAAGCTTGCATTTTAAATCTGTTTAGTTAGCCAATAAAGGTATCAACTTTACAAAATAACTCTACTGTAGAATTTTTCAGTGCTTTGATCCTTGCAGTACCTTGTTCCACCACTTGGAGCATTGCTGAAGACAGAGTGACCGATAGTACTACTTGGCAGATTGCCAGCCTGGGAGCTATTAATCGAAATTAGCGGTTTAAGTGAGGAATGCAAAGACCACTCTCAGTTGTCACCTTAGCGTCCATCTGTTTGTAATACAATGTTACAAAAGCTAAACTCAGGTCCATCCCCTTGGATTAGTCTTGCACAATTCATCTTAAAGAATTATATCTCTCTTGTGACAGACAGAAAAGTATCCGAGATGATCATGTTACTTAATACCAAAACCACTGGAATTACCACATATCAGGAATTCTGACACGTTATCAACATATCATATGACCTTATGCCTGTTTACTTCCGGTAATAATAAAGGGAAAATGTCACCTTCAAAGCTTCTATTGTTTGTTTGTTTTTTAATAAATCTGTCACTGAGCATAATTTATAATATATGTACTGAATATTTCTAAGTTCAAAACATGAAGAAAACAGGGGGAGCATCTTATAATGTAGTATGTTGACAGCCAGTATATAAAACAATTACATATATATATCCACAATGTAAATTTGCTGCCAAATCAGTTCAGGTAGCTGAAATTTGTTGTGGAAGATACTGCTTAGACACAAGCAAGGGAAGGGGGTTTTATGCACTAAGGCGTGATAAAGAGGTGATAAACTGTGATATCACTTCTCCATGTCCTATGTTATTCTAGAGAGCCTATGCACTAAGATCTCCAAAGCTGCAGAAATCTTAAGCTCCATAGGGCTGGGAGAAGTGATATCAGTGGAGATATGAAGCCTTAGCGCATTTTCCCCTGTGTGGAAGAGACAGACACATAGGGGTTTATGGAATTATGCACTAAGAGGTGATAAAGAGGTGATAAAGTGGAGATTACTTCTCTAGTGATATCACATATCTAGTTCCTATTTTATTCTATGGAGCCAATGCACTAAGATCTTCAAAGTGGGAGAAACGTAGTACATTGGCTCCATTGAATAACATAGGAACTAGAGAAGTGATATCACTGGAGAAGTCATCTCCACTTTATCACCTTCCTATCACACCTTAGTGTATCTCCCCCGCAGACTTCCATACAGAGGGGAACACATGTTTTAGGTCAGTGATTCTCAACCAGGGTGCCGTGGCACTTTGGTGTGCCACGGACATCAACTTAGGGTGCCCCCTGTTTTCTATGATGACTAACAAAAATGGATTTTTAAATACAGATTTATAGAAATTGTTATGCACATTATGTTTCCTTTTGTTATTATGATTGTAAGATCTAATAATAACTGTATATTTATGCATTGTACCTTCATTATGCCCTTGATAAATTACATTAGATGTGTTAGGGGTGCCCCGAATGTTCTAGATTATGTGTTAGGGGTGCCCCGAACGAAAAAAGATTGAGAACCACTGTTCAAGGTAGTACAGCATTACCAAATCAGTGCATAGTAATGTGGTAAAGTTAGATAGGATACGCAGTTTATATCAGCAAATTATGACAAAATGACAATTTTTAAAGTTAAATAAGCTCACATATTAATTTTGATCCATTTAATGTTTATGGATTTGTAAAGCAGTGCAGTGGAAACACCTCTAGCATTAACCCTTTGCGTGCAAAGCAATGCATTCTGTACCCCTCTGGCATGCAAACGGTTAAAGATGTGAAGAAACTAATAACTATAAAAGTGTTTGAAGCTAGAGCCTCAGAAGCAATGGAAACCTCACTCGCATTTAAGAAATTAGAGCAGTGGCATAACTAGTGATTGCTGGTCCCCATTGCAAATTTTTTTCCATGGATGCCTATCTAGAATCTATTGAATCTTGGGATAGATGGGGACCCTTTGTATTATGGACCCTAGAAAAACTGCACCCTCCTTTAGTTATGCCCTGAGTTAACGCTTTTAATGTCAGAGGAGGGTGCAGTGCATTGTTTCACACTCAAAGGGTTAAAGATATTCAGATACTTTTAATGACATTAACACAGGGGTAGTCAATTGTTGAGAACCAGTAGCTGAATGGGTATGATGGGAGCTGAAGTCCCTAGTTGACATGGTACAAAAACTTTACAAGTACACAGTGTGTTTCCCATATCCTATGCTAATATACTATTACTTTAGTGTGCCCTGTATTGGGCATATATAATAATTCTTAGTAAATAAGTGAAATTTTAGTATTTGCTTCATAAGGTAAGTCCCCTATGTACACCTTTTTACTATATATATGTCCTCTGTTTTTAATTGCACTACACTGGGACCCACAAATACTATAAAGAGCATATTTAAATATTTCAAGGGTCCTCCGCTCGCCTACGTGTTCATTATAACATCCCTTAATGGCTTTTTTATTTTAATTCTATTTAGATAGGGCTTTATACGTGTATTAGAGTAGGTCTTGCCTGAAAGTGAAATACATTGGCGGGGTGGCAAGCTTACCCACAACTTGGTCAATCTGTGATACTAAAATTTCACTTATTTACTAGGAATTATTATATATGCCCAATACAGGGCACACGCTTGTTCTTTTTAGAGAGTAGCGCAGGTTCGTCTTTCTGTCTGTGTTTGCACTTTGCGTTTTTGGCTTAATGTCTGGGGGACTGGAGAACCCCCTCATTCCTTGCGGTTTTCCATATATCTATCGTTATAGTCACTTTAAAACTGTATTTATTATATTCTATGTTATGCGCAAGTTCTGATTTACATTTTTATGTGCCGATTTATAAACAAAGACTTTTCACAAAACCCGTGATGATCATACCTGGGAACTCTCCGGTTTTGCCCCGGAGACTCCGGATTTCAGACTGAATTACCGGGTCTCCGGGGCAATGTGTGGATTGCCGGGTGGGCAGAGTTTAAGTAGAAACTCTGCCCACTTGTGCTCCGTCCCGCCCGGTTCCTCCCACTCCCCGCCCTCTTAGATACATTTTTCAGGTATTTTTTGTTTTTTTCTTTTGCCCCGCCCCCCCCTCCGCGGCTAAGCCCTGCCCCTTTTATGACGCGAATCGCGTCATTTTCATCCCGGGTCGGCACTGACAGGGTTACCCTCCGGGTAACCCTGTTTTAAAAGTTCCCAGGTATGGTGATGATGTCACAGTGTAATGTCATTTCCAACCATGTGGATCAGCACAATGTACAAAACAGTCTAATTCAGTACTGCAGATAAATTCATCTTCACAGTCCTGGATCAAATCCATACACATATTTACACTTTTACATTGAATTGTGGTGGTCGGCAGTCCTTGGCCCATGCCTGCTTTTGGCTACTGGGCAATTCAGGGCCTGATAACATCTAAACTTTCTTGCCAGCTATTCCCACCCCTCTTCAATCCACACACAATCCTGTCTACTACTTCTACACAAAGTTTATTTTGGATTAAGTGGTAAGTGACAGGGATTGATTGCTGGCTTCCTCCCCACCCTGTCTCTGTTTTAGTATTCAACATAGCTAGGACATGTTTCTGCCCTTGCATTTTTGTTTAGACTTAAAGGGATAGTAATACTTCATTTTAACTTTATTTTATTTTGTAGGCATTAAAAAAACATGAAGAACGATATACGTCTTATCTCTGAAACCTTTATGGTTTAATAGATATTCACAAACAAAGTACCCCCCCCCCTGTTCAACCAGATCAGAAGGGAGGTGCCCAGGTAGACTGCAGAGAGGGACAATCTTCAATTAAGATAAGGGAAAAAGCTGAAAAACTTGTCAAGGGGGGCAGGGCTTTCATTGTTCTCATAGGAAGAAGATTGTCCCCTTCTGTTATCTTTCTGGTCTATGGACTGCATTCCACATCTGAGAAGAGATGGCTTACACTAGGTAAAAGGGGCGGGAGGGGAAACTTTGTTTGTGAATATCTCTCAAACCATAAAGGTTTGAGAGATAAGACTTATATCATTCTTCATGTTTTTTTAATGCCTACAAAATAAAATAAAGTTAAAACGAAGTGTTACTATCCCTTTAAGGAGGTGCCAAACCCATGGTTTTTAGGATTTGAACAAATAAGGAATCCTTCAAACATGCAATTTTTTTTACTACAGAATGCTTTTAAAAAACACCCCTCTGGCTTTCAAAGGGTTAAACCTTTTGTCTTCCACTTCTGCCACTCATATAAAAAGGAAGGCCTGGGGAGGTTAATTCACCATTAAGTGGTTGTATCTGGTTCTGATAGAGAACCCAGCCATATATTATACTCTTGAAGCTTGAGCTTCAATTCAGTTTAATTCACTCTCAGACATCCTTCCAGCAAAAATGATATTATGACTGCAACTCACGAGGATTTGGCTGAAGTGCCCAGTCCCCACAAATATGTTAGAATTTATCCCACATCTCCAGTTCGTGCATTCCTATTTTAGATCCAGATTTTCAATGTTCAATTGCAAGGACAGTGGGATGAATTTATAAATCCGCCAGTACAGCTCTAACAGCAGCCGCTGCAATTCAGGGCACATAGTACAGCGTATGATCGCTGTAGTAAATAATAGTGCACAAGCTCTGCCAGTGTTAAGACTTTAACTCCAGTAAGCACTGTATGCCTGCCCCTTTGAGTGCAATGGAAAATCATGTACATACCATTTCCTCTTTTTTGCTGTTTAATATGTAATGTTAAACACAGGACAGAGGTACTGAACAACCCCAAAGCGCCCATAGACTGACCCATTGCACTCTTCTTGGTGAGGTAGGGTTAGAAAATCAATTCCAGCTTCTGTCTTTGAGAGATACTGTATTTGTACATCCCTCCAGTATCTCTTATAGATGACACAAAAAATAAATAAATAAACACATGGATCGCTTAGAGAATGAGTGGTCATGTTACCCCATATGATCATTGTATACAGCCAGGCCATCAGATACAACAGCATCTGTTCTAATATGGCAGACCGTGACGTGCACCTCCAGAAACTCAGGCAAGACTTTATAAAGCAGGATTACACTTCCAGGAATATTAACACTCAGATACAGAAAGCTACCCACATTCCAAGAAAAAAATCTGTTGAGGTACAAAGGGAAACCAGGTGCCACTGGTGGTCACTTATCATCCCCAAGTTGAAGCTCTACGCAAGATATCAAGAGAACTTCAAACAACATTATATACAGATGAAATATTTAGCAATATATTCCCACAGCCTCCCTTACTCTCCTTCAAACAGCCCCCCAATTTAAAACAACTGATGGTAAGGAGTGCCTTGAATAAAAAATAAAAAAATGGCACATCTCCCTGCCTACAAAAGAGGTGTGAAACCTGTGCACACATTTACACCATGGAAAAGGTACCCACACCAACCAGTTACACCATAAGATCAATGGTACCTTCATCTGCAAATCATTCACTGTAATATACCTCATCATATGTATAAAATGCCCAGAAGTACTCTATGTGCATGAAACAGGCCAACCACTACATAAAAGGTTTAATTCCCACAGATCCAGTGTCACTAACAAAAAGACAGAGACACTAGTGGGAGAACATGTTTGCCAAAATGGACACAGTGTCAGAGCCATTAAACTGACTGCATTAATGGGACTGTTAATGCTCTAGTTTATTCATTTATATAATGGCCTGAACAGGGATAGGGAATTTCTGTCACATTATCACTGTGTAGATTAACCTTTACAACAGAGTCCTACTGGAAGTGTTAATATATTCGACACTTCCGGTGGATGACTGCAATTTACGTCACACTCCTTTACCATTGACTGATCAAAGAATCTGGATTTGGACTCAGCTGATCTTATATCTTTTCCATTCTAAATAATGCGACGTCTACTTATTTTTAAGAAAGACGTTTTCATATTTATCTGTATAACATGCCTGAGGAAGAGACCTAAGAGGTCTTGAAAGATTGCATCCTAAATCTGATTAGTTATCTAATAAAGGTATCAGCTTGACTATACTTGCCTAATGTTAGACATATAGTAGCTTAAAGTGTAAACTGCTTTTTGTTTTGAAGGAAAGGAAACACCTCCAAATAATAACCCCCCCCTCTTACCTTTCCATGGTCAGAAAATCCTAATGGCCCCTATGAATTTTGCCCTTGTGCCTTGGTTCAAGAAATAACATCTTTCTTCAGCCCTGGATGTCATGTGCATGGAGGCGGACATGACAGTTACTAGAAGGACCACAAACTCCTCCCAGTAAACAATACAATCTTAGCTCTTGAAGGGCGCAAAGAGTTGCACACCCCCATCTGGACCTTAAAGGCACTCTGTCTGCTTCAGTTTTAAAAAAACTGCCAGCAACTGTCATGTCCGCCTCCATGGGGATGACATGCAGGACTTATGGAAGGCGTTATCTCTTGAAACAAGGCACAAGGGCAAAATTTATAGGGGCCATTAGGATTTTCTGTACACAGTAAGGTAAGTGGGGGTTATTAATTGATGATCTTATATAACATAGTAACATAGTAACAGAGTAACATAGTAGATAAGGCTGAAAAAAGACATGCGTCCATCAAGTCCAGCCCATGCCAATAACACCCCTGTTGATCCAGAGGAAGGCAACAAAAAAGCCCTCTGGAGCAATTTCCAATGTAGGTGTGTGTGTGTGAGTGTGTCAAATAGTTCCCCGGCTCAATATCCTATTTGCTTTGAAGCCATCTGTCATAACTGTCAATATTGTTCTGTGCTAGATAGGCATCCATTGCTTTTTTGAATGCAGTTACATTATCTGCAAGCACAGCATCCTGAGGCAAAGAATTCCATAGCCTTACCGCCCTTACTGTAAAGAATCCCTGCCTGTGTTTTAGTCGAAAGCGCCTTTCCTCAAGTCTTAATGGATGACCTCTTGTTCTTAGCTCAGCTCTTTGCATAAATAATTCATTGGATAGTTCTTTGTATTGGCCTTGAATGTATTTGTAAATGGTAATCTTATCACCCCTTAGACGTCTCTTTTCTAATGTAAACAAACCCAGTTTGGCTAGTCTCTCTTCGTAACTCAGATCCTCCAATCCCTTTATCAGTTTTGTTGCACGTCTCTGCACCTTTTCCAGTTCAGTAATGTCTTTTTTTAGAACAGGCGCCCAAAATTGTACTCCATATTCTAGATGAGGCCTAACCAAGGATTTATACAGAGGTAGGATAATATTAGCATCCCTTGCTTCTACACCTCTTTTTATGCAGGCTAGTACTCTATTTGCTCTTGCAGCAGCTGAGTGACTCTGCACACTGCTGTGAAGACTATTGTCTATCAGTACACCTAAATCTTTCTCTAATGAGGATTTCCCAAGTTGTTTCCCATTTAGAGTATATGTAGCAAGTTTGTTTCTACAACCCAAATGCATAACCTTACATTTATCTACATTAAATGACATCTGCCACTTTTCTGCCCATTCACTTAGTTTATCTAAATCCTTCTGTAGGGAAAAAACATCGAGCTCTGTATGTATTTCCTTACATAGCTTAGTGTCATCAGCAAAGATTGAGATGCTACTTTCAATTCCCACTTCTAGATCATTAATTTATATCTCCTTTAACAAAATTGTAAAAGTAATTTAAAGGTTATGCTGCCTCAAGTTTTCAGGATACTGAGGTCCTTTCTTCAGGCAGATGTTTACAAATTCTAGAAACAAGGAGAACAACAGATACCATCTAAAAGAGCTATTTTATTCAGGAATATAACACACGTTAAAATTCACTCACCGGACCAATCATGTATTCAGAACCCAAAACCACCCAGCACCTTCTTCTATCTGTTCACTGCAAATTAAGCGCCAATCTGCGCAGAAATACGGGACAGTACAGCTGGGAGGATCCTGTATACACAAATCTGTCTTCAGAGTATTAATACACTTAATTACAATACTTGTTATCTCCTGTATTTCTGCACAGATCTGCTCTTAATTTGCAGTGAACTGATAGCTGAAGGACTTATATAAAAGATAGTTATAAAGGAATGTTCACGGAAGGAACCTGAAAGAATGTTCTAGTGAAAGATCGAGAGGACAGGATAGAAGAAGGTGCTGGGAGGTTTCGGGTTCTGAACACATGATTGGTCTGGTGAGTGAATTTTAATGTGTGAAATTCCTGAATAAAATAACACTTTTAGATAGTATATCTTGCACTCCTTGCTTCTAGAATGTGTCTCTCTTGGGTCGGGTCCCTGTGCGGTAGCAGCAGTGATACCAACTGAAGGATTCTATAGTAAAAGATTTGAAAAGTGGAAGTGTATTAAAGTATTTGGATTATTGACTTAAAGTGTTAGTAATGTCCAAGTAAAAATATTTTGCATTGTGTAGAGCTTAAAAAGTTGAAATGAATGCAAAAAAAACTGTATCTCTCAAACCATTATGGTTTGAGAGATATCTGGATTCAAAGTTTGATGTTTCCTGCTGTCAGCTGTAAAGCTTGCAGGAGATCTGTGTCGACCGACACTGATGGTCTGCAGCAGAGCCGCAATCACATTATTTAAAATTAATGACTTCATTGGAATGGTGTTTGCTGGTTTGCAAGCACACTTTTTAGACCATTCAAATGAAGACATTTGTTTTAAATAACGTGATTGCGGCTCTGCTGCAGAGCCTCAGTGTCGGCCGACATGGATCTCCTGCTAGCTTTACAGCTGACAGCAGGAAACATCAAACTTTGAATCCAGATATCTCTCAAATCATAATGGTTTGAGAGATACCGTTTTTTGCATTCATTTCAACTTTTTAAGCTCTACACAATGCAACATATTTTTACCAACACTTTAACCATCATTTGACATAATTTGATATAATTATCATCATTCATCAACATCCATTCATATCTAACACCCATCATCATCCATCAATTCTGAACAGTGCTTAGAGCTAAGTATATGTTTGGATACTCACTATAACTAAGATTATTTTTGGTGGACTGGGACAGTTTATGTGTATATATACCTCTATATGCTTTTATATATTGGGTGTATTCCATTTATACAGCTACTCACATATATATTTATTGGATTTAAAATTAAGTCTTAAAAGGATTTCTGAATAGTGTGGGGCACACAGTGCGCAGGATAGCTTCTGTACGGGGGAATTCTAGTGTATCCGCTACAGTAAAGCTCATTTTCTAGAAAAAGTTTACAAATAAATATATGATTTCATGACATATACACTTAGGATACTGCAAACACTTACAAATGTATAAAAAATGCAAAAAGGAAAAAAAGTGAGCCAAGGGATATTAAGAACTAACAGATGTGATGCAAATTGGATAGGATGCACCTCTGAAAAAAATGTCCAATGCAATGTATTGTTTAGTCCAAGGTAACCTTTGGCTATCCAGATGTTGGAGACAAGATCTCCCATTGGCTTTTGGAGTGTGGAAGTCCCCAGCAGCCAAGGAGCCAAAAGTTGCCTTCCTCTGATTTAGTCTTCTAAATAAATACCACTGTACATTGTGATGCTAATTTATTGTGCTTTATTTATTTTTGAGATGGCTTCAATTACTTTTTCAGCATTCGAAATGTTTGCATCCATTGCATTTAAGGCAGGACTACCACCCCTTACAAACATGGCCCCAAATAATTACCCATCTGGCAACTAGCTGCCTAGTAGAGCTAGTCGCTAGAATTATTACTGCTTTAATGAGAATTATACACTGCTCCTGGACTGACAGACAGGAAACAGCGCAGACATCTTTCCATAGTGACGTCTGCGCGCCTGCGCTGTCAGTCCCAGCCTGCTCTAGGAGGCATTGCTAGGAGCCATCCGGCTCCAAAAGGGACTGACCACGCAGGCGTGCAGACATCACTATGGAAAGATGCCTGTTCATCCAGGAGCAGTGTATAATTTTCATTAACGCGGTAATAATTCTGGCGACTAGCGCTACTGAGCAGACAGTTGCCAGATGGGTAATTATTTGGGGCCATGTTTGTAAGGGGTGGTAGTTCACTTTAAGAGGGGATTGACACATGTTGCACATCCTTCTGGCATTCTAAAGGTTAACCCTTTGAGTGTCAGAGGGGTATGCAACGCATTGCAAAGCAATGTGTTGCATACCTCTCTGGCACTAAAAGGGTTGAACCACAGATGTAACAAGCAAGAAAAGTGGCAACTACACAATCAGCTTAAAAGAGCATTGACTGATGATTTCATCAATAGGGTCAACAGCACATAATTATTAAAAAAAAATGATAACACGATGAAAGGGAGGTATGCAGGTATGATAACAGAAATTCCATTTCCATATTCCACTCCTTTTTCCTGGTTATTCCAGCAACAAACAGAAGGAGATACTGATCTGACTTCATAACTGTAGGGCAAAGTATCCTTTCTTGGCCAGGCCCAAACCAATTTCAAGTACCAGAAAAGTTTTATTAATAAACATATATTGTAATGTTTTCCTGCTGAGTACAGGTACTCTTACTGCTGTGAGCTGCATAAAGGGATAGTAATACATAAAAAATACTTATCCCTATTTTGTAGCCCTTCAATAAAGAAGAAAAATGCCACCAGTGGCATTTCTCAAATCCTTATGGTTTGAGAGATAACCGCTTACAAAATTCTCCCCTGCCTGACGTCAGAGTTCTAGCTGACAGATTTAGAATCCGTCCGCAGACTGGACGGCGGCTCTGCAGCAGAGCCGAGATCGCATTAATAATAAAGAAATCCTTCACTAAAAAGGTCTTCTACGTGTGCTTGGTTTGCCGGCCGGTCTGCGGATGAATTCTAAATCTGTGAGCTAAAACTCTGACGTCAGGCAGGGGAGAACTTTGTAAGCGGTCATCTCTCAAACCATAAGGGTTTGAGAGATACCGCTGGTGGCATTTTTCTTCTTTATTTACAGTGGATATGAAAAGTCTACACACCCCTGTTAAAATGACAGGTTCTTGTGACGTTAAAGAATGAATCAAAGATAAATCATGTCAGAACTTTTTCCACCTTTAATGTGACCTATAACGTGAACAATTCAATTGCAAAACAAACTGAAGTCATTGAGGGGGAAAAATAAATAACTCACAACAACCTGGTTGCATAGGTGTGCACACCCTTAAACTAATACTTTGTTGAAGCACCTTTTGATTTTATTACAGCAGTCTTTTTGGGTAGGAGTTTATTAGCATGGCACATCTTGACGTGGCAATATTTGCCCACTCTTCTTCGCAAAAGCACTCCAAATCTGTCAGATTGTGAGGACATCTCCTGTGCACAGCCCTCTTCAGATCACCCCACAGATGTTCAATTGGATTCAGGTCTGGGCTCTGGCTGGGCCATTTCAAAACATTAATCTTCTTCTGGTGAGGCCATGCTTTTGTGGATTTGGATGTGTGCTTTGGGTCGTTGTCGTGCTGAAAGGTGAACTTCCAATTCATCTTCAGCTTTCTAACGGACGCCTGAAGGTTTTGTGCCAAAATTGCCTGGTATTTGGAACTGTTCATAATTCCCTCCACACTGACTAAGGCCCTGGTTCCAGCTGAGGAAAAACAGCCCCAAAGCATGATGCTGCCACCACCATGCTTCACTGTGGGTATGGTGTTCTTTGGGTGATGTGCAGTGTTGTTTTTGCGTCTAGCATACCTTTTGGAATTATGGCCAAAAAGTTCAACCTTGGTTTCATCAGACCATAACACATTTTCCCACATGCTTTTGGGGGACTTGATGTTTGTTATTGCAAACTTCAGCCGGGCTTGGATGTTTTTCTTTGTAAGAAAAGGCTTCTGTCTTGCCACCCTACCCCATAGCCCATTCATATGAAGAATATGGGAGATTGTTGTCACATGCAACACACAGCCAGTACTTGCCAGAAATTCCTGCAGTTCCTTTAATGTTGCAGTAGGCCTCTTGGACCTCCTGACCAGTTTTCTTCTTGTCTTCTCATCAATTTTGGAGGGACATCCAGTTCTTGGTAATGTCTCTGTTGTGTCATATTTTCTCCACTTGATTATGACTGTCTTCACTGTGTTCCATGGTATATCTAATGCTTTGGAAATTGTTTTGTACCCTTCTCCTGACTGATATCTTTCAACAATGAGATCCCTCTGATGTTTTGGAAGCTCTCTGCAGACCATGACTTTTGCTCTGAGATACAACTGAGCAAATGTCAGGAAAATCCTACTAGAACGGCTGAACTTTATTTGTGATTAATCAGAGTCACTTTAAATGATGGCAGGTGTGTAATGACTTCTATTTAACATGAGTGTAAATGTGATTGGTTAATTCTGAACACAGCCACATCCCCAGTTATAAGAGGGTGTGCACACCTATGCAACCAGGTTATTGTGAGTTTTTTATTTTTCCCCACTCAACGATTTCAGTTTGTTTTGCAATTGAATTGTTCACGTTATAGGTCACATTAAAGGTGTACAAAGTTCTGACATGATTTATCTTTGTCTCATTCTTTAGCATCACAAGAACCTGGCATTTTAAAAGGGGTGTGTAGACTTTTTATATTCACTGTAAGGGCTACAAAATAGGGATACATAATTTTTAAGTATTACTATCCCTTTAATTCGAAGATAATTTCAGTTCAAATTGTTATGTGCTCTTAATGTTACTTTGGGAGGAGATGCACTGCAGATGACTTCTCCAGCGATATCACAATCTTATGTTATTCTATGGAGAAAATGCACTAAGATTTCTCAAACGCTAGAAATCTTAGTGCATAGGCTCTATAGAATAACATAGGAAATAGAGAAGTGATATCACGGGAAATATAATCTCTGTTTTAGCACCACTTCATCCTTTCTTAGTACATAACTCCCATTCTAAGAACTGCCGTCAATGAGCTCAATATACAATGGCGATTATTTGCAAATTAAAGTGCTGGAATTGATTTTTAGACCCTATATCTGCCCAACATCAATTTACTAAGCAAAGTTTGCCAAAATCCCCGCCAACTCCTTAGTGCTGCTGTCCAAGGAGGGCAGTGGGACAGTCTCTGCCTAATTCAGGACACTACCTTTTTCCACTCCTTTTTCTATGCCTTATTTATAGCAATGTATTAAGAAAGGCATAAAGGAAATGGTGTGATTTCATGCCTTTTTACCTAAACATTATATGGTTCAGGTATTTGGGATTTGCTGGTATTAAAGTCTTAAAGCTGGTGGAATTTGTCAGCTGGTATTTACTACAGTGATCATGCTCTCAAATACAGTGGTGGGCTGCTGCCAGACTACACTCCTGTCTTTTCTAAACATTTTGGTTTCCCAGCAGTTGAAAGGCCTCACATTGTCCATCTTTGCTCTAGTGCATAAACTGAAGTGCAGTGATTGCCGTTAGAGGCGAACGCCAGTCAACTTGTACTGGGGAATTCGTACACTCACCCCAGTGAGTCAGCCCTCCCATAGAATGCAAAAAAAATAACCTTCTGGACACCAGGTAAACTATTTTGACACCAGGTGGTACTGTTGAAAACAGTTTAATATTGAAACCAACATTTTGAACTGTAATAACATCTGAATAAAGCACATCCCAGATGTGGGAGTACCACTGTTTTACTCAACAGTACAAGACCTACAATGTGGTCAATTTCCATTATAAAGATTTACTACTAATTTAATTTCTGTTTAATGGTTCATCATGGAGAGTGTCCTTTTAAAGGCAAGCCATCTGCACCTCTGGGAACCAATAAACCTTCTCAATGATTTATATAGAGCTTTTAACCCCCTGAGTGCTAGATATGTCTCTAATGTATTTCTGGGGCAAACCATCTGCACTATAGGGAGAAATAAAAATCCCCATTGATTTAAAAGGAACCTTTACCCCCTGGATTGGTAGATATGTCTCCAGTGCATAATGCATTGGAGATCTCACTTGCATCAGGGGTTAACCGTTGAGTGCCACAGGGTTATGCAACACATTGTAAAGCAATGAGTTGCATACTCCTCTGGCACCCAAAGGGTTAAAAACACCATTTAAATCAGTGGGAATTTGGGGATTTTTTTTTCGTCCTTGTGGTGCATTTGGTGTGCTACAGAACTGTGCCTCTTTTACCTAATACATCAGTCCGACTATCTTCTATTTAATCCTTTGAGTGCCAGAGGAGGTAGGAAACTCATTGCAAAAGCCTTTGATACAGTGCCTCACAACAGGTTACTGCATAAATTAAAAGGCTTCTGTTTGGGAGGTGTTATCTGTACATGGATTGAGAACTGGTTAAATGAGAGATGGCAGAGAGCTGTTGTAAACTGAACCTTTTCATGTTGGTCTAAAGTTATAAGTTGGGTGCTGCAGGGTTCAGTCCTGGGCCCAATGCTTTTTACTTTGTTTATTAATGATCTAGAAGTGTGAACTGAAAGTAGTGTCTCAATTTTTGCTGATTACACTAAGATATGTAAGGAAGTATATACAGAGCTGGATTTTTTTCTCTGCAGAAGGATTTAGCCAAATTGAGTGAAGGGACAAAAAAGTGGCAGATGACATTTAATGTAGATAAATGTAAGGTTGTGCATTTGGGCTGTAGAAACAAATATGCTACATATACTCTAAATGGGAAACAACTTGGGGAATCCTCATTAGAGAAGGATTTAGGAGTACTGATAGACTTCACTATGTGCAGTCACTCAGCTGCTGCAAGAGCAAATAGAGTACTAGCCTGCATAAAAAGAGGTGTAGATGCAATGGATGCTTATATTATCCTACCTCTATATAAATCCTTGGTTATGCCTCATCTAGAACATGGAGTACAATTTTGGGCACCGGTTCTTGAAAAAGACATTGTTGAACTGGAAAAAGTGCAGAGACGTGCAACAAAACTGATAAAGGGATTGGAGGAACGGAGTTATAAAGAGAGACTAGCCAAACTGGGTTTGTTTACATTAGAGAAGAAACGTCTAAGGGGTGATACGATTACCATTTACAAATACATTCAAGGTCAATATAAAGAACTTCCCAATTAATTATTTATACAAAGAGATGAGCTAAAAACAAGAGGTGATCCATTAAAAGGGATGTATCACCTTACTAAAAATTTGCCTTAATCTCTTTCTTTTAGCTACTCTGACAATGCTGTGTTGATGTTTTTTTTTTTTTTTTCTTAAATGCTATAGAAATGATCGGCACCAAGTGTGCTGACGAGAATACAGGAGAGATCTTCCTCCACGCTGGTCTGTCTGTAAGCTGGAGCACTCTCAGTGGAAGAGATTGATAGCTAGCAAATGAGAGTGCTGCAGTTTACAGACAGACCAACGTGGAGGAGGATCTCTCCTGTATTCTCGTTGACACGCGAGGTGCCGATCAGAATGAGGAAAAGACATCACGGGGAAAAACTAAGCTGTCAAACTGAATTTCTATAGTGTTAAAAAAACAAAACAACAACACAGCATTGTAGAGTAGCTAAAAGAAAGATTAAGGCACACTTTTAGGAAGGTGATACATCCCCTTTAAGACTAGAGGAAAGGAGCTTTCAACTAAAACAAAGGCATGGATTTTTTACAGTAAGGGTGGTAAAGCTATGGAATTCTTTGCCTCTTGCAGATAATGCAACTGCTTTCAAAAAAAGCAATGGATGCCTATCTAGCACAGAACAATACTGAAAATTATGACAGATGGTTTCAGTAAAGATGAAGGTTTTGATCAAGGGAACTATCCGACTGCCATTTGGGGCTAAATTGGAAATGGCTTCGGAGGGAAGGGGTTGCCTTCCTCTGGATCAACAGGATGTTTTTGGCATGAGCTGGACTTGATGAACACAAGTCTTTTTTTTCAGCCTCGTCAACTAGGTTACTATTTAACATTACAGCACAAATTGAGTTGCCCAAAAGGAATATAGCATTACAGCACTAAAGCTGAAGTCATAATACTACTGGGTAATCCTAAGGGGGGCTGGGAGGGGTGAGGTGCTCAGTCTACTTCAGGGGTGTCCATACATTTTCAATCAAGGGCCAGACTGAGAAAAGAATAATAAATGAGGGTTATCAAATAATATAACAGCAATAAAGACAAGCATTCTAATGGTCAGTCAATCTTTGGACCTGCAGCTGCTTTAGACTAAAGACCCCATTATCCCCAACCAGTTGACTACTGAATGCATCCACAGTATTACATTATATGACACAAACTGATTCTGTGTTAGGATGTTACCTCACTTACATTTTTCATCAGAACATGTTTAATCCCTTATGTGCTGCACACCCCTCTGGTCCTTAAAGGGATAGTAATACTTAAAATGTAAAAAAAAATATGTTGTAGGGTTTATCCCCCTGAGTAAAACAAGAGTACTCCCACTGCTGAAAGGTGTTTTATTCAAAAGTTATTAATTTTCAAAGTTGAATTTTTTAGGTGCAATATCACAGTGGCCTGAAATTGTACAGTGGTGCTGTTGCTACACCATCCTATGGAGATTTATGGTCAACTGACCAGAGCTGTCCATAGGATCGTGTAGCAACAGCACCACTGTACAATTTCAGGCCACTGTGATATTGCACCTAAAAAATTCAACTTTGAAAATTAATAACTTTTGAATAAAACACCTTTCAGCAGTGGGAGTACTCTTGTTTTACTCAGGGGGATAAACCCTACAACATATTTTTTTTTACATTTTAAGTATTACTATCCCTTTAAGGGGTTAATTGAAATTGTATGAAGGTCCAGATGGACCGTGTTCAAGAGCCTTAGTCTGGACATCTCCGCTGCTTGTACACAGCCCCAAGTGTTCGAAGTACAAAGATTGAGCTCAGGCCAAGCCATCAATGGTTGATGAGCAATTTCTGAAAAAACTCCTAAACCATTCCTGTCTATTACCCAATTATTATGCATTTTTCCTAGATTTTTTTCTTTCATACTAAATAAATGAGTACCAAATCCACACCAGATTCGACAATTAGTAACTAAATCAACACATGAGGTGTAACAGCCTATCAGTGTTTGCTCTATACGTGTGGGTGTGAGTATTTACGTGTAAGTGCGACATTCTGGTCCAGCAGGAGTCGTCCTGGTAACCTGGGGATGTTGACCCTTGCATGCGTGATCAGTTGGAAGAAATTAGTAGGAAGTGACGGCAGGTGAAAGACTGAGACGGAGAAAAATGCAACCTGATTTTTTTGGTAATGTACATAAAATCTGTTAAAGGGATAGCAATACTAGTATTAAAGTTGAGATTCAAATCTTCTTTATTTTTTTTTAACACATAGCACTATTTTTGAATACTTACAGTTTTGTAGTTCAAGCGCTAGTCAATCTGAAAGGATCCCCCTCCTTCCACTTCTGGCCACCTCCTATCAGATCTGGAATCTGTTTGTGGGACCGGACGGATGCAGCGAGGGACAATCTTCATGCAAAGTACAAGGAAAAACCTGTCCCCCTTGATGAAGGACGTAATGATTTCCTTTTGCTTACTGAATATTGTCCCTTGCCACTCTCCATCCGGACCAGACAGAGAGGTGGCACAGGGAAAGGGGCGGGAGAGGGATCCTTTCCTATTGAATAGCGCTTGAACTACAAAACTGTAAGTATTCAAATATAGCACTACGTGTTAAAAAAATAAAGACGACTCGGACCTCAAGTTTAATACAAGTATTACTATCCCTTTAAAAGCCAAGGTGTGCCCACTTCCTCCTGCTTCTTCTAGTCAACAATGCTAAATGTGTCAAGCCTAGGAAATGGACTGACACTGAAGATATGAGTCTGTTGTAACAGTTTCAGTGCCAGAATGGCATACAATGCCTTATAGAGCAATACACTGCGAAAACATCTTGCACTGAAAAACTTAACCCCTTGTATGGTAGAGATGTCTTCAATTCATTGAAGATGTTTTTTGCATCCAAAGAGTAAAAGAGGAAGGCATTTACCCTGCTTACATTATGTCCTGCGCCTTATGTCGTAGGGCTACAGAAGTACTACTAATGGTGGGAGGTTTTCATCAGAAAGATATATCTCTTATCTGATTTCTCTTCTTTTCTTTTTCTTTCCTATCTTTTGATTTATTGTTATAATTGTTTTAACCACTTAAGAACCAGTGGCGGTCCTGACACATCACCAGTGTCCGTGCCTTACGACCAGTGATGGTCCTGGTAAGTCATGGGTTTTGTGTTCACACATCTGCTGCAGGAGCGCTGTGAGCACTACGGAGTCTGAAACTGACTGCTTCAAGACCGGAGTGGTCAGTTTCAGACTCTCATTCCATGAGCTGTGTGTTGGTTTGTTGAATGATGTCTATGCAGTGAGGTGAGATCACGAGTAATCTTGGTAAACGCGAAACGCGTTGATCTATTCGTTATGGCATTGAACCACATCTTGTTGACCGAATTTGGTCACCTGTAAGTCTCTCCATTTGAACATTTCTGGCCAGAAGGTTTTTGGAGGTACCTTTAACTTATGTTAATAAAGTGTTTGATATTTTTACGTATAGACTTTTTTGGATCTATTTGTGGTAGTGTGTGATACCCTGTTGTAGTTACAAAATTACTAGAGAAGCTCTTTCACTGCACCCACAATTTCATCAAGTCCTATTACTTATATCCAGATACGACTACATGTGTGAAGAATGTAACGCAAGTGTATAAGGCATAAGCCTCTTTGCACACTAATTATACCTCTTGGAAGTAAGATCTGCTGAAATGCTACATACATGTTTCCAACCCCAGGACTGCCAGGCATTAAGGGGTTAAAGAAAAAAAAATTAAACAAGCTCTTTTTTTTACTTTTTTTTTTAAGTAAGCCACTTTTTAATGAAACTGCAGTTTTCCGTTATGGACATCAGGTGATGGTGTTCTTATTGTTTTCGGTCGTGTTTCGTAGTCTATGACTCAAGCTGTCTCAAAGAGTGCATTGTGAAAAGAATGTGCCTTTTTGTCACAAGTTGGTGCTATTGCTCTTATAATGTGTCAATAATAAAATCTCCCAGCAGTGCTAATACAATGCACAATGACATTTATGTTTTGTTAACCCTTTGAGTGCCGGAGGGGTACGCAATGCATTGTTCTGCAATGCTTTGCGTACCCCTCTGGCACTCAAAGGGTTTACAGAGGTTTGCTGCACCTTTAAATCAGATTTGTTTCCTCATGTGATATAAATCTATTCACAATTCAACAATTTGTAACATTATCCTAAGTGTTAATCTCTTCTCTTATTGAGTTAGTGGTTAGGCAACTTTGCCTAAAGGAAAAGTAACATCTAAAAATAAAAACGGATCATAAAGCTTTAATTATTCTGTACTACCAGCCAGCAGTTGTAAAAATCCCTGCTTTGTTATAGGAGATCTTAACTTAAAGGAACACTAACACTTAAAAATTAATTTAGGTCCTATACACTTAAATGCATAGTAATGGATGAATACAAAGGCATCTCCGATGACCCCTCATATATTTTTGACCATGTACCACAGTATTTCAATATCCTCAGACGTGTAGTTGTACAGAAATTCAATTATAAAAAAACCCTCTCCTGCCTCCCCGCAGATGTGGAATCAAGTTGCTTGACCGGACAGCTCACAGCGAGGGACAATCTTCTCACTGTGCGCATAAGGAAAACCCTGTCCCCTTGAGGAAGGAGGGCAAAATTGTCCCTCGCTGTTAGCTCTCTGGACGGTCTTGGAGAGAGAGTTACATAGGTAAAAGGGGCGGGAGGGGAATTCTTTATCATTGAATTTCTGTTTAAAGGGATAGTAATACTTCATTTTATCTTTATTTTATTTTGCAGGTATTAAAAAAACATGAAGAACGATATAAGTCTTATCTCTCAAACCTTTATGGTTTAAGAGATATTCACAAGCAAAGTATCCCCCTTGTTCAGCCACATCAGAAGGGAGATGCCCAGGTAGACTGCAGAGAGGGACAATCTTCAATTAAGAGAAGGAAAAAACTTGTCAAAGGGGGCAGGGCTTTCATTGTTTTCATACAAAGAAGAGTGTCCTCTGCTGTTATCTGTCTGGTCTTACAACCAGATCCACATCTGAGAAGAGATGGCTTACACTAGGTAAAAGGGGCGGGAGGGGAACTTTGCTTGTGAATATCTCATAAACCATAAAGGTTTGAGAGATAAGACTTATATCATTCTTCATGTTTTTTTTAATGCCTACAAAATAAAATAAAGTTAAAATGAAGTGTTACTATCCCTTTAACTATACATCAGAGGATATTAAAACACTGCAGTACATGGTCAAAAATATATAAGGAGTTATCGGAGATACCTTTATATTCATC
The DNA here is from genome assembly GCA_037306005.1 of Rhinophrynus dorsalis. NCBI lineage: Eukaryota > Metazoa > Chordata > Amphibia > Anura > Rhinophrynidae > Rhinophrynus > Rhinophrynus dorsalis. The sequence goes on from CM074728.1 coordinate 16,227,395, forward strand.
CATTACTATCCCTTTAAATCCCCTGTAACTCATGCTAGCATCTGCAAAAATTGTCTGTTTCTTCTCCAAGTCCTAAAATCTAGTCTTACATGTGGCAGCCATTTTTACCTTTTCCATGGCTACCAGTATCATAGCAATCTTGATAGGTGTGTATGTAGATTGTAAAGGATTGTCTGTAAATGGGTTGATAAGAATGCACTAGTGCTGGGTACTCATCTCAATAAATTAACTAACTTTAGCTCTTATCTCTTATTACAAACTGCATACCCAAAACTAATAAATGTTCACTGAATTGGATGGTTTTCCACATGCAAGTAAAGACAAATTGCTTATACTTTTTATATTTTTTTTTCATCTTCACCTTTTTTTTATGTCCTGATAGAGCACTATCTTAAATTTGTTTTCAGAATGTATTCTGCGTGGGGCTGTGAAAGTGGACAGACTGCAAACATGGAAAAAAGATACAATGTAAAAAGGACAGTGAAACAATGTATAAAAGCAGATCAATCAGTATTGCAGAAAAACTTGCAACATTGTATAAATATCCCTACTTCCTCTGCACAGTCAGAAAACTCCCTGAATTCAGAATGACCCCACTGTCAGAGACGTAAAGATGTAAAAAAATAGGTGAAGATGAAAAAAAAAAGTATAGGCAATTTGACTGTACATATTACACTCTATTAGAATATATATGAAGTCAAAATTAAAGGTTACTCTTCCTTTATAAAGCAAGCTTAAAGGGATAGTAATACTTCGTTTTAACTTTATTTTATTTTGTAGGCATTAAAAAAACATGAAGAATGATACAAGTCTTATGTCTCAAACCTTTATGGTTTAAGAGATATTCACAAGCAAAGTTTCCCCCTCCCGCCCCTTTTACCTACTGTAAACAATCTCTTCTCAGATGTGGAATACAGTCCATAGACTGGACAGATAACAGAAAACAATGAAATCCCTGCCCCCCTTGACAAGCTTTTCAGGTTTTTCCCTTATCTTAATTGAAGATTGTCCCTCTCTGCAGTCTACCTGGGCACCTCCCTTCTGCCCTGGCTGAACAGTGTTACATCAGTAAAAGGGACGGGAGGGGGACACTTTGCTTGTGAATATCTCTTAAACCATAAAGGTTTGAGAGATAATTATATCATTCTTCATGTTTTTTTAATGCCTACAAAATAAAATAAAGTTAAAATGAAATATTACTATCCCTTTAAGATATTTAAGGAAACTAACACAAATAAGTCATTTTTGTAGATGCTATTGGAAGTGCATGATATTTAAAATGATATTAACCAACTTAATCTTTAGTTTTTAGTGTTCCTTTAACCATTTTTGAAACTTGCTTTTCTTGCAAATATGTTGCCAGCCATGTTCTTGTGCTATAAAGCCTTTTATGTCCTGTTTCATTAATGCAGTATGCGGGGTCAGATATACATTTCAGGGGCCCCTAGGTAAGGCACTCTAGGTGCCCTTAGCTCTGCCTATGGCCACACCCCCATACGCTGTTTCCTGGCACACAAAATACCCTTGGCCTAACAAGCATGAACAAAAAAGCTTTAACAGTTTGAATGCCAGGGTGGTATCCAACACATCGTGTAGAAATGCATCAAATACCTCTCTGGCACTCAAAGGGTTACCCCCCCTTGGTTACTAGAGAGAGATCCAAAGCATTGCTCAGTAATGTACCTCTATCTACCATTCAAGGTGTTAAACAATAGCCGATAAAAGGATATAAAATTAGAGCAGGGACACGGAGATTACTCTGGCCACACCCACAATTTAGAATGTGGGTGTGGCCAGAAAAGCTGAGATGCCTCTCAATATTTGGGGTTCTAGGCAGTTGCCTACGCTGCCTATTGGGAAATCTGCTTGCAACATGCCAAAAATAAGAGCTTTCCTCATACAGACTGCAGTAGTGCCAGTGATTTAACCCTTTGAGTGCCAGAGGGGTATGGAATGACGTACCCCTCTGGCACTCAAAGTGTTAAAGGGATTGTATCACCTAACCAAAAGTTTGCCTTAATCTCTTATTTTAGCTATTCTAACAATGCTGTGTTGTTGCTTTTTAAAAAAAAAAAAAAAAAAATCACAATAGAAATGCAGTTTGAGAGTTTACTTTTTCCCCCTTGACGTCTTCTCATTCTGATTGGTACCATTGTGCTGATGAGAATACAGGAGAGATCCTCCTCCCCGCTGGTCTGTCAGTAAGCTGGAGCAATTTCATTGGCAGAGATCGATATCTAGCCAATGAGAGTTCTCCAGCTTATTGACAGACCACTGGGGGGAGGATCTCTCCTGTATTCTCATCGGAACAGTGGTGCCGATCAGAATGTGGAGAAGACGTCAAGAGGGTAAAAGTTAACTCTCAAACTGCATTTCTATCGCGTTTAAAAGAACAACAACAACAACACAGCATTGTTAGAATAGAAACTTTTTGGTTAGGTGATATATCCCCTTTAAATGGATAAGGAGGCTAGTAAAATACAGAGCCTTATTAATCAAGCCAAAGGGGTGCAATTTTTGAATAAACCAACTGTACCATAGGATTGAAATGAAAATGATGCAAATTCCCTTTTAATTAAATGGGATGTTTAACCCTGTGAATGCTAGAGAGGATTGCTTTGCCATGTGCTGGAGACCTCTCTAGCATTCAAGGTGTTAAATGACCTTTAAAGGGGGTAGTAATACCTCTATTAAAGTTTACCTTTACCTCTGAGTCTTTTTTACATTTTTTAACATGTAGCGCTATATTTATATACTTACAGTGTTGTACTTCAAACTCTATTCAAGACTAAAGGATCCCCCTCTTGCCCCTTTTCCTACATCACTCTGCCTCTCATTCTGGTCTGGATGGAGAGCGGCGAGGGACAATCTTCAGTAAGCAAAAGGTAAATCCTACCCTCCTTCGTCAAGGGGGCAGAGTTTTCCTTATACTAACTGCATGAAGATTGTCCCTCTCTGCATCTGTCCGGTCCCACGACTGGATTCCAGATCTAATGGGAGGCAGCCAAAAGGGGCGGAAGGGGGATCCTTTCATCCTGAATAGCGTTTGAACCAGGTCCTAGACGTTTGTGGAAATAGCTCAGTGGAACAATATTTAGGAGACTTGTAACAATATGACACAAGGAAAGAGAGTATGCATCAGTGCACAATGATCCTTTATTTTATTTTATTTTTTTTAATTACATGGGCAGTCATGTATCAAAAGTGGTTTTGTCAGAGCTGCTAAATTTATCCAGATTTATATAAATGTATCCAATTATGTATAACCTTGCTAAATTCACTTTGTAAATTACACCCTCAATGTCAACACCAATGATTCCTCAGGGAGGATATACGAAGGGTGATAAAGAGGAGATAAATTCTCCACTGTGATAAATGTTCCAATTCATGCGGGGAGATGCACCAAGGTGTTATAAGGAGGAGATAACTTCTCTAGTGAGTTGAACTCTTCAGTTCCTATGTTACTGTATGGAAAGATGTTAGTGCATATGTTACAGAGATTAATATGGGGATTGTAGGTAAATGTACAAATCTGCCAGTGCAGACCCACTGATGTTTGTCTATAACACCACTGGTGCATACTAGAGGACTAGCACAGGAATTTAACTCATTACGACCACCCGATTCGGCACGGGGTGGCCTTTAAGGATCACACAGAGTATTTTTTGTCGCTCTGAATTCTGGGATGGCACATCGTTGTGCAGCTGTGCTGCCATCCCAGAATTCCATGACGTTCAAGGGCCATCACCAGCCCTTAAGTGCCGACCCTAGCACGTCTTGTGACAATAAGGGGTTAATGCCTGCAAGCCTCTCGTGCCATGTCATAAATAAGCGTGTGTAAAGCGAAACTTGTTGATTATACTGTCCTCTTCTGTAAGACCTGAGACAGAAATTGGATGTCTGGGATGTGGTAAACTACTTTATGATTCTACATCGATAAATATTTCTTGTTTTTAAAGTTGCTTCTCTGATTCCATCTGTTTGAGCAGTTGTCACGCTCCTTTAGACTACTCTTCCTACCACCATCTCTATTGGCTGCTGTGGTCTTTATCTACCTGGGTCAAGCTCCAAGGCTTGCTCGATTTTCACGCCAAGATCCTGAGAGTCCTTGCTGCAGCGTTCCAGAGTTTTCTGTATCCGTCTATTGACCTTTTACCTTGTTTCGCGACCTAGTATCCTGCCTTCTGAATCTGCCTCCATCTGAACGAATCTTGACTCGGCTTCCATCCAGACTATGACTCCGTTTGAATCCTTGGCACCTCATCTCTGGTTTGGCTTTGACCTCAGCTTCCCTTGACCATGCTTCTTCTCCTCTGCTACTCCCTTACTGCTGCTCTACTGCGCAACGGGAGTCCCTTCTGCTGCTCTCCGACTAACACTTCAGCGGCTGGTGAGACTTTCAAACTCAGCTCTTCTTCACCTGAGTTTCCTGTTCATTCGACTGTCGGACTTTCCATTGCTCGACTCCACACCTCAGGATCTCCGATTGAGTTGGGTGCCATTGCCGGTAATTCCGGCAGCCACCCTGGCCAGTCGAGGGTGTGGATGGTCAATGACTCCCTGCCTCCTGCCTGACCAACTGGTTGAGGGTGTCGTAGTTTGAATCCCTAACGGCACCTCCGGACGTCTGACTAGTTGAGGGTAGGGAAGTCGAAGTTCTCCCATTATCCACCTGTAGTCAACGACTCCTCAAGCTCGAACTCCTGTCTCTCTGACATCCCAGCCTGTGGTCGACAACTCTTCCAAGCTCGAGCTTCTGTGCCTCAGACCACTCAGTCTGAAGTCAACGACTCTCCTAGGCCTGACTATTTGTCTCCTGTCTACTCCATTAGAGTCTATGAGTTGCTGTTTCGAGCTATGCTCCATTTCTCTTGTTCATAAGACTGGTTTGGTTGACTATTGTCAACATTCCTTGAACCCTACGACTAGTTCTCTGATTCCCTCATCTGACTCGAACTATTTCTCTGTGAGCCTCTCTCAGACACTGACAACAGTGCAGCTGCTTTGTTTGGATGTGTATGCTATATAGATGTTGAAGGGAACCACATGCTTGCAAGCCGATTCTTGGATCAGAGCTTTAAGCACATGGCAAGATATTGTGGGACTGATGTGTCTTCTTTGTAGCTCTTGATTTTTATATATTTCAGCCTCTCGTGCCAACCCCATAGAATGTGCAAGGAAATGTGTTACACACGCCATTTTGTTTATGCCTTTCTTAGTACATTGAAAAGATTGCCTGAAAAAGCCACAAACTGCACCCTTGTCTTTACCATGGCACAAGGCAGCATTAAAGGGAAGATTTTGAGTGTACATAGCTTTGTACATTAATATTAGGCAAGAGCTGGGATTCAAAGTCAGTTCCTGTCCTTGATGTAGTACAGAATCAGTTTTCTGTATTCACCTCTTTATCACTCACTTGTTCATCACACCTTAGCACATCTCCCTCAGGAACTGGAGAGTTTCTCTTACTGGAGAAATGATCTCCTCTTTTTCCCCATGTGTTATGGACCAGGAACCAGACAGGACACAAAAAGCTAAAATGCAAAACACCTTTATTAAACTAACAAAAAAATAACAAAACAGAATCGTGATCCAGGAGCATAAACCAAATGACAAGCCAGGGTCAGGAACCAGGACAGGTACTCAGCCAAGCCAGAGTCAGGAACACAGAAGTCCGAGAAGCCAGGAACAAGCCAGTGGGACTGGAGCCAGAAGGGTCATCAGAGGGAGCCAGGTCATACATGGATAAACAGGAGCTCAGTAGAAACACAGAAGTCAGCAACAAGGTCAGCAACAAACACAAGGACAATGGGGAAGTGAGCCAAGCTGCTTTAAATACCCTGGAAGGGTTTGCAGTTGGCTCAGACAGGTGAGCAATCAGAGGGGTCATGAGGGCATGCACGTCTGCTGCTGGAACCCATGAGCGCTCTTCTGGACCGTAACCCTTCCAGTGACCAAATATTGAAAGCTCCCTCGGAACCTAGGAGAGTCAACTATGGATTGGACCTCATACTCCTCATGGCCGTCAACAGGCACCAAACGAGGTCGAGGAGTGACAGTAGTGAAACGATTACATACCAAAGGTTTCAGCAGCGAGACATGGAACACATTGTGTATCCGCATCTTGGGAGGAAGGTCTAAGGCATAGGCCACCGGGTTCACACATCGGAGGATACAGAAAGGCCTCACAAAGCAGTGAGCCAGTTTCTGAGAGGGCACTCTGAGGTGGAGATTTCTGGGGGACAACCAGTCTCTCTCCCTGACCTGGTAGGAGGGTGTGGGTAGGCATTTATGATTAGCCTGGAGCTCCTGGGATTGTTGTGAGCATCGCAACAACTGTTGGACCTGCACCCATGTGGAACGAATTTGCTGGAGATGATCCTCAAATGCCGGGACCCCCTGGGGAGTGAACTAATCTGGAATCATAGAAGGTTGATATCCATAATTCACCATGAAAGGGGAGAGCCGGGTAGAAGCCAAGACAGCACTGTTATGAGCAAACGCCGCCCAAGGTAGCAGGTCTGATCAGTTGTTCTGATGGTCTGAGATGTAACACCGCAGGAATTGCTCCAAGACCTGATTAGCCCTTTCTGCTGCCCCATTTGACTGTGGGTGATAGGCCAAGGAGAAGGAGAGTTGGATACTTAGCTGCACACAGAATGCCCTCAAGAATCTCGAGACTAACTGGCTACCCTGGTCAGAAACCATGACTTTTGGAACCTTGTGTAGTCGATAGAACTCTTTGACAAAGACCGTAGCCAGCTCTTTAGCGGATGGACGTTTTTTGAATGGTATGCAATGAATCATCTTACAAAATCAGTCAGCAACCATGAGGATGACAGTGTTACCATTAGACAAAGGAAAATCGACAATAAAGTCCATGGCAAGGTGTGACCATGGCTTCTACTCATTAGGTATAGGTTGGAGAAGGCCCACGGGATGACCTGCTGACTTAGTATTATGGTAGGTAGAAAGTACCTTAGTATGGAGATTAATAGGTACAAAACAGCACCCAGTCTCAGCAGGTGAATATACTTGGGCGGCTCATATTTTCTCTCCACAGGGAGATGTTATGCTGGTACATATGGTGGCCAGTACTTTGTCCTGAGGAATAATAGGACTAGGAGGACTCTCCTCTCTTTAGCACCCGAAAACTGTCTGGATAAGGCATCGGCCCAGACATATTTGGTACCTGGCAGGTATGAGACCACATAATTAAAACGAGACAAGAATAAGGACCATCTGGCCTGCCTTGGAGACAAGTGCTTAGCTTCAGACAAGTAGGTAAGGTTTTTATGATCTGTGAGGATTAGGACTGGCATGGAAGTTCTCTTGAGCAAATGCCTCCATTCTTTGAGAGCCAGTATTATTGCCAAAAGCTCATGGTCACCATTTACATAATTGCACTCAGCAGGACTTAGCTTCTTCAAGAAATACCCACATGGGTGCAACTGGCTCTCAGAAGTAGGACGTTGAGACAGGAGGGTGCCTACTCCTGTTTCAGACGCATCGACCTCAAGTACAAATGGAAGCTCGGGTTTTGGGTGTACCAAAATGGGTGCTGCTACAAAAGCGGCTTTCAATGACTCAAATGCTTTGGTGGCCTCCGGGGACCAGTTAGTGGAGTCACCATCTTTTTTGGTCATGTCGGTAAGGGGTTTCACCATCGAGGAAAACGTGTGGATACATTTCCTATAGTAGTTAGTGAACCCAAAGAAACGTTGGAGGGAACGGAGATCTATGGGTCGTGGCCACTCGAGAACTGCCAAGAGTTTCTCAGAGTCCATAGCGAAACCAGCCTCTGAGATTATATATCCCAAGAAGGTGACCTGTTTGCGGTGGAACTCACACTTCTCCAATTTGCAAAACAGGTTATTCAGGTTACTCTGCCTACATCTGCGTGGCGGCTTTCCATGGAGGCAGAATGGATCAGAATGTCATCTAGGTACACCACCACGCATTGTTGGAGCATGTTCCGGAGGACATCATTTAAGAATTCCTGGAAAACCGTGGGAGCATTGCAGAGACCGAAGGGCATTACGAGGTATTCATAAGTACAGGAACCAGTGCAACCCTGGCATGTGCCTTTTTCATAAGCAACCTGTATTAAATTGGGTATCTGGTTATACTAGATTTGGGGCATCACACAAGGATGTATTGAGTTATAGGCCAACTTAAAACCTTGAATGCTTGGGTTATCCCCAATTAATTTCTTTAGAGACCTCTGTATCATCCAGAGACTTAAAAACATGTTTTCCTGTCCTGCTGAAAGCTCCACATTTTTAAGTTTGCATTAAAGGGATAGTAATGTCCCATAAAAAATATTTTTCATATTGTAGTCCTTAAAAAGTTGAGCACAGCACAAAAAAACAGCAGATCTGTGTCGGCCGACACGGAGGCTCTGCAGCAGAGCAACAATCACGTTATTTACATTGCGGTTCTGCTGAAGAACCTCCGTGTCAGCTGACATGGATCTCCTTCTGCCAGCTTTACAGCTGACAGCAGGAAATCACAAACTTTAAATGCCTGTATCTCTCAAACCATAGTGGTTTGAAAGATACTTTTTTTGCGCTGTGCTCAACTTTTTAAGGAATACAATATGAACAATATCCCTTTTTTGTTTAAACTAACATTACAGCATATTTTGTACTGACACCTAGATTCACTCAGTGCTCAGCGCTTACAGTAATGTGGCATAATTAATTTCCACAAGCATATGCAACACAATGCTGAGTTTTCAGACACTGAGCACACTGTATTGCTGCCATCAGTGAGGGGGAGATCTAGAGGGTTACCAGCTGAGTTGTGTAGAGGTCACAGTTTCTCCTTGGCCGGGTGGGGCTCCTTCCACCAGTGGGCCCTGGTTAATTGCATACCTGTCCCAATTGTTAAAATTGCCCCTTAATTACTGAAACTCACTTATCCAGCACAAACCAAGGTCATGAAGCAGAATCTGTTTCTATATTGCTGGGATGTTGTTAGATTCCCAAAAAACAGGTTCTTGGCCCAACCTAATGCATTATCAGTGCACTGTACAGCCCGATTGCACTAATACTAGTACAGAGATCAGTATCATTATAGGCAACATTATTATATCATTATAGCAACAACATCTGGAGATTTAGCTCTCTCATCTAGTGTCCAGCAATGCCGCTGGCCCTAGCCATCTGGATTAGTGGACTCCCAAGTCATTACCATAGATCAATGTTTCTCAACCAGGGTACTGTAACATATTGGTGTGCCCAGGGTACCAGTTTATGATGCCACAGTTTTCTCTAAAGACTGACAAAATGTGAATATTGTGTTTCAAATTTATATTTCTGAAAACTGCCATCCACAAAATGCAATTTTTTGTCATCTGGATTGTAAGCCCTAAGAATAACTTTATTGCTATTTATTTTTTACCTTTAATAAGTCCTTGTGAATTGATCTGCAAGATGTTAGGGGTTCCTTCAAAATTCCAGAACGTGTGATACAAAAACTCCTTGTTCACTAGAGATCTCCAGGGCATTGAGTAGCACTCTCCAGAAACATCCCTAGAATCCAAGGGTTAAAACATGTGAGCTATTGATGGCATGTGTAAAACAAATTGAATAGACATAGCTAACATTCTAGACATGATGTACTAAGAAAACTTGTGTAATTGTAAAGCAAACCAAGCACACAATAGTTCAATGGTTGGCAATAGGGTGACCACATTTCCAATCTGCCATTCCAGGACATGTGGTCACCCTAGTGGGAACTCTTATGCTGTGTCAGCCGGCGGAAGCCTCAGCCGCGGGGACTCAGTCTTCAAGTCGCACTCGCAGCGCCGCTGCGCCAGCATATCGGCGCCATCCCAGATGTCTTGCATGCACCAGTCCAGCCATCCAATGAAATGTATTTGCTGTATGGTCCTCATTGGCTGGCTGAGCCAGCCAATGAGGGCCATATAGCAAATACATTTCATTGGCTGGCTGGACTGGTGCATGCTGCACTATGTAGGTAGGCTGTAGGTACCAGCTTTGTTTCTCCATTCTAGGACTCTTTGTTGTCCCAGTGGGGGGTGACCCCGGACACAGACCTCCAATAAAGGACAGCCCCAGGCATTCCAGGACGTATGGTCACCCTAGTTGGTAACGTTTGTTTGATCAAGAAACCCCTAACACACATGGACGCCATGTTAAAAAAGAAAAGTAAAGGAATTATGGGACAAACCAATTGCGCTACAGGGGAGAACTAAAAATTCCAAAAACTCCCGTTGATTTAAATGTCAATTTTAACCCCTTGAATGATAGAGAGGTTGAGACCTCCCTTGCATTCAAGGGGTTAAAATCCCCATTTAAATCAATGGGAATTTTAGTTATCCCCTGTAGTGCAATTGGTTGAATCCAGAATTCCTACACTTTTCTTTTAAACATACTACCCATGTGACTGTCTGGAATTCCAGGGGCACCCCTAATATCTTATAGATTAAAGGGACAGTAATACTTAAAATGTAAAAAAAAAATATGTTGTAGGGTTTATCCCCCTGAGTAAAACAAGAGTACTCCCACTGCTGAAAGGTGTTTCATTCAAAAGTTATTAATTTTCAAAGTTGAATTTTTTAGGTGCAATATCACAGTGGCCTGAAATTGTACAGTGGCGCTGTTGCTACACCATCCTATGGAGATTTATGGTCAACTGACCAGAGTTGTCCATAGGATCGTGTAGCAATAGCGCCACTCTACAATTTCAGGCCACTGTGATATTGCACCTAAAAAATTCAACTTTGAAAATGAATAACTTTTGAATGAAACACCTTTCAGCAGTGGGAGTACTCTTGTTTTACTCAGGGGGATAAACCCTACAACATATTTTTTTTTTACATTTTAAGTATTACTATCCCTTTAACTGCCAGAGAGTAATGAAGGGTACAAAAACATATTTAGTCATTTTTAGGTTTTTCAGTCAGAATAACTAAAACAAGCATGTTGTGCATAAACATTTCAAGTCCATGGAAACTCAGCATTCACATTGTTGTAAAAGTCTTTATAGAAAGAAGGGGAACCCTGTCCATGGCACTCCAAAGTACCACATACCTCCCAAAATTTCAAATGGTCAAAGTGGGACACATTAGTTTTAGGTGGTGTTACTAGGGGCATGGCTGGTGGGCGGGTCATTATCGTTAATTTTTAGTTCGTTTCATGACCTATCGACACCTCTTTGTGTAATTGAATAAATAATTTAGAACATGATCCGAGTATTTTATTTATACAGACTAATTTATAAAGACATATACAGAAGTTTAACCCCTTAATGACTGCCCAATCTGGCGCCGTTAATGACCACAGGGTTTTTTTTTTTTTTGCAATGAATTCTGAGATGGCAGAGCAGCGTGCAGCTGCGGTGCCAACCCAGAATTTCTTATGTGCCAGGACCATTACCAGATCTTAAAGGCATAGTAATACTTAAATATTACTAATCCCCATATTGTAGCCATGTTAAAAATTATTTAATTGTCCCCAGTGTCATCTCTCAAACCTTTATGGGTTGAGAGATAACTGCACGCAAAGTTCCCCCTCCCTCCCCCTTTCCCTGAAGTCAGCATTGTAGCTGACTGCAGGGATATCCGGTCTTACGTGCATCAGGCGGCTCTGCAGCAGAGCCGAGATCGCGTTAGTAAAAAATTATTATTTCACTGAAACAGTCTTCTACGTGTGCTTGCAAACCAAGCACATGTAGAAGACCGTTTCAGTTAAATAATTCTTTTTTTACTAACGCGATCTCGGCTCTGCTGCAGAGCTGCCTGACTGTTGTACAACGGACTTTCCCTGCAGTCAGTACAATGCTGACTTCAGGGAAGGGGGAGGGAGGAGGGAACTTTGCGGGCGGGGGAACTTTGGGAACAATTAAATTCTTTTTAACATGGCTACAATATGGGGATTAGTAATATTTAAGTATTAGTATCCCTTTAACATCCAGACCGGCATGTCATGTGTCACTAAAGGGTTAAACATATATTATTGTGAGTGTTATTGCTGTGGAGCAATGTCATACACTTTAACGACACCATCCAGTCTGATCTCCTAAAAAGAGGGACAGAAGTATTTGGGTCTCAAAGAGGGACTGTCCTTCCTAAAAAGGGACACTTGGGAGCTACGGTATCACAGCACCCTGGTTTAGAATCACTGCCATACAGAATAAAAACCCCAGAAAAATACTCATTAATTGAAATGTTTTTCTTTTTCAAACCTTTCCAGAAGTACCCAACGCATTAACCCTCCAAATGCACACTGCTTATCCCCATACCTGGGAACCATTAGTAATAGGTCACCCGGAGGTTCCAAAAAAAAAAAAAAAAAAAAGTACCACGTTTAACCCTTTGTGTGCCAGAGGGGTGCGCAACACTGGCACTCAAAGGGTTAAAGCAGCATTTCACTTCACTCCCATCTATCACACCACCGTGACAGAATGAAGTCAAAGGAATTTACTAACAACACTAGTGACCAAGCCAGGCCAGGCCAGGCTCTCCGCTCTCCTCTTGCCCTGACACCAGACACACAGCGTCATGATCACGTGACACAGGTCACAAGTTGTCCGCGGACCGCGATGCCAGAGCAGGGCTCTGATGAGATTGATGTACATTATGAAATGTGAGCAGGCAGGAACAGCATATGCGCACATATTGTATATGCCCGGAGAATTTAAGGTTTCACGCGGAGGCCCGGAGACACTGCTCTAAATCCGGAGTCTCCGGGTGAAATACGGAAGGTTCCCAGTTATGCTTATCACCATTCAATTTGAATTTATTCCGTTTGGTGCATTTAATTTGACCTAAAACCGTGCCACTTCATAGTACATCAGCCTGACTATCCATTATTTCACTCACACTATATAAAGCAGTACTATGTACTTCCTGCTATGTGCGTGTGTGACAAGATCCCTCTATATAGCGCTCCCAGACAGCCCTCCCTCCCTCCTCAGATGAAAAGAGGAAAAAGGTGACACAGCTGTGAGGCCATGCATAGGCTGCTAGGGAACAACGGCTCTCTGACACAGCCTTTGGGAGCTTCCCGGGTTTACACTACAAAGTATGCAGCAGTGGGGGGAGGAGGGAGGGGCAGCTCAGGAGCTCCCATCCATGTAAGGTAAGACCAGGGAGCCAGTACAGCTTCTCCTAATAAGGGCATAGTCTCAGTGCCGCGCCTGATTGGCTGGGGCGCACTGACTTCAGAACAGCAGGCTGGCAGTGAGCAGCAAATTCAGGCAGAGCTGTGCTAGTGTATATAGGTATTGCTGTGACATGTGGAAACAATCCATCAGTTCTCCTACATGATGTCAATGTTATTATTTTATTATACAGAAATGGTGTGTACAAGTGCTCCTGTCAGGGGAATGCAACTGGGCTTACATCAAATTAATGTGAAAACATGAGAAAGGGAATCACTGTAACTGCCACCTATAAAGTGTGTCAAACAGTACAGAGGGATTGGTGCACTAGTATTACAAGCTGATAGCCTAGTAAAGGGCTAGTCAGTTGTTGCAGTGTTTGGGTCTGGATGCAAAAAAAGTTAAATGGATAAGGCAATGGCTGAGTGACAGGAGACAGACAGTGGTAGTCAATGAAGAATATTCGGATGTAAGGAGTGTTACTAGTGGGGTACCTCAGGGATCTGTACTGGGGCCCATTCTTTTTAATATTTTGATTAGTGATATTGTAAAAGGTCTTCAAGGTAAGATATGCCTTTTTGCAGATGATACAAAGATCTGGAATAGGGTAGACATTCCAGGGTAATTAAGCCAAATGACAAATGACTTAGGTAAATTAGAAGAATGGACAAGAGTGTGGCACCTGCAGTTTAATGTTGATAAATATAAAATAATGCACTTGGGACATAAAAATCCAAAGGAAAAATAAGGGTACTGTGCTGTCAGAGACAACAGAGGAAAGGGATTTGGGAGTAATTATTTCTGATGTCTTAAAGGTAGGCAGGCAATGTAATAAAGCAGCGGGGAATGCAAGCAGGGTGCTGGGTTGTATAACTAGGGGCATTAGTAGCAGAAAAACAGAAGTGGTCATGCCCCTCTAGATATCTCCAGTTAGACCTCACCTAGAGTATTGTGTAGAGTACTGGAGACTCCATCTCCAGAAGGATATAGATACTCTAGAGAGACTGGTTTACAGGAAAATAAATATCAGTATAGGCTAAAGGATCTGAACATGTATAGCTTTGAGGAGAGGAGAGAGAGAGGTGATATGATAGAAACATTCAAATATATGAAGGGATTCAACAAAGTGCAGGAGAGAAGTACATTGCAAAGGAGTAAAACTGTTAGGACAAGAGGCCATAGTCTAAAACTAGAGGGACACAGGTTTAGACGTAATGTAAGAAAGTTTTACTTCACTGAGAGGGTGGTAGATAAGTGGAATAGCCTACCAGCAGAAGTGGTAGACATTAATAGAGTGAGAATTTAAGCATGCATGGGATAGGCATTAGGCTGTCCTTAACGTAAAAAAAGAGCAAGGACCAAATAAGGTTTGAGGTTTTTACTGTAGGAAAATGGGCAGACTAGGTGGGCCGAATGGTTCTTATCTGCTGTCAGATTCTATGTTTCTATGTTGCCCATCTAGCTGTCATGGACTACATCTCCCATCATCCCTGAGCAGCCAATGGCTTCTTGATAGTGGGAGTTGTAATGCCCAGTAGCTAGTGCATACCTCCCAAATGTGCCTTTTTAGGAGGGACAGTACCTCTTTGAGACCCAAATCCATTTGTCCCTCTTTCCCACGCTGGTGTCCCTCTTTTTAGGAGATCAGACTGTGTGGTGCGTGTATATAAATGTATCACATTGCTCCACAACAATAAAACAACCATTAATGTTTGTGTAAACATCAGTACATGTGTTTATAAATGAGTCTGTGTTAATAAAATGCTTTGTTCTTGCTCTAAATCATTTAGTTACACAAAGGTGTCAGTAGGTCACAATATAACCTAAGATGTATCGGTACTGCCCCCTCCCCCCCCCCCCCCCCCAGTAACACCACCTAAAAAATAGTGATCCTCTTTGGCCATTTGAAATGGTGGAGCACTGGGAGGTATTGCTAGAGGTGCAACAATTGACTTCCCAGGCCTAGAATGTGTTAGGTAACACAGAACTAGGGTCATATGTACAAAGTAAGTGGAGAAGTGGGGAGGGGATAAAAATCCAAACATCTCCAATGATTTAAACCTTTAAAGACCAGAGGGATGCGTGTTTCATATTCCTCTGGTCATCAAAGAAATCAGTGGTATTTTCTTTTTTTAAATCTCCCTTGTAGTGCGGATGGTTTGCCATAGAATTGCTCTTCTTTTACTGTGTGACTACGGCCCATAAAAAATGAGAGCTGGTACTGTGCTAGCCGTAGGAATACAAGAGGCAAGTATAGTCAAGTTGATACCTTTTATCAGCTTGACTATACTTGCCTCCTATTGCCCATAACTCCAATTGCATTTCTTACTCAGTACACATACAACAAAATAAAACTGACTGGAGAAAAAGATTGCAATGACACCCAGGGATCACCATTTTGAGGGTCAGTCACATTTATTAGTACAAATTCGGCCCCAGCTCCCACATTCTCCAGTTTATAATGTCCTTCCCAACATTTCAAATGGCCAAAGAGGGATACTTTTTCTTTTATGTTTGTGCGTGGCTGCTGGGCAGGGCATTACCAATAATTTTTAGATAATTCCATGACCTATTGAAACCTGTTTGTGTAACTGAATAAATGATTTAGAGTAAGACCAAAGTATTTTATTTATACTGACTATTTTATAAACACATATACTGAAGTTACATAAACATTACTGTGAGTTTAATTGCCGGGAAGCAATGTGCTACATTTCTATACCCCACAGAGTCTGATCTACTAAAAAGAGGGCCATCAGGGTGGGAAAGAGGGATCTGGGTCTTAGCGAGGGACTGTCCCTCCTAAAGCAGGACACTTGGGAGGCATGCTAGAGGCCGAACATGTCTAAGAAAAAGTTTAGTATAGGAGAGGCAATATAGTTGCCCCATATGTACCAAAGAAAAATCATATTGATTTCAGCGTCAGTAAATGCTGGTTCCTTAGTAATAACTGTTCTATAAAGTTTTGCTGTGCTAACCTCTTCTTATTTTTTAAGAAGAGGTCTAAGAAGATATTTCTATAAGGGACCCTAAAAACAAGCGAGTATTCATGTTGTAAGGATCCTTTCGCACAGTCCGTGTCAATGCCAAGACAATGGGAGTGCAATGGCACCCAAAAAGAATGGTAGCATGGTGGCATATGCGGCAACTATTACCTTGTGTGAATAAACCAAATGTCCAGCAAGTTGCATTAAAACGGTTGTCATGGAGGCAGTGGCGTAACAATAGGGGTCGCACCTGCGACCGGGCCCATCACTCTCAGGAGCCCGGCCACCCCCTGTGACCCCCTCGCCACGCGCCAGCAGCAACCTATAAAACAGGCAGGGCAGCACAGCTGATCTCCCGGCGGCCGGTGCTCTAGTAATGCAGAGCGCTGGGAGATGACAATCTCCCAGCGCTCTGCATTACTAACAACCACGCGGGAGTTTCAGTCAGAGGTCTGTGCCGAATCTGTCATGTCACACACCGCTAGACCACCAGGGACTCGAGGTAGGACAACGGGGGGGGGGTGTTAGTAGGGGCATTGTGGAAGGGGCATTGTTGAAGGGGCAATGTGGAGAATGAGTGGCAATGTGGAAGGGGCATTGTGATGGGGGCATTGTTGAAGGGGCAATGTGGAGAATGAGGGGCAATGTGGAAGGGCCATTGCGATGGGGGAATTGTTTAAGGGGCAATGTGGAGAATGAGGGGCATTGTGAAAGGGGCAATGTGGAGAATGAGGGGCATTGTGAAAGGGGCAATGTGGAGGTGGCCAATGTGGTTGGGGGGGGGGGCATGGCAATTCTTGCACCTGGGCTTGGTGGCTTCTAGTTACACCTCTGCATGGAGGAATGCAGTAACTTTGCAGAATGCGCAGTAGTCTATGTGTCTGCATGTTGGTCTTTCACACAAGTTACCTTGGACTTTGAGATTGTCATTGCTGTACCTAGGAACATCCTTTACCCCCAAGTTCCCTGAGTACTAAGAATTGTTTGGGTATCAGTATCTAAGATCCAGAGAGCTCGCAGGTATTCTGATCACACCCTCCAGTGAATGGCTAAAGCCGCTGAAACACATATTTTGCTGTTGCTCATCTGGTCCAGCCCTCAGTCATGCCTTCCTCCCCACTACAGCATCACTTGGAGTTTAAAATGGGATGGTGCAACATTTCCGTTTCTTATGTAAAAGAGCCCTCTCCTTATTGCCCAATTAACAAGTCACTATTTAAATGGATTGTAAGGTTTAAAAAACTAGATAGCTGAGTCTTCTTTATAATATATACTTACATTTTTGTAGTTCATAATATATTAACTGTAGAAAGATCCCCCTCCTGCCCCTGTCACTACTGCAGCTCATGCAGGTCCGGATGGATGGGACAAACTTCAGTATGCAAAGGAAAATCCTGGCCTCCTTTGTCAAGTGGTGGTGGTGGTGGTGGGGGGGCAGGGTTTTCCTTATATTTACTGACATTTGTCCCTCACTGCATCTGTTGGGTCGCACAACACGATTAGAGATTCAGTGGGAGGCATCCAGAAGGGGCGGGAGGGGAATCCTTCTACAATTAATATGTTATGAACTACAGAAATGTCAGTGGTTTGAAATAGCGCAATGTGTTTCTTATATTATAAAGAAGACTTGGCAAACTAGTTTTTTTACAACATTACAATCCCTTTAAAGTATTAATATTGAAGGGTTTATTCTGTTGAATTAAACATGGATGCTCCCATTGCCAAGACATTTTATTCAAAAAGTTATTGCATCTCAAACGTCTTGGGATCAGCATCTCCATGGACTGAATTTTTATAGTGGCTCTATTGCTATGGCATCCTAATGAGGTTAAAGGTCAACAGACCACAACTTTCCATAGACTGCAGTAGTAACACCATAACATTTCCAATTATGGAAATACTGTACCTCAAAATAGGCAAGTTTAAAGCGGAAATATCATGAGAGAAACATTGCTCCCTCAATACTTTACTAACCTAGCGATATGCAAAGTCATATTGTCATTAAGCTCAATAAGTTCACGTTATTGCAGGAAAAAACGTCTTTGGCAGGAACCACCGGACAACTGCGCAGACATCTTAGAGGAAATGTACCTCCGAGTCTGTGCTGTGTGTCCCATTCACTGCCAGAATTGGTGGTGACAGTTGGTTACCTTATGGTAACGGAAATTCCTGAGTGTACAGGCGCACAGAGCTTCTCTTGTAAGCTCTGTGCAGCCCGATGCCTGTCAATGACGTGTTTTTCTTCAATACCGCTGACCTACTGAACGTCTGACTTTGCATATCGCTGAGTTAGTAATGTATTGGGGGCCAATGTTATTCTCATGATAGTTTCACTTTAAGCCACAATAACTTTTGATTAGAACATCTATCAGCAGTGGGGGTACAGCTGTTTTACTCTGTAGGATAAACCCTGCAATATATATTTTTTCCATAATAATCATTACTATGCCTTTAACCCTGTTAAAGGGATAATAATGTTTCATAATAAAAGCATCTCTAATTAATCATCATCGTATTTGGACTTTGGAGAGTGTTATTTCAATTCTGTCAGAGTTGTAGTACAAGAGTAATTCAATGACAAAGTATCCCCCTCCCGCCCCTTTTACTGATGTTACACTGTTCAGCCAGATCAGAAGGGAAGTGCCCAGGGAATAGGGAAAAACCTGAAAATCTTGTCAAGGGGGGCAGGCCTTTCATTGTTCTCATAGGAAGAAGATTGTCCCCTTCTGTTATCTGTCTGGTCTATGGACTGCATTCCACATCTGAGAAGAGATGGCTTACACTAGGTAAAAGGGGCGGGAGGGGAAACTTTGCTTGTGAATATCTCTCAAACCATAAAGGTTTGAGAGATAAGACTTATATCGTTCTTCATGTTTTTTTAATGCCTACAAAATAAAATAAAGATAAAACGAAGTATTACTATCCCTTTAAAAATATCAAGGGGTTAGCATTCCGTATGATATTCTCCCCAAAGTTGACGTTCCGAAGATCGAGTGTGATAGGCTAAGGGCCACAGTGACAAACTACTACATTATAGAAGAGGTGGAAGATACAGGAAACTGCTTTCTTAACCTTTTGAGTGCCAGAGAGGCATCTAGTGCATTGCAGCGCAATGCATTAGATCCCTTTCCAGCACTCAAAGGGTTAAAGCAGATGTAAACATGCAATACAGTAGCAAAGCTGGAGAAAAAACTTGAATAAATCTGTGGTAGGCAACACGTGCCTCCCCAGCTGTTGGGGGCTACAACCTCAGTCATCACCAACAAGCCAGCAGCTGGACAGTCAAAAGTTGCCTATGGATGGAATAGACATAAAGATTTATTTTTAAGAATAAAGAGTCATGACTCAAATAAGACCTGGGATTTCACATAACCATTTGAGTGCCAGAGAGGTACACAACACATTGCATTTAGTACCTCTCCATCACTCAAAGGGTTAAAGCAGAACACAGACTGGGTGGGCTGAGCATGGCTTATCAGCCTCCACTTTCTTCAGAAATGTTCCAAATGTAAATATTTGTTTCACTTGAAGCGATTTACAGTGCTTCCCCTGATGTCTGAGCTGATAAATCACTCAGTGTAAAACACAGGTTTTAATTGTCCTTTATCCACCATTTAGGAGAAACCTAAACAAAAGCGAAAGGATATAATATAGTAATAAAAGAATGATAAACAGTCAATGGAATCTAACTAGTCAAAGCAGCTATTCCTTTAAAAAAATTATATATACTCTGAGGCAGTTGTAAAAAGTAAATGGGAGAAATTCTGGGGGAAAACAATTGCACTCTAACAGATGTATCAAAAACAATTCCCTTATGATTTAAATACAATGAGTTGTAGAGCTCTCTACAATTCAAGCTGTATAATAATACTTTGTTTTATCTTTATTTTATAGGCGTTAAAAAAACATGAAGAACTATATAAGTCTTATCTCTCAAACCTTTATGGTTTGAGAGATATTCACAAGCAAAGTTTCCCCCTCCCGCCCCTTTTACCTAGTGTAAGCCATCTCTTCTCAGATGTGGAATCCAGTCCATAGACCAGACAGATAACAGAAGGGGACACTCTTATTCCTATGAGAACAATGAAAGCCCTGCCCCCCTTAACAAGCTTTTCAGGTTTTTCCCTTATCTTAATTGAAGATTGTCCCTCTCTGCAATCTACCTGGGCACCTCCCTTCTGCTCTGGCTGAGCAGTGTTACATCAGTAAAAGGGCGGGAGGGGGATACTTTATCATTCAATTACTCTTGAACTACAACGCTGACAGTACTGAAATAACACTCTCCAAAATCCAAATGCTATGATGATTAATTAGAGCTGCTTTTATTATGAAACATTACTATCCCTTTAAAGCAGAACTACCACGTTAAGTAAAGTCGTCCTGCAATACTTAAGTGGCGACTAGCTTAATAATAGTCATTTTACCTCTCAAAAGTACCCCCTTGTAAGGTTAGTGCAGTCTGCGCGCCTGCACCGTCAGTCCTTTCCGGTGCCATTCGGGCCAGTGCTATGCTTCTGAAGGGAGACCGGTACTGACAGGGCAGGCGCGCATCCAAGATGTCTGCCATGATGCCTGGCTTCTGGTCTCAGAAAATTAAGGATTTCTGTAAAATGGTGTAGTGCGGAGAGGTAAAATAACTATTATTAAGCTAGTCGCCACCTGCCTATTTATTGCAGGGCGACTTTACTTAACGTGGTAGTTCTGCTTTAAATCCTTGGAAGTATTGAGAATTGTTATTTGTCCCCTATGGTGCTGATGATTTGCTCCAGAATTTTGCTAAGCGATGTTTTGCCAGTGGCCATTAAGGGGTTAAACCAATCTGTCTGTGCAAGTGTGTGTGTGTGTGTGTGTGTGTGTAGGAGGGTGGTATTTTATTCAAATATTTAAAGTTTATTTTCTTTTTATTAACACCCCATGCTGCCACATTAGCTGATATGTATTACAGGTATGATGGATCAGGTAGTCAATACATGCATAAAACAGATAACTGACAAGTACACATATGGGTTTTCTGCAGTTATAAGAACTGTTATAAAAGGGGACAGGGATGCGCAGCCAGGGGAGGGCCGTCCTGGGGGGCAATTGCCCCTTGGGCCGGCCATATGTCTGGGCCAGTGGGCCACTGCCTCACTTAATCTCCATCTTGTTGCTATAAATGGAGAAACACTAGTGATACCACAGAGCTTACAATTGAAACAGAACTACACAAATGATACCACAGATCTGCAATCCAAATGAAGCTACAAAAGTAGCATAAGACATTTCCCTTGTAATCTCTATAGTATCTCTGGTGTAGCTTTGCTTCAATTGTAAGCTCCATAGTATCGCTGGTGTAGCTTTGCTTCAATTGTAAGCTCCATAGTATCGCTGGTGTAGCTTTGCTTCAATTGTAAGCTCTATAGTATCTCTGGTGTAGCTTTGCTTCAATTGTAAGCTCCATAGTATCGCTGGTGTAGCTTTGCTTCAATTGTAAGCTCCATAGTATCGCTGGTGTAGCTTTGCTTCAATTGTAAGCTCTATAGTATCTCTGGTGTAGCTTTGCTTCAATTGTAAGCTCTATAGTATCTCTGGTGTAGCTTTGCTTCAATTGTAAGCTCTATAGTATCTCTGGTGTAGCTTTGCTTCAATTGTAAGCTCTGTAATATCAGCAGTTTAGCCCATTTTAATATGAGCTATGTGGTATCTGTTTACTTCACGATATTAATGCCACTTTTAAAATTAACAATAGGGGGAGGGCTTGGACCATAGGCTCAAACGATAGTAGAAGTGGGCCATTTGATCGTATTTGCCCCGGACCAGAAGTTGCCAGCCCTCCCCTGTGCACAGACCCCTGACACCTGTGTCCTGAAGTCACCTGTTTCCTCTGTTCCCCTCACTGTCCCAGTTGCACTGGGCATGGTTAATGGCGGGGCCCTTGGGAGTATCAATCATATATTACTCATGGATGGCTACATGGGTCGGCTATTCACTGGAGGTTGAGATGACCATTCCAACCTCCAACACTGCTCATATGAAAGGTCTACAGTGTCCCTACAGGCCACAAAACAGCTAAATCCTGTGGCAATTGCACTGCATTCCTGAGTGAGTACAAAACACTTGCAGCTTGTTGCAGCCCACATGAAAGGCACCATAGTCCAGCAGCTTACCTTTCAGTACAGGTAACACAGTCAATGAACAGTGGCTGCTTTGGTGTCATCCTGTGGAAGTGGCCTGAGGGAGAAAAAACACTGGAAGAGATGAAAAAGTAGGAGAAGGCAGAGGGGGAGGGAAGTGAGAAAATCAGGGATTGGTGGGGCATTTCTAGAATAAAACAAAGGACCCAAGTGAGGAACAAGAACAGTATTGGTATTGAGAGGGTATAAATGAGGAAAAGAAGATTGAGGAACTGAGCAACAAAGGATCTAGAACAAAGCGGCAGAACCGCAGGTAGAACTTTATACGATACCTGGAAACAGAACTCAAGTGAAGACAAAAGGAACACATTGAGGGGAAGAACGTGGTACCTGAGAGCTGCATGGGAATTTGTCATGAATCTAAAAAAGTGGTACTGAGGCTGGTGTACTAAAATAATGGAGCAGTTCAGGAGCAAACCAACTGCATCAGTGGGGACAACAACAAAAAAATCCCAAATTTCACATAAGTTTAAAAGGGTCTTTTAACCCCTTGAATGCTACAGAGGTCTCCCACATTTTGGGGGAGATGCACTAAGCTGTGATAAAGAGGTGATAAGGCGCAGATGACTTCTCCAGTGATATCACTTCTCCAGTTCATATGTTATTCTATGGAGCCTATTCACTAAGATCTCCAGAGTTTAAAGGAGCAGTAAACTTATTTTTATGAAAACACATATTTTACAGAGCATTTCCTGCTGAATAAAACAAGGTCACTCCCATCACTGTCAGATGTTTAATTCAAAATTTAGAGCAGTTCAAATAACCAGGAAGTGAATTTACTGTGATTACTTCCTGATAGTTCTAACTGACAGGATGTGAATGTACTGTGTTTACTTCCGGATAGTTATAACTGACAGGAAGTGAATTTACTGTGTGTTTACTTCCTGATAGTTCTAACTGACAGGAAGTGAATTTACTGTGTTTACTTCCTGATAGTTCTAACTGACAGGAAGTGACAGGCAGTTTCTATCACATTCTATGGTGAACTGTATGTCTCTGACTTTTCTGACTTTCCTCTCCATTAGAATCTAACAGGAAATCTAATTAGAATTTGACCACTAGAGGTCAATGCTAATGTAAAAAAACATGGGTTTAAACTGTAATAACTCTGGAAATATAAATCTCTCAGCAGTGGGAGTACCCTTATTTTACTCAGTAGGAAAATCCCTACAATATATATTTTTCATAAGAAAAGTTTACTGCTCCTTTAAGAAATTGGCTCCATAGAATAACATAGGAATTAGAGAAGCGATATCACTGGAAAAGTTATCTACTTCATCACGCCTATATCACCTCCTATTGAATCTCACCCATTGCGTCACATTGCGTTGGAGACCTCTCTAGTATTCAAGGGGTTAAAATACTCATTTAGTTCATTAGGATGTTTTTATTTGACCATTATAATGCGGTTGTTTTTTCCATTTGTCCTGTAGTGTTCGTTTCACCAGCA
Organism: Rhinophrynus dorsalis; assembly: GCA_037306005.1. Lineage (NCBI taxonomy): Eukaryota > Metazoa > Chordata > Amphibia > Anura > Rhinophrynidae > Rhinophrynus > Rhinophrynus dorsalis. The sequence goes on from CM074728.1 coordinate 16,251,136, forward strand.
AATGCTTATGGTTCTAAGATTAGCAGTAAAATACCTTTTTAAACCCCCAAACGGGTCTTCATATAAAAATTAGTAGTTGAAAAAAAAAATGTACATTCAATTTGTCCTGTAGTTTTCGTTTCACCAGCAAATGCTTAAGGTTCTAAAATTAGCATTAACATACCTTTTTAAACCCCCAAATGGGTCTTCATATAAAAAATCAGTAATTGAAGAAAAAAAAAATGTACATTTTTTTTTTTTTCATTTTGGATTATTCTGCATCATAGGCAGAAGATTACAAGAAATAAACCATGTAATTCTACGTGCTATGTATTTTTTAAAAGTACACAAAATTCCACTTTCAGAGACTGATCAGATTTGCATTTCTACCCCAAAGCTGATTTCCATGAAATCTTTAGACGATTGAGCTATAGCCAGATAGAGCTGTTTTTTTTTCCTTCTTCATATTTACACTTTACAGCTATGCTAAAATCGCTGCAAGCCATGATACACCATATGACGTTGGGTAGCTAGAGGCCTTCTGACTAAAATGGTTCTCCACTGGTATGAGTTTACATACTGTAGGGGGTGTCACGACCACAAAACTAAACACACCAAAAAAAATCACTTTTTTTTTATACAACATGCCTGCACTTAAATGTGTGTAACAGCTACAGACAAGAAGAAAAGGTAGACAAGACATGCCAGTTTGGAAAGAAGACAACCGAGTGCATCAAAAGAAGGGGTCACTTGCCTTTTTAGCCCAAGGCTTGTGAGCAGAAATGTTTCTAGAAAGTGATACTATCTGTAAATATATGTATTTAGTGTAACATTTCCACCATTAGATCCTAAAATCTTTGAAAACTATGAACTTTCCTACCATAGTCAGTACCTATGGTCCGACATACTGTAGGGGGTACTGTAGAGGGTGGCAGAAGCACTACACTACACATATCATTATCTAACATTATGTGCCTGCTTTAAAATGGTCCCAAACACAAAGAACAGGTAGACAAAGTATTCTATTTTGGAAAGTAGACAACTGGCCACATAAAATGAGAACAAACTTGCCATTGTACCACTAGGCTTGTGTGGATATATGTTTCCAGAAAGATTATATATATATATATATATATATATATATATATATATATATATATATATAAAATTCGCAAGTCAGGATGCACTCTCGATCTATATGTGAATGCCTGGGTGCCGGATAGATTAGATTGTAAAGGGTTTGAGAATCAGCACACTCCGGAAACTTCATACATGGTGCAACATGGATTTATTTGTGGATCAACGTTTCGATCCCATCAGGGATCTTTGTCAAGATCTTGACAAAGATCCCTGATGGGATTGAAACGTTGATCCACAAATAAATCCACGTTGCATCATGTATGAAGTTTCCTGAGTGTGCTTATTCTCAAACCATATATATATGTCACTTTTCATATATCAAAGATACTCTATTATTCGAAAACTATGGACTTTCCTACTGTATGCAGTACATACTGCCAGCATGAGAAAAATGGTACCCTAATTAGGGGTAGTGTAACACTGCTTCAGTCCCTGCTTTTACAGTCCTGGGTAGAAAGCACTCTGCAAACATAAATCCAGGAAGCTCACAGTTAAGACATAAAAGTGTAAAATAAAATAGGTGAAGATGCATTGTATATATAAAGTAAAAAACAAAAAGAGTTTGACCATCACTTTAACCCCTTGAGTGTTAGGGAGGTATCCACTGCTTTAAGAATAAATACATTGGAGCCCACTAGCATTCAAAGGTTAAAAGGTTACTGGCCCCTGAACTCGGTTAAAAGAGACAGAGTAGCTGAAGGAATTTAACCGTCTGAGTGTCAGGGGATATCCAACACATTGCAATACCTCTCTGGCACTCAAAGCAGTATGTAAATAACCCAAACCAGCATCCACAGCCTATTCACCTTTCTCAGTAGCCCATAACCTTGACATTACTAAAGCCAAATCCGTGGAATTAAAACCCCCATCCTCAGAGGGACTGAATGCCCCATGACCAGCCCCATGATGGGAGATTAAACGCTCTTCTAACTTGTTTCAAACTTTTTTTTTTTTTTTTTTTTTTAAGTCCTATGAATTTTGCCCTTGTGCCTTGGGTTCAAGAGATGACAAATTCAGTCAGTCTTAAATGTGATGTCAAGCCCATATAGTCAGACTTGAAATCTACTGACAGTTGAAGCAGGTAGAGTGCATGTTGCCTTATCTAGCCGTTTATCATTTTCAGGCCACGGTAATGTAAATGGGGAGGTTACTATTAGATGGTGCTAGCTCTCCTTTTAATGAAGTCCACACTTGTCGCTTCTTCTTCTATGGGCTAGGAGTTGATGATGCCATATCTGGTTCCACATGTACAGTTTTGGTTAACCAGAGCTTACAGCAGGATTTCCCATTCATAATCAAACCATTTAATTATAGGAATTACAGGGCTGCAACAAATTGCTTTTTTATGAAAAGGAAATATTTGTTTTATAATACACTGCTGTAGTCCGACTCCAACTCTCCCATAAAGAGCTTTATTAAAATAAAAAAAAAAAGTTTTTGAGCCATAATAACCTGTGAATATAAAAAATAAAATCTCTCGGCAGTGAGCCTACACTTATTTCACCCAGCAGGAAAGGCCCTGTAACATATTTTCATGAAAAAGATTAACCGCACGAGTGCCAGTGAGGTATGCATTCACTCAAAGGGTTAATGCTACTTTTAGAGGTGGAAACTTTAACCCCTTGGATGCTAGAGACATCACCAACGTGCTCTCTCAAGCAAGCAGAACTTTATTGTATGAGGTTGTATGTGTTGTTTAACATTAGGCTGTGGGAATGGTTTATCCTGCAGGCTACTTCCTGCTTGTTAAAAGAATTATAAAGCTTTATTATAACTTTACATATTTACAAGCGCACAACGTGTAAAGTCAAATTGCCACCGTGTTTCAGTATTTGCAATGCATTGCATACCCCTCTGGCACTCAAAGGATTAAGAAAAGATACGACGTAAAAAAGATTGCATACTGAGCAGTCATTGCTGCTGGGATGGTGTTATACTGTATCACAATCCTGCTGTGACAGAGTACTGTCAGGGACATAAAATGTTACAGAAAAGATGAATATGGGGAAAAAAGGAGAAAGTATAGGCTGTCTGAGTTTACATATTGCACACTTGTGGAATATGTAAAGTCAAAATAGTGTTACTTTGCCTTTAAAGAGATAGTAATGTCGGTATATGACATTTTCATTATATATATTTTTTTTAAAACAAACGGTACCTTTGTAAATGTCCATTACATTGTATTCTTCTGGTAATTCTATATTAAAGTTTCCCCCCTCCAGTCTCTTTTTCCTAGGTCACGCATAGGGTGACCACATGTCCTGGATTGCTAGGGACAGTCCCGGATTTTAATTGTATGTCCCATGTCCCGGGCTGCCCTCTTATGGAACAATACAAAGTCCTGGAATGAAGACTCCAGAGCACAGAGTTCTATACACTAGAATGAGAACTGTCCATTGCCTACTGTGACAGGAAGTGATGCCTCTGCTGGGCTACAAGAAAATGACTTCCAGACAGAGCTCTAAACACTATGGAGAGAACCGATACTTGATCTTGACATCAAACAGGAGCTGTAGTGCAATTTTATTGTAGGGTAACACAAGTCTAAGGCTTTGGGAGTGATGTATATTATCTTGTAGCCCATCACAGACATTGTTTTCTGGCATAGAAGTAGGGTGACCACGGGTCCCGGAACGTCCGGGACTGTCCCTTATTTCAGGGCTGTGTCCCGTGTCATCTTCAACCGGGACAATGAAGTGTCCCGGAATGAAGCCAAGCCGCCCTGGATGTCAGCCTGCAAGCTGTGTGTCACATCATGGACGCCGCGAGGGAGCGCTTGGTAGCATAAATCAGCACTCCCTCGCGGCGTCCATGATATGACACACCGCTTGCAGGCTGACATCCAGGGCGGCAATGCAGCTTACCTGATCTCCTGGAAGCAATCGCTCTAGTAATACAGAGCGCTGGGAGATGACATCATCTCCCAGCGCTCTGCATTACTGAGCACAGCGCGCGGGAGCTTCAGCTCTGTGCCGGAGGAGGCACAGAGCACTTTCCACGCTGCTAGACCACCAGGGACTCAAGGTAGGGAGATGAAGGGGCAACTAGGGTGACCACGTCCCGGAATGGCAGAAGGGAAATGTGGTCACCCTACATAGAAGTCAATGGGCAATTCTGCTTCCAGTGTTTAGAACTAACTGGTGTGCTCTACTCTCCTCAATGTCCCTGAATGGCAGAATTGAAATGTAGTCACCCTAGTCACGCAGAGTCTCCTCAGATCTGAAAGCCTGTTGTCTGACCGAACAGACCACAATGAGAGACAATATTATGTCTGTCAGTTTAAGGAAAACCCTACCCCTTTGACGAAGGGGAGCAGCTTTTTCCTTACACTGACACAATATTGTCCCTCACCGCAATCCATCCGGACCGACTTTCAAATCTGAGGAGACTCTGTGACGTAGGAAAATGGGGTGGGGGTTTTAAAATAAAATTACAATAAGAACACAACGTTATAGACATTTACAAAGGTACCGTTTGTTATAAAAAAGTGTAATGAATAATCGATCTCAACTACATATGCTGACATTACTATCACTTTAAGTGACAGATAAAGAATTTTACATAGTGAGAATGTTACATAGTATAAATGTTGCAACATATTTTTAAATAACTTTGTCATGTTTTTAATTAATTGATAAAATATTCCTGCACTCTACGAAAACATTGACAGACAAGGAAGAAAGGAAACATTTTGGTCACTTGTTTGAAAAATATAAATATAATGAACATATTTTAACCCCTTAACGCCCCATGACAGTCCAGGAACGTCATGGGTAGAATCCCTTTAAGGACCCATGATGGTCCTGGACCGTCATGGAATTCCAGGCTCCCCGTGTGGCTGCATGCCGTTCGGGGAGGCCAGAAGTGGATACAAAAAAAATGGTCTGTGGTCCTTAAGTAACGGCCGCATAGGCGATTGGCCGTCCTTAAGGGGTTAACATTAACACTACAACTAACCAAGTGGGGCAAAGGAGTGAAAATTGTTTCCAAAGTCTGTTGAAGCACAGCACAGGCAATTCCATGTCTCTTAACCCTTAAAGGGATAGCCATTTCTATGCCTTATTTCTTTCCTGACATACAGGGACCTAATAAAGAATTTTACCATAAATAACAATCCTATCCTATATAATAATTCACTAAAATGTGTGTAACGCCACAGTCATGCTCAGTAAAGACTGCTGTGCGTGCTGCAGTCATGCGCAGTAGAGACTGCCCGTGCCGCGGCTGATACAGAGAGTGTCCAACTCTGTATCAGCAGCGGCGCAGGCAGTTTCCACTGTGCATGACTGCCCCGCGACCGGCTGGCAGAGGCACTGTGGCCCGTGTAACGGGCTCTTCAACTAGTAGCTAATAAAATGTGTGGGGTCGGACAAGGCTCTCTGCATTAACTGGGTACATTCAATGAGCCCGTTCACTGTCAATATGTCAGCCACTATTGGGAGAAACACTAAACAGTGCATTAAACATGAAAAGGGGCGACATGAGAATCTCGCCCGCATCAAAAGGGTGAGATTCTCATATCATGGGCTTAAGCATTGCTCATGTGAGCGCTCACATCAGAAGGAAGAGATTAGCATGAACATGCCATCACAGTGGGAGAAAACAGCAAACATACCATCATAGTGGGTGAAAACAGCCAGCATACCATCACACTGTCCGAGGATATTACTCCCACTCTCCTTCCCCTCAGTGTCTGCTTTGAACAAAGCTGCACAATCCACCCCTACAGTATGTGCACGTATGTATATACATCCGACCAGCTCGCATTAATTTATCTTCTTCTTCAGGCAATAACCTATTGAGGAAGGAGAGCAGGAGTAATATCCTCGGACAGCTGGCTGTTTTCATCCACTGTGATGGTATGCTGGCTGTTTTCACCCACTGTGATGGCATGTTTATGCGAATCTCATCCTTCTGATGCGGGAGAGATTCTCATGTCTCCCTTTTCATGGTGGCGCCGTTTAGTCTGTCGCCCAATAGAGGGCAACATTTGGAAAGGATACTCAATAAGCCATAGAGCAGTAAGCGCATTCTAGAGCAAAATAATTACCCTACAAGGGACAAATGAAAATTTCCATTGTTCTAAATGGGTTGCTTAACCCTTTGGATGTGAGAATGGTATCCAACGCATTGCTACGCAATACATTGGATTCCTCTCTGGCACTCGAAGAGTTAAGCCCTGGAAAGCTAGCGAGGTCTCCAGTACATTGAAGCAATGAACTGAAGACCTCTGTAGCATTTTGAGGGCTTAAAGGGATAGTAATACTTAAAATGTAAAAAAAAAAAATGTTGTAGGGTTTATACCCCTGAGTAAAACAAGAGTACTCCCACTGCTGAAAGGTGTGTCATTCAAAAGTTATTAATTTTCAAAGTTGAATTTTTTAGGTGCAATATCACAGTGGCCTGAAATTGTACAGTGGCGCTGTTGCTACACCATCCTATGGAGATATATGGTCCCGGGACCAGAATGAAACACCTTTCAGCAGTGGGAGTTCTCTTGTTTTACTCAGGGGGATAAACCCTACAACATATTTTTTTTTTTACATTTTAAGTATTACTATCCCTTTAAAATCCCAATTTAGACCAGTTGGAAGTTTGGGATTTTCTATTTATCTACTATCGCACAACTGGTTTGTCCCAGAAACACTTCTAATTTTCTTTCAACCCTTATTCTTGTCTTTGTACCTCAGGGCAAGGGGAACATCTGACGTGCAGATGGGAAACACATTACAGCTTTGCTGCACAGAAGAGACCACATCTGCTGGAAGATTCACTTGAAACATTGCAAAAAGGGTTTCACACAAAGGGGGATTGATGCTGAAAGTAGAAAAGAGAGAAGACAGAAAAACAGACACCACTTTCTTATTAAGGTTACTGACAGACATTGAGCTGTCACACTTGTCTTACAGACGCACAGTATTCACGTACACAGGGCAATTTTGGGGCGGATCAGCTTTACCGTAGGGTACAAATATCACCAAATTCCTAATAATTTCATGTGGGTGGTCACCTTGACATTAAGTTTGCATATTGTGGGGTTACCAGGATAGTAATTTTTTTTCTCATGTATAATATATACACCCCCACAAATGGGCAAAAATGGGGATTTTTATTTGTTCCCAGTATGCAGATGGTTTGCCCCCAGAATTGCACCACTATTTTTTAGCACATCAACCTCAGTGGTCTTCTGATATTATATAGCTATGGACCAGCTGGCTACCATCCTAATCTGACAAAAACTGCTAGTAAGATCCTATCTATGGATGCCTATTGAAGAACAAAGGGGGAGATTCACTAAGCGGTGATAACTTCTCCAGTGATGTCACTTCTCCAATTCCTATGTTTTTCTATGGAGCCTATGCACTAGGATTGCTTTAACTTTGGGGATCTCAGTGAATAGGCACCATAGAATAACATCGGAACTGGAGAAGTCATCTCCACTTTATCACCACATAGTGAATCTTCCTCCCAGGTCTCAAAACATGCCAGGGATTCTGGAACAAGTACAAGGACCAGTAGTAAAGTAAATTAGTAAATATGGCCCTAAGTGAACTGCTGTAAGGCTGATGTGCTTAGAAAGTGGTGTAATTCTGGAGCAAACTAACTGCCCCATAGGGAATAAATAAATAAAAAATGTCCCAAATAAGACAATTACATATTTATTTAAATCAGGCAATAAATGCAAAGAAAAACACAAGAGAGGGAAAGCATGTGCTCTAAGTGTAGACTGTTCAGACTGTTGCAGCCACCACAGTTGAATATCACCTTGTCGGTGCTCAGTGGTCCTACTCACATGCTCTTGAAGCATAGGCCAGCCTCACAGTACAACAGCATTCTGTGAGGCTGGTCTATGCCTCAGGGGCATGTGAGTAGGACCACTGAGCACCGGCAAGGTAATATTCAACGGTGGTGGTTGTAACAGTCTGAACGGTCTACACTTAGTGCATGTGCACTCCCTCTTTTGTGTGCTTTTTCTCTACATGTACATGAAAAGTCGTTTTGCCTGCGGTTCTATTTGAAGAGCGGCACTGCAGGAAGAGAGAATTGGAAGCATCCCTTGAGCGTTTTCTTTATTCTGACTGGGACTGGTAGGATTACATTGGTCATTTTTTGTGGCACTTAGAGCTTGTCTAGAGTGGTGGTTTGTTGAAGAAATTTAAAGCAATGTGTTAGAAACCTCTCTGGCACTCAAGGGGTTAAATACCATATTTAGAGCAAAGGAATGTTTTTATTAATTCCTGGTAGCTACTCAACATTAACTCTGAGTTCCAGAGAGGTATCCAACGCAACACCTCTCTGGCACTCAATGGGTTAACCCTTTGAGTGCCAGACGGGTACGCAACGCATTGCAAAGCAATGCGTTGCATACCCCTCTGGCACTCAAAGGGTTAATTGTGGATAACCATCCATTCTACTTTGTGCTTCATCTGAGGAACAGAGCTGGATATCCCTACGTGAAGGCAAACAAAATGCAAAATTTAAACATGAGTTATATAGATTAACCCTTTCAGTGCCAGAGGGGTGTGCAATGCATCTCAAAGCAATGAGTCGCTGTTGAAGCCTCAGGGTTGCAGGTTCTAGCCCCGGCAGGATCAACTCATTCATCCTTCCGGGGTAGGTAAAATAAGTACTATTTAATTGGGTAATATCACAACTATACCCCGGAACATGATTGAAAATGAGAGGCAATCTCAATGTATTCTTCCTGGTAAAATACTTTGATATTATTATTAGTTATATAAGAAAGAGAGATTGGATAAACATTGCATAATGAAGCCTCAGGGAGTGGGCTCTTGTCACAGTGTGTGTGTGTTCAGGACCCCTGGGGTAGGGTACTTACTCAGTGAGTAGATTGACCGATACTACACCCCACTTCAGACTGGGAAGGTGTCTGGTAATCCAGAGCAGGTTTTCAGAAACCAGGCCAGGGACTGGATTCAGCAAAGGTGCATGATAGGCACGCATTAAAACACTGCAGTAGCAGCTGAGAGCTCCAGTGGAATCTAGGCTTCTATTTAATTTTGGGGGGTTTGTCAGAAAAAAATAAAGTTTAAAGAGCTTCTCATGTTGCTACAGCAACCCAAAGTTTTTCTGCCTAATTTCTTCTAGTTTGATTATGTCAGTTGCTCAAGTCCCTCTCAATTCATGTTGTCCCTACTAATTTCCTTTAGTGGGGTTGGCTTTTGATCATCAGTGGGAGGGTTACAGGAAGGAAGAGGGGAAGGAAGAGGAAACCAGCTGAATTTAGAGACCTGGAAAATTATAAAAATATCAAAAACAATCTGTACATTTTTAAGAACTACAAGGTTACTTAGGAGTATCAGAGGCATGTCTCTCAATTTTGTATTTATTAAGAAAAGTTATTTTTCCCCCCAATTGTCTAGGAATCATTGCCCTTTTAAATCTAAATTATGAGGCTAAAATCTTAAGTAACTATTAACCCTTTGAATGCCAGAGGGATACACAATGCGTTGTGTACCCATCTGACACTCAATCTTCCAAATGTCCATTGGTAGGGAAAAACAGGTGTTATGTCTCATTATAAGGTTTAATTATTAAATTATTTCCTTGCAACAGCTGCCTATACAAGGAACACTTAACCCTTTGAGTGCCAGCTTCTGAACTTAAAGGGATAGTAATGTTTCATAATAAAAGCAGCTCTAATTAATCATCATAGTATTTGGACTTTGGAGAGTGTTATTTCAATTCTGTCAGAGTTGTAGTTCAAGAGTAATTCAATGACAAAGTATCTCCATCCCGCCCCTTTTACTGATGTCACACTGTTCAGCCAGAGCAGAAGGGAGGTGCCCAGGTAGACTGCAGAGAGGGACAATCTTCAATTAAGATAAGGGAAAAACCTGAAAAACGTGTCAAGGGGTGCAGGGCTTTCATTGTTCTCATAGGAAGAAGATTGTCCCCTTCTGTTATCTGTCTGGTCTATGGACTGCATTCCACATCTGAGAAGAGATGGCTTACACTAGGTAAAAGGGGCGGGAGGGGAAAATTTGCTTGTGAATATCTCATAAACCATAAAGGTTTGAGAGATAAGACTTATATCGTTCTTCATGTTTTTTTAATGCCTACAAAATAAAATAAAGATAAAACGAAGTATTACTATCCCTTTAAAGTGAGAATGAGTACAGGGGTACTTAGAGGCACCTGACTCATGTTCAGTTCTGAGTGTATAACTATAAACCATGGATGTTAGTGATGTCTCCAGTTCTTTGATAAGACAAGAGTAAATATGGATTTAGTTTAATAAAACCGAGCAGATAAGCATATTGTACTATGGAATAAGGTCCATCAACAAATACATCCCCAAAAATGTCACTCAATGACAGAAACACTCATCCCAATAATTAACACTTTGAGTGCAAGAGGGGTATGCAATGCATAGTATTTGGGCCATGGAGAATGTTATTTCAATACTGTCAGAGTTGTAGTTCAAGAGTAATTGAATGATAAAGTAACCACCTCCCCCCCATTTACCTAGTGTAAGCCACCTCTCCTCAGATGTGGAATCCGGTCACCTGACCAGACAGCTCACAGCAAGGGACAGTCTTCTTACTGTGAACATAAAGAAAACACTGCCCCCCTTGACAAAGAAGTGCAAGTTTTTCCCTTATGCTTACCGACGATTGTCTCTTGCTGCGATCCATCTTGCTGCTCTGAGGTGAGCAGTGTTACATCAGTAAAAGGGATGGGTGGGTGATACTTTATCATTCAATTACTCTTGAACTACAACTCTGACAGTATTCAAATAACGCTCTCCATGGCCCAAACACTATGAAGATTAATTGGAGCTGCTTCTATTGTGAAACATTACTATCACTTTTAAGTCATCAGGACAAGCAGCCATTCATACCTTTTTCATCCACTTAATTCTTTCTTAGCTTCAGCATATCTTGAGCAAGTCCTTCAATGCACTTCTGTCTTAAAGGAATACTAACACCTCCTAATTGTAACCCCCAGTTTTTCTTAATCTGGACAGAAAACACTAATCGTCACTACAAATCAGTTATGTATGTATATATTGGCATTGAATATCACGTCCACAAAGGCAGCCATTCTTCTTTTTTACAAGACTCAAAATCATCTCACCGAAAGTGTTCTTAAAATTATAGTAATGTTTCACAAAAAAACAGCTCTGATTAATCTCCACCTTTTGGGCCATGGAGAGTGTAATTGAATGATAAAGTTTCCCCCTCCTGCCCCTTTTACTGATGTAACACTGCTCACCTCAGAGCAGCAAGACTGTCTGTATGGATTGCAGAGAGGGACAATCTCCAGTGATCATAAGGAAACCCTGAAAAAACAGTCAAGGGGGCAGGGTTTTCCTTATGCTCACAGTAAGAACATTGTCCCTTTCTGTGATCTATCTGGTCAAGAGATCAGATTCCACATCTGAGGGGAGGAGGCTTACACTAGGTAAAAGGGGAGGGAGGGGGATACTTTATCAATTACTCTTGAACTGCAACTCTGACAGTATTGAAATTACACTCTCCATGGCCCAAATACTATGAAGATTAATCAGAGATGATTTTTTTGTGAAACATTACTATCCCTTTAAGGAGAACGGAAGCCATTAGTGTGAGGCATTTGGGGCCCTCAAGTCCTGCGAAAGGAATCATGTTTGCTTCCATGGACATGATATCCAATACAAATTAAAGGTCAAGTTTTGAAGAACCATTCCAAGTAGAATAATTCATAACGACCATTAGGATTTTCTGCCCAGATTAAGGTAAAGTGGTGGGTTACTATGAGGAAGTGGAAGTGTACCTTTATGTGTGTTTTGTTCTTTATGTTTGACACGGTTAAGTCAATGTCATGTGCTGCAGAACAAGTTGGGGTTTTGCAGATGAATGAGAAGGAGTAAGGCATTTGTATGAATCTCAGGAATCTACTTGTTCTTCACCACAGTGACTCAGCCCCACTAACCCTCTCCATGCCTGACTGCATCATCTTTCAGACAAAACCAGTGAACCTACGTTAACCACTGAGGTACTAGGGCTTGGTGCCACTCCTTAACCTTTGTTATGGGATGATTAACACCAACCTGCCTCACAGTGAACTTCTACAAAAGACGACTCATCTTCTCAGCGAAGCATATCTATTAGACATCTACGAACCAAATCTTTCCAGTTACTTCATCTGATACTTACCGATATGGCAAGCACACATTGGCAGGTACCTTAATATCCATTTGTGTAAGTGATTGTGCCACAGCTACATCACTCCTATGCATAGCTGCCCAAAAATGATGTGCACTGCACCTAATGGCACCCTGACAAACAACTTAAGTCGACAATGTACCTTCCTCTAGACTGTAAGCCCTCATGAGCAGGGCCCTCTGACCCTTTTTTACTATATTTGATTTGTACTATTTAATATCTCTGTATGTCCATTCCCTATTGTACAGCACTGCGGAATAAGTTGGCGCTATATAAATAAAGAATAATAATGTACAGGATTTTGAAGTTTCCCAACGACTAGTAATGATTTCTGGGAAGTTGCAGTAAGCAAGTTCTGCACAGTATTCTATGTGACCACCATGCAGACCAATTGGATGAGTGACTGAATCATGTGATGTTTACTGTAAGGTTCCAATCACTGGTGGCCCACATTTCTGTATGACCAAGATCCACATGGGCTGGCCCACTCCTCTTCAGTGCACTTCTCTCCTTGCATTCAGCACACAGGGGAAGAGCAATAAAAATGAATAGCGACACAGCAATTTTAAAGATAGAAGTGCCAATGTGTTCAAATTACCCTGTGAACATAGACTTTAATTTTTTTTTTCTTAAGGAACTATACCTATAGGAATGTGTCACTTAAAGTGGACCTGTTAACTACACAACTTTTATTCTAATTCAGGGCTTTCCAAGTTCAGTCCTCAAGGGCCACCAACAGACCAGGATATAAGGACTTCCCTGATTAAACACAGGAGAGTTAATCAGTGGCTCATTCATTGTGACTGACTCTCCTGTGTTTAATCAGGGAAATCCTTACATCCTGGCCTGTTGGTGGCCCTTGAGGTCTGAACTTGGACAGCCCTGCTCTAATTAAATGTACCTCTTTAAACTGCCTATATCTTGTGTTTTTTGTTTTTCACACAATTTGATAGTTAGAAAGATTCATGATTCATTATTTGGGGAATCCAATCTACGGACATGTCCAGAAAATCATCTCTCTCCACCTTCTTAAGCTGCTAAAACCTATCCATATACACCAGAGGGAATTAATAAATTTATAAGGTGGAATAATCATGCAGATAGAAGGTCCCACTGAGAGGAGGATACGGAAAGGTGATAGGTCCTTTTTAAAATTAAAGAAAATGGTGCATCTTAGGAGAAAAGAAAACAAACAAAATGTAAACACTGAATTTTTAATCGCCGGGTAAAACTGATTAAAGTGATACGTCCTCTTTAATCTGTGTAACACAAGGATTTATATAGGCAGGCGTTCTTAATCCAGCAGTCCAATGTATATTTTTGGAACTGTATATACAATTTTTTTTATAATACATATGTTTTAAGCCTTTGAGTGCCAGAGGGGTACACAAAGGGTTAAAAGTCTAAATGCAATAAACCCCAACTAGTCCTCTAAAACCAAGAAGACAGACTCAGCCAGAAGACAGACACTTCCCATCTATGGACTACAGCACAGTTCCAATGCAAAACCAGTGAATAGAAATACTGACTGCTGTAGCAGGACAGCTACCTAGTTAAGTCCTCATATTAATCAATGTAAAAGAAACATTCCTGTAGGTAGATTTCTCTTTTAAATTTCAGTTGCTAATTACAAAGAAGGAAGGCATGTAAGATTATGTCACAACCACTAATAATGGATAAGATGGTTTATTTTCTGCTTCTTTTACCGTGGTGGATTTATCAGTGTACCGGTTGGGTCCCAAATACAACCGTGGGGATATTTGTGGCAGTCAGTACCAATAATAACCACCCACTAACCTTACCATGGCCATAGAACTGTAAGAGCCCCTCTTTCTGCCTTTATTCAAGGGATAACATTCATTCAATACTGGATGTCACATTCATGTACTCACACATGACAGCTGTTGGCAGTTCTTTTTCAAACTGAAGTGCATTAGCCTACTTAACCCTTTTAGCACCATAGACAGACTCTCTGCATCAGAGGAGAACCTTCACTTCAGGCTAGTGGAACAAGAAGGAAGGCTGGACTTTGGTTCTGGACTGTCAGAGTAAACTGTGGTTCTGTGGCTACCAGTGAAACCGGGGTGGGGGGGGGGTCAAACAGTGTATATATTGGGGATCTGTGACTACCAGGGCAGTGGAGCCATGATAGGTAGTCACTCAGCGTATTTGGGGACCTGTGGATACCAGTGGGCAATGGATCAAGGCTGGTGGCGGTGTGTGTGTTTGTGGTGGGCTCATAGTCTCCATGGGGATCTGTGGCTATTAGTGGACAAGAGATCAAGGGGGGGGGGGGTGTTTAGACCGTCCCCAGGCTACCAGTGGTCAAGGGATCAAGGCATTAGGTGGTGGTGGGGGGCAGACAGTATACGTGGGGATCTTTAACTACCAGTGGGCAGGGAACAAGGCTGTTGGGGTCCCTCACTGTGTATGGCAATCTATGGCTACCAATGGGCAAGGGGACAAGGCTGGGGAGGGCAATGTATGTGAAGATCTGTGGCTACCAGTGGACAGGGATCAAGCTGGTGGGGTCAGCTGGTGGGAAACTGGATACCAGTGGGCAAGAAAACAAGGCTGGTGGGGGGTATTCAAAGTGTTATTATTATTTCATTATGTATTTTTTGTTTTTGCTTTTTTTTTCCCATTTCTAAAGTATTGGAGGCTAAGCATTTATAATCTCCAAAGTGAAGGCTCAGCTTTTTAAATGAATTTAAAAATGAATCCGACATTGTGGGGGTGGGGGGCCCTCAGGACCCCGCAATGAGATCTGACAGTTTTTTTTCTTTTTTTTATTTATGACTGTAGTGAAGTTAAAACTACAGGCACCAATTCCTAGTCGCCATGGAGACCTGGCGCCTGGGGTTTGTAGAGTCCTGGTGTAATGTATTGCAAAGCAACATGGTGCACACCCCTCTGATCCTCACAATCACTGTGTACAATGGGAAGAGTGTGTGTCCTGTGGCCCTGCTCATCTGTCATGTCCGCCTCCATGGACATAACATCAAGAACTGAATGGAGAGTTTACCTCTTGAAAAAAGGCACAAGGGGAAAATTCATGGGGCCATTAGCATTTTCTGGCCATAGAAAGGTAAGTGGAGGTTATTATTATTTGTTGAGATTTCTCCTTTAATGAAAACACTGATCCCTATTTAGGAAGCTAAAGACATGAAATTCTGGGGCAAACCAACTGCATCATAGGGGAAAGTTAAAAATCTTCATAAATTATAAAAGGAGGCTTTTAACCCTCTGAATGCTATAGATGTCTAAGAATTCAATAGAGTTAGAAGCCCCCATTTAAACAAATGGGGAATTTGTATTTCTCCCCTAGATCGCAGTTGGTTTGCTCCAGAATTGCAGGACTTTAACCTTTGAATGCCGGAGAGGTATCCAACGCATTGCTTTGCCCTTTGAATGCTGGAGAGGTATCCAAAGCACTGTGTTGCCATTTGCCAGTTCTCGGACACTCAAAGGGTTACGCTTCTTTAAAGGAGCAGTACTTTTTTTATGAAAAAATATATATTGTAGGGCATTTCTTGTTGCGTAACATAAGGGTACTCCCTATGCAGACAGATGCATATTTCCAGAGTTATTACAGTTTAAACCCGTGTTTATTTACATTAGTAGTGCCCTCTAGTGGTCCAATGTAAATTAGCTCTCCTGTTACATGCCAATGGAGAAGAAAGTCAGTGACATACAGTTCTCCATAGAATGTGATAGAAATTGCCAGTCACTTCCTGTTAGAACTATCAGGAAATAAATGCAAGGTAAAGTCACTTCCTTATTATTTGAACTTTTGTGACTTCTGAATAAAACAACTGACAGTAGTGGGAGTGATCTTGTTTTACTCAGCCAGAAAAGCTCTATAACATACATTTTCATGAAAAAAAGTTTACTGCTCCTTTAATGTGGCTCATTGTGGTAAATCAGTAGTGTATATACTGCATGACCCAGAAGAAGAACAATCCCTTTGAGTGCCAGAGGGATACACAACACATTGCTCTACAATGCGTTGCGTACCCCTCGGGCACGTTAAGGCTTAAACAAGAAACCACAAAAGACGAGGCCTAGATGGAAAGAATTGCTTCTTTAATCTGCTGGGAAACCCCTAAAAAGTTTTCTCGTCACAGACAAGCAGATTAAGAACTAGATTTCACAAAGTGTTTGCTTACTTTGGCAATGTACAGAAAAAAACAAGAATAAAAAATATAGGTTATTTGCTTGTGGCCTTGATGGCAAAGTCCCAGATTAGTTCATTTACTGTCCCATCATCACTAATATGGCACTCCCATTGGGTGGCAAATGGCAAGCGCCACCGACATCTTGTATTCACTTATTAACCCTTCCAGTTCCAGAAGTGCGTGCAATGTGCTGCACACCCCCTCCTCTGGTGTTCAAAGATTTAAGGATACCCCGTATTGGGGGCGGGGGAAGCCAATTGCTAATTCATTCTGTTATTCGGATAATTAGACAAGAGAAATTATATAAAAAAAAGTCTGAAGAAAACGCAAACATTTTTCTTTAGTGCAAACTAAACTTGGACTATAAGGTCATATTCAGAAACCTAAAAAGGCGCCAATCTGGGGCAAACCACCTGCACCACAGGAGAAAAAGAGATCTGTCTTCAGACACCCATTATTTAAATTCAGAACCTCAGAGAAGTTCAGTAATGAGGCATAGACTTGTAATAAATTCAGCCTCCAGAGGGAAATGGTCCAGAAATACACCTGTGAAATGGGAAATCCAACACACCAGGGAAGCCAGTCATTGGGAGCCCACCTAATAGGGGAAACAAAATAAAAAAAGACTAAAATCTAGAACAGTGTCTGAGCGCCCTTTTCCTGAGGAAGGTCACTTGAAACTGAGGGGTGGGGCCAGGGGACGTAAAGCTAGTGGGAAACACTGTAGTCTCAGCTTCAAGGGCCCTGACTTTTTTCTTTTTTAAGTGCCCTGCCCTCCAGAGGAGGGCAACTTTACCCCATGATTCCTGTGTTCCACATTGGACATTAGAGAAATTATAGTTCCCCAAGTTCCCACTGATTTAAATGGCCATTTAAACCCCTTGAATGCTACAATGCAACACATTGCTTTGAAATGTTTTGGAGACCTCTCTAGCATTCAAGGGGGTAAAAGCCTCATTTAAATCAAGAGGACGTTTTATTTCCCTTTCTGTGGTGCAGCTGGTTTGCTCCAGTATTGCATGTCTCTAGATTCCTGCATATAGCAATTTGCCATTTATATCCAATAACAATAGCGCCAATAGGAGAATGTCTCAGAAGAATGTCTCTGAGCATCAGATGCACACAGCTACACACACACACACAGCTTTCTGATGCAGAATGTACACCTTATGATACATCCTGCATATGCTAACCCTTTTAGGACCACAGAGGGGTGCAATGCATTGTAAAGTAATGGGCTGCACACCACTCTGGTCCTTACAGGGTTAGAGGAAAAAGAAAAATTTAGGTTTTCATTTTCTTTTCTGGTGAAGAATTCCCTGGCTCTTCCTGCTCTTGCCAGTGTCTTTTAAGTCCACCAGGAGGCTGTGGCCCTCCAGAGTCCGTATGATCTGTAAAGTCATCTTTGGTACTCGTACAAGAGCCCACTTCTGTTATACATGTGTCCTTGTGCACAGTCACACCTACGTGGCTGAAGCTGGCATGTGAATGTGAGCAGACCACAGTAGCTGTCTGCTCCCCACAACTCTGTCCGCTGGTATTAGAGACTGAGGAATAAGGATGTAAATGTCCATTGGTCTGGTGAGTGCAGGAAGGGTCTGCCTCTCCCCCGGCCATCTCCTCAATCCCACTTCTCACACAACTGTCTGTGCTGCTTTTCACAGAAGAGGAAGAGGAGGAGGAGGAGGACTCCTTTACAGGTAAAGGAGATTGCTGGTTTCTTGTCTGATGATGATTCTGACTGTTCCTCTGTGTCATGCTGCCCCCACACTGATCACAAGAGTCCTCAGAGGAAGGCACTCGCTCTTTATGAATGGCAACTCCATTTAACTTTTTAGTCTCTGAAGGACACTCCAACGACCCAGCACTTTGGGAGGAGTTGTCTTGATCCTCCAGCCAAAGCTGCCTTTCACTCTGGTAGCTCTGACAGGTACTAAGGCTTTCTAGGAAGGAGTCTTTCTCCACAGGTTGTTTACACAGGCTTTCTGGAGGAAGATCTGTGCTATCTTGCGGAGTTAGTAAATCCAGGTCATCAGTTTCCCTTAAAGATGGCAACACACTGCACCTACCACTGGTACCTGGCCTTCCCTCCATGCTCTCCCTGTCTTCACTGGATGATTCTCCCTCCTTACCTTTAGAATAGGAAATATAGGAATGCTGTAGCCATTTGTAAGCTTTGTAGATCTTCCTTTCTACAGAATCTATGCTTGAACACAGTGAAGATTTCCTGTCTACATTGCTGGGGCTTCTTCTCTCAGGAGAAGATTCTGCAGATGTGGAGACTTCATCCACTGTGATCTGTGGGTAGTCATACATATCTTCTCCAACTACTGCAGCTGTGCTCTCAGTGCTTACTTTAGCCTTCTCCTCCTTCTGTGTTTTCTGCTTTTGTCGAAGTGCATTACGTTGCCTCATTGAGGCTCGGCGATCGTTAAGGTTGTCTTCTTCGTCACTACTGCTGCTGCTGCTGGATCGGTCTTCTTCAGGACTTGGGGATCGTGGTCTATTAAATGGTTCATTTTCAGCCTCAGTCTCAGCTGCATTATCATCAGAATCTGTGTTGTTGGCCATTGCTGAAAGACGTTTATCCTGGTATTTCCTCAGTGCTAGCAGTCGCAGCTGACGGGGAGACATTCCAGGTCTTATTGATGGAGATTCTGTTGATCTCTGAGAATCTCCAGTTGTAAGTGCTTCATCGGATTC
Source organism: Rhinophrynus dorsalis (assembly GCA_037306005.1). Taxonomy (NCBI): domain Eukaryota; kingdom Metazoa; phylum Chordata; class Amphibia; order Anura; family Rhinophrynidae; genus Rhinophrynus; species Rhinophrynus dorsalis. Next base: position 16,270,307 of record CM074728.1, read on the forward strand.
TCCTTGCATTAACGCTGGAGAAGGGGGTAAAGAGGTGGAAGATTCAGAATCACTGTAAGCAGAACGTTCACTGACTCCCGGGTGCAGCTGCAGAATGGTGCTGTCACTATCAGAATCAGAGCTCCATCCCTCTATCTCCCTCCGCACAAGAGAATCAAAGAAAGCCATCATTCTGGGGTCCTCCTGCACGGACTGGTTGGCATAATCATGGGACAAACCACTTCCACTGTTCAGTACAAGTCCAATGTACTCCTCGTGGGTGTACAAGGAACGAGAGTCATCTTCTATCTGCCCATCAAGATCACCAGAGCAGCTGGGTTGTTTGTAGGGGCTCCATATCTATAAAATTAAAAAATAGATCAGCATTTGTACCTGGAAATGTAATCTGTAAAATCAGGCATGCTAAAATTAGTAGACCAGTGGTTTTCAAAATATGTTCTGCTGAACCTCAGGGAGAGGTACAAGAGGGCTTTACAGAACAAACTTTATTAACAGCAGACAAGAGGGACAAAGTTGGAGTGGCAGACAGCTATGTGTGTTTCTGTGATTACAAGTGGACTTGTGGATTTACTAAAGTATTTCAGCAGTTTTCAGTTAGATTTGCCATATAATAAGCAACAGAACCTAGCCCCTTCTCTCAGACAGATTTTTATCCAATGTAATTAATGCAGACCTGTCACTTTAACCTCTTAGTGATTAAGGATTTTTGGCACTAAAGGACAAGAGCAATTCTGGCATTTTAGTATGCCTTTAACATAAGGAAAACAAGCAACAACTCTTTCTAGGTTTTCCTGTGATAATTTGTGCTTAATTTATTTATTTTTAACAGAGACGGGATAAAAGGTATGAACAGTTGTTCATACCCCCCACGTGTCCCCCCTTTTTTTTTTTTTTTGGGGGGGGGGGGAGGGTACTGTACATCTAAGGGGAAATACATATGTCCCTCATTCCCTCCCTGGTGTCTGTCTTTTAGGCGATCAGACTATGTGGCCATACCTCCGAACATTTCAAATGGCCAAAGAGGGACACTTCTGTTTTAGGTAGTGTTGCTGGGGGAGTGGCTGGTGGGAGGGGTATTACAGATATTTTTCAGGTTATTTGATGACCTACTGACACCTCTGTGTAACTGAATAAATTATTTAGAGCAAAGTATTTTGTTTACACAGACTAATGTATAAAGACACATATACTGAAGTTAAACCTAACATTAATGTAAGTTTATTACTGTGGAGCACTTATATATACACACAATGCAGTCTGATCTTCTAAAAAGAGGGACACCAGGGTGGGAAAGGGATTTGGGTCTCAAAGATACACTGTCCCTCCTAAAGAACAACACTTGGGAGGCATGCTTGGTGTGTATATAAGTGCATCACATTGCTCCACAGCAATAAAACTCACACAGAGACTCTTCTGAAACTCAGCAGTTACATTGGAGCCTGATTGTACTATCTATTGTGTGAGTATAAAAAGTCTAGATAGGAGTGATTTATACATATATCAGATGCAACTCTCAAGAGCTATTGTGTTTCTTTCTTCTTTTTTGCATTGGATTTTCAGTGGAGGTGGACCTGAGGACACCTGAACAGAGGCTGCACCCTTTGAGAGAACTTGACATGGCTTACATGCACTACATCATACAAGATACTGTGTGTCCTGTGTACACATCAATATCAACAGATATTTGCTGTGTAGTGTGGAACTAGAGCGCTGAGCTGAGTGTTGCTTTTTCTGCTTCGCTCTTCTCAACGATCACCGTGAGGAAGAGAGAGGCAGAGAATACTAACAAAATCAAAGTATACTTTACATTGCCTTTCTCACGTAGCTCTGCTTGGCATATGTCAATGCAGTAGCAGCGATGTCAAGGCAGTAGCAGCGATCACACATGCAGAACCAGCAGTGAAAGGCTGAAACTGACTGTTCCAGTCCTCAAGCGCACTGCGATCATGAAAGTCTTAACGTGCCACAATGCTAGAGAAATCCGTAATCTTCCGAGACTGACGGCCAGGTTAGTGCAGTCTGAGCACCTTCACCGTCAGTCCCTTTTGGGCCAGTGTAATACTTCTGAAGGGAGACCGGAACCGACAGCGCAGGTGCGCAGACAAGATGTCTGCGCTGATGACTGGCTTCTGGCCTCGGAAGATTAAGGCTTTCTGTAGCATTGTGTAGTTTTTAGAGAGTTTTTATTAATCTAGTTGCCATCTGCCTTATTATTGCAAGGCAACTTTAACTAAGTTGGTAGTTCCTCTTTAAAGGGATAGTAATGTTTCATAATAAAAACAGCTCTAATTAATCATCATAGTATTTGGACTTTGGAGAGTGTTATTTCAATTCTGTCAGAGTTGTAGTTCAAGAGTAATTCAATGACAAAGTATCCCCCTCCCGCCCCTTTTACTGATGTAACACTGCTCAGCCAGATCAGAAGGGAGGTGCCCAGGTAGATTGCAGAGAGGGACAATCTTCAATTAAGATAAGGGAAAAAGCTGAAAAACTTGTCAAGGGGGGCAGGGCTTTCATTGTTCTCATAGAAAGAAGATTGTCCCCTTCTGTTATCTGTCTGGTCTATAGACTGGATTCCACATCTGAGAAGAGATGGCTTACACTAGGTAAAAGGGGCGGGAGGGAAACTTTGCTTGTGAATATCTTTCAAACCATAAAGGTTTGAGAGATAAGACTCATATCGTTCTTCATGTTTTTTTAATGCCTACAAAATAAAATAAAGATAAAAGGAAGTATTACTATCCCTTTAAAGTCGTTATAAAGGGTAGTCATAAGTATTGCTGAGAGACTCGGTGATATAGGAGTGTTCGACCACAGCTATCAAGTTGAATATTTAAAATCCAAAAAAACAATGCGAGTGTACACTCTGAAAATAAAAGACTGAGAGGTAATCAGATGTCAAACCAGTACCAGGGCTATTGTATATCAGATATTAACTCAACTTCTTCATGCTACATTTCATCTTGCTGTATAGTCCATGATCCATGCCAACTTTAATAAAGCAATATATGCTATCCTGTGTCAGTGTGGTTAAACTCACAGTTTTGATATTATAGTGAAGATCTCTTCCTCCTGGTGTCTTTTATCCCAATTCTCGCCTCTCTGTATCTCAGTACTTCAGTGATTAGCTTCTTTGACAGCCAAAGTCTACTCACTTGCCACACAAGCTCATCATCTCGTAACAGGAATATCTCCAAGTATCAAATGTCCGGTTTTTCTTCAAAGGTTCACAGGCATATAAGTGGATTTATAGACTCCTCTCAAAGTCTGCTCCTGGTTTTGAAACATGTTGGAACAGGATTTGATAGGAGTCTATAAATTCTCTTAAATGCCTATGAACCTTTTGAAGGAAAAAGCTGACATTTGATACGCTGAGATATTCCTGTTACAAGATGATGAGTCTGTGTGGTAAGTGATAAGATTGTGGAGGTCAAAGAAGCAGCGTTAAATACTGAGCCAATCCCTGAAGCACTGAGGTACAGTCAGAGAGGTGTGAACTGGGACAAAAGACTGGATTAGACTAGATTGGTGGTAGTGTTACATTGCGATTCTGGCATCTTGCAGTTCAGTATGTTTATGATAATCTGATTTTATTTAGCACACTATATGATATTTATGTATGCCACATTATGGGTGGTGATTTCTGGCATACACATTATTACAAGTATTATTGTTATCTTTTATTATATTTTTTAGATTTTAATATATGTGGATTTTGATGTATGTGTGCATTTTGTTCTGGTTTGTGATACTGGCATACACGCATGTATACGGTTTAATGTGTGTATCCACATCTCGATAAATGTTTGATTCAAGATAAATAATGTCATTTTAGAGAATGGCAGACTAATTTACGTTTTTATGTTAGATTCCTATCACGGTGTCTTCTGGGTGAGATAAATATTCATCCAGCCTGATCTGATCTATAAGCATGTTGTGCAGGAATCTCTCACATCATTTTGTAACTCACAGAGGATCGGCATATAGTTACATTTTGTATATCTTTTGATATACAGGTTTATTGGTGTGGTTCCCAATGAGACACAGTGTTGCATTTGCTTTCTGATGGCTGGGGGAGCATAAAGACATTAGAAACATTTTGAAAGTGTAATAGTATCTTATTGGTGTAATATTTCTTGTTTTATAAAAACAACAAGAGCGAGGTTAGTGTGTCAGTTTGGTTGCACTAAAGCCTTTTTTGACTATCTAAAAGTTTGCAGCAATGACATACTACAACACATAAAGGGTCTATAAAAACACTTGACAAAAAAGTTCTCAAACGTTTTGCAATAGTGGGACCCTACGATTTCATATAAGATCTCTGCGGAACTCTAAAAACCAAAACCTTTAACATCTTGAATGCTAGAGACCTCCTTCTGTAAGCTTGGGCTGCGTTAAACATTTGAGTGCCAGAGAGGTAGGTCTATGGCATTCCAAGGGTAAAGAGCCCCAGTGCACAAACAGGGGAGCAGTCAGGGTCTCTGCTCCCCTGGTGTACCCGTACTATATTACAACTCGAGGCCCTCTAGCTGCTGAAAACTACAATTCCAATTGGCTGACAGGAGATGATGGGAATGATAGTCTTCAACAGATGGAAAGGCCTTTGTTTGGCCACCTCTGTCACAGACCGTTCTTTTGGGCACAATTATGCTATGATTTCAGACAACCATTACCAGGAAGCCATAGAACCACAAATACACTGTCTGTCACCCAGTCTTGTTCCACTGTCCTCCATCTCAAAATATTTATTCTGTGAAGCCCCTTGAAGAAACCCTGGAGTTCAATGGAACACAGTTGAGAAACACTGGTGTACAACACACATTTAAGATGAGCAATGTGTAAAAATGGTTTCTTAGAGCTTTACATAATCTGTGCTTAATGAAAAAGCTACTTATATTAACCTCTTGGATCCTACGGAGATCTCTATTTTCTGTTCAAGCCCCTTAATATCAATTAGCTATTGATTCAGAAAACTCAGGCATTCTGTGGAAAGGCCTGTCCCACTGATGATATCCTATGTTAGTCATGTGATGGCCCAGATTTCAGTTCTGATAGGCAATGATCCAGCAGATGCTATCAGTCTGTGCTTTTCTTCTTTGTAAAGAAATATTAATGAAAAAAATGCTGATTTAAACGGAGGACAATGCTTTTGCCACTTTTTCCCTCAAAGTCAGGATGAATCAAAGTAATTGAACAATTTATGTTATATGTTATTCAAAGAAAACCATGTTATTGTATTTTGTGATAATTGCTCTTTCAAGAGAAACTACAAATGACTTGCAAATGTGTTGCAAATCTCTCAGGTCCTTAAATAATTAATATATGTGTAAGTCTGCATAAAATTATATCTCTAACAGTGTATTTACTTTGCTTGCTATCAGTATTCTTATCACTGCCATGCTTCAAAAATCATCTTCAGATTTTATCTTCCTGCATTGTTGTAAAGGACAGAACATCAGGAACTGGCTACACATTTCTTACATTTAATTAATCACAACAAATTTTTGCATATTTCTATTAATCAACGGAAACCTCTCATAGACAGGTTTTGAAAAAAAGATCTATGACAGCCACAGGGTGTCACCTTTTTACCAAATTTCCTCTGATAAACCCACCTTTATGATCTTCTCGACACCCGAGGAGCAAATCATGTAGGTGTCAGGGTTGAAACGCACTTGATTTACAATTGAACGGTGCCCCTTCAATACCAGGAAAGCACCATTGACCACTCTGCCAGCTCCACCTAGAGAAGGGAAATGCCACACAAATATTTATTTGTATAAGAAATGCATCTTGTCATCTATACATACATTAACACTAGCGGCCTGCAGTACACCAGCAATGACTGTTACCTCGAATACACATCTGTGATGAGACAAGGAATGGCTTGTCGTGTCATGCCGTGATCTTATTAAATGGTGATCAGAACCCTTGGATTAGTGCCAGGCCTTGAATATCCTAAAATGATGTAATAATCCCCTCCTGCTCTCAGGAAGTAATAATGCCTGTTGTGTCTGCAGACAAAGGGGCTCCCTTGTGTTTGATGTAGTTATAACCTGTCAACCAATTGACCTTTTCCCTCACCGTGCTGTGTTTAAAGCATTGAGAATACACTGCACATTCCTCTGGCAGTGGAACGGTTACAAGTCAGGGTAAACACTACGGCCAAGTATTAGGATGCAAATATACAAAGAAAACTGGATTCATTCTGTTGCAAACCAACTGCCTCATATGGGACACAGAAAAATTCTCAAAGTTCCCATTTTATAATTTATTATCATAATTCATTTATAATGCTCCACGATATTTTGTAGCGCGGTACAATTAGAGAGCTCATTACACACAAACATGACACTCTTAACTCCTTTAGGTCCAGAGGAGTGGCAACTCATTGTGAAGCACTTAGCTTCACACCATTTTGGTCCCTGAAGGGGTTAACCCTTTGAGTGCCAGAGGGGTACGCAACGCATTGCAGAGCAATGCGTTGCGTACCCCTCTGGCATTCGAAGGGTTAATAAACAGATACAAATAATGGAGACAGTCCTGCCAGTGATCGCTTACAATGCACTGCAGCGTTACAATGTGTTAAATCTCTTAGCATTCAAGTGGTTAAAAGCCCCGTTTAAGTCAATGAACATTTTATTCTATTTTTTTTTTTAACTGTCCCCTAAGGTGTAGTTGGTTTGCCCCAGAATAAACTCAAGCCTCAGCTTCATTATGTGTAAGTAAACCAGAAACAAATTAACCCCTTGAATACAAGACTTTGACAAGGCATCACTTCACAAATCTTTAGAGACCACTGTAATTTCCTAAGGACAAAAATAATTTCTGTTGATTTAAGCTGACTTTTCCTTCAACTAAAGCACAAGGGCAGAAGGGGCTGCCCTGATATCAAGTTGTCAAAGAGAGATCATTAGAAAGAAAAAAACAGTCAGGAGGGAATTCTGAAGCAGCTTACATAACCATATGATCACATCACTGGAAATCGCATTCTTAACTACTTAAAAGAATTGTAATGTTTTACAAAAACAGCAGTTCCAAATAATCTTCAGAGTATTTGTGCCATGGAAAATGTTATTTCAGTCCTGTCAGAGTTGTAGTTCAAGAGTAACTGAATACTAAATTATCACCCTCCCGCCTCTTTTACCTAGAGTAAGCCACCTCCCCTCAGATGTGGAATCTGGTCCCTTGACGGGACAGGTCCCAGCAAGGGACAATCTTCTTACTGCAAGTAGAAAACCCTGCCCCCCTTGACAGGTTTTTCCTTATACTCAATGAAGATTGCCCCTTTCTGCGATCCATCCGGACAGTCTTGCTACTCTGAGGTGAGCAGTGTTAGGGACGGGAGTGGGATATTTTATCATTCAATTACTCTTGAACTACAACTCTGACAGTATTGAAATAACACTCTCCCTGGCCCAAATACTATGAAGATTAATTGGAGCTGCTTTTATTTTGAAACACTACTATCCCTTTAAGTGTCAGACAGGCCCAGCAATGGATTGTCCAATATGCAAAACACACTCAAAAGAGGAACGATTCTGGGGGCAAACCACCTGTATCATATAGGACATGTAATCCTACTGAATTAAATACAGAGTTTAACCTATTTAACCCTTTAAGTGCCAGAAGGGTGTCCAGCGCATTGCAGAGTGATGTTTTGCACATTGCACTGGCACTCAAAGAGTTAATGCTGGATTGGTGTCCAAGGATTAAAATTACCACTTAAATCACCAGGGATTTTTATTTGTCCCCTGAGGTGCAGTTGGTTTGCTCCAACCTTTTTCCTATTTCTCTTTGCGTATATGGCCTTAAATGTTATCAGTAGGAGGAGGAAATGAATCATGGAGAGACCCCAACAAGTCAAGACAGGATCACAATGACAAACATACAATTCATGTTAGAACATAAAACGCGTATCTACACTTCTCATACACAGAGGGCAGAGCGCTGGTTTAAAAATGATGGAACACAAAAGCACGTCATTCTACATATTAAACATACCAAGTGACAGAATCACATTTACATTCACACACCTGCTTCTGGACTGCTCGGTATTTTCCACATGTACAGGTTAAAATCATCGGACCCAGACAGGATATACTGAAAAGACACAAGAATTTCAGGGTATAAAACATGTTTGTACACAATTACTTGTCTGTAGGGCAATATATATCCTGGTCCGTATTTGTATATCAGGAGCCTCTAGCTCCACCCATGACCACACACCCCACTTCACATGACCCAGCTCCATCTATTGTTGACTGGCATAGAAAAATCCCTCAGTACAGTGATTCTTGGATTGGGTTACGTGGGGCCTGGGAATCCTTAACAAATACAAGGCCTTCCACGGAACAAACGTTAGAAGTTATATTTTCTGTGTATAGCAGCGCTTCTGTATGTGGACAGCCTGCCAGATTCGGTGGCTAGATGAAACAGGTCTGCAGGTAACATATTCCTATCTCTGGACCATAGCATACAAATAAAAGAAAGCTCTTAAAGGGGAACTGTAATCTATGAATGCTCTCAACACACCCCTCTGGTCCTTAAACAGGTAATTCACATAGGCAGTTTCCATCATGAAGCAGTCAAGTATATGACTGTTTGATTGTATTATATCTGAAATTTCCTGTTTTAGATCAACTCAGTTGGAGTCTGCCTCTAGGTCACACCTCCTCACAGCAAAACAAAGCGGCCTCATTAGTCCTGGATTGTTTTCAGGATCATTAGCCTATATCAGACTGTAACCTGAAACAGTTAGCAGCAGGCTCTAACAAAGATCAAATGCAAATTATATATATATATATAAAATATATATATATATATATATATATATATATATATATATATATATATATGTCATATAACAGAAAGCGTACAGGCACTCTCAGGACTTGTGGAAGATACAGAAAAAGGTTGATACAAATCTTTTCTGCATCTTCTACAAGTCCTGAGAGAGTCTGTTCTTTTTCTATTATATAACTGTTCATCTGCCATAGGATGTGGCTTCCAGGCTATTGACTCCATTAAAGGGATAGTAATGTTTCAAAATATATTCAGCTCTGATTATTCTTTAGTTTTTAGGCCACTTAGAGCGTTCTCACTCTCTACGATGTGTAGTTCCAGAGTAATTGAATCATAAAGTGTCCCCCTCCCATTCCTTTTACCTATTGTAAAGCTGCACAGCAAGACTGTCCGGATGGATCACAGCAAGGGACAATATTCTGTTAGCATAAGGAAAAACCTCTCCTCCTCCTTCAAGGGAGAGCAGGGTTTTCCTTATACTCACAGCAAGAAGACTGTCCGTCACTGCAAGTTGTCCCGGTCAGATGACTGGATGCGGCTTACCATAGGTAAAAGGGCTGGGAGGGGGACACTTTATAATTCAATTACTCTGCAACTACATATTGTAGAGAGTGATAATAGAGCCCTACAGAGGCCAAAAACGATAACGAATAATTGGAGCTGCATTTATTTTGAAACATTACTATCCCTATAAGTGATATATAATTTACCTGACTGCTGTATTAAGGACACCTACTGAGGCAAGTCCTTCTGTTAAACATACTAACCCTTTGAGTGTCAGAGGGGTAGGCAATGCCTACCCCTCTGGCACTCAAAAGGTTAAGGCCCACTTTACTCTTACAGCATAGTTTGCTTTGTCCCCATTGCTGCTAGATAGCATCCCAATGCACTGGAGACAATTCTAGCATCCAACGGGTTAAACAGCTGGTCAGAAAAGAGGTATTTAAATTGGTAAATAGACTGTGCAGATAAAGCTGGCATTCACCCACGCTGTATGCAGCACCGAGTTTGCTTGCGCTGATGCAGTAACATGTTATCAGGAAATGGAGGAGACTGGACTGTAACACAGCTGGGTGGAACAGCCAGCACTTAGCCCTGTAAATGTGTAAAATTGACTAAATGCCCCTTTCACCACCAGCTGCGTTTATGTTTAATTCTGTGTGTCTCCTTTTCCTGGCAAATACATTATTCAAATGACTATACAACAGGACGTTAACCCTTTCAGTGCCAGCGGCCTGGGGAATTTTTTGTAACCTGAAGGCCAGACATTTTCAACATTCTGCTATCCATCTATGTGGAAAACGTATAGAATTTTTTTCAGAATTCAGCTTTTTCATGGTGCCTAATGCAATCTAAATTTTGCACTGTGTGACAAACTTTAATGTCATAAATGTAAAAAAAAAAAAAAGGTAATAAAATGTACTAATTTTGCTAATCTCATGCACTGTATTTCAAAAACATTTATTTTGGCTGTGAAAGTTCCATTTGTTTCTAAAAAGCCCTGCATCCCCTGAGTACACTGATACCATATTTGCATAGTTTAATATGCATGCATGCATGGCCTAAACATAGTAACACTAGTTGAACAGCCCATGTACACAGGCCACAGGCAGCAACGGCCGTGGTGCAGTCATGCACATTAAAGACTGCCTGCACTGCGGCTGATAACTGAGCGGGGCGCTCCGAATTCAGACCGTAGTCCTCTCGAAGGTGCGCAGAGAGGATTACGGTCTGAATTCGGAGCGCCCCGCTCCGTTATCAGCCGCAGCGCAGCCATCTGTACTGTGCATGACAGCTTCTGACAAACATACATTACGGAATTATTATATAGGATAGTTGATGAGGCTGGAAAAAGACATGCGTCCATCAAGTCCAGCCCCTGCCAAAATACCCCTGTTGATCCAGAGGGCGGCAAATAAACAAACAAAAAAAACTCCACTGAAGCCATTTCCAATTAATCACCAAGTGGGTAAAAAAAATTCCTTCCTATTCCTTCCTAACTCCAAATGGCAGTCAGACATTTCCCTAGATCAACAACCTATCTGCATTGAAGCTATCTGTCATAATTCTCAATATTGTTCTGTGCTAGACAGGTATCCACTGCTTTTTTCAAAGCAGTTACAGTATCTGAAAGCACAATATCCCGACGCAAAGAATTCCAAAGCTTTACCTCCCTTAATGTAAAAAATCCCTGCCTTTATTTTAATCAATAGTCCTAATAGGTCCAAAACAATTAAAATCTTGGGGCTTGCAAAAAGTCATATTAGGTATACATGGAGGAGACCTTGACAGGGAACTATTGAAAAGAGAAAATAAATTAATTTTCTTGCTTGGAACCATGACACCATTGGTCCTTAATGAGGAGATGCAATTAGATGTACATATATAATAGTACATTTGATTTTTTTTTTTTTTTATCATCATTTTGTGACATCTTATATCGTTACTTAATTTACACACCATTATACTAGGATTCAATTTGTGCAAATCAATACAACTTTTATTTAAGTTATAAATCTTTAACTTTATTATTTTTCCTGTTTGGAACATATTATTAATAAATATGTGCATGCATATAGAGCCCATTGAATCCAAAAACTATTATTAACTTTTCTCCTTGTACAAAGTCGTTCACCTTTAATCGGTATTAAAATTTTCAGCATATTCCATTAGTTCTAACTCTTCTCTGTATTCGGCCAATGATACATGTGGCTAATGTTTTAAAAAGGAGCTCCCTAACCAGCACCCTTTGGATATATGTCACGCTGATTGCTGGCACCCTTGTCTTATGTTTTTAAAATAAAATAGGATTTTAGGCTTACCACCATGGGGAGGCAACAGCTCGTCCAAGTAGGCTGGAACAATTCTTCAAAGAAGTGCATGGGTGGAGCCTCCCTCTCCTCCATAGCAGGCTACCTAGCCACTCCCCTCCAGTTAGATTTGTGACACTAACCTACTGAGCTAGATAACAAAAAGAAGAAGAGAAGAACTCCTGTGAGCATGAACCCAAACAGACTCCCACGTCCAGCTACAGGAACCAAGCATGGTCTACTTCACTGGGTGGGAGACATGTAACCTATATGGACTAAGAGAAAAGGATTTAACAGGTAAGACTAAAATCCTATTTGCTCTGTCTTCTAACATAGCTTACAGGTACCATGGGGATGTACCAACACTGAGTTCCCATGGTTGGGAAAAAAGGAAGGTCCCCATGATACCAGAGCTCCCATGGACTATCCAGAACATGGAACAGCCCAAACTAACAAAGTGTCAATGGACAATGAATAACTGTAACACAGCACACAGAACAAGAGCCAACAGGGCTCAAAAGGATAATGAATTTTAAGGCACAGGAAAGAGAAGCCCTAGACAGGAAAAACTACCTCCAGGACTTTTCTGCCAAAGTTGGCTTCAGCTGAAGCCAGGACATCAACGTGGTAGTGTTTGTCAAATATGTGTACAGAGGACCAAGTGGGTGCCTTGCACAGCTGATCAGCAGAGGCTTGATTCTTGCAGGCCCAAACAGACCTAGTGGAATGCGCTGTGATGTGAAAGGGAACAGGTTTCTTCCTGAGTTTGTAAGCCGTGCGGATGGTGGACTTAATCCAGGACGCAATGGTCACCTTGGCCAAGGACCCTCTGGGATGACAACCAAAGCATCCATCTGATGGACAGACTCAGTGCGGTGCAGATAAAACTTAAGGCAAAGCACCACATCCAACACATGGAGATCCCTATCCTTGTCAGATGTAGGGTCAGGACAGAAGGAAGGCACAACAATCTCCTGATTGATGTGGAACTCAGAGACCACCTTAGGAAGAAATTCCTGGTAAGTACAGCTTTATCCTTGTGGAACACCAGGAAAGGAGGTTTGCAGGACAAAGCCTGTAACTTAGCAACTCTGTGGACAGAGATCACAGCTGAAAGAAAATCCATTTTCCACGTCACATGACACAAGGGAATGGTAGCCAAGGACTCAAAAGGAGGCCGCTGTAAAACATCCAAGACAAGGTTAAGGTCCCACTGAGGGGTGGGAGCCTTATAAGCAGGGAAAGCATGAGCGACACCCTGAAAGAAGACCTTGACATCCGGTAAAATGGCGTCTCTTAAAAAAGACAGAGACAGCCAAGATCTGAACATTCAAGGAACTAAGGCTAAGGCCCTTGATCACTCTGTCTTGCAAAAAAGACAGGATAGCTTGAAGATCAAAGACCTGTGAAGACAGATCCCTGTCCACACACCAAACCCTATGACAGGCTTTAGAAGAAATGGGTTTTCTAGCCTGAATCACAGTGGAGACCACTTTAGTAGAATAGCCCTTCTTGGTCAAGATGGAGGCTTCAACAGCCATGCCGTCAAAGCCAGATGGTCCACATCCTCCTTCCACAGGTACCCCTGGTGAAGCAGATCCAGTCTGCATGGCAGACGAAACGGTTGCTGAGTAGACAAGGCCAGTAGTTCTGGAAACAAAGATGGTCTGGTCCAATAAGGAGTGATCAGGATGACTGATGCCCCGTCCATCCAAATCTTCTGCAGCACCCTAGGCAGGAAAGGAAGTGGAGGAAAGATGTAGGCCAGATGAAATCGCCATGGAATCGACAGATCATCCACTGCAAACGCTAGGGGATTCCTCCAGAACCAGCAAAACATCTGAACCTTCCAGCTGTCCCTGGTGGCCATAATGTCCACTGCTGGAAGACCCCACTTCTGCACCAGGAGAGAAAACACTTCTGGGTGAAGCTCCCACTCCCCGAGGTCCACAATGTGGTGATTGGGGAAGCCCACTATGGTGTTTTCTACTCCTGGGATGTGCACAGGGAAGATAGCAGGTAAATGGTCTTCTGTCCAGGCCAAAATAGCCTTGACTATGAACCAAGGAGCAGGACTTCTGGTGCCTCCTTAATTGTTGATGTAAGCCATGGCCGTGGTGTAGTCTGACTGGACTCAGAATGGGCATCCCAGCAGATGAGAGGACTAGTACGTCAGAGCATGTAATATTGCCCTGAGCTCCAAGATGTTGATGGGAAGAAGGGTCTCCTCTGCTGACCAGCGACTCTGAACACTCAGGTGACCCAAGACAGCACCCCTAGCAGGCTGGTGTCTGTCGTCACAATGGCCCTGTATGGACTGACAAGTGACCTCCCTTTCTCCAGGTTGGTGTCACGGTTTCCCAAGAATAATTCAGGAGTCAGACCGTTATAGTAAAAATAACAATATTTATTTAAATAAATAAAAACAGAATATAACAATGAATAGGAATAACAAACAGGCAATAATCATGAAAAGCAGTAGGGATCCCACTAGAGGTCAGCAACTCTATCAGGAATAGGAGTCTTCCTAAAAGAGGGAACCTCTACCAGAGACAGGCACGTGCCCCTGTACTCTCTGATTATGGGAATGCACTCATGAAACGCAGCTAGAAACAACCTGACACGCGCCTGCAGTCAGTGGGTAGGCCGATGAGACAACCTGACTCGTGCCTGCAGTCAGTGGGTAAGCCGATGGATCTCCCCAAGGTGGTAGAAATGGGGAGATACTACTGACGCACACCTGCCATCAGTTTCAAGGAGTAAACCTCCTTTAGGGAACGCAATGGGGAAGAGAATCCAGTCTCAATTGTAAATGTAAGTCTAAACCAGAGCCACAGGTCCGCACCAGATTGGGTGTCTACTATGTACAGGGAGTCGGCAGGAGAAGAGTCAGACAGAGCCACAGGTCAGTACCAGGTTGGGTGGTCAGACAAGCCGGGTCATACACAGTATAGGTAGTCAGCCAGAACCACAGTTCTGCACCAGATTGGGTGTCCACTATACACAGGGAGTATATACAGGAGAATAGTGAGACAGAGCCACAGGGAACCACCTGGATGGATGGACAGACGAGCCAGGTCATACACAGAGCAAAAGGGAAACAAACTGTGATGAACAACAACGCAAGGGCAACTGAGAATAGTTCAGTTCCCCTTTTAAAACCCAGCCCAGGAAGTAGATGGGAGGAGAATACAACTAAACAGCATAAAAAAGGAGCCTGCGTCATACTGCCGCTTCATGCCCCTGAATAACGCATCTCGCTGCAATGCACCAATTCTGCGACTTGCCACAGTGTCAATCAGAGCAGCAAGACCCGCTAACCAGAGGACACGGACGCCCCATATCGCCTCAAAGCGCGCCCAGGCCAGGCACCATCAGCGATACTTGGGAGGAATCCTCAGTGACATTTCAATGCCTCCTGTATCGTTACAGACAGCGTCGCTGGAACTAGGTACTGTAACAGTTGGATAGGTTCAACCACCAGTGAAGGCACTGTGCCACTTCCGCAGGAAGGGATATGGGATGATCCAGAAGGTCCAGGTCCCCTTGCAAACTCGGATCACAAACCTCTGAAGTTCCCTGGCATGTGCCATGGCAAACAGTACCACTTCCATGGTGGATATTGTAACTGATCTTAATCCATTACTGAAAACCTTATCTGAGCATACAACTTATCAGTCCATTATACAAGGAAGTGTGGACATTTCTGTTGTGCCTAAAGCACCTCTTCTCTAGGCGTATGGATTGCCAGCCCAATGTCGCAGGCTATGGAGAACTTTGAGATGTTATACTGGCGCACAGCTATGCCAAAAAGACTAAAAACCATGGCCTCCTGGCTTGCTTTCAAGGGACTGGGCAGTTAGGAGTTAATTATTTGAGTTTGGGCAAGGCTACTTCTAATGTGTATTGCAGTTCCTCTAGCCCTTTTGCTTAACTGTTCACCCTAAACCAAGCTCTTTGTGTATTAATCCACTCACGTCTGCCCCATTGTGTAAACCTGAGCCTTTTGTATTAGGTGTTGTGATTGTATTATCTTCGTGAATGCTCCCATTGTGTGATGCCTGTTACCATTCGCTGACACCTATTGTATCCACTATGTCTGTATTATGCCTAACGTACTGTGATTGCATTAACCCTGTAACCTCGCCCATTGTGTCATGTCTGTACTATGTACTGTACCTAAGTCAATGTAGTTTGAAATGCATAAATAAGCTGTGGTTTCACCTAATAAAAAGTTAGTTGTTCTGAACTAAGCAAGAGTACAGAATCTTCATTCCTGAATGATTTAAAGAGTCCACTTTGACTCCCATTCAGGAGCCCTATGTTCCAGTGTTCCAGCCAGCCATCCTGTTTCACTGGACAGGCTACCCATTTGTAGGAGGGAGAGACCCAGAACAACAGTTTAAGTCGGCCCAAGGACTTAGGCTTCCATTACAGATATCATCTTCCCTCCAGAGAGGAAAACTTCCTCCCCGGAGCAGATGTCCAGGACAAGGCAGAAGCCGCCTTAGAGATGAGCTGCTGAATGGAATCCTCTGTCAGATAAACCATGCTCTGCAGAGTGTCGAACTGGAGGCAGAGGAACACCAAGTTCTGGGCGGGAAATGGGGCAGACTTGTACATATTTAGGATCCAACCATGCTGAAGGAGAATCTGAGCAAATTCCTGGACCTAGCGGTCCAGAAGATCCCTGGAGGGCGCCTTGAGGAAAGGGTCGTCCATATAAGGTGTCACCTGAATCCCCTTGGATTGCAGGAAGGCAATCAATGCACCCAAAACTCTATTGAACACCTGAGGAACTGTTGTGAGCCCGAAGGGGAGAGCCGTGAACTTGAAATGCCCCATGCCGCAGGCAAACCTGAGGTATTGCCAACTGTCTGGATGAACAGGAATGTGCAGATATGCATCCAGAAAATCCAAGGATGCCAGAAATACCCCTGGACACATCACTGTGTTGGCAGAATGTAATGACTTGCTTTAAGGTCTTTCTCACTAAACAATATGAAGTTCATGCCTTATTACAATTAGCAACATACTTGAGATAGATTCTCCTGGCAATCCGGAATAAGCCCCGGTAACAGTTAGTCAGGGAACAGATCTATGCACTCAGATAGACACCACATATACTTTGTTGCACTTAGACAGGCAGAGCATTATTCTCTTTTCGATTGAGGTGGAGTCAGATCAATTGTGCTATGTTAAATACCCTGATTGAATAACCTAAGTGAAATATACACTATATAGGAATACTAAGATATGTTGTCATAGTGTAGAATTGATAGCGTAATACAAATTGATGAGATATCTCAGCGTATCTCTATCTTGAAAAAGCCTATAGGCACATAGTATTCCAACCCAAATACCTAAGTGTTTTGAAAAACGTATGTACCATTTGAGCAATCAGGAGTATGTGTAACGGATTAGGAGAATATGTTGCTATTAGGCTAATGATTAATTACTTTTGTGAGATAGACTGTTTTGGCAATCTGAAAAAACCTCAGTAACAAATTATACAGGGTACAGACTCTCATATTAAAATACACATTACACATACATTGTGTTATCTTGGAATCTCGAGTTTCTCTTTTTTTGATGAGTTATGCAGAACACAAAATATTTTGATAATACTCTGATTGAATTAATACTAAAGAATTAATCCTTCTATGCTTAACCATTTGGCTACCGGTTGTTAGTAAAGGTACTCAGAACCATATGGCTGTTTGACTAAGCCTGCTAAATATAGACTACTGGCTATCAGTAACGGTAGATGTAACCGTGCGGCTCCATGATTAAAGCTTGCTGACCATAAAGGGTTTTATATACATAAGCTACTTAACTAATACCTTGTCTGCCTGTCACTAGGGTAACTGGAGGATAATTATTGCAAATCAGGTTTGAGACTCCAGTGAATGTAAGGTGATAAGTTGAATCATATTGATCCAAGAAATATAAGGATCATTAATATCGGATCTTTTTCTGACACGTAGTGATATAAAGAGTACAATTTACCCGTATATTTAAGCTGATTAAGAGCAATCAATTAACCCAAGTAGTGCTGGAATAAATCTTTCTTTAGGTAATTCCCAGAATCCGTGATTCAATCTCTCTATATATACATGTTCCACATTTTACATTAATTATTTAACCTGTAAGTTTAGGGTTATTTTCTACACTATAAATAAACTAGTTGAAGAGCCCGTTTACACGGGCCACAGTGCCACCCAGCAACGGCCGCGGTTCAGTCATGCACAGTAGAGACTGCCCGCGCCACGGCTGATACTGAGCCGGGTGCTCCTAATTCAGACCGTAGTCCTCTCTGCGCTGACTACGGTCTGAATTTGAAGCCCTGTTCTGTTATCAGCCGCGGAGCGGGCAATCTGTAGAGTGCATGACTGCAGCGCGCGCAGCCGTCTCTACTGTGCATGACGGCTTCTGACAAACACACATTTAGCAAATTATTATATAGGTCGGATGTTTTATTTTTCCCATATATTTTTTCTTTCCATCCAAAATTTGGAAACAGATACACGTCAATTAGAGATGGTGCGCTCAGTCTTAAAGGGTTTCTTTTGTTCTCTCACACTGATGTTTTAAATGCCCAGTGCCTTAAACCCTTTGAGTATCAAAGATGTGACAGCACCCCTCTCACTGAAATGGTTAAAACAAAGCTGTTAATTGTACACAGCTCACCAACATAAAAATAGGAGTTATTTTTAGTAATAGAACCAATTCTTTCAGATGTGCTTTGCAATCCATAGGCTGTGGTGATGCCCCAGGACGCAAGGGTTATCTCACCTCCCATCTTTCAGCCCTGCAGTGCAGGCAATGCTGACAGGTTATCAGATGAAGCACCATGCACATGCTGGTACAGGGAGATATTTGGAAGGAATGTGCACAGGAGTCTTGAAAACCATAAGTTCTGTGGCAAAGGGATTAAGGTTTTCATTGCAATTGCATGAAGCTACATTTCTTTCCTTGAAACAATTAGAGAGGTGGGAGAGCCTTCAGGCAACGGTAGGCTAAATGCTGCCTTACATGGAAGCAGACCTTAAAGTATCAGGGTTATGTCAAACTGAGAAGGTAAGCACTTGTATCTAAATAACTGCGGCCTGCGATGTACATAAAGCAAAAAAAATGTCTTCTTTGAAAGTGAAATTATTTTTACTTTTATTGTGGCAGGACTGTCCAACAGGGGGGTTGGGTCACAGACCACATGGAGTGCTAAGGACTGGCCTCTGCCTCCACTCTCCTATATGAGGTCTTCCCTCCAAATTATCATCATTAAAAAATTGTTCGCACCACCATGGGGGTTGGACAGATTTGTGTTTGTGAATGGTCAGTGAATTGTCCGGACACAACTCCTTTAAGGAAGGTACATAGGGCCATAAGCGAAAAGCAAAAGCAGCAATTCTAGAGCAAACCAACCGAGCCATTGGGAACAAATCAAAATCCCCATTGCATTAAATGGAGCTTTTAACCTCTCACATGCTCAACAGGTCTCTGCAGTGCGTTGAAGACCTAGCTAGCAGTAAAGGTGTTTAAAGCTCCATTTAAACAAATCAGAATGTTTATTTGTTCCATATGGTGCAGTTGGTTCGCTCCAGAATGGCCTTCACAGTAACATGTGGAATATGAAGTTTAATGTGGGGAAGTGTAAAGTCATGCATTTGGGAGGAAACAATCCCAAGGCTACTTATAAACTTAATGGAATAATTTTAGGTGATTCGTTGCTAGAAAAAGACCTGGGTATCCTTGTCAACTACAAACTTGGAAACAGTGACCAGTGTCAAACAGCAGTAGCAAAGGCAAACAAAGTCCTGTCTTGCATAAAAAGAGGTATTGAAGCAAGAGTGGATAACATTATTTTGCCATTATACAAATCATTGGTAAGACCTCACCTTGAGTATGCAGTGCAATTTTGGGCACCGGTTCTGAAAAAGGATATACTAGAACCAGAGAGGGTACAGCGGAGAGCAACAAAATTAATTAAGGGAATGGAGGACTTGACATATGAGGAACGACTAAACAAACTTGGTTTATTTACTCTAGAGAAAAGACAACTAAGAGGAGACCTTATCACATTGTACAAGTATATGAGAGGTCAATACAAGGATCTCTGCAGTGAGCTATTTATTCCAAGGCCTGATCAGGTGACCAGGGGACACCCCTTGAGATTAGAGGAAAGGAGGTTTAAACTTCAGCAGAGGAAGGGTTTTTTTATGGTAAGGTCTGTCAAATTGTGGAATTCATTGCCCAGGGAGGTAGTTATGGCAGATACAATGGATACATTTAAGAGAAGATTAGATACATTTCTTTCAAAAGGGAACATACAGAGTTATACTGTTTATCAGTAGGCTGATCAGGAAGGTCTGATAAAGACTAATTTAATTGGTAGCAGGAAAGCTATAAAATTCTCAGTCACTGAGGTATGAAGCAAAGGTTGAACTTGATGGACTTGTGTCTTTTTTCAACCTAATTTACTATGTTACTATGTAATGGCATCAGTCAAGAGCTATATGAATTGGAAAGACTCCTCGAAGTTGCAGAGTGACTACCATACCTGTGAACTTTTTCTTCTAGAGTCCGTGTGAGGACGTAAATGGCGAGATTCGTGCTACAAAGGGTGGGGCTTATTAACTGGCTGTGCCATAAAGTGGGCGGGAAGTGGGAAGAACAGGGTAGGGAAGGAGGGGAAGTGGGCGGGAAGTGGGAAGAACAGGGTAGGGAAGGAGGGGAAGTGGGCGGGAAGTGGGAAGAACAGGGTAGGGAAGGAGGGGAAGTGGGCGGGAAGTGGGAAGAACAGGGTAGGGAAGGAGAAGTGGGCGGGAAATAGGGGGAACAGGGTGGGAAGGAGGAGATGTTGACGGAGTTTCATAAGAAACGAACCACCACTGGAGAATCGGCCTCTGACCTCGAAGACCTGGTAATTCACTGCACAAAATGGACTCTCTGGACAAACCCAGAGAGTCCCCACGTATGGTGACTACGGCCTATCTGTAAAAGGGACGGTAGTTATATCCTTTCTTAGTAATCTGCTAAAACACAGAGTGCAGGGGCCTAATGCAGGAAGACAAGAGTGAGCAATTCAGCATCGAACCAACTAGGCCATAGAGGACAAACAAAAATACCCAAATTCACATTGACATAAATGGGATTTTTTAAACCCTGGAATGCTAGCAGGGTCTCCAAAAGTACTGAAAAGACATCTCCAGCATTCATAATGTTAAAGCCCCATTGAAATCAATGGGAATTTTATTTTGTCCCCCTGTGGTGCAGTTGATTTGCTTCTGAATTGCTGCAGCTCTTCTGCTTTCTGTAAACGACACGTACTATCCAAGTTGACAGAGATTTATGTCATGTATAGGAGAGAACAATTTCCATCTGTACTTCATAGGAGTGCTAAGTATGGGATTATGGTAGAAGAAGTATTGGCTCTGGATGCTGTGACCAGGAATCCTTGTCATAGAAGGACTTGGCATTGCTCTCGTCTGGCTGTTTACAGTATAGCTGACAGCTGGCTCTGTTTATGCTGCCTTTGGCAGACTTACAGCAAGAAGGTATAAATGTGCATTCCTTCACAGCTTCAGTGTAAGTGCTACAAGAATAGAGACAATGGGAAGTGATGTAGGTACAGGAGTAGAACATCTGTGGTTACACGGCCGCTGCCACAAATTACAGTTAGAGAAAATCTCACACGTACAAAAAGGAAATTACAGATAAAGAACATAAGTAAAATGACATGTCTTATGCAAGTCCAAATACATACTTTAACCACAGAAAACAATCAGGGTACTGTGTTCCACAGCAGACTGGGATTATGGGCAGAGACATATATACAGTTAGGGAAAAAAATATTTGATCCCCTTCTGATTTTGTACCTTTGCCCACTGACTCAGAAATGATCAGTCTATAATTTTAATGGTAGGTTTATTTGAACAGTGAGACACAGAATAACAACAAAAAAATCCAGAAAAACGCATTTCAAAAAAGATATAAATTGACTCGTATTTTACTGAGTGAAATAAGTATTTGACCCCTTTGCAAAACATGACTTAGTACTTGGTGGCAAAACCCTTGTTGGCAATCACAGAGGTCAGACGTTTCTTGTAGTTGGCCACCAGGTTTGCACACATCTCAGAAGGGATTTTGTCCCACTCCTCTTTGCAGATCCTCTCCAAGTCATTAAGGTTTCAAGGCTGACTTTTGACAGCTCGAACCTTCAGCTCCCTCCACATATTTTCTGTGGGATTAAGGTCTGGAGACTGGCTAGGCCACTCCAGGAAATTAATGTGCTTCTTCTTGAGCCACTACTTTGTTGCCTTGGCCATGTGTTTTGGATCATTGTCATGCTGGAATACCCATCCACGACCCATTTTCAATGCCCTGGCTGAGGGAAGGAGGTTCTCACCCAAGATTTGACGGTACATGGCCCCATCCATTGTCCCTTTGATGTGGTGAAGTTGTCCTGTCCCCTAAGCAAACAAACATCCCCAAAGCATAATTTTCCCACCTCCATGTTTCACGGTGGGGATGGTGTTCTTGGGGTCATAGGCAGCATTCCTCCTCCTCCAAACACAGCGAGTTGAGTTGATTACAAAGAGCTCGATTTTGGTCTCATCTGACCACAACACTTTCACCCAGTTCTCCTTTGAATCATTCAGATGTTCATAGGCGAATTTCATATGGGCATGTACGTGTGCTTTCTTGAGCAGGGGGACCTTGCGGGAGCTGCAGGATTTCAGTCCTTCATGGCGTAGTGTGTTACCAATTGTTTTCTTGGTGACTATGGTCCCAGCTGCCTTGAGATCATTGACAAAATCCTCCCGTGTAGTTCTGGGCTGATTCCTCAAAGTTCTCATGATCACTGAAACTCCACTAGGTGAGATCTTGCATGGAGCCCCAGACTGAGGGAGACTGACAGTTATTTTGTGTTTCTTGTCACCTTCTCACTAAGCTGCTTGGCGATGGTCTTGTAGCCCATTCCAGCCTTGTGTAGGGCTACAATCTTGTCCCTGACATCCTTGGACAGCTCTTTGGTCTTGGCCATGGTAGTGAGTTTGGAATCTTATTGATTGCTTCTGTGGACAGGTGTCTTTTATACAGGTAACAAGCTGAGATTAGAAGCACTACCTTTAAGAGAGTGATCCTAATCTCAGCTTGTTAACTGTATAAACGACACCTGGGAGCCAGAAATCTTGGTGATTGATAGGGGTCAAATACTTATTTCACCCAGTAAAATGCAAATCAATTTATAACTTTTTTGAAATGTGTTCTTCAAGATCTTTTTTTGTTGTTATTATGTATCTCACTTTTCAAATAAACCTACCATTAAAATGATAGACTGATCATTTCTTTGTCAGTGGGCAGGGGATCAAATAATTTTTTTACACACGCGCGCGCACACACACACACACACACACACACACACACACACACACACACACACACACACACACACACACACACACACTTCTATGACTTCAGCACCTTGCAGGCTAGAGTTCTCCAGTGCAGAGTGTAGCAATACATTGTTCACTTCTCTAGCAGCCTCAGCAGGGGTGGGTAACCTAAGACCCTCCAGCTGTGTAAGTCTACAGTTCCCACCATCCCCAGCCAACCGTTGGGCACAAAAAAGACAATTATTAAAAACAAGCTCCTCTACTGTCAAATAGCTCATCATATACAAGAACATTTGTCCACTTGAATTCTTAAATTTTCAGCCTAGTTTTTGGAGCTAAAAACTGGCAAAAGAGAGCAGAGAAACCACCACTGATATTCATGAGCCACTGCTGTACTCTAATTGGTGCTTATGTGAGGTGTAGGGGAAGGCACCAATCAGAACACTGGAACATTTACTCAGTCTTAGTGGCCGTTTCTCTGCTCTCTCTGGGATCTGAAATTTAGCTGCAAAAGTTAAAATGTAAGGAATTAAGATTATAATACTGCTGAATAAAGAAAAAATAATGAAGTAAACCCAACAAGTCCTGACTAAGGATCTATGGAATTTGCTGGCACTTTGCAAAAAATGGTTAATTCAACCTTTATTAACCCTTTGAGTGCCATTGCTTTGCAATGCGTTGCAAAGCCCTCTGCCAATCAAAGGGTTAAACAAAACAAAACAAAAAAACGGTTTGAAAAAATGTTAGAGTGACGCCGATGTACTAAGGAATTGGCGCAATTCTGGAGCAGACCAACTACAGCACAGAAACAAAACACTCATTGAGTTATATGGTCTTTTAACCCCTTGAATGCTATAGAGGCCTCCAATGCATTGCAAAGCATTGGAGATATCTCTAGCATTCAAGGGGTTAAAAGCCCCATTTATTTCAATGGGAATTTTGGAAATGATGTATAACCTATGGTACACTTTGTCTGCACCAGAACTGTACCATTTTTTTTAGTACATCCTCTCTGTGTCCTAACAAACTGGTAATAGGATCATCACATATAGCTGATCCCATCATATCTAATATTGAGCCTCAGGATGATATCTGCACCTTGTACTCTGTCAATCACTAGGTGGTATAAGCTGTCATTTTGTCCATCGCTAGGTGGTACTAATCCTTTGCCATCGCTTGGTGGTACATTATCCATTGCCATCGCTAGGTGGTATATTATTCTTTGTTATCGCTAGGTAGCAGATTATCCTTTGAGTAAGCTGCCATTTTGTCATCACTAGGTGATACATTATCCTTTGATAAGCTGTCTTTTTGTCATTGCTAGTTAGTACATTATCCTTTGATGAGCTGCCATTTTGCCCATCACTCAGTGGTATACTATCCTTTGGTAACTGCTACTTTGATCATCACTCATATGTATATGATCCCGAGCTATGCTACTACTATCACAACATTATGACCACCAGTAGCTGGCACCAGAAACAACACAACATTGCCCCTTACTAGTAACTGAACCATAGTTAACATGGCACTTTGCCCTTTACTTGCAGGCATATGGTACACAGTTATCATGGAACTCTGCCCATTGCTTGCTGGGATACAATCCTTGAATAATATGGCCCTGTGCCCATCACTAGCAGATATCTGTTCCCAAGATATCATGGCTGTGTGTCCATCACTAGTTGGTATCTGATACCAGAATATCATGGCTGTACGTCCATCGCTAGTTGGTATCTGATACCAGAATATCATGGCTGTACATCCATCAATAGTTGGTATCTGATATCAGAATATCATGGATGTACGTCCATCACTAGCTAGTATATGATCCTTGAATATCATGGTTCTATGTGCATTACTAGTTGGTATATGATCCCAGAATATCACAATTCCATGTCCTTCACTAGAGGGTATCTGATCCCAAAATAGCATGGCTCTATGATGACCACTAGCTGGTATATGATCTGTAGATATTCTGGCACTCTTTCTGTTACCATCATACAGTCTTTGATAAGTCAGGGCTCTCCCCACCACTAGCTGATGGATCCTCAGATAAGAGTATAGTTACATTTCAGGTACTCTTTGTGATTCTGCTAGTAAATGGCACTCCAAACACATTTCTGCACTGGTATGCACAAAAGAAATGAGAATAAAACCAACTGCACCTCAAAGGAGAAGAAAAACATGACCAAATCTTACATTTTTAAATGGAGCTCTTAAAGGGCAATTTGCTCTAATGGGAATATGCTTCATAAAAATCCTGGGGCTACTCTATACAGACCAAATATAGCTCCAATCAGCCAGTTGGGTGGCAGGAGGGGTAAATAAACTGACCATCCTCAGCTGGAACACAACCTGGAAGTCTGTGGCTTTCAGCCCAAAATTCCTGTGTTGTGTGATCAGTACCCATAGACTCACGGTGTTGGACCTCCAGTTCAGTTACAGAGGGCCTATGGGGACCTGCATCACACAGGATGGGAAACAGTCCTAAAAGATACCACCCAGATACACCGGGAACCTTTTTTCAGATCCCCGTTGTACTGCCCTGTTGGTTCACTGGATCTCACAGTGTTGTTCCAGCTTCATCTGTAATCATGCTCCAAGGAGAGTAGATCTGCCGATGTGACAACTATCAGATGATAGTTGCCTTTATCCCCTTGAATGCAGTCAAGGAGTTGAAAGTCTCCATTTATATCAATGAAAAGTATCCCCTAAAGTGCAGTTGGATTGCTCCAAAGTTAATTCTCCTTTCTTTTACGCATAATTCCAAATGGGATTCCATCACTACAAAGGGCAGTTCATGCATTCTCACCTGATCACGGTCCCCTGCAAAACAGCAGCTCTTCATGGTGCAGGAGTTGAAGTAGCCCTGGTTGTCAAACTGGAAGATGGGCAGGCGTGAGTGGATGTCGTACAAAACAGGAGGCAGTCGTCTGCGCAGTGCTAGAAGCTGGGTCCCATTGCTGTTGAAACGCACACTCATAGCACTCTGCAAGGAAAGGTTCCCACCATAACGCAGCAAGGAGCTTAAAAAGAGAACAAGCCAACGTTACATTTGTTGTGGTCAGAAAAATGAGCATATAAATCTATGGGCCTTATGCACAAAAGAAGAAGGGATGCAATTCCACATCACAGGTGACAAATAAACCCCTGTTATAAATCAAAGGAATTTCTAACAACTTGACCGCCAGAGAGGCCTGGAGGCCTCCATAGCAGTCAATGGGTCAAAATTCCAACTGGACCAACAGGAATTTGGGGAATTTTTATTTGTCTCCTATAGCGCAGTTGGTTTGCTTCAGAATTGCTCCACTTTCATTCTATGGCACATTATACGTCAAGCAGTGGCAACCAAATGTTTTCACGTCACCCCCCTTCCTTTTGGTTTTCACCAAATCTTCATGCCACCCCTCCTTTTACTGAAATACACGTAACCCTTTGCATGGGCATTTATATTATAGTCCACTTGCATTGTGTAATACTATATAAATTATATGGTGCTAACCCGGAGGGCCAGAGAGATATCCAATGCCTTACAGTGCAATGCATTGGATGCCTTTCTGGCAGTCAAAGGGGTAATATAATAGTAACACAGATGATGAGGCAGAAAAAACACATGCCCCATACAGTCCATCCTATGCCAATTCACCGCTGTTGATCCAGAAGACAAAAACAAACAACAAAAAAACAGACTGAAGCCATTTCCAATTAAGCTCCAAGTGGGTACAAAAATTCCTTTCAGACCCCAATTGGAGATATATATCCTATAACAAAGTGGTAGAATGCGTTGCTCACTGTGAGCCGTAACCGCACATGTGCAGTAGAGAGTCTCTACTGTGCATGTGTGGTTTCGCACACAGGGAGCTTCACTGTGAGCCGTCTGGAGCTCCCCGCTAAGGATCAGCACGTTCAGTGAGTCTCTACTATGCATGACTGCAGTCCTGCACAGTAAAGACTCGCCAAATGCACTGACCTGCTCCGGACGGCTTACGGCCTGTCTCTGCTCCCAGCTCCGAGGCAGCAGCCGGGGCAGCTGGGTGCACTTTAGCCTGTGTATACTGGCTTTCACACTAGTGTGTGTGTATATATATATATATATATATATATATATATATATGCAAAAATGCAAAAACTACTCACAAGATGGAAAATGTGTAAATGTATAGATTGTTTTTGTAAATATTTCCGCCAGAGTAGGCTGGCCTTCCGCAAGACATACCGACAGTGCCACCAATAGTCCCACAAATACCCCCAAAGGGAAAAATGGTGCCAAAACTGAAGAGCTGATGTCGGAAGAATGGACGGAGCCACTCATGCTGTGGCTGAATAAAATTTATGACAGAGCGCATCAAAAAGCGATGAAATTATAAAGAAAGATACAATTATTTCATTAAAGTGCGTGAGCTCAATCATAAGAGTAGCTACATCATCGTGATACAGAAGGATGGATAGAAACAGGATTAAATAGATGGAGGAGATTAAACCATGATAGTTAGAAGGTACCAAACCTCTATTTAAAATTAAATAAATACTGTAGGGAATGATTTATTGTTACTCAAAGTGGTGTATGATTTTGTCAGTTGCACGGTAAGCACAAGAAACAGTCTGGCACACAGACATGTATACACAGGCCCTAGTTTCATACCAATCAGTCAACATAGAATTGTGCATGATATAAGAGATAATTTAAAGAGGTAATAAACAAGAACTGAATATATAAATGTGAATCAGTGCAGCAAATGTGGAGCGGGTTTCAGATGCTCAGAGACAGACCAGCGTATTGCAAAGCAATGCCTCTCTCTCTCAAACAAGGAGAAACCCACTTCATGAATCATATCAAGAGCGAACCTCGTACATAGTTGAGCCAGCAGAGAATATCTGAGCATAGGGAAGCATTTTAAGCAATAAAATTGATAGGATATGATTATGACAGACTGGACAATATCATTGCTTTGAGGGTAGTTGCTGAAAATATGAAGAGTGTTCCAATACTGAAGCAGAAACATGTGCATCACAATGCACTGATGCAGTTTCCCAAAGAGTAAGGGACTCGCAATCAGACATGGATCAAACTCAAATGCCACAGAAGCAGGTTGAAAGAAACTACTGAACTAAAAAAGGTCCTACTGTGTTTAACATAAACGATATCTCATACAGAGAGTAAAACTGCCTTGTGGATAAGTGTGGTCTGTGTGCAATGGACTCCATGTTCTGAGTGAGAACCAGTGTTGCTGTGGTTACTCAGACAAAAGGAGTGCACTCAATAGCACAGACCTATCATGAGACTCACAAGTATAGCTGCAGACAACGTAGCCAAATAAGGGAATCATGTATTGTGTATAGAGCAAAATCATTGTATACAATATCGGAAAAGCTGAAACATTTTTTGCCAAGTTGGTCTCAAAAAACAAATAAACAGAAATGATACATAATAAGCACATGAACATATTTAACACAGCAGGATAAGTGGACCAGGATATAGCAGACTGGATACTTGTACAGTCCCACAGTATATTATAACTGCTGGCATAATTACTAGACATTGCACCTTGTGGGAAACCAAGGAAAGGGAACTGAATCGATGATTATGTGGGTCCTCCACCAATTCCCACTGAAGTCTACAGAGGAATTTATAGACAAAACCCTTCAGTGGAATCCAGGCATAAACCAGCCTCATATGGTCAGATGTTTTAGAAGAGAGTAGAGGAATACTAGGGCACAACACTGGCACTACTGGGGAGAACTAAAATGTTCCTCTTTAATTTAAATGGGGCTTTAACTCTTTCAGTGCCAGAGGGGTGCATACCCATCTGGCACTGAAAGTGTTAACCCCTTGAATGCTTGAGATGTCTCCAAGCCAGCTTTGCAATGCCTTGCAGACATCTCTAGCATTCAAGTGTTAAAATCCCCATTTAAATCATTGGGAATTTTTAATTATTTTCCCCTATAAAGTGTATAGTTTGCCCCAGTATTTCTCCACTTGAACATATGGCCCCAAGTGTATAAATTATCAGAGATTTATATTTACAAAAGCCCTTTATTGCCTCTTTTTCCACTTAATGATTACA
This sequence comes from Rhinophrynus dorsalis, assembly GCA_037306005.1. Taxonomy (NCBI): domain Eukaryota; kingdom Metazoa; phylum Chordata; class Amphibia; order Anura; family Rhinophrynidae; genus Rhinophrynus; species Rhinophrynus dorsalis. The sequence continues at coordinate 16,299,386 of CM074728.1, forward strand.
ATTACAAACACCATTATAAAGCCTGGCATATAGGAAAAGTAGAAAATTGGCCTTGCACAGTGAAAAGCACTTAGGAATATGCCAACTGAACAAGCAGGGTTAGCACCTGGCCAATTTTCAGCTTTCCATGAGCTTTTTATCCTGAATTTAACTCGCCTGGTCAGGAGTGAATGGGCGGTTGCTTCACTCCCACTGCATTCACTGCTAAGAACACATGAATGCACATTTATGTTTGCTTTTTATAGATACAATGACTTGCCATTTGTGTAATATTCGGTAGAGGTGTGTAAAAAGAAAAAACTTAAAGAGGCAGTAAGCACTTGCTATGAAGATTGTGCGTATCTGCAACACAACTAAACCATAGTTTACAATTCCAACAATAAAGTGTAAATTAAAAAAACATTTTTTAACTGTTAAAATAAAATAATTTGGAAATGTAATAACTTGAATGAACATATCCCAGGAAGACCCTCGTTTTACCCAGCAATAAAGTCCAAAGATATTAACCCTTTGAGTGCCAGAGGGGTACGTAACGCATTGCAAAGCAATGCATTGCATACCCATCTGGCACTCAAAGGGTTAATACATAACACATCGCCTGGGTGCTCGAATCAAAAAGAGATACATACAGTTCTGGAGATGTAGAAACGGCACTCACAGGATCTTGTTGATTGCAAAAAAGGTTACATTTATTGAATCAACGTTTTATCATTGTTGATTAAATAAATGTAACCTTTTTTGCAATCAACAAGATCCTGTGAGTGCCGTTTCTACATCTCCAGAACTATATATTTCTGCATTTACCACCCTTTCATAATATTATACTATTCCTTTAGTCAGTGTATAAATTGGTAACACTGTGAATGTACACAGATTTTTTTCTGGTTTAGCAAGCCCCTTCCCTATAGAGATTACAATCTAAATATCGGTCCCTGAGGAAGATCAGAACTTCTGCATTAATAAAATATTTACAGAAGAGATATACTGGAGTACAGATAGACTGGAGGAAGACACCCCTAAGGTGTTTGTGTCCCTTTAAATCCTCCAAGTGAAAGTAATTAATACAGTGGCCATTGCTGCTTAAGATACAACCCGCACATGTTTATCTTGCATTTATGAAGACCTCTGCCCTCTAGGACTATTTCACAATACAAGGACTAGACTAAGCAGCATGATCAACATGCACATCTGCTACAGATCACATATTTTGTATGCAGATCTAAGCTTTCAAATGTGTTTTCCCATAAATAGACAACTTCCAAGTGTTTTATAGAAGAGAGCAACCAAAGTAAATAATAAATAATTTGGATAAAAGGATTCCAAGTATTGAAACAATACCTTATGCATTATCAGTAACAAATGCTGATCCTTTCCTCTGTTTGATTTACACAAAGCCCACTGTTAGTAATGTTTCTCTTCCTGTTTTTATACTTGAGCTATCAGGATATTCTGGGGAATTAACCCTTTGCATGCTAGAAGGGTACCTGCACTGGGTACCCTCTGGCACCCAAAAGGTTAACCCATTTTAACCCATTGCGTTGAATACTCTTCTGGTACTCAAATGGATACAGAGGTTATAGAGCAGAGGTAAGCAACCTGAAGCCATGTACTATTGTAGGACTAAACTTATCATCCTCCTCATCTGGTCATTAGCTAGCAAAGAATTATGGGAGTTTAGTTGGGATCATTAGGGAGAACATAATCCAGCTGCTGCATTCCTATTCTGTATTTGTATATTTGGACTTTGTCCTTATACATGCTTACACTGAGCACTTTTTGCATCACAGTAAGAAACAGTACATTATGTTATCGCCCACTGACTAGTTAGGGGATTGAACTTTATACTTACTATAGCATGTATATAGAGTTAATTTATTATATCTATTTATTCTGTGCTGTAGTCTACATATTGTAGCATTACTATCATAAGGGTGATAAAATTAGATATTATTCCGTGTGTATTTTGAAACTTCCTTTGCAATTGTTTGCCCTCAATTCCGGTATGGATTAACTATGATGTATTTTAAGCCAGTTGCCCAGATTACGTTTGTATGCTTATTGATTACTGCCCCAATAAATATTTGTCCCTTTTCTATAACCTTTTGGTCTATCACAGAGTACCTCATTTGATAGGGTTGCTATATTGTGTTACTGCTTTTCTCTTGCGCAAGAACACTATGTTTTGTTTGTCATGCCTTACACTGTGCTCATGGGAGCTTTTTTCTCTCTCCATAGAAGCCCATTTGACAGTGGATTTGAAGACATAGGAGGCTTCCATGGGGAGAGAAGAAAACTCCCAAAAGCAATATGATAACTCTGGTTCCAAAGATCTGAGGGCACAGGCAATGGGTTAAAAGGGTCCAGTATTAACCCTATACTACCCCCTTTAAAGAGGACAATGTTGAGTTGAATAAAGTAGCGAGTTAAGAGTACAAAATAAATCAGATCTTATTTTTATCCTCACATCTCTTACGCATATAACAGGTTAACAAGCCTCTTATGGTGTCACGGCGATGGGGAGAATCTTTGTTCTCAGTTCTGCAACTCTGGTGCTGTTAGCTGCAGAGATCCCACCCAGGCCTTTCAGATAATGCCTTTCCTTCATATTTGCTTCAGTGGGGTAGGCTTTTATCATCAGTGGGCGTTTTAGCCCTTTGAGTACTAGAGGGGTATCCACCGCATTGCTTTAAAATGCGGTGGATACCCCTCTGGCACTCCAAGGATTAATGAAAAAAAAAAAAAAAAGAGGAAGAAGGAAAAGGAGAACAGCTGAAACGTAGAGGCCCCTGATAAATTCATAAAATGGTGGAAATATCAGTAGCTAACGGTACATTTTTAATGTTTGTGGGGCCACTTAGGAGTATCAGGGGTAAGCTCACCAATACTGTAGTTATTAAGAAAAGTAATTTTCTTTCTCAGCTAGGCTAGGAGGCATTGCCCCTTTAAAATCAGACTGTAGGGCTGCAGCACCAAAGTGAGTTCACTGAATCTGGGTGTCAACAATGGAACTTAACACAGCTAATCATATACGTGTCGGTTTTCAGCACAACTGGGAAGCAATTTTAACAAATGGCGGAGGGCGCCAAACGCCAACTAAGGGCCAGGGAGCCTGAAGCCCCTTTCTCCTCTTTGGTGGTGCCTGGTTTCTGTGGGGTGAAGGAGGGGGGGGGGCCTGGACAAAGGAATGCGCTCCTCCCCTGTGGGGCAGTTAACTCTGTGAGGAGGGAAAAAAGGGGGCGGGCAATAAATTTAAAAGCGCTTACCGGAAGGCCAGGTAAGCAGAGACGTGTGCCTCATGGAGAGGGACCAGAAGCAGGGAGGCAGTGAGGCCTGAAAGTCCTCGCCCTTTACTTCACATGGCCTGAGCTATTAGGGGCCCTGGGAGCACCACATACTAAGGGGGAGGGTACTCTTTGGGATTCTATAACCCTTTGAGTGCCAGAGGCGTATGCAACGCATTGCAAAGCAATGCGTTGCATACGCCTCTGGCACTCAAAGAATTAAATAGGTCAAAATCCAATTAATAAAAGCTGTGACCTCACAATTTGCCACCTTATGTATGTTGTCAGTTTATTTGGGGGGGGGGGGGGGGGTTTGGTTGTTGGTGATGGTTTGGTGGCTGGAGGGAAAAGTAAGGTGGGAATGGCGAGTGAGGCCCTTACTACACTCCTGTCTTACTGCCCTGTTGGTGACGCAGAAAATTAAAGCAACATGTTTGTCGCATACATTTTTATGACTTTATAAACCCCTGGAGGACCAGAGAGGGTGTGCAATACATTGCTTTTGCAACAGTGCCACCATAAAATATGAGGCTCTGGAAGTATTTCACCCCCAAAATGCAAGTTTGGGCTTCAATAACCCTTGTATAATAAGAAGTGGAAGCACACTTTTTTAATCAGCAGGACAAACACTGCAATATATGTATCAACCCCCTCCCGTATTATTTACTATCCCTTTAAGCAACTTGCTTTCATTGGGGGGGTGGGGGTGGAAAATGTTAATTAAGAATTGTCTGGCAACTTACTGCCGAGCTGCATAATAATACTTGTTTTTCTCCCGAAGGCACAGTGATCTCTGGAATGGGTGTCATGTTTAAAGAGTCCAGCTTTCCAAGGAAGGATAGAAATGTGAGGAATGCAGCACCATGTGCAGTCTTGAACAGCCAGCAAACGTTCCTGTTAGGGCCTGTCAAAGGTCTGTTTGGATTTCGGCTAGCAAAACTTTACATGCAGAGCAACATAGCTGCCTGTATAGCAGACGTTAGATGCCACCTATTGGTACAAAAGTAGCATAGCACTTAAAAGGGAGACATGCTTAAAGGGATAGTAATACTTCGTTTTATCTTTATTTTATTTTGTAGGCATTAAAAAAACATGAAGAATGATATGTCTTATCTCTCAAACCTTTATGGTTTGAGATATATTCACAAAGTTTCCCCTCCCACCCCTTTTACCTAGTGTAAGCAATCTCTTCTCAGATGTGGAATGCAGTCCATAGACCAGACAGATAACAGCAAGGGACAATATTCTTCCTATCAGAACAATGAAGTCCCTGCCTCCCTTGACAAGCTTTTCAGCTTTTTCCCTTATCTTAATTGAAGATTGTCCCTCTCTGCAGTCTACCTGGGCACCTCCCTTCTGCTCTGGCTGAGCAGTGTTACATCAGTAAAAGGGGTGGGAGGGGGGTACTTTGTCATTGAATTACTCTTGTACTACAACTCTGACAGTATTGAAATAACACTATCCAAAGTCCAAATACTATGATGATTAATTTGAGCTGCTTTTATTATGAAACATTACTATCCCTTTAAAGAAGAACTATCATCATAATACCATTGCCCCCCAGTTCATTACTAACATAGCGATATGCAAAGCTATACTGTCATTAAGATGAATAAGTTATTGAAGAAAAGCAACTTCTTCGGCAGACCGCCACGGACTCAAAAACGAGAAATGGACCAGTACTGTGGGTAACACAATCTTTATTAAGATATACACGTACAGAATGAACTGCAAGAGCAAGAACACAATACCATACAGCAGACGTCAGGAAGGATAGTGCTGCTGTAGTGGTACCGAACTGAGCTCCAGAAGGCAGGCTGGAGAGAAGAAGTCTCAGGTCCGCACCTGAGGATCTACTACAGGTCCGCACCTTTACCGACAAGGTTCCGAGAAAGGCTACTGTGCTACAGGACCGCACCTGAACACCGCAGTATATGGACAGAGACAAGTAGACGTCTGCCAGAGCCACCAGGAGTACCCAACCATTTATCCACTGGCGCATTGGTATGCTGGGTGTGCAGTGGACAACCCCAGGTAGCACCAAGGTTGGTAGTCAGACAAATCGTAATATACATGGAGCAATTTGTAAGCCAGAGCCACAGGTCACACCAGAATGGTTATCGGACTAGCCAGGGTCATACACAGAGCAGGTAGTCAGACAGAGCCACAGGTCAGCACCAAGACGGATAGTCAGCCAGGCCCAAGGTCAGACACAGAGGAGTTAGTCTACCAGAGCCACAGGTCCACACCAGCCGGCCAGCAGAGGGAGTCAAAGCGATGCGGCAGGAGCCCACACGCACAACCCAGAGGAACAGCATCCGGGATGCCAAGGGGACCAGCTGCCGAACGGAGCACTAGGGCAGCTGGCTCCCTATTAAAGGTACCCAGGCATCCAATGCACAGAGCTTACAAGAGAAGCTCTGTGCGCCTGCATCGTCAGTAACTTTCGATACCTTAAGGTAACCAACAAACGTCACTCACCAATCCTGGCAGTGAACAGGACAGACAGCACAGTCTCAGAGGTACATTTTCTCCAAGATGTCTGCACTGTTGTCAGCTGGTTCCTGCCGCAGAAGTTGTTTTTCATCAATAAGGCGGATTTATTCAGCTTAATGACAGTATAGCTTTGCATATCGCTATGTTAGTAATGGTTTGGGGGGGGGGCAATAGTATTATGATGATAGTTCCGCTTTAAGTTAGTTAGCTGAAGAGCTCATGACATTTAATTTGTAGATAACACTTTGAGTGCAAGAGGGGTCTGCAACACATTGCTAAGCATTCAGTCTGGAAAACAGGCTTCCAAGATGGAGCCTTCCATCCTTCTGAGGTAGATACATTGAGCCCAGGACATACTTGAAAACAAGAGATATTCTCAATGTATTCTACCTGGTAAAATACTATCATCAAAAAAAGGGGGGCAGACCTATTAAATAATCAGCAGATACATTGTGCAGCACCAATGTGAACACTAAATGACATATATACTGGTATCAGCTTGTCACATTCAAAATAGGTTACAAATGCAATTATAAATGGTTTGCTCCTAGTTATTAAACAAAATTGTGAGCTACAACTGTATTGCAGGAAATGTAATAACAACCCTTAGTGACCTATGCATCTAATCTATTGTAAACAGATACAAAAAATTGTAGCACCTAAAAACTGACAAAGACATCTGAGGCAGTCATATTATTGGGGTGAATGCACAGAAGTGCATTGCACACCTCCCTGGTCCTTTAAAAAGTTAATTAAAACACATAGGAGAAAGAAACTGTCAAGAAAAGCAAATCTCTAGGGCTGCAACTAACGATTATTTTGATAATCGATTAGTTGTCCGATTATTTTTTCGATTAATCGGATAAAAAAACAATATGCTAATTTTTCATTATTTAAAATGATTAAATGAACAAACTGAGTGTTAAAAACAGCAGAATAAAAAACTTTACCCATTTAACATGCGTCATTGTTATTATTTTACTATGGGGTCTATGCACCTCTATTTCTCCCCCCTTGTACTTCTTTCTCCCCCCCTTGTACTTCTTTCTCCCCCTTGTGCCTCTCTTTCTCCCCCTTGTGCCTCTCTTTCTCCCCCTTGTGCCTCTCTTTCTCCCACTTGTGTCTCTTTCTCCCCCCTTGCACCTCTCTTTCTCCCTTTTGTACCTCTAGACTGCCTTGAGTTGGCGGGCTGGGGGGTAATCTGAGTGGCATCCGGTCCCCTGTGGCTGGCTGTCTCTGAGTTCCCTCCTGCCCGCCCGCATCATCACGCGCCCCTGCGGGCCGTGATGACATACATAAAGAGAAGGGGAAGAGGGCAGAGGCACTGGAAGAGAAGCGCTTGCTGCCTGACAGTAACGATCAGTCTGCTGGCAACAAGCGCTTCTCTTCCGGTGCCTCTGCCCTATTCCTCTTCTCTGTCTGTATGTCATCACGGCCCGCAGGGGCGCGTGATGATGCGGGCGGATGGATCTAGTCATATTGACACTGGCGGCAGCGGCAGTCTGGGGCTGCAACTAATCAATTATGAGAATCGTTGACAACGATTCTCATAATCGATTTTTATTGATAATATCGATTAGTTGTTGCAGCCCTACAAATCTCATAAAGGAGGTACATCACCCCGGATAGACAAGTACGGATAAAGTTTATTTGATACAATAACAAATTGGCAATCCAGCAGCAAAATTAAAAACAATTAAAATATCCAATGAAGGAGATACTTATAGCCATATAAATATAAATACAGCCAACTAGTACAAAATGTAATTATAACGGATTACTCAAAACCACAAATTACTCCTACTGCAATCAAAGAGAATATACAAAGTATACAGAGCAATCCACATAATATCAATATAAAGTGCTAGTGCATAAAAAAACAACAGTGACAACAAATGCAATCAAAAGTGCAAATACTTATCCAAAGAGTAGTTGCAATAGGAGTAGGCAGCCTAAGTATCAACTCACTTATCAACCGTCCAACCCAAGACGTATCACCACGAATGGCTTTGTCAGGTAGTCCCCTGACTTGATGAACTAAAATGCACATTCCATTGGCTACATGGTAAAACTACCCTAAAACAACCCAATATCAATATTAAAGTATATATTTCTTTAAAGGGATAGTAATGTCCCATCAAAAAAATCTTCATGTTTTGTAGAGGTTAAAAAAAATAAATTATGTGGCACAAATCCTCTCTCTCAAAAAGAAAATAATGCCAAAATAACCAATTAGGTTCTTCAAGGTGAGCTCTGCCATATGCAAATAGCTCCTCTCTGCCTTCTGGCCATGTTGATAGTCAAAGACTTGGAATCCACAGGATGGCATAGAATCAAAAGTAAAGAATCTTTCATCAATGTAATCTATAATGTTTTCAATGAGCTGTACATTACTTATGCTAGTAACTGGTGGGCACTGGCCTGACAATTTAATCTTCCATCCCTCAGATTTTATGTATTTAGATATGTTGTTCATGGCTAACTCGAGTGCTGTAATGTGCAGTGCGAGCCTGCAGCACTGCTAATCTTCTTTTAGTTACGATCGGGTACCTGTTGCTTAGTAACGGACCCGTATGACGTCACCTCACCGTGGAGCGCACCGTGGAGCGCTAGCTAACGCCAACTTTTTGACGCTTTGAGAGCATTGGGACTCCACGCTGCTGTGAACAGGTATTTATAGAATAGTTGTATTGCTTGTGCTCATTTGCCCTGATGAAGGTCTGCTTGATGGACCAAAAACGTTTGGTTAGACAGATCTAGCATACATGTTGCTGTTGCTTACTACAATGATTCTTCAATAAAACGATTGAGGACATTGGATGAGTGCTGTCTCTATCTACAAGGGTTTCCCCAGGCTGAGTATATTTATATATTCATACATATGGGACATGCACCATTATAATTGATTATCATTTGTTTTTTGCTGATGTGTGTGCCACAGTCATATATTTTGTTACATATGTTACAAGCATCTTGATAAAGGCCTAAGGTGAGGCCGAAACGTTGATGAATAAACTTGCACTTCATTTCATTTGAAGAAAGACCTGTGAGTGTTTTCTCAATATTGGATTTATATATATATATATATATATATATATATATATATATATATATATATATATATATATATATATATATATATATATATACACACACACAATTTTTGCCTTTTATCCCTATTTGTTTATCAACTTTTGGATGTTTTTTCCTTTTGATGATATTGTTCCAATAAATAATACTAAAAGTAGAATTTTCTTTTGTGCTGTCCCTCCCTACCTACCGAATATGGCAGACGACAGGATGCACAACAGCCGCGGGCCTCTAAAAAGGTAAATGTGTTTTGAGGGACCACATGCTCCACTCATTGTGTAGCATGATAGAAGCCCTTTTAGTTATGATATTTTTTGATCAGCAGAATTTAAACTATTCAATTTACTTAAGTTATCACTCAAGAGTTAGCAGGAAGAGGAGGAATATTGTAAGAACAAGGACTTCTTGGGTTCTGATCAACTTCGTGCTTGATTGTTCACATGCAAATATGACTGACTTAACTAATGACATATGAGGTCATGAACAGACAGAGAAGGGCATAGTTTTAAAAGGAGCAGCAAACCCTATTAAAAATTTCTTATTCAAAAAGCATTTTGCACTGAGTAGAGTGGTTATTACAGTCATTCAAGCAATTCACTCAAAGCCAACAGTGATGCAGGTTTTAGTAGTTGCCAATCAACGTGGAAGGCTTTGCCGGACCCTCAGAAACTGGAAAGGCTTTGGGTGAGTGGCTCAGTATAAAACTAATATACTGTAGGTCTAGTGAGAACAACATGCCCCTTTGAATAAGTATTTTTATAGTGTTTACTGCTCCTTTAATGTTTGTAAACCTTAATAACTACTTTACCTGTATTTGTTATTTTGAGTAAATATTTAGCCCTTAAGTTCACAGTGTTTTTTGTTTGAGATCCATTAACACTGGCTTTAAAGCAGAACTTTCACCTTCCCTAAACCCCCTTCCCAATATCGTTATTTATCTTGAAATATCAAAAACACACGTTTAATCACATGGAATTGTTCCCCCATGTGTAAAAAAAAACTGTGTCCTTGCAGTGCATCCAGGCGGGAAAGCGCTGCCATCTTCCTTACATTTGAAATGATTGCCAGGACTCCCCCTCCTAGTCGCTGCCTTTTCTCATAAGTGTGCATGCCCCCTTCTCTCGGAAGCAAGCTCTCCATGCGAGCACACCTTGGTTAGATCTAATTCAGCCTCACCAATCTAAACTGTTGGGCCGAGATTCAACTAAAAAAGGGGTGGCCAGCCTTAAAGTGTTAGTAATGTGTCCAAAAACGTTTTAATAGATTTGTAGAGACTAAAAAAATAATCGTATTGCCACAAACCCCATCTTTCAAACCGCTATGGTTTGAGAGATATTCTCAAAGTTCCCCCTCCCTCCCCTTCATTGATGTCAGCTGTAAAGCTGACAGAAGGAGGTCCGTGTCGGCCGATATGATGAGGCTCTTCAGCAGAGTCGAAATCCCTTTATTTCAAAAGAATTACTTCATTGGAAAGGTTTACAAAGTGTGCTTGCAAACCAGGCATATTTTGTAGACCTTTCCCATGAAGTAATTATTTTCTAATAACAGGATTTCGGCTCTGCTGCAGCACCTCCAGCTGATCCCCGGACTGGGATCTCCTGTTGTTAGCTACACGCTGATGTCTGGAGAAGGGGAGGGAAGGAAGAACTTTTACTGAGAATATCTCTCAAACCATAGCGGTTTGAGAGATGGGGTTTGTGGCAATATGATTATTTTTTTAGCCTCTACAAATCTATTAAGACTTTTTTGGGGACATTACTAACACTTTAAGACTTCTGGCCTGCAGTACAGCTTGTATCACATGCAACGTCCAGAATGAAATATACAGGTAAATTTTTTTACCTGGTTATCTTTTTTTTAAGTTTTAGCCCCTTAAGGACCGGGGAATCTGCGCCGCAACCCGACTGAACGACCACGGAGCAATTTTTTTTTATTGCTCCATTGCGTTCCGGACTCCCTGAACGGCATGCAGCCACGGGGGGAGCCCGGAATTCGATGACGGTCATAGTAAGTCATTGGTCGTTAAGTCAAATTGACCCTTGACGTACTATGACCGTCAAGGATCGTTAAGGGGTTAAGGCCCACAGACCATTTTTGTTTTTCTTTGTGCGTCCGTTTCGGGGCTCCCTGAACGGCGTGCAGCTGCACGGGGAGACCTGAATTCCGTGACAGTCCTGGTACATCATGGGTCCTTAAGGCTCGCTGACCCCTGACGTGCCAGGACGGTCAAGGGTCCTTAATGGATTACAAACAAAATAAATAAACAAACAAATAGGTAGTTTTAACTGTTTTTTCCAAATAGAACTACGTTTTTGGGAGGTGAACGTTCCACTTTAACAAATCATATTTACTTATTAAAATATATTTTTCAACATAATGTACCCCAGGGATAGGCAACCTGTCTTTTCCCAGAAGTTGCTACATTGCAACTTCAGTTGTCCTCATCCATCCACTGATTTAGGGATAGAACTAAAAAGCAAGACTAAAACACAGCAAAAGTGGGGATCTGAGTTCTACAGTTAATGCAGCGACTGACCTGTGAGGTTTACGGATATCCCATAGTCCAACTCCCTCCTTAGAATTGGCTGTTGCCAGCAGCCTGGGCTCCGCTGGATTAAACATGACACTGTGGAATGCTGATGGGTAATGAGCCAAGCAGAAAGGGTCTGAAGATACAAAAAAAAGACACAGATGATTTCTGCTCCATGGTAAACTGCCACAGTAAATTACACAAAGGTCTGTCTGTGGGAATGAGCTCTTCTGTCATTGCAAGATTAGCACATAAAGTAATTACAAAAAACTTTGTACATCTCATTGTACATAATTATCCAGTTAATTAACAATAAACTGTCACCTCTCTAGCACTCAAAGGGTTAACAAAGCACATTCACTACAGATAGAAACATGGTTGCTGTCAACTGGATTTAGTTATCAGAGAAAAACAACAAAGTGGAATGTGGATTTGATCTAAAAACTCTTACTTGGCTGGTGAGTGGCCTCTGCAGGAAAAGTTCTGAAATAGGTTTTATAATATAAGTTTGTGATTGGTCGACTGAACAGCAGTAAAAGGACCCTGACACCAGACCACTCAATGCTTACCTTCTTATCTGGACCAGTATTCCTACCATAGTGCAAAACGTTTAACTTGGACGTAACAGTTAAGGGCTGTATTCATTAAGTGAAAAAGGTGCAATTCTGGAGAAAACCAACTGCACCATAGGGAGAAAAAAAGATGTTTGTACTTTAAAGTGATAGTAATACTTTGATAAAAGTAACTTTAATTCTGTAGGTATTAAAAAAATAATTTAATTGCACCCAGTCCTATCTCTCAAACCTCTATGGTTTGAGAGATATAAGCTTTTGAAAGTTTCCCCTTCCCTCCCCATGAACTGACGTCAGCTTTCTGTGATAGAGAAGGAGATCCCAGTCCACAGACCTTCCTGCGGCTCTTCAGCAGAGCCGTAATCACGCTGGTTAGAAAGAAATACTTCATTTGAACGGTCTACAACGGGTGTGACGTCCGTGCAAGGTGAGGGAAGGAGGAACTTTGAAAGCTTATATCTCTCAAACCATAGAGGTTTGAGAGATAGGACCGGGTGAAATTAATCTATTTTTTTAATACCTACAGAATTAACAAAGTATTACTAACACTTTAAGGAAAAATAAAAGGCTAGAACACCTGCTTAATCCCCACTTGCTACTCCTCCAGGTCAGTTTACATATAACAAAACCCAAAACAAAGAAACATAAGAGAGAGGGACAGAGATTCCAATCACAGGCAGGATGTCCCTACCAGAAAGACATGATCAAGGTTTTCTCCAAGGGAGATGCTCAGTGTCCCCTAAGGACTAAGAGGAAAGGATTTATCTGAAAGTGACTCAAAAATACCCTGTTCTCTCTTGTCCCGAGGGGGACATAGAAATCGTGGGATATTCCAGTGGTGTCCCAAAGAAAGTCAGGGAGTGAGAGAAAATAAATGGATTAACTACTGAAGTATACATTCCGTGTCAGACACAAACAAAAACACAGACTTAGCCAAAAGACAGGCTAGTAAACAAGGAATAATGGTTACTCATTTGATTGGCACTGCTTGGAGCATTTTCATGGAGAGAAAATCCTGGAGGCTGGTACATGTGGGGTTTGTACAGGGCTGAGGGGAAGTCTCCCACTCCAGGAAGCCTTTTTTCTTCTAGTTCCCTGCCTCCCTGCTGTTGGGTCACACGACTCGAATCCCCTTCTGTCAGCTACCTCTCAAACTATAAATGTGCTACAGGTCACCACTGAATTGGTTAGCTAGCATTTCTAGCATTCAATGATCAGGACTTAGGAAAGGTTTCATTGTTCCCTGTGGTAAAGTTTGTTTACTCCAGAACTGCATCTCGTTAGCTTATTGTGAGCACACATCAATGGAACTGCATGTGACAAATCGACATTCCAGTTGAGTTAATGGGACTTTTAACCCCTTAAATGCTAGAGGTCTCAACCCGTTGCGAAGCAATGATATAAAGACCTCTTTAGCATTCAAGATTAAAAGCCCCATTTAAATAAATGGCAATTTTCTGTACCTCATGGTGCAGTGGGTTTCCTCCAGAACGGATCCACTTTTACTTTGTGCATATGGTCTTAAGGCAATAAAGTAAATTGTTAGTTCTCCTCACCTCCTTGGGGAGACTCTCTGATATCCCATATCAAGACTCTTCCATCGTCCGAGGAACTGGCAAAGACGTTATCATTCACTGGACTGACGGACAGACCATATACAGCCTCATCGTGGGTGAAAACATCCAAAGTTTCACCACTGGAAGAATTTAAAGCATTGTGTGTTACCAACCTTTTCCTTCACATTCAATTTGGGTCCTAGTGCCGTCGACTTTACATACCTCTCAACATCATGAAGGATCACTTGTTCATCATTTCCTATTAAAAAAACAACAGTATACGGTCAAATAAGATTTGTTCCTCACACTCAGCATTCACAGTGTAAGAGGCAATAGGCCATAAAGGGAGAGTAGTCCATAATTCCGACTTTACATATTTTGCAAGTGCATAAATTGTAAAGTCAGGTGGTCCGTGTTGATTATTGTTATATTTTTTCCATCTTCAACTTTTTTTTAATACTTTTTGTCCCTAACATTGAGCTCCCTGGATCTGTTTCAAGAAAGCTTTCTCTCAAGGACCATGAAAGAAAGTACATTGATACAAAGTAAAAAAAAAAAAAAAAAAAGATAGAACACAGAGCACTTAATGCTGTAGGCATAATGTTACACTGTGTCATTGCCCTGCTTTGATAGTCAATGACAAGAAAACTCAATGAAAACATAGATACCATACCGTAAGCTCCCTGTCAGACACACAATAAATAAAAAAATAAAAATGTGTGTGTGATTCACACATATCCCCCCTGCAGCATATTCTGAAGTGTTTTGGTGACTGTATGCAAATAATATGCAGGTGTGTGTATTTTGTGGACATCTGCACTGTATATTCAGTATATATTAATGCACTGTGTGAATGTTAAAATGGCATCTTAGTTGTAAGTATATTTTGAGTGTAGAAATACATTATTCATTGGTGTCCACGAAGTGGTATTTTAGAAGACCAATGGTTACCAATCACAATACACAGTTAATGAAATATGTCTATATAGGATAGGATAGTCTACACATGCATTAAAATGCAAGGCTGTCATTAGATTTTATGGATTTAACATGCTAGCTTAAGTAAATAATATAATACAATTTCATTTTTGAGGTTACAATTCATATAAAGGGAAATTATCAAAATGAGACGAGTTACTGACAACACTTAGGGTCACTGGAAAAGAGAGGCATTTCTGTAATAAACCAATAGCCCCATAAGCACCAAGTTTCCCTCTGATTTAAAGGGAAATTATCAAGTTTTAGGAAGCCTGCTCCTATGGAAGAATGCTTGGTAAAAGCCCAGGACTGCACTGTGAAGCCCCAAAACTGCTCCTATCAGATGTTCAAGAGGGATGGATATCAGGAAACAAATACACTTGGTTGGAATGATGCAGCTCTCAGTCATAAATGATGTGGGTTATGTGTGCAGCCTCCATAGATCCTCAATGTTGAGGTTTCAAGCCTGATACAGAGGGTCTATAGTGACAGCATCACTCAGAACAAGGGACTGAACCCTGAGGTTTCAGTCCAGGGGTCTCTTTTCAAAACCCCAGTTATATTCCTTCATTGTTCTGCAGGGACTTACAGTGATGTCCCAGATTCACATAGAGTCTGATCCCAGCGAAGCAGACCTGACAACAGGGCCCTAAGGGAGTGATAGCTGTCCTTTAAAAGACAATTTTAGTGTACCTACTGTTACATCATTTTCTCTTAGTCCATGTGGAACACAGGAACCATTGGAGAACAGTCTCCTCCTCCAAGAGGGCAGGGCACTTAAAAAAAAATGTCCCTGATACAAAGTCTCCCTCCTCCCTTCCACTCTTCCCAGCCTGCTAATCTCAGTTTTAATGTACAGCAAAGTTAAGAGGAAAGCAAAACAGAAGTAGGAGAAAAAAAAAAAAAAGGAGAGAAAATATACAATGGGACCCCCCCTTCCACCACCAAGGGAATCAACCCAATTATTTTTTCTCTCTGTGAGGGAGTCCTGTGTTCCACACGGGCTAATTAAGAGAAAGGTATTTAATGGTATGTACATTAAAATCCTCTTTTCTCTGTCATCCATTGCGGAATACAGGAACCATAGGGATTATACCAAAGCATCCACCAAGATTCCAGGGAGGTAAAAAGAGGGGGAAAATCCCCATCACAGACCAGTATCCACAGGACTAAACTGGTACAACATGAGACTCGGGAGTCAATGGTGTCAAATAACAGAAAACTAACCTGAAACAAACAGGCTTCTGATCTCAGGAAAAGCAAGAAGTACATCTACACGGACCTTTAAAGCCCAAACTATCTTCAGCCAAAGCCAGCACATTAACACAGTAGTGTTTAACAGAAGGTGTGCAGAGGCTACCATGTAGCCGCCTTAAACAACTGATCAGAAGTAGCCTGATCCCTGTATGCCCAAAATGTGCCCACTGATCTGCTGGATTGTGCCATGACCCTAAAGGGTACTGGTTTCTTCCTGAGAACATATGACTAGAGAACTGTCACCTTAATACAGGAAGCTACAGTGACCTTAGAAGCAGCCTGGGCTACATAGGGCCCTCAGGAATGACAAAAAGCGAATCAGATTTTCGAAAAAAGCTGTGAGTGATGAACATTGTACTTCACGCACCTGACCAAATCCAATAGATGAAGTTCCTGCTCCTGTCTTTTAGTAGGACAGAAAGAAGGAAGAAAAATTTCCTGGTTCATGTGAAAATCTGTAATAACCTTGGGCAGAAAACAATAGGCACTTGCAAAATCACTCTGGGTGAAAAAACAGGAAGGGAGGCTTGTAAGATGAGGCCTGAAGTCTGGCTACCTACCGAATGTACACAATAGCAAGTAATCTTGAGCCTAAAGATATGCAGAAAACGCAAAGATAGGATGTTCAAAAGGAGGCTTCTGAAGCACTCCCAATACCAGCTTAAAATCCCATACAGGAGTGGGATCCCACGAGCCACCCACTGGCCAAAATTTGCACATCAAGGAGCAAGGTGTTACATCACTGATAAAGCACAGAAAGAGCTTTGGTGGAACTGAGACTGAGCCCTTTCGGAACACCATCCTGAAGAAATGTCCAAACTACCAAAAGCCAAAAAGGTTGTAGCAGAGCCCCAATTGGCACACCACTTGTAGCAGAGGGACCAAGCCCTATGATAAGCCTTAGAATTTCAGATTTCTAACCTGAAGAATAGTAGAAATCTCACACAATGCGAGAGCCAAAGGATCCCATGACCTGGTAGGGAGGAGAGGAACCTTGCGGTTCAGATGAGGCCATGAGCTCCAATGCCGGGAGCCCCCAACTTGGGACGGTTGAGTAGTCTGCCACCAAATTTTCTAGTCTGGAATGTGAACAGTTGATGGAGTCTGCATGAGGGCCACCGCCAAAAGAGAATCCTCTGTACCACTGCCCAAGCTGTCAAACTCCTTGTCCCTCTCTTGTGATTGATGTAGGCCACCACTGTTGTGTTGTCGGACTGAATCTGCACAGGGAATCCCTACAGAGGAAGAGTCCAATGACTCATCGCAAGGCAAATTGCTTGCAGCTCTAAGATATTTATGGACAGAAGGCTCTCCAACCTCGTCCAAAGGACCAGGCCATCAGGGGACCCAGGTTAGCACCCCAGACCAGGAGGAAAATATGGTGACCACCACCCTGTTGGGAATGACAAATGGAAGTCCCAGCGCCAGATGGAACATCTGAAGCCACCAGCTAAGGGCCTCCTTCATCTGAAGGGTAAGAGACATGTGGAACTGAGCAAATGGATTTGCCTCCAGAGCAGAGACCAGGTAATTCAGCACCTTCAATACTCCCACAACATCTCCAATGACCAGGATATTGCCTGGGACACCTGAAGCTACAAAGACTGGATCTTGTTGTCTGGAAGAAACATCCTCTTTTGGAGGGTATCGAATTTCATGCCAAGAAAATGAAGGAACTGAGATGAAAATGAAGGAGCTCTGAGTAATGCTGAGGTGAATGAAACAGATTACCCAACCACGCTGCTCCAGAGTGGCAATGCACTCCTGAATCTAAGTGAGCAAGAATACTCCTGAAGGTGCTTTGAGTGAAAGGTAATCTAAGAAGGGAGTCAAAACCATGCGTCTTCCGTAGAAAAAAAGGAAAGCTTAGGTGGAACTTGAGGTGGCAAAGTTCTCTTGCTTAGGTGGGACTTGAGGCAGCAAAGTACTCTTGCTCCCAGTGACATGGCCGAAAACTTTCTCCAGTTCTGGACCAAACAATTGTTTTCCTACGAAGGGAAATGAAACCAGAGACTTCTTGGAGAATTGGTTAGCCAACTAGATCTTAAACCATGGGAGTGCGATAAACAGCTACTGAGACCTTGCCAGAAAATCTACCCGTATTGAAAGCCACTTCAGGAAGATAAGCATTAGCGTCAAGGACCATGGAAAAGCAAAGCAACCAGGTCATCTTTAACAGAATCCCCTTGGACTGCATTGAAGAGTTGGTCACCCTAAATAGCCATGGCCCTAGTCAACCCGGCAACAGCAAAGAAAGGGCATTAGGCGGTGCCAGGGGCCGCAAAATTTGCTTTCAGAAATTAGTCTGGGCATCTATCCACCTGATCCTTAAAGGCAGTGGTATCTGCCAGCTGCAGTACAGTATTCTTGGCAAGATGAGAAATCAAAGGCTCAACCCCAGGAGCGCTGGTCCACTGCGATAAGGCCTCAGCCGAAAAAGGATACAGATTAAGGAAGTGTCTCATATAAGGCATCTTCCATATTCCTGAATAACCTGGTCCATAACTAGCCCAAACTGCCTTAGCATTCTCAGTGCTTACTTACACTGCATCAGTGATGCAAGGGAAAAGGAGACACATGGTCACTACATTCTCCCTTGCTCCAAAAACATTACGCCCAGTTGGTACCCTGGCTGACAGGGTAAGATAATTAGTGGTGTGCTGTACTTTTCTTTCAGAACACACTGGGGCATAACAAACTTTCTTTAAAAATACTTGTTTCAATGTGATAATTTCCCTTAGAATTTGGGGGTAATACAAGTTTCACCTTTCAACTACGCACAATTATTTTCTTAAAAAGAGGATATTTTGCTCCATTTGATTTGATGGTATATTCTGTTCAAGTATGTGTAATTGGCTTAAAAAACAGATCGCTGAATTGACCATGCATAGATGGGTGCTTAACCCTGTAAGTGCCAGAGAGGTGTGCAACACATTGAAGACCAAAGCATGCATCACACACCCATGTGGCACTCAAAAGGTTAATGCATATCAACAGGAGGTGTTATGTGCAAAAGGGGAAAAAAACAAAAAACAAACATAGTCAAAGCAAGAAAAAAAACGTGATGTATAGTGAGTGAAGACTGAACTGTATATGCATTAACCGACTGCAAGCTTGTTCTTTTTCAGGGCAACAGAAGTAAAGGCAATGTGGGGCTGTGGCTGCCTGTAATGACATAGGACTGCATATCAAGAGTTAAGCTGTGTATCTAGAGAAAAGGCCATAAAGCTTTTAGTCCCAAGACAGACAAGACATAGCATGGACCCAGTGTCCTCACACGATAAAACAGTTTCTTGTTAATTCTGTGTTAACCCTGTGAGTGACACAGGAGTATGCAATGCATTGTGTACCCTAATACACAGGATACAGGGGGGCCATGAAGAAACGCTATACTGTACTTCTAGAGTTGTATCTAGCTTAGTGGATAATCTGTACTTCATAATCCAAATCATTACCATCTGGGACTATTTTATTTTCAGTTAGTGATAGTAATTTGTACAATAGAGTATCTGTACCATGAGGAGATTCTTTAATTTTATTGTGGGATAATATGTTATGTACATCTAGGGAACACAGTCTTGCTTGTCTCATGAGATGACACGTTTTACAATGTAAAACATTTAGAACATGGAGTTTTGTTAATAAAGAAGTTTGTTTTGGTCCAAGCTGGAAATGGGCTGTTTTGTGTACTTTGTTCTTGCTTCCACTGTTTGTAAAAGCTACTTGCAGGCTTTACAGGAAAGAACATTTAATATTTCCCCACACAAATGTTATCCTTATTTGCATCACCAACCAAAATATATTATTCTTGAAGACAAAAACATTTATTAACTCTTTAATTGTTAGAAACATCTCCAATTAATTTTATTCCTGGGATACTAGAAATGTTGCCAACTCATTGCAAAGCAATGTACTGCAGATATCCCCATGATCCAAAGGGCTTATAAAGGTGCCAACATATTACGTAGCGCTATGCAAAGTGCAAGTAAAAAATAAAAGCACAGTTAGATCAGCGCTACAGAATTAGTTGGTGCTATGTAAGTAATGAATAATAATAACATACAGTGTGCTGGAGACCTCTTTAAAATTCAAGGGGTTACAAGCCCCAAATAAATCAACTGGATTTTTTTTTTATTCCTCCCATACTGTGCTGTAAGTTTGCTTCAAAACTGCCCCTCTAACTCATTGAATAAGTGAAAAAGGAAACTGAATGGGGTTGTGTCAGGTCTGTCCAAGTTCAGTCCTCAAGAGCCACCAACAGACCAGGATGTAAGGATTTCCCTGATTAAGCACAGGTGAGTCAGTCACAATGAATGATCCACTGATTAAAGGGTTAGTAATGTCTTACATGAATAAAAAGTAACATTATAGATAATCCAAAAGAAATTGATCTGTGCAAGTCCCATCTGTCAAACCTTCATGGTTTGAGAAATATAACGTTTTAAAGTTCCCCTCTCCCTCCCCTTCCCTGATGTCATTTGTAAACTGACAGCAGGAGATTTGTGTCAGCCAACCTGAGGTGCCTCTTCAGCAGAGCCGAAATAGCAATATCTAAAAAGAAATACTTCAATGGAATGGTCTACAAAGTGTGCCTGCAAACCAGGCACACTTTGTAGACCATTTCAATTATGTATTTCTTTGTAGATTATGCTATTTCAGCTCTGCTGAAGAGGCACCTCAGGTTGGCTGACACGAATCTCCTGCTGTCAGTTTACAAATGACATCAGGGAAGGGGGAAGGGGGGGACTTTAAAACATTATCTCTCTTAAACCATAAAGGTGTGAGAGATAGGACTTGCACTGATTGATTTATTTTTGGATTATCTACAATATTACTTTTTATTCATGCAAGACATTACTAACCCTTTAACTTGCCTCTGCTTAATCAGGGAAATCCTTAACCCTCTGAGTGCCAGAGGGGTAGGCAAGTGCTGGCTGCACTTGAGGACGGAACTTGGTCAGTCCTGGGCTAAGTAATCACTCACCTCCAGAAAACACCTTAGTATTGGCGCTGTTGAAGGCTAGACAAAAGATGTTCGAATGGTGCTCCCCTTTCAGCTGGATTGGTTTGGCTCTGGAGTGGATTGCTTGTTCCATATGCCACAGCAAAACACGTCGATCATCGCCCCCTGCAAAAAAATATCACCTTTAGGAACTTGCAGTTCAACAAACTGAACTACTAACAGTGCTTGTTTTCAGGACCTCACAGCTGGAACACATGTGGACTCTTTAACTGGTCTGCCTGTGCTCATTCTGAGATATCCTGACAACATGCACTGTTGGTAGCTCTTCAGGATCAGAGTTGACAATCTATGATACACAGAAATAATAAAATAAACAGTTAAAGGGATAGTAACACTGAATATATAGTAAAAAATATATTGTAGGGTTTATTCCCCCGAGTAAAACAAAGGGACCTGCATTGCTGAGAGGTGTTTTAGTCATAGTTATTGCAGCTTAAACTTGAATCATTTAGGTGTAATATCTCAAGGGCCTGAAATCGTACAGTGGCACTGTTGCTACCCCATCCTATGGAGAGAGCGCCACTGTAATATTTCAGGCCATTGAGATATTACACCTAAATTATTCAGTTTGAGCTATAACAACTTTATAATATAACTCAGCAGTGGAAGTACCTTTGTATACAATATATATATATATTTTTTACATATTACTATCCCTTTAAGAACCAGAAGGCCCATCTAGACTCATTTGGGTTAGTCTTGTGTCTTTAATTTCCCCGCTGTATTTGATCTTATCACTTCTACAAAAACCATTTTGTCATGCATCCCTTTTCAGCAAAGTACAACTTATTGTTAGCCCTAAAATACTCCACCCTAACCTCAGAGAATGGTGCCTCATCCTAGACCATCTTTTTGAAAACCTTTTTTTACAGAAAAAACATAACTCTCTTTCTCCAACATACCAGCATATACTTTAGGCTGTGTTTACTTGGGAGACAATATAACGGTGTTTAAAAAAAATAAGCAGGATGGCTTTTATATGTCTACTGGCCCAATGGTGGGGATAAAATCCGAATTGCCTAATGTGACTCTTCATTCTAAGAAAATTGGGTATATTTCCAATATAGTTAAGATTGCAGCAGATTTTATGACTGAAGAGTCAACATTTCAACTTGTCTGGTACCCCTGGCCAGTTTATGAGGACAATTTATGTGATATTTCTAAATCTTGATTTACATCACTCCTTTTTGAGATGTGGTTTAGTTCCTCAGTTTGCTACACTATTGTTGCCTTCCCTATTCTGATAGTGGGTATAAACCTGCCTTAACATTTGGCGTGCGTCTAACTGCTGTCCATCATCTCCATGTTTAACGGAATCCAATGAACTGCAACACAATACGCTGGATACCTTTCTGGCAATCAAAGGGTTAATGTTGAGGGAAGCATGCAGTGTTTTTTATTTTTCTTGCGCACTTGTTCCATGCAGTGTTCGTACTAACGTTCTACTATTTAGTAACTTATCTTTTAACCCTTTGAGTGCCAGAGGGGTACGCAAAGCATTGCTTTGCAATGCGTTGTGTGCCCCTCTGGCACTCAAAAGGTTAATGTTTCTTTTCTTTGCATCCCCTCCTCCCTGTTTTTTCTGTACTTTTGGAAAAAAAAAAAAAGTCGCTTTAGAAGGGTAAAAAAAACATGAAGGATACTGTAAAATGTAACCCTATGGTGTTTATCAGACAGTCGTTCCCACACAGAACGCACTAAAAACAGCATGCTGCAACTTTGGTGCACTCACAACAGAAAGATTCCAAGATGCTGCATGCCTCATCTACACAGGCTATATTAGAGGATGAGATGCCCTTTGCAACTTCCAACAGCTGGCCAAAGAACGTGGGTGTCAAACAATAATATATGACAGACTGTTACATGGGTTGGCTCCATATCCCCGATGTGAGAGGATCACAGGAGATTGGAGGTGAGAAAACAGTGAGCTTAAACAGTGCTGAATTGTAGTGATATGTAAGTCACATGGTTTTTAAAGGGACAGTAATGTTCCACAAAAAATGTTTATATTTTTGTAGAGATTAAAAAATATGCTAAATGCCACAAATCCTCTCTCTCAAACCGCTATGGTTTGAGATATATCCTCAGTTAACGTTCCCCTCTCCCTCATTCCCCTTCTCCTGACGTCAGCTGTTAGCTGGTCTGTGGATCGACAAGTATCTCTTCATCGGAGCCGCAATAGCGCAATTTAAAAAGAAATACTTCTTTGGAATGGTCTACAAAATGTGCAGCTGACATCAGGAGATGAGGAACTTTAGTGGAAGATATCTCTCAAATCTTAGCGGTTTGAGAGATAAGATTTGTGGCATTTAGCTTATTTTTTTTTAATCTCTACAAAAATCTAGACATTTTTTATGGGACGTTACTGTCCCTTTAACCCCTTAAGGACCGGACATTATGGGACATTTCCGTCCCATAACGTCCGCATAGGGGCACGTTGACGAGCCGGTACACGTGACCTGTCACGTGTATCGGCGCGTCACTATGGGGCTTGAAACAGATCGCTCCGATCTTGGAGCGGTCTATTTCATGCCCCATTTTTACTTACAGCGCTCCCGGTAGAGCGCTGTAAGTAAAAAGTACGTGACGTACCAGGACCGTCAAGGGTCTTTCAAGCAAGTTTACCCTTGACGGTCCTGGTACGTCAAGGGTCCCTAAGGGGTTAATGGTTGTTATCAATTCAAAGCAGTTTTAGTTTTTTTAGTGTGATCACTTCTGATAACAAAATAGCTACTAATGTTGTATTTTCTTTATATTAATATAATTTGTATATCAATATAATAAGTTCTTGATAAAACACTAACATTTTATTTTATTTACTGCACAGCCAAAACATTAGAAATAAGTTTACTGCTCCTTAACAAAAGTTTGGTTAGTTTCCTTTTACTTTTAACCACGCCTTCATAGTAATACTTCTATTACACAAATTAAACACAATTTAGCGAGATACCCAAACAGGAATTAAAACATGTTAATATGATTTAATAGAGGGCTGTCCAATTTCGGTCCTCAAGGGACATCAACAGGCCAGGATGCAAGGATTTCCCTGATTAAAGTGGATCTATCACATATAAAAAAAGCAATGGTCATTATTTAGAGCATTTAGTGAAAAAGTAAAACATGTTAGTCATTTTTGAAAAAAACACGTTATCTGCTCAAAAATTCAAGTTTAAAAGGTGCCCAGCAGCCTATTTCCGCTTGCCGCTGCGGCAAGCTGCTTGCTGCACAGAGGCTACTCCCGTCCCACTACCAAGCATCCTCCAATGATGCAGGATGTCTGTCTCTAAGCTGGAGCGATCTCATTGGCTAGGTATCGATCTCTGCCAATGAGATCTCTCCAGCTTAGAGAAAGAAAACCTCCGTCATTGGAGGATGCTGGGTAGTGGCACTGGAGCACAGGCAGTGCTGCAAGCAGGAAGTAGGCTGCTGGGCACTTTTTAAACTTGAATTTTTGCGCAGATAACGTTTTTTTTTCAAAAATGACTAACATGTTTTACTTTTTCACTAAATGCTCTAACTAATGTGCATTACTTTTCTATTTGTGATAGATCCACTTTAAGCACAGGTGAGTTAACCCTTTGAGTGCCAGAGGGGTATGTAATGCATTGCAAAGCAATGTGTTGCGTACCCTTCTGGCACTCAAAGAGTTAATCAGTGGCTCATTCATTGTGACTGACTCACCTGTGCTTAATCAGGGAAATCCTTACATCCTGGTCTGTTGGTGGCCCTTGAAGACTGAACTTGGAAAGGCCTGCAGGGGTGTGGAAATAAAAAAAAAACAAACAAAAAAAAAAAAACTACTTGTCCAAGGGACTAAAACGGGAGGCCAATTTACTTGTCCCTCATGACAATCTACTTGTCCTGATAAACAAAATAATAATGGGTGAGTAAGAAAAGTTAAATAAACCTTTTTTTTTTTTTTTTTTTTTTTTTTAGTTTCTCCCTGCAGTTGGGGGCTGGTCACCTAAACGGCCACCAGGTAACTATAGCGTAAAGAATACGCATTTGTATTGCTAACGCTATAGTGTTCCTTTGAGTTATTATGGTACTAGGATTCCCTGTTGTTGTATGGTTTATTCAGGGTTCCAGGGCACCCGCAGTAACACCCTCATGACGGTACGGCAATGACAAGAGTTACACTCCACCTTATTCTACACCAGGGGTAGCAGGCAGTGATAAGCTCAGAGCCACAGCTGACTTTCTCAGCCAACCAATGCCTGCTATTGCTTGTGTGGCATAAGGTGGAGAACTCTTATCATCACCATAGCTCCACCTAAATCATTCCCAATCCTAATACTCCACACCCCTCTTTTTACCTTACATCTCCCCCTCACTACTAGATTTTTATTCACCTCCCCTCTCCCCAGATTATATTTTGAGCCCCACTCCTTTTACCTCATCCTTCCTATTAGACGTCTATTAACCCTTTGAGTGCCAGAGGGGGATACAATGTGTTGCACTCCCCTCTGGCATTCAGTGTGTTAACCTCACCTCTCCCCCACTGTGTACAGCCACTGTCTCAGGTCTGGACCACCCAGGGCCCCTCCAACTGTTCAAGATTACAACCCCCCTCATTGTCAGCCTTTGGTTCACTGGGGATCATGGGAATTGTATTCTTGAACAGCTGGAGGCCCTCCGGTTGCCCACTACTTCTCTAATCATCTTACATCTCCACCCTTCCTATTAACCCTTAACTTACCCCACCCCTCCATACCGTGCATACCCTTGGAGTGCCAGAGAGACATCCAACACAATGCACTGGATACCTCCCTGGCACTCAAGGGGTTAAGTCTCCCATTTAATTAGCCCAATATTTGCATTTTTCCACCCTGAAGAGCACAAGTGAATTATGGTGGAATAAAACATAATTTGAATTATTGAGGGATAATATGTGAATAATTTACATTTACTGAAGAATAAATAGGAACTATATACAGTTGAGGTGTAGAAAAAGTGTATATTACCTCTGAATGCCAGAAAAGGTCTCCAATGCAATGTGTTGAAGCCATCTCTAGCATTTCAAAGGGATATATGCAGTTATTAGGGGCGGGGTAGCTGAGACTCCTTTGCAGTTATTAGGGGCGGGATAGGTGAGAATTCTATGCAGTTATTAGGGGCGGGATAGGTGAGAAATCTATGCAGTTATTAGGGGCGGGATAGGTGAGAAATCTATGCAGTTATTAGGGGCGGGATAGGTGAGAAACCTATGCAGTTATTAGGGGCGGGATAGGTGAGAAATCTATGCAGTTATTAGGGACGGGATACGTGAGATTTATATGCAGTTATTAGGGGCGGGATAGGTGAAATTTATATGCAGTTATTAGGGGCGGGATAGGTGAGATTTATATGCAGATAGGTGAGAATTCTATGCAGTTATTAGGGGTGGGATAGGTGAGAATTCTATGCAGTAATTAGGGGCGGAATAGGTGAGAATTCTATGCAGTTATTAGGGACAGGATAGGTGAGATTTATATGCAGTTATTAGGGGCGGGATAGGTGAGATTTATATGCAGTTATTAGGGGCAGGATAGGTGAGAATTCTATGCAGTTATTAGGGGCGGGATACGTGAGATTTATATGCAGTTATTAGGGGCGGGATAGGTGAGAATTCTATGCAGTTATTAGGGGCAGGATAGGTGAGAATTCTATGCAGTTATTAGGGGCGGGATACGTGAGATTTATATGCAGTTATTAGGGGCGGGATAGGTGAGATTTATATGCAGTTATTAGGGGAGGGATAGGTGAGAATTCTATGCAGTTATTAGGGGCGGGAATAGGTGAGAATTCTATGCAGTTATTAGGGGTGGGATAGGTCAGATTTACATGCAGTTATTAGAGGCGGGATAGGTGAGATTTATATGCAGTTATTAAGGGCGGGATACGTGAGATTTATATGCAGTCATTAGAGGCGGGATAGGTGAGAATTCTATGCAGTTATTAGGGGCGGGATAGGTGAGAATTCTATGCAGTTATTAGGGGCGGGGTATTTGAGAATTCTATGCAGTTATTAGGGACAGGATAGGTGAGATTTATATGCAGTTATTAGGGGCGGGATAGGTGAGAATTCTATGCAGTTATTAGGGGTGGGATAGGTGAGATTTATATGCAGTTATTAGGGGCGGGATAGGTGAGAATTCTATGCAGTTATTAGGGGTGGGATAGGTGAGACTTCTATGCAGTTATTAGGGGTGGGATAGGTGAGACTTCTATGCAGTTATTAGGGGTGGGATAGGTGAGAATTCTATGCAGTTATTAGGGGCGGAATAGGTGAGAATTCTACGCAGTTATTAGGGACAGGATAGGTGAGATTTATATGCAGTTATTAGGGGCGGGATAGGTGAGATTTATATGCAGTTATTAGGGGCAGGATAGGTGAGAATTCTATGCAGTTATTAGGGGCGGGATACGTGAGATTTATATGCAGTTATTAGGGGCGGGATAGGTGAGAATTCTATGCAGTTATTAGGGGCAGGATAGGTGAGAATTCTATGCAGTTATTAGGGGCGGGATACTGCAGTCTACCTGGGCACCTCCCTTCTGCTCTGGCTGAGCAGTGTTACATCAGTAAAAGGGGCGGGAGGGGGATACTTTGTCATTGAATTACACTTGAACTACAACTCTGATAGAATTGAAATAACACTCTCCAAAGTCCAAATACTATGATGATTAATTAGAGCTGTTTTTATTATGAAACATTACTATCCCTTTAAAATTACTGGTATTGTTAATCCCTTCAGTACCAGAAGAGTATCGGCATTGGATTCCACTCTGGCATTCCTAGGGTAAGAAACTGTATTTGTCCCCTATGGTGCAGTTGGTTTGCCTCAGAATTGCCCTGGTTTACTTTGATACATATAAAGGCAGATAGTATAGAAAAATTAAACTCTCTTTTAAATAAATGTGTAACACAGTAATTAAATGGAACTATTACTCCAAATAAAGTGCCCCCCAAATAATTATTCATATAGCAATAGGCATAAAAATACTAATATTACCCTGAACAAGTCCAGCGTTATTAAGAAATCCATCTTGTTCGAAGACTGACAGGCAGGCTTCTTGCTGTAGCAGCATCTGTGCACCTGCACTGTCAGTCACTTCCTGTACCTTAAGGTACAATGTAACTTTCCCTCACCAATCCTGGAGGAGACTGGGAAGGACAGCGCAGACACACAGATGTCTCTAAGGCAAGATGCCTGCGCTGATGCCTGCATGTTCGCCTAGGATCAAGTAGGATCTGTAGAATACTAGTATTTCTTTGCTTATCGCTATATGAATAATTATTCTGGGGGGGGGGGGACTTTATTTGGAGTGATAATTCCGCTTTACTGTTAGGACCGATTGTACAGATGAGCAAAAGTCACAAGACTATTTTTTTTTGTCTAGGACTGTACGTAAAGGGAGCTCACATCAAGCAAATATGTACGAAAGAGAACAACAAATAGCTATTACAAAATACACACATAAAATTAAACAAAGATATGCCAACGAGATATATACATATTTTGAAAAGAAATAAAAGTTCAAATAAAACAGTATTATTCCTCTAATGCACTTCCAGATAGTGTCTACCATGTAGGCCTTGTTTGACTCTACTGAATCTTCATACTTTAACTCTGCTATTGATAATTACCAACTAACAACATTATATCATGGTCTTTGCACACTGTTTTGATAACAATCACTACAACTTTTTTTTAGGGCTCTTTCATACTGGGCCTTCATAGAGTGACTTTCCTTGTACCACGATTATTTTTTGTAACAAATCCTTGTAGCATGATTATTTTTTGTAGCAAATCAAAAGGTTACGGTGTTCTACAAACAAAAGAAAAACAAAGCTACCTACAACAGTTGTGCAATTTCAAAGCAATCCCAATGAAATACAGACCACAGCAGCGATATTGCACTATCAGAGGAAAGTTGCAGCACGCTGCATCTCTCTGTCAGGGGTGGATTGTAGGGGAATACCAGCCCCAGCATATATATTTTTTTTTTTTTTTTTTTTTTTTTTTTTTAAGCAGCCCACTAGCTGCACCGACGTCCCTAATGACGCCCCCTTGTGGTCCCTGTGTGGCATGGGAGAGCAGGCGCCAGGATATTATGTCATATCCTGGCACTCTGCATTAACCCTTTGAGTGCCAGAGGGGTACGCAACGCATTGCAAAGCACTGGCACTCAAAGAGTTAACAAGGAACGCAAACTATTTTGTAGCAAATTAAAATGTTGCTGTATTTTTAGCTCTACAGTGAGTTTTTCCAGCATCTCATTATTCATATATAAAAGGAAATAAAATATTACGGTAAAACTTAGCTACTAACTCTAGATATGTGATTACACTTGAAAGATGTAATTGCGTTATTGCACCATTGGAGGAAATGTAGCGTACTTAAATAGTAATGTCAAATAATAAAATCGATATATGATTGGTCCATTAAATTTTTTAATAACCCATAGTATCTTTTTAAAATAATTTAACTGCATATTCCTCCTTGCAAATCCAGTTAAAAGATTCCCCCCTCCTGCCCCTTTCCACTTCTTCATGAAGCGTTCCCTCAGATTTGAAAGTCGGTTCGGATGGATCGCATCGAGGGACAATATTGTGTCAGAATAAGGAAAACTCTGTTCCCTTTCGTCAGGGGCACCAGTGTTTTCCATATACAGACGCACACAATATTGTCCCTTATTGGAACTGTCCAGTCAAGCGACCGGCTTTCAGATCTGAGGGAACGCTTCATAACGTAGTGGAAGGGGGAGGGGGAATCTTTTTACTGGATTGTCAAGAAAAATATGCAGGGGAAAATGATTTTAAAAACAGAGTGAATTATAAAAAAATTAAATGGAGCAATCATATATCAATTTATTATTTGACAATACTATCTATTTAAGCTTTTTTCCATGAGTTACTGTCGCTGCAACGTCACCCATGTGAAATGAAAACCACAAAAAAAGAAAACAAAATAGAAAGACTGCACATCAGATCCTAACTTAAATGGATAGTAATGTTTCACAAAAACAGCAGCGCCAATTAATCTTCATAGTATTTGGGCTTTGGAGAGTGTTATTTCACTACTGTCAGAGTAGTAGTTCAAGAGTAATTTAATGATAAAGTATTCCCCTTCCACCCCTTTTACTGATGTAACACTGCTCACCTCAGAGCAGCAAGACTGTCCAGATGGACTGCAGAGAGGGACAATCTTCAGTGATCATAAGGAAAAACCTGTCAAGGGAGGCAGGGTTTTCATTGTTCTCACAGTAAGAAGATTGATGTGAGCTGTCCGGTTAAGTGACCAGATTCCACATCTGAGGAGAGATGGCTTACACTAGGTAAAAGGGGCGTGAGGGGGATACTTTATTATTCAATTACTCTTGAACTACAATTCTGACAGTATTGAAATAACACTCTCCATGGCCCAAATACTATGAAGATTAATTGGAGCTGCTTTTTTTGTGAAACATTTCTATACCTTTAATATACACATACATGGAACCTTTTGAACACTATTGATGAGCAACATAGAGCTCACTTAATTTTTGTGTATTTTATTTATTTATTTTGACCCATGTGAAAGGGCCCAATGTATAAATCACAAAGAGATCCAGTCCACTGTCTCCTGTGTCTCACTGCCGTAACAATAATGGGTAAATCCAGCCAATATATTCTTACCAAACAAAGAATGAAACAAAAAAGCATCCTTTGCTCTACAGCAGGGTTTGGCACTCTGGTCCACAAAAGCCACTGACAGGTCAGATGCACATTATCCCTGTTTAAGTAAGTTTAAACAAAACATTGTTCACTTTAACTATGCTTGAATCCAGGGAGATCAATATTTGTACTGACAACATTTGGGAACTACAACAATCCCCAACCAGACACTGGCTGTTGTATATGATACAAATTATAGTTTTCAAGATTGACTACCTCTGAGGAAGTTCAATAAAAATGACCATGATTAGGGTTGCACCGATACCGATACTTTGTACTCCCGCAAATGTGGCTGATGCCAGCACCGATACCCTGTGTCAGGGTCGGTGCTGCAGAGAGGGAGCCCGGGGAGCTGCTCACAATGCTCCCCAGTCACCTCTCTCACTCCTGTAGCTGGAGCGTTGCCGCGGGTTACCATGGCAACGCTCCGACGCTGACCTCTGCCGGGGCTCGCGAGAGAACAGCGAGTACCCGGCAGAGGAGAGTAAGAGAGGCAAGATGGGGCAGAGGGTGGTGAAAGAGGCAGAGAGGGGGGTCAAGAGGGAGAAAAAGTCAAAAGGAGGGGGGATCAAGAAGAGGCAAAAAGGAGGGGGGATCAGGAGAGAGAGAGAGAGGCAAAACAGTGGGATCAAGAGTCAAGGAGAAGGAGGGGGAGAAAAGGGGATCAAAAGGGAGAGAAAAAGCCAAGGCAAAAGGAGGGGGCTCAAGAGGGGGAGAATGAAGCAAAAGGTGGGAATCAAGAGGGGGAGAGAGTCAAAAGGGGAGAATCAAGAGTCAAGAGGTGGTGTGTGTGTGTGATATATATTTTATATATATATATATAAAAAATATATAATATATAATATTTCAAGTACTCACCGATACTTTTTTTGAGGTAATTTGCCAGTTTTCCAAGTACCTAAAGCGTATAAGTACTTGGAAAACTGGCAAATGACCGCAAAAAAAAATTATCGGTAATTGGTATCGGTGACTATTGAGGATTAGAGTCTCCTCCCTTTTACACAACCTCATCCATCCAAAACACAAGATAAGGAGAATGTATTAAGGCTACACAATTTTTTTATTTCTGGGGAGGTTAACTTGAACATCACTGTTGAAGATCTGAATGGGATAGTAAAGTTATATAATAAATGCACAGTTGATTAATCTTCAAAGTTTTTTTTTGTCCATGCACAGTTACCACAAAATATTTATTAAGTTATAAAGAGTCCGCATCCCACCCATCTCACTTACGTCACGCTGCTCTCCTCAGAGCAGCAAGACCATCCGAATGGAGCGCGGCGAGGGTCAATCATCATTCAGAATGAGGGAAAAACCTGCCCTCCATTGTCGAGGAAAGCAGGATTTTCCTTATACTCACAGAAAGATTGTCCCTTGCTGTGAGCTGCCCGCTTATGCGACCGGATTCCACATCTGAGGGGAGGAGACCTACCACAGGTAAAAAGGGCGGGAAGGGGACTCTTTATATCTTAACTCTTTAACCACAAACATGACAATATTGTAATAACTCTGCGCATGGACAAAAACTATGAAGATTAATTGTGTGTTTATTTTAAAACGTTACTATGCCTTGAAGAGTCAATATGAAATTTACCTTTTGTTTATGTGAATGAAAGACATGGAAATGGCAGAAAAGGATTTTGCTACCCATAGAACCAACTGAAACATAACTGCACATGTCTTATATAATAAAACAGGATGTTCTCCTTTAGATTATGTCTTACATTTCTTGTATGTCAACAAGACACATTGAGACATAAATATAAAGTCAATAGTGGAGCTATGCTGGAGTAACAACTGCACCATAAGAAATATAGAACAATTACATCATAAAGGAGCAGTAACATTATTGTATATTTTATAGAGCTTATCCTGCCGAGTAAAATAATGTCACTCCCACTGCTATCATTTGTTTTATTCCAAAGTTATAACAGTTCAAATTATCAGGAACAGCAATTTCTATCACATTTTATGGAAAACGGTTTGTCGGTGACTCACCTGTCCCAGGGAATGAAACAGAATAACCAAATGGAACCTGACCACTAGAGGGCACTGTTAATGTAAAATCTCAAGAGTTTTAATTGTAATAATGCTAAAAATATATAACTCGGCAGTGTAAGTACCACTGTTTAACCCAATAGGAAAAGCCCTACAAAATACATATTTTCATAACAAAAGTTTAAAATCGTTGGAATATTTGTTCCTTATGGTGCAGCTGGTTTGCCCCAGTACTACTCCACCTCTGGATTTACACATATGCCCTTGTGTGAACTCATGCTAAGCTCTTGATAGCACTGAAGAGACGGAACACGTCAAGTAAAATAGGATTTTAGTCTTACCTGTTAAATCCTTTTCTCTTAGTCCATACAGGTTACTGGTATCTTTGGGTAGGTGATCAGCCCATTTAAGTAGGCAGGAACAATTCTGAGAAGTGACTGCTGGGTGGAGCCCACCTCCTCTCCTTAGCTTGCAGCTAGCCAATCCCCAAACATTAAGATTTTAAAACTATTGACTAGGTAGTAAGAAGGTAAAGGAAGACTCCTGTGAGCATGAACCTGAAAGATACCCCACGTTCTGCCACAGGAGAGCCAAGCATGGTCTCTTGACAGGGTGGGAGACCAGTAACCTGTATGGCCTAAGAGAAAAGGAGTTAACTAAAATCCTATTTTCTCTGTCGTCCAATACAGGTTACTGGGATGTCCAACCATTAAGTTCCCCAGGGCGGGAAGAAAGGCAAGGACCAGACGCAGGCCCCCAAAGTCACCAGAGCACCAATGACCTTAGAGATCATGAAGAGCTCAACAATAACCGCAAAGTGTCAACGGACACTGAACAGAGGCAAAAAAGACCCCTGGAACTGTTACATAGCACACTGAACTAGAGCCAACAGGGCTCAAAAGTGAAAAAGTACCGAGAGACTAATGAGACCCTAGACAGGCAAGGCTGCCTCCAGGATCTTCCTCCCAAAACTGGCATCAGCCGATACCAGCACATCCACACGACAGTGTACAGAAAAAGAATGCACAGACGACCAAGTGGCCGTCTTGCACAACTGATAAGCTGAGGCCTGATTCTTGTAGGCCCAGGATGCCCCAACAGACCTCGCAGAATGAGTCGTGACCCTGAAGAGAACAGGCTTCTTCCTAAGTTCGTAAACCTTACGAATCGTGGACTTGATCCAAGAAGCAATGGTTACCTTGGAAGCAAACTTCCCTGCCCTAGGACCCTCATGAATGACAAAAAGGAGTGTCAGCCTGCCGCAAGGACTCAGAGCAATGCACATAGAACTTGAGACAACTAACATCCAACAGATGAAGATCCTTTTCTTTATCAGAAGTAGGGTTAGGGCAGAATGAAGGAACCACAATCTCGTGATTAATGTGGAACTCAGACACCACCTTCAGGAGAAACTCTTGTGAAGTGAGAAGCACTGCCTTGTCCTTGTGAAACACCAAAAAGGGTGGCCTACAAGACAGGGCATGCAGCTCTGCAACACGGCGAACAGAAACTATCGCCAGGAGAAAGGCCCTCTTCCACGTCAGCATACGCAGAGGAATGGTAGTCAAAGACTCAGAAGTACTTCTAAAACCAGGTTAAGATCCCACTGAGGAGCAGGGGACAAACACCGGACGTGTATAAGCAACACCCTGGAAGAAAACATTGACATCAGGAATGAGAGCAAGATGCCTCTGAAAGAAGACAGAGAGTGCAGAAGTCTGAACCTTAAGACAACTCAGACTGAGACCCTTATCCACACCATCCCGGAGGAAGGAAAGAACTGTAGGAAGTTCAAAATCCTGAGACAGGTCTTTTTCAGCACATTAAGATAGAAAGGTAGACCAAACTCGATGGTAGGCCGTAGAGGAAACAGGCTTACGGGCATTAACCTTAGTAGCCACCACGCCAGAAGAAAATCCCTTTTTCAAAATTGAGGATTCAACCTCCATGCAGTCAAGGCCAGACGATGAACGTCCTCCTTCCAGAGGTAACCCTGTAGAAGAAGATCTGGACAGGAGGGAAGTCGAAGAGGTTCCCCCACTGAGAGGTCCAGAAGCTCCAGAAACCAAACCTGTTGAGGCCAGTACGGAGCAATCAGAATGACTGGACAGCGTTCCAGTCTCAGTTTCCATAGCACCCTGTTCAACAGGGGAATGGGAGGAAATAGGTATGCCAGAGGAAATGTCCACTGGATTGGCAAGGCATCCACTGCCAGAGCCAGGTGATCCGCCCAGTGAGAGAAGAACGTTGGAACCTTCCTGTTGTGCCTGGTTGCCATCAGGTCGATGCATGGAAGACCCCACTGCTGCATGATGAGGTTGAACACCTCTGGATGTAGTTCCCACTCTCAGTTGTCCACCGTGTGCAGACTGAGGAAGTCTGCCAGAACATTGTCTATGCCAGGAATATGAACTGCGGAAATGGCGGGGACATGCTCCTCTGCCCATGATAAAATAGCCTTGACCTCTAGCCAAGCTGCGAGGCTTCTTGTGCCACCTTGCATGTTGATGTAGGATACCTCTGGGGCGTTGTCCGACTGTACCCTGACTGAGCAATCCTCCAGTTGCCAAGTACACTGTTGTAGGGCATGAAATATGGCCCGAAGTTCCAAGACATTGATGGGAAGGAGAGATTCCTCCTGGGACCACCGGCCCTAAACACTCAAGTGCCCCAGTACCACTCCCCATCCGGAGAGGCTGGCATCTGTCGTTACTGTTGTCCAGAAGGGCACCAGGAAGGGTTTGCCTTTCAGGAGATTGTTCAGGTTGAGCCACCACGAGAGGCTCTGCTCCACGTGAAGAGGGAGAGATAGGGATCTTTCCAGGAGATCTGGTCGACCCCTGAATGCAAGGATTAGAAACCTCTGAAGTTCCTTGGTATGAGCCATGGCAAATGGAACTGCTTCTGTGGTGGAAATGAACTTCCCCACCACGGATGACAACTTCTTGGCCGGAACTGGATCCTGAGACAGGATAGCCTGGACCTTCAGTGCTTTCTGATGAGCCACTTTGTCAGTGAGATACACCATTCCCCTCTGAGTGTCGAAGAGGATGCCCAGAAAAACCATCCTCTGGGAAGGGACAAGATCTGACTTGTCTAAATTGATGATCCACCAGTGATGGGAGAGAGCATGAATGCAGTCCTGCACCTGCCGATGAAGGAGTTCTGGAGAAGAGGCTTTCAGAAGGAGGTTGTCCATATATGGAGTAACTCTGATGCCATTCCGATGTAGGACAGAGATCAATGCTCCCAGGACTCTGTTGAAGACTTGAGGAGCTGTGGTCAGGCCAAAGGGGAGGGCAGAAAACTGGAAATACCCTCAGTCGAAGGCAAAGCGGAGATATTGCCGACTCTCTGGATGAATGGTGATGTGCAGATAGGCATCTTGAAGATCCAGAGAGGCCAGAAATTCCCCAGGGGACATGGCTGCTATCACTGTGTGTAGTGACTCCTGGCGGTATTGAGACCGGACCACAAAGGAGTTGAAATCTTTCAAATCCAAAATGGGACGACAGCCGCCATCCTTCTTGGAGACCACAAAGAGGTTGGAGTAGAATCCCAAGCCCATCTCCTGAAGAGGAACTGGTCCCAGGAATGCCTTGTTCAGAAGGGCCTCCTCGAAAAGGCGGCGCTTTTCCGCTCCCAAGGGAGAACGAGAAGAGAAGGTCCTGGAAGGAGGAAGGAAGGGGAAGGGGATCCTGTACCCGGTAGCCACCACCTGCAAAACCCACGGGTCCACCACAGAGGCCTCCCATGCCGAGAGATAGTGGCGTAAGCGGCCACCTACCTGCGGGTGGGGACCCGGGTTCGGAGAGTCATGCAGGAGGAGGTTTGGAAACTTTGGGCATCACGGAGGACTTGGGCCTCCATTGCTGCTTAGGCTTGGATG
Organism: Rhinophrynus dorsalis; assembly: GCA_037306005.1. Lineage (NCBI taxonomy): Eukaryota > Metazoa > Chordata > Amphibia > Anura > Rhinophrynidae > Rhinophrynus > Rhinophrynus dorsalis. The sequence continues at coordinate 16,335,756 of CM074728.1, forward strand.
AGGAGCGCAGAGCCTGAGGGACCGTCTGCGTCACTTGGCATGAGTCTGCCTGAAAGGGATGAAAAAGCCGATTCCTTTTGACAGGCACCTTTATCCTTAGGACCACTGGCAGGTGAGTACTCTTCCCTCTAGTGGCTTCGCTGATCAGATCCTTGAGCTCAGGCCCAAACAGGGAGGTGTCAGCAGACCAGATCTTGAGCCAAAGAGCACATCTGGCTACCACAGACATGGTAGATGTCCTGGCTACCATACATACAGCTTCAAACAGGGCAGCAGAAACATAATGCTGAGCCTCTGCAATGTTGACGAGAAACCACAACATGTAAGCAATAGGGGCCCCTTGACGGACAGCTGAAGTGAGCTGTTCAGTCCAAAGAGCCACAGCTGTATTCACCCATGCTGCAGCAAATGCAGGGCAGAGGGCAGAACCAGCTGTCACAAAAATAGCCTTGAGAGAGGTCTCAAGCTTCCTGTCAGTCCAGTCTTTCAGAGCAGATGCATCAGCCACAGGCAAGGCAGTGGACTTAGAAAGCCTGGAAACAGGGGCATCCACCTCGGGAGGATGGACCCACTGCGTAAAGGCCGTTTCAGAGAACGGGTAAAGCTTAGCAAACTTTCTAGATACAGATGGTTTCCTGTCTGGAAACTTCCACTCCTCAGACACCAACCGGTCGGTCAAGAGTGGGGTTAGGTGGAAAACAAGAGTAGGGCCGAACAGGCTCCTGGAACACATCAGAGGGGTCAGAAGAAACCTCCTGCACCAAGGGTATGTTCAGGGTGGTCAACACAGCCCTGATCAGGCCCTTAGCTGAGGGGATGGGGTCAGCCTCAAAGGAGTCCCCAAAAAACTGAGATGAAGGAACAGCCGAACAGTCATCATCATCATCATCATCATCATCATCAGAGTCCACCTGTAATTCCTCCTTGGAGGAATCAGACACATCAGGTACACCCGGTGGTTTAGGCAGGGAAGATCTGATAGGGGAGGGGACCTGCCACGAGTGGAAGACCCCCTGTAAAGTGGATGGAAGGAGCTGTAAGGTGGACCAGAGGTCCCTGGTAGTAGCCTTAAATGCTTCCATCCAAACTGACTCTAGTGCATGGCTGGAGGTCCCTGCAGGGGATTCGTGGGCAGCAGCGCATGCTGGGCAAACATGACCTGATTATTCTCTAGGTGATGTTGAGTGACAAGAGGCACAATGAGCAGTGGGGGACACAGACGCCCCAGTGTCCTTAGTCTTAGGTTTAGTCCCAAGGTCTAACGGAGTAGACATTCTCAAAGAGTCAAACGGTCAAAGTATCAGAACACTCACAAAACTGTGTATGATAAATAAATTTGCCCCAGAAACTCTTAAATTAGACCTATCTGGTAGGCGAAGGGTTAGAGGTAGGCTCCACCCAGCAGTCACTTCTCAGAATTGTTACCAGTAACCTGTATTGGACGACAGAGAAAAAAAAATTAACTGAACTCAGTTTAGATATTTATGTCAGCTAGTGTCACACCTCATCCCTTCAGTTTTGGCCACTTATGTCTACTAAACTTAAAGGGTTAGTAATGCCCGCTTATAAGTTGATGCAATAATGTAGATTTAAAAAAAATAAAATATCTGGAGCAAGTTCCATCTCTCAGATCTTTATGGCTTCAGAGATATCACATTTTAAAGATCCCCCCTCCCTCTCCTTGCACGGACATCAGACAGAAGGAGATCCCAGTCCTAGGACCAGCTGGCAGCTCCTCACCAGAGCCGAAATAGCAATATTTAAAAAGAAATACTTAATTGGAATAGTCTACAAAGCGTGCCTGGTTTACAAGCACACTTTGTAGACAGTTACAATGAAGTAGTTCTTTTAATTATTGCTATTTTGGCTCTGGTGAGGAGCCTCCTCGAGTCGGCAGACATGGATCTCCTTCTGTTAGCTTTACATCTGACATCAGGGAAAGGGGAGGGAGGGGGAAACGTTAAAATGTGATAGCTCTCAAACCATAAAGGTTTGAGAGATGGGACTTGCGCCAGATACTTTATTTTTTTCAAATCTTCAATATTACATCAACTTATAAGCGGACATTGCTATCCCTTTAAGAGATTTACTTGTACAGAACATCTATGAGATAAGGGAACCATGGTAAAATTAAGTAGGAAGAGATGGGGCCCATAGTTGCTACCCTCTACATCCATACACACACACACACACACACACACACACAGGGTGACAAACAAGAAGACAAAAGAGCAACACAGCTTTAACCCTTTTAGTGCCAGAGAAGCGTGCAAGACAATGCTTTGCACATGCTCTCTTGGTCTCAAAGTGTCTGGGGGTAATCAGTTCAGCTACTGACATCCTGTTGCTTCCTGTTGTTGAGAACAACACCCATCATCCTCAACTAGCTTACAGCCGGCTGGAGATTATGAGAGTTAAAGTCACCAAAATTGACAACTCTGGGTCTATCAGTGGAGGAAGAAGAATTTAAGTAGTTTCTCATTTACATAATCAATATTCACATCAGAATTCTTAATATTCTCAATGTTTCTGTAAAACAGCATAAAATGAATATTGGATCAACTCCTATTGGTATTTACCATGTAGAAGGCAGGCTACTTCAAATACCATGTATAAAATTGGATGTGTCACCTTAACCCCTTAAGAACCGGCCGCGCACGCACGGTGCGGCCACTTAAGGACCAGGGACCTTTTTTTTTTTTTGGAATCAGATTCTGGACTCCCCGAACGGCGTGCAGCAGCGCGGGGAGCCCGGAATTCCATTCTTAAGGGTATAACAACCCATGACGGTCCTGGACGTCATGGGCCCTTAAGGTGTTAAAGGGTTAGTAATGCCCGAATTTAAGTTGATTCAATATGGTAGATTTAAAAAAAAAAAAAAAAAAGCATCTAGAAAAAGTACTCTCTCTCAGACCTTTATGGTTTGAGAGATATTCGCCGATGACATTCCCCCTCCCTCATGTCAGCTATAAAGCTGACAGAAGGAGATCTGTGTCGGACGATTCGAGGAGGCTCTTCAGTAGAGCAAAAAGAGCAATTACTTCATTGGCACGGTCTACAAAGTGTGCTTGCAAACTAAGCACACTTTGTAGGCATTTCCAATGAAGTAATTGTTTTTAAAGATTGCTATTTCTCTCAGCTGAAGAGCCGCCGGCTGGTACCAGGACCGGGATCTCCAGCTGTCAGTAGAGAGCTGACGTCAGGAGAAGGGGGGGGATTTAGCGGTGACTATCTCTCAAACATAAAAGGTGTGAGAGATAGAAAGTATCTGGAGAAAGTCCTTTCATTGAAAGCAAAAAATGTATCTCTCAAACCACTATAGTTTGAGAGATATCTGCATTCAAGGTTTGATGTTTCCTGCTGTCAGCTGTCAGCAGGAGATACGTGTCAGCTGACATAGAGGCTCTGCAGCAGAGCTGCAATCTCTTTTTTGAAAAAGAATGACTGCATTAGAGTGGTCTACAACGTGTGCCTGGTTTGCAAGCAGGATGCAAAATTTTTTTGTAAAGTTGATACCTTTATTGGCTAACTAAACAGATTTAAAGTGCAAGCTTTCAAGACTTCTTAGGTCTCTTCCTCAGGCATGTTATACAGATAAATATGAAAACTTCTCTCTTAAATACAAGTACACATTACATTGTTTATAATGGAAATCAGATAAGAACGTTAGTCCAGATACCAATTCCTTGATCAGTCAGTGGCAGAGGATGTGATTTAAATAGCATTCTTCCTCTGGGTCCAGGTATTTATGATTCCAGAGGGACTGTCGTAAAAGTTAATTCACAATTAAGTACTGTGACAGAAATTCCCTGTCCCTGTTCATGCCATAGGTCAAAGAGTCAAATTGTAACAATTTTACCTCCCATAATTTTCTGTCCCTCTGATTGCGAAATTGTCCGTTTGCAAGCACACGTTGTAGACCATTCCAATGAAGTAATTCTTTTTAAAAAAATGTGACTGCAGCTCTGCTTGGTATGGTCTACAACGAGTGCTTGCAAACCAAGCACACATTGTAGACCATTCCAATGCAGTCATTCTTATTAAAAAACGTGATTGCAGCTCTGCCGCAGAGCCTCCGTGTCGGCCGACACGTATCTCCTGCTGACAGCTTTACAGCTGACAGCAGGAAACATCAAACTTTGAATGCAGATATCTCTCAAACCAAGGCAGTTTGAGAGATACTTTTTTTTGCATTCAATGAAACTTTTTAATCCCTACAAAATGCTCAATATTTTTTGGGAACATTACTATCCCTTTAAATTCGGGCATTACTAACCCTTTAAAGGGATAGTAATGTTTCACAGTCAAAGCAGCTCCAATTAATCTTCAGAGTATTTGGGACATGTTATTTAAATACTGTCAGAGTTATAGTTCAAGAGTAACTGAATGATAAAGTATTCCCCTCACACCCCTTTTTGCTGATGTAACACTGCTCACCTCAGAGCAGCAGGGTGGTGTCCAAATGGATCACAGAGAGGGACAATCTTCAATTAGAATAAGGGAAAAACCTGTCAATGGGGCAGGGTTTTCCTTATGCTCGCAGTAAGAAGATTGTCCCTCACTGTAAACTGTCTGGTCTCAAGACCATATTCCACATCTGAGGCGAGGTGGCTTACACTAGGTAAAAGGGGGGGAGGGGGATAATGTATCATTCAATTACTCTTGAACTACAACTCTGACAGTATTGAAATGACACTCTTTATGGCTCAAATACTATGAATATTAATTGAAGCTGTTTTTGTGAAACATTACTATCCCTTTAAGACAGTTTTAGGTTGTTTTACAGAGAACTCAAATATGCCTATATGTTACACTATCCAATTTCCTATCATATAAATAGGTTTTGAAAAATTAAGTGTTATGTTTTGATGCACATCACCTGCACAGTATGTTAATCAGTTATTTTCAAGGTCAAACATATCACTCACAATGCTATCAGAAAGGACTACAATGTGTGGTCTTTATCTAAATTAGCGATTCCCAAAATAGGGGAATGACCAACTGAGGCAAGGTTTAAGCACCAACCTTCCACATCCCAATGCAACATAACTGTTGCCATACTGTCGAAAAGCAATCGTAGTTTGAGGTTTCGGACATTCTGATTCCAAGGACAGCTGTGAACAACACAGTCGAGAGTGCTTGTACTAGTGATACATGTACAAGTGGGGGATGCAAGAGAGTTTTGTGAAAACTTGAAAGGGGGCATACTGTCAGAAATGTAATGAACCACTAGACTGGATTTATTCATAGCACAGTGTGCAGTAATACTGACCCATCATACAAACTAATTATAATGAAGTGCCATCGGCAAATAAATATTAATTTGTATACCTGCAAACTCTCAGGGTTTAACCCTGAGATTCCGGGTGTTGACCCCAATCTCAGGGTGAAGAGATACATTTTCAGAGTGAGACAGTATTATCTGCTTCATAAGTTCGTACATTAATACCACTTATACTAGGAAGGCAGAGGGGTGAGTCCTGCTTGTTCTGTGTGTGTCCAAGCAGTGACATATCTAATTTGCTGAATGATAGTGGTTCCTTGAGGACCAAATGGAGCACCTCAACTAGAGTGAATAGGAGCTTTGAGGGTTAATATCTACAAATTATCAGTGCCAGTTCCCAAGTATGTTAATTTCTCAAAAACTCTTTATAATACAACCAAATGGCAACTACAGCATAAAGACAGTTTTTAATTCTCGTTAAAACCAAGTAAAATTATTTACGAAGGGACAGGTCTCTCTTCATACGGTTTCCTTCTTCAGCTACTGTCCCCTGCAGGTTGTCTACAACCAGCTCAAAAATACACGTCAATCATTTACTACTATTAAAGGTAAGTGCAAGTCACTGTGTCTATTAACATATAATTGAATAATGTCAATTCTTATGTATATAGGTTCTAAAGTATGTAAACAAATCAGCCAAATGTACTGTTTTAGTGTTAATTAGAGCAAATGGGAATAGCAAATTGACCTCAGATCCCTGCATAACTGGAGGCTAGATAATGCGTTACCTCTCCCAAGAGACAATGTTTGTTTTAAAGATGTTGCAGTGAAGCCTTAACTGCAGCCAGTGACAACCAAGACATCAGAAAAGGCAACAGAAAGATGAAGCATGCCCATCCACAGCTTAATTATGGGGAATGGGCAGCAGTTTTTCCCCTCTTATTCAAAACAAAGTAAATTGAAAATATAACTCAAATGAACATTCTCAGTTACATTGGTCAATACTGATAGTCTGTCAGGTCATTAGCAATAGTGGCTTATTTGATGTTTTGACCTCTAAATTTATTAACAAAAAAAGTATCTCCAATACTACCTGTTGGAAAAGCAGTGAACAGGTGGGACAGTAACCCTGGACTCAGGGCTTCCCTCTTTCACACCCACATTAATGGAAGTGACAGAAAGAATAAGTAGGGAGTCATGCTTTGGGTACTGTCCAAGGCACCCATAATCCATCACTGAAAACTTTATTTACAAGTGTCAGTGGATTATCCCCAAGCTTTTGCATTGGGAAAGGCAGAGCCAGCCAATACCTAACAAATTATGGGATAGTTAAATAAGGCGGCTCCAGAGTATCTTGTAGATGCCAATGGTACTTCTGTGTTATTTATACTGTGTATATGTGTATAAACAAGCAGTTGCCTGAAGCCTGATTCCGTGCATTATGGGATACAAGGGTTTTTTTTCATATTCATCTTGTCATAAATTGTAATGGGTTTTATTATGGATAATCATTATTAGAATATTCTAGTATGATAGTCCATGTTTTCTGTCAGTATTAAAAGTGTACTATTTCTGAGGCACACCCTGTGTACAACAAAAAAAGAAATAAAAGTTATTTTAAACACAACTTGGATTTTTAACCCCTGGAATGCCTGAGAGGACTGTGATTATATGGTGCAACTGGTTTGAATTAATCCACATTAATTACTGCAGGCTTTTGAGCCTAAAATGGGTATCATCACTCATCTTGCACTTAAAGGGTGAAAGATAGACTAAGCATTTTAGGTGCTAATATTAAGGTGTATGTAAGCATTGTGTGACAATTTCGGGGTGCAAGTTATGTGCAGTTTCTGGGTGCAGGAATGAAGCTGTGGCTATTTTATTACACAGACCCCAGTATTATAGATATTTCCAAAGTGAGGTAAATATGTCAATTAGATATGACATTTCTGGGGTTACAAGACTGAAGCACTTGATACTTTCGGGGTGACACCAGTTGGATGTATACTAGGGTGCTGAGGATATTTCCAATGTGCGTACAGTGACAGGTGACAATTTCGGGGTGCGGTAGTTTTTGGGGGTGCTTCTTGAGGTTAATGTAATAAGAAAAACTGGGGTGATTCTGGAGAAAAACAACTGCACCATATGAGAAAAAGAAAACTTTCAAAATTGCTATTGTTAAAATGGGTTGTATACCAGAGAGGTTTCCAACGCATTTCAGAATGCGTTGAAGACGTCCCTATCAAACAAGGGGTTAATCATTTGGGTGCCAGAGGGGTATTCAACGCATGCGTTGGTTATCCCTCTGTCACACATATTTAAGTCAGCGGGGAACTGTATTTATCCCCACGGTGCGGTTAGTTTTCTCCATTTCTTCTTTGTACTTTAGCCTCCATGGTTTGTGGAGAAGGCCGCAAATCGTGAATCCCCGTCACTTGCCTGACACCAGCATTTGCCCCCCGTTATTGGAGAACTCGATGGCATTGACACAGCCGAAGTGTCCAAGCAGATCCTTCTTGTAGAGGTTCCTGCAGGCCTGCAGCCTCCTCCGCTGAAAGTCTTCCTTCAATAGGGGGTCTCCGTGCAGGCCCCTCCGGGACAGGAAGCCCAGTACCGACCTCATGCCACAGCCGCTGTCTTTCCTCATGGTTGCGGCTCCCAGGCCGGTAGCTCCGGTGTGCGCTCCGAGCCTGTTCACACAGACATGGCAGTTGGAGACCGAGCTGTTTGGGCTCAACTTGCGGGGCTGAGCCGGGCTCCTCCTCCTCCCTCAGCTGATACACAGCTACCTCCCCCTGAGCCTGTGCCCTGCACCGGGAGAACACGGCTACCACTGCTTCTGCTTGTGTCCGGGGGTACTGTGCACATCAATTCAGATACTCTGTACCCCAGTATCACACAGCAGCACCTCTCCAAACAACAGTATCACCACTATCCGGCATAGGACAGTATATCCCCCTAGTGTGAATAGTGCCTCAAACATGCTCCCCAAAATCTACAATAAACCATTGTGCCCCCAGCACAGGTACACCTTCTAGCACCCCAAAGCAGACACTGTAATTCCTAATGTCCCTCATAAAATACACTAATAATGGAGATAGGTAGCATCACACTCTGTCATATATGTAAACAACCAGATATGTCATATCTACCCCCTGCTGTAAAATAAGCCATATAGTGAACACAATCACCCAAAAACTACTTTGGTGATTCTGAAACAACTTTTAAAATCACCCGTATGTTGTATTAGCTATTTTATATTTAGAAAGGTGGTTTTTGAGTTATTTAGCTTTATGTATGCTGTTAAGGAGGAACTATCACTCAAAATAAAGTGCTCCCAAATATTTATTTATATAACTAGTTTTAAAGCCCATATACACGGGTCAACACTGGCGGCGCTGCAGTCATGTGCAGTACTGACTGCCCAAATGCGCCGCGGCTGATACGGAGCGGGGCGTACTTTCCATCTCTACTGCGCATGACGGCTTCTGACAAACATACTTAGCAAATTATAATATAGGATACACACAGAAATACTAGTATTATCCAGAATAAGTCCAGCGTTAATAAGAAATCCAAATTGATCCAAGACGAACAGGCAGTCATCAACGCAGACATCTTGCCTTAGAGACACCTGCGCCATCCATCCCGGTCTCCTCTAGGATTGGTGAGGGGGACTTGCATTGTACCTTAAGGTACAGCAAGGGACTGATGGCGCAGGCACACAGATGCCACTACAGCAAGAAGCCTGGCCATCAATCTCGGATCAAGTATGATTTCTTAATAACGCTGGACTTATTCTCGATAATACTAGTATTTCTACGCTTATCACTATATGAATTATTATTTTGGGGGCACTTTATTTAGAGTGATAGTTCTGCTTTAAAGGGGCATATGCCTTGCAGGAACTTCATGTCTTAGCCCTACATTACCTCGCTCTACTGAGTGAGACTACACAGCAATGTACTGCCCACCTCCCATAGCACTGAAAAGGTGTTAGTGAGTGGGGAAGGTAATGTAAGACCAAGATGGAAATTAATTGTATGGCATACTTTAATTAATATAATCTATAAATCTAAATAACCAAAAGTTAGTTTTCTAAATAAATCAGAACTAGCTAATACTACATATAGGTGATTTTGAAAGCCAATGAAAAATCACCAAAGTTGTTTTTGGTGTCAGAGTCCCTTAAGGTCCTTATGTATAAAAACTAACTGGAGCAATTCAAGGACAAACCAGCTGCACCATAGGGACCGAATAATCCCTGTTGATTCATTTTGGGCTATCAGCTCATTGAATGGAAGAGAGGTCTGCACGCATTGCTTTGCAATGTAGACCTCTAGGTTTCAAAAGGTCAAGCCTCTGAGTGCCAGAGAGGTATCCAGTGCATTGCAACGTGCTGGATAGATCTCTGGGATGCAAAGGGTTAAAGAAACAACAAAAACTAAAGTGATTTACAGCCAGCGTCTGTAAAAATGTGTTACTTTTTAATAGACCCATATGACCGAATACTACATTTGCATATTTAATGCATTTGGACTGTCTTTTTCAGACACAAATTGTTTAATGATGTCTGTGCAGTCTGAAGTAAGAGACAGCAGCTAATTCAGCTAATTTGTTAAGATTAGTACCCTCCACTCTTTTATTCAGAAAGACTGTGACCTTACATCAGCCCATTTACTGACAATGCAACAATATATCTTCTGATACACCCTATCAAAGTTGTTATGGTAATAGAAGCCAAAGAGTTCTGGGAAATACATGGATGGCTGCTCCCACAGATCATATATAAGACTAGACTTTAGACCTAAGAAATCTAAGAATGTTTACAGATGCTAGTATGAAGAACAGGGTATTTAAGTTTTAAGTTTCAACCCCAGATCGGTTAGGTGTTATTGTTATTGTTATTGTGCGATTCGGTTCGGCTAGTTTCGGAATTCGGATGAATAAGGTGTATTCAGCATCATTTGGACCTTCCGAAAGCCAAGGTCCGCCCACAAAAAAAAATCAGAATCTGAAACAGACCAAGTCCGAAATTTCAGTGTAAATTTCGGAAATTCGGACGGTGCTTTCCCACCTGAAACTATTACAATGTTGCTATATGCTACTAAAAATAGACGGCATGGCGCTTTCCCGCCTGAAACTATTACAATGTTCCTACATGCTGCTAAAAATAGATCTGGTAAAACAGGCGCTTTACAGTTCATGCAAAGTGCAGATATTAACCACATAAGCACACAAGCAATTTTGGCATTTTTGCTATGTGTGTGTTTTCAGCCATAATTCCTATATTATTGCACAAACACATATTATATACCATTTTTTAAAGGGCAGAAAGGGCTTTAATTTGATGTCACATATACATATATGTGTGTAGAGGTTTATAAAATACCCCTTCCTGTCTCATTAGAGATATAATATTATTATTAATTTAGTTTAATGTATTTTTTTATTTGTTTAATTTTATTTTTTTATTGAATAGTTCACATTATGTTTTTAAATTCATCCGAACAATTCGGACTATTTCCTAATTTCGTCTGAGTAGAACAGGTCCGGTCCGAAATTCGTATCCTCCGAATGGGAAAAAAAAATTTGTCAGAAATCAAATTTTACCGAAAATGTTTGCCATGCACAAGTCTTTCAAATGCCCCATTAGAATTAAATGGTATTTGGGGAATTTGTTCCCACACATTGGATTTGCCCGTAAATTTCTTCACTTAGCTTTTTTAATTTGTTTTAGCCAGTGTTAATGTCAGCGCAAATGGGTATTAGAGAGAGCTTTTATGTTACTATATGACCTACTGACACCTCTTTATGTAACTGAATACATTATTTTGAACACGTTTTTATTTAAACATACTAATTTATAAACACATACTTGTAAACAAATGTGAAGCAATATGATACACATATACATACCACACATTCCAATCTCCTAAAAAAGAGGAACACCAAGATAGGAAAGATTGACAGAGGGATCTGGGTCTCCAGAAAGACTGTCCCTTCTAAAGAGGGTCACTTTGGAGGTATACTGGTGGGTGCGGGGGGCATGCCTCACTGTACCAACGTAACTACCACCCAAGAATGGGGCAATACTTACATCCTGCTTTCTTTATGGTAAAAATGTATTTATATTTCCCATCCATACTTTATATCAATACTTACCTTACTACCATATTGAACTCAACACATATAAATGAGCACGCATATTATATGCATATATCAAAACAATTGTGTGTCTAGATACAATTTATTAAACGTATGTCTTGTCTGTGATACATATCAATTCATAACTTTACAACGCGACAACAAACTTTTCGGGTCGCATCCACATAGTTAAAAGTGGATACTTTCTGGGACAGACCAAATCATCCATAGGGTTCAAAGAAACATTTCCATGGATTTAAAAATATTTTAATCCATTTAATGACAGAGGCGTTTCCAAAGCATTACTGCCTCGCAATGCGTTGGAGGCATCTCTCTCACATTCAATGAGTTTAAATACCAATTTAAACATATTAGTATATGTTCCTTATAGTGCACCTGATGTGCCCCAGAATTACTCCATCCCTTATTTTTCCATATGGTTATTCGTGTTCAACCCTTTGAAAGCTCCACTGGCAGTTAAATAGATAACTGCACATAATCCATATCTGTAGAAGACGTTTCAGAGGTGAAAAAACACTGAAGACGCAAGGTTTAAGCAACAATCTCCTTCCGTACAATAGGAGCCCTCGGTCTCTGCCTTGATGATGTCATCAGTGGAAGAGGAAGTATGTAATTGGATGCAGTGTGGCTGGTGGAACGCTTGCGTGCGTGCCAGCGGACTCTGTGTTCCCACCAGGCAGGTATCTGGACTTATACCATGTGCTTGTTTTATATTTTCTTATGGCAAACGAATTAATGTCTTAATTCGTGGAAATAAAATTGCAAACATTATTAGTTTAATGAAACTTAGAGCTTGGGCTGTGCGATTTTTTTTATTGTGCTGACTTTTTTATTAAATTACTACACTTAGTAGTGCTCCCTCTGTTTTATTGCTTTTACTGTTTTCAAGTGTCGGATTGATAGCACAAGACCATTGCTGTAGATCACTGGAGTGTTGGCATTCCTAATAGTCATACTGGGTTTATCATCGCAGCAACATAATCTCATTGAGCCTTTCATCTATTCATCATCTGACTATATAAAAATCACGGGACTCAAGTGATCTAAGACTACTGTTACGTAGATCTGTGAACTTGTGTAAGACTGTCTTGGACAGGTTTTGATAATTGGTAGTATTCTTTAAAGAGTTGATATACTTAGTACTCGGAAGTGTCTTTTCTTACCTATAGCACTCCTTATTTTTTTAGATCTGCTCTAGAGCTTAACTTGGATCATCTGGCAAATTGTCATCAATTCTCTGCTACTGGCGTTTGGTGTAATTAGCGAGTAGCTGTGTGTGTTGTGCATATAGCATTTTGCATGTAGCTATGTGTGCTTGTTCGTTGTAACCCTGTATCTCCTTGCAGACATTTTGACGTGAGTGGCCAGGGGATCAATAGGACAGGCAGTACAGAGGAGATTTGAATAACCCCTCCTTTTTGCCATCCTTGGGAGTGTTTTGCCAGGCACACATAAGTTGTTTAAATTCTTTTGGCATTGCTCTGAATCCTTTATTCTCTAAGTTAGAGGTGGCAGTATGTAATCAAGTGGAAAATATGCTCTACTGCTAGTTCTGCCCCCCCAGCACCTCCAATTAAATGATCCTTCTTTGGCCATTCCCCTGTGAGGATGTGTTCTCTGCTTCCCTCTTCCTTGCTATTGGTGTGAGGAAGAGAGAGGCAGAGGGCATTGACAAAGACAATGTATACTTTACATTGTATTTGCCATTGGGTTCTCCAGGACATGTGTGATTCCTCTGGCAGTGATCACATGTGCAGAGCCACTGGGGAAAGGCTGCAAATGACTGCTCCATTCAGTACAGCCTCCCTGGCATGATCTCAGCGTGACTTAGCATCATTGACCATTGTTGGTCCTTAAGTGTTCAGAACAGATCAATTTTGTCTTAGAATTAAACCCTGGCATTTTGGATAAGCTTTGTCTCATACTTGAAGCTGCCCCACGCTCAGACTGTTCAGAACATTTTAACATAGCTTGTAGGCCATACAACTCCTCCCATTCAGTAAGTGACATTGCTGGAGTTATTGCAAGCAGACACCAGTGAGGGTACAGAAGCTGTCTTTACTAATTTTGAAGTAGAGTATGTAACATTTTGAAGCTTCAGGGAGATTGAGAAATTCTCCAGTCCCTATGTTATTCTATTGAGCCAATGCACTAAGATCTCTCCTGCTTGAGAACTTTGTGCCTAAGCTCCATGGAATAACAGGAACTGGTGAACTGATCTCACTGGAAAAGCTGTCTCCTCTTTATCAGATCCTAGTGCTTCCCCTACCCCAGTTGAGGAAGCTGCTGTTGTATTGTGTTCCTTGGAAGATCTGTGGGAGAGGCAAGGTGCCTGAAAAGTGAGATTCAGTTCTCGTTGTTCAGGTTACATGGGATTGTAGCCACAGCTCCCATAGCAAATAAATGCTTTGGAGACCTCTCTAGCATTCTAAGGGGTTGTTATCCCTATTTAAATCCAATAGGAATCTTGGAGAATTTTTATTTATCGCCCTTATGCCATTGTTTGCCCCAGAATTGCTCCACTTCTTTTATATAGGCAAATAAAACAAGTCTAAGTTTTACTTAAAAATATTTTCTATTTAATTATTCAGATGGGAAAAAAAATAATCATCTCTTTAACCTTTTCATGACAGGTATTTCAACAAAATGCCCAGACACACAGGGCTAACTCTTGGTGTTGCATCGTTGGTGGGTACAACAGTGGGCTGTCTTGTTCTTTGGAAGCTTATTAATCATCGGAGGAAACAGATCTGTGCTGCAGATGAACAAAGAGAATCGGTTGATGGAAAGGACACTGACAGTCCGTGCACAGACAAGGACGTCGGCGAACACTCCAAGGTCGAATGCACTGGCATCTCTGTGGTGGAGAAGATTCTTCTGGCAGATGTTAAAGTTGTTTCTGGAACCAGTGACTGGGAGAACATCTGGCCTTTGTTAAAGAGAGAGCTTGATGTTTATCCTGTGCTTGGCATGGACTGTGAGTGGGTATGTGTTTTGTTTGACTGGGCTGTACTAGCCTTTTCTGGTATTTACAATCTTTCGGGGTTTTGTGCACAAAGAGAGGAGCACTTCTGGAGAAAACTTTCTACACCAAATGGGAGAAGTAAAGCTAACCCAGAAATGCTAGTATGGCCTTCAGCATATTGTGAAGTACCGCACTGGCCGTATCGCTAGCATTCAAGGGGGTAAAAGCCCGATTTTCAGATCAACAGGCTTTAGGGATCACTTGTTTTATTTCCTATGGTTGTTGATTTGCTTCACTTCTACTCTTGCGCATAAAGCATCTGATGTTTTAACAACTTTTCTTTCCCTTTATCTGTATATAATGTATTTGTGACCGCTCATGTATATATTATGAGATTGAGCAACTTAATGGTTGCTAACCCTTTGTGCACTGGACTGGGGAACAAGGCAGAGCAAGCCATGTCATACTCAAACCTCTGGAAAATAGAGAGAACTTTTTCAGATAAAGGGAAATGCCAGAGAGGACATGTTTCAGCATTAATAGTAGTAATAGGCAACATAAGTCTAAATTCCATTGTAGTTGAGAAGTGATATAGTCTGTTATCTTACAGATTTGCCATTGAAATTTGAGAAATTTTAGATATAAAAACTCTTGATTAAATTTATCAACTACAATGGAATGCAGGCCATATTGGGAAACATTGTAAGATAGGCAAGAGACACATGATTGTACATTTGGACCATGCAATGCAGAAGTTGCAAAGGCCTCCTGCTCAAGAGTAGGGAAGGTCAAAAAATATTTGTCTCAAACTAGAACCTGCGAATAATGGCACTTATTAATTTCCTGAGAAAAGCGAATTTTTTCTGCTTTGTTTCGCCTACCTCATTGTGTTGAATTTCCATACAACACATTACAAATTTCCCACAGACATCCTATATAACTCGCTAATGTATTTGTCAGAAGCTGTCATGCACAGTACAGACAGCTGCGCACGCTGCAGTCATGCACAGTAGAGCCTGCCGGCGCCGCAGCTGATAACGGAGCAGGGGTGCTCAGAATTCAGACTGTAGAACGCCCTGCTCTGTTATCAGCCGCGGTGCCGGCAGTCTGTGCTGCACAAGACTGCGGCACGCGCAGCTGTCTGTACTATGCATGACAACTTCTGACAAATACATTAGCGAATTATATAGGATGTCTGTGGCAAATTTGTACTGTGGCCTGTGTACACTGGCTGTTCAACTAGTATGATATAAAAGGGGTCCGAGGGTTCCTCTGTTGGAGTCCGTTGAAAGGAATTTTTTGGGGAGTTTGGTTTTCTTGACTGGTATTGGTAGGGACAGTTAATAAAATAAATAACAAAATTGGTATGTAACATGATAGGGACATGAACCCCCTGATGTAAGCTGTGACTGGGGCCGACTGATACTTGTCAGGACAGAGTATTTTTGTAGAGGATGATTTGTAGGACTTGTTGTTAGAGGCATAAGCTCTAAGGAAACATTGATTTGTAGGATTTGCACTTGTTAGGACCAAGCAATGAGCAAACCTTTATGTGTAGGACTTGGGCGTGTTAGCCTCACAAGCCTTGAGGAATCCGTGATTAATTTTTTTGTTACTCGGGCTTTTTAAGGTCACAAGCCCTGAGGAGGGGGGGGGGATTATATATGCCCTACTGGCCTAGTGCCTGCAGGACATGTTAGGATGACAGTGTCCTGCTCCCACCCCTTTTACCTATTGTAGACCACCTCCCCTTGGATGCAGAATCTGGTAGCTTGAACGGACAGCTCACAATAAAGGACAATCTTCTGGCTGTGAGTATAAGGAAAACCCTGCTCCTTTTGAAGGCAGAGGGCAGGTTTTTCCTTATACTAACAGAAGATTGTCCATTGCTGCAATCCATCCGGACGGTCTTGCTGTGCAGCTTTACATAGGTAAAAGCGTCTGGAGGTGGACATTTTATGATTCAATTACCCTGGAATACACATTGCAGAGAATAATACTCTACATGGCCCAAAAACTATAAAGAAAAATTGGAGTAGCATTTATTCTGAAGCATTAATATCCCTTTAACTAGATATTAGAGCGGGCAGAATAACTGGATCAGTTGCTTTTATTAGGGAAAAGGTGGTGTTCTGGAGAGAACAAGCTTGCCCATTAATGTAAATGGGGCTTTTAACCCCTTCAAAGATAGAAGCCTCCATTGCAACAATGGGGATGTTTTTTTCCACATGGTGGTGTTGGTTTGCTTCAGAATTGCTACACTTTCCACAGCCTCCCGTCTTTAACCGTTTGAGTGGCAAAGAGGTAGTTATGCGGTGACACCTCTCTGGCACTCATTGGATTAACAATGAGAAATGTTGAGTGCCAGAGGGGTACAGAACACACCGCTTGAGCACCTCTGTTACTGCTGTTTTTGGTAACTTTTTTTTTTTTTTTTTTCCCCTCATGCTAAGACTTGCTTATTTTGTATATTTAGGTGTCTGTAGATGGAAGATCAAACCCCGTTTCTCTGCTGCAGATGGCTTCCCACAGCGGATTTTGTGTCTTGGTTCGTTTGCCACAGTTGGCCAGCTCTGCTTGCACCCTCCCAAAGACTTTCCTCAACCTTCTGGCAAAGAGCAGTATTCTGAAGGTTGGAGTGGGATGCTGGGAAGACTCTTCCAAATTACTGAGTGACTATGGGCTATCTGTGAAAGGGATTGTAGATATCCGGTACCTGGCCATGAGACAGAGGTATGCATATTAACAAGGATTTCTCTAGATTAGACCTACCTTTACCTATTTATGTGCTACATTAAATGCACAGAGTGCACAACTCTAGGATGGGCCAACCCTTTCCTAGTAATGTGACCAGGGGTGGGTTGTGGTGCATTACCAGCCCGGGGGATATTTTTTTTAAAATAAATAAATAAACTGGCCCACTAACTATTATTCCATTGTTTGTGTTTATATTAACACTTTGATTGCCAGACTTCTGTAAACCTTTGACATGCATGGGGTTAATAACTGATAATGTATACCTCCTGATACCATACAGTGGGTTAAGGGGTTAATGGATCATAATTTATGCCTCTCTTAGCAATGCTTCCATTTGGCTTAACTGAATTTAAATATAGATGATTTAAACTATTGGGTAGATTGGACCTAGATGATCTCACCTCTCCAGCCCACACTGCTGTGCATCTTGGGCTGAAATCACTCCCCAGAGCCCTGTGCAGCAGTGAAGACTGGGTCCTCTGATCGGTATTTGTTCTGCCCCCAAGGATGACTTAGCTGGCTCTTCTCTGCCTGCAATAGGTGTTCTGCTGCCTGCATGATAAGGAGGCAGAGCTAAGCTGGCGAAGTCTTCCTTGGGGGCGGGACAGATACAGATCAGAGGACACAATCTTCTGTGGTGAGTGATCTCGCATACACAAAAATGTGGGCTGAGAGGTGAGATAATCTGATCTCCTCACTGGTCCAGGACTGGGTGGCCCACCATGGATGCCCAATGCCCCGATGAGACAATCCATCCATGTGTGTGACACTGCTCTAAAAGCTGTCACCGTTCGTTCTGTTCTAGACAAAGGGCCTTGTACACAAAATAAAAGTTGGGTAATTCTGGAGCAAACCAACTGGCGCAACAATAATAATGGAGAAAAAATTATTGTTTTGAAATAGCTTTTAACTCCTTGAATGCTAGAGGTCTCCATTGCCTTGAGCTTCTGAAAAAAACTCTGTCTGGCTCCTAAGAATTCTTCTTGCACTATTAGTGTTCATGCAGAAATGTTCCTTTTGCTGTATACATGGCTACCATTGACCTACCTAATGGAAAAGTGTTTTTAGTTTATGGTGTTCTAAAAGATGGATTTCCAACAGTAGTACGCCACCTGCTTGCATGCCACTGGGGTATACATCTCATTGGCTTGCAATATGTTGCACACCCCACCAGCACTCGTGTTAACCCCTTAATGACCAGTGACGTGCCAGAACAGTCACTGGTGTGCCTGCGTTAAGGACTTGTGTGTGTGTGTGTGTGTGTGTGTGTGTGTGTGTGTGTGTGTGTCTTTTCTTTCTATTTATATAGTGCACACAGATTCCGCAGTGCTTTACACTCCTATTGATCTCTGTCCCCAGTGGGGCTCACAATCTAAATTCACCTATCAGTATGTTTTTGGAGTGTGGGAGGAAACCGGAGTACCCGGAGGAAACCCACGCAAACGCAGTGAGAACATACAAACTACTAGTGACTGTCCTGGTACGTCATGGTGTAAATGATGGCAACATGCCTCAGGCGTGCTGTGATCATGCTGGGGAGGCTGAAACCGACTGCTCCAAATAAAATAGTGGATTATTCATATAAACGTGGTATCAAAAGAAAGCCCTACTTGTGCTTAAAAAAACAAAAACAAAAAAAAAACCTCATTTGCTTGGGTGTTCTAAAACAATTAGCTAGAAGATATGGTTAAACAAAGACCTACTCAAAAAGTTAAAAAATTGCTCTGGTCTTTAATTGCAAACCACCCCTGATCCGCCTGCTCCTTAAGGGGTTAAAGGAAATCTAATATCCCTCAACAGGAAATTTTAATGCAGTCCACAGCTGTAGTTTGAATGTTCTACTGTAGTGGAAACATATGGTCCTGCTGCCAAAGTAAAACATGGTTGGAGATCAGGTGTAACATAAGATATTTGTTCACATTTCCTGCCTTACATAACCATTCATGGAACATTAGGATGCTTGGGTCATTCATAAGGCTAAGGGCCCTTACGTTCAAAAGGAAAGTGTAGCAATTCTAGGGCAACATGAATTTCTCAAAATTAATTTTGTATTTAACCCTTTGAGTACCAGAAGGGTATCCAATGCACTGCGACGCATTAGATACCTCTCTGGCAGTCCAAGGGATAAATGATATGAATGCTAGAGAGGTCTTCAGTACATTGCTTCACAATGTGTCAGAGACCACTAGTACTCTAGGGGTTAAAATCCCCATTTAAATGAAATCTTTTCTTACCTGTGGTATAGTTGGTTTGCTGCAGAATTACTACACTTTTCTTTGGAAACTGCTACCTAAGTGACTGGCTGGTCGGCTTGTGTTCATGTGAGATTTCCCTTTTAATTCTGTGCTGAGAACTAGTTTTACCATTTGTTTCTATGTAGATGTTCTAGTGTTAGCCCAGACAACCCCCAGATAAGCTGGTTTTTGGAATCTCCTCAGTTGAGCACTGGACGTCACTAGCACAGGTTTATCTTGCAGAGTAACTAAGCTACTGATAGAGCAACATGTGCTGCTTTTTTTTCTCCTCGAGAGGCACCAGTCCACTTTATTCAGTAATGGTGTATTATTCTGCTGATGGCCTGTAATGTCATATTTGTTCAGTAGGGGACACCATGACCATGAAGTGCAGGGCACTCCAACCATTAACCCTTTGAGTGTCAGAGTGGTACGGAATGCATTGCAAAGCAATGCATTCTGTACCACTCTGGCATTCAAAGGGTTAACTGAATGTAGTAACTCTTGCCTTTCCTCCTCCCCACTTCATTCCTATCATTCTAACCTCCTCAGTTTTTTTTGACTGGGTACTTAAAATGATAGACTGAGGGGGAGCAGTAGATATATCTTGTCTAGATTTCAGTAAGGTATTTGTTTCTCATGGAAGACTCATTAATAAATTGCAATGTTTGGGTCTGAATGTATTAATAGTTACTTTGATAAGGCAATGGCTGAGTGACAGGCGACAGAGGGGAATGTTACAGGTGGGGTACCCCGAGGGTTTGTAGTGAAGCCCATTCTGTTTAATATTATTATTATTAGGATTATTGCAAAAGGTCTTCAAGGTAAGATATGCCTTCTTACAGATGATACAAAGATCTGCAATAGGGTAGACATTCCAGGGGGAATAAGACAAATGATTTGGGTAAATTAGAAGAATGGACAAGAGTGTGGCAGCTGCAGTTTAATGTTGATAAATGTAAAAAAAATGCACTTGAGACATAAAAATCCAAAGGAAAAATATAGTAATAAGGGTAGTTGCTGTTGGAGACAACAGAGAAAAGGGACTTAAGGGGTTAAGTCATCAGAAATAATTACTCCTAACGACCCATGATGTACATGTACGTCACGAGTGGATGTCCCCAAAGGATGTACATGTATATCATGGAATTCCAGGTCCCCGCATGGCTGCACGTCATTTGGGGAGTCCGTAATCTGTGGAGCAGAAAAAAAAAATGTTCCGTGGGTGTTAAGTGACGGCTGGGTGCGTGCACGGCCGGTCGTTAAGGGGCTAAAGGTACACAGGCAATGTAATAAAGCAGCGGGGAATGCAAGCAGAGTGCTGGGTTGTATAGCTAGGGGCGTTAGTAGCAGAAAAAGGGAAGTGGTCATGTCACTCTACAGATCTCTAGTTAGACCTCCCCTATAGTATTGTGTACAGTACTGGAGACCCCATCTCCAGAAGGATATAGATACTCTACAGGGAATTCAGAGAAGGGCTAGTAAAATGGTGACTGGTTTACAGGGAAAGAAATATCAGGATAGACTAAAGGATCTGAACATGTATAGCTTAGAGGAGAGAAGAGAGAATATGATAGAAACATTCAAATACATGAAGGGATTCAACAAAGTGCAGGAGGGAAGTACATGTAAAAGGAGTAAAAATGTTAGGACAAGAGGCCATAGTCTAAAACTAGAGGGACGCAGGTTTAGATATAGTGTAGGAAGGTTTGACATCACTAAGTTGTATAGCCTACCAGCAGAAGAGGTAGACATTAATACAGTGACAAAATTTAAAGGGATAGTAATACTTCAAATTAATTTTAATTAACCGTGTCGCCCTTAAAAATCCAAATTCAATGAGCCCTGCAGAATCTCTCAAACCTGTATGGTTTGAGAGAGAGCCACTTTCAAAGTTCCCTCTCCCCTGATGTCAGCGTTCTAGTTGACTGCAGGGGAATCCGGTTCCTGAACAAGCAGCAGGTGTGCAGCAGAGCTGAGATCGCATTATAAAAACAGAAATCCTTCACTGAAACGGTCTTCTAAGTGTGCTTGCAGAAAGCACATGTAGAAGACAGTTTCAGTGAAGGATTTCTGTTTCTATAACGCGATCTCAGCGTTACAGAAATAGAAATCCTAAACTGGAACAGACTACAAAGAGTTCTTAGTTTGGACGATGAGATAGCTCAGTGGTAAATTCCTTGACTGTGGAGTCTGTTCAAACTTCAAGGTTGTAGGTTCGAATCCTGGCAGGGTCAACCCAGCGCTTCATCCTTCCGAGGTCGATAAAATGAGTCCCATTGATTGGGTAATATCTATTATTTCAGTTGCCGATTTGGTTAGTTCCGAAAGCGTGCGCTTAAAGTGCTTTGAGTCCCACTGTAAGAAAGGCACTATATAAATACTAATTATTATTATAGTTTATTATGATTTCAGTAATATGATCACGGCTCTGCTGAAGATCCTCAGACGGTCCCGGGACCGGATTCCCCTGCAGTCAGCTTGAGCGCTGACGTCCGGTAAAGGAAGGGGAGGGGGGGGAACTTTGGTTCCAAATCTCTCTCAAACCATAAAGGTTTGAGAAATGGGACTTGGGGTATTTAGTTTAACTTTTTACCCCCTGCAAGACTAGCTTTAGTAGTTTTACGGCAATACTATCCTTTGCATCAATTATGGGGCAATGGATTTTTGACCACACTGGGATTCCAAGCCTGTTGTGTTTGGGTTTTTTAATCAATACATTGGTAGTGATCTTAAAGTTGAATTGAATTTATTTTCCTTTGTTTAGGAGGGACGTTTTCCAGAATGCCTTGAGCCTGAAGTCTCTCTCTGAGACTATTTTATCTTTCCCTTTGGATAAATCTTTTCAGCTTCGATGTAGTAACTGGGATGCAGATGAATTCACTCATGATCAGGTGGGGATCTTCTCAGATTGACTTCATACTTGTAAATTCCTGCATAGAAGCACGTTTTTCCCCTTTTTATCTGATTTTTACATTTCATCATATAAACAAACAAGTTTCGAATTTATCAAATGTGTTACAATGAGTATTTATATGGCTGCTAAAGTGGAACTGTCACCTTGATTCAAGTTTGCATGTTTGAAAACCTCATTGAAAGGGATAATAATGTTTCATAACAAAAGCAGCTCCAATTAATCTTCATAGTATTTGGGCCATGGAGAGTGTTATTTCAATTCTGTCAGAGTTGTAGTTCGAGTGATTGAATGATAAAATATCTCCCTCCCACCCCTTTTACTGATGTAACACTGCTCACCTCAGAACAGAAAGGTGGTGTCCAAGTGGATTGCAGAGAGGGACAATCCTCAATTAACATGAGGGGAAAAACCTTTCAGCGGGGGCAGGGCTTTCATTGTTCTCACAGTAAGAAGATTGTCCCTTGCTGTGAGCTGTCTGGTCTGTGGACCAGATTCCACATCTGAGGGGAGGTGGCTTACACTAGGTAAAAGGGGAGGGAGGGGGATACTTTTTCAATTACTCTTAAACTACAGCTCTGACAGTATTGAAATAACACACTCTGTGACTCAAATACTATGAAGATTAATTGGATCTGCTTTTTGGTGAAACATTACTATCCCTTTAAAAACTGCCTGTGTCATGTTAGCCAAAAGACCAGCAAATGTACAGTTTTCTGTATGCAGATTGCGGTACCAGTGACATTTCATATGCTAAATGACACTTTCAGTGAAGTTTTCATATTATAATTAAGTTCTGTGCTGCACCAGGAGATGCTCATTTTTTCCAGAAATAAGTGAATATTTTCTAAGCTATACATTTGTTGGATGTCTGCCTCAATTGGTACCCCAAAATCAATCTTTAGTGGTGTCATGTCCAGGGAGGCGGAGGCCTGCAGTGAAAGGTGATTTGGAGGCCTGAAACACACTGCATACAATAGGGTCCAAGTTTCCACAAATCTTGTTAGGTGAATAAACCTCTTAACTGTGCACACGTCCCAGTGTATCATTCACCTCCAATTGCCATAATAGTAATTCTGCCAACAGCTGGCAGACGATTTTGCAGTAATATCTTTGCAGTGTATTTTTGGGATCTTTTGTACTCCCTGCACAACAGTCTCTGTTAGCCACCCTTCGTCAGGTGCACATTGAGTAGTGCAGCAAAGAGATTGCAGTCTAAATCTGTTTGCTGAACTGCTGTCCTGAAATAGCCATGTCTGACTCCATGGATAAATCAACTGCTAATTAGATTCATTTTGATAAACCAATCCACACACAAGTGAGTCATGGGGACCTGTAGGATTGTCTTCCCACACTAAGGTCAGGAAGGGCATATTTATTATAACCTGTTGCTGTTCTTTTAACCCATTAAAATCAAAGATGCGCACCACACATCCATTGCGCACCACTCTAATCGTTAGAGTTAAGCTGTCTGCAATGGGTTCCTCAATATTTTCTTCACTCTGTATATCCTACAGGTGAGGCTGTTGTCTTACTGCTCTCGTTGGGAGGCTGTGCTGTGGCAGTATTCTCAGCTATATGATACAGTATGTGGTATTTTTCAGGTTTTGTATGCTGCCAGGGATGCCCAGGTGTCTGTTGCCCTTTTCCTGCACCTTCTAGGGTTCTACTCCTCCCCAGACATGCCCTGCTCCTGGGAATCACTTCTGGCAAAATGCCAGGGGCTTGTAGATGTTCCCTTTAAAGCAAAAGGTACTGGTCTTCTGAATGGGGACGTGAACGGAGGATCTCGGCAGAGGAAAGAAAGGGCCATTGAGCAGCCAGCTCAGAATTCTCCAGGCAAAGATCCCCGCAGAAACCGCAAGAAGCCTTTGGGCGTAGGATATTCTGCAAGGTATAGCTGATGCACATCCACCCTGGTGTCCCTCTTTCCGGATATCAAAGTGTGTGTGTGTGTGTGTGTGTGTGTGTGTGTGTGTGTGTGTGTGTGTGTGTGTGTGTGTGTGTGTCAATACCACAGCAATAAAACTCTTATTAATGTGTTTTTTTTTTTTTTTTTTTTTTTTAAATGTCCGCTTATGTGTTTATACATTTGGTCTTGCTCTTGATCATTTATTCAGTTATACAGTGAGGGATAATTAGGTCATGGACTCTTTTTAATATCTCCCCCACCACCTCTGCTCCCAGTACAATAAGTGTCTCATCTCTGGCCATTTGAGGCACTGACAGCGCTGTCCTCTGGTTCTCTCTTCCTCGCAATCATAGTGAGGAGGAGATGCAGAGAACGGTCTCCTCACAATGATCAGAGTGCCTCAAGGTGCACTGCAATAACTAACCCATGATGTGCCAGGACAATCCTCCATCCTGAACAGATGGATTTCTACGAAGGTCCTATCTTGTCGCTCATCGTCAAGGGAATAAGTACAGGTTTTTCAATTACTGTCTGATATTATTATATATTAAAAAGAATGGGATCTGTACTGGGGCCCATTCTTTTTAATATTTTTATTAGTGATATTGCAAAAGGTCTTCAAGGAAAGGTATGCCTTTTTGCAGATGATGCAAAGATCTGCAATAGGGTAGACATTCCAGGGGGAAAAAGCCAAATGGTGAATGATTTAGGTAAATTAGAAGAATGGTCAAGAGTGTGGCAGATGCACTTTAACGTTGATAAATATAAAATAATGCACTTGGGACATAAAAATCCAAAGGAAAAATATACTATTAAGGGTACTGTGCTGTCAGAGACAACAGAGGAAAGGGATTTGGGAGTAATTATTTCTAATGACTTAAAGGTAAGCAGGCAATGTAATAAAGCGATGGGGAATGCAAGCAGGGCACTGGGTTGTATAGCTAGGGGCATTAGTAGCAGAAAAAGGGAAGTAGTCATGCCACTGTACAGATCTCTAGTTAGACCTCACCTAGAATATTGTGTACAGTACTGGAGACCCCATCTCCAGAAGGATATTGATACTCTAGAGAAAATTCAAAGAAGGGCTACTAAAATGGTGACTGGTCTACAGGAAAAGAAATATCAGGATAGACTAAAGGATCTGAATATGTATAGCTTGGAGGAGAGAAGAGAGAGAGGGGATATGATAGAAACATTCAAATACATGAAGGGATTCAACAAAGTACAGGATGGAAGTATATTTCAAAAGAGTAAAAACGTTAGGACAAGAGGCCATAGTCTAAAACTAGAGGGACACAGGTTTAGATGTAATGTAAGAAAGTTTTACTTCACTGAGAGGGTAGTAGACAAGTGGAATAGCCTACCAGCAGAAGTGGTAGATGTCAATACAGTGACAGAATTTAAGCATGCATGGGATAGGCGTAAGGCTGTCCTTAACGTAAGAAAAGACCAAGGACCAAAAAAGGTTTGAGGTTTTTTTTTTTTTTTTTTTTTTTACACAGTAGGAAATTGGGCAGACTAGATGGGCCGAATGGTTCTTATCTGCCGTCAAATTCTATGTTTCTATGATTGATACGGCTGTGCACAAGAAATTTTATAAATATAACCCTAGGTCCTTAGATCAGGACCAGGCAACCAGAGCACCCCAGTTTAAAACTACAATTCCCATCATTCCCAGCCAGTTGCTGGCTGGAAATGTTGAGAAAAGCTGGGGTCCATATAGTCCTGTAAGGTTGGAGGGGCTTCAGATTAACCACTACCCCTAGATGCTAGAGGTGTCTGGGCACATTGGTAAGATGAGATGTCCACCCTTTGCTGTAATAGATTATATGTCTGTGGATATACAGAATACTCTCTGGCACACTTTATATTCAGATTGTTATTACTAGTGTGACTGGGATATATTAATGCTGTGTTTTTCTATTGCCTGCAGGAAATCGCCTCTGTACGATAACTGCTTTCTCCATGCCCCTGATGGACAGCCCTTGTGTACATGTGATAGGAAGAAAGCTCAGTGGTACCTGGACAAAGGCATTGGAGGTGAGTAGTGTAAGGACTGCGTTATGCTAGCACATCAGAATATTAAACCTCTGACCAGAAGGACAAAGTGTTAAGCATTTTAAGTAGACTAACAAGGGTGTGCTACAATAATCTATCCACTCGCCATCATGCAGCAGTTGTAATCCAACTGCTGGAAAGTTACAGCAGTTGAATTACCCCAATTGGTGTGATCTGGGTTGCTCCTACTTTTTATTGTTTTGTACACTCATCTCTCCTAACCTCTGCTTGCTTCCCCCCTTCCCTTTGCTTCAGACCTGGTGAGCTCTGTTCCTTTCATTGTGAAGTTGCGGTTTGAGCCATCCGGCCGTCCAGAATCCAGTGTGGACTATTATCTGACTGTGAAAGAGAACATCTGTGTAGTTTGTGGCAAGAGGGAATCTTATATACGGTGAGTGTACAGTGCAGATCGCAGTACTAACTACTAATACTGCTCACTGCCACATCTTTACCCAGTTACTCGGGGACCATTCCTTTCACTGCAACACCTATAGTAAGACATTTTATAAAAAGAGGGGCTATATGCACTCCTGTTTCCACAAAAGTTAACACTTTGAGTGCCAGAGAAGTACCCAGTGCATTGTGTTGCAATGCATTGGATAACGTTCAGGCACTCAAAAGGTTAAGGCTTCAGTCATCATTACATGTGAATCACTGGCTGCATGCATGGGTCTAAAGCCCGCTAGCAATTAACGGGTTAAAGCATTAATTACAGTTATAACTTATTACACGGGATAGAGCAATCTTTGAAATGCCCCTTTCCCATTTACCACATATTGTCATGTTGGGAGGGAGAGCAGTGGGAATGGGTGTTGGTTTCAGGTCAACGTAATAAAAATGTTATACACACATCCTCAACATAGAAACATAGCACGTTGACAGTGGCACTCACTAAACTGAAATACCTACATACAAACAATAGCTGCATGTCCCATAAAAAACATGAAATAGAGATAATCAGATATACTTAGCCTGGGTTGCTCCTGGATTCATAAGAGACAGCACACTGAAACAGCAACAGTATCAAAAAAACAAACAAGTTACTGCATCCATGCACCATCCACAAAAAAAACCCTTTTGGTTTTTGTTTAATAAACCATTTTATAGTCACTGCAAAGTACTCCATGGGGGGGAATACCCACTATGTATAAATGGGGCTATTAACCCCATGAATCCTAGAGAGGTCTCCAAAGCATCGAGGAAATGCATTGAAGTCCGCTGTACATACCTGGTAACTTTCAAAATGGCAGTAATACAAACAGAGAAAACTCCGGCGCTTACGTAGACAATGTATCACAATTGAGAAAGACAGTGAAAAACAGGATATAAATCACATCAAAGTTGTAATACGAATATAAATTTATAATACCAGTTTAAATTTAAAAATGGATTCATGCCTAAGTTAAAATCCAACTCTAAAAGATTCAAAATAAATTATATCAAAACCTCAGGTGAATCCAAACTACTCTATGAAAATAAACACATTTCTAGACTTGTACATATAAAAACTTCAAAAAAAGAAAAATGGTTGACCTGGTAATTTGATTAATGTATCAGTCCCAGTGGTCTATACTGTTTCTTTAAACGGCTCAGGAATTCTCAGTTCTGCGCAGTAACTTCTAACGTTGATGTTCTGACTTCTTCAAGATATGTAAAATAAAATCAGTAGAAACAAAGGCAGTCGTCAGTAATGTTATCCACTAGCAAATGGAAATATTATAATAGCCTCTCACATGTAAGACTCTTGCAGTCCTCTGAGTTTCTAATCCAAAATGGTTCACTGCTCTGCCGATTCCAGTCCTTATCTTTGTGTTCTTCTCCACAGGCGCTAGCACTGTTGAATCAGTAGCTGGTATTCCTCGAGTGGAGGGGCATAGGTATTAATGTTATAAATATACAGTAACCCCTTGCCCACATCTACTCTTACACATAAGACTCCAAGGACTTGTACGGTCGGACAGCTCCTTCTATCACAGGACTCAGTGTTGGTAATGAAAGGGTTAACCAATATATTCATAACTTTCAAAATGGGCTGACCCTGAGATCTTAGAAATATTAACCCTTTCAGTGGCATTGTGTACTCCTGGCACTGAAAGGGTTAACCTTTAAAGAACTCCAGAATGCAGGTTCTAGGAAATATGTCCCTGTTAACCCTGAGTTGCTTCAGTCAATGCACAATGAACCTTTAACATGTTACAGCTTAGAGATACCACTACTAGAACACACAGTAGACAAGCAGGCTTTGTTCCCCTGCATTTTTGGGGTAGAAATGGCTCCAGTTTAGACACTAAATAAGCAGCCAGTTGGTGCAGATCAGATAAATGGTAATACTGGTCTCTCCCAGGTATGCCACTCTTGCAATGAATAGTTTAAAAGGCCTGTTTAAAGGGGAACTACCACCCTGCAATTAGTTCACATTATTAAATTCTTCATCTGGTGACTAGCTGCTTTGTAGCGCTAGTCGCCAGAAATATTACCCGGTTTACATGATATTCCACTTTTTTGGAGGCTCACAGTAGCAGGAAGCACGGACATCTCGTCATAGTGACGTCAGTGCGCCTGCGCTGTCAGTCCCTTTTGGAGCCAATTGCAGGGTGGTAGTTCCCCTTTGCTTTGTTGTTTGTTTTTTTTTTTTTTTGTATTTCTTTTTGTCACCGGTTGGTTTGCACATCTTGCTTAATAAGGTCCTATTTTCACTGTGCGGTTTTGCAGGAAGAATATTGTGCCCCACGAGTACCGGCGCCACTTTCCTATCCAGATGAAGGATCACAATTCTCATGATGTACTTCTGCTCTGCACTGAGTGCCATGCTGTGTCTAATTACTATGATACCAGCTTAAAGCAACAGCTGGCTGAGGAGTTCAATGCCCCCATTGGCTGTGAGGAAGGGGTGCGTCTGTTGGAAGATCCTGTACGCCGGCAGGTGCGCTCTGCGGCCAGGGCTCTCCTCAATGCTGCCAAAATACCAGACTTGCGCAAGGAGGAGCTTCTATCTGAGATCCGAGCATTTTATTGCACTGAGGACATCGCCGAAGAGAGACTGCAAGAAGCTGCTAACTTGGAAACTAGGTGAGGACTTGGGTTGGAGTTGTGTAATATTCGGCTATAGCAGGAGGGGGCGCACTCAAGACTGTACATTAACCAGGGAATGCTGGCAAGGCCTCAGACATATTGATTCACAATTCACTGGAGTCTAACATCCAAGGGGTGAAGTAAGGGAACTTAAAATGGGCCTTATGCAGAATGCAAAAGGCAATCAATTCTGGGGGAAACCTACTGCACCGTGTGTGTGTGGGGGGATTAAAAAAAAAAATCAAAATTAAGTTTGTAACACTTGAATGATAGGTCTCCATTGTGTTGGTGACATTCAAGTGGTTAGAAGTCCCATTTAAATCGGTGGAGATGCTTATTTGCAACCCCCCCCCCCTCCTGCCCATAGTCCTCTCTTAAATTTCTACATGAAGCCCTATGTGGCCTATGACCATGGCAGCTTCTCTTGGCCACAAATCATTTAAGCTATATGATTGTTAGGCTGTTCTGGAGAAGTTCCAGGTATTGGCCTTACTGCCCCCATTTCAGGTTATGGGTGGAAATGTGGGACAGCTTCATGTGTGTGGAAGAAGTAAAGTCACATTTACAGCATCTAGTCAAACTCTCCTCCTGCCCATGTACTCGTCCTTTAGCAGAGGTGTAGCTTCTGGCAATCCTTTCCCAGGGGTGGATAAATACAAATTGTTAGGAGTGGGATACATGGGATTTTTCCACCCCTGCCTGCCTGAATCTGCATCATAAGGCATAAGCCATATTTGTTCATGAAGCAGATCCTGAGACTTGTGTATTAAAACAGTGTGATTCTGGAGCAAGCCAACGCCAACATATGAGACAAGCTTTCCTAAAATTAACATTGATTAAAATGCGTTAGAGACGTCTCTATCATTCACGTTGTGTTAAAGTGATAGTAATGTTTCACAAAAAAAGCAGTTCTGATTAGTTTTCATAGTATTTAGGCCCTGGAGACAGTCATTTCAATACTGTCAGAGTTGTAGTTCAAGAGTAATTGAATGATAAAGTGTCCCCCTCTCACCCCTTTTATCTAGTGTAAGCACCTCCCCTCAGATGTTGAATCTGGTCTATTGACCAGACAGGTTGCAGCAAGGGACAATCTTCTTACTGTGAGTATTAGGAAAACACTGCCCCCGTTGACAGGTTTTTCCTTATGATCACTGAAGATTTTCCGTCTCTGCGATCCATCTGGATAGTCTTGCTGCTCTGAGGTGAGCAGTGTTATATCAGTAAAAGGGGCGGGAGGGGGATACTTTATCATTCAATTACTCTTGAACTACAACTCTGACAGTATTGAAATAGCATTCTCCAAGACCCCAATACTATTAAGCTGCTTTTTTGTGAAACATTACTATCCCTTTAAACCCCATTTAAATCAGTGAATATGTATTTGTTTCCTGTGGCACTGTCAGTTTGCTCCTGAATTTGCACCTCTTTCTTAGTACATCCGCTTCTCTATTCTGCTTATTCCTATGTATCATGAGACCTCAAAGCTTTATAAAAAGTAGAATACTAAGCAGATCCGCCACGCTCCTGTGTGCTGTGATCAGTCCCATTGCTTGGTAATCAGAAGCAGAGGACCTACTTGTGTGTCTGAGGCTTTTATATGGAGGATACTTGTAGAACTGAAGGAGCCACCTCTATGTATGTAAACAGATGCAGTTGGAGCGAGGGAGACTGATTTAGTTAGGAAGTAGTATCATAAGGAACAAATCTTCTCAATGATTTTAAATGGGGCTTTTAAGCCCTTGGCTACTAGAGAAAGATGAGTTGGAGACCACTAGCATTCAATACCTCCTTTTTCTATTTCATGATTACTTAGATAGGAACCAGTTTCTTATTTCTGTAATAACTAGTTGAACAGCCCATTACACAGGCCACAGAGCCTCTGGCAGCCGGTCGCGGGGCAGTCACACGCAATGGAGACTGCCCGCGCCTCGGCTGATACAGAGCCTCTGGCAGCCGGTCGCGGGGCAGTCACACGCAATGGAGACTGCCCGCGCCTCGGCTGATACAGAGCCTCTGGTAGCCGGTCGCGGGGCAGTCACACGCAATGGAGACTGCCCGCGCCTCGGCTGATACAGAGCCTCTGGTAGCCGGTCGCGGGGCAGTCACACGCAATGGAGACTGCCCGCGCCTCGGCTGATACAGAGCCTCTGGTAGCCGGTCGCGGGGCAGTCACACGCAATGGAGACTGCCCGCGCCTCGGCTGATACAGAGCCTCTGGTAGCCGGTCGCGGGGCAGTCACACGCAATGGAGACTGCCCGCGCCTCGGCTGATACAGAGCCTCTGGCAGCCGGTCGCGGGGCAGTCACACGCAATGGAGACTGCCCGCGCCTCGGCTGATACAGAGCCTCTGGCAGCCGGTCGCGGGGCAGTCACACGCAATGGAGACTGCCCGCGCCTCGGCTGATACAGAGCCTCTGGTAGCCGGTTGCGGGGCAGTCACACGCAGTGGAGACTGCCCGCGCCTCAGCTGATACAGAGCTGGACGCTCCTTCGGAGCGCCCTGCTCTGTATCAGCCGCGGCGCGGGCAGTCTCCACTGCGCATGACTGCCGCACGCGCAGCAGTGTCTACTGCGCATGTCGGGCGTTACACACAACTTGGCGAATTATTATATAGGATTGTCCTTTTAAGCCTGGTGAAGCCCAAATGGAAGGTTGAGCCTCATGGCACCCCGTACATGGGGGTAGACCACTTCCTCAGAGTTAGTCAGTTGTTGGACTTCCAGCTACTGGGCTAAAACTCTCATCACCAACCAGCCAGTGGCTGAAAGTCCAAAGATTGAGTAACCCTGCGTGTGTGATATCATCTAAAAACAAAACCTCAATGTTTCTCAAAGATCTATAATGTTTTGTTGTTGTAGGATTTTCAATGAGACCTACACACCACATGGACTTAAAGTTGTTCAGAATTTCTCCAAAGGTGGTCTGAAATCCCTAATGGAGCTTGAGAGACGTTGGCGACAGCATTTCCTTGATACAATGCAGCCCAAATATCTCCCACAGCAGTGGTCTGTGGATCACAACCACAGCAAGTTGATCAAGAAGTACGGTGATGACCTGCCTGTTGAACTCTGCTAGGACCTCCGTGACATTGCATCTGGTGCTTGGATTTATTAAGGGTTTTTGGAATGTGGATGATGTAACTTAAATTGTTTTTTTTTACCAGAACAGTTTAGGCAAATTTTTTAAATCCAGTTTTGCTGGATAAAGTATTACTTAACATTTTAACTTTGTCCTGTAATTTAAGATATATTTATGTTCTGCTAGTACTGTTTTGGCATACAGTGGACATCTTGTGGTACCCGAGGACCACTTTTTACTTTAATGACACTAAGAATCAGATTGCACTTCTCATTGTTGCATTCAGCTATTTCAGCTTTGTAAAATGGTGCAGAGCCCCTTACTCTGTCACATATCCTTATAATTGCTAGAGGGGTGTTTAAGGCATTATTTAGCAATACTCAACAACTCTCTGGCATCTGAAGGGATCTAAAGGCAAGACTCTGTACCATATCTTTCAGTAGATGGGAGCATTGAGCATGCACCCAAGTAGATACACATGGAGCCTTATGCAGGAAGCAAAAGGTGACCAAACCAACTACACGCTAGGGTGCGGCTATCCAGGTTCAGTCCACAAGGGCCCCCATCAGGCCAGGATGTAAGAATTTCCCTGATTAAGCACAGGTGGACCAATCAGAATGAGTGAGCCACCGATTAACTCACCTGTGCTTAATCAGGCAATTCCTTACATCCTGGCCTGATGGTGGCCCTTGAGGACCGAACGTGGACAGTGCTGTTCTAGGGGATAATAAAAAAAAAAATTCCACTTTGATTTAATTGAGACTTAACTCCTTGAGTGCTTTGCAACGTGTTGTTGATTTCTCTAGCATCCAGGGAGTTAAACACACACTTTTAATCAGTGGGATTATTTTTTTAATTCCCTTTCTCCTCTATAGGGGACAGTTGGTATGCTCCAGAATTACTAATATTTTGCTTTCTGCAAAAGGCCAGTTGTGTACAGTTCATGAATTCTTGATCATTTGAACTTTTTTTTTTTTACTGGATATTCTCCCAAGTGACTAATTTATACTTATTTATATTTTTTCTGTGGAGAAATCTAATTGTGATTCAGATATGTTCTTAATGGTCCATACATATGCTTAAAGGTTTAAAATGGAAACCTCATTAATTGCTATTTATTTTGAATAAAAAAAGTGCTTATGATTTGTGGCTTTGTTTGCCTGCATATACAGCTGTAACATTAGAGCATCCCTTAAAGGAGCATTGAATGTTTTTTTTTCATTACATGAAAAAAAAATAGGGTGTTTTCTGTTGAATAAACAGTGGTTGGTTAGTACCACTGCTTGGAGATTGTTTTATCAAAAGTTAATACAGCTCAGACCTTTTCAACAACTCCAACTGGTGTTTAACCCCTTAAGGATGTGCGGGTGGCATTTGACTCTTTAAGAACCCAGGACATTCCAGGATCGTCATAGCAAAACTTCCCTAAAGGACCAGTGACAGCCCCGGCACGTCATGGATTTCAGGGCTCCCCGAGCAACTGCACGTCATTTGGAGCACTGACTCGGATCAAATAAATAAATAAATGCTCCATAGTTCTTAAGGGGATAGTAATGTTTCAAAATAAAAGCAGGTCCAATTAATCTTCATAGTATTTGGGCCATGGGAAGTGTTTTTTCAATACTGTCAGAGTTGTAGTTCAAGAGTAATTGAATGATAAAGTGTCCCCTTCCCACCCCTTTTAGTGTAAGCCACCTCCACTCAGATGTGGAATCTGGTCACTTGACCAGACAATTCGCAGCAAGGAACAATAGTCTTACTGTGAGAACAATGAAAGCCCTGCCCCCATTGACAGTTTATTCAGGTTTTTTCCTTATGCTTTTGAATATTGTCCCTCTCTGCAATCCACCTGGACACACCCTGCTGCTCTGAGCTGAGCAGTGTTACATCAGTAAAAGGGACAGGAGGGGGGGATAGTTTATCATTCCAGGGGTTAGCAGCCGCGCAGGAAACCCTGAAATCCATGACTTGCCAGGACCGTCACTGGTACTTTAAGGAAGTTTTCCCATGTCTGTCTCTGAAAAATATTCTCAGTACTGAATAAATGTATGAAACGATAAACAAGATTATAGTTTGACATAACTACATTACAAAACTATATTACCAATACATTTATCCCAAGGGGTCTGAGAATAAATCTGATACCAGCATCACAATTTACTTGCTTTTTTTTAAAGCAATTTGATGCCATTCTCAGGCGGTGCTCATTAGATTTAATCCATTTAATAGTTTACACAAAGTAAATTGGTAAATAATGATGTGCATATTAACTCTTTGAGTGACAAAGGGGTACGCAACACATTGCTAATCAATGCGTTGTGTACTTCTTTGGCAATCAAATGGTTAAACTCACGGTGACACGAGTGAGCATCTGATCTACAATTTACCTAGTTAGCAATATCACTTAAAATATTGACAGGCTGGCAAATTACCTTTAAGAAATTTAAAACCGATAAAAAAGGATTTTCTGGAGGATAAAGTGTATGAGTATCTAAATCCAAACAGACATACAGTAAACTGGTCCCAATCAGAGACTGATTTATCAGATTGGGACACAGGCCATAACCAGTCAGCTAAGAAGGAAAATAAGCAGATTAATAATTGGCTATAATATATATAATATTTAAAAAAATAATAAAAATTTTATATAAGAACAGTATCAAAATCCCAGCTCCGATAAAGAATGGTTCCAACCAGGTCTGAGAGACTGCAACACATGGGAGCTGCAAGAATAGACACTTTACAAATAGTTAATGTATTGAACTTTGTCTTAAATCACTCAAATATTTCTTTATTAAAGAAAGGTTCATCTTTTTCCCCCTCACATGACACTGATATTTTTAAATGGGTTAAAGACATAACATATTATGGTAGCGAATTGCTTTACATAAATAGTTGTCTACAGGAAAACCCGAGCAAGGTTTCCCGAGAAGATCAGAATAATCTCTATTGTCCCTATAGACATCAATGACATCACAAGGAAATATATGGCCCATTCACTGAAAAATAAGAAATGTACTCAATGAATGTATCTACACACATTATCAAGATTGTCATGGAAAATGTACCTTAATTAACCCCTTAACAACCCTTGACGGTCATAGCACGTCATGGGTTGTTTTGCGTTAACGACCCATGACGTGCTATGACTGTCATGGAATTACGGGCTCCTACCGCAGCTGCACGCCGTTCGGAGAGCCTGGAACCGGAAAGGGGGGGGGGGGAGTTCTGTGGTCCTTAAGTGCCGGCCTCGTGTGCTTGCGGCCGGTCCTTAAAGGGATAGTAATACTTCAAAATTACTAATCCCTATATTAAAGTCATATTAAAAATAAATATATTGCCCCCAGTGTCCTCTCTCAAACCTTAATGGTTTGAGACATAATCGCTCCTAAATTTGCCCTCTCCCCCTTCCCCGAAGTTAGCGTTGTAGCTGACTGAAGAGAAATCCGGTCTTACGATCATCAGGCAGCTCTGCAGCAGAGCTGAGATCACATTGATTAAAAAAAAAAAAAAATCACTAAAACGGTCTTCTACGTGTGCTTGCAAACAAAGCACACGAAGACTATTTCAGTGAAAGATTTCTTTTTTTTTTATTAACGAGATCTTGGCTGTCCTGGAGAGCCACCTGAAAGTCGTACGACAGGCTTCCCTACAGTCAGCTAGAACGGGGAAGGGAGAGGGCAACTTTAGGAGCGATTATCTCTCAAACCATAAAGGTTTGAGAGATGACACTGGGGGCAATACATTTCTTTTTAATATGACTTTAATATAGGGGTTAGTAATTATTAAGTATTACTATCCCTTTAAGGGGTTAATGAGTTAGAAATACTATTGACTAAGTTAAAAGTAAAATCAATAAGTAAAAATAGGAATATGATCTCTAAAGAAATGCAGGCCTTGTAGGAACCACAGAATAACTCAGAACTTGTAATAAAACCCTCGGACAAAGGGGAAAACGTGGTTACCATGAACAGTGACTATTATATTAATGAATGTCAGAGGCAAATCTTGTTATAGGAAATTTAACTGGTGACCCTACATATCAATTCCAACTTGAAATACCATTTATACTAAACTAGTGTAAAAGCCCGAGTACGCAGGCCAAAGTGCTTCATACAGAATTACACCTCCCAGCATTCTGTGTGTTCGGGCAGTCTCTACTGCCGATGACTGCATCGGACAAACATACATCTGGCATTTTATTATTAGCGAGGATGATGTAAGGCACTAATAAATGATTTTAAAATTTTCATGGTTAAAACACTAATCATACCTAAAAACCCTAATCATACCAACTCTCTGCACTGTGTCTAATGTTCATAAAAACCTCAGTAATCCACCCAGTAGATCAATTATCTCTGGTATAGGAAGTCTCTGAGGTCAGTATTATCTATTTATACAAAATACTTAGAACATCTGTATGTAGTCTACCTTCATATGAGATTCTGTGGATGCCATTAAACGACTGGAGGGCATCCCTTTAGAACCAACACATTACTTGACAAGTCTGTATGTTGAGTCACTGTAAACCAGTATTTTTTATGCTCTAGGTACTAAAGCATTAGATCACTTTTTGAAAAGCAGAGGTACTCCGTTTTAAGGACATAACCAGCTTCTAATCGCCTCCTAAAATTCTGTTCTCACACATAACAATTTTGTCTTTGATAACCAGTACTACCATCAAATACATGGCACTGCCATGGGTTGTACTTGTGCCCCTAGCTACATCAACTTATATCTAGGATAGCGAGAGCATACCACAATTTTTGTAGAGTAAATAGAAATATATACAAAACATATGTTTATGGATATGCTTCATCGATTACATTATGTTGAGCTGGACTGGTCCATTGGATCTGTTTAATGATTTTGTGTTGAGAAATTAAAGAACCATATCAACCGAAGAGCAATTATTGAAATTAATACGAATAAAATTTAATTTCTTGATATATTCATTTGTAGAAGTGAGGAGGGACAAAAAGAGAACTGTGTGTCTCAAAGAAAATACCACCAATACACTATTGCAAGCACAAAGTGATCATCTCTTTCCTCCGAAAAGGGGCATTCAAGTGGAATAGTTTTTTAGGATATGAAGATTATGCAGCACTCCTCTTGAATTTAAATCTGAGGCTAAAAAATTACAAATGAGATTCCTTGAAAGAGGATAATAGCAGAAAGAAACTCAAAAAGGCCAGTCACAGGGCTGTTTTGGCAAATAGAGCTCAAATGCTAAATCTCCCACCGAAAAACAACACTAAGGAAATAAGACTCATTGGGATGTATAATTCACACCATAATTGTATTAAAATCGATTAAGCAAACATCCTAAGGCAAGATGAAGATCTGGCAGAAGTACTAAATATACACCCCACTCTTGTGTTTAAAGGGATAGTAGTACTTAATATGTAAAAAAAAAAAAAAAAATTAAATATAAATTATATATATCTATATAGTAGCATTTATCTCCTAGAGTTCAACCAGGGTACACCCACTGTTGAAAGGTGTTTTATTTGAAAGTTATTACAGCTCAAACTTGATGTTTTAGGTGCAGTATCACAATGGCCTAAAATTTTACAGTGGTGCTGTTGCCACACCACCCTATGGAGACTTAGTCAATTGACAAGAGCTGTCCATAGGATGGTGTAGCAACAACACTGCTGCACAGTTTCAGGCCATTGTGATATGGCACTTTAAATGTTTGAGCTGTAATAACTTTTGAATAAAACACCTCTCAGTACTGGAAGTATCATTATTTTACTCAGGGGGATAACACTAAAACATATTTGTTTACATTTTAAGTATTACCAACACTTTAAACGATGTAAGTAGCTAAATAATATTTTGGTCCACAGTCACTTTAAATGCTCAAGAAAAACAACATGGGTGTAGTCACCAATAAAAAGAAACTACGCTTGTGGCACTTGTCTTGAGTGCAATTTCATTAGTAAAAAGGTGGTTTTTACAAATCATGACAGAATGAGATAATATGCTTTATTACAATTTATCAACTATAAAACCACTGGAGTTATCTAGTTACTTGAATTTGTCTGTGGTATATGTAGGCAAAACCAAAAGACCATTTCTCCACAAGATACTTGAACATGTTGGTGACATAATGAAATTTAAAGGAGTTCAGAGCCTTCAACCTTCATCAAGAAAAGGTTATGTTGACCATAAACTACTATGTAATGAAGCAAGATGGATTTATTGACTAGGTATGAAAAGCCCCAGAGGCCTAAACAGATGTGCTGTCCAAGCTCTTCTTTTGAAGAAGGACAAAGATACGGACAATGCTGGTGATGTCTGATTGCTTCATAATCTTCATATCCTCAAATACCATTCCACTTGAAATGCCCCTTTTCAGAGGTAAGAGATGATCACTTTGTATTTGCAATAGGGTGTTAGTGGCAGTTTCTTTGAGAAACACAGTTTTCTCTTTTTATCCCTCCTGACTTCTATAAATCAATATATCAAGAAATTACATTTTGTCCTTGTTAATTTCACTAGTTACTCTTAGGCTGATATGGTTCTTGTTTTTTTCTCAACACAAATCATTAAATAGATCCATTGCGCAGGTCCAGATCAACATATCTTCTATCAAGCCTATCCACAGACTTATAGGTTTTGTAGATATTTCTATTTCCTATACAAAATTTGTGATATGTTCTCAAGAACGACTCGTGTCAGTGCCATGGATTTGATGGTAGTACTGGTTATCAAAGACAAAATTGTTATGTGTTCAATGTAAGGAAGCGATTAGAAACTGGTTATGTCCTTCAAATTGAGTACCTCTGGTCAGGGCTGGATTTACATCTCAGGAGCCTGTAGGCACAGAATTCTGAAGCGCATCCCCCCCATTTGCCAACCCTACTGGACACCTCCACAATGCTCATCAGCTCCATATTGCCTCCATCAGCTCCACATTGCCCCTCACATTGCCCCCCATCAGCTCCAACTTGCCCCCATCATCTCTATATTGCCCTCACATTGCCCCCATCATGTCCATATTACCCCTCACATTGCCCCCATCATCTCAATATTGCCCCTCACATTGACCTCATCATCTCCATATTGCCCCTCACATTGCCCCCATCATCTAAATATCGCCCCTCACATTGCCCCCATCACGTCCATATCCTCTCACGTTGCCCCATCATCTCAATATTGCCCCTCACATTGCCCCCATCATGTCTCTATTGCCCCATCACCTCAATATTGCCCCTCGCATTGCCCCATCATGTCCATATCCCCTCGCATTGCCCCCATCATGTCCATATCCCCTCACATTGCCCCCATCAGTTCCATATTGCCCCTCACATTGCCCCCCATCAGCTCCAACTTGCCCCCATCAGCTCCAACTGGCTGGACTGCCTTTTGGTAGGATCAGTATGATGTGCTTTAGGACATTTCCTTTCTGTGAAAGGCACTAGTGAGCTAAAAGAGATCGCACCCTGGGTAGGATACTTATCCTGTAGAGCCTCATCATTTCAAGGGTAGGCTCGTTCCTAGTTGAGCGCCTCTGATTAGCTCTTTGCAGTGTGTCTGTGTATGCCTGTTTGTGAAATGGATGACCAAAATGTCAATTTCACTCTTTCCACTCCTGTGAGTGATTGTAATTAATTTGTCATTATTACATTAAAAGAATATGAGTGCTTGGGTACAAATGTCATTTTAATACTGCAGTGGTTCTTAGTACAGAATAGGTTGAGAAGAAATGCAATAGGGAATAAAAAGGCAACACGATAAACTTTTATGTCAGTAGGTGGCACTGTAACATAACAATTATAAGGCTGAGTTCAAGGCTATTCTGGTTGATCCTCCTTTAGTAACCTGCTAATGTCATCCGAGTCTTAAGGGAATATAAAAAATATCACAAACTCCTTTGTAAATTTTTTCTGTTATCATGACACGTGACACCCAAGTTGTCGCCCACATAGGCTGCTCTTCACTAGGCACTTTGACATGCCTAGCACACTTACTGTGAGCGGTGTAACTAGGACTTACTGAGCTATGAGGCAAAATCTTAAAGGAATAGTAATGTCTATATTAAAATTCTGCACCAAGTCTTCTTTAATCTTCTTATAACATGTAGCAGTATGTTTAAAGCGAAAGTAATGTGCCCCCCCAAAAGAAATTTCCAGTTTTGTAGAAGTTAAAATATTAATTAATATGCTCCAAACCCTATCTCTCAAACCGCTATGGTTTGAGAGATATAGGGATTCAAAGTCCCCCCCCTCCCCTTCTCCTGATGTCAGCGTCTAGCTGACAGCAGGAGATCCCGGTCCGGGGACCAGCAGGCGGCTCTGCTGCAGAGCCGAAATCACGTTATTGCTAAAGAATTCATTAATTGGACAGGTGTACCTGGTTTGCAAGCACACTTTGTAGACCTTTCCAATGAATGAATTCTTTAGCAATAATGTGATTTCGGCTCTGCTGCAGACCTTCCTCTAGTCGTACGACTCGATTCTCCTGCTGTCAGCTTTACAGCTGATATCAGGAGAAGGGGAGGGAGGGGGGAACTTTG
Source organism: Rhinophrynus dorsalis (assembly GCA_037306005.1). NCBI lineage: Eukaryota > Metazoa > Chordata > Amphibia > Anura > Rhinophrynidae > Rhinophrynus > Rhinophrynus dorsalis. The sequence goes on from CM074728.1 coordinate 16,376,664, forward strand.
AATCCCCATATCTCTCAAACCACAGTGGTTTGAGAGACAGGGTTTGGAGCATATTGATTAATATTTTAACCTCTACAAAACTGGACATTTTTTGGGGGACATTGCTGTCCCTTTAAGTACATACAGTTCTGTAGTTCAAAAGACATTTAAGCTGAAAAGATCGCCCTTCCACCCCTTCTAGCCACATCACTGAATCTCTCTGTCTGGTTCAGATGGAGCGCAGTGAGGGACAATCTACAGTAAGCAAATGGAAAATCCTGCCCTCCTTCATTAAGGGAGGCAGGGTTCTCCTTATACTTACTGCATGGAGATTGTACATCACTACACCCGTCCGGTCCCACAACCGGACTGCAAATCTAAGGAGAGGAGGCCAGAAGGGGTGGGAGGGGGATCCTTTCAGCTTGAATATCTTTTGAATTACAGACCTGTAAGTACTTAAACATACCGCTATGTGTTTAAAAAAAGCTTAAAGAAGACTCGGAGAAGAACTTTAATATAGACATTACTATCCCTTTAAAGGGATAGTAATGTTTCATAATAAACGCAGCTCTAATTAATCATCATAGTATTTGGACTTTGGAGAGTGTTATTTCAATTCTGTCAGAGTTGTAGTTCAAGACTAATTCAATGACAAAGTATCCCCCTCCTGCCCATTCTACTGATGTAACACTGCTCAGCCAGATCAGAAGGGAGGTGCCCAGGTAGACTGCAGAGAGGGACAATCTTCAATTAAGATAAGGGAAAAACCTGAAAAGCTTGTCAAGGGGGGCAGGGCTTTCATTGTTCTCATAGGAAGAAGATTATCCCTTGCTGTTATCTGTCTGGTCTATGGACTGCATTCCACATCTGAGAAGAGATTGTTTACAGTAGGTAAAAGGGGCGGGAGGGGAAATTTTGCTTGTGAATATCTCTTAAACCATAAAGGTATGAGAGATAAGACTTATATCATTCTTCATGTTTTTTTAATGCCTACAAAATAAAATAAAGTTAAAACAAAGTATTACTATCACTTTAAGCTTCCCTGCCATAAAACAAAGACCTTAGGTAACGTTGTGGAACAAGTCTGAATTACGTGCCAACAGAGTCCCAATGTGCAGTGGGGACAGAGGAAAAACAAGTTGCTGTCAGCTCTCCATATGTGCTGCATTATGATTCATGACCCAAATACTGACTGTGAATCTTTTTAGCGTCAGAGGTGTGTACAAAGCATTGTTAATGAAGTAAAGGGAAGGGGCTCACTGTCAAGGTTCTTATCTTAGTGACTGACAGCGGCCATGTGTAATGATGTCAGCTTCCCCCCAGCTCAGACAGGCAACTGGTCTGATTGTAAGGTGTCACAGGATAGCAGCGCTGATGGGTCCCATTAGATGTTGTGCTCTGTCCTAACAACTCCCTCTACAAAAGCTGTAGTTGTGTCCCTGCTTACTATGTTGATTGGGGGTGGGGAATGTATTGTCCACAACCAAAGCCAGATTACTCATTAGACAGAATAGGCAACTGCCTATAGCTCCAGCCAATCCTGTGCTTGCATACCTGGGAACTCTCTGGATCTGACCCATAGACTCTAATTGTTATACTTAATTACTTGGTTTCTGAGGACAGACACTGATTCTCAGAGCTCAGTGAGTTACCTTGTAAGTCTGCCCACTTAATTTCCAATTATGATCACTCTCTGCCCTGTTCTTCCTACTCCTGCAAACCCCTCCTCTAATCCTCCCAATACCACCCACCCCAATCAAGCCCCCCTCACTTTGACACAAATCACATCATTTGGACACTCTCACCCCCAGACCTTGGTGGACTTTGGGTGGCTTGTGACAAGAAGGTTTTCAGTTATGTGTGCTGGTCACTCCTACTGTTTCATATACCTACTCCTAGCGTATCATGGCTGATTTACTTATTAGTTTCTATGCTCATTTCCTGCCCATTGTTTAACCCCTTGCCTGCTAGAGAGATCTCCTTTGCATTGTGGCTGCTAGATAGGTCTCCAGTGTGAGACCTCTCTAGCAGCCAAGGAGTTAGGGATGTTTTGTGCTTGAATGTTACAGGCTAATGGTATTTGCTTTGCTAGTCAGTAGTGGGTGGGACTAAGGGTGAGGCATGGAGGTGTGGCCATGGGTGGGACTAACAGGCCTTCCAACATTTCAATTGACCAAAGAGGGACACTTTTGTTTTAAGAAGTTGTTTGTGGGTGTGGATGGTGGGCGGGGCATTACCAAGAATATTTAGGTTATTTCATGACCTATTGACATCTTTTTATGTAGCTGAATTAAAGGGATAATAATATTTCACAAAAAGCAGCTCAAATTAATGTTCATAGTATTTGTGCAGTAGAGAGTGTTATTTCAATACTGTCAGAGTTGTAATTCAAGAGTAATTGAATGATAAAGTATCCCCCTACCTCCCCTTTTACTGATGTAACACTGCTCACCACAGAGCAGGATGGATCACAGAGAGGGACAATCTTCAGTGAGCATAAGGGATTAACTGATAAATCTGTCAAGGGGGCAGGATTTTCCTTATTCTCACAGTAAGAAGACTGTCCCTTGCTGTGAGCTGTCTGGTCCCAGGACTAGATTCCACATCTGAGGGAAGGAGACTTACACTAGGTAAAAGGGGCGGGAGGGGGACACTTTATCATTCAATTACTCTTGAACTACAACTCTGACAGTATTGAAATAACACTCTCCATGGCCCAAATACTATGAAGATTAATTGGAGCTGCTGTTTTTGTGAAACATTACTATACCTTTAATTATTTAAAATAAGACCAAAGTATGTTATTTACACAGACTACAATATAAACACATATACTGAAGCTAAAAAAAAAAACAAAACATTAACCCCTTAACCACCGGCTGCGCAGGCACGTGGCGGTCACTAAAGGACCATGGAGCTTTTTTTTTTTCGATTCCGGACTCCCCAAACAGCGTGTGGCCGCGGGGGGAGCCCGGAATTCCATGACGGTCATAGTACGTCATGGGTCGTTAACTCAGATCGACCCATGATGTACTATGACTGTCAAGGGTCGTTAAGGGGTTAATGTGAGTTTTATTGCTGTGGAGCAATGTGAAACACATATACAGACCACACAGTCTGATCTCCTAAACATAGGGACACCAGAGTGGGAAAGAGGGACAGAGGGTTTTGGGTCTAAAAGAGAGACAGTCCCACCTAAAGAGACACACGTGGAGAGTATGGACTAAGACCACCTTGCCTTTTGCATTCCTAAATCCGGCCCTGACTACACCTCTAATATCCTCAGATAACAACAACTTGAGAGCCACAGGTTGCCTGCCCTGTTATGATGAGAATGCCCATACTGGTGTGACAAACCAAGTACTGACCAACAGCCATCTCCCAGCTGTGAATAAAATCTCTGAGGGGTTGACAATATAGAACATTTTAATTACATAAAAAATGTATAACCTTATTAAAACATTTTAAAAGCACGATATGCCCTGAAAAAATATATTTTTTAAACAGATCTACAGAGGGAATAAATTATCTGCGCACTGTGCAAGCCAAACTGGCAGCAAATGTATAAATAATTAGCTAAATGCATTTTTATATTGCAGCCTGGTGACGTTATCCTTGGCTAAGTCTGCTGTAGTTTGTAATGGGCTCACTTTGCCAAGCAAGGGTTGGCAGGCTGTGCCTCATTTTGCATATATATACATCAGGGACTTGATGAGTGTACTTGTTGTCCAGTGTTCTCCACTCCTGTCTCTATTACATACCCCTCATCTAGATGTTTACTCTTGCACAGTTACAATGCTAAATTCCACTTCTCCAGATTCTGGGGGATCCCATCAGAAACTCACTGACACGATCCCTACCTAATAAAGATGGGCAACACGGGCTGTATACTCACTAGTATCAGGACTGGAGACTGGAGCGAGCTGAGTAATTGGAACAATTCAGTTTCCTGTGCACAAGGAGTTTCTGATCACAGCTTCAATTATATAACTAAACTAGCAATATTGTTATGGGAGTACCTGTGAGGTTTAACATTCTGAGCGACAGAGCGGAATCCAACACATTGCTTCACAATCTATTGGGTACCCCAATGGCACCAAAAATCCCCCAAAATGTTTTTCCAAAGCTATTTAAAAAAAACAAACAAACAAAAAACACAGATTCTCCTTTACCTACCTCTCTTAACTTCTGTGTGTGGCTGAAACAAAAGAGGAAGAGGCAGGGCAAAGAAGACAAACTGCTGAATGAAGAGGCCAGCTGTGAAGGTAACAGAGGGGGTGGCAAGAGGCGAAAGTGAGGGTGGGAGGGATCAAGGGGCAAACCGACGAAGGGGACGGGAATGTGAAAGGGAGGGGGATGCTGAAGGAAGGGGGATGTAAATCGGAGCAACGCACATGGGAGGGATCAAGAGGCAAAGAGAAACAACAGTGAAAGGGAGAAGAAGCAAAGTAGTAAATTGGAGAGCACAAGTTCATGGTGAAGGGAGAAAGCCTTGGTGAATGGGAGAGAGGACAGAAGGAGCTGGTGAAAGGGGAAGATGTAGGACACGGTGAATGGGATGGCACAAGTACTTGGAGAAGGGGAGGGAGGAAAGGCAGACTGACTTAGTGAATGGGATGGAGGAAAGGAAGAAGGAATCTGCAAATGGGATTGAGTGGCAAAAGGGAGGGAGATGGAGGCAAAGTGGCAAAAGGGAGGGAAGGGGAGGCACTGTGGTGAAAGGGAGGGAGGGGTGGCACTGTGGTGAAAGGGAGGGAGGGGTGGCACTGTGGTGAAAGGGAGGGAAGGGGAGGCACTGTGGTGAAAGGGAGGGAGGGGTGGCACTGTGGTGAAAGGGAGGGAGGGGAGGCACTGTGGTGAAAGGGAGGGAGGGGTGGCACTGTGGTGAAAGGGAGGGAAGGGAGGCACTGTGGTGAAAGGGAGGGAAGAGGAGGCACCGTGGTGAAAGGGAGGGAGGAGAAGCACTGTGGTGAAAGGGAGGGAGGGGAGGCACTGTGGTGAAAGGGAGGGAGGGGTGGCACTGTGGTGAAAGGGAGGGAAGGGAGGCACTGTGGTGAAAGGGAGGGAAGAGGAGGCACCGTGGTGAAAGGGAGGGAGGAGAAGCACTGTGGTGAAAGGGAGGGAGGGGAGGCACTGTGGTGAAAGGGAGGGAAGGGGAGGCATTGTGGTGAAAGGGAGGGAGGGGAGGCACTGTGGTGAAAGGGAGGGAAGGGGAGGCATTTTGGTGAAAGGGAGGGAGGGGAGGCACTGTGGTGAAAGGGAGGGAGGGGAAGCACTATGGTGAAAGGGAGGGAAGTGGAGGCACTGTGGTGAAAGGGAGGGAAGAGGAGGCACTGTGGTGAAAGGGAGGGCAGGCACTGTGGTGAAAGGGAGGGAGGGGAAGCACTGTGGTGAAAGGCAGGGAAGGGGAGGCACTGTGGTGAAAGGGAAGAAAGGGGAGGCACTGTGGTGAAAGGGAGGGAGGTAAGGTACTGTGGTAAAAGGCAGGGATGGGGAGGCACTGTAGTGAAAGGGAGGGAAGGGGATGCACTGTGGTGAAATGGAGGGAGGGGAGGCACTGTGGTGAAAGGGAGGGAGGGGAGGCACTGTGGTGAAATGGAGGGAAGGGGAGGCACTGTGGTGAAAGGGAGGGAAGGGGATGCACTGTGGTGAAATGGAGGGAGGGGAGGCACTGTGGTGAAATGGAGGGAAGGGGAGGCACTGTGGTGAAAGGGAGGGAAGGGAAGGCACTGTGGTGAAATGGAGGGAAGGGGAGGCACTGTGGTGAAAAGGAGGGAAGGGGATGCACTGTGGTGAAATGGAGGGAGGGGAGGCACTGTGGTGAAAGGGAGGGAGGGGAGGCACTGTGGTGAAATGGAGGAAAGGGGAGGCACTGTGGTGAAAAGGAGGGAGGGGAGGCACTGTGATGAAATGGTGGGAAGGGGAGGCACTGTGGTGAAAGGGAGGGAGGGGAGGCAAGCTGATGAGGGAGCAGGAGAACGGGAGGGTGGCGAAGTGGTGAAAGAGAGGGAGTTACTGCAGTGATGTGGCCAAGGGTGCCAAAATCACCACTTTATTGAAGACCCTGCAGAGGTTTTAACAGGAGGCAAAGTCCAGCTGTTACAAATCTTTTGGCAGTTCAGCTGTTAAAATCTTTTGAGATGCCACCTCCTCTGTACCTCTGCCCTCTCTTTGGACTGCCAGGCTGGAGTGTCCCTGTGCGCCTGTCACATGGCTGCTGCTTCTGCTTGTGGTGCCGATGAGACAGGAAAGACGGACAGTACTTCTAAAATAAGTTATGCGCTATCTATTTAAGAATGTGACATGAGAATCTTGCGCTTATATGTAGTGCAACATCCTCATGTCGCCCTTTTAAAACCGCACAACATGCTTAATGCCTTCCTCAGTATGAATGAAAGGTTTTCATGAGATATGTTGTGTCCCCATACATCTTCTTATTACAATTTATGTATGTGTCTGTATCTCTTATAAGGGATTAATAGTTTAACCTCCGGTTTGCTAGCAAAACTGAATTACTGTGTCACGAAATGATGCATGTCTAAAAAGTGTGTCACCAACATGAAAAGTTTGGAAAGCTCTGCCGTAGACCCAAATTCATTATTTTAGAAGCCATCCTCCTGGGTGGCATTGTATCAAATGCTCTTTGCAAAATTTAGATATACTACATTTATTGTGTTACTGTTATCCAGATTTCTACTTACTTCTTCATAGAAGCTCAAAAGATTTATATGGTAAGATCTATTTCTCATAAAACCATGTTGATTTTTTCTAACAATTTTAATTTTTGCTGTGTATTCCTTAATATATTCTCTTATTATCCCTCCAAGAAATTTTCCCACTATGGAAGTCAAATTTACGGGTGTATCATTTCCAGGTTCTGCTTTAGGTCCCTTAAAGGGATAGTAATACTTAAATATTACTAATCCCCATATTGTAGCCATGTTAAAAAGAATTTAATTGTCCCCAGTGTCATCTCTCAAACCTTCATGGTTTGAGAGATAACCGAATGTAAAGTTCCCCCTTCCCTCAAGTCAACGTTGTACTGACTGCAGGGATATCCGGTCTTATTTGCATCAGACAGCTCTGCAGCAGAGCCTAGATCACGTTAGTGAAAAATAATTACTTCACTGAAACAGTCTTCTACGTGTGAAATAATTATTTTTACTAACGCAATCTCAGCTCTGCTGCACAGCCACAAGCCTGTTGTACGACAGACTTCCCCTGCAGTCAACTACAATGCTGACTTCAGGGAAGGGGGAGGGAGGGGGATCTTTGCGTTTGGTTATCTCTCAAACCATAAAGGTTTGAGAGATGACACTGGGGACAATTACATTCTTTTTAACATGGCTACAATATGGTGATTTGTAATATTTAAGTATTACTATCCCTTTAACTAAAGGCCCCACATTGGCTTTATGTCAACCTTGTGGCACTGAGCCTGCGGAGATAAGAGTCTTTAAAGATTAAAAAGTGTGGTAAATCCAACACTTCACCAAGTTCCTGAAGAACCCTTTGATGTATACCATCATGACCAGGTGCTTTGTCAGTCTTAATTTTGTCCAGTCTTCCCTTGACTTCTTTTTTGTGTTATATTTATCTTATGTTCTATGTGGAACACAAGAACCATGGAGTAAAGAATTGTCCTTAACGAGGGCAGGGCATGTCACTAAAAATACTCTAAGAAGCATAGACTCCCTCCCTCTCTGATCCACTTTACCCCTGATTGACTTGCTCAGTTTTAAAATTGACCTCACATAAGATAGAAGCAGGGCAAAGATTCTTAGACTTCTTTTCTTAGCACAGTCCTCTTGTGGCAGTGACAATTAACTTTTACAAACTCTACATACTATTTACTTTTTTGGGGTCACTGTGCCTTTAAGAATGGACACATGGCAGCCATATTGGATGAAGCATAGAATGCTTATATGGGACTTCTTGCCTCAGTTTACATTTTGGTAGCTATAAGGTGGCTGGTAGTGTGTCTACTGTTATTGTGTATAAATGACAATGGTACATTCGTACTTGTTATTTGTTAAAACCATTCTTAGTGTATTTTTAAAGTGATAGTTGCGTACCCCTGTGGCACTCAAAGGGTTAAGAGGCAGGTCCTGCTCTGCGTCCTGCCGCCGACGCAGTCATGCACTGTAGAGACTGCCCGAAAGCATAGAATGCTCCCAGCACAGAACTCCCAGCATTCCGTGCGTTCGGGCAGTCTCTACTGCACATGACGGCTTCTGACAAACATCCTAGCGCCTAGGAGTTAGCGCTTAGTGAAAATGTTGCTAAAGATTTATATATATACTTATGTTGCATTGCAACAATTTTACTGACACTTTCTTTATTATTCCAGCTTTATACATCTTCCCTATGTTCTTTATTTGTTGTTTCTTTACTCGTGTATATCTGAGCCTGTCTTCAGTGGATTGAACAGCTACATTTTCTGAAGATTGTCATTTTCCTTCATTCATCATCATTCACCTTTTCCCTTTTGTCTACCATTAAAGGGATAGTAATGTTTCACAATAAAAACAGCTCCAATTAATCTTCATAGTATTTGGGCCATGGAGAGTGTATTGAGACCAGACAGCTCACAGCAAGGGACAATCTTCTTACTGTGAGCATAAGGAAAACCCTGTCTCCCTTGACAGGTTTTTCCCTTTATGCTAATTGAAGATTGTCCCTCACTGCGATCCACCTAGACATCACCTTGCTGCTCTTAGCTGAGCAGTGTTACATCAGTAAAAGGGGCAGGAGGGGGATACTTTATCATACAATTACTCTTGATCTACAACTCTGACAGTATTGAAATAACACTCTCCGTGGTCCAGATACCATGAAGATTAATTATAGCTGCTGTTTTTGTGAAACATTACAATCCCTTTAACCCCTTAACGTCCGGCGGTCCTGGGACGTTTCCATCCCATAAGGACTGCAATGAACCACGTGGATGCGCCGGTACACGTGACCTGTTGCGTGTATCGGCGCGTCACTATGGGGCCTGATAGAGATCGCTCCGATCTTGTAGCGGTCAATTTCAGGCCCTATTTTTACTTACAGCGCTCCCGGTAGAGAGCTGTAAGTAAAAAGTACGTGACATACTATGACCGTCATCGGTCCTTGAGTATTTCAAGGACCGTGACGGTCATAGTTCGGCACATGTCATTAAGGGGTTAATGATTCATCTTTGTATGTCTTCATATGAGTGCATATGAACTAAGTCATGTCACCTTTTTGGATAGTGGGTGGATTATCCGAGGTTATAAAATTATGGACAGTAATATAATTTTTTTATGATATAGGTACTCCCATTTGATTTATATTTCAGCTTTTTATGACCAGTTTTGGATTGATACCAGCTACTTTAGAAGTTACAGGAACATTTTGACATTATGCATTAATTTTTCATCTATACATTTTAGCTCTGACATTTTCTTAGTGTATAGTGAATGGTAAGGTAGCAGTCTGAGCAATCTCCTTCACTGCCAAAGGGACAACTCCACGGTAAGAATTTATCAAGCAATAATAAGAGCAGCTTATCTGTGATATTAGACAGATGCATTCAGTTATTTATTAGTGATCATCTGTATTTCCCTGCCTTGTGTTTGCCCCCTCCCCTCACGGACGCCCATAAGTTGGACTTAGCGGTCTGTCAGAAATTGATAGATGATCCCTGTAAACTGCACAATACTGCTTTGGGAGAATGTAAAGTCATTGTCTCTTACGTGAAAAAAATCGAGAAGAGGATTGAACTTGGACATTTCCATTAGGGAAGCAGTAAACCTCCATGTGCATATGCTAATCCATCACACCTTTCATCCCCCTGGGGTATTCCACTGACAGCACCTCTGAGAGTATTCAGTACACCCTTTGCTACAAATGTGGACACAAAATATCCCCATATGTGTAATATTATGAATATTAGATCTTAGCTGTGTCAATAGAGTTGACACTGAATCCTTTTAACCTTTTGAGTCTCAGAGGGGGTGCACCATGCATTGCTCGGCAATGCTTTGCATACTTCTCTGGCACTGAAAGGGTTAATACCGTTTAGCTATGAAAGGTGCTTCCTGTAGGGATGCATTGGAACCATCACAGCCCTAGACCTGGGTGAGCATTCTGTATCTCTCTAATAGTCATCTGACATTGAAGAGAATTGTTTTCCAACAACAGCCGAGGGCCAGAGAAGGACTGTGGGAGTTGTAGTAAATAAACTGCTGGAGAGCCATATATTGCCCACTCCTGCTCTAGTAAAGCAATGGGTCCTATGAAACCTTGCGGGGTGCCTCGTTCATAAGCATCCGGCATTAGAGGCATAGAAAAGCCTTGTTAGGAAAATACAATTATAAATATCCTGCTGAGTAATACAAGAGTATTTCCACTCTTGAGGGATGCTTTCTTCTACAGTATTACAAACTGTTGGTTGTTTTACACTTAATGTTAGTTACAATGCCACCTGGGGATTTTGCACTAAGGAGTGATAAAGAGTTGATAAAGTTAAGATGACTTCTCCAGTGATAGAATTACATAGGAATTGGAGAAATTATAAGGAGCCAGTGCACTAAGATCTCTCAAGTTGGAGAAATCTTAGTGCATTGGCTCCATAGTATTAGACAGGATTTGGAGAAGTGATATCAGTAGAGAAGTCATCTCCACTCTATCAGCTCTTTATCACACTCTAGTGTATCTCCCCCTTGGTGTCCAAACAGCTTACCTAGTGTGCAGATCAGTGGTTCACAACCCATGCCCTCAGGCTTACCAGCAGTCCAGGATGGGTTATGCACCATGTAGTGATAAAGTGGAGATGACGTCTCCAGTGATATCACTTCTCCAGTTCCCATGTTATTCTAGGGAGCCTATGCACTAAAGTTCTCTAAAGTTGGAGAAATCTTAGAGCATAGACTAATATAGGAAATGAAGAAATGATCTCAATTAAGAAGTTTTCTCTGCATTATCACCCCTTTATCACTCCTTAGCCAATCTCCACTGAGGACTTGTGAATTTCCCTGCAACAGCACAAGTGTTGATATAACGAGGAAATCCTCAAATCCTGGCCTGTTAGTGGGACCTGAGGGTACGGGTTGAGAACCACTGGTGCAGACTTGTTCTATTGCATTCTATGGGAGAGGTGAGGCACAATTCTTCACTGAATGTAATAATAACAGCTCAAACACTTTTGGAAATTTTGAACCCGTAAAAACTTTGAATAAAGCAACTGCAAACAGTGGGCATACCATTGTTTTACACAACAAGAAAACCCCTACAATAGATGTTTTTGTCATCATTGAAGGACTGTGATCAGGGGTGATTTTCTACACAGAAAGGTACCAGATCACTTATTATGTAATGTGTATTGCCCTGATGGTGCCATGTAATAATGTATTGATCTGCTGGATTCATGTAATACCAGATAAAAAAAGCCCCAGGTCATCAACCAGAAATTACCTGACTAAAAGTCACAATGTAGACAGAAGAGCATACTCAGGTTATTCATATAGCCATAAGCATAGAAATACTAGTATTATCCAGAATAAGTAAAGCGTTATTAAGAAATCCTACTTGATCCGAGACGAACAGAAAGGCATCAGCAAAGACACCTTGCCTTAGAGACATCTGTGTGCCTGCGCTGTCCGTCCTGGTCTCCTCAAAGATTGGTGAGGGGAAGTTGAATTGTACCTTAAAAGAGCAGTAAACTTTTTGTTATGAAAAAATATATATTGTAGGGATTTTCCTATTGAGTAAATTAAGGGTACTCCCACTGCCTAGAGAGTTATATTTCCAGAGTTATTACAGTTTAAACCCATGTTTTTTTACATTACCAGTGCCCTCTAGTGGTCAAATTCTAATTAGATTTCCTGTTAGATTCTAATGGAGAGGAAAGTCAGAAAAGTCAGAGACATACAGTTCTCCATATAATCAGGGCTGGATTTACATCTCAGGAGCCTGTAGGCACAGAAATTTGAAGCGCCCCCCCCCCCCCGTGGGCCATCTGCACTGGATACCTCCACAATGCTCCTAATCTCCATATTGCCCTCACATTGCCCCCATCATCTCCACATTGCCCCCCCATCAGCTCCATATTGCCCTCACAATGCCCCCCATCAGCTCCACATTGCCCTCACATTGCCCCCCTTCAGCTCCATATTGTCCTCACAATGCCCCCCATTAGCTCCATATTGCCCCATCAGCTCCACATTGCCCTCACAATGCCCCCCATCAGCTCCACATTATCCCCCACCCCATCAGCTCCAACTTGCCCCCACCATCTCCACATTGCCCTCCATCGGCTCCAACTTGCCCCCCATTGGCTCCACATTGCCCCCCATTGGCTCCACATTGCCCTCTATCGGATCCACATTGCCTCCCCCCGTTGTCTGTTTCCTGCCTTCGTGGTAGGAGATCTGTATGTGCCTCCTTTGACATAGTCTAGCACCTGATGGAGCTCCCATGCGGTCTCCTATTCAGGAATGCAGAGTTCTGAGAGATGATGTCATCTCCTGGCGCTCTGCATTCCTAAAGAGGCGACGAGGGAGCTCCATCAGGTACAGGACTGGGGTGGGCAGGCCATGTGAGTGGGTGCCGCCGGCGCAGCCAGCGAGGCGGCTAGTTTTTTTTTTTTTTTTTTTTTTTAAAGAATATTAAAAAAAAAAAAAATCCAAACGGCAGGCGCCCCTCGTTGGCGTGCGCCTGTAGGCATGTGCCTACTTTGCCTAATGGCAAATCCGGCCCTGCATATAATGTGATAGAAACTGCCTGTCACTTCCTGTCAGTTAGAACTATCAGGAAGTAAACACAGTAAATTCACTTCCTGATTATTTAAACTGCTACAAATTTTGAATAAAACATCTGACAGTGATGGGAGTGACCTTGTTTTATTCAGCAGGAAATGCTCTATAAAATATGTGTTTTCATAAAAAAAAATTACTTGTCCTTTAAGGTAACAGGAAGTGACTGACAATGCAGGTGCACAGATGTCTCTAAAGCAAGAAGCCTGCCCGTCAGTCTCAGATCAAGCAGGATTTCTTAATAACTCTGGGCTTATTCTGTATAATACTAGTATTTCTATGCTTATCGCTATATCAATAATTATTTTGGGGGGGCACTTTATTTGGAGGGATAGTTCCGCTTTAATATGCAAAATTCAAAATGCCTGATGAAGGAAGGCATTGCTCCCCAAAACGTTGCATGTCTTTACACTGTCAATAAATCCCACTGTTAGCTGAATTTTGCACATTAACCTGAAAATGCTCTGCTTTGCAATGTATATGGCAGTTTTACAGGAGACTGTTAAAGTGTCAGTACCAGGTTTTAAAAATATGAGCTGGGCAGGCAGTTACTGTTCCAGATTATGTCCATCTAGCTATCTCTTGCTGGCTTAACCCTTTGAGTGCCAGAGGGGCATGCACCGCATTGCTAAGCAATGCACTGCATACCCCTCTGGCACTCAAAGGGTTAAAGTCACTCCCTGAGTCAGGTTGTGATTCTACTGGTCAGAGGTGTTAGAAAAAACCCTCCATATCCCATAGTAAATTGTGTGGCAGAGTGCCGAGGGTGCAGGGCATCTGCGAGCCGTTCACCCACTGCTTCTCCATATAGAATTTTAATGACATGGAAAAGCATCCGCTGCAAGAACTCCTACAGCAGCCCTTCACAACAAGACACAAATTCCATGTTGCCTGTAAGAAAATACCAGCTGTTCCTTTGCCATTAGTCAATACGACCTAAACATGACCAATAGTAAAGAATGGAACCTTTTCCCTCACTGGTCCATGAATGGACCCATTGTCCTCTGCTGGAATTCCCATAGGAGAAAGTATACAGATTAGAATCTTAACCTCTACAATGCCTGCTGGGTCAACAATGCATTGATTTTTAAAGGATTGCATGTTGTCTAGCAGCAAGAGATTACATCAGCGGCTCACTGAGCCCTCTAAGGAGTTAAATGTATTATATCCACTTCACAAGAGGTGCAAGTTCAGGAGAAATGAAGAACAATATTAATCATTTGGATGCTTGAGACCTTTCTAATGTTAAGAGAGAGCCATCCGGCATCCAAGGAATTAAAGGAACCTTAAACATGTTTTTATGTTATCATTTTTTTCTTGTTTATTCTCACTCTCTCACTTTTGGGTGATTTATCATTCAAGATTTATTACCGTTAAAAATTTTCAATACTGTCAGAGTTGTAGTTCAAGAGTAATTGAATGATAAAATATCCACCTCCCACCCCTTTTACCTAGTGTAAGCCGCCTCCCCTCAGATGTGGAATCTGGTCCCTTGACCGGACAGCTCACAGCAAGGGACAATCTTCTTACTGTGAGAACAATGAAAACCCTGCCCCCTTGACAGGTTTTTCAGGTTTTCCTTATGCTCACTGAAGATTGCCCCTGTGTATGATCTATTCAGACAGTCTTGCTGCTCTGAGGTGAGCAGTGTTACATCAGTAAAAGGGGCGGGAGGGGGATACTTTATCATTCAATTACTCTTGAACTACAACTCTGACAGTATTGCAATAACACTCTCCATGACCCAAATACTAAGAAGATTAATTGGAGCTGGTTTCATTTTGAAACATTACTATCCCTTTAAGCTTATTTTGTACAATAACATTTGAAAAATGAAACTATCATTCTTGTGCTAATAAAATGAAAGATTACGTATGCTTCAAGTCAATTCTGGAGCAAAACAATGTCATCCTACATATTCAAGAAAAAATAACAAGTTGATTTCAGTGGGATATTTGATTTCACACATATAGTACAATTGACTGTTCTCACCAGAACTGATCCACTTTGGCCTGAAAATGTCACACTTTTTTTTGTATTAACCCTTTGAGTGCCAGAGAGGTACCCAACACATTGCAACCTCTCTGGCACTCAAATGGTCAAAGCTGCAGGCATTGTGGACCATCTATATCCATATCCAGTTATGGGCCATGATAATTATGACTGTAAATAAATTCCTATTAACCCTTTGAGTGCCAGAGGGATACACAACACATTGCTTTGCAATGCTGTTGCTTATCCCTCTGGCACTCTAAGAGTAAATATTTATTTTAGGAAGGGGTAGACTTATGGGAGTTTGATATTACAAATGAGAGTAGTGATGGAGGGGAAGATGGAGTCTAAGTCACCCATTTGTATGCGTCGAGACATTTGCTTTGCATTGTTGATGCAGAAGGAGTTGATAGGTTCAAGTTCAAACCAAGAGGGGGGTTCAGTTTCCAAGAAACCCCTTTGGACTTACTTGCCCCATCATATTGGGAAATAACGTCTGCACCCAGTAATGAAAAATGCTTGCTACAATTGTGCCGTTGGCCCTTCTCCAGCTGTTGCTGGACTAAAACTCCCATTGTTGGCTTTGTAACAACAGCTAAAGCACCACATGTTGCCCAAAATGCCCACTCCTGGTCTGTAATGGCCTTTGAATGCAGAATTACACAAAATTAATTCTAGATATTATTATTGCAAATTTATTTTAATTTTTTGGAAACCCCTCTCTGGAAATCTTATGTTTACCCCTGTCCCAAGAGATATGTGGGTGGGGTCAACCTAATACATTATTAATTTACCATGCCACTTAAACTCTCCATTACCACTAGGCAGATTAGTACAATTACAAGCCCCAAACTGGCAAAAAGACCAGAGCCTTTAAAGGAGAAGTAAACATTTTTATGAAAAATAACACGTATTATATGGGTTTTACTGCTGAGTAAAACAAGGTTATTCCCACTTCTCTGAGGTGCATCTTTCCTGAGTTTTTACAGTTTAAACTGTTGTTTTTGCCACATTAACAATGTCTTCTAGTGACCAGATTTTAGATAGCTTCTCTATTGCATTCTATGAGAGAGTTGGGTCATATAGTAACATAGATGATGAGGCTGAAAAATAGACATGCGTCCATCAAGTCCAGCCCGTGCCACATCACCCCTAGTGATCCAGAAGAAGGCAAAAAAAAAAACAAAACCATTGAAGCCATTTCCAATTAAGCCCCAAATGGTAAAAAAAATTCCTTGTAGTCAGATATTTCCCTGGATCAATATTCTATCTGCTTTGATGCCATCTGTCATAATTCTCAATATTGTTCTGTGGTAGATAGGTGTCAGTGACTCACAACAGTTCTCCATACAATGTTACATGAACAGTTTCATCAGTTTTTGTTAGTTTGAGCTTCCAGGAAGTAATGAAGCTGTCACTCACTTTCTGACAGTTTGCATTGTTATAACTTCCAGCAGTGGGAGTACCCTTGTTTTATCCAGCAGGAAAAGTAGTGTAACAGATTTTCATAATAAAGTTTACTACTCCTTTACACGCAAGAACCGTGCTTTTAGTCACTCAGCCAGCACTTTGCAACATCCTTGTTTGGATATCATAGAGGGTTTTCATGCTTTGCTTCCCAGTACATTTGAGGCATCTATACCATGCAAAAGATTAAAAGGTGTAAGAGGGTGGTTGGAAATGTAAAAGTTTGCAAAGCTGAAAGCTAAGAGGCATTCAATATCAAGAGAATATCCTTCATTGTGGGTGGGAGGAGTTTTCCAAAGTCAGTGGAAAATGGAGGCCTATTAAGAAGTATTTCAGGGATCCTGCTGATGATACTAAGCTCAATAAGGAATTACATACAGAGCTAGATGTTTTTTTCTGTGCAGAAGGATTTAGATAAATTGAGTGAATGCGTAGAAAGTGGCAGATAAATGTAAGGTTATGCATTGGGGCTGTAGAAACAAACATGCCACATAGAAACACAGAATTTGACAGCAGATAAGAACTATTCGGCCCATCTAGTCTGCCCATTTTCCTACTGTAAAAACCTAAAATCTTTTTTGGTCCTTGGTCTTTTCTTATGTTAAAGACAGCCTTATGCCTATCCCATGCATGCTTAAATTTTCACTCTATTAATGTCTACCACTTCTGCTGGTTGGCTATTCCACTTATCTACCACCCTCTCAGTGAAGTAAAACTTTCTTACATTACGTCTAAACCTGTGTCCCTCTAGTTTTAGACTATGGCCTCTTGTCCTAACAGTTTGACTCCTTTGAAATGTACTTCTCTCCTGCACTTTGTTGAATCCCTTCATGTATTTGAATGTTTCTATCATATCTCCTCTCTCTTCTCTCCTCCAAGCTATACATGTTCAGATCCTTTAATCCAGTGTTTCTCAAATCCTGTCCTCAGGACCCACTAACAGGCCAGGACCTAGGGATTTATCTGCTAAAGCACAGGTGTGGTGATCAGAGGTTCATTCACATTGATTAACTCACCTGTGCTCTAACAAGGAAATCATCAAATCCTGGCCTGTTAGTGGGTCCTGAGGACAGGAGTTGAGAAACACTGCTTTAGTCTATCCTGATATTTCTTTTCCTGTAAACCAGTCACCATTTTAGTAGCCCTTCTCTGAATTTTCTCTAGAGTATCTATATCTTTCTGGAGATGGGGACTCCAGTACTGTAGACAATACTCTAGGTGAGGTCTAACTAGAGATCTGTAGAATGGCATGACCACTTCCCTTTTTCTGCTACTAATGCCCCTAGCTATACAACCCAGCACCCTGCTTGCATTTCCCACTGCTTTATTACATTGCCTGCCTACCTTTAAGTCATTAGAAATAATTACTCCCAAATCCCTTTCCTCTGTTGTCTCTGACAGCACAGTACCCTTAATAGTATATTTTTCCTTTGTATTTATATGTCTCAAGTGCATTGTCTTACATTTATCAACATTAAACTGCAGCTGCCACACTCTCCTCCATTCTTCTAATTTACCTAAGTCATTTGTCATTTGGTTTATTCCCCCTGGAATGTCTACCCTATTCCAGATCTTTGTATCATCTGCAAAAAGGCATACCTTACCTTGAAGACCTTTTGCAATATCACTAAAAAAATATTAAAAAGAATGGGCCCCAGTACAGATCCCTGAGGTACCCCACTAGTAACACTCCTTACATCCGAATATTCTTCATTGACTACCACCCTCTGTCTCCTGTCACTCAGCCACTGCCTTATCCATTTAACTATTCTTACACCCAGACCCAAACACTGCAATTTATTAATGAGTCTTCTATGAAGGACAGTGTAAAATGCTTTATTGAAATCTAGATAAGCTATATCTACTGCTCCCCCTTGGTCTATTTCCCAGTCGAAAAAATCTATGAGGTTAGTTTGACAAGATCTCCCTGCTGTAAACTCATGCTGTTTGGTATCTTGAAAGCCATTCAGATTCAGACATTCAACAATTCACATTTACACTAAATAGAAAACAACTTGGGGAATCCTCATTAGAGACAGATTTAGCAGTACTGATAGACTTCACAGTAGTGTGCAGAGTCACTCAGCCACTACAACAGCAAATAGGGTACTATTCCACATAAAAAGAGGCATAGATTCACAGGATGCTAACATAATTTTACCTATATATAAATCCTTGGTAAGGCCTCATCTAGAATATGGAGTACAGTTCTTAAAATACACTATTCAACTGGAAAGAGTACAGAAACGTGCAACAAAACTGATAAAGGGATTGGAGGATCTGAGTTATAAAGAGAGACTAGCCAAGCTGGGTTTGTTTACATTAGAGAGGAGATGTCTAATGGTTGATATGATTACCATTTACAAATATATTCAAGGTCAATACAAAGAACTCGGATAAGAATAAGAGGCCATCCATTAAGACTAAAGGAAAGGCGCTTCCAACTAAAACAACAGCAGGCAGTTTTAAAGTAAGGACGGTAAAGCTATAGAATTCTTTGCCTCAGGATGTTGTGATTGTAGATACTGTAACTGCTTTTAAAAAAAACAATGGATATCTTCCTAGCACAGAACGATTTTGAGAATGAGGACCGGACAGGTCACAGCAAGGGACATTCTTCTTACTGTGATCATAAGGAAAACCCTGCCCCCTTGACAGTTTTTTTCAGGTTTCTCCTTATGCTCACTGAAGATTGTCCCTCTCTCTGAGATCCATCCAGACAGTCTTACTGCTCTGAGGTGAGCAATGTTACATCAGTAAAAGGGGCAGGAGGGAGACACTTTATCATTCAATTACTCTTGAACTACAACTCTGACAGTATTGAAATAACACTCTCCATGGCCCAAATATTATGAAGATTAATTGGAGCAGCTTTAATTGTGAAACATTACTATCCCTTTAAGTGATCTACAACAGCTCTGTGCCAAACAGCAGGTATGCAGATCTATTTGTTCTGGTTAACCTTTTGAGTGCCAGAGGGGTGAGCAACATATTGTGGAGCAATGTGTTGCACACTGCTCTGGTGTTATATATATGCAACTTGTGAAATCCATCCATCACCACATCTGACTAGATTCCATTGCAGCTGATAACTATCGCCAATTTTACCTACATATTTCTCCATTAGGAATCTGTGAGATAAAGCAAGTGGTAACTTTAATCACCTGCAATGAAATCCAGGATATGGTTTGCATGTACTTCAAGTCTTCTGATAAAACACTCAAAACACTGTAAAGAAAAAGCTTTGGATATATACATATATATATATATATATATATATATATATATATATATAGTTGCAGCTTATTTGAAGAAATATCATTATGACAAACTGCAAAAAGCTCAGGGGTGGTTAGAAAATTTTATAGAAATGCTTGTGAAAGTTTCTAATTATTTTTTAATTGACAACATTTGCAGATCACAACAACGTAATTAATTTTTTCACATATGTAAAAGATTCATCCTGCACGCTCCAAGGAAAAGGATAGTGCATATGTAGCAGTGGTAAAAAGCTATTTTAATTCCTCTTAAAGTCCATAAAATAATTACAGGCAGACATAGCTACAGACCACAAAACTCCATGTTAAAGAAAAAAAGATGAGATCTAATCTACTTAGCAGAGTTTATTCATACACCCACATAGTCAGTGCTAATAACTATCAGTGATCTGGGTCTGATACATTTGGATACGATGCCAATGGTGAATTGTGGGAGTGGCTCCTTTGGGAGACAGACCAGAGGATGGAACATTATGTACCTTTAGTGTGTGGATATAGAACACCACAACCTGAGAAAGTAAAGCATGCCTTATTTCAGATTTAGCCACAGTTCTTGGCTGAAAGCCCTTGTGTGTTAAAGAAACACAGCTCCTAATAATAACCTCTCACTTACCTTATTATGGTCAAAATCCTAAAGGCCCATATGAAATTAGTCCTTGGGCCTTTGTTCCAGAGACAGCATTTTTAATCAGTCATGGATCCTGTGTTCACAGTGTTGGACATGACAATTGAAAGCAGGACCACAGAACCACTCTTCCCACTTCTTATGGTAATCTTATGGGGGGATCATGTACTCTGCCTGTTTAAGTTTGGATAGTGTTGCCACCCAGCCGGTATTTTATGGAGGGAATGCTATGGCCGGTATTTTTTTTAAGAAAAGGTGGCAACCCTAAGTTTGGAAAACAAACTGCCAGCAACTGCTATGTTCACCTCTATGAACATGGCATCCAGGATAGACTGGTGATGTTAACTATAGGAGCAATGTTGAGTTTCATAGAGGTCATAAGGATTTTATGGCATAGTATGGTAAGGATGGGTTATAATTAGGCTTTGAAGTATTCCTTTCAGGTCTTTGGAGGATTACAAAATGAGATTTGAATTTGTGTTTTATCAAAAACTCCTTAACTCCCTGCAACTTATTGTTTGGGCGTATAGGTGTCCCATCCAGGCCAGGATATAAAGATATGTTTTCATGAGTACCAGCAAGTTGATCACAATGTATTACAATGACGTAACTCAGAAGTGCCTAAGGAGATAGTAATGTTTCACAATAAAAGCAGCTCCAATTAATCTTCATGGTATTTGGGCCATGGAGAGTGTTATTTTAATACTTTCAGAGTTGTAGTTCAGGAGTAATTGAATGATAAAGTATCCCCCTCCCTCCCCTTTTACCTAGTGTAAGCCACCTCCCCTCAGATGTGGAATCAGTTTGTGATTTTTAGCCTTTTTCCCCCTGGTTGCAGCAACCACCATTTTATCATATTTCTATTCATGTCCATAGCTGGGAACTCTCCGGATTTGCCCCGGAGACTCCAGTTTTGTCTTCTAATTACCGGGACCTCGGGGCAGAGGATGATTCTCCAGGTGTGGGTAGTTTTAACTAAAACTCTACCTACTTCTGTGTCTTCAAAGTATTCTCCTTGCACTCCGCACCAAGTTCTTCTCCTTCCCAGGTTATTTTTCATTTTTTTGGTGTATTTTGAAGCCACGCCCCTGACTCACGATTAAGCCCCGCCCCTTTTCTGACGCATATCGTGTTGTAGATCTCCACCAGCGGCACCAGAGGACTCTCCTCCAGGTAGTCCACATTGCAAAGTTCCCAGGTATGTTCATGTCCTACTTATCATTAGTGGAGCGCATACTTACCTATGTTGTAGCTGCCACTGTTCCTATTTGTAGTTAGGTGGAACACAACCCACATATGTTGTTGTTGCCATTTTACACTCTTACAATTATCAATGGGACACAGCATTATTACACTGTTGTAGTCATCACTGTTCTGTGTGACCTTGTCAACTGAGTCCTATTTGTTTATTGATATCTGGATGCCTTTCCTTTTGTGATATTGTCCTAATAAATACCACACTTAGAGTACTCTTTTGCACTGTCCCTCCCTTTTTCCTCTCTTTTCTTTTTCTATGGTTTGAGAGATATAGGGATTCAAAGTCCCCCTTTCCCTCCCCTTCTCCTGTGAGCTGTAAAGCTGACAGCAGGAGAATAGAATCGTATGACTGGAGGAGACTCTGCAGCAGAGTCGAAATCGCGTTATTGCTGAAGAATTCATTCATTGGAAAAGTCTACAAAATGTGCCTGGTTTGCAAGCACACTTTGTAGACCTTTCCAATGAATTAATTATTTTTAAGTAATGCGATTTCGGCTCTGCTGCAGAGCCGCCTGCTGGTCTCCGGACCAGGATCTCCTGCTGTCAGCTAGACACTGACATCAGGATAAGGGGAGAGAGGGGGGGACTTTGAATCCCTATATCTCTCAAACCATAGTGGATTGAGGATAGGGTTTGGAGCATATTGATTATTATTTTAAACTCTACAAAACTGCAAAAAAAAAAATTTGGGGACATTAATGTCCCTTTAAAGTTCCCCCCCCTCCTTCCCCTTTCCCTGACGTCAGCCTCTAGCTGACAGAAGAAGATCCTGGTCCCGGGACAAGCAGGCGGCTCTACAGCAGAGCTGAAATACCGCAATCTAACAAGAAATACTTCATTGGAACGGTCTACAAAGTGCGCTTGCAAACCAGGCCTGTTCCATCTATCTGTAGCCTGTTCCAGTGAAGTATTTCTTTTTAGATTGAGGTATGTCGGCTCTGTTGAAGGGCCTCCGTCGGGTTGCCTGATTCAAATCTCCTTCTGTCAGCTTCACAGCTGACATCAGTGCAAGGGGAGGGAGGGGTAACTTTAAAAAGTTATATCTCTCAAACCATAACAGTTTGAGAGATCGGAATGGCATCTATTGATTTATTTTTTGAAGATCTACAATATACCTTTTTATTAATATAAGACATTGCTAACCCTTTAAAATGCAAAAAACAATAAATAAATATACATGACTGCTGCATGAATGATTCCTACCTAGGTAAGCTGTTATAAACAGTTTATGAACCCCTCACTATTTCCCATTCAATAAAGAGTACTTGTAGGAAGGGGATTGTTTCAACTGTTTTGTGAGGAATAATATGTTGGTATTTTCCCTGATAAAAACACTGTAAGATCTGATAAACACTGATTTCAGTGTGGAATCTGTGTGTCCCTTTCACCTACTGTTTTTTTTATTGTGTATGCTACAAAGCACTCACTAGGGAGTTAGAATAGCAAAGGTCTCTGGGTTCACACCCAGTATTTATAACTAAACTGACCTGAAATAACCTGTTCACATCAGATAGAGAAAACTAAACAGGATCAAGTCTGATGCATAACAGTTAGTGAGTAAATGGGAATAGTAGATGATTTAGGCTTATTTTTTTTTATTATTATTCCAATTAGACATCTATCAATACATTTTTTGTATTTATTCGTATAATTTTCTAGTGCTCCAGAAGTGTATGCCAGGGTATCTCTATGACTATTGTCTTTTGCCATCTGGTAAACACATTAAGACATCATAGATCCAGAGTCATGACACTAGCAAACAAATTACATATGCCATATGTTTGTATGTCTGCTGCAAAGCCCTTCAATGTATCTAGATTCTAGATTACATTTTTCTACCTTTTTATATAACATATATATATATATATATATATATATATATATATATAATAGTAGTAGTTGTGGGGTGGACTGCACACGCTGTAGCTCAATTGCAATTGCCTGGGTGCACATCAAGAAATGAAGATGATACATACAGTTCTTGATAAAGGCTACGCTGATAGCCGAAACGTCAATCTCAATAAAAATGTAACAGCATTTTACACCGCACTGAAGTCCTGCGAGTGCGATCTTCTTTCACGAACTGTATATATATATAGACAGATAGATATAAATAAAGGTAGAAAAATTGGGCACACTCGTGGGTCTTATTAATGTCTTTTATTATGTATAAATAGGCAAAACAACAGGTCAACGTCTAAGAAAGACAATTTTTCTACCTTTGCATACTATTTAGAGATAGTGCACCTGGGCCATACAATTATTATAGAGTGAGTGCTTTCCACCATTTTTGTTTTATATATATATATATATATATATATATATATATATATATATATATATATATATATTTATATATATATTTATAAATACACACCACAAAAATCATGGGCTAAAGTCCCAGGTCTCATGCTTTAAACCCCTTGGAGCATGTCATATTACAATTTTATTACAATTTTCTCTTAGTAAGGGCTCTTTCACATGAATAACAGGGATGTAGTAATCCCCTACAACAGTCCTGTCAACAATGTTCTGAACTTACCTTCTCCTGCCTTCCACCGGTGCATCCATTCTGGGTGAGGGGGACGGGTATAGTTAACAGACAGCCCATGTGCTCTTCAGACAAAAATTATTGTCTGAAGCCCACATTAATTGAAAGTTACATATGAAAGTTCTCCCAGCTGCCCC
Source organism: Rhinophrynus dorsalis (assembly GCA_037306005.1). Lineage (NCBI taxonomy): Eukaryota > Metazoa > Chordata > Amphibia > Anura > Rhinophrynidae > Rhinophrynus > Rhinophrynus dorsalis. The sequence continues at coordinate 16,400,732 of CM074728.1, forward strand.
ATAGGTCACTGTGCAGCAAAGTCCTTCTGCATCTTTACTGTATAAGTGCAGAAAAGTTGTAGCTTGCCGACTTTTGTGCTGACATGTGAGGTAATGGTCAACCCTGTGAAAGGCACCATAGCCCAACATAGTAGGTTTCAGCAGTACAACATAACCAATGAACAATCGCTGTGATTGTGTTGTCTGTGAGAAAGGAGTCTTATAGTGCAGTCAAGCTGACTGGAAGTCTAATAAGGTTAGCTTCTTTCCAGGGGGGAGATGCACTAAGGTGTGATACACATGTGATAAAATGGATATGAATTCTCCAGTGATGTCACTTCTCCAAGTCCTGTGTTATTCTATAGAGCCAATGCACTAAGATCTCCTAAAATGGAGAAATCTTAATGCACAGGCTCCTTAGACCAACATAGGAACTGTTGAAGTGATATCACTGGAGAAGTCACCTCCGCTTTATCACCTCTTTATCACTCCTTAGTGCATAACCCCTCCAGGTCTTTTGGGAACATATCAACTTCCTTGGTGCATGGAATAAGAAAATAATTATTAGTTTTCTATTGCCTCCTTAGTATTTTGACAACATGCAAACTATATTTAACTGAGTGGCAGTAAGGGGCTTTGAAGACAGTTAAGACCTTTGGCCTAACAAGTGAGTGATAAATAATTTACACTATCCACTGAGACTCTAGCCATCAGTATTCACCATAGTGTTGAATTAAGATGATAATTAGAGAGTATAATCTGCTGGACACATCTGCTCTACAATTAACACTCTAATCAGTGTGTGAACACAATATTCTTCCATGTAACATGGTATTTAAAGGGATAGCAATACTTTATTATTACTATTCCCCATATTGTAGATATTTGCAAAATAATTTAATAGCCCCCAGGTTCATCTCTCAATCCTTTATGGTTTGAGAGATAACTGAAGGCAAAGTTCCCCCCCCTCCCTCTACCCTTCCCAGAAGTCAGTGTTGTACTGACTGCAGGGGAAGTCTGTCGTACGACAGGCTTGCGGTTCTGCAGTAGAGCCGCAATCGCGTTAGTGAAAAAGAATTATTTCACTGAAACAGTCTTCTACATGTGCTTGCAAACCAAGCACACGTAGAAGACCGTTTCAGCAAAATAATTATATGTCACTAAATTGATCTCGGCTCAGCTGCAGAGCCACAAACCTGTCGTACGACAGACTTCCCCTGCAGTCAGTACAACGCTGACTTCTGGGAAGGGGGAGGGGGGAACTTTGCCTTCAGTTATCTCTCAAACCATAAAGATTTGAGAGATGAACCTGGGGGCTATTACATTATTTTGCAAATATCTACAATATGGCGGATAGTAATAATAAAGTATTACTATCCCTTTAAGTATTCATAAGCCTGCAGCTTGCAACACTAGCCATTGTGCGTTGTGTGGTGACCTTGCAATACATATATTTACTTGATTCAATGTAGTGGTGTGTCTCATGGGATATGTCCATTAAAAGTCTAAGAGAAAAAGTTATATTCAGAGCTACATATTTTTTGTTTTACAGGCCCGATGAAACATGGGGAAAATATAATTCACCTCTAGTAATCATTAGGAGGAACCAGGGGTAGGCAACATCTGGCTCTTCAGATGTTAATGGACAGAAATGACTATTAACACATCCAAATAACACCTCACCTACCTTCCTATTATCAGAAAATCCTAACGGCCTTTATGAATCTGCCCTTTTGTCTTTATTCAAGAGATTACATATTCAATCAGTCCTGGATATCATATCCATGGAGGCAGGCATGTCAGTTTCTGGCAAGACCATTTGCCTCAAACCCTGCTCACTGCCTGTGGTAATCTTATGTAAGATCATGCACTCAGCCTGCTCCAGTTTGGGGACAGGATTACATCTGTGGACATACCATCTTCCATCAGTCCTGGATGTCACCCCTTCAACATTCACAGGGGCCTTTAGGATTTGTGACCATATTAATGTAAGTGGGATGCTATTATTAAGAGATGCTAGGTTTCCTTTTAGTCATGGCTGGACACTAATACGATATTTTAAAGGAACAAAGCAGCTGGTTTACATGCATAAATATCATCTGACATGCTCTTGCCTTTCTATGGACGGACATTAGGACCCTGAGGAGGTTGAGCTCTCCTCTCTCTTCTCTGCAGGACTGAGCTAAAACAAACAGCTGAGTGAGAGGAGATCGAGCGAACGAGAGAGAGGGAGGGTGGGAGAGATAGAGGAGAGAGAGGGGAGAAAGCAGGAAAGAGAAGGGAGGTGGAGAGAGAAAAGGAGATATAGAGGAGCGAGAGAATGTGAAGGAGCTGGCAGCCTTTCACCTCCCCCCATCCGTACAAATCCCTCCATCCCGCCGGCAGCATGAGAAGGATCAGGGCTAATGCCATCGCCATCCTAACTGTAGCCTGGATCCTGGGCACGTTCTATTACCTATGGCAGGACAGCAAGCCTCATCCTGCAGCATCCAGCAGATCTCCGGGCAGCAGGAGCCGAGCAGCTGGGAGGCAGGAGGTGCACAGAGAGGACAGGACCAGCCCAGAGGCTGTGAGTATCAGCTGGAGCTTGCAGTGGGGTAGACGGGTAGGAACGGGTGGGACATAAACCCCAGAGGTTAACAATGGTCTGCAGTAACTGGCTTCGTTGACCCTTTGAGTGCCAGATGGATGCCCAACAGATTGCAGAGCAATACATTGGTCACCCTTCTGGCACTCAAGTGGTGATGTAATTACCTGTCTCTGTGCATGACCTCTCCCTTGTTTTAACCCATTGAGACTAATGTACTAAACAAAGCTGGAACAAGGCTGATACAAACCAATTGCACTTTATGGTAGAAATAATGTCCAGTAATGGTATTGATTTAAATGTTTATCCCTTGAATCAGTGGTTCTTGGTCTTTTTTTGGGGGGTCAAGGCACCCCAACACACAGTCTGGATTTTTCATGGCACCCCTAACATTATGTGTGTAATTTATCAGTTGCATATTGAAGAGGAAAATGTAGATATACAGTTATTCTTGGGTCCTATAATCATAATGACAATAAAAACATTATACATTAAAAAGGTGGGGTATGCAGCCTATTGACACCCTCCGGCATTCTAGGGGTTCCAAGTTTTCATAGGAAAAAAATTGGCACCCTAAATAGATGCCCGAGGTGCAATAAAGTGTCACAACTGGCTGAGAAACACTGCCTTGGCTTCTATATAGTTCACTAAAGAATTGCTTCACATTGTGTTGGAGACCTTGCTAGCATTCAAGAGGTTAAGTTTAGTGTTGAGCGAGCACCCCGATGCTCGGGTGCTCTGACCGAGCACCCCCTGAGGCTCGAGTGCTCGGCCGAGCACCCGAGCCCCATTGAATAGAATGGGGCGACACGAGCAATACACCAGGCACCCCCTGCTCTGATGAGGGGAGGGTGCCTGGTCAATGCCCCCCTTCATCTCCGCAATGTCCCCCTTCATCTCCGCAATGTCCCCCTTCATCTCCTCTATGCCCCTCTTCCACAATGTCCCCCTTCATCTCCGCTATGCCCCTCTTCCACAATGTCCCCCTTCATCTCCTCTATGGCATAGGAGATGAAGGGGGACATTGTGGAAGAGGGGCATAGCGGAGATGAAGGGGGACATTGTGGAAGAGGGGCATAGAGGAGATGAAGGGGGACATTGTGGAAGAGGGGCATAGCGGAGATGAAGGGGGACATTGTGGAAGAGGGGCATAGACTCTATGCCCCTCTTCCACAATGTCCCCCTTCATCTCCGCTATGCCCCTCTTCCACAATGTCCCCCTTCATCTCCTCTATGCCCCTCTTCCACAATGTCCCCCTTCATCTCCACACTGTCCCCCTTCATCTCCGCAATGCCCCCGTACCTCCAGTCCCTGGTGGTCCAGCGGAGCGTCTTCAGATCTGTGCCTCCTCCGGCACAGATCCCCACCACCCGAACATGGCGGGCGAGCACATGGCGGTACTCGACGAGTACCGCCATGTGCCGAGCAGAGCGATGCTCGAGCCGATCCGAGCATCGGCCGAGCACGCTCGCTCAACACTAGTTAAGTTCCATTTAATCAATGAAGTTTTTTTTTCTTCCCCTATAGTGCAGTTGGTTTTCACCTGAAGTAGTCAGAAATATCTATCTGCCATTTGGAGCCTGAAAGGAATTCTTTAATGACTTGGGGATGAACCCTTTGAGTGCCAGGGGGTATGCAACGCATTGCTATGCAATGTGTTGAGTACACCTCTGGCAAACAAAGGGTTAAATGGCTTCAATGATTTTTTTTTTCCCTTCCTTTGGATCAATGAGTGCTGGGACATGTGCTGAATATGATGGGCATGTCTTTTTTTCAACATCATCAACTATGTTACTATGTTTTCCTTAGTACATCCCTTCATTGGGTGCGCACAACCTCTGACACTCAAAGGGTCAATAGCCCATCCAGATGATGAGGTCGTGCCCCGCTGCAACCTATTTCAAAGGACCCTTCTCCATAGTCCTCATATATGCCTTGTTTACTAATAACCCATCTGCACGGGGACACTACCATTACCATGGGACATATACAGGACCCCCATTATATATCTTATGTACAGGACACCCCTATAGAATAACATCTTCTCATGTACAGGACCCTCCATATCATATAAAAATCCCCATGTACAGGACCCCCATATATAATAATATATCTTCATGTATAGGACCCCCATATATAATAATATATCCTCATGTACAGGACCCCCCCATCTATTATAATATATCTTCATGTACAGAACCCCCCCATCTATAATAATATATCCTCATGTACAGAACCCGCTAGCTATAATAATATATCCTCCTGTACAGGACCCCCATCTATTATAATATATCTTCATGTACAGAACCCTCATCTATTATAATATATCCTCCTGTACAGGACCCCCATCTACTCCTCATGTACAGGACACCCCATCCATAATAATATATCTTCATGTACAGAACTCCCATGTATTATAATATATCCTCATGTACAGAACCCCCACATCTATAATAATATATCCTCCTGTACAGAACCCCCTAGCTATAATAATATATCCTCATGTACAAGACCCTCATCTATAATAATATATTCTCATGTACAGGACCCCCCATCTATTATAATATATCCTCATGTACAGGAACCCCCATCTATAATAATAATTCCTCATGTACAAGACCCTCATCTATAATAATATATCCTCACGTACAGGACTCCCCCATCTATAATAATAGATCCTCATGTACAGGACCCTTCATCTATTATAATATATCCTCATGTACAGGACTCCCCCATCTATAATAATAGATCCTCATATACAGGACCCCCCATCTATTATAATAGATCCTCATATACAGGACCCCCCATCTATTATAATATATCCTCATGTGCAGGACCCCCATATATAATATATCCTCATGTACAGGACCCCCCATCTATAATAATAGATCCTCATATACAGGACCCCCCATCTATTATAATATATCCTCATGTACAGGACTCCTCCATCTATTATAATATATCCTCATGTACAGGACCCCCATCTATAATAATATATCCTCATATACAGGACCCCCCATCTATTATAATAGATCCTCATATACAGGACCCCCCATCTATTATAATATATCCTCATGTGCAGGACCCCCATATATAATATATCCTCATGTACAGGACCCCCCATCTATAATAATAGATCCTCATATACAGGACCCCCCCATCTATTATAATAGATCCTCATGTACAGGACCCCCCATCTATAATAATATATCCTCATGTACAGGACCCCCCATCTATAATAATAGATCCTCATATACAGGACCCCCCATCTATTATAATAGATCCTCATGTACAGGACCCCCCATCTATAATAATATATCCTCATGCACATGACCCCCTATCTTTAATAATATATCTTCATGTACAGGACCCCTCATATATTACAATATATCCGCATGTACAGGACCCCCCATCTATTATAATATATCCTCCTGTACAGGACCCCCATCTATAATAATATAGCCTCATGCACATGACCCCCCATCTATAATAATATATCTTCATGTACAGGACCCCCAGTATATAATAATATATCCTCATGTACAGGACCCCCCATATATTATAATATATCCTCATGTACAGGACCCTCCATCTGTTATAATATATCCTCCTGTGCAGGACTCCCCATCTATAATAATATATCCTCCTGTGCAGGACTCCCCCATCTACAATAATATATCCTCCTGTGCAGGACTCCCCCATCTATAATAATATATCCTCCTGTGCAGGACTCCCCCATCTATAATAATATATCCTCCTGTGCAGTACCCCCCCTCTATAATAATATATCCTCATGTACAGGACCCCCCTTCTATAATAATATATCCTCATGTACAGGACTCCCCCATCTATTATAATAGATCCTCATGTACAGGACCCCCATCTATTATAATATATCCTCATGTACAGGACCCTCCATCTATTATATCCTCATGTACAGGACTCCCCATCTATTATAATATATCCTCATGTACAGGACTCCCCCATCTATAATAATAGATCCTCATGTACAGGACTCCCCATATATAATAATAGATCCTCATGTACAGGACCCCCATCTATAATAATAGATCCTCATGTACAGGACTCCCCCATCTATAATAATAGATCCTCATGTACAGGACCCCCCATCTATTATAATATATCCTCATGTACAGGACTCCCCATATATAATAATAGATCCTCATGTACAGGACCCCCCATCTATAATAATAGATCCTCATGTACAGGACCCCCCATCTATAATAATAGATCCTCATGTACAGGACCCCCCATCTATAATAATAGATCCTCATGTACAGGACGCCCCATCTATTATAATATAGTCTCATGTACAGGACTCCCCATCTATAATAATATAGCCTCATGTACAGGACCCCCCCCCAATCTATAATAATACATCCTCAAGTACAGGACCCTACATCTATAATAATACATCCTCATGTACAGGAACCCCATATATAATAATATATCCTAAGGTACAGGAACTCCATATATAATAATATTTCCTAATGTACAGGACCCCCATATAAAAATGACATGTACAGGATTTTCTCCTATCTGAACAACATCTCTTTATGTACAGGATCCCAATGTTATTATATCTCATCACGCACACCCCATATCCTGACAAAATATCTTTACGTATAGGACCTCCATATTATGAGATCTCCATATTATAAGATCATCATGTACAGCCCCTCACCCTGCAATATCCTGACTTCCCCTTATGTATAAGACCCCCACATTATATCATCCCCTCATTCACAAAACCCCCATATAATAACATCCCCTCATGTACAAGACCCCCATATTGTATAATATCCCCTCATGTACAAGACTCCCATATTATTACATCCCCATAGCACCCATATTATAACATCCCCTTAGCTACGGGACCCCCATTAGAACCTTCCCTTTATATACAGGACTCCCATATTATAACAACATCTCCCTAGGAACCCCCCCACCATCATATAATAACATGTCTTCATGTACAGAATCCCCCCATCATTAAACCCCCTCAAGTACGTGAAGCCTCTTCTTAATATTTCTGCTTCTCTCTAGCTAAAGGATTCCTTTTGTTATAATCCAAAGACAAAAAACTTTCATTGTAGTCAACAATACATTTCTCACTCAAGAGAACAAATGCTGTAAATTTAGTGTTTCAAGTTTTCTAATTCACTGTGCATCCCCCTGTTCATTTGCAAATAACATCTAATTTGTGGTGTTATTAAAGTAACTAATTATATTCGGAGTTAAAGTATGCTTGCTTCACCAGATTTAATAACAACACAATTGATTAATAAATAGTTGCAGTTTTGATTATAGATATTAGTCAGTTAAGTGGAGTTGTGTTTGATTGATCAAAGTCTTCTCCTGGATTATGACATTTCCTAATACCATACATCTAAATTTAAGAAACAGGGGCTTGTTGTTTTCCCACCCTAAATGAAAGCAAATAGTGGACTATAAGCTCTATCAGTATATTAACACTTTGAGTGCCAGAGGGGTACACAACACATTGCAAAGCAATGCATTGCGTGCCCCTCTGGCACTCAAAGGCTTAAATCTTGGGTTTGTATTTAGCAAGTTAAAGAGGTGCATTTCTGGAGTAAAGCAACTGCATCGTAGAAAGCAGATAAAAATTACCATTTATTTAAAATACGTCTTTTAACCCTGTGAATTGTAGAAAGCATTCCAATGCCTTGAAGTCATTGAATTTCTGAATCCAGGGAATTTTCTGTCTTTGACAGAGGAAAAAAGGCTATAAAATGTTGCAAGCCTTACTGCAGCACTGATTGATCTGTATGGTGTAGTGGCAGCTTTTCTACATTGTTTCACTGTGTTTTTTTTACATTGTATCTCTTCTACATTATGGCACTGCTTCATTGTTGCCCGCTTTCCCAGACCCAAGCAGAATGCTTTCTTTAAAAAAAAATAATAATATAACTCTCTGTCAGGGACATAAGTGTAAAAAAATAAATATATAGTTGGAGATGAAAGAAAATAAAAGGGCAGTTTGACTTTACATATTATGTGCTTCTGAAATAGGTAATGTCAAAACAGGGGGATACTGTTTCTTTAACCTCTCATTTCTACAGGACCTCCTACTAATGTAAGCACCCATTTTAACACATTGGACGTCAGAGATGCCTTGTTTGCAGTGTAACACATGGTAATGCAGAACACCAAGGGGGAGATGCATTAAGATGTGATAAAGTGGAGATGACTTCCCCAGTGAGATCTCTTCTCCAATTCCTATTTTAATCTATGGAGCCAATGCTCTAAGATTCCTCTAGCTCTTCAGATCTTAGTGCATAGGCTCCATAGAATAACATAGGAACTGGAGAACTGATATCACTAGATAAGCCCTCTGTTTTTTATCACCTCTTTATCCTGCCTTAGAGCATAACCCACCTTGGCATTTAAAGGAACACTAGCACCTATAAATGGAATGGAGTTATAAATAATTCATGTGATCATAAGAAAAATTATATGCTTTCTGAGGCCTAAAATCTAGTCTTACATAAGTGCTGAGGGAGCAGACATTCCTGCCTTTTGCAGGGTTCTCCTTGATTGTCCAGGATTATCTGTTAATTGGCAGAGGTAATATAACATATTTTTTAATACAAGCACACTGGTCACTTATCACAATTAATGTGACTTCAACTCTTATGTCTTAATACAAACAACATTAAATAAATGGTATGTGAACAATTTTCACACACCAAAAGCAAGTTTAGTATTGTATTTAAGGTATGTAGCATATGAATAGTTAATGTATACATATGCTAGCTATACATATTTGATATTTAGTTATATCAAGTTATTTAATTTTTTGGTTAGTGTTACTTTAAGTGAATAATAATAATAATCCCTGTTATTATAAAAACGACGTCTCTGAGAACAGAACCCCCTATTTTTATAATAACAATTTCCACATTATATTGATATAACCCCATACCTTTCTCTTTATTCAGGAACTCCGTCTTTTAACCTATCGGATGCTTTTGAGTACCAGAAGGGTGTGCAATGTACTGGCACTTACAGGGTCAATGCTTCCCTTTCTATAGGAGAACCACTTTATTTGTTAACTTACTGCCATCCTCTGGATTGTAAGCTCTTGTGATTATAGACCTCACTACCTCTTGTTTTTCTTATATATATATATATGGTACAATAATTATTAAAAGGACAGAAATGCCCCATAAAAAATTATTCTACTTTGGTAGATGAAAAAAAAATAAACTACATGCCACAAATCCTGTCTCTCAAACCGCTATGGTTTGAGAGATATTCACTTTGAAAGTTTCCCCCTCCCTCCCCTTCTCCTGATGTCAGCCTCGATGAGGCTCTTCAGCAGAGCCGAAATTGCATTATTTAAAAAGAACTACTTTACAGGAACGGTCTACAAAGTGTTCTTGCAAACCAGGCACACTGTGCAGACCTTTCCAATGAAGCAATTCTTTTCCTATAATGCGACTTTGGCTCTGCTGCAGAGCCGCTGGCTGGTCCCCGGACCGGGATCTCCTGCTGTAAGCGCAGCGCTGACGTCAGGAGAAGGGGAGGGAGGGGGGAACTTTCAAAGCAAATAGCTCTCAAACTATAGCGGTTTGAGAGATTGGATTTGTGGCATATAGTTTATTTTTTTATGGGACATTAGTATTCCTTTAATGTTACTCTGTTGTTTATGAGGCCATTATACAGAGCTGTGGAATAATCTGGTAGTAGTTCCCCTTTAATCTTCATAGTATTTGGGCCATGGGGAGCCTTATTTCAATAATGTCAGAGTTGTAGTACAAGAGTAAGTGAATGATAAAGTTTCCCACTCCCACCCCTTTTACTGATGTAACACTGATCCCCTCAGAGCAGTAAGACTGTTCAGATGGATCGCAGAGAGGGACAATCTTCAGTGAGCATAAGGAAAAACCTGAAAAACCTGTCATGGGGCATGGTTTTCCTTATGATCACAGTAAGAAGATTGTTCCTTGCTATGAGCTGTCTGGACCAGATTCCACATCTGAGGGGAGGCGGCTTACACTAGGTAAAAGGGGCGGGAGGGGGATAATTTATCATTCAATTATCATTTTATCTCAGTGGAGATTTGGGGAAATTTTATTTCTCTTAAGGTGAAATGAATTTGCTCTAGAACTGAACATTTATGGTTTTCTGAATACAGCTCGTAGTTCCCCAGTATCCTACCCACCTCTCCCCATGTAAATGTGTCTGTATTAACCCTTTGAATGCATCACTGGTGCTCAAACGGTTAAAATAATGGTTCATATACAGTACCTCAGTATTATAATTACATACCCACAAACGTAAAACTTACAAGTTAATAGTAATTTCTTTCATATTAGAAGTGATAGGACTTTGAATAAAATTCCTTCCAATGTTCTAATAATAAAATAGCGTTGTCCACTTTAACATGCAAAGCACGTAATTTAATCACAAGATTTAATACTCTGAATTCAGTCATGTTTGAAAGAAATTATATTAATATTTGGGAATTTTTCCTTTTTCACAATTACTGGGAATGATGGTCTAAGTACAACTCTAGTAAATGGAATAAAAAACGAGCTGCACCATACAGAACAAATTAAAATCTAGCGGTAAATGTGGCTTTTAACCCCTTCAGGCCTCTGTAACATTCAAGGGGCAAAAAAAGCCCCATTCAAATAGGAAATGGGGGCAATAAATATTTGGCCCCTGTGATGCAACTAGATTGCTCTGGGTCTACTTCATCAGCTTTACTGAGTGGACTGGTTTGTACATTCCAGGGTGAAGAGTAAAGAGGGGACATTCTGAACAAAGGTTACTGCATATCCCTTTAAATCAGGGAATCTTGTGGAAAACACACATTGCAGGGTCAGCGGATTCCTTTGCAGTCCAGCAGAATTACATTTTCATACAGGTCCCTGATTTAAAGGGATAGTAATGTTTCACAAAAAAAAGCAGCTCCAATTAATCTTCATAGTATTTGGGCCATGAAGAGTGTTATTTCAATACTGTCAAAGTTGTAGTTCAAGTGTTAATGATAAAGTATCCTCCCACCTCTCGTCAGATGTGGAATCTGGTCTCTTGACCGGACAGATCACAGCAAGGAACAATCTTCTTACTGTGAGCATTAGGAAAACTCTTCCACCCTTGTCAGGTTTTCCCCTTATGCTCACTGAGGATTGTCCCTCTCTGCGATCCATCCGGACAGTCTTGCTGCTCTGAGGTGAGCAGTGTTACATCAGTAAAAGGGGTGGGAGGGTGATACTTTATCATTCAATTACTCTTGAACTATAACTCTGACAGTATTGAAATGACACTCTCCATGGCCCAAATACTATGAAGATTAATCTGAGCCACTTTTATTGTGAAACATTACTATCCCTTTTAAACCGTGAGTGTCATCTCTGGTCCTTGGTGCACGTACACACACACACACACACAGGGCAGGTTTTAACGATATGACTGATTTAAGCACAGGAGAAACAGCAAGCAGTGATGTATTAACATTTGAGTGTCAGAGAGGTATCCAACACATTGCAATGCCTTGGATACCTCTCTGGCATTTGGAGAGTTATATAGCTGCACTGGTGATGTATCCTGAGGACTAGCACTGAGTGAGAATCACTGTTGTAAAGAGGTGTGGGGGTGGATATCTAAATCCATGTATACACATGCTTATTTCATATCTTCTGGTATCCATGGTAGCGAGAGATACCCGAAGTGTAAGAGAAATGTCCAGCGTTGATGCTCACTGTGTTCTCAGTATTACCTCCTTGCATACTAGAGGCGCTCCGTTCACTGCGAAGCAATGTGCTGGAGACCTCACTAGCATCAAAGGGGTTAAATGATCAGGCATAGACTTTGTAGCTAAACCAAGAACAAGGTTAGTAAAGTAGTGAGACACAGGGAAGGTACCAGTTGTCTCTACCCCTGCCTGTCATAAGACCACTACAGAACTATGATGAGGCAAGGTATCTTCACAAAGATATAACCAATCGCTCTCTAAACAGGGGAGGCCAATCCTATCCCTTGATAGCTACCAACAGGACATGTTTTCAGGATATCTCGTAGTACTTAAAAATAATTAATTCACTGGAATTGTCTACAAAGTGTACCTGGTTTGCAAACACACTTTGTAGACCTTTCCAATTAATTAACTCTTTTTAAGTACCACAATTTCGGCTCTGCTGCAGAGCCTCCTGCTGGTCCCCAGACCGGGATCTCCTGATGTCAGCTACACGCTGACATCAGGAGAAGGGGAGGGAGGGGGGACTTTGAATCCCTATATCTCTCAAACCATAGAGGTTTGACAGATAGGGTTTGTTGCAATTAGTTTATTGTTTCAATCTCTACCTAAATCTAAATTTTTTTTAGGGGACATTACTGACCCTTTAACCCCTTAGTGACCAGCTGCGTGTGAGAGCTTAACGCCCAGCTAAGATTTTTTTTTCTTTAAATTATTCCGGAGTCCGGAGACCCGGACTTCTGGGACATACATGTACGTCCTCTGTCACCAAGTGACAGTTTTTGCTGGACGTACATGTCCATTGTCGGGAAGGGGTTAAGCTTAGGATAAGACCGTGTATACCATCTTGCTTTAAACTTTACCATCAAAAGCTGTTCACCATCAAGCTTCCTGTAACATCCTGTTGTTATGCCAAATTAAATATTCTCTACTTATCTTCATGACTCACTGTCAATCTCTCTGCAGTCAAAGAATTTAACCCTTCAGATGCTGTTTAATATGATATCACTAGAGAAGTCATCTCCACTTTATCACCTCTTTAACACGCTTTAGTGAAAATCCCCCCCCCCCCCCACAGGAGATAAAACCCCATTTAGACCAGTTTGGGACTTTTTTCTTTTTTACCTCTGGTGCAGTTTATTTGTTTTAATTTTCTGAGCCCTTTGAGTGCCGGAGGGGTTCGGAACGTATTACAAAGCAATGCGTTCCGTACCCTTCCAGCATTCAAAGGGTTAATATAGCAGCCACAGTAGTTTGCATATGAATTCTGCTTGCATCTATGCTGTGTTGATTATAAGAACCATTTTTCAGCCAGCAGAGCAGTAGGTACAATGTCAGACTGCTCCGGCAGTGAAACGGTTAATAAAAGTTGATTGTTAAATTCCTGACTGGGCTTTTTGCATAGAATTCTCATATTCCCCTAACGCTTCCTCAGTCTGAATTCTTATCATTCTTTATCAACGCATCATTCATCATATAGGAGAATCGGTAAGGGACCAGCCTGACAAAAACATGACGCATTAAAGAAAATCCCATCATCCTTGTGCCTCCTTCTGTCTGTATCTCTCTTACCAGATGTCTGTGACTACATCCCGGGGAGAAATTGCTTATTAATATAAAAATGGTTGAAAATATTCACCAATCCAGAAGTCTGGGACATGAAGGAGAAATATAATTGTGACTAACCCTTTGAGTACCAGAGCATTGTGTAACCCAGGGCATGACAAATTTCGTTTGAATCTAGGAGCCAGAAGAAAAATGTAGGAGCCAGACTCTGTATCACAGAGGAGACCCTCCCCTTGTGGCCTAATAGAACAAGGCTGGGGAAGCAGTCTGTTTGACTACTAATGGAACAGGGCTGGGGAAGCAGTCTGTTTGACTACCAATGGAACAGGGCTGGGGAAGCAGTCTGTTTGACTACCAATGGAACAGGGCTGGGGAAGCAGTCTGTTTGACTACCAATGGAACAGGGCTGGGGAAGCAGTCTGTTTGACTACCAATGGAACAGGGCTGGGGAAGCAGTCTGTTTGATTACTAATGGAACAGGGCTGGGGAAGCAGTCTGTTTGATTACTAATGGAACAGGGCTGGGGAAGCAGTCTGTTTGATTACTAATGGAACAGGGCTGGGGAAGCAGTCTGTTTGATTACTAATGGAACAGGGCTGGGGAAGCAGTCTGTTTGATTACTAATGGAACAGGGCTGGGGAAGCAGTCTGATTACTAATGGAACAGGGCTGGGGAAGCAGTCTGTTTGATTACTAATGGAACAGGGCTGGGGAAGCAGTCTGTTTGATTACTAATGGAACAGGGCTGGGGAAGCAGTCTGTTTGATTACTAATGGAACAGGGCTGGGGAAGCAGTCTGTTTGATTACTAATGGAACAGGGCTGGGGAAGCAGTCTGTTTGACTACCAATGGAACAGGGCTGGGGAAGCAGTCTGTTTGACTACCAATGGAACAGGGCTGGGGAAGCAGTCTGTTTGATTACTAATGGAACAGGGCTGGGGAAGCAGTCTGTTTGATTACTAATGGAACAGGGCTGGGGAAGCAGTCTGTTTGATTACTAATGGAACAGGGCTGGGGAAGCAGTCTGTTTGATTACTAATGGAACAGGGCTGGGGAAGCAGTCTGTTTGATTACTAATGGAACAGGGCTGGGGAAGCAGTCTGTTTGATTACTAATGGAACAGGGCTGGGGAAGCAGTCTGTTTGATTACTAATGGAACAGGGCTGGGGAAGCAGTCTGTTTGACTACCAATGGAACAGGGCTGGGGAAGCAGTCTGTTTGACTACCAATGGAACAGGGCTGGGGAAGCAGTCTGTTTGATTACTAATGGAACAGGGCTGGGGAAGCAGTCTGTTTGATTACTAATGGAACAGGGCTGGGGAAGCAGTCTGTTTGATTACTAATGGAACAGGGCTGGGGAAGCAGTCTGTTTGATTACTAATGGAACAGGGCTGGGGAAGCAGTCTGTTTGACTACCAATGGAACAGGGCTGGGGAAGCAGTCTGTTTGACTACCAATGGAACAGGGCTGGGGAAGCAGTCTGTTTGATTACTAATGGAACAGGGCTGGGGAAGCAGTCTGTTTGATTACTAATGGAACAGGGCTGGGGAAGCAGTCTGTTTGATTACTAATGGAACAGGGCTGGGGAAGCAGTCTGTTTGATTACTAATGGAACAGGGCTGGGGAAGCAGTCTGTTTGATTACTAATGGAACAGGGCTGGGGAAGCAGTCTGTTTGATTACTAATGGAACAGGGCTGGGGAAGCAGTCTGTTTGATTACTAATGGAACAGGGCTGGGGAAGCAGTCTGTTTGACTACCAATGGAACAGGGCTGGGGAAGCAGTCTGTTTGACTACCAATGGAACAGGGCTGGGGAAGCAGTCTGTTTGATTACTAATGGAACAGGGCTGGGGAAGCAGTCTGTTTGATTACTAATGGAACAGGGCTGGGGAAGCAGTCTGTTTGATTACTAATGGAACAGGGCTGGGGAAGCAGTCTGTTTGATTACTAATGGAACAGGGCTGGGGAAGCAGTCTGTTTGACTACCAATGGAACAGGGCTGGGGAAGCAGTCTGTTTGACTACCAATGGAACAGGGCTGGGGAAGCAGTCTGTTTGCTTCCCCAGCCTTGTTCCATTGGTTGTCAAACAGACTGCTTCCCCAGCCTTGTTCCATTGGTTGTCAGTCTGTTTGACTACCAATGGAACAAGGCTGGATGTCAGACAGAGTAATGTGTGGCTACCAGCGAAATGTGTGTGTGTGTGTGGTTCTGTGACTAGAAGTGGGACAAGGTTGAGAAAGCAGTAGCGTATGCGTGGAGATGTGTAGCTACCAGTGGACAGGGGAACAAGGCTGAGGGGGGTCAGACAATGTATGTGGGGATATGTAGTTACCAGTGGAACAAGTTTGGTAGGGTCTCACAGTGTATTTGGAGATCTGTGGTTACCGGTGGACAGGAGGATCAAGCTGAGGGGTCTCACAGTGCATGTGGGTATCTGTAGCTACCAGTGGACAGGGGAACAAGGCTGAGGGGGATCATACAATGTATGTGGGGATATGTAGTTACCAGTGGAACAAGTTTGGTAGGGTGTCACAGTGTATGTGGAGATCTGTGGTTACCAGTGGACAGGAGGATCAAGGCTGAGGGGTCTCACAGTGCATATGGGGATCTGTAGCTACCAGTGGGCAAGGGAACAAGGCTGATGGGAGATATACAATGTATGTGGGGATATGTAGTTTCCAGTGGAACAAGTTTGGTAGGGTCTCACAGTGTATTTGGAGATCTGTGAGATCTGTGGTTACTGGTGGACAGGAGGATCAAGGCCGAGGGGTCTCACAGTGCATGTGGGGATCTGTAGCTACCAGTGGGCAAGGGAACAAGGCTGAGGGGGGTCAGACAATGTATGTGGGGATATGTAGTTACCAGTGGACAGGAGGATCAAGGCTGAGGGGTCTCACAGTACATGGGGTGAATCTGTGGCTACCAGTGGGTAGTGAGACAAAGAATGGGGGTACTATTTTATTTCTTTTTATTTATTCAGACCTTGGGGGGCATCAGGACCCCTCCTGGTGACCCCTTGGTATTGATTGCCTGTCCGCTTGGATAGGTGACCAATGCAGCATTCAGGAAGGCAATAGCCTCCTTCTTTTACATCCCCCTGTCTGTTTTCTGCTGAGTAAAGCAGGGGCACTTCCACTTCCGAGAATTGTTTATTTGAAAATGTATTACAGCGCAAACCTTTTTCTTTTTAATTACATTAAGCTACAATTTTTGTCTGTGGTCACCAAGTGGTACTGTTGTCATCACTTACTATGGAGAGATGTAGTCTCTGACTTAAGCTTTCCCATAAATAATTCTCCTTTTGGACACTAGATGATGCTCTTGCTAACCGTTTAATATAAACAAATAAGTTTGAGTTTTAATAACTCTTGAATGACATCGTCATATGTTTTATGAAATAAAAATTGTATTAGTGTTTTTCAAATTCAAACCTAATTGAGAATATTCTGCTGTCTGGGCTTTTGGCCAGAGGTTCTTGAACAATACTGTAAATCCCCAGTCATTATCAATATTGCAATGACTGGCTACAACACTTTAGGAATGTTGTGCCTCAGCATTGTCTATTCTGTTTTCTCTGTTAATGAAAAGTGATAGAACCCAGTCAATAAGATACTTTGGCCTTGTTAAACTCAGGAATTTATGGTTTATATCCTCAGAGGCTGATAATCTGCCCTCATGCCAACTATAGGTTAGTGCTGCTTCCCCTGTGCATTTCAGGGGTATGTTTAGAAGTGTCTAGCTGTGGCAGTTTTTCTTCTCTCACTACAAATGCCAGTGACCCCAATCTCTGTTGTTCTCTCAAAGTAAATATTAATTCTTAACACTAATGTGCAGCTTGCCCAGTGGTACAACAGTTGATAACAACATAATTGCATTCTAAATGTTAGGGAAGAAAAATAAATGGCTAGATAATAATCAGTGTATTAATGATTTATATAAACAAAGCAATAAAAAAAGAAAATCATGACGTTCATAATGGATGGGTGGGATGATTTCTCAATATCGTCCACCCACATAATTGGGGTAGATGTAACTAATTTTGTACACAATTGCTGTTTTATTGGATGTTCAGTCAAAGTCTCTTATAAGTGCTCTTGGGGAGATTCACTAAGCGGTGATCAGGGCCGGATTTACATCTCAGGAGCCTGTAGGCACAGAAATCTAAAGAGCCCCCCCCCATTGGCCATCTCCACTGGACACCTCCACAATGCTCCTAATGTCCACATTGCCCCCATCATTTCTTTATTGCCCTCACATTGCCCCATCAGCTCCAACTTGCCCCCATCAGCTACACATTTCCCCCACCATCTCCATATTGTCCTCACATTGCCCCCCATCAGCTCCAACTTGCCTCCCATCAGCTCCATGTTACCCTCACACTGCCCTCCATCAGCTCCACATTGCCCCCCATCAGCTCCAAATTGCCCTCATAATGCCCCCCTTCGGCTCCAACTTGCCGAATGGAGTGGGCGCTGGCGCAGCCAGTGAGGTGGCTAGTTTTTTTGGTTTTTTTTAAAGAATAATAATAAAAAAAATAATCCCATTGGCAGGTGCCCCTCGGAGGCGTGCGCCTGTAGGCATGTGCCTACTTTGCCTTATTGCAAATCCAGCCCTGGTGGTGATAAAGAGGTGATAAAGTGGAGAGGACTTCCCCAGTGATATCACTTCTCCAGTTCCTATGTAATTTTATGGAGCCTATTCACTAAGATTTCTTCAACTTTAGCTATCAAGGGCTGGATTCAAGTGGGGGAGATAAATATTACCTCACATTTTTTATAAAAAAAACGTGGATTCAAGTGGGTGAGATAAATGTTATCTCACGTTTTATAAAACAAAATTCCTATTGAAGTCTTCGGGGATACCCGGAGATAAAATTAGCACCTGCATTTGAATCCATCCCCTACTGAATAGGCTCTGTAGAATATCATTGGAACTGGAGAAGTGATATCACTGGAGAAGTCACCTCTACTTTATCACTGCTTAGTGAATCTCCCCCACTCTGCTGGAGTTCTCATAGTCCTGCTAACTGAGCAGAGTCCTACATCACCTCTGTGGGCCAATGTTGAAAAGAAAAGTGGGGTAAATAAGTCCACTTTAAATAAATATTCCCAGCATTCCCATATGCATGTAGTGCCTTGCACACACACACAGAAAAGAAGATGGATTTTGGAGCAAATCCACTGCACCGTAGCAGTCAAATCAACATTTTATAAATACCTGCTGATTTTAAATGTGGCTGTTAACCCCTTGATTTCTAGATGGGTTTCCAATACATTGCTTGGCGTCTTAACCCTTTGAGTGCCAGAGAGGTGTGCTATGTATTCTCTCTGCACTCAGAGGGTCAATTTATCTTTCTTCAGGGGGTTCTAGAATTTTAACCCTTTGAGTACCAGAGGGGTACGCAAAGCATTGCTTTGCAATGCATTACGTACCCCTCTGGCACTTAGAGGGTTAACATGTTTAGGAAGAGTAGATTTCTGTAACAGATTGCTCTGTAAAATAGGCCAATCCAATATAATAATTTGCTAGGATGTTTGTCAGAAGCCGTCATGCACAGTAGAGACTGCCCGAACGCACAGAATGCTGGGAGCACGGAATGCTGAGAGTTCTGTGCTGGGAGCATTCTGTGCAGAATGCTGAGAGTTCTGTGCTGGGAGCATTCTGTGCTTTTGGGCAGTCTCTATAGTACATGGCTGTGTCGGCGGCAGGACGCAGAGCAGGACCAGCCTCTAACCCTTTGAGTGCAATGCGTTGCGTACCCCTCTGGCACTCACAGGGTTAACATCACCTGGACCTTGGCCCGTGTACACAGGCTTTTACACTAGTGAGTTTATAAAATGTTTTGTATATCCTTATGTGCCTTGGTGCACTGTTATAAAAGGCAATTGATATTTATCGTTTCTCTTTTTTCCCTTCAGTTTTTTATTTTTCCATTTATATTCTGTTCTCTTAGTATTTTACCTCTTGGACCAGATTTTGCTTTATTATAAGTTTCACTAACCAATCTTTTTGGGTATCCCTTTTCTCTAAACTATTCATTAAGATTTGAATTTATCATAATCAGTTCTCTATAGTTTAAGCTTCAGTGATTAGACCTAGTCCTATAAAGATCATTTTAGCTATAGAATTGACCTTAAAGTTCTATGTTTTATGTAGAATTGAATGTGTTTTAACCCCTTAACGACCCTTGATGGTCATAGTACGTCATGGGTCGATCTGAGTTAATGACCCATGATGTACTATAATCGTCATGGAATTCCAGGCTCCCCCCGCAGCTGCACGCCATTCGGGGAGTCCGGAACCAGAAGAAGCAAAAAAAAAAAAAAATGCTCCGTGGTCCTTAACTAACCGCACCGCGCCGATCGGCCATTTGTTAAGGGGTTAAGATAAATTTGTAATTTGAGGAGTATTTTGAAATTGAGGTAATTTAAGGAGACCAGTGGATGGTGCCACCGGTTTCCTTAAAAGGATATATAAATCAGGGGAAATTAACAAACTGATTGATTGCTGGTTCATTCTTCATAAAGCTGTGCCAATACTGCTAGTATATAATATTTTTTTTCCAGCCTTTTAGTTATTACCTTTTATTACACTCATATATATCCTACATTATAATTCGCTAAGGATGTTTGTCAGAAGTCGTCATGCACAGTAGAGACGGCTGTGCACACTGTAGCCATGTGCAGTACAGAGTGCCCGCTCCAGCTCTGTATCAGCCGCGGCATAGGCAGTCTGTACTGAGCATGACTGCAGCGCCTCCAGTGTTGGCCCGTGTACACGGGCTTTAAAACTAGTATGTGTATATATAAGAGATGATGGGCACTCCAAAACTTAAAATTCTTGCTTTGGCGCTCTTGCTCAGTTTGTTAGGTACATGCAGGAGTTGTATCGTAGAAAATGATATCAGTCGCAGGCACTCATAGGACTTAGTTTAAATAAAATAAATGTTATTATAGTTTCAACCCAAATGCAGGCCTTTCTCAAGACAATTTCTTGAGAAAGGCCCATGTTTGTGTCGAACTATCGACACATAGTAACATTTATTTTATTTAAACTAAATCCTATGTGTGTCAGCGACTGATATTTTCTATGATACAACTCCTGCATATAGATAGATAACAAGTTAGTCTGCTATTCTGTAAAGCCTATGCACTAAGATCAGAGGCTGATTTATGCAGCTTTCACTTTGACATCAATCATGCAGGATTAACTAGTACATGGTAATTCTAAAGGAAATCAAGATAAACCATACTTGTTAACAGTTAAAATCATACCTCTTCAGTTAAACTTCAGCAAGCTAAAAGGCATTGCCATTGTACACCTACTGCTCTGCTAGTCTCCTGCATTTTGCACATCCAAGGCTTTAACTTGCTTTCAAGCCATGTAAATTCAGATATTTAACCAGTCTTTTCTTTAACGTGATTTATATTCATTTTTCCACTACTGCCGTAAGTCTTACTTGTCTATAGTTGCATGACGTGGTACTACATTTGCTATCTTCCAATCTTCTGGAACAACTCCTCTCAATAGTGACTGAATAATTTTGTTAATGGTTTTGCCAGCCACACCTAAGTTCTTTTAATAATTTTGGGTGTATCCCATCTAGTCCTATTGATTGATCTGTTTTTACCTTTTGTCTTCAATATAACTATTCCTTGTTTCACCTTCACTTAAATCTTTTAAAATGTTTGGTTCCCCTTTTTACTGCCTGGTCCTTGGAGTGTTCTTTGGCTCATCTAATACTGCATTTGACTTCCTTCAGACTAGCTTAATATAGACCTTTATACACCTATCTTCCTCCTTCTGAATCTGTTTATATTTTTTTAACGCTGCTTTTCCTCCTTTTCTTTCTTTACTATATTTGCCACATTGGCAGACCACCACAGTGCTTTCTTTTTATTTTAACCTTCCTAAATTTAATGCAACGCTCTGTTGCCTTCAATAAAACACCTGTCAGATAATCCCGTTTCTTATGGGCTCCATCTAAAGATATCCAGGCTGTCAAAGACTTATGTAAATATGTTTCCATTTTAAACAAGTCAGCCTTTCTAAAATCTAGAAATTTTTATGTAGTATGGTCCTTATATTAAACCGTACTGCATGATAATCACTGGAGCCCAAACGTGCCCCTGCAGTTACATCTGAGACCAAGTCTCCATTTGTAAATAATAACTCTAGTATGGCTTCCTTCCTAGTTGTTTCCTTTACTGATTGCCTAATTGTAACGTTTTAAGGATATCTCTTCTCTTGGCAGAACCTGCTACTTTGTTTTTCCAGTCCATATTAGTCCTCCATAATATTAACCTCACCTTTCAATGCCATCTTAGGTACTTCCTCAACCAGCAGATGACCTAACTCATCTGCTTGTCCAGGGAGTCTATAAACCACACCTATATGAGTGACCATCTTTCTTCCATATTCTAAAATTATCCAAAATGTTTCAGTCCTCCACCATACCTTGTATCAGATTAACCTTTAAGCTATTTGTCACATAAATGGCAACCTCTCCTCGTGTTCTACATTCTTTGTCTTTTCTAAATAGAGAGTACCCTGGCATTGCTACAGCCCAGTCATTTTTTTGTTTATACTAGGACTCCATAACCCCACTAAAGCCACATCCTCACTTACTATGATTGCAGTGAGTTCAGGGATTTTGAGCACATGGCTCAAAGCCTACTGTTTTTTGACTTATGCGTTACAAATATACCTTGTTCAGATTCTTCTATGCAATACTCTGGGAACCAAGTAGATTTAACCTGTATTATTTCATTGCTCCCCATCTCATAAATACCTATTACTAAAATGTCTAAACCACTTGCTGAGAGCCTCCCTTCCCTTGGGAGAAAGATAAAAAACATATTTTTTGTACAAGTCCTTGTTACACCAATTTGGGCGGATGTGAGGGACAAAACCAAATCCTTGACAAAATTCCCCTAACGATGAATGAAAGTATCTAGTTCTCAGCTTCGTACAATCCTTTTCCTTATACACTAGTAAAACCTCTGAAAAAGATACAGTGAATGCAACCTGCTGCAGGTCTTTGCCCAGTTTATTAAAAACGTCCATTACCATACTAATCTCAATACAAGCCAAATCATTAGTCCCTATATGGACTATTACATCCAACTCTCAATCCTGTCTTGCTTCCTTAACAATTTTTAAAATGTGTCTTAGCTGTAGCTCGGGGAAGACACCTGACTTAATTTCAACCCTCATTACTATCATGTAGAATCACACATCTTAATATAGAGTTCCCCAGTAATAGATGCTTCCTCTCACATGAGTTTGTACTGCTTACCTTTGTCTTTTTGTCAGTGGTTTGTGATTTTGAAGTGCCGACCCAGCAGCCTCTGCTTCTGGAATTTTCCCAATACTAAGGCTGTGTTCTGAAATGGCAGCAAAAGAATAATGAAGAAGCACAGTCTTAATGTTTATTTTGTTAGTTGCCATTTATCCCACTGACTGCCAGAGGGGTACGCAACGTATTGCTTTGCAATGTGTTGCCTACCCCTCTGGCACTCACTGGGTTAAAAAAAAAGGTTCTGCAATGGATTGTAGACCCTTCTGGTCCTTAAAGCGTTAAGGGGACTTTACAACTCTGCTTGAGAAATGTTACACTTGTGACATTTTCTGTCATGTTCAGCTTGCGCAATTTACTTGGGATTATGTGCTTAGGGAGAAGTATTTTTCTTCATGTATTAGCTAGGTGGTTAATTCCATCATAGTCAATGAGCAGCACTTTGTAACAAGACTTGCGTGAACGGAGATTTAAAGGGGGATGTATCACCATAATAAAAGTTTCTCTTAATCTGTTTGCCTGAGCTCTACCAAGAACACTGTGGGTTTTTTTTTGTTTGTTTGTTTGTTTTTAAACTCTATAGAAATTGAGTTTTAAAGCTTACATTTTCCCCTGTGATGTCTTCGCCTCATTCTGATCGTCAATAAACTTGCCAAAGAGAATACAGCAGAAACCCTCCTCGGCGCTGGTCTGACTCCTTCAGGGCCACTCAACTAATTTACGTCTATGACTTCTACCTCTTCCTGTCTCTAAGCTGGAGCACTCTCATTGGCAGAGATTGATATCTAGCCAATGAGAGCGCTTCAGCTTACAGACAGAAGCCTCTGTCATCGGAGGAGGCTGGTTAGTGGGAGAGGAGCAGAGGCAGTGTGACGGACTGTGGTGTCACGGTAATCAGGCAAATAAGGACAGACACAAAGATAAAATATAACCACCTTTATTTATTATAACAACAATAATGGTAGAGCCCACACAGAACCCCAGACATATGTAAATAGGACCCAAGGTCCCTCCGGAGCTGCACAGTGTGCTGTACACTGCACTACTCAAGATCTCGGGACTAGGGAAGTGGCTCAAGTGGGACAACAGAAGAATGGGAGAATATGTGTAACTTTTTACCACTTGGTCTGCGAACGGAGCAATAGAGAGCGAGAGCAGACTAGAGCCAGGAGAAACCAAGACTACAGGTCAGACAAGCAGGTAGTGTAGGGAGCGAGTAAGCAGCCAGAGTCACAGGTCAGACAAGCCGGGGACTACACGGAGCAAGAGTAACCAGGCCACTGGTCAGGCAACCGGAGACTATGCAGAGCGTGTAGGAGCCAGGGCCACTGGTCAGGCAAACCGAGGACTACTCAAAGGTAGACTGTGATATGCGGTTAAACAGCAGGTAACTGCAGTCTATGCAGAAGTAGGTACAGGGCAGAGTTTATAACTGGAATTTCGACCAAATAACTCTTAAAACTATTTAGGCTAAGTTATATAGAGGTGATACATCCCGTTTAAATGTTCTTTTTCATGCATATTGCCTCACTCATACCCAGTCCCCCATTTATTTTTGTACTCCTACATGCACCTAAGAGTTCTATATCACGCCTTTGTAAGTAAGAACATTTTATGCAGCCATTTCTACTCCAAGATCCTTAAAGGGCAAGTAGTATGAAAACAAATTAAAACTATGTTAAATGTTAGTATGACTAATCACTGTTACTCCCAGGTTTGAGAATATCAGCATTATAAATTCAAAGCCCTTTGTGTAGAGGAACCATCTAGAATCTCCTCCCCAGAACGTGGTCTGGTTCTGCAACCTTTGGAGAGACAGCCAATGATTCTTATTAGTTGATATGATGTCACACTTGCACAGCCAATAGGCATGAGGTCGTCACAGGCAACTTCTGCTTTTGAAAAAGGTGGACTTGCACTCAGAGAGCTAGAAGATTACATTGCTGCTGCTTAACTAGTAAATGACTGAGCTTTTAACCTTTGAGTGCCAAGGAGTCATCCATCACATTGCAACACAATGCGTTGCTACCTCAATGGCGCTCAAAGGGGTTAATATATACTTATTTTTACATGTTTATTTCTCTTTAAAATTAGCCTTCTGGTTGATTTTTTTTTGGCTTGGAAAATACAGACCTTTGTTCCAAGGAATGCAGAGCAGTTTCCCAGAGAATGCAATGCAATTAATTAGTGTTAGTGCAGTGGTGTTTTAGTGTTCTTTGCTTGCCAATCACAATCTGGATTTATTTAACCAATGTTTTACACACATATATCAGCTGTGAGTTCACTAGAGGTGTGTGTGTGTGTGTGTCCATTGGTTCGCCACTTGTTGGGCTGGATGGAGAGGATGGTAGTTTTACCCCCCAACAGCTGGAGAGCCAAAGGTTGCATACCCATGAACTAGCCATATCCATTTCGTTTCTCCATCCTAGTTACAGATACATCTGGCAATGTTAGGGTGATGTTTTGGGATCCTGATCTTTTCCGCTAGTTGAGGCCTCTCTGTCTGCTGAATTGACTGTGCAGTATCCCCTAGGAACACTCCATGTTTGAGATCCAGGTTACATTCCTACTTTGACCAAGGGGTCAAGAGTGTTAACCTAAAAATGTGCTTTTGTCATTAAAGGGTGCAACTGAGAGTCTTAAACAGCCCATGTGGTGAATATCTTTCCTTGTGTATTTAGTCTGTGAGCCTGTGAAATTTGCAGATAATTATTGTATTATTTTTGTGATGTCATACAGCCAGGATTCCCTCCCTTTAACATGGAACAGGAAAGGGGCCCATCCTCACATGTTATTATAGTGCATTATGTTAGGGGTTTAACCATACCTGCCAACTGTCCCTGATTTCTAGGAACAGTCCCTGATTTTGGTTCCCTGTCTCTGGATCCTGCTGTCCCTGACTTTGTCCCTGGTTTTAAACGATAATTGCAACCGCATATTGTTAGTGCTTGTCTTTCGTAGACTAATAGATTCTGAGCCTCTCCACATGTTAATATTTATTTAAATTCATCCAGTGTTTCAATGTGAGAAATGTCTGCTTTACAAGGTTTTCCTGCTGGTGTCTCGTTACACAGACCTGTGATACTCTGTTGTGAGACTGTGTTTAAAGTGTCCCTATAAAACATTTATTGAGATGAATTAATGTGTGTTTATTTTGATGTAAGGACTGATGACAGTCCAGGCACATCATGGGTTTTTTGCTCACATCGGTCCTGCAGGAGCGATGTGAGCACTACCGGATTCTGAAACGGACTGCTCCAAGACCGGAGCTTTCAGTATAAGACCCTAGTTTGGAAACCAAATGAGATCAAAGCAATCCTTCAGGGAAATCCACTCCCCAGGACCGCCATCGTTAAGGGATTAAAGGGTTTAGATCATACAATAAAGCAGGGCTCAAAATTTCCACTCGCCACTAGCCAATGGCAAGTGAAAATTTAGCCCTGGTGAGTAGAAATTCAGCCCTGGTGGGTATGTTTTGGCTTGCAGTGGTGAGTAACTTTTCAGGTCTGGCTAGTAGCAAAGGAATTAAAATTATAAGCCCTGCAATAAAGAGTTACAAGTGTTTTGCAAAGTGAAACACTGAAAGTGGGGTCCCTGCTCGAAAGCTCACAGTCTAAAGTGGGGTCCCTGCATGAAAGCTCACAGTCTAAAGTGGTAAAGGGAGACATAAGGGTGAATTGCAGAATCCGTGCTAGAGTTCTGGTCAGGAGAGGGGACACATAAATAAAGTAAGTTACAGTATAAGAGCCTTGGATGTACAAAATGTAGGACACTAGTTGGTGTACAAAGTTCGTGCCTTCTAGCTTGCTGAAGTTGAGTTGAGGAGGTGTGATTTTAAATGTTAGCAATTTAATCCTGCATGAACATACCTAAGGACTCTCCAGATTTGCCCCGTAGACTCCAAGTTTTTGCATTGAATTACCGGGTCTCACTGATTCTTCGTGGTGGGAAGTTTCATAAGAATCTCTGCTGACTTCTGTTCCTCCCGTTTCTCTCCGCCTTCTCCTCTTTCCCCACCTTGTTCATCCCACTTCCTACCCACTTTTGTGACATAACATTTAAGCTCTCTCCCCCCACACACTAATGAGTAAGCTCCAACCCTTTTGACGCGAATCGGATCATTTATTTCCCCCAGCGGCACTACAGGAGTCCCCTCCTGGGATTCCAGAATACAAAGTTCCCAGGGAGGCGCATGATTGATGTCAATGTACAAGCTGCATAAATTGGCCTCCGAACAATTCTATTTTATAGCTCTGTTTGTAAGAAATTCTAAAGGGTCTCATTCTCACACAGTCCAGTATTTCAATCTGAGGTTGTGGATGAAGTACATTCCTTTGGCAGTTGTTGAACTACAATTGCCATCATCCCCATCTGGCCAGTGGTTGTTGTGATCCAATTGCCCACTCCTGAAGTCATCAAAGAGCAACATTTAAAGTTATAGTAATACTTAAAATTAATTTTATTTTATATTGTAGCCATGAAAAAACATTAGAAATGATATAAGTCTTATCTCTCAAATATTTATGGTTTGAGAGATATTCGCAAGCAAAGTTTCCCCCTGAGTGACATCAGCTCTCTAGCTGACAGATTTGGAATCCGGTCTGCAGACCGGCTGCGGCTCTTCAGCAGAGCCGAGATCTCAAGATAGAAAAATAACAACTTAATTGGAATAGTCTACAAAGTGTGCCTGGTTTGCATGCACACTTTGTAGACCCTTCCAGTTAAATAACTATTTTTATATCTTGCGACCTCTGCTCTGCTGAAGAGCCGCCTGCTAATCTGTGAACCGGATTTTACAAGTCTGTTAGCTAGATGGCAGACTTGGCTGAAACAGCCAGTGAGGGGGAAACTTTACTTGCCAAAATCTCTCAAACCATAAAGGTTTGAGAGAAAGACGTTTTTAATGTTTTTTTTTTCATGGCTACAATATAAAATAAAATTAATTTTAAGTATTACTAACACTTTAAACATACTAAGACTGTTGCAGTAGGAGGAATAGGACCAATTTTGGGTTAAGCTGACTACACCATAGGGGACAAATACAAAAATACAAACGTCCATTGATTTAACCCTTTAAGGGCTAAAAATCCAATTTAAACCAATCAGAATTTGTATTACTCACTATGCAGTTTACTCCTGACGACAAAAGCAGACCTGGGAACCATTTTGTTATGTGCTCCAGGAAAAACTCCTAAAACTGGGGATGGAAGTGTCCAAATTATGTGATTCACTTCATAATGGGAGTGGGCCCAATCGGGGTGGGGTTGGAAGGTTGAGGGGTGGGATTTGCCCTGAAATGGGTGGGGAAAGGGTAAAATAGGCAAAAGTAGACAGAATGGGTAGTAAAGTAGGTGGCACCTGCACTGAACTCTCCAAACCGGAGACCCGGTTATTCAGTTTGAAAATTGGTATCTCTGGGGCAGAACCTACAGTTCCCAGGTATGGACATAAGCCTTAAGGACTTGCAAGAATCAGTCATGGTATTTGCTAATTTTTTTCCATAAAAATTCACATTAACTTACAAAGGATTTTTAAGACCATGGGGGTTATTCCCTAAGGCATGATAAAGAGGTGATAAAGTGGAGATAACTTCTCCAGTGATATCACTTGTCCTGTTCCTGTGTTATTCTATGGATCCAATTCACTAAGATCTCCAAAGTGGAAGAAATCTTAGTTAATAGGCTCCATAGAATAACATAGGAACTGGAGAAGTGATATCACTGAAGAAGTTATCTCCACTTTATCACCTGTTTATCGCTGCTTAGTGCATCTCCCCCCTTGAATCCCAGTGAGTTATCCAATACAATGCGAAGCAAAGTGCACTTGGCCTCTCTAGTCCTAGTTAAATCGATGATGATTTTAGGAATTCGTAATTGTCCCCATGGTGCTGTTGGTTTGCCCCAGAACTGCACCACTTTATATTTTCACATATGCCTAAAGGACTTACAGGAATTAGTCACTGTGAAAGGTACACTATCCCCTAACAACTTTGATGATTTTGAAAAAGCTTAAAAAATCCATCTTTGTTGTACTGACTATGTTTGTTTATTTAGATTTATAGAGGAGTGAGCTTTTAAAGGGGATCTATCACCTCTATGCAAGTTTGTCTAAAAAGTAGGTTTATATAGCGACTAGCTGGAATACTATTTTCATCTTGTTTTTTAATTGTTTGTTTGACCGAAATTAAGCATGTAAAGATAATCCTGTGCCCTTACTTCCAGGCAGACTGCAGTTACCTGCTCTGTACCGCAGTCTGTCTCACTTCCTCTGCTCCCCTCCCTCTATCCAGGCTCCTCCAATGACGGAGGCTTTCTTCATGTAAGCTGGAAAGCTCTCATTGGACAGAGATCGCTCCAGCTTACAGGCAGAAAGCCTCCGTCATTGGAGGAGGCTGGATAGAGGGAGGAGATCAGAGGAAGAATGACAGACTGTGGTACAGAGTTGTAACAGCGGTCTGCCTGGAAGTAAGGCACAAGGTAATCTTTACACTCTTAATTTCAGCCAAAAAACAAAATGAAAATAGTATTCCAGCTAGTCGCTATATAAACTTACTTTTTAGACAAACTTGTATAGGTGTGATAGATCCCCTTTAAGGGGCTAAATCCCAATTTGCATAAAGGGAATTTTTATTTTTTTCCCTGTGATGCAGTTTGTTTACAACAGAATTGCACTTATTTTGCCTTTTTCACATATACCTCCATGTTGACCCTTGTCTGCTCATGTGCTATGTTTATGTTGCATTTAGGCAAATGATCCTCGTAGCAAATTAACGACTGCTTGTACATTACGATATTTAAAATGCTAGTAATGCTCTGTCAGTGTCAGCTTCTTGCTGAAGAAGGAGCTGACATCATGGAAATGGGAGGAATGGAGGAGATTAGCAATTACACCTTGCAAACAGCAGAGTTTTACATAGAGTGACTGGCACCAGCAACCTCATAAATAATGTAGAACATATTTAAGTAATGTCATAAGAAACAGTGTTATCAATGCAGTGTATAATGTTAAATAGATTTACAAAAAGTAAATAATATATATTTGTTAAATTCTTACTACATTCCACTGGAGGCACGATAAACCAGTGTGTTTTTTTGGGGTTTTTTTTTTGCATTATATTTTTACGTACATAGCCTGAAATGGTTTTTTCCCTCTGGTGGGTGTCTAGTGCTATTTAACCCTTTGAGTGCTAGTGGTTGTTCCATGGATTCAGATGGTTAAAGGAAACGGTAATGAAAAATAGCTGACTAATCCTTCTAGATAGAAAAATCTGCAAAGAGCATCCACGTATGTGCCAGGTGTGAAACAACACCGGGGCAAGGGCGAGGACTTGTCAGTTGCATGTCTAGGTTGCTCTTGTCTCCTCCATTGTTTATAGGTGCAGACATTCCATGGCTGATGTGTGTGAGCTGTGGGGTTCTACACAGCTGTTAGTCCCCACTGTCTGTATCTCTCCTGAACATCTGCTTACACTGGGATAATGGCTCAGCCCAAGTGACTCAACCCAGAAACTATTTGGCGAGAAGAGAAATGAGAGATGTGGTGTAATTCCTCTGTGACATCTGAACAGAACTTTTAATATTCTGCTCTACTTACAAGTTTCTTGAAACAGCATTCATGAAGACATAAGGAATAATTTTTAAAAATGTGGTCTAAAAATGGGATGAAAACACATGGATTTACACCAAGCTGTTCAGTTAGCTCCTTTGATGCTAGAAAAGTTTCTCCAGCATTCAAAGGGTTAACACTGAGCTCATAAATGAGTCGTTTTAAAAACAGTCATGATGATAATGCTTGTGGGTTATGTTTTCATGCCTTCAGATATGGCTATATATATATACATTTATTTATAGCCATAGATATATAATGAAAACAGTCAGCAATTCTGAGAGGGACAGATAAAAATTCCCTGTTGATTTAACCCTTTGAGTGCCAAAGAGGTATGCAACACATTTGAGCTAGCGTAAGAGAGAAGTCTTCAATGGATTGTGGAGCACTGTTTTGGAGACCTCTAGCATTCAAGGGGTTAAAATGCCCATCTACGTTAGTGGAAGTTCAGGAGGTATAGGTCTCCCCCACATTCATAGCTAGTACATTTCGACTACGGCCTCAGACAACTCTCTTTGGTTGAGACTGAGTGACAGACCGGATTTCCTGCGCTCTCACCCAATCCCCTCTCATTTGTTGCATTCTTGGGATATATTTAACTACCTCACTGCTTCTGCTCCCCCCCCCCCTTACTCTCTATTTATGGCTATCTGGGGTTTCCTCCCGGCTCCAAGCCCGTTCTTTCTTTGGAAATGCAAGGGTATCCATACTCTGCAAAATCTGATACTGGACACCGGTATACCCTGTTTAGAAGAACTCACTAGGATAGGCTGACCAGACCTCACCTTTAACCGGGGTCGCATAGGAGAAATGCATACTGCAGGACTGCATTGATTTCAGTGTAGTACTGCAAAATGGCTATTTCCTATGTGTCCCCGGTTAAAGGTGAGATCTGGTCAGCCTACACTAGGAGCTATTATCTTCCCACCTTTGGAGATACAGACAGGCCCATCACTACTTATTGGACTTACAGGAGCAGTAAACATTTTTTATGAAAACCTACATATTATAGGACTTTTCCTGAGTAAAACAAAGCCACTCCCACCTCCGTCAGTTGTGTTATTCAAACAAATAACCAGGAAGTGAATTTACTGTATGTTTACTTCCTGATTGTACTGACAGGAAATGACTCAGCAGTTTCTATCACATTCTATGGAGAACGGTAAGACTTTCCTCTCCATTAGAATGTAACAGAAAAACAAATTAGAATCTGACCACTAAAGGGCGCTGCTAATGTAAAAATAAAAACCAGAGCTTTAAACTCTTTAACTCTGGAAATATGCATCTCTCAGCAGTGGGAGTACCCTTCTTTTACTCAACATGAATTGCCATGCAATATATATTTTTTCATTAAAAAGTTTACTGCTCCTTTAATTGCGAAGGTCTTTTCTCCCCATGAGCTGATGGTGTTTGAGACTGCACTCAATAATAGATCACTTTTTGTCAGACTTCTATAAGCTAATGGTTCACCCTCTTCTGAACGCAAGCCCCACTTCCTTGGGCTATGGGAGGCAGACTTACAAATCTTCTTCTCCACTTGACACTTGTTTTCTATACTTAAAGGGACAGTAATGTCCCAGAAAAAAAATCTTTATAGTTTTGTAGTGCTTAAGAAATCCAACTACATATCTCCCAAGTGTCCCTCTTTAGGAGGGACAGTCCCTCTTTGAGACCCAAATCCCTCTGTCCCTCTTTCCCACCCTAGTGGCACTCTTTTTAGGAGATCAGACTGTGTAGTGTGTGTATATAAGTGTATCACATTGCTCCCCGGCCATAAAACTCACATTAATGATTGTTTAAACCTCTTTATATGTGTTTATAAATTAGTCTGTGTAAATAAAACACTTTGGTGCTTCTCTAGATCATTTATTAAGTTACACAAAGACGGGGGTCAGTAGGTCATGAAATAACCTATAAATTCTTGGTAATGCCCTGTCCGCTAGCCACTCCCCCAGTAACACCCTCTAAAACAAGTGTGTCCCTCTTTGGTCATTTGAAATGTTGTGAGGTATGCAATTATATGCAACAAATCCTATCTCTCAAACTGCTATGGTTTGAGAGATATCCTCCGCTAAAGTTTCCCTTCCCGGCCGACATGAGGAGGCTCTTCAGCAGAGCCGCAATCTCGTTATTTAAAACCAATTATTTTATTGGAATGGTCTACAAAGTGTGCTTGCAAACCAGGCACACTTTGTAGACCTCTCCAATGAAGTAATTATTTTCCAATAACGCAATTGCGGCTCTGCTGCAGAGCCGCCAGTTGGTCCCCGGACAGGATTCCACTGCAGTCAGCACAGTGCTGACATCCGGGAAAGGGGATGGGGGAACTTCAGTGCCGAATATCTCTCAAACCATAGCGGTTTGAGAGAGAGGATTTGTTGCATAAAGCTGCATTTTTTTTAAGCACTACAAAGCTATAAAGATTTTTTCTGGGACATTACTGTCCCTTTAAGAATCTACTTGCCACTACTCTGTACATCCTCATGAAAGAATCTATATATATAATTTGCTAGAATGCGTCTCTCCCTGTGTGCGTAACACGCACGGATACAGAGAACAATGCTTCCTAGCAAATTGCACATGGCTCCCCGGCACAGAGGCATTGAGGGGAAAGCATCAGTAGGGTGGCTTGCTCCGGGGATCACCGCAATACCGCCGCTGCCCCCCTCCCCCACCGCCATGCGGAGAAACAGAACAGTTGAGTGTCAGGCTGCATCTTCTGCCCACAGGCTCCTGGATGCCAGCTCTTCCACTTGACCCACTCCCCTGCTCCGTGCCCAGTCGTTACCTGTACGGCGGCTCTGTCAGTGCAGCCCTGAGCTCCTCATCTGATAGGCACCCGGGTGCCAGCCCTCACACATAGAACTTGTCGAATGACGGGCTGTAACCTAGTCTAGTTATATACTCTTCACTAGATGGTATTGCACTCTGGTCACACTGCATTGGATATTCCTGAATGTCTCTTCTCTTTGATGGAGATGTCAAGTTGAATTGGTATCGCTATACCATATCTGGTGGACTTGCTCTTGCATCACGCCTTATTAGAAGGAGGTAGTAGCACCTATCAATTTTATCTTAGGCATTACATTACAGTTAGACTCCTTACTATGCCTGTTCCTCTCCCTCCCTGCCCTACCACTTATTCCCAGCCAATGTAAACCTCTCCTCATATTTATGCTCACCGCGGTCAAACATTGTATTCCTTGTCACTTGAAGTCTACTACACCTCCTTCTCTCTCTTCTTGGATGGCCAGGGTTAAAATGAAATGATACTTAGAGAGAATTCATGCCCTATCCACTGACTTCTTGGGGGTTGGGTATCTCCTTCCCTTCCTTACCCCCATGGCGTTGATGACTGCTTCCTTCAATATACCCTCTATTATCCCTTGTGGTGGCTTGTCCCATCTGGGCAGCCTGGCACTGGTCCTGCCTCGGGCCTCTCTCCCCTTCGCCTCTTCCCTGGGTCTCCTGGAGCATACATCCTCCTCTGTCGCTTTGTCTAAATTCTTACTCTTTTATTTACTTTCCACTTTATCTATATCTTTCATTTGTACAGTCCCCCCTTATTGAAGGCAGGTCATTATAAGAGAGACGACTGGATGTCTCAGACATCCACACACTAAGCTTGGGGGGAATACTCCATGTTACCCTTCAGTGAACTCTGTGTGTACCTGTGTTTGCTGGGACTTGGTTGTAAGGTGTGCATAGTAGTAGTGTTACTAACTTTATTTTTCACTTTGTCATGTACTTCTACAACTGTCAAATATTGTACTCTGTTCTATTTTGACTCCTAATAAAGACGCTTTTCAAACGAAAAATCAATTAATAAATTAGTAGAAATATTAACCTTTTGAGTGCCAGAGGGGTATCCAGTGCATTGGTTTGCAATGCATTGGATACAACTCTGGCACTTAAAGAGTAAATAATGTTTATCTGTTCCCAGTAATGCACTTGGTCAGGTCCAGAATTGCATCACAGTTTAAATTCCTCAGCCTCACTATCCCTGCAGCACTGAGTGCCCTGCAGGCCGACCTGGTCTACATTATTTCATTTTGTCTTTTTTTTTCATTGTATCCCCATGCCTGGGAACGCTCTTCTTTGGAAGCCTCGTCTTGGGATCATGGGCTGGGAATAGGTGTGTCTGAATTACACGAATCTTGTCATAACATGGGTGAGGCTTAATTGGGTAGGTGACTTTAAGTGGAGAAAAGGTGGTTTGAATTTAGAAGTGGGCTAAACAGGGCAGGAAGTAGGTGGGAACAGAGAGATTCAGACAGAGATTCAGCCTCTGTCCCTGTGGACCTGATAAGTAACTGTAAAAGCGAGAGTCTCTGGGGCAAACCTGGAGAGTTTCCAGGAATGTGTCTCACTAGATTCTTGCTTTAACAGTCCATGACGGAAGACTCTGGAAACAGATTCAGAGTGCTCCGTCTCAGGGATAGAAAAGTGTAAATAATAGGGGAAGATGAAAAAAATAATAAGAAAAAGTATTGCAATCTGACTTTACATATTTACTTTTGCAGTATATGTAAAATAAAAAAATACCTCTTCTGTTTGGGCAGGTTACAGAAACAATACTGTACTATCACATCAGTAGGGCTGGATTTACATCCCGTGCTCCCCTAGGCAAGGCACTCTGGGTGCCCTTAGCTCCAACCATTGCTACACCCCTACTCCTCACATTGCCCCGACCCAGTCCCATCCACTATCTCCTGGCACAGAATATACCCGTTGGCCTATAACAACATCCTATATAATAATTCGCTAAATCGTGTGTAACGCCGCAACATGCACAGTAGACACTGCTGCGCGTGCTGCAGTCATGCACAGTAGAGACTGCCCGCGCCGCGGCTGATATAGAGCTGGGCTCTCCGAACCATCCTATATAATAATTCGCTAAATCATGTGTAACGCCGCAACATGCGCAGTAGACACTGCTGCGCGTGCTGCAGTCATGCACAGTAGAGACTGCCCGCGCCGCGGCTGATACAGAGCTGGGCTCTCCGAACCATCCTATATAATAATTCGCTAAATCATGTGTAACGCCGCAACATGCGCAGTAGACACTGCTGTGCGTGCTGCAGTCATGCGCAGTAGAGACTGCCCGCGCCGCGGCTGATACAGAGCTGGGTGCTCTGAAGGAGTGTCCAGCTCTGTATCAGCCGTGGCGCGGCCAGTCTCCACTGCGCGTGTATGCCCCGCGACCTGGTTGCAGTGGCACTGTGGCCCGTGTAACGGGCTGTTAAACTAGTATAATATAAACGTTTAGCGACAATTATACCAACTACTAACACAAGTCAGATGACATTTATGAAAGTGCAATAGAAATGGATGTGGTCCAAATAAGAATTGTGGTGCAATGTTTGTATGAATAAAGTTGTTAACTGCACCAAAACTGAAGGCAGTTTTGGTGGTTAAATGGAAACACCAGGTAAATAGCCTGTTCATAATGGACATATATAAAATGTTTAGTGATACAGATATATGAGGAAAAAATTTTAATTGGCAAATTTTCTAAGGTAGCAATGTATTTAGAAATGTGGCTTTACTTCTTTATAAATTTGACTCGTTCTGAATGGTAGTCACAATTCTTAAACATACTCTAAGAAAGTTTTTCATATACCCAGGGCCCCACCTATAACTCTTATGATTAGAAAACTGTACTTGTTAAATGATGTCCTCAGTACATTGTGGGATGATCTAAACTGGAGATTACACAGTTCTTTTTGGCTGAGTAACTTGGGTGGTGATTTTGGCCTTAACGCCTGGATGAACATGGACAGGCACAACTGATTTCATGATGTCTTGTTAGAGGGAACTCATCTTTATACGTTTGTATTCTGTTTACTGTAATAAAGACATGCTAATGAAATTTATAGTTTGTTATATGTACGTACTGATTGTCTCGAACAGAGGATTTGAATCCAGATACCAGTGCTCGTGAACTTGCTCAAAGATCTGCATACTTCCCAACATTTCAGATGGACAAAGAGGGACGCTTCTGTTTTAGGTGGTGTTGCTGGTTGGTGGGCAGAGCATTACCCAAAAGACACTGGGCTTAGCTTCACCTAATGTATTAGTGTGTTGTGCAGCCCAATTTCACCCTTACTTTAAGGGAGACAATTACATCAGTGATCAAGCCTACAGGGTAAAATTAGGAAAAAAAAGAGACAGGGAGGCGCTCATAGGGTTAATAAGCTTGTGGAACCAAAGCATACATCAGAATAAAAACGCACTCACATATTGTAGTGGCCACATTCAAATCTCTTGTGGCTAACAGGCAAGTGGGGGATATTTTATTGCCCTCCACGCAGATAATATTCACAGGAACAGCTTCCTGGATAGTGACCTTCAAAACAAGAAGGAAAACAACAGGAACACAGGATACAAAGCAGGGGTACTCCTGTGAACAGCAATTATTCTTAAAGGAAAATTTAAAGGTTCACTACTCACAACTGTGAATCAACCGGTTGGGACAAAGACAACTGGTAATCGCAACAGGGGATTGATAATCCTGCCCCTGTACAGGCACTCCAAAGTTTGATCAAATTTTATTTATTTTAATAAACCTCTTTGGGATATTGATGGTTTGCTGTCCTGGTTAAAGAAATTGGACGCTGTGAGCGGAATTTTGGAGTGCCTGTATAGGGGCAGGATTATCAATCCCCTGTTGCGATTACTGGTTGTCTTGGTTATTAACTTGGTTATTAGCCATAGATATATCAGGAAGCCATTACCAGAAAATATATTAGTGCCGATATTTTTATTCTAGTGATTAGCTATGAGGACTTTAATTGTTGGACCTCCTACTGTTGGAGACTAAAACTTCCATCATCCCCAACCAGTTGTTGTAGTCCGCAACAGCTGGAAGTCCAACAGTTGGCTACCCCTGTAGTGGTTATTATAAGAGAAATCACTGTTTCAGTGTTCCTTGTTATTCTCTGCTCAGTAGAATCTTGCTGATGGTTTGCCATTCTGCCTTTCACCAAATTCACTAGCATGAGTCAGTCAACTAGCCTCACACGGACGAGACCCACAAGGTTGAAACAGCTGTCTGTGGGTAAGCTGAATAGCTCATGCATTTTCAACCTGAACTCTGTAGAATAAGCAGTGAAAGCAACAGGTTTAAGCCACAGGAAACCCCATAGTTTATATGGATTTGGAATTAAAAAGTGACTGAACTGTGTGCTGCCCGGAATGCTAAGAATACAGTAGAAATTCTGTAAAGCTAGTGATTTCTGGCTACAAGCAGGTCATTTTGATCTGTTTCAGACATGTAAATGTACACATAAGTGTTATTATATAGGTACATGTCCAGTGGTGGACACATATCAGTGGAACTCAGTTTGAAAACCATTACTCTATATATAGCACCACTGTGTAAGAGGCTGTGGATTTAGATGACATTGATGGGACTGCAGGACAAATACATAGCGTGTATGTGCTGAAGTCTATTGCACAGTGGGAACAGATCCTGGGGAACAAATGTACAGATAATTCCTGCTCTCCGCCAAGCAAAAGTGTAATCTGGGTCCTTGCTTAATTGCCAATTCCTGTGTAAGAACAGATATGAAGAAATATGGGTATAGCATTTGTCTTGATGATGGTGAGAGCAGGAACACGAAAACATTACGTTAATTGTCTTCATTCATTAGTGGTCTGGAAGTACCAGTGATTTTGTCACACGTGGCCCCATCTAGCACCTCCCAATATTAGATTTCTCATCATATGGGGTACAAGTGTAAGGAAGGACCAGGGCATTAATCACCAGTCAGATTTAATAGTAGTAGGAGGAGTAGAAGTAGTATTATTATGTGCTGTAGTGAAAAATTAAGGGTCAGAGAATTACCCAGGTAATATTAATTCTTATGAAGAAAAAGTATAATTTATTAATCCTTTTACTACTGAGTAAGAGAAGGATAATGCTGCTGCCAGGAGATATTTAATTCAACTGATATTTCAACTCTATTTATTTATTTAATTTTTATTAACCCTTGCCTGGCATTCAAAGGGGTTAAACTGCAGTTTTCATCTGTGCTCACCAGGTGGTGCTGTTTCTTTCATGTACTATGGAGAGCTGCAGTCACTAAACCAAGCTCTCCCACTGAATACATTATTGAGGGAAATAAAATTATGCCTTTTGGACACCAGTTGATGCTGTTACTTAAAAGGTATTCGAGCTGAGATAACTTTTGAATGAAAAAATCTCCATCAGTGGGAAAAGCCCTGTAACTCTTAATGTTTCCTAAAAAGGGATAGTAATGTTTAGATAGTACAGTAAGATTGAGTCTTCTATATACATTTGTATAATAAAGTTTCCCCCTCCCGCCACTTTTACATACGTCACGAATCTTCAGAAAACCGGTGCGGACTAATTGTGAGGAGGGACAATCTTCTTTCAGTATAAGAAAAATACTGCCCTCCATCATGGGGGAGGGGCAGGGTGTCCCTTATACTGAAAGAAACAAGATTGTCCCTTGCTGCGACCTGTCCGGTCGGCTGACCAGATTCCAGATGTGAGGGGAGGCTGCTTGATGTATTTAAAAGGGGAGGAGGGGGAAACTTTATTATCAAATAAAAGGAAACCGGCAAAGTTATAAATGGTTATAAAGTTATACATCTTATACAAATTCATATAGAAAACCTGATCTTACCTAAACATTACTATCCCTTTAAATCAAAAACTAGTATACCACAATTGTCAGGATGGAAATATTTATGTTGATCATGTTAAGTGCTATGCATTAGCCAATATATATGTACTTTTAAAATTAGAGTTTTGCATGCTGTTCTTCTCCAGCTGTTGTTGGACTACACCTCCTATCATCCTCAGCTGGTCAATGTCTGGCTGAGGATGATAGGAGATGTAGTCCAATAACAGCTGAAAATCTGCAGATTTTCCATCCCTGTGATAAATGCAGTGTGTTTATGGACTGTGTGCAGGTTTGCAGTCTATGAGAGTCTGTGCAGGTTTCATGTGATGCCTTTTGTTCCAGGTGACGTCAGCATTCCAGACAGAAAAGGGGAAGCTGAATGGCTTTGATGAGAAGTTGTATCTGTCTGCCAAGTTTATAAAGGCTGGAGAGGATCCTTATCGGCAGCACGCCTTTAACCAACTGGAAAGCGACAAGCTGAGTAGTGAACGGCCCATCCGAGACACAAGACACTACAGGTAAGTGGGGTAGTTACAGAGAAGTATCCCAATGATAAACATGCACAATACATACATTGTTCTAGGGTAAATGCAAAGGGCAGACACAGAACTTACCTTAACCTAGTTGTCCTTGTTTATCTTCAGGCAATCAGGTGTAGCCTTTGCTAGGTATTAGCTGAAGGACTCAGGCCCCAGATATCATGTTTAACCAGCGACGTGCTTAAAGGGATAGTAATACTTCGTTTTAACTTTATTTTATTTTGTAGACATTAAAAAATCATGTAGAACGATATAAGTCTTATCTCTCAGACCTTTATGGTTTATGAGATATTCACAAGCAAAGTTTCCCCTCCCGCCCCTTTTACCTAGTGTAAGACATCTCTTCTCAGATGTGAGTCTGGTTGTAAGACCTGACAAATAACAGAAGGGGACAATCTTCTTTGTATGAAAACAATGAAAGCCCTTCCCCCCTTGACAAGTTTTTCAGGTTTTTCCCTCATCTTAATTGAAGATTGTCCCTCTCTGCAGTCTACCTGGGCACCTCCCTTCTGATCTGGTTGAACAGGGGGGGGGGATACTTTGTTTGTGAATATCTCTTAAACCATAAAGGTTTGAGAGATAAGACTTATCATTCTTCATGTTTTTTTTAATGCCTACAAAATAAAATAAAGTTAAAACGAAGTATTACTATCCCTTTAAGGCTGTTTTATGGGCCAAGAACCAGTAAATACAACTTATGAGAAGTGGGTATGTGATTGTGGTTGGTGCTTATTGTGGCTTACCTAGGGCATCTGAAATGCCATTCTGGTTCTAGCTATAATATGACATCAAAGAACAAGATCACCGAACCATAGTATAAAAAACTATCAATCCAGTAGACAAATGGGGCTTTATGAAGCTGTAGCATTACCTGCTTATAGATTATTTTATGGAGGGAGCACTGAACCCTGTAAACATTGTGCTATACTATGTTTGTATAACACAAGTGGGCTAATAGCATTTTTGATGTAGGATTTAGTGCTATGGTTTCTTTTTCTCTGATTAGTTACTACATGATGTGTGGATGCTCCCAGACAAACATAAATTGAAGAAAAGCAGAGTAAGCACTGCTGATATACAGGGATGGAGAGACAGTCATGTTTTCATGTAGAGAGATTACCCATAAAGATCCCTAAACATAACCTTGCCAGCATATAAATATAATGGAGGAAGCTTGAACATATTAGTGTGGACACAAAGAGGAGAACCAGATCATCATTCTAATAAGACACACAAGAGAAAATCAGAGTATCACAATGATACTGCCACACATAAGAGACACAGAGCATTATGTACACACTAGAACATTACAGTGATACAGATACATGGATGTGAACTAGAACATTACAGTGATACAGATACACTGATTGAAACTAGAACATCACAGTGATACAGATACACTGATGGGAACTAGAACATCACACTGATACAAATACACAGATGGGAACTAGAACATCACGGTGATACATGGATCTAAAACAGCACAGAGATACAGATACATGAATCTAGAACATCACAGTGATACAGATACACAGATGGAAACTGGAACATCACAATGATACAGATACACTGATGAGAACTAGAATATCACAATGATACAGATACACGGATAGAAACTGGAACATCACAGTGATGCAGATACATTGATGAGAACTAGAACATTACAATGATACAGATACATGGATGAGAAATAGAACATCACAATGATACAGATACACTGATGAGAACTAGAACATTACAATGATACAGATACACGGATAGAAACTGGAACATCACAGTGATGCAGATACATTGATGAGAACTAGAACATTACAATGATACAGATACATGGATGAGAAATAGAACATCACAATGATACAGATACACGGATGGGAACTAGAACACCAAAGTGATACAGCTACACGGATGGATGGAAACTGGAACATTACTGTGATACAGATACACGGACGGGAACTAGAACATTATAGTGATATTGGCGTATTATGGACAAGAACCGTACCATTGTGAAACATTTAAGACCGGGTATTCAATAAAGAAATGGAGGCTCTTACTGCAGCACAGACCTACTAAGCATTCAGTGCTTCACCATCACTGAAAAAAGTTAAAGAATAGATACAAATCACGTTCATATAAATACAGTTTCTTTAAACAAATGGAGACCCACATTCTCCTAGGGTATAAAACTATAAAAGTGTTTTGTTTTATTACTAAAGCAAATTGCAAAATGTATGTATGCATCCATATTAATTAATGGCATGCTGTAAATCTTTATTGTCCCCTGAGAAATCCATTTCTTTCAAGTAAGATGATGTTAGGCATTTGATAGCGGCGCCATCCCCCCTCCAACACACATGTATACAAACTCAGCCTCTAAGATCTTGGTGCCAATTTATATAATCTATAATATTATATCTAGCGGTAACCATCAGCATCAAAGTGCAATACTATACCTCTTTTATAACATATTTTCACGGATCTGTGCATCAGATAACATTTTATTCCCATTCATAATGCAGGTGCACCTCTGTACACTATGATGGCGACCTGCCTTCTACCAGTATCATAATTACCTTCCATAATGAGGCTCGCTCAACCCTGCTCCGCACCATCAAAAGGTGGGTACTGCTTCATATACTTGAAATGTGATGGGTACTGCTAGAGCATGTGTAATGTAAGCGCTAGAACTATATTGGTGGCAGGCACTGCCACTGAATAGGATAAAGCTCTGGTACATGGTAGTCCGAAATTACACTAAGGCACTCGGGATGTATACTGCTCTGCAGAATGGGGGATGTGAGATTTGGGAAGTGAGTATTAGCTCAGGATATACAAGATGTTTACTGATGATACAATTTGTGATGTTACTGATATTTGTAATGTTGCCAGTGATGCCATTGATGAGGTAATTTATGATGTCTGATGTCACATGATGGCAGAGAGTTAAGTCTGAAGAACATAAACTGTATTTTTTGGCTTTGTACATTTGTGTGAAAACTTAACTATGGCTTTAACTAAAGTTTTTTTATTTTTGCCATTGGATATATATCATCTCATATGATATATGTAGGATTTTTCCTGCTGGGTGAAAAACAAGGTTATGTCTACTGTTGAGAGATGATTTGTTCATAAGTTATTACAGCTTGAGCTGTTGTTTGTTTTAACCCTTTTAGTGCCAGATGGGTACAGCACACCCCCTGACACTCAAAGGGTTAATAAAACAAATAGTACTAGCTCTCCGTGGTGTCTATGCAATTTGAGCTATCATATCTTTTGAATGAAGCACCTCCCAACAGTTGAAATACCTGCTGAGCAGAGAATACCCTACAATATATATTTTTCCCATAATGAAACTTCACTTCTAATATAAGGTGGGTAATGTGTTTCATTACTGGAACTGAGTACTTCCCCAGGAGTTGATCTGCTGGTATAGTAATTATATAATGGAGGTTTGGTACCACACATGAGAACAGGCTGTTCCTGATTGGCTGCCATCCCAGAAAACATCAGCCTTGTTCATTCTCAGTGAGACTGATGCACTATGGAAAAGCTGTGCATATCTTTAGAAAACCAAATTCGTTTCACAAATCCCTGTTGTTTTAAATGCAGCTGTTAACCTCGAATTCTACATGCATCTCCAAATTACTGGGGAATTTTATTTATTCCCTATGGTGCAGTCGTCTTCTTTACTTTAAAGGGATAGTAGTACTTTATTTTATCTTTATTTTATTTTGTAGGCATTAAAAAATATGAAGAACGATATATGGTTTATGGTTTGAGAGATATTCACAAGCAAAGTTTCCCCTCCCGCCCCTTTTACCTAGTGTAAGCCATCTCTTTTCAGATGTGGAATCCAGTCCATAGACCAGACAGATAACAGCAGGGGACAATCTTCTTCTATGAGAACAATGAAAGCCCTGCCCCCATTGACAAGTTTTTCAGGGTTTTCCCTTATCT
Source organism: Rhinophrynus dorsalis (assembly GCA_037306005.1). NCBI lineage: Eukaryota > Metazoa > Chordata > Amphibia > Anura > Rhinophrynidae > Rhinophrynus > Rhinophrynus dorsalis. The sequence goes on from CM074728.1 coordinate 16,444,663, forward strand.
TAATTGAAGATTGTCCCTCTCTGCAGTCTACCTGGGCACCTCCCTTCTGATCTGGCTGAGCAGTGTTACATCAGTAAAAGGGGCGGGAGGGGGATACTTTGTCATTGAATTACTCTTGAACTACAACTCTGACAGTACTGAAATAACACTCTCCAAAGTCCAAATACTATGATGATTAATTAGAGTTGCTTTTGTTATGAAACATTAATATCCCTTTAAAGGCTGCTGTAGACATGGAGACACACTCACATACTAACATACATACAGACACACAAATACACACATACTAACAGAAATATAGAGTGACACACAAATGCACACATACTATCACATACATACAGATACGGACACACGCACAGACACACACATATATACAGACACACACACACACACACACACACACACACACACACATATATAATATACACAGATACAGAAACACATATAAAGACACACACAATCCCATATATACTGACACATACATACATACAGATACACATATACATTCAATGATATACTCACAGCTATAATTCATTAATCAGATGCCCATATGTAAAAAAAAAAAAAAATAGCTTGCCGTAATTGGAACTGGCTTTATGGAGCAATTTAGGACACCAAGGTCAACTCACGCTGAGTTGACAGTGTAAATAACATGTAAATGCTATGTGTATTCTTTGTAGGGTAGCATGTAGCTCTGAAACCTTGGCTTAATTGTCTCATATAGAGAAAGATTTACAGTTCTACAATAAGACTCATAGCAATTTAGGAACATTCTGCTGAGTTCACTCTCTGCTGGTGGAAAATTGCAAGGTGAGGGATCTTTGGTACAATATTTAGAGGTTGTTCAGCTTTCTCTTGTCTCTATAGTAAATTACTCTGTTGTACTTTTAGAAAGGTATTAACAGTGAAATACACATGCACAGCTGTGACAAAATATTAACTGCAGAGACTAACATTTCTTCCCTTTGTCTGACACAGCGTTTTAATTCGAAGTCCAGCAAGTTTAATACAGGAGATTATTTTGGTTGATGACTTCAGCACAGACCGTGAGTACTTTTTCATGTCTTCCCCATTGATTCCTTTACCCACTCAATCATATTGCACAGAATGAGGTTGGTATATCAAGAAAAAGTGGTGCAATTCAGGGTCAAACCAACTAACTGCACTTTATGAAAAAAAAAAAAAAACAGATATTCCAAAAATTCCCATTGATTTAAGTAGGAGTTTTAACCTCTTTGAACACTTGAGAGGTCCCATTGGATTGCTTTGCAGTGCCTTGAAAACCTCTCTAGAATTCAACTGGTTAAAGCAGAAACCCTATTTAAAGTGGACCTGTCACTTACACAGGTTTCAATCTCATTACATTTATCTAATCAAACTACCTGTAAATATAGCTTTTTGTTTTTCTGTCAGTTTAACCCTTTGAGTGCCAGAAGGGTATGCAATGCATACCCCTCTGGCACTCAAAGGGTTAAGAGTTTTAGGGAATTATGATCTCAGCAGAGCTTTGTTCTCTGATCTGTCTGATAAGCATTTTTGTCTTAAAGGGGTGGGGCTTAATCAGATGGGCAGGGCTTATCGGCATGGTACTTGAGGATGTGGGAGGAACAGGGTTAGAAGTAGAAGAAGTGGGTAAAGTTTCACAGGAAACCCACCACCACTGGAGAATCTTCCTCATTACCCAAAAACACAGTAATTGACTCTAAATAGTGAAATCTCTGGAGCAGATCAGAAGAATTCCCAGGTGTATTGATAAAACCTCAATTAATAATTAGTCACAAGTCCAGAAAATCACCTCTCTGCACCTTTTTAGGCTTCTAGAGCCCATCAGATTCCATCAGAGCGGAGAATGAATTATGGGGAGGAAAAATCATACAAATCCTTTCAAGATGGGGGTTCCCGCTCAGGGGATGACTTGCAAAGGTGACATCAGTGTGAATTTTTATTTGTTTTACATAGAGCAGTTGATTTGTCACATAATCTCACCACTTTCCTTTGTACATCAGCCTCACCGTGGCATGCAGCGTGACGGAAGAGCAGACAGCGAGTTATGTTACTTGGTATTACAGATGGGATCAATTGATGAGCTTGAATTTCAAGTACAAATATACAGTACAAGTCAGTGTTTCCGGGAGAAGCTGTGCATTAGATGTAGCTGGAATTGAAGGCAGATTGTACCTCAGTGGGCCCGTTCTGGGGAGATGGAGGCACTCCGGTTGTGGAGAGCTTTCTGTGTGAGCCGATGAGCTTGGAAGCACTTTGGCTGAAAGGATTAGTGCTGACAGTCTGATTAATAGGATAATAAGTGAAAGCAGAAACTTCCTTTGGAAACACACTGGGGAGATCTTCCTCTGAGGTGAATCATAATTGCAGTGTTCCAATTATTTCTTTCTGACTTTTTTTCTTTCCATAGCTGAAGACTGCCAGCTCCTCACCAAAATTCCAAAGGTGAAGTGCCTGAGAAACACCCGTAGAGAAGGTGAGAATGAAAATGCCCCATGCTGTGAGTTCAGTGTGTTGCGGTGTGTGAATGCCACATACTGTGTGCTGTGAATGAATATTATATGTCAGGTGTACATCCAGTGTGTGGTGCTTGAATATTCCACACTATATGTGGTATTCATCTACAGCACACAGTGTGTGTAGTGCAAGAATGTCAAATGTGCATTACCACATTCAGTGCATGAGGACCACATGCAGTGTGTGAATACCCCATACTGTGTGCTGTGCATGAGGATCACAGACGGTATGTGAATATCTCATTCTGTATGCTGTGCATAAATACGGTGTGCAATGCCTGAATACCACATGCAGTGCATGAATACCATGCACAGTCTGTGAATGAAGCCTACAGTGTGAGTGAATTCCCAATTCTGTATTATAGGTATGCATACCATCCATCAGTGTGTGTGGTACGAAGAATATATAATGCTGAGTTGTTCTGTGCATGAATATCATTTTTAGTGTGTCATCTGCACTGTGGGAAAACACCATACTGCGTGATATGCTGGAATACCACACACACACACACATTATGTGCATTGTTTGAATACCCGGGACTGTGAGCAGAGTGTATGAATGCTGGGTATGGTTTGTATAGTATAGACATGCCCCATGCTTTGTATACTGTGTGGGATTAATGTGCTTTTTATATGCAGTGTGGGAATACGCTACACTTTTTACCTACAGTGAGCAATTCCACTCCTGTTTGTGAACAGTGTGAGAATGCTTGGGGAATTAGCTCTGCATGCAGTATCAAAATGCCTCATGGTTTGTGTGCAGTGTGAGAATTCCTAGTGCCTTGTGTACACAATACATGACATTCATTTACATTCACAGCAGAGACTTGACCCTGTTCTGTGTTGCTATTCGTAGGATTGATACGATCTCGTGTTAGAGGAGCAGAAGTGGCCACTGCTCAGATCCTCACCTTCCTGGACAGCCACTGTGAGGTCAATAATGAATGGCTTCAGCCTCTGCTCCAGAGGGTCAAGGATGTAAGTGAATGCTAAAAGTGTAAGGTATTACATTGTAGAAACAAGGCCAGGCACTCAATTATTTTAGTTATTGGTGACCCTGATCACATCGAACAAGGGGGTTGCAAATTCTTTAAACACTCAGGACTTAGGCTAAACAAATGTATTATCAGTGAATTGTGCAGCACAATTGCAATATTACTAGTAGGGAGATTAGCATGATTACGTGCCCCAGACTGGCATTAAGGCTTTTATCAAGAGACCTTTCGGTCACAATCTCCTGGATACGTGCTTATTACTTATAGATCCTCTGTGTCAGGCTTCCAAGCTGGATTGAGATGTCTTGATGGTGAATGGTAGTTGCCCTAGAAAGGGTTAAATAAATATGGGATCCGTACCATGTTTAACCTGCATCCTGTGACTCCCTCGGTTTCTTTTTCGTTGTCTCCTTATTTAAATGTTCTGTGTGTGTGTGTGTAATATATATATATATATATATATATATATATATATAATATATATATAAAAATATAAACACACGTGTTGTATATTAAGGGTTCCACACAAGGATACATGGGATGTTATTTAAAGGATTTAAAGAAGGTCAGTCTTGGCGTTTTTTCTTTTAGGATCACACTCGGGTGGTGAGTCCAATCATCGATGTCATCAGCCTGGATAACTTTGCCTACCTGGCAGCATCTGCAGACCTTCGAGGAGGTTCGTCTTGGAAGTGGAAGCAGATGGGTTCCACTTTCATTCTTTAGTGACATCTATATGGAAGCTTATCATGGGAGGGCCAGCCTTGGGGGCAATTGATCCCTGGGCAGATCATAAGTCTGGACCGGTGGGCCACTGCCTCACAGAATTTCACAATTAATGCTGTAAACAGTATTTAGGGAGCTACATTAGTAGCGTATCTCCATTTTAATTGTAATCTCTGTGATATCACTAGTGTAGCTCCATTTCAATTGTATGCACTGTGATATCACTAGTGTCCCACCATTTCAATTGTAACCTGTGTGGTATCACTTGTCTTACTTCTTAACATTAAAGCCAGTTATAACATTAACAAAAGGAGGGTGGATGAGACTTTGGGCTGGAGCGATAGTAGAAATAGGCAGCTTGATTGTACTTGCCCCCAAGTACAAAACATACCTCCCCTGTAGTTTATAGTCTTTTTTTTCATTATGAGACATCTTCCACCTAGGCCTTTCTTGCTTGCAGATTTCTGGTAAGTTCTGTTTAGATCTGAATTGCCCTCTTCTTTCCTTAGGATTTGACTGGAGCCTTCACTTCAAGTGGGAGCAAATCCCCATCGAACAGAAGATGTCCCGCACTGATCCGACCTCCTCTATAAGGTAGCGACCTCACCTCCCTCTCACTTAACTTTGTATGCGCAAAAGAAAACAGGCAAACCAACTTCACAGCAGGAAAAATACCCCCACCCCCCCAAAAAAAAAAACCTCCAAGATGATAAACTTTTATCCCTCACATCAACCCCCCATCCCTTGTCTATGACTGTCAACTTTTTCTTTGGTATGGAGCTGACTGTCGGTTGACCACACGGTTGGGTCGGATGATTATTCTGCCAGCCGTTGTTCTGAAAATTGCACATAAACTGAGCTGTGACAATTCTAGTTACAACTGTGTTCACCTTCAAAATGCAAAGAATTGGCTGAGACAGATATAATCCTCATGCAACCAATCAAGTCAGCTCCTATACAGAAAAGGAGCTGACATAACTGATATGGGGGGGTTAAAATAACAAATGTCATGGTTTTAGAGTGTAAATTAAAGTTTATTTTACCCATTATTATCTTTTTAAAAGTTTGTGTGATTTATTTGTTTACTTTCCATCAAAGTATGAATTTCCATGCCTTTAAAGAAACCTTCATTTGAAGTCTGCAATTAGTTTCTGCTTCTTCACAATCCACAATAGATGGAACAGCTGGATTTCATTGCAGGTGATAACTTTATCACAGGTTTTATCTCCAGTCTTTTTCCATAGACTTCAGTAGAAATCTGTGAGCTAAAACCAGTGATAATATTTCTCATCTGCAATGGAACCCAACCCAAACTCTGTGTGAGAGAAACTCCCAGCATAACGAACACTTCATCCCCACCTCTTGCTCAGCAGAACAGTGCAAGAAGAGAATCGGGCTATGAAATGGAATTCTCCAAACTATTGATGACTTGAAATGCAAAAACAAATAAATACAAGTATGTGGAGATTCCTAACTGACAACAAAAAAAAGAGTACAGTATCCCTTTAAAGGAGAACTAACACCTGGTAATAATAATAAAAAAAAATCTTAATGGTCTCTCTGAATTTTTCTCTTGTGCTTTTGTTCAAGAGATAACCTCTTCAATCAGTCCTGGATGTCATATGCATGGAAGCCGACATGACAGTTGGTACCTGGTTTTTCAAACTGAGGCAGACGGAGTGCATGAGTCTAGTTGACCTGTTAGAAACCAAAGAGGTGCTCAACACATCACACTAAGATTACCATGTGCAGTGAGCAGAGTATGGGGTCCTGATCAATGCAGATGTTAACCTGAACCCTTTGAGAACCAGAGGGATGTGAAACAGATTGCTTCGAAAAGTATTGGGCACCCCTCTAGTCCTTTAAAGGGTTAAATAGGCTGCAAGCAACTGTCATGACCGCCTACATGGACATGACCTCCAGCACTGAGGGAAAATGTTATCTCATGAACCCAGGAACAAGGGCAAAATTCATAGGAGCCAGTGAGATGTTGTGACCATAGTAAGGTAAGTGGGGGTTGTTATTATTAGATGGCGTTCTCCTTTAAGAGAAGTTTGGATGTCCTGGTAGGTTGGCAGGTGTTTCTTTAAAATGTGACATTTATTCGATTGTTATAATTATGGGGGGGATAATAATATATTGAAACCACCTTGCAGTAGAGCTTCATGAGAATTAGCATGGGTAAAAGCCACTAGCTATGGTCTCTTTCTGCACAGCTCCTGAATAATCATTTCCAATGCAGATTCCCAGGAAGGACTACATTCAGACTATATTACATTATCTGAAATCCAGACTACAGGTTTAATGGCTTCTTCCTGTTTTAAGGACTCCTGTTATTGCTGGAGGCATCTTTGTGATGGACAAGTCCTGGTTCAACCAGCTAGGAAAATATGACACACAGATGGACATCTGGGGAGGAGAAAACTTTGGTGAGTTTGGGAACTTGGGAGAAATCAGGTCTTATGTGAGTCTAACCCAGGTTGCTTTCCGGTTGTTTTTGGACTACAACTCTCATCATCATCATCATCAGGCAGATTGCCTACCCCTCGCCTAATTCAACCTGCTTAGAATTTCCACAGCCCTGATGATTATGTAGGAGAGATCTAAAAGGGTCTTTGCATCTCAGCATTGATATACAAGCTGTGTCCGTGTGCATCATCCTTAAAAGTACAGCTTTATTCACTGAGAGGGAGAAAAATAAAGACATAAGGAATAGTTAGAGTAGGTGTGAAGTTGCTTGGAAACTGTGCAGTCGTGATACATTCGGTGAGACAGCAATGTGGGTGTGATCTTCTCACCACTCGGCCTTGAGACACAATGACATCATTTGTTTCTTTTTGTGCTGTGGTTTTTAGTTTTCATAAAGAGACAAAAAAAATTCTGCTTTTCATGAATTTATGTTGCCATACCAAACTGATTGGGAATGATTTAAAGCATTGGAGTAAGTCCTTTAAAGCATTCTAGGGGTACCTTTTGACTGATTTTGTCGACATTCTCCAGATCAGGGCTGTCCATATTCAGACCTCAATGGCCACCAACAGTCCAGGATTTAAGGCTTTCCCTGATTAAAGGGATAGTAATACTTCGTTTTAACTTTATTTTATTTTGTAGGCATTAAAAAAACATGAAGAATGATATAAGTCTTATCTCTGAAACCTTTATGGTTTAAGAGATATTCACAAACAAAATATCCCCCCTGTTCAGCCATATCAGAAGGGAGGTGCCCAGGTAGACTGCAGAGAGGGACAATGTTCAAGTTAAGATAAGGGAAAAACCTGAAAAACTTGTCAAGGGGGCATGGATTTCATTGTTTTCATACAAAGAAAATTGTCCCCTTCTGTTATCCGTACTGTCATACAACCAGATTCACATCTGAGAAGAGATGGCTTACACTAGGTAAAAGGGGCGGGAGGAGAACTTTGCTTGTGAATATCTCATAAACCATAAAGGTTTGAGAGATAAGACTTATATCATTCTTCATGTTTTTTTAATGCCTACAAAATAAAATAAAGTTAAAACAAAGTATTACTATCCCTTTAAGCACAAGTGGACCAATCAAACTGATTAACTCGCCTGTGCTTAATCAGGCAAATCCTGAAATCCTGGCCTGTTAGTGGCCCACGAGGACTGAAATTGGACAGACCTGCTCCAGATGATGACCTCAACATTTTCCATAGAAAGACTGAAAAAAATTGCACTCATTCATATGGCATCGTTAACATCCACAAATGTTCACATTTATTAGAGCTCTCACATCTATTGTGACAGCTCTAATAAATGTGAACATTTGTGGATGTTGCCAATTAAACTAAATTCTGTATTTTATTATTTATTAATTGTATTTGTTTATTGTAGCTCAGTCAAATCTGTGTTGAGGGCCACACGTGTTAATGGTTTGATTGTTAAAGTGGTACTGTCATTTTGTAACAAATATGCGATTTTGAATTAACTTTCAAAGTAACCTATACTTATGTTAGACATTTTTATTTCAAAACATAGTTTATTAGAGATTTGGCTTTATTTATTTATTTTCTAGTTCTTGCACATGAGCTAGTACTGGCCAGTAGGGAGTGACAGTTGGGATGGGGGAACAGTGTAGAATGCTAGTATCTAACTGGCATGCCAGAGAGTACTGTGTAACTTGGATAACTGGACACATAAATCTAAATATCTTAAACCATTTTTTCAAATATAAAAATGACTTGCATAAATATAGATAGGTAGGTGGTTTTATCCACACTGTTCTATACACTAGAGGCAGACTAAACCCCACTTCCTGACACTGAAACTGGAGCCACAGTCCAGCATTCTCGTAGTGTAAGGCAAACCCGTTTGGTGCCATAGGAGGTGGGCAATGCATTGCTGAGCAGTGTCAATGAGAGAAGGAAGTAATATAGGACTAAGACAGTGTCTGCATGACATGCCTTAAAGGGATTGTAATACTTTATTATTCCTATTCCCCATATTGTAGATATTAGCAAAATAATTTAATTGCCCCCAGGTTCATCTCTCAGACCTTTATGGTTTGAGAGATAACAAAACTCAAAACTACCTCCTCCCTCCCCTTTCCCTGAAGTCAGTGTTGTGCTGACTGCAGGGATATCCGGCCTTATTTTCATCAGGCGGCTCTGCAGCTGAGCTGATATCACGTTAGTGACAAATAATTATTTCACTGAAACGGTCTTCTACGTGTGCTTGGTTTGCAAGCACTCGTAGAAGACCGTTTCAGTGAAATAATAATTTTTTACTAACGCGATCTCGGCTCTGCTGCAGAGCCGCCTGATGAAAATAAGGCCGGATATCCCTGCAGTCAGTACAATGCTGACTTCAGGGAAGGGGGAAAGAAGGGAACTTTGCCTTCGGTTATCTCTCAAACCATAAAGATTTGAGAGATAAACCTGGGGGCTATTAAATTCTTTTTCAAATATCTACAATATGGGGAATAGTAATATTAAAGTATTACTATCCCTTTAACTGGCATTAAACTAGTTTTCTAAATAAAAAATGGCTACTACAACATATTGGTGGTTTTGAAAGCTCTATCAGAATCAGTAAAGTTGTTTTTACATGATAGTGTCCCTTTAATTGTCATTATAATAAAGTCACTGTTTTGAGGATTTTATTTATATGTACAAATAGTGTGTGTGTGTGTGTGTGTGTGTGTGTGTGTGTGTGTGTGTGTGTGTGTGTGTGTGTGTGTGTGTGTGTGTGTGTGTGTGTGTGTGTGTGTGTGTGTGTGTGTGTGTGTGTATACATAATATAATCTGCATAACTAGAGGTACACCAAAACGGCATTATGTTTTTATTTGGGCTTGGAAGCCATTTTCTCAAAGTCCCAGCACTGATGTCAAATTTTGTCACAGAAGTCAATGGGCAGTTCTCACTGCAGTATGTAAAAAATCTGCTTTTATTCCATATTTCCGTGTTGAGGTCTATAGGTAAAACTGTAAATAATACCAGTGATGATGTTATCACTTAAAATGAAATCCATCTCTTAGCTGGTTCACTCACATTATCCCTTTTCGAGTTAGCTGTTGCTGTGCTTCAACTTCCATCGTTATGGAAACTGTAGAACAATCCCCTCCTTTAGTGCTGTTCCTATACAGCCCTGCAGCATGTATCATTCATATGCAGGCAGTATTATCTGTATGCGGTTGAATCCTAAGCCTTAGTATTTGAAAGAAAGTCAGATCCTTGCCGTGTCACTGGGGCTGATGTATTATGAAAAGTGGTGCAGTTCTATGGCAAACACTCTGCACCATAGAGAACAAATAAAAATCCCTGTTTATTTAACCCTTTGAGTACCAGAGAGATGTCCAAAGGATTAAAAATCAATTCGCTGGGTACTTCCCTGGAACACAAAGGGTTACAAGGAGCATTTACCCCTTGAATGTTAGAGAGGTCTCCAGTACATTTCAATGGAGATCTGTCATTCAAGGTGTTAACCCTTTGAGTGCTAGAGAGGTGCAGAGATGCATACCCATCTGGCATTCCAAGAGTTAAAAGCCCCATTTAATCCTAGAACATTTGGGGAGATTTTTTTTTTTTCCCCCCAACGTTGCAGATTGTCTTCTCCTCAGTCGAACCATTTTTACCCTAGTAGATCAGCCTCACTGAGTCCCATGTCTCCCCTATATTGCAGAGCTCTCGTTTCGTGTCTGGATGTGTGGTGGCAGCTTGGAGATTGTGCCCTGCAGCCGCGTTGGTCACGTGTTCAGGAAACGTCACCCGTACGAATTCCCTGATGGAAATGCTCTGACCTACATCAAGTACGTACACACGGATGCGGTTTGAATGTTACAGTGAGGGAGGCTGATGTACAAAGATGAACTGGAGCAACGGCAGTACAAACTAACTGCAGCACAGATGACAGCTAAAGTGCCCATTGATTTCAATAGATATTTTACCACTTTAACCCCTTAACGACATGTGACATACTATGACCGTCACGGTCCTTGAAATACTCAAGGACTGATGACAGTCATAGTACGTCACGTACTTTTTACTTAGCGCTCTACCGGGAGCGCTGTAAGTAAAAATAGGGCCTGAAATTGACCGCTCCAAGATCGGAGCGATCTCTATCAGGCCCCATAATGACGCGCCGATACACGCGACAGGTCACGTGTACCGGCGCGTCCAAGTGGTCCTATGCGGTCCTCATGGGACAGAAATGTCCCAGGACTGCTGGTCGTTAAGGGGTTAATTCTAGAAAGGTCTCTAAAGCATTCTTGACCTCCCCTGCATTGAAAGGGTTGAAAGCCCCACTGAAATAAAGGTAATTTGAGACATTATTATTTGCATCCTGTGGTGCAGATGGTTTGCTCCGGAGTAACACTACCATCAAGTGAGACTGATGCAATTCACAATGAAACAAAAAGATGAATTTCGGCAAACTGCTGTTCTACAACTCACTTAACCCCTTAAATACTGGTGACGTGTCAGGACAGTCACAGCGGTTCCTGCGTTAAGGACCTGGCATGTCAAGACTTTTTTCATAACAGCGATCGCTCCTTGTAGGCAGGAGAGCCTAAAACTGACTGCTCTGTGATCGGAGCCGTCAGTTTCAGCCTCTCTGGCGGTGATCTCGCTCACACATACTGGCACTCCAAACAAACCAAAAAAATTGTCTTGGCCCACCAGTGTACCCCCTCTCCTGGACCCCATGGTCCTTAAGTCGTTAAAGATTCAAGTCTCACTTGAGATGCTTCTACAGAGCAAGCTTTTATTGGTGCAGCAAACATGGTGGTGATTGTGGGGGAAGAAATGTACAGGCTACAAAAAAATGGAGGGAGAGATGTCTACAGGAAAATGGAAGGAGGACAGGTTACACAAAATTAGAGGAAGGGAAATGCTAAACATAATATAAGTGCACAAGCAATGCAGAATGGAGAAGTAAACTAACTACTGCAAGTATTCACAATATGGAGGTATCAGAAAGGACTAGACAAAAGTTTTAACCCTTTGGTCCCGAAGGGGTGCGCAAAACATTGTTCTGCAATGCACTGCGCACCCCTCTGGCACTCAAAGGCTTAAGCTGTAAGTTGTGTGGAAATGAATACACCATGCAGTAAGGCAAAGTGTTGAAATTATGGGGCAAACCAACCGCACTTTAGTGAGCAGGAACATGTTGCCATAGGGCTTTTAACCACTTTAAAAACAAAAGAAAGGTCCCAAACAGATTGCTTTGTAATGTGTTTGAGACCTCTGGTATTCAAGGTGTTAAAAAGGGATAGTAATACTTCATTTTAACTTTATTTTATTTTGTAGGCATTAAAAAAACACGATGAATGATATAAGTCTTATCTCTCAAACCTTTATGGTTTATGAGCTATTCACAAGCAAAGTTCCCCTCCCGCCCCTTTTACCTAGTGTAAGCCATCTCTTCTCAGATGTGGAATGCAGTCCATAGACCAGACAGATAACAGCAGGGGACAATCTTCTTCCTATAAAAACAATGAAAGCCCTGCCCCCCTTGACAAGTTTTTCAGGGTTTTTCCTTATCTTAATTGAAGATTGTCCCTGTCTGCAGTCTACCTGGGCACCTCCCTTCTGATCTGGCTGAGCAGTGTTACATCAGTAAAAGGGGCGGGAGGGGGATACTTTGTCACTGAATTACTCTTGAACTACAACTCTGACAGAATTGAAATAACACTCTCCAAGGTCCAAATACTGTGATGATTAATTAGAGCTGCTTTTATTAGGAAATATTACTATCCCTTTAAAAAAAAAAAAAAATCAAGACACTTTTAGTCAGATTCGCTGTATAACCTAACTATTTAGGCTAAGTTATATAGAGGTGATACATCCCCTGTAATATGGCTTTTAACACCTTGAATGCCAGAGGTCTCAAACACATTTCAAAGCAATGTGTTTGGGACCTTTCTAATTTTTAAAGTGGTTAAAAGCCTTATGGGAACATGTTCCCTCTCACTAAAGTGCTGTTGGTTTGCACCATAATTTCAACACTTTGCCTTACTGCATTGTGTATTCATTTCCCCACAACTTACTTTTTTTTAACATGGGCCGAAATGCACGTTAGTGCAATGGCCGTATTACTTGATTACTTGCCATTAGCAGTTCATTAAATGGTCCATTGAATGGCTTACTACACATTAAAACACCTGTTGGTGTTTTTTTTTTGTTTTTTTTGCCTAACGCCTGCCTTTAAATCTACCCCTGTGTAACTTACTGATTACTGGGGATTGTCTCACTGTGACACTCCCAGTTAACTGATGCATTCACTCACCGTGACACACAGAGAACAGATGGACAGAGGCATGGTGCCGGGAGACATGAGGGCTGATAGCCATCTCTGAGCATTGGTATAAATGAAATAACTTACATTATAACAAACAGATTCCTATGCTAGCTGAATTTACATCCCAGGCAATCAAGGGGGGTTATGCACTATGGCTTGATAAAGAGGTGATAAAGCAGGGGTGACATCACTTCTCCAGTTCCTATGATATTCTATACAGCCTATGCACTAAGATCTCCAAAGTCAGAGGAATCTTAGTGCATTGACTCCATAGAATAACATAGTACTATGTGGTATCACTGGAGAAGTCCTCTCTGCTTTATCACCTCTTTATCACCCCCTAGGTGCCCTGAGCTCCACCCGCAGTCACACACCCACTCCTTCCATAATACCACTCTCAGTCTAAGCCTTTATTTCCTGGCACAAAAAAAATACCATTGGCCTATATAAAGCAAGGACAAAAAGCTTTAACCCCCTTGGTTATGAGAGTGATCTCAGACTCATTACTTCACAATGCTTTTGAGATGTCTCTTGCATCAAGGAGTTAACTAGTAACCTGCAAGGACATTGAGATTACTTTGGCCACACCCACAAGTCAGAATGTGGATGTGGCCAACACAGTTGAGGCTCCCTTCAAGAATTGAAACTCTAGGCAGCAGCCTACTCCGCCTATTGGAAAATCCAATTCTAGTATAAACCAGCTGCATTATGGGGGACAGATGAAAATCCCCATTGACATAAATTATAACTGATTTGTGCCTAGTTATTAGAGAAGTAACAACAATTTAATAGTGACCAGTGAGACAGATCAAGAGTGAACCCCACAAAATCCTTAGGGACATATGTTCCAAAACTAGGCCCAGAAATAGGCCAAAATAGTTACATAAAAAATAATTTAGCACCTAAAAAATAGACAGCTGAGGCAGTCCTATTCACAATTAAGTACCCAGCAGATACTTTGTAGTGACACATAGCTTGTCCTTGTACGTTTCACATTCTCAAATAAAGATTTATATACATATTGTGATTAGATATGAATGTTTCTTTACAAGAATCCAAACACAAATCAGAAGACATCTCAGCACAACAGCATATATTTTATCTACACATATTGTAATGGTATCACCAAGAATGCAGTAACAAGATAATCTATTGTCTGAAAGAGCCCTTGTAACATTAGAATTGAATCTCTTCCGCTCTAGGAACACCAAGCGCACAGCCGAGGTGTGGATGGACGAGTATAAACAGTATTATTACCAGGCACGGCCATCAGCCATCGGAAAGGCATATGGGAGGTAAGTGGACACAGTGTGGCTGATTTGCGAAGAAAATGCAGGGGCAATTCTGTTGCAAATCAAGTGCAACATAGACAGCAAATAAACATTTCCATTGCTTCAACCTCTCTAGCCATGAGTAATATGTTATTTATTAACCCCTTGGATGCTAGCTTTGCAATGCGTTGAAGACCTCTCCAGAAACAAAGAGATAATCTATCCTTTTAATGGCTCAATAAGCACATAAATATTATGTTGTATTACAGCTTAGGTAATTTGAAATAACTTTAAAAAAAAAAAAAAAAAACCAACATCCACACCAGACACACTATTTTACTTTATGAATGTATGCAATTTAGTCAGTAGAGACTGGTACAGCTTAGTGTATCAGATCCCAACATTCTCCTCTCCCTCCCAACTACCACTTCTAACCAAGTACTGTCTAATTTACATAAATTGACAAATAAATACAACTAAATATCTCCTTAACTATAGTTTTAAATAAAGAATGGCTAACATAAATATAGACAAAGGGAAAGAGGAGAGGGGGTGCCTCATAGAGTAGTATCTTTTTCAAAGGTATATTAACCCATACTTTGATCCCACTTCACGAGCGACTCACATGGTGAACTGGTCTATCATGTATATAAATATGCGTGTGTTTATAAGCTATTTCAAAATCAGCCAAACCATTATGAAGTATTAGTTCCACTGTAAAGTAGCTTATTAGCCAACCTGTATAATGTACATAATAATTTGTACATACTCTTATTTTGTGCATGGTTGTATTCAAAGGGATAGTAATACTTCGTTTTAACTTTATTTTATTTTGTAGGCATTAAAAAACATGAAGAATGATATAAGTCTTATCTCTCAAACCTTTATGGTTTATGAGATATTCACAAGCAAAGTTTCCCCCTCCCGACCCTTTTACCTAGTGTAAACAATCTCTTCTCAGATGTGGAATCCAGTCCATAGACCAGACAGATAACAGCAGGGGACAATCTTCTTCCTATCAGAACAATGAAAGCCCTGCCCCCCTTGACAAGTTTTTCAGGTTTTTTCCTTATCTTAATTGAAGATTGTCCCTCTCTGCAGTCTACCTGGGCACCTCCCTTCTGCTCTGGCTGAGCAGTGTTACATCAGTAAAAGGGGCGGGAGGGGGAAACTTTGCTTGTGAATATCTCTTAAACCATAAAGGTTTGAGAGATAAGACTTATATCATTCTTCATGTTTTATTAATGCCTACAAAATAAAATAAAGATAAAACGAAGTATTACTATCCCTTTAATGTATTTTTTTTAGTAGTATGTGGCCCTTGAGTCACTGTTCTTTTCTAAGTCTGGCCCTTTATGAAAACCGTTTTTATACCGGTGTTGTAGGACATGAGTCCCTCTTTTCTACCCCTGTGTTTTCGGATTCATCCTTCTTCCTCTCTCCTTCTTCCCCCTGTAATCTCTCACGTCTGCACTCCTCTATATACAGTGTGTCTGACCGTGTGGAGCTGCGAAAGAAAATGAACTGCAAATCCTTCCAGTGGTATCTTCAGAATGTCTACCCTGAGCTAAAGTGAGTCTGCAGACCAAGGTGTTTTGGGGGTGGAGGATCTGCCATCTCACCTAGACTTACTTCCCATTGTTCACTCTCCAGGGTTCCTGAGAAAGAAGTGATTTCCGGGATCATAAAGCAGGGAGGGAGCTGCCTGGAGTCCCAGGGCCAGGACACAGCAGGGAATGTCTTGGCGGGTATCGGACCCTGCAAGGGGACAGCTAACAATGCACCTACAGTACAGGTAACTGACACCAGAGGCCTCAACCTCTAAAGAGTTCATGAAACACTGGGTCAGATCTTGTTATTGGTGATAAATGCATCACTGGGTTTAATCTCCATGTCCCATTGACTAGCAACGTTAGTGCTCAGGGCACAACAACAACAGATATTCAGGATAACCAGGCTTGATCAGAGATGGGACATCAATAGCTTATTCATTGTAATTTATGTCTGTGCTTAATTAGGGATAACCTTAACACGTGATCTGTTGGTATGTCCTGTGGCCTGGAGCTGAGACTCTCTGCCATAGACAATAATAGGAACATGTGAGATAAAATCTATTGATCGCTTTTATTACCTGTAATAGAGTCCACTGACATTCCTGATAACACTGGTGTCTATACGCACAAATTAAAAGAAGAGCAATTCTGGAGGCAAGTTAAAAAAAAAAAAAAAAAAAGTCCCTATATTCCCATTGCTTTAAAGAGATAGTAATACTTCGTTTTAACTTTATTTTATTTTGTAGGCATTAAAAAAACATGAAGAATGATATAAGTCTTATCTCTCAATCCTTTATGGTTTAAGAGATATTCACAAAGTTTCCCCTCCTGTCCCTTTTACCTAGTGTAAGCAATCTCTTCTCAGATGTGGAATCCAGTCCATAGACCAGACAGATAACAACAGGGGACAATCTTCTTCCTATGAGAACAATGAAAACCCTACCCCCCTCTTGACAAGTTTTTCAGGCTTTTCCCTTATCTTAATTGAAGATTGTCCATCTCTGCAATCTACCTGGGCACCTCCCTTCTGCTCTGGCTGAGCTGTGTTACATCAGTAAAAGGGACAGGAGGGGGATACTTTGTCATTGAATTACTCTTGAACTACAACTCTGACAGAATTGAAATAACACTCTCCAAAGTCCAAATACTATGATGATTAATTAGAGCTGCTTTTATTATGAAACATTACTATCCCTTTAAATGAGGCGTTTAACCTCTCAAATGCTAGAGTTGCTTTGGGGACCTATACAGTATTCAACTGGTTAAAAGCCCTATTGAACCTTTTGAGTGCCAATGCTTTGGGAACGTTTATTTCTCCCGTATGGTGTAGATACTTTCTTGTATAATCGCTCACTTTTTTCTTTGTGTGTGTGGCCTAGGGACTGCTGACAAATTGGATGTATTTCAGAAGATATAATTAAGTGCATTGATGGTGTTTGACTGTATAATAACAGGCATATGTGATTAGACATTCTGGAAAGGACAAGACATTCTGCCAAAGTCTTAAAGGGTCACTATCACCTTAAAAAAAATTCAGTCAGTTTGAAAGAGCTATCCAAACCACCTGTATGTTGTATTAACCATTTGTATAGAGAAAACTAATTTGGGAGTTATTTAGACTTATAACTGATGCTAATTAGCGAATTCCCTTAAACTTCTCCACTCAGTGACTCTGCTCAGCAACACATTGCCTTCCTCCGTTAGCACTGCAAGGGTCAAGTGTGTGACTGGGGAGGGTAATGTAGGGCCAAGGCAGAAAGTGATTGTATGGTGCTTTTATCAGTGTAATATATAAATGTAAATAACTCAAACACAACCAAAGCTGTTTTAGGTGATAGGGTCCGTTTAAAAGATAACTAACACCACCTTATAATAAACCACAAAGTACATTGCTATGAGCAGAAAAGAGGATTTTAGTCTTTCCTGTTAGATTCTTATCTCTTAGTCCATACAGGTTACTGGTAACTTTTGGGTAGGCGATCAGCCCCTTTAAGTAGGCAGGAACAATTCTGAGAAGTGCCTGCTGGGTGGAGCCTACCTCCTTTCCTTAGCCTGCAGCTAGCCAATCCCCATCAAGTAAGATATTAGTATGTGGTAAGAAGGTAAAGGAAGACTCCTGTGAGCATGAACCCAAAAGGACCCCCACGTTCTGCTACAGGAGAGCCAAGCATGGTCTCTTGACAGGGTGGGAGACCAGTAACCTGTATGGACTAAGAGAAATGGATTTAACAGGTAAGACTAAAATCCTCTTTTCTCTGTCGTCCAATACAGGTTACTGGTAACTTTGGGATGTCCAACCATTAAGTTCCCCAGGGTGGGAAGAAAAACAAGGACCAGGCGCAGGCCCCAAAGTCACCAGAGGACCAGTGAACCAACAGATTATGAATAGCTCAACAATAAGTGCAAGGTGTCAAAGGACACCGAACAGGGGTAAAACAGACCCCAGGAACTGATACACAGCATGCTATACTAGAGCCAACAGGGCTCAAAAGTGAGAGTACTGAAGAGACAAATGAGATCCTAGACAGGCAAGGCTGCCTCCAGGATCTTCCTCCCAAAACTGGCATCAGCCGAAGCCAGGACAGCCACACGATAGTGTTTCGAGAAGGTATGCACCGATGACCAAGTGGCTGTCTTGCGCAACTGATCAGCTGAGGCCTGATTCTTGTAGGCCCAAGATGCCCCAATAGACCTCGTAGAATGAGCCGTGATCCAAAAGGGAAAAGGCTTCTTCCTAAGTTTGTAAGCCTTACGAATAGGGAACTTGATCCAAGAAGCAATAGTTACCTTGGAAGCAGGCTTCCCTGCCCTGGGACCCTCAGGAATGACAAAAAGAGTGTCAGACTGTCTCAATGGCTCAGTGCGACGCACACAGAACTTGAGACAATGCACAATATCCAACAGGTAAAGATCCTTCTGCTTGTAGGAAGTAGGGTTAGGGCAGAAAGAAGGAACCACAATCTCCTGATTAATGTGGAACTCAGAAACCACCTTCAGGAGAAACTCTTGTGAAGTGTGAAGCACTGCCTTGTCCTTGTAAAACACCAAAAAGGGTGGCCTACAGGACAGGGCATGCAACTCTGCAACATGGTGAACAGACATGATCACCAGGAGAAAAGCCATCTTCCACGTCAGCAGACGGACAGGAATAGTGGCCAATGACTCAAAGGGAGGGCGCTGAAGGATGCCCAAAACCAAGTTAAGGTCTCACTGAGGAGCGGGAGTCTTAAACACAGAACGGTTATGAGCAACGCCTTGGTAGAAAACCTTGACATCAGGAAGAATAGCAAGGCTCCTCTGAAACAAAACAGAGAGAGCTCAAGCTGAGACCCTTATCCACACCATCCTGGAGGAAGATCAGAATCCTGAGACAGGTCCCTATCAGCACACCAAGAAAGAAAGGTAGACCAAACTCGATGGTAAGCCTTAGAGGAGACCGGCTTATGGGCACTAAGCAGAGTAGCCACCACACCAGAAGAAAATCCTTTCTACTTCAAAATTGAGGATTCAATCTCCATGCTGTCAAAGCCAGAGGATGAACATCCCCCTTCCACAGGTAACCTTGTAGAAGAAGATCCAAACGGGAGGGAAGCCGAAGAGGTTCCGCCACTGAGAGATCCAGAAACTCTGGAAACCAAGCCTGCCAAGGACAGTACGGAGCAATCAGAATGACTAGGCAGTGCTCCAGTCACAGTTTCCAGATCACCCTGTGCAACAGGGTAATGGGAGGAAAGAGGTATGCCAGAGGGAAATTCCACAGAATCGACAAGGCATCCACAGCTAGAGCCAGGGGATCTGCCCAGTGAGAGCAGAACGTTGAAACCTTCATGTTATGACTTGTTTCCATCAGGTCGATGCACAAAAGACCCCACAGCTGGACAATGAGGTAGAACACCTCTTGATACAGTTCCCACTCTCTGCTGTCCACTGTGTGTCGACTGAGGAAGTCTGCCAGAACGTTGCCTACATCAGGAATATGAACTGCAGAAATGGCAGGGACATGCTTCTCTGCCCAGGACAAAATAGCCTTGACACTTCTTGTGCCGCCTTGCTAGTTGATGTAGGCTACTGCTGTGGCGTTGTCTGACTGGACCCTGACCAGGCAATCCTCCAGTTGGCAGATCCTGTGGCGCAGGGCATGAAATATCACCCGAAGCTCCGAGACTTTGATGGTAAGGAGAGATTCTTCCTGGGACCACCGGCCCTGAGGATTTAAGTGCCCGAGAACCGCTCCCCAACAGGAGAGGCTGGCATCCGTTGTCACTGTTGTCCAAAATGGCACTTTGAATGAACTGCCTTTCAGTAGATTGTTCAGGTTGAGCCACCACGAGAGACTCAGCTTCATGTGAAGAGGGAGAGATAAGGACCTCTCCAGGAGATCTGTCTGACCCCTACATGCCAGGATTAGAAACCTCCGAGTTCTCTGGTATGAGCCATGGCAAACTGAACTGCCTCAATGGTGTAAATGAACTTCCCCACCAGGGATGACAACTTCTTGGCTGGAACCGGATCTTGATTCAGGACAGCCTGGACCTTCAGTGCAATCTGATGAGCCACTTCGTCTGCGAGGAAAACCATGCCTTTCTGAGTGTTGAAGAGGATGCCCAGAAAGACCATCCTCTGTGAAGGAACAAGGTCTGACTTGTCCAGATTGATGATCCACCGGTGACGGGACAGAGCATGAATGCAATCCTGCACTTGCTGATGGAGGAGTTCTGGAGAAGAGGCATTCAGAAGGAGGTCGTCCATGTATAGGGTGTCTCTGATGCTGTCTCGATGTAGGACAGAAATCAATGCTTTCAGGACTCTGTTGAAGACTTGAGGAGCCGTGGTCAGGGCAAAGGGGAAATGCCCACGGTCACAGGTAAAGCGGAGATATTGGCGACTCTCTGGATGAATGGTAATGTGCAAATATGCATCCTGAAGATCCAGGGAAGCTAGAAATTCCCCAGGGGACATGGCAGCTATCACTGTGCGTAGTGACTCCTGGCGATACTGGGACTTGACCACAAATTTGAGATCCTTCAAATCAAAAAAGGGACGACCGCCGCCGTCCTTCTTGGAAACCAAGAAGAGGTTGGAGTAGAAGCCCAACCCTCTTTCCTGAGGAGGAACTGGTTCCAAGACCGCCTTGTCCAGAAGGGCCTGAATGGCTTTACTCGAAGAGGTGGTGCTTTTCTGCTCCCAGAGGAGAGAGAGAAGAGACAGCCCGGGAAGGAGGAAGGGAGGTGAAGGGGATCCTGTACCCCGCAGCCACCACCTGCAAAACCCACGGGTCCACCACAGAGACTTCCCAAGCTGAGAGGTAGTGGCGCAAGCAGCCACCCACCTGCGCTTGCGGACCCGGATTTGGCAAGTCATGCAGAAGGAGGTTTGGAAGCCTTGGGCTTAGCGGAGGACTTAGGCCTCCATAGCTGCTTAGGCTTGGATGAGGCGGGCAGAGCCTGAGAAACCACCTGGGTCATCTGGCGAGAGTCAGCCTGAAAGGGATGAAAAAAACGATTCCGCTTGACAGGCACCTTCTTCCTCTGGACCACTGGCAGTTGAGTACTCTTCCCCCCAGTGGCTTCACTGATCAGATCCTTAAAGGGATAGTAATACTTCATTTTAACTTTATTTTATTTTGTAGGCATTAAAAAAACATGAAGAATGATATAAGTCTTATCTCTGAAACCTTTATGGTTTAAGAGATATTCACAAACAAAGTATCCCCCCCCTGTTCAACCAGATAAGAAGGGAGATGCCCAGGTAGACTGCAGAGAGGGACAATCTTCAATTAAGATAATGGAAAAAGCTGAAAAACTTTTCAAGGGGGGAAGGGCTTTCATTGTTTTCATACAAAGAAAATTGTCCCCTTCTGTTATCTGTACTGTCATACAACCAGACTCACATCTGAGAAGAGATTGCTTACACTAGGAAAAAGGGGCGGGGAGGGGAACTTTGCTTGTGAATATCTCATAAACCATAAAGGTTTGAGAGATAAGACTTATATCATTCTTCATGTTTTTTTAATGCCTACAAAATAAAATAAAGTTAAAACGAAGTGTTACTATCCCTTTAAGGTCAGGACCAAACAGTGAGGTGCCCTGAAAGGGAAAAGACAAGAGAGCCCTCTTGGAGGCAGTGTCAGTAGACCAGATCTTGAGCCAAAGAGCATGTCTGGCTTCCACAGACATGGTGGATGCCCTGGCTACCATGTGCACAGCATCAAACAGGGCAGCAGAAACATAATGCTGAGCCTCAGAGATGTTGGCGAGAAGCCACAACATGTCAGCAGTAGGAGCTCCCTGACGGACAGCTGAAGTGAGCTGCTCAGTCCAAACAGCCACAGCTCTGTTGACCCAAGCCGCAGCAAATGTGGAGCGCAGGGCAGAACCAGGTGTCGCTATATTGCCTTGAGAGAGGTCTCAAGCTTCTTGTTAGTTCAGTCTTTCAGAGCAGATGCATCAGCCACAGGCAAGGCAGTGGACTTAGAAAGCCTGGAAACAGGGGCATCCACCTTGGGAGGATGAACCCACTGAGCTAGGGCCGCTTCAGAGAACAGGGAAAGCTTAGCAAACTTCTTAAAGACAGACCATTTCCTGTTTGGAAACTTCCACTCCTCAGACACCAAGCGGACCAGGGTGAGGTTACGTGGAAAACAAGTATGGGGCCTAACAGGCTCCTGGAATACATCAAAGGGGTCAGATGAAACCTCCTGTACCAAGGGAATGATCAGGGTGTCCAACACAGCTTTGATCAGGCCCTCAGCTGAGGGAACAGGATCAGCCTCAAAGGGATCCCCAAAAAACTGAGAGGAAGGGACAGCAGAACAGCATCATCAAAATCCACCAATAATTCCTCCTCAGAGGAATCAGACACATCAGGTACACCCAGCAGATTAGGCAGGGAAGATCTGATAGGGGTGGGAGCCTGCCACGAGCAGAAGCCCCCCTGCAAAATGGATGGAAGGAGTTGTAAGGTGGACCAGAGGGCCCTGGTAGTAGCCTTAAACTCTTGCATCCAAACTGGCTCTAGTGCATAGCTGGAGGTCCCTGCAAGGGACTCAGGGACAGCAGCGCATGCTGGGCAAACGTGACCTGAGTATTCTCTAAGTAACCCTGAGTGACATGAAGAGCAATGGGGGACACAGACACCCTAGTATCCTTAGTCTTAGGTTTAGCCCCAAGTTCTAACGGTCAAGTATCGGAAACACCCAAAATAAAGTGTGTATGATAATAAAAATCACCCCAGAAATTCTAAAATAGATTTATATGGTAGGTGAAGGGTTAAACTGATGAGGAGAGAGGGAGAGTCCAAGCCCTGCGTAGGATACTCAATCAGCGAAGGCACAAAATGGCTGCCGCGGTGGGAGCCAATCAGAAATGAGCGCTCAAAGCAAGCGCTCATGGGAATTGTAGTTTCACTGAAAAAGCACCCCAACATGCCCAGAATGTTGACCGGATAACAGAGCAAGGGCAGACCAACCAAATGAGCCATCTCTGACCTCGCTACGTGGAGCGGTTGCAGAGATATGTCCCATAGAAGTAAATGGAGCAATGGGGTCTATGCGGTAAACGTGCGCCTTAAAGGTGCGGAACACAAATTTTACAAGGTGAAAACCAAATGTAAAAACCACTCAAAAACCCTCTAGAACAAGTCAGTACATCCAATAAACACTGATCCCAGTAGGGAAAGTGCCCACAACACCCCAAAAGATGCCAAACCAGCAGCCAAAGGGTTCAGTTACCAAAGAAACATGCTCCAAACACCCGCACAGACATACAGATAAACCCAGTGAGTGCATGAGTATGTAATAGGAACTCCAAATGATAGCCCTGTGCGGAGGGGAAGCGTGGGACATGTGGACCTTTAGCAGGTCTTCTGTCTTCAGATTACCATATATCAAGAAGAAACCTCAGTGGGCAACTCCTGGGGAAAGAACTTACAGCCAGGATTTCCCCCCCCAGGGCTTAGGGTCCACAAAAACACCTGGTAAACTGAGTTATCCACATTTGGGTGATGGGAACTGTCAGTGATGGTAATCCGCCTAATGGTGGTATCCCATATCTAACAGAAAAATAATAAAGAAGCTAAAACTATAGCAGAACTGTTCTCTTGCCTTGTGTCTTGACCAAGGAACAAATCTTACTGGATGGGGACTGGCTAGCTGTAAGCTAAGGCAGGGACGTGCACAGACATTTTGTGAGGCAGGGGCTCAAATGAAAAAAAGGGCACTTCTCATAATTTATTTATTTTTGTTAAAAGGGCATGAGGGCACTTTGGACAAAAAGGGCAGGTGCTCAAGCCCCCCATGGTGTCTATGTGTGCATGTGCCTGAGCTAAGGAGAGGAGGTAGGCTCCACCCAGCAGTCACTTCTCTGACTTGTTCCTGCCTACTGATCGCCTTCCCATAGTTACCAGTAACCTGTATTGGATGACAGAGAAAATATTAATGGCTACTAAGAATCATTTCTGTTTCTAAAATGTGTCTAGTACATTATATCAGTGGTTGCACATGTTTTCATTTTATTTCCCCCTAACCCCAGTGCTCCCTTTTTTATTTAAATAACTTTAAACAACGCCCCCCACATCAGCAACTCTGCACTAGCAGGAGACCTGGGGGGTTATGCACTAAAGTGTGATAAATAGGTGATGAAGTGGAGATCATGTCTCCATTGTTATGAACACTCCAAGATGTATGTTATTTTAAGGAGTCAATGCACTAAGACCTCCAAAGTTGGAGAAATCTTAGTGAATTGGCTTCACAGAATAACATAGGGACTGGAGAGTTTATCACACTGGATAAATCAGGGGCGGAGGGCGGCTTGTCCGCATGGAGCACAATGAGGCGGCTGCCCTCTCCCCCTGTTACAATGAGATGTGTATTCCCCCCCTGCTGGGCTGGGGCGGTCAGTCCCTAGACAATGGGGGCTGGCTGCTCCAGCTCAGGTGGGGGGATTGATTAGATTTGGGAGAGGGGGGGTGTGACCACCTCACCTCCCCCAGGTAAGGGTGTGAGAGGGGGCGGGGGGATATGTGGTTAAAAAGAAGTCCAAAGTTAGTATACACATTAACTAGTGTTGTCTTTTGGAAGCTGTTTTTCTTTTTCCATTTCTCATACCTTCCATACATGCACTCTCAAATCTCCAAAACCAAAGGGATTTAGCTGAACCAAGGAATTTGTATCCAGAAAGCCAAGGAAGAAAGTCAGCATTCCATAGGATTGGTAAACTGTATAATTTTTGATGGTAATATTTTGCCATAGCTGGAGTGAGCTGTCTTGCAAAACAATAGAAAAAATAGGATTTTAGTCTTACCTGTTAAATCCTTTTCACTTAGTCCATACAGGTCACTGGTACCATGGGATGTGTAGTCCCCTTTAATAGGCAGGAACAATTATGCAAATAATTTGCAAGGGGCGGAGCCTCCCCTCTTACTTAAGCCACCTTCTGGCCAGAGCCACCCATATTGATTTGAGACCCTAAACTGACCCCAGGTAAGCAAAAAGAAAGACTCCTGTGAGCATGCCCGAACGGTCTCCCACTGAATGCCACAGGAGAGCCAAGACTGGTCCCTTGACAGGGTGGGAGACCAGTGACCTGTATGGACTAAGTGAAAAGGATTTAACAGGTAAGACTAAAATCCTATTTTCACTGTCGTCCAATACAGGTCACTGGTACCATGGGATGTACAAACATTGAGCTGATCCAGAGGCGGGAAGTAAGGCAAGGACCAGGCGCAAGGCCCAAGTCACTAGAACTGTTAACCAGTTGATAACATAGCCCAAACTGTAAGTGTCAACGGACACCAATCAAGGGAACAATCCCTGAACTTAACACAGCACACGGAACACGAGCCAACTGGGCTCAACAGTAAGGAAGCACTAAGGATCACAGAGCGGAAGACCTACACAGGCAAGACTGCCTCCAGGACCTTCCTTCCAAAACTGGCATCAGCCGATGCCAGTACATCAACTCGGTAGTGCTTAGAAAAGGTGTGCACAGAGGACCAAGTGGCCGCTCTGCACAGTTGATCAGCAGAAGCTTGATTCTTGTAGGCCCAGGAGGCCCCAATAGATCTGGTGGAATGGGCAGTCACCCTGAAGGGAACATGCTTATTCCTCAACTTATAGGCTTCACGGATGGTAGCCTTAATCCAAGAGGCAATGGTAACTTTGGAAGCCGGTCTTCCTGCCCTAGGCCCCTCAGGAATGACGAATAGAGCGTCAGACTTCCTGATAGATTCGGTGCGGTGAACATAAAACTTGAGGCAACGCACCACATCCAACAAATGGAGATCTCTTTCCTTGTCAGATGAAGGATTAGGGCAGAAAGAGGGAACCACAATCTCCTGATTGATGTGAAACTCAGACACAACCTTGGGTAAGAATTCCTTGGTAGTGCGAAGCACAGCCTTATCCTTGTGGAACACCAGGTAAGGAGGTTTACAAGACAATGCCTGTAACTCTGCCACCCGGCGTACTGACACAATAGCCAAAAGGAAGGCCATCTTCCAAGTCACAAGACGTAATGGAATGGAAGCCAAGGATTCAAACGGTGGTCGCTGAAGAACTCCCAGCACCAAATTGAGATCCCACTGGGGAGCAGGACTCTTGAAGGCAGGTCGAACATGAGTCACACCTTGGAAGAAGACTTTCACATCAGGAAGGATGGCAATCCGTTCCTGGAAAAACACAGACAAGGCAGAGGTCTGAACTTTGAGGGAACTCAGACTGAGCCCCTTGTCCACACCGTCCTGCAAGAAGGCCAGGACAGTGGGAAGATGGAAGTCAAGAGACAACTGCTTGACAGAGCACCATGTCACGAAAGTTGACCAAATGCGATGATAGATCTTGGAAGACACAGGCTTACGAGCACTGAGCATCGTCGACACCACAGAAGGAGAAAAGCCTTTCTTAGCTAGAATCGAGGATTCAACCGCCATGCCATCAAACGGAGAGAGTGAACATCCTCTTTCCACAGATACCCCTGAAGAAGCAGGTCCGGACGGGCTGGAAGTGGGATTGGATCCTTCACTGACATGGCCATCAATTCCGGAAACCAGGACTGGCGAGGCCAGTTTGGAGCAATCAGGATGACAGGACAACGTTCTCTCTTCAACTTCTGAATAACTCTGATCAATAGAGGAAGAGGGGGGAAGATGTAAGCCAGGGAGAAGTCCCAAGGGATCGACAAGGCATCCACCGCTAGAGCAAGGGAGTCCCTCAGACGGGAGCAAAACACCGGAACCTTCCTGTTGTGTCTGGTAGCCATCAGATCCACCGCTGGCATCCCCCACCGTTGAGTGAGCATGTGAAACACCTCTGGGTGAAGAGCCCATTCTCCGCTGTCGACGGTGTGACGACTGAGGAAGTCTGCCATGACGTTGTCCACGCCTGGAATATGAACTGCAGAGATGACAGGCACGTGATCTTCTGCCCAAGACAAAATATCCTTGACTTCCCACCAGGCGGAACCGCTTCTTGTGCCGCCTTGTCTGTTGATGTAAGCCACCGCCGTGGCGTTGTCGGACTCTACTCTGACTGGAAGACCGGTCAATTGAGACTCCCAGTGCCTCAGGGCCAGCCGGACAGCTCGAAGTTCCAGAACATTGATGGAGAGCATGGATTCCTCCAGACCCCATTTCCCCTGAGCACTGAAGCGACCCCAGACTGCACCCCAGCCCCGAAGGCTGGCATCCGTTGTGACTGTGGTCCAATGAGGAACTAGAAAGGATTTCCCTTTCAAGAGATGAGAGAGATCTAACCACCAGTGCAGACTCGACTCGACATGAGGAGGAAGAGAAACAGACAGATGTTGATGATCTGGATGATTCCTGCACGTCTGGATCACAAATCTCTGAAGATCCCTGGAGTGGGCCATGGCAAATGGTACTGCTTCGATCGTGGAAATGAACTTCCCCACTAAGGACGACAACTTCGGAACTGGAATTTCGTCCATGTCCAGAATCCCAGCCACTCTGACGGCTATCTGGTGAGCCACGTCCTCTGGAAGAAACACCATGCATTGGCGAGTGTCGAACAGGAGACCCAGGAACAGAAGCCTCTGAGAAGGAATCAAGTCCGACTTGTCCAGATTCAGGATCCATCCGTGACGGTTCAGGGTGTGCATGCACCTCTGCAACTGCTGGTGGAGAAGCTCCGCTGAGGAGGCCTTCAGTAGGAGATCGTCCATGTAGGGTGTCACTCTGATCCCATCCTGATGGAGCACCGCTATCAAGGAGCCCAGCACCCGCTGGAAGACTTGAGGAGCTGTAGTCAGTCCAAAGGGGAGCGCTGTAAATTGAAAGTGTCCCCTGTGGCAGGCAATCCTGAGATACTTCCTGCTCTCTGGATGAATAGGGATGTGAAGATAAGCATCCTGAAGGTCCAGGGAGGCAAGAAACTCCCCTGGAGACATTGCTGCAATCACAGAGCGCAGGGACTCCTGGCGGAAGTGGGAAGTCACCACATAGGCATTGAGATCTTTGAGATCCAAGATGGGACGGGCTCCTCCGTCCTTTTTGGCTACCACAAACAGGTTGGAATAAAATCCTGAACCTGTGTCCCCCTGCGGAACCGCCTCCAGGACCTCTTTGTCCAAGAGATCCTGAATAGCGTCGTCGAACAGACGCCTTTTTGAGGGTTCCTGAGAAGGACGAGTAAAATGGAACCGAAAAGGAGGAAGGGAAGAGAAAGGGATCCTGTATCCCTCTGACACCACCTGAAGAACCCATGGGTCCGCCACTGACTCCTCCCAAGTCCGGCGAAAGATGCGGAGACGACCGCCTACAGCCGGATGCGGACCCGGGTTCGGCGAGTCATGCCGAAGCAGTCTTGGAGGTCTTGGCCTTGGAGGCGACTTTGGGCCTCCAGGACTGTTTGGGCTTGGAGGAGGAGCGCGTAGTGGGAGGACCCGTGTGGGCCGAGGAGCGTGTCTCAGTCTGAAAGGAACGAAAGGACCGATTGCGTTTGGCTGGAAACTTTTTCTTAAAGACTGAGGGTAGAAGAGTACTTTTACCGCCAGTAGCCTCACTGATCATTTCTTTGAGCTCAGAGCCAAAGAGCAAATTCCCCTGAAAGGGCAAGGAAAGCAAGGCTTTCTTAGAGGCTGTATCAGCAGACCAAATTTTCAGCCAAAGAGCGCGTCTAGCCACCACAGAAGAAGTGGAGGCCCTCGCCATCATGCGCACAGCATCAAAAGCAGCATCAGCAACATAGTTCTGAGCTTCAGTGATATTAGCAAGAAGCTGCAACTGTTCAGATACAGGCGCATCCTGGCGAACCGCTTCAGTCAGTCGTTCAGTCCAGGCTGCAATAGCCCTATTAACCCATGCCACAGCAAAGGTGGGGCGCATGGCAGTGCCAATAGAGGCAAAAATAGATTTAAGAGAGAGCTCTAATTTCTTATCCGTCCAGTCCTGCAAGGCAGAGGCATCTGAGACAGCCAAAGCAGTAGATTTGGATAGTCTAGACACAGGAGCATCCACCTTGGGAGGATGAACCCATTTTGCCAGCTCCGCTTCGGGAAAAGGGTAAAGTTTGGCAAACTTTTTGGAGACAGAGGAAGATCTATCAGGATTCTTCCATGCCTCAGAAACCAGACGGGCAAGAGTAGGGTTAGTTGGAAAACAAACAACAGGTTTAGATGGCTTTTTCTGAAAAACATCAGTAGGATCATAAGTGGATTCCTGAGTCAGAGGAAGGTTGAGCGTATTCAGAACCGCTCTGATCAGACCCTCAGCCGAAACTTCAGGGTCACACTCATAGGGGTCCCCAATGGACCTGTTAGATTCAATAACAGTACGTTCCTCAGCATCAGAATCCTGTAAAAGTTCTTCTTCAGAAGAATCAGTGATATCAGGAGCTCCCTGTGGCTTAGGCAGGGAGGTCCTGATAGTAGAGGGGGTCTGCCAGACCTGGAGAGCCCCCTGTACCTGAGAGGGAAAGAGTTGAAGCGTGGATCTGAGATCCCTAGTGGCAGCTTTAAACTCCCTCACCCAAGATGGCTCAATAGCGTGGCTGGGAAGCCCAGGGTTGCTATCTTTATCAGTACAATTAGGGCATAGATCCCCCACATTATCGCAATCCAGCCCAATGTGGCAAGAGGAGCAAAACGCCATGGGGGTAGAAGACCCCCCAGCCTCCTTAGTCTTGGGTCTAGCCCCTAGCTCCAGTGAAGTAGACATGCTCACAGCGTCAATATACCCCACAAAAAACACTATCACCCAGAAAAGTGTTAAAGATTAAAGTTTCACCCCAGAAAAGGTCTAAAAACGGACTTATCTGGCCAGCGAAGGGTTAATCTGGTGAGGAGAGAGAAGGCTCGGTCCCTGCGTAGTGTACTCGCCTTGGAAAAGTACCACAAAATGGCGGCCGTCATGACAGCCAATCAGAAACGAGCGCGAGCTAAGCGCTCATGGGAAATGTAGTTTTCCTATGCAAGTACCCCAAACAGTGCCCGAAGCCCCCCTGAACCCCCTACATTAATAAAACACCAACCGGATGATAGAGCAGGAGCCTAGCATTAAAATGAGCCCACTCTGAAGTTGCTGTGACAAGCGGTTTCAGAGATATGTCCCAAACTGTGAATTCCCATAGAGAGTAAAGGAGCTCT
The DNA here is from genome assembly GCA_037306005.1 of Rhinophrynus dorsalis. Taxonomy (NCBI): domain Eukaryota; kingdom Metazoa; phylum Chordata; class Amphibia; order Anura; family Rhinophrynidae; genus Rhinophrynus; species Rhinophrynus dorsalis. The sequence continues at coordinate 16,475,082 of CM074728.1, forward strand.
GCTGCTGAGCGGGAAAAAGCCGCGCTTAAAGGCGCGGAACACCATTTTTAATAAAGTTTAGTAAAACATTAAAAAGTGCCCAAACAAGCATGAAATACATGAGAAACATAAATAAATGAATACCCAATGCTCCAAAACTCAGAGAATAACACAGAAATTGCATAAATAGAGATAATGCAATAAAAACACCCTATGAGTGCTGGAGTGTATTAAAACTCCCAAATACAAGCCCATCAAAGGGACACTGTGGGGACAAGTGGACCTTCAGCACTCAATGGGTGACTCACCTTTCTCGCAGACTTCTGTCTTCAGGTGACCATGATAGGGAGGGAAAGAACCAGAGGTAATTTCCCCAACAGGGGAGCTACTTAACACAAGCTGTCCCCTCATCAGGTATAGGTCCACAGAAATCCCTGGAAGCTGCACTAGCCACTTCGGGTGAGGGCATTCACAGCCATGGTCACCCTCCTAATGGTGGTATTCCATATTTGAAGAAAAAATAATAAAACTCTAAGAAGCATAGCTGTTCTCTGCCTGGTGTGCAAGCACACCAGGAACAAATCAATATGGGTGGCTCTGGCCAGAAGGTGGCTTAAGTAAGAGGGGAGGCTCCGCCCCTTGCAAATTATTTGCATAATTGTTCCTGCCTATTAAAGGGGACTACACATCCCATGGTACCAGTGACCTGTATTGGACGACAGTGAAAATGAGCTTAATAATTAATGTAGTGATATTATTTAGCCAAAATGTTTATGAGGTCCATGACCTGGAGGCGAATATATCACTCACTAAACAGCGGTCAGTTGTGATATTGTAATTGAGTACATTAATCATTGGTTTCTTTAATGAATTATAATACATTGTCATTTCTTGTAAACAGGGGTGTAGGCATTTATTGTACCAGGGGGTCATATGTGTCTCATAATGCAATAGTTACGTATTTCTTGCAAAAGCTGTAGAAGGCCATATATCTTGTATTTTCCATCCATTCTCTACCACTTGTTTTGTTTTCAGAGAGAGTTGCATGGAATTTCAGGTCCCTGTTTTTTCAAGCCAATTACTGCTTATTTGATAAAGTATTGTGGGGTGATATTTCAATTTACACATTGGAATATTTTCCAGGACAGTGGGCCATATAATATACTTTCTTGGCATCCATATTCACGTACTGTGCTTTTCTTGGGTGGTATGGGAGCCTTTTGTTCTTCCCGCATTTAATATCTCATTGAGTGAAGTTGGTGGCTACTGTTTCTTGATACATTTACAGAACTGTATATTATTAATATTCAGAAGTTACATTGCTTGTAAGTCAAGGTATCTAGATAAACATATTCCCCCCTTTTATAAGTTAATACCTGTTAGGAGAAAATAACATCGAATCAATACAGTTCTCTAGATACATACAAATACTACTGCAATGCTTCAACACTATCCTACCTGGAATCAGTGAATGTTATATAGCAACACCGTTATAATGGAATAGGAGGTGAACTAGAAGGAATATTTTTCTGAGCATAACATATAGAAAATGTGTATGTGTTTATGTATGTATGTATGTATGTATATATATGTGTATATATATATATGTATAGGTGTTTATGTGTATATGTGTGTATATATATATATGTGTATGTGTGTATGTATGTGTGTAGATTATATAGTCTGGGTAGAATATAGTCTGGGTGAAGGATGTAGTCCATATTATCTCTTAAGGAGTTGGCATAGCAAGTACATGTCCATTGTCTGTGTTTACAATGCATTGTGTGGGTTACAGTAGACCCCCCTCTGAGTAGCAAAAGTGTGGCCTTTGTCCTTGACCGGGTAACAATGGGGGGGTAGGGGGCAGTTGTCTCATGAGTTGCCTGCCATTTGTTGTTTTTAATGCATTGAGGTATTTTCTTTTCACTAATCTTATTAATTCAGGCCTTTTGTTATTGTCTGGGGGTTTGAGGTCTTTGCCTGTTATCAATGTTTTGTGCAACCTCACAGTCTGATAAACCAAATATAGGTAATTATTGATCATGCAAATACAAGTATCAAGGGTTTATTTTATCAGGATAAATATAAAGATGGGGCATGTGGTTCCCATTATATTAAAACATTAGTTAGTTAAGCCTTACAATGGCCAAGGACCTATCACAAAAGTTCTTCAATTAATTTGTTCTGTTTTCAGGTCTCTGCATTTTCCACTGGGGCTATTCCATGTATCTATCACTCATTTTATTTTAATTTCCTCTGCTGCGTTCTGCATAGCAGCTTCCCAGGTTATTGAACTACATGGTGGAAAGAGCTAATGGGCCCCCTTTGATTCAGCTCCAGTGCATGGCCTGGAAGCCTCCCCTATAGGTAGTACCTAGGGAGGATTCAGGAAAGGTTGCGCTGATTCTACATTTATCATGAGGGTAGCTCAGTAAATAATAACCTGGATAAAGCACCTTCCTTTGAATCATGTCAGTTTTCTATTTAAAAAAAAAAAAAAAAAAAAAAAAAAAAAAACACAAAATAATTGGTAGGGTTTTTTGTCGCGGGTTGCGGATGGCAACGGCGGGTGTGTAGAAGCCGCAGTTCAAGATAAGGTTGACCAGGCAGCTACGGGAGGATCTTAGGGTGTGGGACCAGTTCATTAACGATTTCAATGGTGCTAGGCTGGGGGTGTCCAGGGGGCGGTCTATTCAGGAAGTGGAGCTGTTCATTGATGTAGCAAGTGGTGTAGGGACATACTTGAGAGGCAAGTGGTGCCAAGGGTCCCTCTTTGGGAGGGACAGTCCCTCTTTTAGACCCAAATCCCTCTGTCCCTCTTTCCCACCCTGATGTCCCTCTTTTTAGGGGGTCAGACTGTGTGGTGGGTATATAAGTGTATCATACTTGTCTACAGCAATGAAGCTCACATTGGTGTTTGTATAATTGTCAGTATAGGTGTATATAGATAAGTCTACGTATATAAAATACTTTGGTCTTGATCTAAATCAGTTATTAGGTTACACAAAGAGGTGTCAATGGGTCATGAAATAGTCTAAAAAATTATTGGTATTGCCACGCCCGCCAGCCACACCCCCCTAAAACACAAGTGTCTCTCTTTTGGCAATTGGTAATGTTGGGAGGTATGTCTGGGAGCCCAAGGGCCTCACCAGGATATTTTTTCCATCTTGGGGGCACTGGAATTGTGGCATGAGGAGTTGGCAAACAAGGCAGTGGTGTTCTGGATGGACAACATGAGAGTGGTTTATGGCATTAATTTGCTAACTTCCTCATCTCCACAGGACTTGGGGATACTTAGGCAGGTGGTATTGTTATGCATGGGCCATAATATTTTGTTTAAAGCTAAGCATGTCCCATATGTGGACAACAAAATTGCAGTATTGTTATGCATGTGCCATAATATCTGGTCCAAAGCTAATCATCTCCCAGGGGTAGACAACAAATTGCAGATGCTCTGTCTAGGGAACGGTGGGAAGAGTTTTATAAGTTGGCACCTCATACACATCCTAATGGTATTGAATGTCCATCTAAACTCTGGTGCAGCGATCATTGGCTCCTAAGACATGTACAGCATATGCCAGTGCATGGAGATCCTAGGGTGAGTTCATTCAGAGACCGGAGATTAGCCAGCTAGCTCACAGGTTCCAAATATTGCAATTTTTGGTAGCTTTGAAAGTGCAGGGCTTGTCTAAGAGTTCAGTGACTGCAAAATTGGTGAGCTTATCATTTTATTTTAAGAGGTTGGGGAGGGAGGATCTGGCCACCAGGTCTGCAGTCAGGCGAATTCTCAAGGGTTGGGATAAGTGGGATCACATACATAAGGCAGGAGGAGACCAGTGGATAGGGCTAGATTGGGGTCCTGATAAACATATTGCCACAAGTATGCACTGACCAATTTGGGGGGGGGGGCAGGGTCTGATTCCCAGTCAATGCACTTTGCAGTATTGAAGGCCACATGGGGGCAGGTTGTCCTTAGCAAGCGGTATTGAGCTACAGGTCAGTTAGGACCCATGTAGGGGTGCCTTTTTAAGACATGCAGACGTTCTGCTTTATCTGTTTTTCAGTTTAAAGCTGTGTTTATCAGAACACAGACGTAGTTGGGTTTGGACCCCAAAGCGTATGGCACCCACTCTTTTAGGATTGGGGCAACAACAGAGGCTGCCATAAGGGGTCAGTCAGTGGAAGAAATTAAGAGTGTGGAGAGATGGTGCTCTGGGGCCTGCAAACGTTACGTTAGGCCATAAATAAATTTAAAAAAAAAAAAAAAAAAAAAAAATTATATATATATATATATATATATATATATATATATATATATATATATATATATATATATATATATATATATATATATATGTGATTATTCTGTTTTGGTGTAGGGGGTCTTGTACTAACAATTAGGTGTTATCGTGTACTAATCAGGATGCATGATGTGTTTCAGGTTCAGTCAAGATTCCGGTGCAGGTGTGGCTTATTGACCACTCCTTCAGCTATGGGCGGAAAGGCACACCGCTACCAGACACATCGGGGGTCAGATTGGGCTCCCGCGAGAGAGATTTAGACTGAGGTGGCTGGGGAAACAAGGCCTTCAATGGACTGGGATGGCCGGTAGGCTGGAGCAGGCAAGGACCAGGTGGGGAGAGCAAGACATCATTGCGCTGCATGCAGGTGGGAACGATCTTACCTCCTGCAATTCGATGCAGCTGATTCTGGACATTCAGCAAGCATGCAGCGTGGTGTAGTCTCTCCCCCCAGGTGGTAATTGCGTGATCTGAAATTGTTCAGAGGGTTGAATGGAGAGGAGCAGCCTCTAACAGGTCCATTAAGAAGTCCAGAGAAAAGGTTGATCGCTCAGTCAGGAAGTTTATGCTCTCTTGCGGGGGCCACGTTATTAGCCATAAGGAATTGGTGGCTTCTGACACCAGTCTTTATAGGGCTGATGGGGTCCATTTGTCCCTTACAGATCTGGATAGGTTTAATTCGGCCATAGCATTAGGACTATCCTAGATATTGGAGGTGCGGTTTAGTGGGGTAAAGAGGTCCACGTAATTTCCCTCTTTTTGGGTGGCGGAATGTGTCTCTCCTGGGCACTGTGTCGGTGGGGCATACCTGAAGGTTACGTTAAGTCAGGACACCGGTTGTGCGGCTGGTGGGGCCTGAAGGGAAAAGGTTTTGCCAAGTACCAACACCAATGGCACGAAGTGGTGAGCTGCCGCGGGAAGGTGGGGAGGTGGGGCTAAGAATGCCTGGTAAAGCCTCCCCATCTAGGTAGCTGCCTGGCGGGGTGCAGGCCTGGCCGATCCCGTACCAGGACACCATGGCCCAGGAGCTCCACATTATGAGGGTGGGTCCAAGGGTTTAAATAGTTAAATAGGCCTTAAATAAACCGTGACCTCCATTTATCCCACAATTACTGTGTCGTGTCTTTATTTTCATTAGAAGTGAAAAAAGCTTTACTTAGGCAGGATGTTGGTGTGTGGGGATCATGGTTGTGTTTGTGTTAAAGGGGGGAAGACAGGAATTGGAAGGGGGGTAGGGCATGCCCGCCTCAATCAGGGGCGGAGGGCGGCTTGTCCGCATGGAGCACAATGAGGCGGCTGCCCTCTCCCCCTGTTACAATGAGATGTGTATTCCCCCCCTGCTGGGCTGGGGCGGTCAGTCCCTAGACAATGGGGGCTGGCTGCTCCAGCTCAGGTGGGGGGATTGATTAGATTTGGGAGAGGGGGGGTGTGACCACCTCACCTCCCCCAGGTAAGGGTGTGAGAGGGGGCGGGGGGATATGTGGTTAAAAAGAAGTCCAAAGTTAGTATACACATTAACTAGTGTTGTCTTTTCCTCCCACCCACCCAGACTAAATGGCTTGAAAACTTCATCGCTAGCCGGAGGTCGCGGATAGGTCATAAGAAGCTTCCCTGGAGATGTAGTTTACAAAGGTCCAATAGTGTGTCTCTCCTGGGCACTGTGTCGGTGGGGCATACCTGAAGGTTACGTTAAGTCAGGACACCGGTTGTGCGGCTGGTGGGGCCTGAAGGGAAAAGGTTTTGCCAAGTACCAACACCAATGGCACGAAGTGGTGAGCTGCCGCGGGAAGGTGGGGAGGTGGGGCTAAGAATGCCTGGTAAAGCCTCCCCATCTAGGTAGCTGCCTGGCGGGGTGCAGGCCTGGCCGATCCCGTACCAGGACACCATGGCCCAGGAGCTCCACATTATGAGGGTGGGTCCAAGGGTTTAAATAGTTAAATAGGCCTTAAATAAACCGTGACCTCCATTTATCCCACAATTACTGTGTCGTGTCTTTATTTTCATTAGAAGTGAAAAAAGCTTTACTTAGGCAGGATGTTGGTGTGTGGGGATCATGGTTGTGTTTGTGTTAAAGGGGGGAAGACAGGAATTGGAAGGGGGGTAGGGCATGCCCGCCTCAGTCATCTCACCTTTTTACCACACCTTTAGTGGATCTTCCTCTGTGCTGTCATGAGGCAAAGTGCTCTGGTCTCCTGCAGACAGGCCGGGGAAGCCTGCAGCCATTGCCTTATATAAACCACACAATGGCTAAATACCCAGCCGTTTGTATCTTTTATATACAGCATAAAGGCTGTTAAGTGGTTTATCAAGAAATAATGCACTGGGTGTTTGTGCCTGTCTGTTCTTGTATCCTAGTTAACTGTCAGATGGGAGGACTAGTGAGGCAGGAAGGGACTTAACATTTTGAATCTTACTGCATTGAAAGATATGGCAAAATCCTAAACTCGCTAACCTCATACAAGCAAATTTGTTTCTGTGAGCACTGACAGCATAGCCAACTGTTGGGACTTAGTACATGTGGTGAATATCCACGTTAACATATCAACACACCCACAGGAATATGACCGTGTCTCATTAAGCAGCATTTCAATATGCAAATAAGCCATTGATTAAGGAGACACTGCAACATCATAAATGTGGCTTGTTTCAGGCGTAATCACAGGGATAAGATGCCAAAGACACCTGAGCACATACCAGGAGAGGGATTCAGGGTCCAATTTACAACACTTCCAACTGGACCGTTACCGAAGTTTAATGTCCAGGAGCCCTAAAAGAAAACATGTCTGCCTCCGCGAGCATGATGTCTAATAAAAGATACATTATAGAGAACCGTTCCACACAGTGAATTAATTGTGGTCATTAGGATTATCTCCTCAGATTAACCCTTTGATTGCCAGGGGGTATGCAACGCATTGCTTGTAGTTCAACCACAATTGAATCAGAAAGGACCTCCCTCCCACCCCTGCTAGCGACTTCCCATCAGTTGTGGAATCCGGTCCTGGGACCGTACAGATCACAGCGAGGGACAATGTTCATGCAGTAAGTATAGGGAGAACCCTGCCACCCTTGATGAAGGAGGGAAGGATTTTCCTTATGCTTACTGAAGATTGTCCCTCGCCTCGCTCCATCCGGACCAGCATGAGAGGTAGAGTGACTCAGGGAAAAAGTGACGGGAGGGAGGGTCTTTCTGATTCAAATTGCAGTTGAACTACAAGACTGATACTGAAATACAGCACTACGTGGGACAAGTAGTATAAAGAAGACTCGGAGCTTCACTTTGTTACAAGTATTACTATCGCTTTAAAGGTACTGCTGCCCCTTACAGCTTATTTCTTGTCCCCAAAGCAGTGGTAGAAAAGTTCCATTTAAATCAATCAGAATGTTTATCTTCTGTGATGTGGTTGGTTTGCTCCACTGACCCGTGCAAAATGTGTAAGATTTGTACATTGTCCATTTTTACATCATATGTAGGAGACATGGGCCCAGTGCCTTTTCGTACCCTTCTGTGGCACCAATCTCATTGGTCAGTCACTGCAGGAAGTGTAACCAACTCCCAGCAGTGGCCTTCCTGTGTGATGGGACATAGGTCTGTTTGATATGACTCCAGTCTGCTTTTCTTGTTTCCTCTAGGAATGGACACTCAGTGAGAACGTGATTAGGCAGCAGGACAAGTGTCTGTCCATTGCATCCTTTTCCACTGGAGCCCTCATCATGCTTGAGCCATGCAATCAGAAAGACAGCAGACAGGTAACTAATATTTTTGTATGGTTGAGTGGAAAGCCATAGTGATTGCAAGTAAGGTCACCCTTTATTGTACATCATTACGATAGTGACTTATAATCTCACTGAGGGTTACGTTCTAAAGTCTCCTGAGTGCAAGGTCAGGGCCAAAAAATGCACCCTATGAACGGTATACAGAAAGAAAAACACAGCACGTGATGAGCAAACACCACCACTACAAGGGACTCACACACCGGTGGGAATGCAAATTTCCCCAAATATCCATCAAGTTAAATGGGGCTTATAGCTACTTGAATGCTAGAGTGGTATTACACACCATTCATGGGGCTCAATGGGTTATTTTACATCAGGTGATAGACTGTAGCCCTCCAGCTGTTGTTAGCTGGCTGAGGATGATGGGAGTTGTAGTCCAACATCATCTGTAGAGCAACAGGTTGCCTGTGCCTGGATTATGTTATGTTTATTGAGTCTCTCAGCTGTGTTGGGTTCTTAGATTTCAGTGAATGTCTATGATCGATGAGCAGTGCTTGAGTTACAGGGAAAAAAATCTCCAAAAGATGCCGGGGCTCAGTCAGTCTGATGTACTTAGAAGCACTGAAGCAAAAAACTGAATTGCACTCCAGTGACTAACATCAGGCAAGGGCTTAACCCTTTGAGTGCCAGATGGGTATTTAGTGAATTGCTTTGCAATATGTTGGATACTCCCCTGGCACTCAAAAGGAAAGTTAAATGAAAACACATCTTTTATTAGAACATCGGTACACAGTCATGTTGCTTACTGCAGATCTTACGCGTTTTTCACATCTCAGTGATGTAAATCTAGGTTAAACCAATTGCACTACAGAGGACAAATAAATTTTCCTTTTGATTTGAAATAGGACTTTTAAACCCCTGAATACGAGACAGGTCTCCAACTCACTGGAAGCTTTCCAAACATTCAAGAGGTTAAAAAACGAAAAATAAAACCCATTTCAATCAATGAGAATTTGTGAGCATATTATTCCCCCCTACTGTGCAAATGGTTTATTCCAGGGGCTGTTCCCAGTCTTCTTAGTACACTGGTCTCAGTCAGTATATTTAAATATGCCAAGAAAAAAAAAAAAACACTTGATAAAGGGATAGTAATGTTTCATTAAAACAAAATCTCCAATTAATCCTCATAGTATTTGGGCCATGGAGAGTGTTATTTCAATACTATCAGAGCTGTAGTTCAAGAGTAATTGAAAGTATCCCCTTCCCGCCCCTTTTTCTGTTGTAACACTGCTCACTTCAGTGCAGCGGGGTGGTGTCGAGGTGGATTGCAGAGAGGGCAATCTTCAATTAAGATAAGGTAAAAACCTGTCAAGGGGGCAGGCCTTTCATTGTTCTCATAGTAAGAAGATTGTCCCTTTCTGTGATCTGTCTGGTCAAGTGAAGGGAGGTAGGTTACACTAGGTAAAAGGGGCAGGAGGGGAAAACTTTATCATTCAATTACTCTTGAACCACAACTCTGATAGTATTGAAATAACACACTCTGTGGCTCAAATATCATGAAGATTAATTGGAGCTGCTGTTTTTGTGAAACATTACTATCCCTTTAATGGGACATAGTAGCATACGCATCTTTTTTTGAAGGGTTAAATCCAGGTGTGATTCCATCTCTCTTCTCTGTACCAAAGAGGCCTGAGATAAACTGCAAATCAATACTGTAAACTGTATATACGGGAATTGTTTGCTCTTTATTTATTTTACAGAAGGATTTGCTTACCTAGAATTACTTAATACAGCAGTCTGGAGAATATATAATATAAAATTCTAAGTGTTTCTGGTTCGCAGTCAGTGGGTATGACATGCAGTGCTGATTGGCTGTGGAGGAGGCAGGGGTAGCCCCCTGCTCCTCAACCAACCACTGCTGCTTAGCCAGGAGTTAAGAGGAGGCAGGGGTGAAGCCTGCTGTCTCCTCAGCCAATCACCTCTAATCCATGGTTCTTAGGAGCAGGCAGGGGGCCTGCCTCCTCAACCAACCACTTCTTACTCATGTAAAAAAAAAAAAAAAAAAAAAAAATCACTAAAAAATAAGTCAGACCTCGTTGCAGGGCATCCGGAACCCCTCCTGATGCCCTCCAGGTACTGATTTCCCTGCAGATTTGGCTGGGAGATCAGTAGAGGCTACCCAAGGGATCAAGAGAGCACTCCTGCTTCCATCCCACACAATCTACCGGCTAGGAGTTGGTGGGATCAGGAAACCCTGTCGTGTCAATGTGGGAGGCTTTCCCTCATTGATATGAAGTGTTTCCCAATCCCACCCGCTCCTATCTGGTACTTGGGTTAGGATGGAAGCAGGGGAGCTGTCTTCCTCCCCTGGGTAGCCTCTACTGATCTCCCATCTCTTAACCACTTAAGGACCAAAGGGGTGAGCAACATATTGCAAAGCACAGCATTACACAGCACTGGTTCTTAAGGAGTTACAGACCTGTCATGCAATGTGCAGGAGATTCACAACATCTGCTCTTGTTACAGTCCCTGATTACTGTTATAGTGGCTGATCTCCAGCCATATGGGAAAACTCAACTCCTGAGCCAGACCTCAATGGCAGTCAGTGTTTTCTCTGCTAAGTGGTGTCCAGGACACAGGATGTGGAACATCAGTCACTGCTTCCATTCCAGATAGGCTTTCAGTGTCTTATGAAGCAGTGCATCAGAGACCTTGGTAGCATTCAAAGGTTAAATGCACCATTTTAATCAATGTGAGTTTTTACTTACATATTTGATGAGGCTGAAAAAAGACATGCATCCATCAGGTCCATCCCATTCCATATCACCCCTGTTGATCGAGAGGAAGGCAAAAAAAAAGCCCATTAAAACCATTTCCAATTAAGCCCCAACTGGGCAAAAACAACTCGTTCCTGACTCAAAATATGACATCTTATCTGCTTTGAAGCCAACTGTCATAATTTTCGATATCGTTCTGTATTAGATAGGTATCCATTACTTTTTTGAAAGCCGTTACAGAATCTTGAGGTAAAAAATCCAGGTAAATGAGGTACACTTTGAGGTAGACTTTGCTGCCCTTACTGTAAAAACTCCCTGCCTTTGTTTTAGTCAAAAGCACATTTCATCTAGTCTTAAAGGGTTAGTAATGTCTTGTTAAAAGTATTTCTCTGAGTCGTCTTAATATTAAAATTAAGAGATTGCACTATATTTAAGTCCTTACTTTTGTGTAGTTAAAAAGTTATGCAGAGATGAAGATTCACCACCCCGCCCCTTCCGTCCGCCCCTTCCGGCCGCCTCCCTCTGAAGCTCAGATGTTTCAAAGAACAGTTGTGAGCAGCAGAGTCTATTATGCTTGTGCTTATGAAAACTGTACATTTGAAGGGAAAAACACAAGCAAGCACATACATACATACATACAAGCACGCAGATAGGGATAATGGAGCATTCACGGGACTTAGTAGGTCTATGCAGTCTTAATGTCTTGAGAAAGGTCCAGGAATGGGACAAACGCATCAGACTGACAGCAACATGTTAACAATAAAGTAGACTGCCAAGTAGTCTTTATAGTAAATGTAACACATTGCGCTATGTTTAGCAACTTACTTTTCTGTAGTTCAAAAGATATTAAATGTAGAAAGATCCCCCTCCCTCCCCTTCTGGTCACCTCCCACTGAATCTGCAATCTGGTCATGGGACCGGACGGATGCAGCAAGAGTCAGACTTCAGTAAGAAAAGGAAAGGAAAATCCTGTCCTCCATCGTCAAGGGGAGTAGGGTTTCCCTTATGCTTACTCACTGAAGTTTGACCCTCGCTGCATCTGTCCGGTCCCGGGACCAGATTGCAGATTCAGTGAGAGGCAGGCAGGAGGGGGATCTTTCTACATTTAATATCTTTTGAACTACATAAAAGGAAGTTATTAAACGCGGCGCAATGTGTTACTTTACTATAAAGAAGACTCACCGATCTGCTTTATTGCTAACATTACTATCCCTTGAAACCGTTAAGATTCCCATGTGCAGCGAGAAGAGGCTGAGGTCCTGCTAGCATCCATCCACGGACATGACATCAAGCATTGACTGAAGATGTTTTCTAATGAACAAAGTACAAGGGCAAATTCATATGGGCCATTAATAGTGGGTAAGTGGGAGGTTATTAGGAGGTATTGGTTTGAACAATGTGTTTTTATGGAAACGGATGTGATTGGCCCTCTGTTTTTTTGTCTCCGCCAGAAATGGAAGTTAAAAGGACACTTCTTGCAACACCTGGGTAGCGCTCTCTGCCTGGAGACTCGTTCGCTTAGAGTTCTTATTAACCCTTGCCAGTCGGATTTGCTGAGCCAACAGTGGGAGGTACTTCAAGCTACATGAGTTACTGTGGAAGCCTCCCCTTTTTCTGCATGGACTTGGTTCGAGAAGCAGATATCTGGGGAACATTTCCAAATGAATTGGTTCAGAACATTCCGCTCTGAGACCCAAAGCAGGTGATCAGCCTGCACCATGGCTCATAGGCACTGCCAATCTTCCATGAGTGACATGTGATGTCATCATGCGGGTTCCTGGTCTGGCTGCTCTCAAGGACAGATGAAGACTTGGGAATGTTATTTGATCCATGGACTCATTTCATATATGAAATCCTCTTTCCATGTACATTGCCAGCAGTCCATCTCTCCCATTGTGGGTCACTGATTGTTTGTCATGTCCCTGTCAAGACTTCCCAGAGGGCTTTATGTATCAACATTTGAGCAATTCTGAGGCAAACCAACTGCACTGGAGGGAAGAGTTTAACAATTCCTCATATCCCCATTAATTTATATTGAGCTTTTAACCTCTTGAATGCTAGAGAGGTCAATGCACTGGAGACCTCTCTAGCAGTAAAGGGGTTAAAAACTCAGTTTAAATCAATGGGGATTTTTAATTTCTCCCCAAGCATTTCTGGAGCAAACCAACAGCACCACAAAGAACAAATAAAATTCCAATAACTCATTGATTTAAAATGGACATTAATCCATTGCTTGCTAGATTGCAAAGCAACGCATTGAAGACCTTCTTAGCAATGAAGAGGTAAAAAGCCCCATGAAATCAATGGGAATTTTTAATTCCTACCCTATGGTGCAGTTGGTTTGCCACAGATTTGGTCAACGTTTCATTGATACATACGGTTCTCTGCTTTACCAACTGTAAATCATCAGGTTCTATATGAGTTACATAATGACCAATGAGATTCACTGAGCACACTGGTCATGTGACTGTCTCCCTGTATGAGTTACATATTGACCAATGAGACTCCCTTTATGAGTTACATAATGACCAGTGAGACTCACTGAGCACACTGGTCATGTGATTGACTCCCTGTATGAGTTACATAATGACCAATGACACACACTGGTCATGTGACTGACTCCCTGTATACGTTATCTAATGACCAATGAGATTCACAGAACACAGTGGTCATGAGACTGACTCCCAAACCTGTAGTATTATGTGGCAAAGTGGGACAAACCAACTGCCCCACAGGAGGTCACAAACATTCCCACAATTTCCATGGTTTTAAATAGTGTTTTAACCCCTTGAAAAGCTGGAGAGGCCTTCTCAATGCATTGGAAGAGCACTATATCATTCAAAGAGGCGGCTTATGTGTGCCCTATGATGCATTTGGTTTACCCCAGATCTGTTCCAGTTTCCTTTCATACATAAGGATCATTGGACCTTCTACATAAAAGGAAACTGGAGTAATTTGGGGGCAAACCATTTGCAACATTGGGGACAAATAGACATTTCCATTAAGCTCAATGGAGCTTTGAAATGGCTAGTAACACTTAATTTAAAAAATATATATATATATTGTAGGGGTTATCCTTCTGAGTAAAACTAAGATACCCCACTGCTGAGTGGTGTTTTATTCAATATTTTTTACAAGTTAAACTTGAATGTTTTAATTACAGTATCTCAGTGGTGCTGTTGCTACACAGTCCTATGGACAGAGATGATTGGTTCACCACAAACTTCCATAGGCTGGTGTAGCAACAGTGCCACCATAACATTTCAGGCAATTGAAATATTGCACCAAAAAAAAAAATAATCATGTATGAGCTGCACTACCTTTTCAGTTAAAAAAAAAATCAGCAGTGGTAGTAACCTTGTCTTGCTCAGAAGGATAATATATTTATTTTATATAGAATTTTTTTAAACCCTACAGGATGTGTGTGTGGGATTTTTTACTTGCCCCCTATGGTGCATTTGAATTGCTTCACTTTGCTTATATACGTGTCATGTATTTGCTGACATGTAAATCCGCTTGCTCTAGTCTTGTTACCTGCCATATTACTGGTATTTGGTCATGCTGAATGTTACTCTTTGTTATAGACCCTGAGAGATCATGCACTAAAAAACAGAACCTACTTATATACCAGCTCAGAGTACTGGAATGTTATACATATCAAATACAGAAGAAAAGACTATACACTGGTAAAGTGTGTGAACTTTGACCTTTTGAGTGCCAGAGAGGTATCCAACACATGGGGGAAGATTAAGTACGTGGTGATAAAGTAGAGATGATTTCTCCAGTTTATCACTTCTCCAGTTCCTATGTTATTCTATTGAGCCTATGCCCGAAGATCTCCAAAGCTGAAGAAATCTTAGTGCATAGGCTCCATATAATAATATAGGATTTGGAGAAGTTATCTCTGTTTTATCACCTCTTTATCACTGCTTAGTGAATCTCCCCCATTGTGTTGGATACCTCTGACACTCATAGGGTTAAGGGGATGGACCCTCTATATTGCATTCACCCTTTGTGTTTTGAATATTGGAGAACAGATGGATGAATACAAGGAATCAATTATAAATAATCCCCTGTAAAATAAACAATTAATACAAAGCGAATAATTGGTGAATATAGTTGCAAATAAATCAAAACCGATGGATCATTAAGGTCGCAAACTGATGGGGTGTTCTATGTGCAAAGTCCTTCAGTTAAATTGGAAATAAAATGATGATGGTCTTTAATCCTGACAAATTCATACAGGTGAATCATCTTCTAGATCGGGATGAGCAACGTGAGGCCCTGTAGCCTCCTTCTTATTGCAATTCCCATCATCTGCCATTCATTGGCTGGTGGGGGATGATGAGGGATGCAGTCCAGTAACTGCTGCAGGGCCTCACTTCACCCATCCCCATTCTAGATGGGTCAATGAAGATAGCAGCAAAACACGAAGACGAAATGAGAATGGATGGAATGAAGTACTTGTGTATAACAATTGTGATCAATTTCCTCTAGGCTTCTTGGTGCAGCTGTGTATTTTCCAGAATCCTACCAGAGGTTAAACAGTGTACATGCAAAAGACAAATAGGGCAAACAAGGCATACTCTAAGTGTAGTGTCTTGGTGAAATATAATAAATTCAAGGCAACAAAGCAAAATTAATAAAACTGATACAGATGTTTCCAGAGGTTCAAGCAGAGAAATGTCCCATAAGACAAAGCAGGCAACTGCCTAGAGCGATAAGTTCTGAGGAGCACCTTAGCTGTGCTGGCCACACCCACATTATGTGGTTGTGGTCAGAAAGCTTCTAGTTCACTGGTTAATGGAGGAATGTTTATCTACCAATTAACAAACCACTTCACTGACCATAATTTAACCCCTTAGTGACAGACGACTTACCTGGTAAGTCCAGGAAGTCATTCGCTATAATGGAAAAAAAAAACCCTGTCATTAAGGGGTTAAACCCTTGGATGCTTTGCAATGCATTGGAGACCTCTCTTGTTAATGGGTTAACCCTTTGAATGAAGATGGGTATCAAAAGCAATGCATTGGAGACACTCTGGCACTCAAAGGGTGAAGAGTTTCTTTGTGCTTGGTTCATATAGGGTAAAAATATTATGTGCCAGGTAGTGGGTGAGGTTTAAGGGTGGAGTCTTATGACGAGTGGGGTGTTATCATGTTGGAGCAAAGGGCACCTCGGGTGCTTTTGTCTACAGGAGTCACATATGTAAATCCATCCCAGCGTTCAAGTAGGATCAAATGTGTTGTTTTGTGCAGCAAGACCAAAATCGTGACAACTAAGGGCACTAAATAGGAGGAACAGCACAAGAACAAAACAGTGTACAGCTAATACCAGCCAATTTCAGCCAATTACCAATTCACCTGGTACTCACAGCTACACGGGGCGTAGAACGGCTTGTTACTATAAGTATTTATGGACTTGTCCATCTGAGTTTTAGTTATTGTGCTTTTACTTTAACACCTTTGTTATTAAATTGTGTTGGACTATTGTGTGTGTATATTGTCTTTAATCTTTTGCCATGATTTATTACATTTTGTTAATTTATTCCACTTAGAGTATGCCTTATTTGTTCGGTTGTATGTTGCTGTTTAAAGGGATAGTAATACTTAGTTTTAACTTTATTTTATTTTGTAGGTATTAAAAAAAACATGAAGAATGATATAAGTCTTATCTCTGAAACCTTTATGGTTTAAGAGATATTCACAAGCAAAGTATCCCCCCCTGTTCAATCAGATCAGAAGGGAGGTACCCAGGTAGATTGCAGAGAGGGACAATCTTCAATTAAGATAAGGGAAAAAACTGAAAAACTTGTCAAGGGGGGAAGGGCTTTCATTGTTCTCATACAAAGAAAATTGTCCCCTTCTGTTATCTGTACTGTCATACAACCAGACTCACATCTGAGAAGAGATGGCTTACACTAGGTAAAAGGGGCGGGGAGGGGAACTTTGCTTGTGAATATCTCATAAAGGTTTGAGAGATAAGACATATTGTTCTTCATGTTTTTTTAATGCTTACAAAATAAAATAAAGTTAAAACAAAGTATTACTATCCCTTTAAAGGGATAGTAATGGGTTAAAATAAACTGAGGTCCAATTCATCAGTATAGTTTTGTTACCATCAGAGTGGTATGCCAATCCTATCATGGTTCAACAGGTATTGAGTTAGAAAGGATCCCCCTTCTGCCCCTTTTACCTGTGCTAAGCCACCTCCCCTCAGGTGTCGAATCTGGTCACCTGACTGGACAGTGCGCAACAATCTTCATGTAGTGAGCCTAAGGAAGACCCTGCCCCCACCACTTGATGAAGGAGGGCAGGATTTTCCTTATGATCATTGAAGATTGTCCCTCGCTACGTGCTATCCGGACTGGCATGAGAGGCAGCGTGATGTAAGTATGGGGCTGGGGGGGGGAATCCCTTCTAACTAAATAAATGTTGAACTACAACTCTGATAGGATTAGCATACCGCTCTAGATAACAAAACTATACCAATGAATCGGACCTCAGTTTATTTTAATCCATTACTATCCCTTTACCTGTACGGCTGCACTGTGAAGGTTATTCTGTACTAGGATCTATGTTGCTGGTTAGACCAGAGGTTCTCAAACGTTTTCCTGTGGAGGAACACTTTGGTTTATCTCAAAACCTTAGTGGAACCCTAAAAACCAAACCCATTAATTCCTTGGTTGCTAAAAAGGTCTACAGTGAGATGCTTTGAAATACACTGAAAACCTTCCCTCCAAAGGGTTAACTGTTTGCGTGTCATATAGGTATCCAACACAACGAGTTGGATACTTCTCTGGCATTCACAGAGTTAAAAGAACACGAACGCCTAAAGTTAAATTGGTTAATACAACTTTACTGTAAATACCATGTATTTACAGCTACCAAATATAAAAAAAAATTTTTTTTTTCATTTGTTAGATCCCTAAAATAAAATCCTAAACTTGCTTTTTAACTCCTTAAAGATAATTAGGGCAAATATGGAGCAAACCAGCTGCACTTCAGGGAACATATATCAAATGTATAAATGATTCAGACGGGGTTTTACCCCCTCAAATGCTACATATGTCTCTAACACATTGCTAAGTAATGCATTAAAAACCTTTTTAGTATTCAAAGGGTTAAAATCCCCTTTTAACATGAATTTCTATTTGCTTCTTTTGGTGTAGTTGGTTTGCTCTAGAATTTCTCTATTTTCTTATTACATCAGGCATATTGTCTGCCACCCCAATATTCTTCCATTGTCCTCCATTAAAAAAAATTGTTTTGTGTCACCCACGTGCTATGTCAGGACACCCTGTGGTTCTGTGGAATACTATTTGAGAAGTGCTGTGCTAGACAGTTCTCTGCAATTCTTTGTTACAAGTAGGTAGTCATGTTTGTCACAGGCTCCTTGGACATGTAACACAGAATGTTACTAGGATCACACACGTGCAGCTTAGCATGTTACTGAGCCCACATACATGTAGCTTGGCAGGTTAAGATACACATGTTCATGTAGCTTGTTATGTTACCTACCCCACACATATGTAGCTCAGAATGTTAATTTGCCCTCTGTCATGTAGATCGGCATATTACAGGGGATTTTGAATGCACTTTGCTTGGACATTGTGTGATAATTTATTCTTATTTAGAGACTGCATTAACTGTCCTTCTTGACACAGAACAATTGTACTCACAGTTGTCATAATGAAACATGTTTGTTGTGTCTCTTTGTTGTGCTATAGTGTGTGGTGTTACTGTGATATAATGAGCAGTGTGCGTGCGTTATCAATACCACTGTGATACAATGAGCCGTGAGTGGTGTCACTGATATAATGAGCAGTGTGTGAGGTGTGTGTGGTGTCTCTTATTGATATAATAAGCAGTGTGTGAGGTGTTTGTGTGTGGTGTGTCTCTGCAATATAATGCGTTGTTTGTGGTTTAACTTTTATTTATATAATGAGCTGTGTGTGATGTGTCACTGTGATATAATGAGCAGTGTGTCTGTTGGGTCACTGTGATACAAACAGTGTGGTGTCTATTATTGATATAATGAGCAGTGTGTTTGGTGTCACTGTTATATAAACAGTGTTTGTGGTGTCTGTTATAGATATAATGAGCTGTGAGTCTGATGTACAAAGAAAAGTGGTGTAATTCTGGGATACATGTACGACAGGGAACAAATAAAATACCCATTAACTTTTAATCCCTCGATCGCTAGAGCAGTTTCCAAATCACTGCAAAGGAAGGCATGGAGACCTCTCTAACATTCATGTTTTCAAATCCACATTTAAATCAATGAGAAGCTGTGGAATTATTTGGTCTTTGTGGTACAGCTGGTTTGCTTCAGAACTGCACCAACCTTAGTTCATTTTCCTCAATATCTGTTGTTAGAATGAATAGTCTTTGTTGTTAGTGTTTGTGTTATGAGCGTGTCTGTGTTGTGGTGCAGTGAGCTTGAGATGCCTATGCTCTTTATATAAACCACTCTTTGAAGATCCTTCCGTATTAGAATGATCATTTATACATGAAGCATACCTCTGAGATAATAATGGCAAATAGACACCTGACACACTGAGTTCTTTGCTGTATGGAGATATTGGGAGTTGTAGTAGTTGAAAGCAGGAGCTCTGACAACTAACTACTCCAGGCTTATAGCATAAGAGACACAAAGAACAATCACCACAACACATAATGGACAGTCAACATAGACTTGTGTTGTAGCCGACAGCAATCAATGAATCAGGACCTGAATAAAAGAGAATGTGTCTGGTGCAGTCCCAGACATCAGTACAAAATATTTATCTGGTCTTCATTAGAAGCAACTTTAGAACACAAAGGCAGAGAGCCGACTTACATGTTTGTGCCCTTGGGAATACTTAGTCATAGTCTAGCTGATCCAATTTGATTGTACCAGTTGCATTCACTAAATTCTCCCAGGGTCATAAAACACTTTTCTTCCCTGTTTTTGTGCACTAATGTTGTATTCAATGAAGATGCATTATTATTTATCCTGTTCATGTCTAGATAGTATTGTGTAGCAGCCAAACAAATCCATTACTTTTATATGGGGGAAACTACAAAGTTTTACCCATTTCAGACGGGGAGATCTTTGAAGAGTTGCATCACGTTAGGCTAAGTTGGTCAGGTTATGTAAGGAGATGGGGTGAAAGTGATACCACCACCACACAGTTGCTTCCATGCTTTAACATGGCTACACTATGGGGATTAGTAATATTTAAGTATTTAACACCTTGAAGTACATTCTATTGTAGTGCACCACAAGCATCACTTTTTGTCGCAGCAGACACTGGTTCTCCCTTAAGGGTTTAGAACTCTGGTGTGCTCTTCTCTCTAGTGTTCCTGAATGGCAGAAATTAAGTTTGGTCACCTTATGCATCATACTGGCAAATATTTCCTGTTTAATAAAATGTGGCTTTTAACCCCTTTGAATGCTAGTGAATATTTAGTGATCTGAGCGGATATATGAGGGAGTTAAAATTGTTGAGGGTTGTAGGTTAGTGCTAGGATATTACATTTACAACACTGAGATAAGATAAATTCGGGAGACGTTTGCTTGCCAGGCGGTATGAAAGCAAGAAAACAAATACATGAAAGTGGAACTGTCACTTTCCCACATTCTCTCTTCAGTTGCAGCATCCATCTTGTCAAGATTGCAGGATTGTCATTTTATGCAAATGAGCCAATATTGACTGTCAGGGAGTAGCAGTTGGGAAGGAGAGGAGTGCAGAATGTTAGTTAGTACTGTATAATTTACATAACCTGACAAAGTTAAATATTTGGGCCAATGTGGTTACTTGTAGGTGTAAAAAGGGAAATGACAAGGGAAAAAGGCATTTAAACTAATTAAATCTGATGGTACAGAACATTCTTTCTTGAAACACAGGGAGTGCAACAAAGATTGCAAAAAGGCAATTAGGTTAGCAAAAATAGATAAGGAAACTTGAATTGCAACGGAAAGCAAGACTAATCCAAAAAGTTTTTCAAATACATAAGTAGCAGAAAAACTAGAAGCGAGTGCAGTGGATCTAAAAATGACATGGGTGAGACTTCCACAGCCATGCCATCAAAGCCAGCTTCTCTACATCCTCTTTCCAGAGGTAAGCCTGAAGGAGGATGTCCGGTCTGGGTGGCAGTGGAAACGCAAACCACTCCCTCTTGGTTCAATAAGAAGCAACCAGAATGACCATGGGACCATCCATCCATATCTTCCTGAGGACTCTGGGAATGAGAGGAATCAGAGGAAAGACATAAGCAAGGTGAAAGCACCACTGCATCTGTGGCAAAGGCCAGCAGGTCTCCCCAACAGGAGCAAAACACTGGAACCTTCCTGTTGTTCCTTGTGGCCATCAGGTCTATCTGAGGTAGACCCCACTTCTGCACAATCAGGATGAACACTTCCAGATGGAGTTTACACTCTCCAGGATCCATGTCTTGATGACTTAAGAAGTCCGCCAGGAAGTTTTCACCACCGGAATGTGGGCTTCTGCCCAAACCAGGATGTACTTGACCTTGGACCAAGCGTGAGCACTTCTAGTGCCACCTTGCTTGTTGATGTAAGCTACAGCCATGGCGTTGTCCAATTGGACTCTTACTGGATGACCCTTCAATTGAAGAGTACAGTAGACCAGAGCAAGCCGGATCGCCCTGAGCTCCAAAACATTGATGGACTGAAGGGACTCCGCTGCAGTCCATCTGCCCTGGATCCCTAGGTGACCCACAACCCCAACCCAGCCTCTCAGGTTGGCATCTGTCATGACCATGGTCACTCCAGGATCACAAACAGCTTCCCTTGATTCAGGATGCAACCACCACTGCAGATCCTTTCTGACTTCTGGAGAGAGGCTTAGCTGCCAATCCAGGAGATCCGGATTCCCATGCCAAATGTCTGGAAGATAAGTCCCTGGAACACCCTGATATGCACTTGAGAGTAGGGCACTGCTTCTATGGTAGACACTAGGCAGCCCTCAAACCTAATGTGTTCCCGGACCAGAACCGAGGGCCATTCCAGAGCTTGTGACATATCCCGCATGACCTGCAGAATCTTGTCCTCTGGCAAGAAAACTTTCCCCAGATGGGTATTAAACCTCATCCCCAGGAATATCAGTTCCTGGGAAAGAAATGGGGAATATTTTGATATTTTCAGGATACACCAACGGTGGGGCAGAATCTAGGCACAGTCCTGGACCTGTTGGGCCAGGAGCTCCTGCAATGTAGCCTACAGTAGGTGGCCATGCAGATAAGGAGACATCTGAATACCCTGGGTGTGTATGAATGCTGTCAAGGCCCCCAGAACCCTGGGAATCACATAAGGAGCAAAGGCTAGCCCAAAGGGCAGAGTGGTAAACTGGTAGTGCTTGGAGTCAAAGGCAGAACGCAGATAGCGTTGACTGTCTAGGTGAATAGGGATGTGCAAGTATGTGTCCTGCTGGTCCAGAGACACTAGATATTCTCCTGGGCACATATCTGCAATGACAGAGAGCAAAGACTCCATCTAGAAGCAAGTAATCTCCAGATATGAACTGAGGTCCAGGAATGGGGCTGCAGTCACCGTCCTTCTTGGACACCACAAACAAGTTTGAGTAGAAACCTGAACCTCTCGAGGATGCAAAGAAAAGAAAAAACAAGAAGGGGCTCCTGTAGTGATATACCAAACCAGTATATATGTGACAATTAAACATATAATGGATCAACTCACATTTGAATATTGTTGATAATAAAGTATATACCTGTCACCAGCATGTTTATTGAGTTGGTGACAGGTATATACCTGATTATCAACAATATTCAAATGTGAGTTGATCCATCATATGTTTAATTGTCACATATATACTGGTTTGGTATAACACTATAGGCGCCCCTTCTTGTTTTTTCTCTTGTATGCATACTATATACTTCCACTGTGTGGAAGATTCGGTGTAGTGGAGCGGCCTGGATATACTGCTAGAGGGGGGTGGTACTAATAATATCCCCAAAGCAAGAATAGCCGAGCAACACATATGTGTTTGTTTCAGCCACTATTTTTGTGAGTGCGCTACTCTTGGTGCTGGTCAGTGAATCACAATTTTTGTTATGTTAATACACTAGGAGCGCCTCTTCTTTTCTTATTTGCAGCGCTCTCTTGAGGCGGAACTGAACCAAGAATCCTCTTGTCCTGAAGAAACTGAACCGCTTCCTTAAACAACTGCAGCTTTTCCTGGCCCCTGGAAGTATATATATATATACAAAACCCACTGGTCCACAATAGAGTCTGCCCACGCGCTTTGAAAGTGGCGAAGCTGTTCACCAACAGGATTTTGCAAGTCACCTGGAAGTAGGCTTGCCAGACATGCATTTGGTAGCAGCTTGCTTGGACTGCCACTGCTGCTTGGACTTGGGGGGGGGGGGTGCTGGGTAAAGGACATAGAGACCCTTGAAGTAGGGGGATCAACAGAAGGAGGAGAAGCCCACTGCACCAAAGCGGTTTCTGAGAAGCGGTACAGCTTAGAAAATCTCTTAGAGTTAGATAACCTCTTATCAGGGGTCTTCCACTCGTCCAGAAGGATCTTATCAAGAGTGGCAGTGGGGGGGAAGACAAAGGATTTTTTTACTCCTTTGAAAGACACATGTAGAAGAATGACCCTTATCAGGGTTGTCAGAGACCTGAAGGGTCTGTAAAACAGCCCGAATGAGCCTCTCAGCAGAGGGAGTAGGGTCAGCTTCATAAGAGTCCCATAAGAGTAAGAAGAATCCCCATCTTCATATTACTTTTCCTCTTGTCATCCTCAGAAGAGTCCTTATCAGAGGAGTCCACGAGTGCAGGCAAACTTGGGGTCTTAGGGGCCACAAACCTGAAGGTGGTAGGGGTTTTCCAAGACTGATGAACCCCGTGTAGAGAGAGAAGGAATTGTGCCATAGTGGACTTCAATTCTTTCATCCAGACTAGCTCTAGTTCAAGGCTAGAGC
This sequence comes from Rhinophrynus dorsalis, assembly GCA_037306005.1. Classification (NCBI taxonomy): domain Eukaryota; kingdom Metazoa; phylum Chordata; class Amphibia; order Anura; family Rhinophrynidae; genus Rhinophrynus; species Rhinophrynus dorsalis. The sequence goes on from CM074728.1 coordinate 16,498,803, forward strand.
CTGGTGGGGTAGTAGGGGTGTCTTTTCCATCAACATCCTTTTTGGTCCATTGTGGCTCACAATAAAGCTCCAGCTTCACTGATAGGTCTGCTGCCAGAGGAATAGATCTTCCGATGTATACATGACAGGTGCACTTTACCATTGTACTGTAGTACTTTGTGATGTTTTGGAGGCCTCCCCCAGCATCCAAGGGATTAAAAACATGTTCCATATTGGGAGCAAGAAAGTGCTGCTGCATACTTTACACTTACATATCCATCCTGGTAAATAATATTTAATGAATAGCTACTCCGAGACCCCGCTCACCTTACTAAAGAGAGAAGATGCACATGATGTATCCATCCTAACCTCCTCAGAAATATAAAACACAAGGTAATTACAAGGTCAATTCTATTTATTTTAACTTAATTTGTAGCCCACCTTAAACAGGACAACATGAACGTTAAAGGGATAGTAATATTTCGTTTTATCTTTATTTTATTTTGTAGGCATTAAAAAAACATTAACGATATAAGTCTTATCTCTCAAACCTTTACGGACTGAGAGATTTTCACAAGCAAAGATTCCCCTCGCTGACCAAAACGGTCAAGTCTGCCATCTAGCTGTCAGATTTGGAATCCGGTCCGCAGATCAACCGGTGACTCTTCAGCAGAGCTGAGATTGCAAGATATAAAAATAACTATTTCATTGGAAGGGCCTAAAAAGTGTGCTTGCAAACCAGGTACACTTTGTAGACTATTCAAATGAAGTAGTTCTTATATCTCTCAATCTCAGCTCTGCTGTAGAGCCGCGGCCGGTCCGCGGACCGGATTCCAAATCTGACAACTAGATGGCAGACTTGACAGTTTTGGTCAGTGAGGGGAAACTTTGCTTGTGAATATCTCTCAAACCATAAAGGTTTGGGAGATAAGACTTATATAGTTCTTCATGCTTTTTTAATGCCTACAAAATAAAATAAAGATAAAATGAAGTATTACTATCCCTTTAATATAGTATGGTTCTTCTATCTATTCTTTTAAAGAGGAATTCTATTTAAAGGGATAGTATAACACTTAATATAGAGTAAGATTTATATTGTAAGGTTTTATCTTCAGTACAGTACAGTAAGGGTAATCCCACTACTTAGAGGTGTTTTATTAAAAAGTTATAGCAGCTCAAACTTGAATTTTTAGGTGCAATATTGCAATGGCCTGAAATCTTACTGTGGCATTGTTTTTACATCATCCTATGGAAACCTATGGTCAACTGACCATAAACTTCCATAAGATGATGTAGCAATAGTGCCACTGTAAATTTTTAGGCCATGTCAGATTCACACTGATAACAACAAGTATGATCCATTCAAGTATGTGGCAGCACATTGTTTTGAGGAGTTGTGACTTAGAGGCTGGCTTCAACAGAGTTCACTATATAAATAGGACACTGCAGATAGAATAAAAAGTACACACAGATATAAATGCTGTGTAAAGGATACCTATCAACATGGTAAAAAATTAAGAGTGACTTATTGCTAGGGTCCAGTTCCCCTTTAGAGACCACGGGGTTGTGCAATGCATCGCAAAGCAATGTTCTGCATACACACCTGACCCTTAAAGGGATAGTAATGTTTCATAATAAAAGCAGCTCTAATTAATCATCATAGTATTTGGACTTTGGAGAGTGTTATTTCAATTCTGTCAGAGTTGTAGTTCAAGAGTAATTCAACGACAAAGTATCCCCCTCCCGTCCCTTTTACTGATGTAACACTGCTCAGCCAGATCAGAAGGAAGGTGCAGAGGTAGACTGCAGAGTGGGACAATCTTCAATTAAGATAAGGGAAAATCCTGAAAAACTTGACAAGGGGGGCAGGGCTTTCATTGTTCTCATAGGAAGAAGATTGTCCCCTGCTGTTATCTGTCTAGACTATGTACTGCATTCCACATCTGAGAAGAGATGGCTTACACTAGGTAAAAGGGGCAGGAGGGGGAAACTTTGCTTGTGAATATCTCTCAAACCATAAAGGTTTGAGATATAAGACTTATATTGTTCTTCATGTTTTTTTAATGCCTACAAAATAAAATAAAGATAAAATGAAATATTATTATCCCTTTAAGGGTGTAAGTATTCATTTTCTTTGAGAGAAATGAGTCTCTTGTGCTCTGGTTGAGGATATTGTGCCTATGTGTCTTTAAATCTCATCAGGGTGAAATATTGTGAAGCCATTTTGGGTGACTTTTGCAAAGGGGTTAAAAAAATATTTGGGAAAATGACAGTGCCTCTGAAGGTTAGTGAAAGGATGGGAACTCTTGGCTCTCCAGCTGTTGGACTGCAACCTCTCATTGTCAGCGGGCTGTTGGCAAACAAAGGATAATGGGAATTGTAGTTCAACAGCTGGAGAGCCATGGGATGCCCACAGCGGAGTTAGAAATAAGAGGCCTGCAGTAACCAGGGCCGGATTTGCCATAAGGCAAAGTAGGCACCTGCCTACAGGCACACGCCACCGAGGGGCGCCTGCCATTGGGATTCTTTTTTCCTTTTTTTTTTTATTCTTTTAAAAAGAAAAAAAAACTAGCCACCTCACTGGCTGCCCACTCCATGTCACCCTCACGTTGCCTGCCCCCCATTCTCTATTTCCTACTTCCCTGGCAGGACAGGTCTGTGCCTCCTTTGGCACAGTCCTGTAAGTGCTGAGCTCCCTTGTCGGCTCTTTAGGAATGCAGAGCACTGGGAGATGACATCATCTCCCAGCGCTCTGTATTCCTGAATAGGAGACCGCGCGGGAGCTCCAGCACTTACAGGACTGTGTCAAAGGAGGCACAGACGACAGATCTCCTGCCAGGGAGGTAGGAAATGGACAACGGGGGGAGGTAGGAAACGGACAATGGGGGGAAGTAGGAAACGGACAATGGGGGGGAGGCAATGTGAGGGCAACATGGAGATGGTGGGGGCAAGTTGGAGCCAAAGGGGGGCAATGTGAGGGCAACATGGAGATGGTGGGGGCAATGTGCAGCTGATGGGGGGCAATGTGGAGCTGATGGGGCAATTTGGAGATGTTGGGGGCAATGTGGAGCTGATGGAGGGCAATGTGAGGGTAAAATGGAGCTGATGGGGGGGCAATGTGAGGACAATATGGAGATGCTGGGGGAAATGTGGAGCTGATGGGGGCAAATTGGAGATGGTGGAGGCAATATGGAGATGCTGGGGGAAATGTGGAGCTGATGGGGGGCAAGCTGGAGCTGACGGGGCAATGTGAGGGCAATATGGAGATGATGGGGGCAATGTGGAGATTAGGAGCATTGTGGAGGTGTTCAGTGGAGATAGCCAATGGGGGGGGGGGGGGCTTCAGATTTCTGTGCCTACAGGCTCCTGAGATGTAAATCCGGCCCTGGCAGTAACTCCCTAGGGAATGTGATTGTATCTGTCTTTGTGCTCAAAGGATCACAGTCAATAAAAAATTCCCTCTGCTCCCCCAGGACAGATGCCGTCTTCTGTTCGAGCTGCTAACAGGAGAATTAGAGGCTCATTTCACAAGGTTGTTCTGAATATCTGCAGCTGTTGCAGAAAGCAAATTTGTATTACTTCTGTTCTTGACAGTTGCTGTGGGCAACAAATCCATGGAAACCAATGAAAAAAAAAAACCTCCCAAACTTGCAATCAGAGAAGACCCCCGTCTTACCACCTGCTCCTCTTTTTAACCCTTTCTATCCACATCAGTCTTGTAAAAGCTAATGGCTGTATTCAAAAACTAACTGCATCATAAGAGAAACATATTTCAATGGTCTTTTAAATCCATTGAATTTGTATGTTTGCGTATATGTATTCAATATATAATAAGCTTTTGCTTCTGAGTAAAAGAATGATGCATCCACTGCTGAGGACTGTGTATTTCTGTAGTTGCTGTTAAACTGTCATTTTCATGAATAGTGCCCCCTATTGTGACAACACAGGAAGGGAGTGCTGTAACGGCCCAGCTAGATCCAAACAGCCAACTCAATCAGAGTCCTTTCCATAAAATAATTTATTAGTACAAAACTAAAAACATCCTCAGGTCACAGGATAAATAGCACTTGTAGACATAAATGGTAAACATCAGACAAACCGCCTAACACGTTTCGAGATAATCATTTGACCTATGATTAAGTGAGACTATAATGAAACGCGTTAGGAGATTTTATGGAAAGAAATGTGATCGAGTTGGCTGTTTGGATCTAGCCAATCCGTTGCAGCAATCCCTTCTGTGTCATGTTTGTCGGAGCCTATAGCCGAGGCTGTGGGGAGTAGCTCCAGACCAGCGCAGGCCTTAAAGCCTTGGTGAGTGTAGAACTATATATTTTGAAGAGCACGGATATTGGGAAATTGTAGCAAACTTTATTTTCTGTACTAGTGCCTCCTACTGGCCACAGTGATAACCTATTGTTTCCCTGGAACTCAGATAGTTATTCTGTTGCTCTCTATGGGAGTCCCATCCAATCTCTTCATTTGGACAATCCAACCCCAGCCCTACTTGTTAGTCCAGGGGCCAGGTACAAAAAGGTTCCCAGCTATGTTAATGAATAACAGGCAGTGATAATTAACCCTCTGAGTGCCAAAAGGGTACGCAAGACATTGCAATGCATTGCGTACCCCTCTGGTACTCAAAAGGATAACTCACCTTCTATCCTCAAGTCATGTACCCCTTAGTGCTGACTACTATCCTGCTGTTCAAGCAACAGGTAAGAACAGGAAGTTGAGTTGCACTGACAGGACTTTTTATAACATTATACTGAATGTGAAGCATTCTGCACACAATCAATATATTAGGACCTTACCAAAAAAAAAAAAAACAGTAAAAGCTCATAAGGTGACATCTTTCATTTAACCCCTTTTGAGTGGCAGAGGGTTGACGGATTCATTGCTTCCCAATGTATTGGACACGCCCCCCACCAGCAATCAGAGGGTTAAGACAAATGCTGATGCACTGATAGGTAAACAAATTCATCCCATGGGCTTCAAATGCAGCTCTCTAGTCTATCCAGTGGCTGAATATCCTATATTATAATTCGATAAGTATGTTTGTCAGATGCTGTCATGCACAGTACAGACTGCCCGCACCATGGCTGATACGGAGTGGCAGAGCCGGATTACAGGTAAGGCGCACAAGGCGCCTGCCTAGGGCCCGGTCCAATGAGGGGGCCCGGAGGAAGCCTCATTCCTGCACTCAACTGTCTCAACGAGTCCTCCAGGAACACGTGGGAAAGCCGTTCCTGCTAGCAGGACTCCTCCATCGGGCATCGCAAGTCAGTCAGGACTGTGTAGCTACAGTGCTCCCTCGTCGCCTCTTTAGTAATGCAGAGCGTGCTGGTAGTCAACATCTCCCAGTGCTCTGCATTACTGAAGAGAAGACCACCGGGAGCTCCAGCAGCTACAGGTTTGTAATGGGAGGAAAGTTGGAGTTGGTGGGGGACAAGTTGGAGCTGATAGGGGGCAAAGTGGAGCTGGTTGGGCAAAGTGAAGCTGGTGGGGGGCAAGTTGGAGCTGGTGGAAGCAAGCTGGAGCTGATGAGGGAAAGTTGGAGCTGATGGGGGCAAAGTGAAGCTGGTGGGGGCAAGCTGGAGCTGGTGGAAGCAAGCTGGAGCTGATGAGGGAAAGTTGGAGCTGATAGGGGAAAGTGGAGTTGGTGGGGGCAAGTTGGAGCTGGTGGGGGGCATCTCTTACAGCAATCTCCATACCAAGGGCAGACTTGCCCAAAGGGCAGAGAGAGGACAAAAATTAAGTAATGCATCATGGGTTTCCTCCCTAATCCTGACTACCTACACAGTATTTAGTTTACACTACAGTTTTGTGGGCACAGGCACTCAAAGGGTTATCCAGTCATTGGATAATCCTTTGAGTGATAGTGCCCACAAAACTGTAGTATATCCTTTTGAGTGCCTGTGCCCACAAAATTGTAGTGTAAACTAAAAAATGTGTAGGTAGCCAAAGTTAGAGAGGTATCGGGGGGGGGCCCAGATTGATACCTTGCCTAGGGCCCTGTGGAGTGTTAATACGGCTCTGCGGAGTGGGGAGCTCCGAATTCAGACCAGAGTACTTCCGGTGCACAGAGAGGACTACGGTCTGAATTCGGAGTGCCCAGCTCCATATCAGCCGAGGTGTGTTCAGGCAGTCAGTACTGCACATGACTGCAGCTCCGCCAGTGTTGGGCCGTGTATACGGACTTTAAAACTAGTTATGTATAAAAACTTCAACTGGGGGATCAAAAAAGTATATTAACCCTGTGGATGCTACAAAGGTCTCCTCTCCATCACATTGCTTTGAGGGTGTGTGTGATGTGGTTGAAGGAAATAATCTCTTTCCACTGCACCACAAAACATACTGGGGGCTGCAGAAGCCACTGAGGTCCATAGGCAGCACTATGGCTGCCTGTTGACCATCATGGAGCTAGTGTGTTAGGACTGAGCTTTGCCAGCTTCTCTCTCTATATCCCGAGCAAGTGATGAATTAAACAGGAGGCAGAGTGGGAGCATCCTCCCCCTCACACATTCTGCTTAGCGCCTCTTCAACTATCACCTTACATGATTAGATCATTCTCTAGAATCAAACCAGACGTACAGTGAAATAAGATTCATTAAGAGTGAAGAGATGATAAAATTAATGTGGATGGGAGCTCAATATGAAATACATAACCCTCAGGGTCTTATCTTTCCACTGGCCGCCGTCTAGAAATCCTCAGGGATACAGATCTGCCACACATACACTGATAAGTAATCAGAAATAACAAGACAGATTACTAAATTTTCTTTTAAAGGTGGAAGCTAATTGAGTAACAAATCGAATTATTTGCGCATCTAACTTCTCAATGAAACACATCAACCTGAAGTTTACACAGATCTTTTATCTGCGGCCCCGTTGACCTACAATGTCAATGGATCCATATGGCCAAAATCCTTGCATTCTAATCATAAGAATGTAGTAAGATAAAGTGCTCTTTTACACATATAACTAACGCAGTAAGCTCTCTGCTACATTCCATTGTATGTATTTTTTCATTTTGAATTATAGTGACAGTTCTTGGGTATACACTAAGAAGGTTTTTATACACCCTCCACTAAGTTCAGAAATAGCAAGACTTATTTTGTGATTCACCATCATCAAGCATAGTGCTCTGTGATTGGAAGAAATTTCATGTGGTACTATTATTCAAAAAGGGGGGCAAGATCTAAACTAGGAAATTACAGACCAGTGAGCTTGACTTCAGTAGTGCGCAGGATATTAACGCCTGGATTCAATTGTCCCTAGAGCGAGGAAACAAACAAACAAAAAAAAAAACTACACAGTCAACAGTAGTTTTTCAAGCACGGTAAGCCATTCAATTACCCGTGCTGGGAAAAAATGCCACTGGGGAAAAAAAACAAAAAACGTTGGGCTTAAAGGGATAGTAATACTTAAAATGTAAGAAAATATATGTTGTAGGGTTTATCCCCCCGAGTAAAACAAGATTACTCCCACTGCTGAAAGGTGTTTTATTCAAAAGTTATTAAAGATCAAAGTTGCATTTTTTAGGTGCAATATCACAGTGGCCTCACATTGTACAGCGGCGCTGTTGCTACACCATCCTATGGACAGCTCTGGTCCTGGGACCAGAGCTGTCCATAGGATGGTGTAGCAACAGCACCACTGTACAATTTCAGGCCACTGTGATACTGCACCTAAAAAATGCATCTTTGATCTTTAATAACTTTTGAATAAAACACCTTTCAGCAGTGGGAGAACCCTTTTTTTTACTCAGGGAGATAAACCCTACAACATATATTTTTTTACATTTTAAGTATTACTATCACTTTAAATTTAGCTCCCATTGGAAGCCATTAAAAAAAAGTCTGACTTTCCCTTTCAGTTCCATACGTTCGGCACTAACATGCGTTGAGGGACCCACTTTAACCCCAGAAAAAGAAGAGCCCTAAACCCCATATCAATACATCCAAGGTACATAATAAAATGTGTGTAATGTTTGAAAAATCAACCCTATGAGTGCCAGTAGGGTATGCAACGCATTGCAGAGTGTTGCATACCACACTGGCACTCACAGTGTTAATCTGACTAACATTAACATCCCATGAAAAGCACCACTTACCTGAAATCCTGATGTCCAACAGGGTCTTCAGCACCCTGGTCTTCTTTACTCTATCTTCAGTCTTCTTCTGTCTTCTAGTCCTCTCTTTGTTTCAAAGATATCACTGAAAAGAAAAAAAAAATATCCAAATTAAAGATGTCCTCAAAAATTAAGCATCAAAGATAAACTGGCCTTAACCATTGAAGTGCCGGAAGGGTACACAATGCATTGCAGAGCAATGCGTTGCGTACCCCTCTGGCATTTTAAGGGTTAAAATTATACTGGCAGTCCAAGACGCAAGTCCAATAATGGTGGCAGGCACTAAAGTTGTCCGAGCCATACTGTGGAACAATTAAACAGAGACTGGCTTTTGTATGGCCAGTCTCTGTTCAAAATGGTTCCCACACTACAATTGACTGGGATGTGTGTTTACACAAAGCCCAGCCAATCAGCTTCTAGAGGGAGAATGACAAAACCCACCAGAAGCCAAATGACTGAGTGTGCTTAAGCATACATTCCAGCTAACTTTAGTGTGGGAACCATTTTGAACAGAGACTGGACATATAAAAGCCAGTCTCTGTTCAATTTTTCCACGGGAAGGTGGGGGGGGGGGGGACAGATTTTATTCACTGCATACCTGCCTACGCATCGCACTTTCAGCTCTTAGACTGCCAGAATGATTTCACCTCTTGGCCTGACACAATTAATGGACTTATTTCTTGAACTGTCAGCACAATTTTAACCCTTGGAATGCCAGACGGTTTACAGTCTTCTTGAATCCCCACCCACTCACTACAAGTCAGTCTTATTATGAAGGTATTAGATATTATATTTCTCTAGATTAACATGTTTTTTTTAACTAGTTGTTTTTAAATCCAATGCATTTCCTCACAAGAGTTTCACAGGGCAATTTTAAATTTAAAAACAATAAAGTGTTGCTGTCTTGGGTCAGATTTCTGAACACTTTCCCGTCCGGAATGGTACTCGTCAGGGCTGCCCCTTGTCCCTGCTTTTGTTTGCGCTCTGTATCGAACCTTTGGCTTGTGCGATGCGTATGTCCCCCAATATATCAGGGCTTTGAGTGGGTTCGACGTAATACAAGTTGAGTCTATTCACAGAGATATTCCTCCCATGCTCACCTCTCCGCTGACATCTCTTCCAAACCTTTACTCCCTCCTTACTGACTTTTCCCGTTTTTCAGGCTTTGAAATCAACTCTTCTAAGTGTGAAGCCCTTAACGTTTCCTTGCCAAAACCGGTGCAGAAATTACTGGCTCTCAACTTCGATTTTTGTTGGCACACTGATTCTATAGCCTTGCTGGGTATACAACTTACTGCTTTCCGATCCTCTTTATACAAGACAAATTATGTACCTCTTTTGAAGTCGCTTCACGCTGATCTAATTCGCTGGAGTTCTTACCATATTTCTTGGTACGGGAGGGTTTCGGCTGTCAAAATTACCTTACTTCCTAAACTGATATGTCTCTTTAGCTCCTTGCCTATCCTTCCCTCTCATCCTGACACTCAAGACCTGCAGAACCATATTTTTCATTTTATTTGGGCTTCTAGGAAACCTCTGCTGGTCTCTAGCATACTCCATCAACATAGACTGGCGGGTGGTCTGTCGGTCCCGCAACTGTGGTCATACTACAAGGCGGCCCAGCTAGCTAAAGCTACCCAATTTCACATGACCTTTAATCCTCCATGTTGGGTGGGCCTGGAGGTGGATCTTTGTGCCCCCCCCCCCGTCCTCTGATTTACTGTGGTTACTCTCGCAGCCCTTGAGTGCATTCTCTAATAGTCTATCACTCTCCAATACTCTTAACCTATGGTGGAAATGTCAACTGCGGGACCATCTGCAGAATCCTACATCTAAGTTATGTTCTCTTTTTTGTAATACTGATTTTCCGCCTGGTTTGGCTATTTCACAATTTCAGTGGTGGCAGGATTCCCAGATTACACGAGTCTCTGACTTATACCTTGGAACATCTCCGTTGACCTGGGACCAGTTCCGGTAGAAATATCAGGCCCCGTCCTCTGAATTTTTCCACTTTCTCCAGGTTCGACATTTTGTCAGGTCCTATTTCAAATCTTCTCCACCTCATCCCACCACTATTTTCGAATCGCTGTGCTCTGCCTTGCTACATAGGAAAGGTATTATATCCAGCTTATACTCACATTTTCTTACAGTGCTATTTCCCCACCCTCCTCCATATCGGGCACTCTGGGAGGCCGATTTGGGAGACTCCCTAGAACCTTAGGAATGGACGGCTATAATGCTTAACTTCCGGAGCTTGACGCCGTGTATGCGGGTTACAGAGAACTCCTACAAGGTCTTGGCTCATTGGTATTATTGTCCGGCCAAATTGCATAGACTATTTCCTTCACTTCCCCAGCTGTGTTATTAGGGATGCGGTCTTGATTGCACCTACCTCCATATGTGGTGGTCCTGCCCTTCAGTGGCATCTTTGTAGTCTCATGTCTTTGGCCTCCTGAGCATGGCGTTGGGTGTTACGATCCACTTGGACCACCCTTAACAGGTTTTCTAGGCCTCCTCCTTTATCCCCTAGTGCTAATAAATTGATGTTTTGAGTGTGTGCAATGACTAGGTGCCATATTGCTTTTCACTGCAAATTTGTGCCTCCCTGTCACACTCCTCTGGATAACAGGATTTGGCAGCTACTTCGGATGGAGAAGAAGACTGCTTACTTGCGTCGTTCTTCTTCCTCATTTCTTAGGATTTGGTTTCCTTGGGTGGACTCTGTGCTCCCTCCTGATTTTCAGCGTGAACTAATGCTATGCTAATTATGTCCCACCCCCTCCGTTTTTTTTTTTCCCTTTTCTCTCTCTGCTTACCTCTCTCCCTTTTCTTTTCTGCTTAGCCACTTTTCGTTCAGATTTGTTGTTCTCCCTATGTATTCTCTTCCATGTCACTTGTTTTCTGTATCCGTTATTTACAAAAATAAATAAATATTGAATTTAAAAAGGAAGGGAACAGGGCTCAAGCCCCTTTAAGAGTAGATCTTTTACCAATGAATAGGCTATATCACCCCCACTTTACTGTCACTCACCAGATATCCAAGATCATATAAAGCCTTGAAATTCTTTCATGCAGGTTATTATTCCTAATACATGTCTAGTATTCCACTTCAATATTGATAGAGGAAAGCACCGATTTCGAATTGGCTAAAGTATTCACAATATTTATTCAAATATCATAAAAATATAAATAAATAATAATAATGATAGTAAAAGTTTGTCCAATGTGTTACGTATCTATTACAGACACTTTTGCAAGGACTAGGAATCAAAAGTAGTAAGTACTTAAATCTTAGATAGGGATGGTAATATGTATTGGATATGACTCGCTTAACATGGGGTACATTAGCGAGGTAAGCAAACTTAAAGGGATAGTAATACTTAAAATGTAAAAAAATATATGTTGTAGAGTTTATCCCCCTGAGTAAAACAAGGGTACTCCCACTGCTGAAAGGCGTTTCATTCAAAAGTTATTAATTTTCAAAGTTGAATTTTTTAGGTGCAATATCACAGTGGCCTGAAATTGTACAGTGGCGCTGTTGCTACACCATCCTATGGAGATTTATGGTCAATTGACCAGAGCTGTCCATAGGATCGTGTAGCAACAGCGCCACTGTACAATTTCAGGCCACTGTGATATTGCACCTAAAAAATTCAACTTTGAAAATTAATAACTTTTGAATGAAACACCTTTCAGCAGTGGGAGTACCCTTGTTTTACTCAGGGGGATAAACCCTACGACATATTTTTTTTTTACATTTTAAGTATTACTATCCTTTTAAACACACTTTTGCCAAACGATGCAAAAAAATCCTTAGGTTTGTTGGTTTTTTTGAAATCCATCAAAACATGTATGTAATATATACCTTATACAGGGTTCCACTTTTGGGTAACTTGTATGGAAAAGCACAGGTTTGTTTGTCATTCTTCGCTTGTGATTTAGGATTTTACATAGTTTGGGAGCTCTGAGAACCCCCTTACTCCTTGCTGCTCTCCATACCTTATTCACTTATACTTAGAATATTGTTATGGTAGGCTAGCGCTGTATAGATAAATGTAAGATTATGCATTTGGGCTGCAGAAATAAACCTACTGCATATACACTAAATAGGAAACTACTTGGGGAATCCTTGTTAGAAAAAGATTTAGGAATACTCAAACAACTGACTTCATGGCAGTATGCAGTGTCACTCAGTATAAATGCACATTATGTGAATATAATTCTGCCTCTATATAAATCCTTGGTTAGGCTTCATCTGGAACATGGAGTACAGTTTTCAGCACCAGCTCTTGAAAAAGACATTATTGAACTGGAATTGCAAAGAGTGTAACAAAACCCGATAAAGGGATTAGAGGTTGTGAGTTATAAATAGACCAGTGTTTTTGTTTGTTTTTTTCTTCTAGATGGGAAGCAATGCCCTGGACCGTGTTGAAGTGGATCCCCAAAAATGCCAACTTCTGGGATGGAGATAGCTGGCTCTTGGGGTTAATATACAAAAATGGAATTTAAGAATATCTGGGACAGTTTCCGTGAGAATTATATAATTAAGTAAATAGGTCAAGGAGCCGAATGTGAGAGCCAATTCGTTCTCATTTGAAATTGAATGTGTTTCAATTAACAACTTCATCTCTCATCAGTGATAAATCATAATATAAAGAATCCATAAGGAAAAAAACAAAAAAAACAAGAGAACCATGGACTAGGGACATAGGCAACTAAAGATCCATAATAAGAGCAAGATGATGGCTAGCAGGGGGATGATGGAAGGTGTAGTTATCAACAGATGCATTTTTTGTTAACCCTTTGAACATGAGGTGTTGAACATACTGCATCGCAACAAATGACTTATAAGGTCATTTGATAATCCCCCAAGTGTTCTTACCCAACAAATTCCAAATCTGTATCACTTATGAATGTAGCAAAGGGGAAAAAAAAAAAAAAAAAAGCGTGAAGACCGTAAAACCAACTTTATTTAGTATAAAAGATTTGTGGACGCCATCCAAGACAAAAGGTCTCACGCGTTTCGCACGAGAGCTTACTCATAGACACCACTTTTGAATGGTATCTTCCCTGTACATACACTGGAGGATTATTTTGACGTTCTGTTAAAAAGAATAAATACCATATCTGCATTAAGGCTACAAAAACGGTTGTATCCCCCCCCCCTCCTAGAGACAGGACACCGATTAAACTACAAGTTATTTTACCTTTGTAGGTAACCCTTACAAAGAAGTCTGGTATATCACTATACCATATCTGCTGTTTCCAGTATATAGTGATCTCTCTACTGAAGCCTACTCTGAAATGCTTTGCATAACCCTCTGGCACCCTGAAAGGTTTATCAAAATAAGGCATTCCCATTGCAATGTTAACCTTTAAAAATTGCCCTTTGGCTCCTCAACTAGCAGTCAACATGGTAGATATTACCGTTACATAGTTCTGTTTGTTTTTTCTTTTACCTAATAAAAGTAGTGCATATAAACTTGGTCAGTAACAAAGAGGCATTATTTCATAACATTTACTCAAAATGGATCAGAGGTGTAAGCAATGCATGCAGAAGAAATGCACTGCACCTCTGTCTGGCTCACGGAAATTTTTTTTTTGTAAATGGGTTCAGAGGTCTGCCAGCACCGTGGAGCCACATGGGGACCCTTGAATTCAATGATATGCCAGGACTGCAAGCTTACCCATGAATGTCCTGCCACGTCTTGGGTCCTTAAAGGGTTAAAATAATTTCAGTTAAAAATAATTAAAAACAGCCTATATGTTGTACAAACAAATTTGTCTGTAATATAAATAGTTTTTGGGGAAATTAACCTTTATTTCTTGATGGCACATTATACCAGTTACCACACACTGTGCTATGATGGAATCTAGACAGAGTCCACTCAGTGGGCCCATTTCTAATAGCACTGCAAGCAGTAAGTACACAAATTAGCATACTGGGCAGGGAAATTAGTATAAGTGTCAGACTGTGCCATGAAAACATTAATGTTAATTTATAAAATACTACTAATTATACTGAAAAAAACAGTTAGTACAACATATAGCCAGATTTAAATGTTCTGTAAAACAAGAAAAACTTGTTTTAAAGGTGACAGGTCCACTTTAACACCCTGGCTGTTAGAGACCTCTCCAAGGAATTGCAAAGCAATGTATCTATAGCAGCCAAAGGGTTAAAAAAAAATATATATAATTTTATATAATATATATATATATATATATATATATATATATACATATACATACATACATACACACACACACTATATATCTACACACACACAATATATATCGAGAAAGCACTGGACCGAAGTTGTTGGAGGTTTGTTCAGGAAGCCTCCCTCCTGCAGTGGATGAGAGAGATATTTTATATCTACCGAGAGAGTGCAATCTATAATTGATAGAACAGAAATTGACAGTGGCATATAAAATATACTTACTATGCTTAAAACTAAGATAACCAGGTGAAAGTCCCATATAATATTCACGAGTGTATTTAGCCTGCATGTCCAGACCGAGACAGCACATTGTGGCATGGAACAGTATAGAGTATTTCAATAGCATCTTCATAACATTATGAATATTCTATTAAAATGAATTATTACTACATATAATTTCTCTCGCTGTGTGCTGTCTCCATCTGGATATCCAGGCTAAGTACATTTTTCTCTCTCATCATTGATGTATAATTTATTTATATTACATATAATCAATCTAGTCTATGAGAAACAAAAAACAGAAGGCAAAATTTAACTAATCAAGTATTTTATTTGTCCACTAAAATATTAAACTTAGGGCATGATTTAAACTGTCAGAAAGGGGGCAATGAAATGCACTGCGCTGGCAAGCTGTCCCGCATTGGTGCAGATGGACTTTGCAGCGATGGAGTACAGGGGTCTGAGTGTATAGAATATTCTCCAGTCGGGCACTGCTGGCTGGTGCACAAATATGTCATATAAAAGAAACATTCAAACATATAACATTTCCCATATTGGTCTAAACACTCAGGCCCTATAATAGTAATTAAAAAAAAAAAAAAAAAAAAAAAAAAAAAAGACAAAACCACTATATTACAAAACAAAACTCCCACTACTGTCTGCTGTACAGAGTGAGCTTCACGCAGTCTCCTATTTGCCCGCTTGTTGGGCCTGTCGACGCAGAAGAACATAAATCTTCTCTTTGATCCAGTCTTTGTTGTAGGGCTGATATGTCTGAGTGTCTGCCCGGTATCTGTCAGGGAGGATGAGACAAGAGGGTATTACAGTCTTGAAGCAGTCAGTTTTAGACTCCAAATCCCCCCCCCACACACACACCCGTGATCACGGCACAGCTGCAGGCGTGCTATGATCAAAAATATTAATGATGTACCGGGACTGTCTCCAGTCCTTAACGCACAAACCACAGTCCTGGCATATTATTGGTCATTGAGGGGCTAAAGATGGTTATCTCCAACTAATTTTGAAGTAATGCATTGAACACAAAACATTAAAGGGGTAAAATTACCATAAAAAAAACAAACAAAAAAAAAAACCTAAGAATTGTTATTTGTCCCCTATGGTGCAACATTACTTATAGTTTGCTTTCTGTATACAACCCTATGAGCATTCTGACATGGACCAAGTACCCATGAATTATTAAAAAGAATTGTTTACAGCATTTATTCTGTTTTCCCCAAGAGAGATCTGCACTTTTTTTTTTTTTTTTTTAAATTAAATAACAAAACAGCAGCCAAAGCGAATATTCTGTTACAGTCAAAACGGATCAGACCCCCCCTCTGCCCGTGCCAAGTATCAGCGCACAGGAGAGAGACATTATTGCAAGCCATACGACTGTACAGCCAGTAACCTTTATCTGCAGAATGAGAGCAATCTGAAGTACAGGCTCTCTCACTAGATTCAGGGGAAGCCCAGGGTTCATGAAGATGTTCAAGTGGTGCCGTGGAACAATTGGAACATATAAAATCAGAACATTATCTATAAAATTTATTGTTGTAATAAGTACAAAAACCTAAATCACAAGAAAATATTTTTTTCCATTCAGGTTTCTTAACCCCTTAACGGTCATAGTACGTCAAGGGTCGATTTGACTTAACGACCGATGACGTACTATGACCGCCATCGAGTTCCGGGCTCCCCCCGCGGCTGCACGCCGTTCGGGGAGTCCGGAACGCAACGGAGCAATAAAAAAAAAATTGCTCCGTGGTTGTTGAGTCGCGTCCGTGACCGGATTCCCCGGTCGTTAAGGGGTTAACCTTTCGAGAGCCTGTGAGGTATCTAACTGCAATTCGTTGGGTACCTCTCCGACACTAAAAAGGTTAAAAGTCTTTTAGGGAAGGGGCTTTAAAAGTTAAAGGGAAACTGTACCCTAAAAATAAGTCACAATCTGAATTGCACTTCACTTGCACCTATGTTTGCATTACATCTATATTTTTCGGTACATAGTAATCTCTGTTGAAGTATGTCTTTAGGTCACAACTCCTCACAGTAAATAACAGGCTTCAGCAGACCTGAACGACTCATAAGGACCACATGTTTTTAGCAGATTGAAACAACCTGGATCTAGGAGGCGGCTAAAACAGATCATATGTAAATAAAAACAGTAAACAGCGTGGTTTGAAAAGCCCCCACCTATGTAAATCGTTCTGATTAACAAATTAAGAGCCACTTACTCCACTTACTCTAAGACTATACTTCTCATTTAAGACTTACTGGAAAAGCAATGAAATTTGCTTTTCAATAGCTTAACTTGTTAAATTTCTCCCCGACTCTCCAACAGTGTATGAAATCCTTCTAGCATCCAGGGGGGATTAAAAGGTTTGATAGCTTCTTACAAGATTACCTTTTCACTGTGATAATAATACAGATTTGCAGTACACAGGGTTTTATCTAACTCTGTTATTGTGCAGTGTGACAGCTGCTGAACACTTACACCAGACAGCTGAGATCTGCCAGGTCGTCTATGAAGTCAAACAGCTGACTGATGTCATATGTGATGGATGGGCTGTTGGGGTTCATTCTCTTCAGATGTTCTTCATACATCTTACAAACTCCTACACACACACAAACAAAAAAGAAAAATTGTGGTTAGCTTCTCAGAGAAATGTTCGATATTCAACTTCTCATACAAATTGCAACATCCACGCTTTCCTGCTACAGGCTACATTATTCTATCTTCATAACCCCTATGTGTTTTATCAAATACATCACAAATTACCTCAATGACACCACTGGTGACATCACAAATATATCAGTGACAGACATAATTAGTGATGTCATGCCTAAGGTCATAAGCCAAGCACATGGGAACGTGGCGCTAAGTTGGAAGAAAGTAGCCTATATGTCCCATCTTTTTGTGTGTTTGAAGTAGTAGAACTTTACTCATGCTTTCACAAACTTTTTTTTTTTTTTTTTGCCATTGAATTTGGCTAGGCTTATTTTCCCCCCTCCCCCACTTTCCTACATGTTCAAATTGATGGTGAACTTCTAGAGCAAGCCAACTGCAGCACATTAGGCTTTAAACTCTCTAGATGCCAAGGAGATCCCACTGGCTGCTGGGGTCAGTGACTACCAGTAAGCAGAACGTTAGGATGACAGCCCTGTATGTTGGGGTCTGTGATAGCATTTCATAGTACAGTGAGGGAAAAAATTATTTGATCCCCTGCTGATTTTGTACGTTTGCCCACTGACAAATAAATGATCAGTCTATAATTTTAATGGTAGGTTTATTTGAACATTGAGAGACAGAACAACAAAAAATCCAGAAAATGCATTTCAAAAAAGCTGTAAATTGATTTGCATTTTACTGAGTGAATAAGTATCTGACCCCCTATCAGCAAGATTTATGGCTCCCAGGTGTCTTTCACACAGGTAACAAGCTGAGATTAGGAGCACCCCTTAAAGCGAGTGCTTCCAATCTCAGCTTGTTACCTGTACAAAAGAAACCTGTCCACAGAAGCAATCAATCAGATTCCAAACTCTCCACCATGGCCAAGACCAAAGAGCTGTCCAAGGATGTCAGGGACAAGACTGTAGACCTACACAAGGCTGGAATGGGTTACAAGACCATTGCCAAGCAGCTTGGTGAGAAGGTTGACAACAGTTGGTGTGATCATTCGCAAATGGAAGAAACACAAAATAACGGTCAGTCTCCCTCGGTCTGGGGCTCCATGCAAGATCTCACCTCGTGGAGTTTCAGTGATCATGAGAACGGGAAGGAATCAGCCCAGAGCTACACGGGAGGATCTTGTCAATGATCTCAAGGCAGCTGGGACCATAGTCACCAAGAAAAAAATTGGTAACACTATGCCATGAAGGACTGAAATCCTGCAGCTCCCGCAAGGTCCCCCTGCTCAAGAAAGCACATGTACAGGCCCATCTGAAGTTTGCCAATGTACATCTGAATGATTCAGTGGTGAACTGGGTGAAAGTGTTGTGGTCAGATGAGACCAAAATCGAGCTCTTTGGCATCAACTCAACTCGCAGTGTTTGGTGGAGGAATGCTGCCTATGACCCCAAGAACACCATCCCCACCGTCAAACATGGAGGTGGAAAAATTATGCTTTGGGGGTGTTTATTTGCTTAGGGGACAGGGCAACTTCACCGCATCAAAGGGATGATGGACGGGGCCATGTACCGTCAAATCTTTAGTGAGAACTTCCTTCCCTCAGCCAGGGCATTGAAAATGGGTTGTGGATGGGTATTCCAGCATGACAATGACCCAAAACACACAGCCAAGGCAACAAAGGAGTGGCTCAAGAAGAAGCACATTAAAGGTCCTTGAGTGGCCTAGCCAGTCTCCAGACCTTAATCCCATAGAAAATCTGTGGAGGGAGATGAAGGTTTGAGTTGCCAAACGTCAGCCTCGAAACTTTAATGACTTGGAGAGGATCTGCAAAGAGGAGTGGGACAAAATCACTCTTGAGATGTGTGCAAACCTGGTGGCCAACTACAAGAAACATCTGACCTCTGTGATTGCCAACAAGGGTTTTGCCACCAAGTACTAAGTCATGTTTTGCAAAGGGGTCAAATACTTACTTCACTCAGTAAAATGCAAGGCAATTTATAACTGTTTTGAAATGCGGTTTTCAGGATTTTTTTTGTTACTCTGTCTCTCACTGTTCAAATAAACCTACCATTAAAATTATAGACTGATAATTTGTCAGTGGGAAAACGTACAAAATCAGCAGGGAATCAAATACTTTTTTCCATAACTGTATAACAACTGAAGGATGAGATCTTAACCTACAGCCAATTCCATCAATCGTCAGTAGATGGCAGCCTACCATAACCTAAACACTACCTAAAGTAATGTTTTTTTGCAGACCATATGCATCAATATTAGTCATACAATTTTATGTATTTTTCTCTCTCTATTTAACCTTGAAGGCTAATATATTTGGTTCTACTTATCCAATTTAAAAGTACAAACAAAAATTAAGTGTATAGAACACATCAGGGCCCTTATGCATCCTAATGTTAGTAAGAATCCATAGGCTAGTTTCTAAAGGAAAGGTCCTGATGTAGGACCGAAACATTGACCAATTTCTGTGCCATATTTGCGTCATTAAAGCTTTTTCCATAGTCCCACTGGTGCTGCCTCCCATTCTTTCTGATACATGTCTCCATTTTGAGGACTGTGCACCTGGGCCATAACATTCTAAAGAGTGAGTGCCTCCAATCAATTTATCATTGTGTGTGTGTGTGTTTTTATACAGACTGTTTCTATATAACACCTGCTGCTACCATAAGCACAGAATGAGGCAGGAATAAGCAACCTCCAGCTCTCCAGCAGTCTGGGACTACAACTATCATAATCCCTAACTGCCAGAGAGCCCCTAGACTAGGGCATGAATGGGAACATGTGTCTCTCCGGCTTTTAGACTTCAACTCCCACTATCCAAAGACTGAGAAATAGATGGACTGACTGAAGGAGTAGAGGGTACAGACAGAAAAATAGAAGAAAGCAACAGACTGAAAGAAGAAGAGAAAAAAAAAAAGCAGGCAGACAGACACGCAAAGACTGAAAAACAAAGACTGACTAAGAAAGAAATTCAGCTAGGTATGTTTGGTAAGATCTTCCTGTTTTAAAGCTATACTGCCATTAGACTTCTGATATATCACAGTTCTCTCAATTGTGTTTCCATTAGACTATTGATGTTAGACTCACATGATATCATAGCCCTCCATACAGACTGTAAGTCATACTAGTTTGGCAATATTCCTGTCATTTGGAATCCTGTCCACAGTGACTAGTTAAAAAAAAACCTCAGCTAAGAGTGCTGCCAGCGCAAATCTGAGCTAAGGTGAGACAGACAGAAAGAGACTCAAGTGTGACATTACGGGGTGGCTGTGAAATATAATATGTATGTATGTTAAGTTACTCATTCTTGACAATGCAGGGACATTATACCTGCCAGAAAAAAAACATTACTAGTCAAGAGATGAAACGTTATTAGTCCACCAAATGTTAAACATGAAGATCATCATTTCTTATTCATGGATTTTTTTTTTAATTTTATTTTAAAACGTTAAAGACCAGTGAACATTTCTAGCCAAAATATATATATATATATATATATATATATATATATAAATATCCTACATAATAATTTGCTAGGATGTTTGTCACCATGCAGTCATAAGCAGTAGAGACTGCCCTCTACTGAGCATGATTGTATCGTGTGAGTGAGGCGACAGAAGACTGCATCGCGTGGAGCAGTGAGGTAGCGGCCACTTAACCCTTTGAATGCCAGAGGGGTACACAAAGCACTGCACAGCAATGCGTTGCGTACCCATCTGGCACTCAAAGGGCTAACATTACCTGGACCTTGGCCCATATACACAGGCTTTTACACTAGTATATAGATATTTTATATCCTATTTTCTAATTCGCTAGGATGTTTGTCAGAAGCAGAGACGGCTGCGCGCGCTGCAGTCATTCACAGTAGAGAATGCCCGCGCCACGGCTGATACGGAGCGGGGAGTTCCAGTTCAGACTGTGTCCCAGGAAGGTGCGCAGAGAGGACTCGGGTCTGAATTTGGAGCGCCCTGATCCGTATCTGCTGCAGCATATTCGAGCAGTCAGTAGTGCACATGACTGCAGCGCCGCCAGTGTTGGCCTGTGTACGCAGGCTTTAAAACTAGTACATGTCGGTGGATGGGCACTCCTAAACAAATTAAGTACTGCCCTGGTGCTGCTGCTATTGTGTTAATGTGCAGTTGTTGTATCATAAGTCCTATGATATCATAAGCAGTCACTCTACGGTCTTTAAGCATAAAATAAACTTTAGTTAAAACAATAAAATGCTATTGATGTTTTGACCCATACATGGGTCTTTATCAAGACCGTAATGTCAATAAGTGATTCCAAGTTCCCTTAAGTACTTTGATAACAAAAATAAAGCAATCAATGTGATGTGTTTGCTCTACACTATAATGCTAAATTTTTATGTGGTTTCAGCAGAGTGCGAGATAAGCCAGCCACCAGAAAAAGACACATGAAGCGGTTTCTACAATAATGGAACTTTGGAATATTCCCTGTAATAGGGCTCCTATGCTCTGCATAAAATACAGGTATAGCAGAGCCCAGGGAAATTGTCATACGATAGTGCCTTAATAACGGATGACTGGTGTAACAGACACTGTGATTAGATCTACAAGAAGCAGCCACAGTGTATTCCCAATCATGGACTACGTAGTTCATCAATGGAACCGCAACAAAAGCCCTCCGGTGCATTAACATAAGAGTGAATAAGCCTCGCACCATAATAGGATACAAATAACTATTATTAATGTAACAAGATTGGATCTCTCCTACAAAAGGACAGGCTACGTAGAGAGACCAGAGAGAATACTATCTGACCTAAATGAGGAAGAATTGTGATACAGGTTTTGCATTTCGGATCTATACAGTAAATGTAGCAACCTAACACTGTTGGAACTGTGGATAACTATTATAACACAAAATCCAAGCAGTAGATGTTTCTGGATTAGAACTGTATGCAGAAACGCAGCAAAACCACTGCATTGTGCCAACTACAAAACCTTTGAAGATATTGTGTTTCGAGTGTTTTAACGTTGGTTCTACACTGTAAGAATCCTAGTGACCTCACTTGCACTCCACTAAACCTCACTAAGGATCTTCTATCTTGTATATTTATTAGACTATATTATGATCAGCATAACTACAAGCAATGAACTTGTACATAAAAATGCCTAAAGGGACTTAGGGCATTGGAAAATTATTAAACTATCTAAGATTAACCGTTTTTTCTGGTTATCAAATATGACAGATAAAGAATAAAAAAAAAATTACATACATGCATACAAATACACACACACACAATATATACATACATACAAATACACACACACACAATATATACATACATACAAATACACACACACAATATATACATATTATATATATATATATATATATATATATATATATATATATATATATATATATATATATAAACACATACACACACATTTGAATTTATGATGACTATGACATCATCTACACACGCCAGCTCACAGAGCTGGCATTTTATCATGCATGTGGGTTTTACAAAGTACTTAAGGGAACTTGGAATCACTTATTGTCATTACAGTCTTGATAAAGACCCATGTGTGGGTTGAAACGTCGATAGCATTTTATTATTTTGATTAAATAAAGTTTATACTTATTTATCAGGAGAATATTACATCTGGCATAGAGCCACAAGACTGGCAGAAAGCTAATGTGGTGCCTTTAACCAAAAAGGAACAAATCAAAGCAAGAATTTAACCAGATGGTTTGTTTTTCTGCTTTCAGATATAAACAGAAAAAGTAATGGAGTGAAGAGTTACTAGGCACTGTACATTTTTTGGGGGGAGTATAATCTCCTTTTATTAGGTTTTTTTTTTTCCCCCCTGTGTTCCCTCCCACTGCTATAGGGGTGTATAGTCTCCTCCCCTTAGCTGATGTAGGGCCAAAAGAAATTGTTTAAAGGGATCACTGTTGGGCTTCCAGTTAGTTTTTTGCCCTGCAGCTGAAGTAGGAGAGCTGTTTTTCAGCTCTTGTTTTTATTTACACTATTTATTCTTGTTTTACTATTATGCACTTACTTGCTGTTAACCGGCCGCATGCGTTGCTGCCCAGCCAGAGGGACATTGGTCGCTGCTGTCCTGAAGCCCTGACTGCACCAGTAAGGTAGGTCTGAGAGCCTTTCTGCTCCTAAGCTCAAGCAGCATGCAAGCCAGTGCATTGTCAGTGGATCTGGATGTGATGCGGCTCTGAGTTCCAGCTTGAAATGCAGGTGAAGAAAATAGAACACAGGCCTTTTTGGACCGGGAATCCAGGTGCCAGCAGAAAGGAACGGAAAGGCACCTATCCACACGCATACTGCAGCACAGGAGACAAGGTAATATCTTTTGCCTTAATGACTGCAGAGGCGGGCCTATTGTTGGTGTTCCAGTGTGAAACGAATGCCTCAGAGGATGTTTCTAGCTACTATTTAAGGCCTGATGTCCTAGGTAGCCAGGTTTTATTTTCTGAATACAGACAGGTTGCTCTGAATTTTATTTTAAGTGCTAGATTTTAAAATCTACTAAATGTTTGTACAGAAGCCCTCCTCTGCAAAAGAAAGGGGTCGTCCAGAGCCTAAGGAGGGTAAGAGCACTCAATGTTAAAACCTGTTTAGGATGTACTGCTCAGCTTCCACTTGCAGACCCTACCAAACTTCGCCCTGAATGTTTGAAAAAAGTAACTGGACAAAATAAGCAGGGGCAATTTCAGGATTTTCTTGCATTGATGAAACCAGACATACAATTCTCTAAAAAGAGGTGGCCCAGAACTGTCAGCATACTCCCCAGAAGAAGAAGGTTCATTAAATACTGAAAAAATTGAGAATTTCCTAAAGCAGGTCAGAAAATCCCTAGGGTTAACCAAAGAACAAAGAGCTCAACATCATAGACAGCACCTTTTTGGGTAAGAAACAATAAGTACCAGTTATTCCTGTCCACCAAGCGGTCACAGATATAGTCAACACAGAATGGAGCATGTCAGAAGAGAGTTTCCTTTTCAGAATGGTTTCAAAGGATGTATCCGTTCAGGGAAGAGGAAATGGTAAACTGGTCTAGCCCTCCAAAGACTGATGCCACAAAAGCCTATATTGCAAAGAAGACAGCTATATCAATGGAAGTTGGATCTTCCCTGAAGGATAGTATGGACAGAAAAATGGAAGCAGCCTTAAAGAAGCAGTTCACCTTTTTAGGCCAAAACCTAAAAAGGTAGCAACAGCTATTGCCTGTGTTTCCAGAGCCATTAGAGTCTGGCTATCCAACTAAGAGGAAAGTATAGAGTCTTCAGTCTCTACACCAAAGCTGATGAAGGAAGTGGCCAGCATCAAGGAGGTGATTGGAGTTTCATGTGATGCATCCATGGAGGCCATCAGATTGTCTGCCAGATCTTCATCCCTGGCAGTAACAAGAGGCCTTTGGTTAAGACCATGGGGGACTGACCTATCCTCAAAGTCAAAACTAGTATCCTTTCCGTTTTAAGGTAACCTATTTGGCGACAGTCTCAAGGAAATCATCTCCAAGATGACGGGAGGAAAGAGCTCATATTCCTGCCTCAAGATCATAAAGCCAGAACACTCCCACAATGCTCCTCATATAGGAATCAAAGACACCCAAGGTGTTTTTCTACATCAAGACCCTATGATCAAAAGAAGCAACCTGTAGCTCCAGGTTCAAAAGGAGGTTTTAGTAAAGACACCACCTCTCGAAGGTCTGAAGGCCCAGCTCCTAGGTCCAGTAGTAGGTCGACTGGAGTAGTCTGTCCACATATGGAAATCTTCAACAAACCCGGGCAAATGGGTTTGGCAAAATTTAGAAGTTGGGTATCCACTAGACCTAGAATGCAGTCCAAAAGGAAAATTACTTTCAACCATCAAGAATCCCATCAAACCTCAAGAGATGGGCCCTCTTCAAATCAATTCAGGAATTGAGAGAGGACAGGGTAATTGAACCAGTGCCAAAGGACTTCAAAAACAGGGGTGTCTACTCTGTAATCTTCCTGGTGCCAAAGCCAGGGGGTACCTACAGAACAATTATTGATCTGAAAAGGGTAAACTCCTTCATAAAGCCTCTAAAGTTCAAGATGGAGACCATATCCTCATTCCTCAGAACAGTCACCCCAGGGAGTTTCCTAACAAAAATAGATTTGAGGGACAAATATTACCATATTCCTATGAGGAAATCTCACAGAAAGTTCTTCAGATTAGCCCTAGCGGAACAGCAACTGGCAATACAGAGCTCTCCCTTTTGGTCTTTCCTCTGCCCTGAGGATATTCAGAAAGATGTTAGCAGTCTCCTTGAAGACCTTAAGGATGGAGGGGATATGCATTATCCCATACCTGGATGACTTGTTACCAATATCGGAGTACAGTCTTCAAGCAATAAAGGAAACCCAAAGATCAGTCACCTTTTCACAGCAACTGGGGTGGATAATAAATCTGGAAAAGAGTCAGCTGAACCCCTCACATCAATTAATATTCCTGGGTATACTATTCAACACCAGAAAGTCACTAGCAACACTATCCCCTCAGAGAAGGGAAATCTAAGGAAAGGGATAAAACAACCTCTGAAGTCATCCTGCTTAACAACTCAGGTCCTTGGAATCCTGACATCAATTCAGGTGTTTCCATGGGCAAAAGCTCACAAGACCAATCCAGGACTATTCCCTAAAGAAGTGGAACAGAATCTCCCAAAACATCTCGCAGAGGATATCCATTCCACAGATAAAGAAAGAACTAAAATGCTGGCTAGACCCAAAGAACCTACAAAAAAGGAAGATCATTTCAGGATCATCCATGGGAATCCATGACCATGGATACCAGCCTATACACATGTGGAGAATACTGGAACAGCAGGGGAGTCCAGGGAAAGTGGACAAAATTGTAAAGAAGCCTACACACAAATCTGCTAGAACTCAGGACAATCTGATAGTTTGGAATGCCTCAAGAGCTGCCTAAAGGGAAAGAGTAATGAAGGCTCACAGACAACATAGCAGCAGCAATGTACATAAATCAAGGAGCGAGTCCCTCAGCAGGAAGGCTCACAGGATCCAGAGATGGGCAGAAAGAAGCCTAGAGGAAATATCAGCAGTCCACATTCCAGGAAAGGAAAATATCAAAACAGACTTCCTCAGCCGGAACAAGGTAGCTCAAGTGAAATGGTCCCTCAATCAGGAGATCTTCCTGAGAATCTGCAAGAAATGGGGGAATCCATCAATAGACCTGATGGTCTCAAACAACTCAAAGTGCCAGATATTTTTTCCAGATTCCATCACCCATGAGCACTGGGGGAAGATGCAATGAATTTGAAATGGGATTTCAGGCTGTATACATATTCCCTCCCATTCCCCTGATTCCTCTCTTAACTGAAAAAAAAAAAAAATAAGATCAGACAAGGTAAATGCGATCCTGATTGTACTATACTGGCCCAGGAGAATTTGGTTCCCAGAATTGGTAAAACTATTAATAGAAGCCCCTTGGACTCTGCCCAGCAGGCCGGATCTTCTTTATCAGGGACCACTTAAGCACCCAGATCCATCTTTCTGGAAGCTGACGGCAAGGTGGTCGCTAAGACAAAAGGGTCTCTCAGAACCAGTAATCCAGACATCCTAGCAGGAAGAAAGGTATCAGCATCCAACATATACTGTAGGTTATGGAAGACATTCAGGAAATGGGCCATGAGAAATAGTATCTTTGAAAAGCCTATTTTTTCAGTACAGATCCTTGATTTTCTTCAGGCAGGATTCGAGTTAGGATTAAGTCCAGCCTCATTAAAAGTACAGGTATTGGCCCACTCAGCTATTCTGGGAGAACAATTCTTTAGTGAAGAAATACTCATTTGCAGTCTTAAACAAAAGACCAAGAATCAAGAAAGTAGTTCCTCCTTGGAATCTGAGCCTAGTCCTGAAGCATCTAGCAGGTTCCAGTAAATTTGAGCCTTTGGATAAAATCCCTCTCAAGAATATTACATTTAAAACAGTCTTTTTAACGGCGATCACCTCCGCCAGACATGTTTGTGAATTACAGGCACTATCAGCAAAATCACTTTACTTGGTTATTCACCAAGATAAAGTGGTATTACATACGAAGCCAGAATTCAGATCAAAGGTAGTTTCAGCCATCCATCTGAATCAGAAAATCATCTTTCCATCTTTTTTTGTCCAAATCCAAAAATAGAAGAAAAGCTGTTCCGCAACATGGATCTGGTCAGATGCATCTCTTCATACTCACAGCGGACAAGGGAAATCAGGAAATCGGATTGCCTCTTTGTGTGTTTTCAGGGGAAAAAACAAGGGCCTTACTCCTTCAAAATCATCCATCTCAAGGTGGATTACAGAATGTATAAAAATGACTTACGTAGCAGCAGGTTTAGATCCTCCAAAGCTTCTCCAAGCATACTCTACCTGAGCAGTATCCACATCCTGGGCATCAAGAGCCTCTGCATCCACTGAAGCAGTTTTTCGAGCAGCCACCTGGTCATCAATATTGACATTTATAAAACACTGCCATCTGGATGTGAACGCATCAGCAGAGGCGAAGTTTGGAAGTAAAGTACTCCAGGCTGCAACCAGGTCATGAGGGGTAAGAGGGTCTGTGACACAGATTATATCTTCCCAAGTATAATGGCTATCTGACCCACAAGGTTCCTGTTTTTTTCCCCCCACATATTTGGTTAAGCATGTTCTGGGGAAGCTGGTACCCATTTCTATATCTTCTTCACATCCTATATCTCACTGCTCGGGTATCTCTCACACCTATGGCTGTGGGAGGGAACACAGAGGAAAGGGTGAAATTTATTTCCTCTGTGTTCCAACCACAGTACTTCCTACACATAACCTCTGTGCTTTATTCATTGCTTTGGCAAAGGAAGATTAACGGGGAGCCCAGGAGAGAGCCCTTTTAAACAATTTCCAATAGGCCCTACATCAGCTAAAGGGAGGAGACTACACACATACCTATGGCCTTGTTGGAAACACTCAGAGGAAAAGTAAGAAATGTCATCCTTTTTATTTTACTTTTTGCAATGTAGAAAGCACAAGTACAAGACAAGGTCAAAAATGAACATTGGAATACAAACAACATCAGCCATGGAAATATACACAATGTACCACAGCTCATATGTAACAATCCAGTACATTCATGTAATACACCCATGTCTGGGCCTAGTGGGGATATTGCAGTGGAATAATCAGAGTCTTACGTGACTAATGAGCAACAAGCCCTATTCACACATTACTGAAAATGTCAGAAGGCAAAAAAGGTTGTGGGAGAGAGAGATCAAAGCAAAGAAGGAGAGGGAGCCATATCCACTCCTAAATGGGAAAGACATTAGAGAAGAAATTTGCAGCGGTGAGATAATCCTACAAGAAGTAGGGATCTGGAGAAGAGGCGGAGGAGTGGATTGAGATATAAGAAATGCAGATAGCTCCTATGAGGAGGCAAGAGCAAAAACAGGTGAAAAGTGTGGGAAAAAAACGGAAGGTGGCCACAGGGTGTTGTTACTACCGTTAATGTTTTAGATAATGCTATGTCTGTATTACACTGTTACATACCTTCCATACATTCGTTCACAGATTCATAGTCTGCATAGGTTCTGCCTTCTGGCCTCTTGGTGGGCTGGACAAGCAAGATTGTATGAGACTGCAAAACAGGTTAATAGTATTAATTGGCATCATCAACAATAAAACCCAAGGGGTCTTAAGTAGAGGAAAAAAAAAAAAGAAAAAAAAAAAAAAAAAAAAAAAGGTGAGCAATTCTGGAGCAAACAAACTGCAGAGTGGGTCAGGGGTGATAAATTGCACATCTTTAAGTGGAGCTTTTAATCCCTTGAATGCCAGACATCGCCAACACAGTGTAGCACGCAAAAGGGTAATATAATATATCCATTGAAAACAATGGCAATCTTGAGAGACTTCATTCCCCCCATGGCGCAGTTTATTTGCTCTAAAACCTTTTTTGAATTAAGGTCAGTTGTATGCAATTACATTGTAAAAAAGGAAAAATAATATTTATTGATTCACTTTCATCAGGCAGAGTGTCATTGCACTGGAGGAAAGCTGATTACAATTGTTAAAGGGATAGTAATACTTGATAATTTTATTTTATATTGTAGCCCTTACAAAAACATGAAAAATGATATAAGTCTTATCTCCCAAACCTTTATGGTTTGGGAGATATTTACATGTAAAATATAGTAAAATTCTCTTTTCCTGGCTGTTTCAGCCAAGTCTGCCATCTAGTGGACATATTTGGAATTTGGTCCACAGAGCAACCAGCAGCTCTTTTTTAGCAGTGCCGAGATCACAATCTTTGAAAAGAACTACTTAATTGGAACTGTGTACAAAGTGTGCCTGGCTTGAAAGCACACTTTGTAGACCATTCCAATTAAGAAATTCTTTTTAAAGATCATGATCTCAGCACTTCTGGAGAGGCACTGCCGGTCGGGCAACCGGATCCAAATCTGAAGGGTGTAGCAATGACATCACTCCAGGGGAAACTTTACTTCTGAATATCTCCCAAACCATAAAGGTTTGGGAGATAAGACATATCATTTTTCATGGTTTTTTGAGGGCTACAATATGAAAAACTTATTTTCAGATATTACTATCCCTTTAAAAAGAAAGGGGAGCAAACACCAAACCAGGAAATGACAGACCTGCGAGCTAGACTTCCATAGTAGGTAAAATATAAGAAGGGTATCTAACTTACAGTATTTAGAACTATGTGAAGATAAACAATAATAGTAGGAGCCAGCATGGTTTTATGAAGAACAGAGCGTGTCAGACTAATTTACTTGCATTTTACAAAAAGGTAAATAATAATTTGTACAAGGGAATTGCTGTTGTAATGTGGTAAACTTGGATTTTGCAAAAGCCTTTGATACTGTGCCTCACAACAGGTTACTGCATAAATTAAAAGGCTTCAGTTTGGGAGGCGATTATCTGTGAATGGATTGAGAACTGGTTAAATGAGAGATGGCAGAGAGTTGTCGTAAATGGAACCTTTTTCCGGTTGGTCTAAAGTAAGTGGGGTGTCACAGGGTTCAGTCCTGAACCCAAAGCTTTTTCTTTTATTACTGTTCTAGAGGTGGGTATTGAAAGTAATGTCTCAGTCTTTGCTGATGACACGAAGCAACTTAAAGGGATAGTAATGTTTCAAAATAAAAGCAGCTCCAATTAATCTTCATAGTATTATTTGGGCCATGGAGAGTGTTATTTCAATACTGTCAGAGTTGTAGTTTAAAGGGATAGTAATGTTTCATAATAAAAGCAGCTCTAATTAATCATCATAGTATTTGGACTTTGGAGAGTGTTATTTCAATTCTGTCAGAGTTGTAGTTGAAGAGTAATTCAATGACAAAGTATCCCCCTCCCGCCCCTTTTACTGATGTAACACTGCTCAGCCAGATCAGAAGGGAGGTGCCCAGGTAGACAATCTTCGATTAATAGGGAAAAACCTGAAAAACTTGTCAAGGGGGGCAGGGCCTTTCATTGTTCTCATAGGAAGAAGATTGTCCCCTGCTGTTATCTGTCTGGTCTATGGACTGAATTCCACATCTGAGAAGAGATGGCTTATACTAGGTAAAAGGGGTGGGAGGGGGAAACTTTGCTTGTGAATATCTCTCAAACCATAAAGGTCTGAGAGATAAGACTTATATCATTCTTCATGTTTTTTTAATGCCTACAAAATAAAATAAAGATAAAACAAAGTATTACTATCCCTTTAAGAGTAATTGAATGATAAAGTAGCCCCACCTCCAGCCACCTCCCCTCAGATGTGAAATCTGGTCTCTTGACCAGACAGTTCGCAGCAAGGGACAATCTTCTTACTGCGAGAACAAAGAAAACCCTGCCGCCTTGACAAGGTTTTTAGGTTTTTCCATTATGCTAATTGGAGCTGCTTTTATTTTGAAACATTACTATCCCTTTAAGGAAATATAGAGCTGGGTGTTTTTTCTCTCCGGAAAGATTAAAGGGATAGTAATACTTCGTTTTAACTTTATTTTGTAGGCATTAAAAAAACATGAAGAACGATATCAGTCTTATCTCTCAAACCTTTATGGTTTATGAGATATTCACAAACAAAGTTTCCCCTCCCGCCCCTTTTGCCTAGTGTAAGTCATCTCTTCTCAGATGTGGAATGCAGTCCATAGACCAGACAGATAACAGAAGGGGACAATCTTCTTCCAATGAGAACAATGAAAGCCCTGCCCCCCTTGACAAGTTTTTCAGCTTTTTCCCTTATCTTAATTGAAGATTGTCCCTCTCTGCAGTCTACCTGGGCACCTCCCTTCTGATCTGGTTGAACAGGGGGGGGATACTTTGCTTGTGAAAATCTCTTAAACCATAAAGATTTGAGAGATAAGACTTATATCATTCTTCATGTTTTTTTAATGCCTACAAAATAAAATAAAGTTAAAACGAAGAATTACTATCCCTTTAAGAAACAGAGTGAATGTGCAGGAAAGTAGCAGATGAGGTTTAATGTAAATAAATGTAAGGTTATGCATTTGGACTGTAGAAACAACCATGCTAAATATAGACTAAATGGGAAACAAATTGTGGAATCCTCAGAGAAAGATTTAGGAGTACTGATAGACTTCACAGCAGTGTGCAATCACTCAGCTGCTGCAAGAGCAAATAGGGTACCATCATGCATAAAGAGAGGCACAGATGCACAGGATGCAAATGTAATTCTACCTCTATATAAATACTTGGTAAGGCCTCATATAGGGTATATATATATATATATATATATATATATATATATATATATATATATATATATATATATATATATATATATATATATATACACACACACACACACACATTATTGAACTGGAAAAAGTGCAGAGATCTGCAACAAAACTGATAAAGGGACTGGGTGACCTGAGTTATAAAGAGAGACTAGTCAAAATGGGTTTGTTTACAGTAAAGGAGACACGTCTACGAGGCAACATGATTACCATTTACAAATACATTCAAGGTCAATCCAATTATTTATTTAATCAAAGAGCCGAGCTAAGAATGAGAGGTGGTTCATGAAGACTAGAGGAAAGGAGCGTTTGACTAAAAGGCAGGAATTTTTTTACAGTAAGGGCAGTAAAGCTATGGAATTTTGTCTCAGGATGCTGTGCTTGTAGATACTTTAAATGCTTTCAAAAAAGTAATGATACCTATCTAGCACAGAACAATACTGAGTGACAGATGACTTCAAAGCAGATAACTCCCTGGATTAACAACCCGACAGCCATTTGAGAGTTGTCTCAAGCAAGATCCAAGTTACTGAACTGGTTATTACACAAAAAATTAAAAGCACATGTTTTGCAAACTTCTCCCATGTTTTAAAATAAGAGTTTCTCAAATATAGCAGCCCTAACTACTAGTCTTCTATAGAATACAATAACACATTTTCTATGGTCTATTGAAGTAGTCTTTGTACACTGCAAGACCTTTTTTTAAACAAGGTTTCCAATATCGATCAATTCCAATCCTGAACTACCAATCGCAGTTTAGGAAGATCAGATATTACAGTAGGGGCTATATTCAGAGAGGGGTGGGGGCCTTCACAGGGTAATATATTGCATCTTGTGAATGATAAAAAACAAGATGGGTAAGTATCCTACTCATACTTTGAAAGACCTCTGTAAAGAACAAAAAGAGGTGGGAGAGTGGAACTGCTCCCCAGACAGCTCTTCTTAGTGTCCACTGTGTACCTTTGCGGATATAATATCACTCCAAACTATATATACTGGTGCGCCAATTATCTGCATCTTCTGGCTATAATTTCCTAAAGGCTGGGAGACAAGACATTGCGGCATCCCTATTCATATAAATTTCAGTAGATATTCCCTCCAGAAAGGATTATAATGTCAACAATGAGTTGATAGCCTTTGTATAAGCAATCAAAGAATAGAAATATCTAGCTGAAGTGCTTTGCACCCAGTTACAATGTTGGTTGACCAACTTTTACCAATATTTTCTTTTCTTCTGTGTGCCTTCCAAGGCATTAACATATGGGTATGGTCTCTGCCTCTCAGCTGTGTAGGACCAATCGCTTAATAGTTTAAAAGGAAATCTTGCGCTAGGTTAGTTTAGTCAACTTTTGTCCAAGCTGAAAAATATAACCAGAATGATTAGTTTAGAGGGTAGGGTATGCTGTGGAAGGGAAACAGAAGAAAAGAAAATATTGGTAAGTAAATGTGACCGTTTCTTCTGTGTCCCCTGTCCACGGCATTAACATATGGGACGTACCAAAACCGTGTCCCTTAGGGAGGGTCATCAAATACATAAATTAACATAGTAATTAAGGAAGCATAGCATCTTACCAATCAGGTAGGGATAACTGCCTCCAGGACTTGCCTCCCGAATTTTGCTTGAGCTGATGCTTGTACATCTAACTGATAATGCCTGATAAAAGGTTGAAATAGACGACCAGTTTGCTGCTTTGTATAGGTCCTCTATAGAGGCCTCAGCTTTGGACACCCAAGGTTGCAATAACTCTAGTGGAGTGAGCTTTAACAATTTTAGGAGGAACTGCGCCTGATTCTGCATAGGCTATTTTGATACACTCTGAAATCCATCTAGAAATGGATGCTTTAGATGCAGTCTTTCCCTTGAACTTTCCGAAAAAATGCACAAATACTTTCAGAATCTCTGAACTCCCTGGTTCTGGATAAGTAGCAGGAGATGCATCTTACTACATCTAAATTATGCAAGGTTCTTTCATTAGTAGTAGGATTAGAACAAAAAGATGGTAACACAATTTCCTGGTTGATATGAAAGGAGGATACTACCTTGGGTCTGAAGGATGGTTTAGTTCTCAAGACAATCTTATCCTGATGTATGACCATCTATGGGTATGTAATTGATAAGTCCTGAATTTCATTCACCCTTCTGGCCGAGGTGATAGCCGTCAGAAAAACTGTTTTCAGAGTTAAGAGTTTTAGGGATATGTCCTGGATTGGCTCAAACTTGGCTGAAGTGGCTAACTGATTTAGGACAATGTTAAGGTCCCGTGGAGGGATGACATCCCTGATCAGAGGTCTTGTTTTAACAATTGATTTCATAAACCTTTTGATTAAATAATTTTCCACAAAGTGAACTGCCAAGATGGCTGAAATTACAGAAAATTGGACCTTTAAGAGGTAGGTTTAAGCCCCTTCTCATAACCTCTCTGTAGAAACTGCAATATGTTTGGCGCAGTAATTGAAGATCTGTAAATTTTATTGTCTCTGTAAATACTGAAAGTTCTCCAAATCTTGTAAAATCTTAGTAGTGGATGCTTTTCTTCCTGCCATGATCATATCTATTACTGGCCTCTAAAGTCCCGGTTTTCATGATCTATGGACCCCTGAATTAACAGATCCTGACGATCTGGTAGTGTCAATGGATTGTCGATTGACATGTTTATCAGGTCCGCATACCATACTCTTCTTGGCCATGCTGGAGCTATCAATATGATGTTTTGTTGTCTCTATTTTTCTCAGGACCTCTGCCACCAGAGGAATTGGAGGGA
Organism: Rhinophrynus dorsalis; assembly: GCA_037306005.1. Classification (NCBI taxonomy): domain Eukaryota; kingdom Metazoa; phylum Chordata; class Amphibia; order Anura; family Rhinophrynidae; genus Rhinophrynus; species Rhinophrynus dorsalis. The sequence goes on from CM074728.1 coordinate 16,533,494, forward strand.
ATATGTATGATGATGATCCCACAGGAAGCTCAGGGCATCCTGACCCACTGCGTTCTGCTCCTTCCATCTGGAAAAAAAAAATGCACTGGGTGTTGACATAGATAGACCTCATGGCATCAAGGTACATCTAATGGAAGACCTCTGGATTGAGGGTCCATTCTCCCTGGTTTAGACTGTTTACCGCTGTAATAGCCTTCAGATTTTTTTATGCCCAATTTAAAATCCTGTTTCTAGAAACAAAATCTTCTGCTTCTGGTACCGCCGTGGTTCTTTAGATATAGTACCATTGTCATGTTGTCTGAATAGATCCTGACTGGTTTCCCCAGTAATTCTCTCTTGAATGTGGTCATTCTTTTCCTCACTGCTCTGAGCTCCAAAATGTTGATGTGTAAAGCCCTCTCTTGTCATGATCATCTGCACTGGGCCATCTGTTTGTTCCACACTCCTCCCCAGCTGTGCTGGCTGGCATCCGTTGTCAGGTCTTCCCATAGGATTGGTTTTAGTGACACTCCGACAGGTTCAACCTTTTTTCCCACCACAGTAATTCTTTTCTTATCTTGGTTGGAAGTATAATCCCCTGTAATGCATCCTTGTAATTCTTGTTCCAATTTTCTAGAAAATGGATCTGGATGCTCCTCATATGAAACTTTGCCCAAGGAAACACTTGGACAGTAGAGGTTAAAACTCTTAAGAGCTGCATAAAATCCTGAGCAGTATGTTTCCTCTGAGAACTGAACTTGGTAATGTTTTGAAGAATTCTTCTCTGTGTGTCGCTTGATAGAGATGCCTTCCCTTTGGTAGTGTCTATGTTGATCCCTAAAAAGACACTATGTTTTGCAATGGGGTTATCTGACTTTTCTGAAAATGTATAAGCCAGCCTAATCTTTGGAGATGACTTATGGTGTATGGTGTATCAACCGTTGTTAGATAGGCCTTCATAGGAATTGCCTTGATCAGAGACAATATCGTTTCCATCCTGAATGCTCTGTATTGCAGAGCAACATTTAGGTTCTTTAAGTCCAGAATGGGTCTGTAGCCCCTGGACGACTTTGGGACAATGACCAGAACTGAATATATACCTGTTCTTTGGTGAACCAGAACTACTTCTATTACTTGCTTTTGCCTTAACATCTGTATTATGTTCATTAGTCATTCTGCTCTCTGGTGGGGTATTCCCAATGTTCTGAAAAGGTTCGTGAGGGATCTTGTTTAATGTCAGCAGGTACCCTGACTCTAATACCTTTAACACCCAGTGGTCCAATACTGAATCCCACCATACTGGTAGGGACTCCTGCAGACAGCCTCCGATAGTTACCAATGGCAGGGCCAGCTGACCTTCAAAGATACTCCTTGTAGTGACCTCTTCCCGAGTATTCTCTTTTGAAGGATCGTCTCTGTGTAGGTATAAAGGATGACTTCCTTTGTTCAAATGGTCTATTAGGCTGATTTTTCTTCGCTTCTCTGCAATTTTGACTTCTTGCCTTATATGCTGGTGTTCTTCCTGAACTGTTGGTACGGTTTCTTCTTTCTATTCTAAAAAGGAACTCTTTCCCCCTGTCATTCTTTATTAGTTCTTCCAGATGATGGCCAAATTAAAGACCCCTCAAAGGGCAAAGTGACCAATTTATTTTTTGAGGAAGTGTCTGCTCCCCAAGACTTCAGCCATAAGGCTCCTCTGGAAGTGGCGGAAAGGGCGGAAGAGCGAGACTGATCTAGTGACTGATCACATCTAGTGACACATCACAGGCGAAGCTTACTGCTTCTTTAATAACTGAAATCTGCTTTAGAAGTTTACATTTAGAAACAGCTGATTCTACATTCTCCTCCAACTCCGTTACCCAGATCCTGATGGTCCTGGATATGCAAGCCATAGCCGTGGGTGCTTTGAGATTTTGACCCAAAATAGCAAACTGTTTCTTCAGAGCCCCTTCCATCTTTCTTCCATACTGTCTCTCAAGAAGAATCCGTCCTCCATGGGAATGGTGGTATGTTTGGCCAGCTGTGCTATAGCTGCATCTATTTTGGGTGGGTTAACTCAATCCTGAACCTCTTCTTTAAAAGGATACATATTCAAAAATGTTCTTGACATAGTCACTCTTATCTCCATTCTGATTTAATGATGTCTGATGCTGAGTGGTGAATAGGGAACACTGAAACCTTTTATTTCCCAGGAATGCCACGTGTAAGACATCCAACTGCTTTCTGTTAAACACAAGGTATGACGCATTGCCTTCAACAGATTATCTATTTTGTCTATATTAAACGCTCCTTCTGTTATCTATCCATCTTGTTGTGATGAATATTCAGATGATATCTTGAAAACTTGCTGAGTATTCTGGATCATTATACCTGTGTGAAGTTCCTTCATCTGGATCATCTGTTCTCTGCCTTTTTCTAGCGCTTGCTCCTTCTTGCATGGCTACAAAGGTGTCATGCATAGAGGGTTTCATCCAGGTAAAAAATTCTTGAATTGCATAGGCATTCCTGGACCTGCAATCTTTTTTTAGGCAATCAGGGCACAGTTTAGCAGAAGCAGGAATTTTTGCCTCACAGCCTGAACATGATTTAAGTTTCTGGCTCTTATCCTCCACATCAGAAACAGGCTTATCCATGATAGGAGTCTGCTTGGTTGGAGCAGACATAGTGATTAAAACATATACTTCCTAGCTCTATCAACCACGACTGGGCCTGCTCAGAAATTGGTGCTATAGGGAGATAAATTTTTTTTTTTTTTTTTTTAATCTCCCTATAGCACCAATTTCTGGAAATAATTGTGCACATTAACCTAGAGGTAAAAGGCAAACAGCCACTTATTTATTGCTGGTCAATATCTATTTTCAAAAATGGAATGCATTGCATGCTTTCCTAAACTTATGTAATGGTTATCACAACTTTTTTGTGCAGAGCCAATATAAAAAATATAACAGGTAGTTGTAATTTAGTGCTCCTATTAACCCATACTAACAAAGTGCCATTTTTTTTTTTTTTTTTTAAGGTTGACACTAGGTTAAAAATTTAGTAAGAAATCCCATGGAGTTGAAACCTTTTTTTGCATGTGTGAAGCGATTCAAATAAAAAAGGCTGTACTTTTCCTGTAGCAGCTTTCTGGAAATATTTGAGCGTGTTAGCCTGGGGTAGAATTTCAAGTCACTTGAAAGATACTAAAACCTTTCAAAACCATGTATTTTCTACTGTACTCCATACCTAGTGCCTACCTGACAAAAATATACCTCACTTGTATGAGCCAACATGCCAGACTTACAGGAACTTGTGTATACTGTGGAGACAGTTTACACAGCTATACCTTCTAAGAAGAGGTTCTCTTGCATGTAGGGAAGATAGTGTAGTATACCATGTTCCCATGCAACCAAAATACTAAAAGGACATGTTGCACTAAAAGAAATGATGTCTTACCCTACTTCTCTTGTATGAATCACTTATGCTGAGTGGAGGAGGGTAGGCCTAGAGCATATTCATGCATTTTCCCTTCTAACATCTTAACTTGCAGTTTCGTTTCAATGCGGATTACTACAAGGAGAGCTCTGCAGTAATTCACTGCACACACTAAAGGTAGAGAAGCATGTAAACGCGAAAAACGTACTCAGTCTGGTAATACACATGTACAGAACAGTTCTAATATACATGGTGTCTAGGCAAGGTACATCTAAATTTGCTCCAAGGTGATTCATGTTGCCCAGCCCTGCTATATTAAGATGAAGAAAGGAGTTATAGTGCATTCCATTCTCTTATAGCTGTTACCCGCAAGGCTGCTCTGTTGCCTATGTTCGCCATACAAGTCCTACTGTGTTCCACACCACACATCCAAATCAGAGTCTTACACTTTACAACTGAAATGTACCATAACCCGAAGCCCATAGACGCATGCAATTGTATCTATAAGAATAAACCATTTGTATGCCAGATAAATATCCTACTTCTCTGGCACTCAAATGGTTATGGAACAGAGGTGTTTCGCAAATAAGTTCGTTGCGAATCCCTCCACCACTCAAAGGGTTAATGCTATCACAAGAACCGTATCCTGACCAGAAGCACGGACTGCACCACACTGCGTTACATCGGATATCTGGTTACGCAGCGTATTTTCTATCACCTCTACCTACCGGGGCCTCACACATACTCCCGGGCCCAGTTCTGTCTCGTTTGCCCCGTTTTTAAACCACACTCCCGACGAACCCTTATACCTACCATTCTCCAGACCGTTTCCACACCACAAGTGAACGCAACAACCGTAACACCACACAGGAAGGACTAGAATGCTTTTCCGGCGGAAGGCGTAACCCAGTGACGCATGTGATAGAAAGGGCAACGAGAAGCCGCTGCGGACATGTTAGATACGGCATTATTATGATTGTTATATGATGACATTATTACATACTGCCCATCCTTTCAAATTACCAAAATGGAACAGTTTTGCGTTATGCGGTGTTTCTAGGGATGTTTTGTGGGAGGGGTATTACCAAAAATGTTTAGATTATTTTAAGACACTTTGACGCCTCTTTTGTATAACTGAATGCATGATTTAAATCAAGACCAAGGTATTTAATTTATACTGAAGTTTAATCAAATATTAACATTTGTTTAATTGATGTGGAGCAATGTGATACATTTGTATAAACCGGAGGCATAACTAGAAGCCACAGGGCCCTGATGCAAGAATTGCCATGGGCCCCCTGACCACATTGCCCCTCAATCTCCACATCACCCCTTACACAATGCCCATCAATCTCCACATCGCCCCATCCACAATGCCCATCAATCTCCACATTGCCCCTTCCACAATGCCCCTCAATCTCCACAATGCCCCTTCCACATTGCCCCTAAATCTCCTACCTCCCTGGTGGTCCAGTGGCAGAGGACAGGTCTGTGCCTCTTTCTGTACAGACCTCTTCTCCCATGCGGTCCTCTTCAGTAATGCAGAGTGCTGGTAGATGATGTCATCTCCCAGTGCTCTGCATTATGAGAGTGCCTGTCTGCCGGAGGGGATACTGATCTCCCTCTGGCAGACTGGCACTCTCGTAATGCAGAGCCCCAGCTCTCTGCATTACTTAATTGCGGGTGTCAGGCAAGGGGGTTGCAGGGGGAGGCCGGGCCCCTGGAGTGATGGGCCTGGTCGCAGGTGCGACCCCTATAGTTACGCCACTGATATACACACCACACAGGCTGTTCTTCAGGGTAGGAAAAAGGGACAGACTGAAGAATTTGGGTCTCAAAAGAGGGACTGTCCCCTCTAAACAGCATGCCTCCCATTTGTCACTCTTTGACAGTCCCTCTTTGAGACCAAAACCCATTTGTCCCTCTTTCCCACCCAGGGGTCCCTCTTTTTAATATATTGGATTGTGTGTTATGTATATAATTGTATCACATTGCTCCACAACAATAAAATGCACATGTTTTTAAGTGTTAGTATATATTTTTTATACAATAGTTTGTGTACCTAAAATACTTTGATCTTGCTCTAAATTATTTATTCAGTTACACAAAGAGGTGTTGGAAGGTCATGAAATCACCGAAAGATTATTGGTAATATCCCTCTCACCAACTACGCCCCCAGAAACACCACCTAAAACAAAAGTGCCGTTCTTTGTCTATTATAAATGTTGGGAAGTATGAAAGAGGGGCACTTGGTAGATAGGTTATTACTAAATTTTGTGCTACAAAACGTAAAATAGAAAGTGTAGATTTTACATGCATACCAACATTTCAGATAGCCAAAGAAGGACACTTTTGTTTTTGGGGGGTGTGGCTGGTGGGTGGAGCGCTACAGATAATTTTTAGGCTATTTCATGACCTACTGACACCTCTTTATATAACTGAATAAATGATTTAGAACAAGTCCAAAGTATTTACAGGAATAGTTCCAGAAGATTGGAAGGTACCAAATGTAGCACCGCTTCACAAAAAAGATAGCAGGGAAGAGTCTGATAACTACAGACCAGTAAGTCTTACCTAAGTAGTGGGAAATTAATGGAAACCATGTTAAAAGAAATAAGTATTAAATATTTGAATTTAAATGGCTTGCAAAATCCCAAACAGCACGGGTTTACAGCAGGGATCTCTTGTTAGAACTAACCTCATAGAGATTTTGACTGGGTAATTAAAATAATAGACCAGGGGGAGCAGTAGATATAGCTTATCTAGATAACCTATCTAGATTTCAAGTAAATCATTTGTCCCTCATAGAAGACTCATTAATAAATTGCAGTGTTTGGGTCTGGATGTAAAAATAGTTGAATGGATAAGACAATGACTTAGGGACTTGAGACAGAGGGTTGCAGTCAATGGAGAATATTAAGGCTAAGGTCGTGTTACTAATGGGGTACCTCAGGTATATGTAATATTTTTAATAGGGATATTGCAAAAGGTCTTCAAGGTAAGGTATGCCTTTTTGCAGATTTTACAAAGATCTGCAACAAGGAGACATTCCTGGGGTGATAAGCCAAATGGCAAATTATTTAGGTAAATTAGAAGAATGGACAAGAGTCTGTCAGCTGCAGTTTAATGTTGATAAATGTAAAATAATGCATTTGGGACATAAAATCCAAATGCAGAATATAGTATTAAGGGTACTCTGCTGTCAGAGACAACAGAGGAAAGGTATTTGGGAGTAATTATTTCTGATGGCTCAAAGGTAGGCAGGCAGTGTAAAAAATGGTGGGGAATGCAAGCAGGGTGCTGGGTTTTATAGTTAGGGGCATTAGTAGCATAAAAAGGGAAATGGTCATGCCACTGTACAAGTATCTGGTTAGACCTCAAGAGTATTGTGTACAGTACTGGAGACCTCATCTCCAGGAGGATATATGATGATTAAGTGATTACGTCATGAAACGCGTAAGGCGAGACATGTTTCCAGTGGTCATGTTTCCCCTTTTGATGTTCCTGGACGGAGTCTTGTTTTTAATAGGATTACAAATAAAATTTTGAATTTGTATTCACTTTAATGACTGGTTGTCATATCATCATGGATCTGTTGAGCGCTCCCATCCTGTGTCTTCTTGTTTGCTGAAACCTGGTCAAGGTTGACGGGAGCTGCCCCGGATCCACAAAGGCCATTTGGCTGGGTGAGTTCTTTGTTTACATGAATGTGGCAATTGTAGCAACCTATTTGTTTCACAAATCATTGTCCAGAAGGATATAGATACTCTAGTCTAGAAAGAATTCAGAGAAGGTCTACTAAAATGGTGAATGGTTTACAGTAAAATAAATATCAAGATAGACTAAAGGATCTGAATATGTATAGCTGTCTATGTTTTTGTGCTCTTGACCATTCTGGACACACTGCAGCTGTGTTGTTGCTTGTGGCCTTTAACAGTGTAGTATAGGTAGTTATATGTAGGCATTGGCTGTGAATGTACCTTTTTCTTTTGTGAAAAGTTGGTGGGTATGTAATAGTGGTCCTTTAAATTACTAGCCACTATGGCTAAATTTAGACTGTAAGGTATTTTATTTATTGCAAAAAGAAGTGGACTAAATAGCAACCTGAAATGGGGATCAGAAAAAATAAAAAAAGTGTTTAGCATAAAGTGGAATCCATTCCTGCCCGTTTCTATTAAAGGCGCTTTTGTCTTTCAATTACATCATAGACTTTTGTTTGCTGAATTATCTGTGTATGTTTTTAATTCCCTTTTTGTTATGTTCAGAATTTTCCACTCCATCCTTCTCTGCATAAGCTTAAAGGGATAGTAATACTTCATTTTATCTTTATTTTATTTTGTAGGCATTAAAAAAACATGAAGGACGATATAAGTCTTATCTCTCAAACCTTTATGGTTTGAGAGATATTCACAAGCAAAGTTCCCCTCCCGCCCCTTTTACCTAGTGTAAGACATCTCTTCTCAGATGTGGAATCCAGTCCATAGACCAGACAGATAACAACAGGGGACAATCTTCTTCCTGTGAGAACAATGAAAGCCCTGCCCCCCTTGACAAGTTTTTCAGGTTTTTCCCTTATCTTAATTGAAGATTGTTCCTCTCTGCAGTCTACCTGGGCCACCTCCCTTCTGCTCTGGCTGAGCAGTGTTACATCAGTAAAAGGGGTGGGAGGGGGATACTTTATCATTGAATTACTCTTGCACTACAACTCTGACAGAATTGAAATAACACTCTCCAAAGTCCAAATACTATGATGGTTAATTAGAGCTGCTTTTATTATGAAACATTACTATCCCTTTAAAAGGGAACTAAGCTTAAAAGGGAACTATCACCCCTATACAAGTTTGGCTCAGTGAGATCTTCACATATCGATAAGCTGTAATGGTTGTTTTATTTTGTTATACAATGTATGCTTTGCTGAAATTTAAAGTTTTAAAAATGAGCCAGGGCCTTACTTCCGGACAGACTGCAGTTATAGCTCTGAACCTCAGCCTGTCAATCTTCGCCTGTTCCCTCCCCAAGTAATTTCGCATTCCGACCTCTCCCGATGATGGAGGATTTCTTTATGTAAGCTGGAGCGTTCTCATTGGCTAGAGACAGTATTTATTTATTCTGATTTTTATATATATATATATATATATATATATATATATATATATATATATACAGTATATGGAAACAACAATCCGTAGTTTGAGAACTTAGAAACTAAGCATCTCTGATGTTAAATTCTAGACCAAGTACGGACAATTCTATCTGTATGAGGGCTGCATGTTCATTTAGATTTTGTGTGGGAACCATACAGAGACGCGTACACAAAGACACAGACACACAGACCTTCTCACATAAACTCTCACACTCATTGTTTCATTTGTAATAAAAGAGAGAATATACGTGTCCTCCCTGCTAAAGGAAAAATAAAAGAAAAATGTGTACCTTATAATTGAAGCCGGCAGGGTTCCCCACATCCTGAATGTATTGACTTGATCTAGCCTGCTGGTCTTTTACTGAAAAAGACAAATGTACACTTATTATTGAAGCTGTCAAGATCCTCCACATCCAAAACCTGTTTCTGTCTTTCCCAATGTCCTGTCCTAACCTCAAAAGATTCAGCATGATGTAATTGCCTGCCAACTATTCAACAATATGGATTGATTTATTTATTGAACAAGTTGTGCCAATACTGATATTTAACATACATCTGTTCTTGAACTGTACATTACTGACAGGCAGGGGACTCAGTTTTACTGGCCTACTAGTTCATCTGTGCTAGTTAATTAGGCAAAAATAGTTTTAAAAAAAAAAAATCTCAGGTGAGCTGCACTCTGAGGTCAGGCTGGCCTCATTTGGCCCAGGGATGCACGTTGGGTGTCCGTGTCTTAGCCTATTAACCCTTTAAAGGTAAGCACATAGACTGCAGTTCAGTAAGAGATAAAAATAGGCTATAGGCTATTTTTGGTGCTATTAAAAGCCATTCACGCCTGTTACAGTTGGAATTTTTGTACTAAAAGAGTCACAGATAAAATGTTATTGGGGCAGCAGGTAATTTAAGGGTTCTACACAACATTCTCCCCTCTCGCCTTGCTTATCCCTGGATAAGGAGTTTGTCATCCCTTACACAATACCTCCCATAGACAGTGCACTACTGTGGAGAGCTGTTAATATAGGATATGAGTTCAAGATAAGTTTAAAACCTAGGATGTTAAAACCCTGGGCCAAGCAATCAACTAGGGACTGCCCCTGGATATTCTGGACAGTGAACAAATAAGAATATATATGCTTCACTAGAAGAAAAAGTCAGTGATGATCAACTAGACTCATGAGCTTGCAAGATATGCATAAAGCTCACTAGGACTGTGTCCTGCGCCCATGGTGCAATCTCTTTTAACTCATAAGTGCCATACGCAAATAAGAAATATTCTGAAGCATATCATACTGGTCCTGCCAAAATGACAGTCCAGCCACAGAATGCCAGATGATTCTCTTCTGAACAAGGGAAACAGCTAACCCTAGACATATGTTTCGGCCTTGTTGGGCCTCGTCAATGAGGTTTAGCTGATCCCTCTAGGAAGCTGTGAGCAAGGAGTCCACATCTGGATTCCCCCATCACTCTTTGGGTGACCAACACCAAGAGTGATCTGCATATGTAGAAGAAGAAGTCAGAGATGCTCAACTAAGCTTATGAGTTTGCAAGATATGCAAAAAGCTCATAAGGACTGTGTCCTGCACCCAGGGTGCAATCTCTTTTAGCTCACAAACGCCATACACAGAGATTAAATATACTGAAGCATATCATATTGGTCCTGCCAGAATGACAGCCCATCCATAAAATGCCAGACAATTCTCTTCTGAACCCTTGCCCAGAAGTGCCTAGAGAGATCAGCTGAACCTCACTGATGAGGCCCAATCAGGGCTCAAAATTTCCACTCGCCACTAGCCAATGGTGAGTAGAAATTCAGCCCTGGTGGGTATGTTATGGCTTGCAGTGGTAAGTTTTCAGTTCTGGCTATTAGCAAAATACTTCAAATGTTAATCCCTGGGCCCAATAAGTCCAACATGTACATCTAGGGTTAGCTGTTTCTCTTGTTCAGAGAAGAATTATCTGGCATTTCGTGGCTGGACTGTCATTTTGGCAGGACCTGTTTGATATGCTTCAGAATATTTCTTCGCTGTGTATGGCACTTGTGAGCTAAAAGAGATTGCACCCTGGGTGCAGGACACAGTCCTAGTGAGCTTTTTGCATACCCTTGCAACCCAATGAGCCTAGGTGAGCATCTCTGACTTCTTCTCTGTATGTGTATGCTTTACTGTTGTATACCATGGTTTTATATATATATATATATATATATATATATATATATATATATATATATATATATACAGTGGAAACACCCATGAGACTTTGATAAGCAAAAGTGACAGTTTATTGTAGTTCAATGCATAGGTCCATTATGGAACGAAACTACTTGATAAAGGCCTGTAATAGACCAAAATGTTGACCTACAATATATTGCCACTTTTGCTTATTAAAGTCTCACGGGTGCTGCCCATTTTTTGTCATTACATACACTACTAATTAAGGGAGGGGGTAATAGGAATGTAGTTCTGAACAGCTGGAAGAGTGCCTCCTGTTGTCCAGCTCTGCTCTACACAGTACTAGTCACTCTGCCATTGGGGAAAGGTGCCTCTGGGGTTTTTATACAAATATTTTATAAAATATTGGCAAGTATGCAAAAATGTTTTATTTACACCACTCATTGACAAGCAGTAGTTTAATGACACCACTATTTTTAGATATCATCCAATTTCAGCAAACTTTTAGTGACTGACAGTAAATTTACTGACAGCTGTTAACGTGGATGCAGGTTTTCAGCCACATAATCTCATACCTCCCAACATTTCAAATGGCCAGAGAGGAACAATTTGGTTTTAGATGGTGTTGCTGGGTTGCTTCACAACCTAACAGTTCTGTGTAACTGAATAAATTTAGACTAGAGGAAGACATAGTTATGATGAAGTTTCAACAAAGTCTTAGTACTGTGGGGCAATGTGATGCACATATACACACCACACAGTCTGATCTAACAAAAAGAGGGTTATCGGTGTGGTAAAGAAGGACAAAGGGATTTGGGTCTCAGAGAGGGATTGTCCTTCCTAAAGATGGACACAAGGTACGTTTGTATAAATCTGTTTAAAGACGACAACCGTTGTAATCCTAGTCCTACACCTGGAGAGTCGCAGATTACAGTTCATAGTATGTTCTGCCATATATTTTCTAAATGACGTCACTAGGTAGGTGACCCGGAAGTAGTCTTTGTAGTGACACCATGGCAGCAACAGTACCGAAAGAAAGCAAGATGGCGGATCGTGTCTGTAATAGCTGCTAACTAGGGCCTGAGAGACAGAGAGAGTTGGCGGAGAAAATCGAGAGAGAGTAGCCCAGCAGCCGGGACATTCGTGTGTTCTGGGCAGCTGGAGCTGCGTAACAGTTCATCGGACATCAGCTGTTTTTTGTGAGTGGCAAGTAGATCTGTCAGATACCATTTCTGGTTCCTGTGCACAAGGAACTGAGCCCTGCACAGCTCAGATATTATTAGTCTCCAACGTATTATTACAACGATGTGCAACCTGAGGCCATTCAGCTCTTCGGGACCACATTCCCCATCATCCTTGCTGGTTGGGGATGATGGGAATCGTAGTTCTTAACAGCTGGAGGGCATCAGGTTGCGCACCTCTGCATCACTGTCACACTAGCAGGAGAAAGTTGACAAACGGTAATTTATTCCGTCATATTGACTAACAGAATTACAATAATTAGACCTGTGATTTTAGTTATACTAGTTATGTCACGATTCATCCAAGAAGGGGGGGGGTGTTCAAGGCATTGTGACACCTCTGTTCCATAGAGGGTTAAGCAATACATACATCACATACACGTGTCATCGTGGCTGAAGTCTGGATCTAGCAGGCATTAGCCAATTAGACATTATCCAAGTGTGGCTGGCTAAAGAAAGTATATGTTACTTTCTTACCCTTGAGAGTGTGGTTTCAGGGTATTAGTGGCAGTAGTTGTTGTCCATTGGTTGGATAACCGCCTATCTTCTTGACATGACTACTAGGGATAGTGGTAAATCAAAACCAGGTTTCAGTTTTAGGACTGGATGTTGGGGATTAGGTTTAGTAGTATATTTTGGAATTGAGGGGCATGTTTAAACTCTGTTAGTACCATGATTTTAACAACACATTGCTTAGAAGTATCATTCACAACCCTCTGTCACCCAGATGGTTAAAGGAACACTGCTGCCTAAAAATGAATATGGTTCATACCCATTTAATATCTCCATGTACACCTAACCAGCATTTTAAAAATTATTTCTTACGGGCTTAATCCCCAAAATATTGTATAACCCTTTGAGTGCCATGGAGGTATCTAATGCATTGCTTTGCAATGCATTTGATACCTCCCTAGAACTCAAAGGGTTAAATGTGCCTTTACCGTTCAGCTTCAATCTGCTGAGCATGACAATTTGACTCTCTGTTTGTACAAATGATAAGGGCAACATGTGGTATGATTTAGGTAAACATGTAGATAAGCGTGTCAGCGAAGTGAACTGGGTGGTTCTAATAGCAAAACAGTTAGCACTGTTTATATTGTTATCTGCTTCTTTACCAGTCCTGATAAAGTGTCCAGAAGTGGCCACTTTCATATTTTATTTTGAAAGATTTTTAGAACTTTCTTATCAAAGAAAACCTTTAAAAAAATGCTGAGTATGAGTAATAATAATTATTTTACCTCTCAAGAGTTCCCCCTTGTAAAGTAATCATTAATCTTTCGAGACTGATGGCCAGGTTAGTGCAGTCTGCACACCTGCGCCATCAGTCCCGTCTGGTGCCGTTCGGGCCAGTGCAGTGCTGGTGAAGGGAGATCGGGACTGACAGCTCAGGCGCACATGCAAGATGTCTGCGCTGAAGCCTGGCTTACGGTCTCGGAAGCTTATGGATTGATTTACGAGAGGCTACTTTTGAGAGGTAAAATGACTATTATTAAGCTAGTCGCCACCTGCCTAAATATCGCAGGGTGACTTTAGCTAGCGTTGTAGTTCCACTTTTATATAACTATCTGGATGGGAGTCTCAGAATTCCTTTTAATGGTTCTGCAATAAGATACCAGCCTTTCTGTAGAGGAGTGAGTCCTAATTTCAGTACATTAAGCTTTTGAGTGCCAGTTGCAATGCTTTGGATACCTCTGTGGCACTCAAAGGGTTAATAGTATAGCTCTTCACAGACAACCATTAAAAATGCAAGTTTAGGATTAGATTTTATGGGTCAAACATAAAATAACTAAATTTTACATGTGGTAGCTGGAAGTACATGATAGATAAAATGATGACACCAAATTTAACTTTTTGGACTTAGTGTTCCTTTAAAGGAGCAGTAAACTTTTTTGTTGTATTGAAAATGCATGTTATAGAGATTTTTCTGCTGAGTAAAACAAGGTCACTCCCACTGCTGTCAGTTGTTTTATTCAAAACTTATAAAAGTTCAAATAATCAGGAAGTAAATTTACTGTGCATTTGCTTCCTGATAGTTCTAACTGACAGGAAGTGACAGGCAGTTTCTTTCACATTCCGTGGATAACAGTATGTCACTGACTTTCTTCTTTATTGGAATGTAGCTGAAAACGTACTTGGAATCTGACCACTTGAGGGCACTGGTAATGTAAAAAATATGTGTTTAAACTGTAATAACTCTGAAAATATGCATTTCACACCAGTGGGAGTACCCTTATTATACTCAACAGGAAATGTCCTACAATATTTATTTTTTAATAAAAAAGTTTACTGCTCCTTTAAGTTTAGGGTAGTGATTCTCTGCCCCAGTCCCCGAGACACATCAACAGGTCAAGCTTTCAGTTGCTTCCTGTTTAAGTACAGGTGGATCAGTCACAATGACCGCTCCACTGATTGTCCACCTTTGATCAAACAGGGAACTTTCTTGGAAACATGAATTGTTGGTGTGTCCTTAGGACTAACGGTGAGAATCCCAGAGATAAAGTAAGCTTTTGGAGTTATATATATAATTATGTCCAAGTTATCCAGTTTTGCACTCGTTATGAACCTATACATTCACTTGGGAAGTGTGAGGACTACTGATGCCTTGGTCAATAAAATTAATCTGAGCAAGTTAAAAGCCAGGTGTCAGCACTGGACATTATTATATTACTAACAGTGTGTATGTGAGTGTTCTTATTGGTAAATTAGGACCTTGCATGTCTTTTTTTTTTTTTATATACTATATAAGTTTAGGGGATTATATTTGTGTGTGTGTGTGTGTGTGTGTGTGTGTGTTGAATTACCATAGGTATAAGCAAATTATTGCACACAAATTCTCTTCTTACCCTCCTTGGTATGTAAAAGGTGTAACGTTGTCCTCCATGTTTTATTCCACAGAGCAGAACCTCTACTGTAAGCAGAGACATGGATGACTTCAGCTCTATTAGCCTTCTGTCCTTGGCTATGCTTGTGGGATGTTACGTATCAGGGATCATTCCACTTGCAGTCAATTTTTCAGAGGTATAGTAGTTTTACTTATTTATTTCACATCTACCCCACATAAATGCTCGTGGAAATATCTAAAAAGACCGCCATTGAGATCATGTTGCACCCTCAGTCCGCTCACATGGAAATGCCCCTCCTTCAATATGAAAGTGTGTTTTACCTCAGATGGATGCTTTCATTGTTTGTTCTTTAACCTATTCTGTGTTAGAGACCTCTCCAGTTTATTGCTGTGCATTGTAGACAGGTCAAGGGGTTAAAACTATTTTTCACAAAATATTTAAAGGGATAGTAATACCTGAAAAAATATGCAGCTTCAATTAATCCTCCTATAACGGGGGCCAAGTACATCTGAGCGAGGGCGGCATACAACAGGTAAAGGGGGCATGTAGAATGATAACTTAGCATAGAATTACTGTTGAACTACAAAACGGAAACTACTGAAATACAGTGATACATGGCCCTCGCTATATAAGGGTCAATTAGAGCTGAATTTTTGTTTAAGGTATTACTATCTCTTTTAAGACTGTTGCAACCAGGGAGTAAAAATGCTTACTATCTATCTAATATACACTCTGGCACATCAGCTTAAAAGCCAATCTGGGGTCAGAAAAATGACCCAGAGGCTTTCTGCCCAGTCCAGAAAGCAAGACTGAATTGAGAGACTCGAAGTCTGACATTCAATTATCCTGGGGCTGTGAGCCCAGTTTCACAAAGAATGGTTTCTAAAGAGCAGTGTTCAGTACTATAAAAATCCTTTTATTGATATGCAAAATTAAAAAAAAAAATTAAAAACATTACCGATTCTCAGACATCAAATCCCTGTCTTAGGTCTCAAAGTAGCACAGATGGTATATAATCAATGTGTTTCGCGTTACACATGCTTAATCATGGCATACATGATTTAAGGGTTAAATATTGTTCCCTTATTACACCCATAATAAATTACCTATTACATGTTGGGTATGCCCTGAAAATAGAAGAAAGTGTTTTAGGGGTACTTTGAGCCAAAAAAAAAGACTGAAAACCGCTGCACTGGGTTTTCATGTGGATCAGACTGTGTTTACTCTGTTAACCACTAGAGTGTACAAACACAGTTTCAAAGAGAAAGGGAATACGCTATCTACCTGATTATACTGTACAAGCAAGCTTATCACAGTAGAGGTATCCTTGTTTATAACTTGTTTGATGTAACAGATATTTGGCTAAACTGTCATTTTAATTGACTGGCAGGTGGGAGGTGCAACATATTGCTCCACACACCCTTCTGGCATCTACCAACAGGGCAGTGTCTCATTATCAGATCTTCTTCATCTGCAACAGGCCTGCTGATGAAGCTGGGGCTCTATTGTAAGCCCCATATAACTTCCTGGTTTGATGTTTCATATAGACATGATCAAAATTCTTCATATTCATATAATTTGTTTTCTACATTAAGATACTGAAGGCAGAATGCAAGAAAGTGGAGCATTCGCTGTTTTATAAAAGCCATAAATGTATGTGCTATTTGCTATTGCTCACGTTTTGATGCAAGAAACCCATTAACTTCTTGATACTGAATAGTGAATGCTCCTAAATTAACAGCAAAGTTAGGCCGATGTATGAAATTGTGTGCTAACTGCTTTACTGAAGTAGGAGCAATTGCTAATCCTCTCACTAACGGCAGACATTTTAGCCAACCCCACTTTTTTAAACGCATTTGCTAAAAAACTTAGGAAACGTTTGCTGAGGAAAAAAAAGCCCGCATTTCAGTACCATTTTGGTGCTAATCATTTTGCCATCAAAAGTACATTGTAAATAGAGATTAGACACATTTCTTGCATTCTGCCCTAAGAATATAACTAAAACGATACCTGTATAAAAGACTATATTTCATTATCATCAAACTTATGTTGGTTATATTGTAAATATTATAAAATAAATTCATGTGAGAATAAGTAAATCGAAAGGCCCTCTCCTAGCTGGGATATTACCCTGTCACGTGAGACACTGACTGAGAACAATCAGCACCTATTAGCCTGTTGTGTGGAATATTTACCCACTCAGCAGCAATTGGTCTCATTGTTCATGCAATTCCAGTGGGCAGGAAACCTGTGCAAAGTTTTGAATGGTTTCTATTTAAAGTTGAATGATGAGTATTTATCAAGACTATAGTGCAATTCTGGTACAAAATAATTGCACCATTTTATAAAAAAAAAAAAAATCACATTTGGATTTGAATATGGTACTGTTGTGTTTCCCCAGAATTGTAACACTTTTTTTTTTTATACAGATTGCCCAAAAAAAGAAATACCTTTGAATTTCACTTGCCAAAGATAGACAAGACACTGCTTTCTTTGACGGGTTGACAGTTCTTGTGCTGGTAGCTCTGGGCAATGAGCCCACCAACGGGGGCGTAACTGAGTTGTAGTCAGCCATGAAATACTGTGCTAGCTCAAACCAGACTCCTGAGATAATAGCTTTCAGAATATCACTCTCCATCATGTAGAAATGCATGGGAAAACATTGCTTCAGAATTATTTAGTCCCGGAAAAAGGTCACCCTATACCATAATTTTAAGATAAAGCATTCCCCAGTATAAATGGGAACATCCTGAGTTTATCATATGGTAGTCTTCTAAAAGTTCAGACAATATAGGGAAGTTATATTTTGACTGGAATATTCCTCCTCTTCATCTTAGAAACATAGAATTTGATGGCAGATAAGAACCATTTGGCTCATGTAGTGTGCCCATCTTTCCTACTCTAAAAAGCTCAAACCTTATTTTGTCCTTGTTCTTGTCTTCAGAATAGCCTTATGCCTATCCCATGCTTGCTTAAATTTCCTCACTGTATTAACCTCTATTCATCCTCTTTTTTTTTCTTCCTCTTCCCTCCCCTCCTTACAGTTGTGTCCTCCCCCCGTTGTCGTGTCATTCTTTGAGTGGAAAAGTTGGCATTACCTCATAATTTGTGTCCATGTTACAGGAGCGATTAAAGCTGGTGACTGTCCTTGGTGCTGGCCTGCTCTGTGGAACTGCATTAGCTGTCATTATACCAGAAGGAGTTCATGCTCTATACGAAGAAATACTGGAAGGTTGGTTGGACAGGGAAGCTGCCATCTTGACCAGATTATGCGTGCATCACTACAGATCTAAGAAAGAGAGTAGCATGCTAGTGGGAGAGCAATGCATTACTCACCCTTCCATGGGGATTTTAAAATCTTTAATTACTTACAGTGTTGTAGCTCAATCGCAATTCAAACCAAAAAGATCCCCCTCCAGCCTCTTCTGGTCTCCTCCCATCAGGTGGGACCGGATGGATGCAGCGAGGGACAATCTTCATGCAGTAAGTATAAGAAAAACCCTGGCCCCCCCTTGACGAAGGGGGGGCAGGATTTTCCTTTTGCCCAATGAAGATTGTCCCTCGCTGTGCTCCATCTGGACCAGACTGAGAGGCAGAGTGATGCATGGAAAGGGACGGGAGAGGGATCCTTTCGGCTTGAATTGCGATTGATCTACAACACTGCAAGTAATTAAATGTAGCACTACATGTTAAAAAATATATAAAGAAGACTCAGAACTACAAGTATTACTATCTCTTTAAATGGGTGTAATTATTCCTTGTCCCCTATGATGAACTTGTTTGCTGCAAAATTGATACTAGTGGTTTCTGCATATGTCGTCTTTATCATAATATAATTACCTATCATCTGGATTATTTTATAACTTGTTCAAATGAGATTAACATGTTATTTTATTACAGGTGATTAGCAGGTAGAATGTGTAAATATGAATATATTATTGTACTCTTAAGGATTTCTTTTTAAAGGAGGGAACCAAATAATCAGCACTTAAAAACCTCATGGTGCACAGAGGTCCACATATACCATTTTGTCTTGAATCCTTTTCATCATGTGGGTAGCCATTCTGTGGGAGTTGTAAATCAACTAGAGCTGGAGAGCTGAAGACTTCCCACCCATGTCTGCTTTTCCAGAAACAGGACCCTGTTCAAAACACTAAGCTTAACTATTTTGAGCTAGAGATGTGCAGTTTGTCTCACACACATTTTCTAATCCCTAAAAAACCTGTCAGCAGAGAAAAACAATGTAATTACTCCCTTGAGCATCAGAGGGGTGAACAACTCATTATTTAGAAAGGCATTGCATACCCTTCTATCCTCAAAGGAGCTAAGGGATAATATCTTGCCTTCATTCTCTGAATAAGTAAAACATGACCTTTCCTTCAGCGCATATATTCCTGCTTTAAATCTATATTTTGATAAAGCGTTTAAATATAAATTATTGATGACTGTTCTCTTTATTAAATTAGTATTTTGCCTTTTCCTATTTCACTCCTATGTTTAAGTGAAACAAGCACCTTGTATATTGGTGAACTTCATACAAAACTTCCCGTGCATCATGTGTGCCAATAGGCCAGCAGGTGTATAATTTATTTGATAAATATAAACGAAATAACAGTCGGGAAGTGTGAGTGTGTCCCTTGTTTTGTTTTAATTCTGAATTGGAATTTCTGTCCGTGCAGCACTGCCTGCTAATTAACTTCTCTATTGCACAAAGCAATTATGCGTTGTTACTCTGAGAAAGATCATACTAGTGCGCACATACTCTTGGAACTACCTGGGAATACATGCCTTGATGTTTGTTTTTGGGCTACATGCAATAAACAGTGTCTCTCATCCTATTTAGATGTTAGAAAAGTATTTTCTCGCATCCAAGTGGTGGTTTGATTTATTTGATTGGTACTCCGTATTTGAGTGGGGGAAGAGATTTATTCTGGGACTTCACTTTAACTCTCCTTTTCTTTGTTCTTCTGATCGGACCAGATATGGAACAAGTGTCTGTGGGGCCCTAAATGCATGCTGTCAGCTGACACCCTTGGTTGGCAGCAGGCAAGAAAGGTAGCCCAGAAGTTTATGGCTCTTGGCCACATGCTCAGCCTCCATAGACCAATAGTGTCAGCTGGAAAGACCCTCACATGTGTCTAAAGGATTGTGGAAACAGTCCAATGACACCAAACCGTGAGACTTCAGTCTTGCAGTCCATTCTCTTCCTCAGGACCAAAGAGGGGTACACTGGGGTCTCTTTTCAGACACCAGTTCTACTTCCCCATTGATCTGTTAGTGTTTAAAGGGATGGTAATACTTCATTTTAACTTTATTTTATTTTGTAGGCATTAAAAAAACATGAAGAATGATATAAGTCTTAGCTCTGAAACCTTTATGGTTTAAGAGATATTGACAAACAAAGTATCCCCCCCCAGTTCAACCAGATCAGAAGGGAGATGCCCAGGTAGATTGCAGAGAGGGACAATCTTCAATTAAGATAAGGGAAAAACCTGAAAAACTTGTCAAGGGGGGAAGGGCTTTCATTGTTTTCATACAAAGAAAATTGTCCCCTTCTGTTATCTGTCTGGTCTTACAACAAGATTCACATCTGAGAAGAGATGGCTTACACTTGGTAAAAGGGACGGGGAGGGGAAACTTTGCTTGTGTATATCTCATAAACCATAAAGGTTTGAGAGATAAGACTTATATCATTCTTCATGTTTTTTTAATGCCTACAAAATAAAATAAAGTTAAAATGAAGTATTACTATCCCTTTAACAATACATCCCTGGATTCAATGATCGGTATGATCTCTGGGAGAAGATCTGCAGATAGGGCAGTACTCCTATGATAGTTGCTGTTTAAATATGTGCTAGGTGTTGACTATATATATTTGGTCACACAGTCTCTTTAATCATTTTAATTAAATGTGTCCTAAGGAGAATAACACACAAAAGACTTGAGGACAAAAAGTGTTGAACACCATTCTTGCACTTAGGTCCTATATTATGCAACTGATGGCCTTTTAGCTAATATGATGCATATTCAGGTTTGTGTGTAGTCTTCACATATGCACACTTGGTTCATGGTGAAAGGTCTATTTTAATAACCAGCAGAAATGGCCTTTGTCTTCAGTTAGTAGCTATTCTGTGCAACCTCTGAGACTTAACCTCCACAAAGAGCAAACAGGCACTGCATTATCAACTAGTTCCAATCCTACATAATACAAAAGAATTCTATATGATTTTATGATTGTAAAAGTGACTTGATAATTGTGTTGAAACTGCAATGTGACTTCTGTTTAACAGCAAAACACCATGACTTGGGGGAAAGCCCAGAGGTAAAAGAAGCAGAGACCGGACCAGAGGTCTCCGTTGTGCACGAACACGATCACTCTATGTTACATGCTTACATTGGGGTCTCATTGGTACTAGGCTTTGTCTTCATGCTACTTGTAGATCAGATTGGCAGCTCTCACATGCACTCTACAGATGGTAAGTGAGGTCAAGGAGTCTTGAAAGCCGCTAGAGGTTGTCATTGGCTGTTACATAGCTATGCTGTTCTATATTTCAGATCCAGAGGCAGCGAGAGCAGCCAGCTCCAAGATCACCACTACCCTGGGCCTTGTGGTCCATGCTGCAGGTGGGTGTTTTGTATGTCTAAGCCCTTGATTAACGTGTCCAGTTGTGTCAGAATCCTAACAAGAAAACTTACACTATACTGAGTACCAAAGTATAGTTGGAAAAGGCAAGATTCACAACAGTACAAAAAAACTAACTTTAACCCTTTGACTGCCAGAGGTGTGTGCAACCCTCTGGCGTTCAAAAGGTTAAGAAATGTGGGCAATATTTATAAGCAACAGAGGAGCAATTATGGGGCAAATTACAGTGCAGTCTGTAAGTATTAGGACAATGACTCTTGTTGTTTTGTCTCTGTACTCTAGCACATTGGGTTTGAAATGAAACAGTGACTGATGAAGTGCAGGCTGTCAACTTTAATTTGAGGGTATTTACATCTGCGAAAACCATGTAGGAATTACAGCCCTTTTTAAACATAGCCCCTCCATTTTAGGGGATCTAAGGTAATTGGAGTAATAACAATTTAACCCTTTGAGTGCCATAAACCTCTCTGGGACTCAAAGGGATAAACCAAGTTGTCATATTTAATAATAATATAATAATAATAATCCTTTATTTATATAGCGCACACAGATTCCGCAGCGGTCATATTTAGTACTTTGTTCCAAATACTTTGCATTTGCCTGAAGTCTGCGACCCATAGACGTGACCAGAAGCAGATGATCTTCCCTGGTGATGCTCTGCCAGGCCTGTACTGCAGCCATCTTCAGTTCCTGTTTGGGTTTTTTTTTAGCATTTTTCCCCATCAGTCTTGTTTTCAGCAAGTGAAACACATGCTTACTTGTATTCAGGTTGGGTGATCAAATTGGCCAGTCAAGAAAATTCCATTTTTTGAAAATGAAAACTCCTTGGTTTCTTTAGCAGTATGTTTAAGGTTATTTTCCTACTTCAATGTGAAGTGTTTTACATTGAGCTTTAAGGCATATGGTTTGATTAACCCCTTAAGGACCGCAGAACCCCCCCCAGTATTTTATTCAGGGTTTCCCGAACAGAGTGCAGCTGCGTGGGGAGCCTTGAAATCCATGATGTTATATGTACGGAATAGGTCCTTTTGGTAGTTTTACCCATGACATTTATGTACATCCTTGGACATTAACCCCTTAAGGACTGGCCATGCATGCACGCCACGGTCATTTAAGGACCATGGAGCATTTTTTTTTTTTTTTTTTTTTTAATTGAATCTGATTCCAGACTCCCCGAACAGCATGCAGCCATGCAGGGAGCCTGGAATTCCATGACGGTCCTGGTACGTCATTGGTCCTTAAACAAATCCAGCCAGGACGTACCAGGACCGTCAAGGGTCCTTAAGGGGTTAAGGGATTAAAGTATTTCCGTACAACGTACAGTCAGCATTAACAACATTGCTAAAGACAAGTGAGCCAGCTCCAGTGACATCCACACATGCCCAAGCCATAACACTACCTTCACAATGTTTCCCAGAAGAGGTGGTGTGCTTCAGGTCATATGCTGTTCCTTATCTTTCTCCCCACTTTCCTCTTTTCCTCACTCAGGATCAGGATAATTTTCATCCCATCAGTACATAAGACTTTGTTCCGGAATTCTGCAGTTTTTAGCAAACTGTAAACTGGCCTTTCTGTTGTTGTTCACTTTGCAGTGGTTTGCATCTTGTTGTAAACCCTCTGTGTTCATGCACATGTAGTCTTCTCTTTACAGTGCTCTTTGACACTTCTGTGTCTTCATCCTGGATCTGTTCGACAGTTGAAAAGGGTTTTACTTCACAACTGCAAGCATTTCTTCCCCTAAAATGGAGGGACAATGTATAAAAAGGCTTTAATACCTATACGGTACACTCACGTAAATGCACTCAAATTAAAGCTGATAATCTGCACTTTATCCTCCTAGTCATTGTTTCATTCCAAGTCCAGTGTGCCAGAGTACAGAGTCAAAACAACAAAACTTGTGTCACTGTCCAAATGCGTATGTAACTGCACCATGAGGGACAAATAAGTCCGTTAATTTAACCCTCTGAGCGCCTAGGTATACTTGTCATTGTATTGCAATGTATTTCGATACCTCTCTTGCCCTCAAATGGTTAAATAGGGGATTTAGCCCCATCAATTTTTAGGTGATCTCCAGTGTATTGTTTTGAAGCAATGCATTTGAATACATCTCTCAAGGGAAGAGGCAAGGCACAAGGGCAAAATATGAGTGGGCCATTGGGATTTTCTGGTCATGGTAAGGGAAGGGTGGGATTATTATTAGGTGTTAGTTCTCCTTTAATTAGAATGAGAATCTGTTAAAACGCTTCTTTTAGTTCTATTTGAATACCAACAGAAGAAAGGTCATATAACAATCCATGACTCTGCTTTACGTGCCTGAAGTGTTGAAATCTCTTTTCCCCTATTTGCCTTGTAGCTGATGGTGTTGCTTTGGGTGCTGCAGCTTCTACATCACAGACTAGTGTTCAGCTAATCGTATTTGTGGCCATCATGCTGCATAAGGTGAGTGTGTCTTGAACCTACCAGCCAGGTGCAGGCAGCCACTGACCCTCTAGCTACTGTTTGACCACAAATCCCATCATCAAAAAACCATGCTGTTACTGCCTGAGAATGATGGGAGAAGTAGTCCAAGCACAGCTAGCAGGTTACCAGCTTTGCAATTGATATGCTTTGGAAATTACAATTTGGTAATGGAAACATTTTATCATTTGTTTTTTCCTCCTTTCTGTTCTGGGTCAATAGTAGGTAATTTGAAAGTTAACCTATTGCGTATCTGTAATTTTCAGGTGGGTTGTTTGGTAACCCACCTTTTTACTTGTTTATTGCCCCATACTTTATAAAACGATAGCCTGTTTTATTACCTAGCTAGTTATTGCATTTGACACCCTGCCTGTGCTTAAAGGGTTAAAATCTGCCTTTTAATGAGTTGTTGCCCTAAGAAGGACTATACAATAGTGCACAGTATCCAGCAACAGCTACAGAATCCAACTCCATATCCTGATAGTGATGAGATGTTTTGCCTTTGCACTAATCATTGCTAAGACCTCTTTGAAAATGGAAAGTTCTGAGGTAAAAATTACAGCAAGTTGAATAGAGAATTGTAATGGGAAAAGTCCAACTGATGTGTTCTTTACAAGAGGCAGATTAATTGGTGCTTAAAGGGATAGTAATACTTCATTTTAACTTTATTTTATTTTGTAGGCATTAAAAAAACATGAAGAACGATATAAGTCTTATCTCTGAAACCTTTATGGTTTAAGAGATATTCACAAACAAAGTTTCCCTTCCCTGTTCAACCAGATAAGAAGGGAGATGCCCAGGTAGACTGCAGAGAGGGACAATCTTCAATTAAGATAAGGGAAAAAGCTGAAAAACTTATCAAGGGGGGAAGGGCTTTCATTGTTTTATACAAAGAAGAGTGTCCCCTGCTGTTATCTGTACTGTCATACAACCAGATTCACATCTGAGAAGAGATGGCTTACACTAGGTAAAAGGGGCGGGGAGGGGAACTTTGCTTGTGAATATCTCATAAACCATAAAGGTTTGAGCGATAAGACTTATATCATTCTTCATGTTTTTTTAATGCCTACAAAATAAAATAAAGTTAAAACGAAGTGTTACTATCCCTTTAAATATATTCAACATCATTGAGCAGGTGACAGGGAAAGTAGGTTTTGGCTTCAGCAGAGTAAAGCAGAATTTACAATAAGGGACTGTGTAGTTGTGAAACAGACTTACAAGTGAGATAGTAATGCCAGATAGATTTAGCCATTTGAGTGTCAGAGGAGTGAGCAGTGGATTGCCCTGAAATCCATTGCTCCCCTGTCACTGAAAGGGTTACAGGATTAGTATCTATAAAAAATCATGGCAATCTTTATAGGGTATCTCAGAAACAATAGTGCTGTATTGTCTGTTAATAGGCTGGAGTAGGGTGATAGCCTTTATGAACAAAAGAGTGCAAGGTCTTAAAGGGATAGTAATGTTTCACAAAAACAGCAGCTCCAATTAATCTTCATAGTATTTAGGCCATAGAGAGTGTTATTTCAATACTGTCAGAGTTGTGGTTCAAGAGTAGTTGAAGGATAAAGTTTCCCCCTCCCGCCCTTTTTACATAGTGTAAGCCATCTCTTCTCAGATGTGGAATGCAGTCCATAGACCAGACAGATAACAGAAGGGGACAATCTTCTTCCTATGAGAACAATGAAAGCCCTACCTCCCCGACAGGTTTTTCAGGTTTATCCCTTATCTTAATTGAAGATTGTCCCTCTCTGCAGTCTGCCTGGGCACCTCCATTCTGCTCTAGCTGAGCAGTGTTACACTAGGTAAAAGGGGCTGGAGGGGGATACTTTGTCATTGAATTACTCTTGAACTACAACTCTGACAGAATTGAAATGACACTCTCCAAGGTCCAAATACTATGATGATTAATTAGAGCTGCTTTTATTGTGAAACATTACTATCCCTTTAATAAGCTTACTGCCTTGGCATATGATAAGTGCATACAGGGTTTAATGTGTTTTATGGATCATTGTACTGCTGTGTTTCATTGAGCTTCTTTAGTTTGATGTTTGGAACTTTCCCATTCGTGAGTTCACCGTTAAAGGGCATTTGTCCGTCAAAAACAGTAGGCCTTTTATGTTGATTTTTTTGACCTTGTGTTTAATTAATTGTGCACTGTTTGTTCTTTGGAATCTTCTTCTAAATTGTAGTGTTAGTTTTATCAATCAACCACGATTGGAGATTATGGTTTTTGGTAAGTTTGTTAATAAAAAAAAGAAAAATGGCAATTCATTGGCAAAACACCTTATGTTAAAGCCAAGCTGAAGCCCTCGGGGATCAGATGGTTGTGATGCACTTTAAAGCAATGCTTTGTACGACCCTCTGGTTATCAAGGTGTTAAAGTTAACACTAAAATGTACTACATTAGAACTTTTCAATTAAAGAAGGGAAAAAAAAACAGAGATATTCAAAGACAAATGTTTGTTAAAACCAGCAAGATTTCACTCAAAAGCACAAAAGCAAAGCAGTTTGAAGTAAAGAGTCTGTGAACACGAGCTCCGTGCATTCACTTCTATCACTAATTTTATTTCTGAATTGAATTGTGATGTGATCACTAATGTCATCAAGAAGTGTCAGGGATGGGGGTGGTATCTTGTTAATGTTGACTGAATCATAAACCTAAATTTACATTGATCTGTTTATCCCTCTTGAAACAAAATAATCTGGTTTCACTGGGGTATTTTTTTTTCTGGATCAACACAGCGAGAACTAGTGTCTCCCCCTAAACCTTGTGCCAGTAACTCTCCTTTTGCCCTCTTGTAGGCCCCGGCAGCGTTTGGCTTGGTGTCTTTCCTCATGCATGCTGGGTTAGAGAGAAATCGAATCCGAAAGCACTTGCTAGTCTTTGCATTGGCAGCTCCTGTCCTGTCGATGCTGACATACTTAGGATTGAGCAAGGTGAGGCAATTTTCTTCTGTATGAATGCACAAAGAAAGAAATGCATCTATGAGCATAATAATAGTATAATCATGTGGGCTGCTTGGCAGATGACTAGCTGGAATTATAGTACAAAGGTACACATAATAGTTACTTTTCACAATACAGCATAAGAACTGAGAGTTACTGCTCTCACCTAACAGCCTTGTCACATTCAGGGTGATTTGTCAGGGCCTTCTAATATCTGCTGCATACCAGTTTTCCTTTCTCTCATTCTCAGTCTTTTACTTGTATATCTCTCTCTAATTATCTTTCGTATATCTGTCCTCTGTACATTTCTAATTGATATCACATATCCTCTCTCTCCACCATACCCTTTTCAGTGACAAACTACCTCCCCCCCAAACAAAATCCATTGAGTTAATTGGACTTTGTAAGCCCTTTAAGTCTATAGTGGTCTCAAATGCATTTCAAAATATTAACAGTACCCTGTAAAGGCAACGATTGCCAGTATTATGCACCGTTGGCAAGGCTGATTGGGTCTGTTTTGGGACACTAGTAGAAATGATCACTCCCTCTCAACGCTTTTCATGATGTCCATCCCTTCTGCAATGAAGGGGCTGACAAGGTCAACAGAAGGGCAAGGACTTGTTTGCAATGACAACCTGAATGGCGCTTACATAGACAGAGACCTTTTGCTTCTATGCAAGCTGTTTAAACCCCTTGAGTGCCAGATAGGTAACCAACACATTGCATTGCAATGTGTTGGATACCTCTCTGGCAATCAAAGGGTTAAATTGATGGGAATTTGATTTTTGTCAATAGTGATTTAGTTTGCCTCACAATTTATCTACTTTTATTTTTGTTTTTCCCTAGTCAAGATAGATTTCTGCATGGGATTAATCCTCCCCTACCCATCTCCATTTGGCTAAACACACCTCTGTTCTTAATAATGCCTGAAGACTTAGTGAGGCCAATACACAAAAGTGTTGACTTCTGGAGCAAACAGACCACACCAGAGTGAACAAATAAAACTTCCCAACATTTCCATTAATTTAAATGGGGCATTTAATCCTTAGAACGCTAGTGTGGTCTCCAGTGCATTGTTTTGCAGTGCATTGGAAATATATCTAGCAATAAAAGCCCCATTTAAGCCAATTATCTTTATTTATCTGCTACAGTACATTTAGTTTGTTCCATTTCTTAGTATAATTAGCCTCAATGAGTGGAACATTCTGGGTTAGAACTGGACCAAACTTGCATATATTCGCCCAGGGAGGGAAGGGTTATGGG
This sequence comes from Rhinophrynus dorsalis, assembly GCA_037306005.1. Lineage (NCBI taxonomy): Eukaryota > Metazoa > Chordata > Amphibia > Anura > Rhinophrynidae > Rhinophrynus > Rhinophrynus dorsalis. The sequence continues at coordinate 16,561,591 of CM074728.1, forward strand.
GGGGGGGGGTGATACATGTCACAGAGTCAAGATTTGGAATAATTCTTCTTCTACTAAACCTCTTCTCTCCCTCTTACAGAGCAGCAAAGAGGCCCTCTCCGAGGTCAATGCCACTGGAGTTGCCATGCTTTTCTCTGCCGGGACATTCCTCTATGTTGCCACCGTTCATGTGCTCCCAGAGGTGGGAGGAATGGGACACAGCCACAAGCCAGATTCTGGAGCAGCAAAAGGACTTAGCCGCTTGGAGGTGGCGGCCTTGGTTTTGGGATGTCTAATACCACTGGTTTTATCCATAGGACATCAACACTAAAACTTGAGAAGAAGACAAAGTGCCAGCGTGACTAAGAGTTCCTCAATAGACAGGGCAGATCCCAGGACATTTTTTTCTTACATTTACATTATCTGTTGTGTAATCAGAAATGACTTTAATGGAATCAGGAGGTCCTGATGGTTGGTTTTAATTGTCCCTCAATTTAGTAGCAGCCAGACTTTTTTAAATCAGTGTTTTGTTTTTTTTTAGCTATGCTCATGATGCCATGTCAAGATGGACTTAGTGTGAAGATAACCGGCAATAGATTAACATCATCGACATGTATGTATGTAACTAGGTCTTATTTTCCTGGGAACACAAGGTTGACTATTCACCCTCAGACGATATAGGGTTGTATTCAGGAAGCCAAACAGTGGAGCAGTTCTGGAGCAAATTAAGTACGCCACTGGGAACAGTTGTAAATCCCCATAATTCCTAATGTTTATATGTGGCATAATAACACACCAGAGTTTTAACCATTGCCCGACAGTGGATATGCCAGTAACGTCACAAATTTTGGTCCTTTAAGGGCCAGTGATGGTCTTGGCGCATCATGAGTTAAATGATCACGCCGTGAGGCTGAGAATGACTGTTCCAAGCTGTCTGTTTCAGCGTTTCCCCCGGCGATCGCTCACGTGTGCCAGCTCAGCAAATAAAATGGCTCTGGTCCTCCAGTGTGCAAAACCCCTGGTTATTAAGGGGTTAAAGCTGCTTCCAGCCACCTGTCTACAAAGAAACAAAATGGAGAAATTCTGGGGCAAACAAACAGCACATTAGGGGACAAAAGCAATCCCATTGAATGGGACTTTTAACCCCTTGAGTTCTGTAAAGGTATCCAACGTATTCCGATGCAATGCGTTGGATGCCTGTCTGGCATACAAAGTGTTAAGACGCTGTATCATCCTCTGGCATTCAGAGGGTTAAGAGACCCATATAGGTCAATACACATATTTGTTTGTCCCCTGTGGTGCAGATGGATTGCTCCGGAATCACTGTCATTTTGTTTTTGTGCATATTGTTCTATGGTCGTTGTTACTTTAAAAAGATAACGGGAGTATTTCTGGGGTAAACCAACTGCACCCTATGAGGGGGGGTTAAAATCATGTCCGATTTAGAAACAAATACAGTTTTCTACATCTTCATATTTGGCTTTTAACCTCTCAAAATGCATTGTGACCTCTCTAGCATTAACAGGAGTGATTGCTCAATTAAAATCATTGTGAGTTTGGGGAATTTGTACTTTTCCTCTGTGATGTAGTTGGTCTGTTCCAGAATTGTTTTCTTTTGACCATAAAGGGCCTTATGTATCTAGAATTGTTTGCTACCGGACAACTTTCACTTGAGTGTGTGTGGAGTGAGCGAGTAGTCACAGGCTTACTTCTAGTGTCAAAGAATACTAGATCTTTTCCTGTATGGCAGCCAGGCATTGCATGGAAGGTATTGCTGCCTTGCTGTCCGTTTTCTTGTGACCTTTATTTAGTCTATTGAAACTGGAGCTTTTTCCATGCCGACCATTCACATCCTGTCTGTGGTTGACGGATAAAGGGATGTGCCTGATTACTGATACCTAATGACAATAAGGCCAGTGTCTATATACACAGTACTGAGCTTTTAGAAAACCATTTCCCATCAGCATTAGATTTCAGAACGAAGAATTCAGGCTTATTACAGCAGTATGTTAATGAAAGTATTTCAGGTGGATTTTCATGGCTGTGCAGTGTTTAGGAGGGTGGGCGTGTTCTGCCGTATCCTATTACAACAGTGATCAGCAATGTGAGGCCATCCAGCGTCTGTTGGACTACAAATCCCACCATTCCCTGCCAGCTGCTGGCTGGCAGAGGATGATGCAAATTGTATTTCAACAATAGCTGTCAGGCCTCTCGCTGCACACTTATGTGCTACAGTGTCAATTTGTGGTTGATGAGTGAAAATGTGTTGGCCCTCCTTGTAAGAGTTAGTATAACAGTTTTTCAAGATGGTAGATTACTTTGTTTTCATTCCATTATATTAAAAAAGCTGTTTTGTCCGGGTAGGAACAAAAAAAAATCACAAATTTACAGTGAAACCTCCATTCCAAAGCCTACCAGACATGAAGCCAACTGAAGTTATGTCTAGAACACTCCACAGTCTGTAGCCCTTCAGCTTTTCTTTGACCACAACCCCCATCATCCTCAGTCTGCTGAAGATTATAAGAACTGTAGTCCATCAGTAGCTGAAGGCCTACATGCAGATTGGCTTTAGAGAATTCAGCCATTGTCATCTGTTGCTGTCATATTTTTGCCCAAGTTATTATATTAGATACAGAGTGGCATTCATGTCTCTCAATTTGACTGTTTCCTCTAGTGGTAGACAAGTTGACATTGCCCCAACAGTGCACATATTTTAGGCTACATTCACATGGGTGACTTTTATAGCAATGAAATTGTATGGGGGAAAAACATACATTTGACTGCTTTCCTCTTTTCCACCCTGTGATTTTTCACTGTATTTTACATGTGATTTGTAGCAAGGATTCTTTCATTCCAGCACCCCTTTCTCCATATAATCAGATGATCAATAACTTACTCAAAATGCAACTGTTTTGTTTTTTTTTTTGTTTTGTTTTTTAATTTAAAAGTGAGATTCCATATCGATTCTATTGAAACAGTTAGTAGTAGACATTTTACTGAGCAAGATCTGCATACAAAGTCATAGAGGCACGCAACTGTACTGATTATTTGGTCCTACATGTGCATTTTGGTATATGTGTGTGTTGGCTTTGTAAGTGTCTTGATCTTCTGCCCATACAGGGATATTGAGGTTTCAGGGTACAAATTGGTCTCAGATTCTTTTTATGTTTAATGTCTTAGTTTTGGCAGTTGCATCAGTAATTCCTTGGAATACAGAGAGGTCTTCAATACGTCACAAGATGATGCGGGAGCTCTGTGATATACAAGGGGTTAAATCCCTGGTGTTAAGTAATTTCAGACATTTCGTTGATTTGTTTTATTGTTCTTTTGTTCCTTAATTAGTCTTGTGCTGTCTTCATTGAATGGTCTAGTTACACAGTCCCTATGTATAAAGACAAGAGGAACAATTCTGGGGCGAACTAACTACACATAGAGGACAAATAAAAATTCTCAACATTTCTATTGATTTTAACCCTTTGAGTGCCACAGGGGTGCGCATTGCTTTGCAATGCATTTCGTACCCCTCTGACCTTCAAAGGGTTAAATTGGCCCTTTTAACCCCTTGACTTCTAGAGGTCTCGCAGTGTTTGACAATTATTTGAACACCCCTTTAGCATTCGAAGGGGGATAAAATCCCAAAACGAATTCATTTTCATAGCGGTCCCCTGTATTGCAGTTGGTTTGGCGCAGAATTTCTCCACTTCTTCTTTATACATATGGGCCACAGTTCCTGAAGAACCTCCGCATCCATCTTACAGAGAGCAGGACCGAAGAGCCTCCCAGTGGGACATTGTACAGTGGATCCTGTCCATGTAACACAACTCTGATATCTATTGTTTTAGAAATGTGCAATATTGACTGGCTGTTTCCGCTGCGTGACACGTTTACCCTGAGGAGTGAAGTGAACTCTGGGTCTCAGCCATTCGTTAAAGGACAAATGCCCTGGGTTGGAGTCCTCATTATGGTTGGCTATTTCTGGCCAGTTGTTAAATCCTTTTTAAGTTGTCTTCTTACATTTGTGAAATCATTCCAACACAACTGCCTTATTCCTTTTCCTCCTTTCACTTTAATTGTGAAAAGATAAAACAAACAAATCATCAGATTTCTGTTTTTTTAAATTAATAAATTGTGTGTGAATGTGATGTCCTTTTTGGCTAATAAAATGTCAGAAACGGTAAGCCATTCTCTAATACGGGCCTTTTTTGTGGGTGACATCCTATAATGTAATATTTGTGGGGAATGTACACTGTTGATTAGTTGCCATGTGTTTAAATGCTAAATCTGGTATAATATGGGTCCATTTCTCCTTTTTAACCCTTTAAATTCCAGTGGTTTGCGAAACTCATTGAAAAGCAGTGCTTTATACACCCCACTGGCACCCAAGGGGTTAACTGGTGACTGGATCTAAGGCAGGAGGAGAAGAGTAAAACTACTGCACTGTATAGTGCAACTAAACCCTCCTCTTTTTAACCCTCTGAATGCTACATATGTCTCCAACGCATTGCAAAGCAACACGCTGGAGAACTCTTATAATCAGGGGGTTAAAAGTTCCATTTAAATATAAAGGGCTGTTTATCCCCTGTGGTGTAGTACATTTGCTGCATGATTGCTCCTCTCCTTTTTTGTGGGCAAGTCCCTATTTTCATCTTCATTTTGTTGATGCCGTAACCCCTTAAGGACCGGCCATGAGTGCACCCCACTGGCACTTAAGGACCATGGACCATTTTTTTTTTGTTGTTTTGTTTTGTTTTTGCATCTGGTTCAGGGCTTCCCGAATGGCGTGCCCTGAATTCCATGATGGTCCTGGCACATCATGGGTAATTAACGGAAATCAACCCATGAAGTGCCAGGACCGTCAAGGGTCGTTATGGTGCTAATGGGGATCTATCACCCCTATACAAGGTTGTCGTAAAAGTTAGATTATATAGCAACTAGGTAGGATACTGTATTGATTTCCTTTTTAAAGGGATAGTAATGTCCTGAAAAAAGTATTAGTTATATGGTAGATACATTTAAAAAAAAGATCATTTGCACTTATTCGTATCTCTCAAACCGTTATGGTTTGAGAGATATAGGAAAATAAAGTTCTCCGCTCCCTCCCCTTTCTGCTTGATGAACTGTAAAGTTGTCAGAAGCAGATTCTGGTCGTGCGACCAGACGCGGGCTCTTCAGCATCAATATAACGATAACTAAAGATAAATACTTAATCTGTATGGTGTACGTGTGCTTGCAAACCAGGCATACATTGTAGACCGTTCCGATGAAGTATTGATTTTTAGATATCACTATGTCGGCGCTGCTGAAGAGCCGCCGTCTGATCCAGGAACCAGGAGCTCATGCCGTCAGCTATACAGCTGACGTATGAGAGGGGAGGGAGCGGAGAACTTTATTTTCCTATATCTCTCCAACAATAAAGGTTTGAGAAATGAATCCGAGCAAATTATATTTTTTAAATGTATCTACCATATACCTAATACTTTTTTCAGGACATTACTATCCCTTTAAAATGGTTATCTGGCCGAAATCCAACATGCAAACATTATCCTGTTCCCTCCTTCTGGACGGACTGCAGTTACCTGCTCTGTACCACAGTCCGTCACTCTGCCTCTGCTTCCCTCCCTCTATCCAGCCTCCTCCAATGACAGAGGCTTTCAGCATGCAAGTTGGAGCGCTCTCTGGCCAATGAAATCACTCCAGCTTACATGCAGAAATCCCCTGTCATTGGAGGAGACCGGATAGAGGGAGGGGAGCAGAGGCTGGTAACCGCAGTCTGTCCATAAGCAGGGTATAGGATAATGTTTACACATACAATTTCGGCCAAATAACAATTTTAAAAAGGAAGTGAATACAGTATTCCACCTAGTCGCTATATAACTGAACTTTTAAGACAAACTTGTATTGGGGGTGCACAATGAATTGGTCCTGAACTGTCTGAGTGCCAGAGAGGTATGCAACACATTGCTTAGCAATGTATTGCATACCCCTCTGGCACTCAAAGGGTTAAAAGGTAACCTTTTAAGAGCCTGTGGTGTGGGCAATGTGTAGCGCATCCCTGTCACTAAAGGGGTTAACCATATTTTGTTTACTTTGAGAGTGGGAGATGTAATCACCCTTTGGGTGCTGGGGGTATAAAACACATTGCAAAGCAATGTGTTGGATCACCTCTGGTACTAAGAGTGTTAAACCTTTGACGACCAGTGGGTGTGCAACACCTTATGAAGCAATGCGTCGCACGTCGCACTCTGGTATTCAAAGGGTTATTGATGCAATGGGAACTTTTATCACCTAGGAAACCATGTAGCTGATCTGATTTATAGGAGTAGTAAACATACATTGTAGTGATTTTCCTGTAAAATACGAGTACTCCCACTGCATAGAGATGCATATGGCCAGTTATAACACTTAGACCCCTTAAGGACCCATGATGTGCCAGGACCATCATGGGAAAATGTCCCTAAAGGACCAGTGAGGGTCCTGGCACGCCATGGATTTCAGGGAGCCCTGAATCGGATCGCATTTAAAAAAAAAACAACAAAAAAAAATGCTCTGTGGTCCTTAAGTGCTGGCCACGTGCATGGCCTGTCCTTACAGGGTTAAATTGGCTTTTTTTGTTTTTTACGTTGGCATTGCCCTCTAGTGATCAAGTTCCAAATAGTTATTCTGTTAAATTCTATTTGTGAGGAAAGCCAATGACAAACTCTTCTTCAAAGAATGTGATAGAAACTGCTGAGTCATGCTGTCGGTTAGAACTCTCAGGAAGTAATCACACTGTCATTCACTTCCTGATTATTTGAACTATTATAACTTTTGAATAAAACAGACAGCAGTGAGAACATGCCAGGGTCGTCATCTATGTTTGTCACATCATGGAATTCTGGGAATGCAACATGGCTGCACACCACTCTGGGATCCCAGAATGCATTGCTGTAAAAAAAGAAAAAAAATTCTGTTGCCCTAGCTCAGCCCAGCCTTGGACTTCATGGTCGTTAAAGTGTTATTATGAAGACCTACTTGTAACTGCTTTAACCCCTTAAGGACCATTGACGTACCCGGACCGTCACGCTGGTCCGGTACTTAAGGACAAGTGACAGTAAGGACAAGTGACGGTCCTGGTACGTCACATACTTTTACTCACCGCTCTCCTGCATGAGCGCGGTGAGTAATACCGAGGACTGAAGCTGATCGCTCCAAGACCGGAGCGATCTCTTTCAGCCCCCGTTCGGCGTGCTGGCACACGTGATCAGTCACATGGGGCGGCACATCAAACTTTCCTATCTGGTCCTTAAAGGACCACGCATCCCAAGACCGCTGGTCCTTAAGGGGTTAACACTTTAAAAATAAGATTAACACTGGTACAATTTCCTTAGTAATCAATATTATTTGAGCATTTATCTGAGTTATAAAACATCAGTTGGTTACATTTGATTTGTGCTTAGGTCTACTATTGTATTTAAAAAAGAAAAAAACTAAAAGAGATAACATTATTTTATGGTATCACACTTAAATGGTAAACATTAATAGGATTTTATACATAGTGGTAACCTCCTTATTTGTAAGTGGTTGTTTTTTGAACAGTGGAGGATAAGCATCACATAATATTACCCTGTGAGTGCCAGGTTAGTATGCAACATATTGTGGAGTTCATACATATTTTACAACTCTATTACATTTTAAAATCATCTCTGAAAACCAACTTATAATTTAATAAGTTAACACTCAATTTTAGTTCCTGTTCATTGGATAATTGACATTTGACATTTAATGCCATTTGTGGAGAGAAAAATATAATACATTCGGGAACCAAGAATATTTTTTCTGTGTCCACTCTATGGCAGTAGAGTGGGCTTTAGTCTCCGCCTCCCAGCTGGTCGGACCAATTAGTTGTTCCCAGCCCCGGCCGCGTTTTAATGCTGTCCTCGGTTAAGTCGTCTGTCTCGCTATGTCCCTCCGTCCGAACCACATCTAATGCAATGTTCAGTGTTTGGACAGTTGCTACACGCAGAATCGTGGCCTCTTTCACCTGAATCGGCTTCCTCGTGTAAGCCAGCATCACGCACGCATCTATTTATAACCTTGTATGGCAAATGCTTACGGATGACGTCACGCAAGTGTTCCAAGGTGGAACGCACGCTGTAATCAGCCGGGAGACATATATACTGCACATAGAATGCTGCAAACAGGTTAGTAGTGTCTGTTTATAGCTGTTAAGCCTTTTTATAGTTTTTAAAGGGATAGTAATACTTGCAAATTGCTAATCTCCATGTTGTAGCTTTGTTAAAAAGAAACTTATTGCCCCAAGTGTCATCTCTCAAACCGTTTTGGTTTGAGAGATGATAGCGCTCAAAGTTCCCTCCTCCCTCCCCCTTCCCTGACTGAACGCTGACTGTAGGGATATCCGGTATTACTTGCATCAGGCGGCTCTGCAGCATTGCCGAGATCGCGTTTATAAAAAAAATCTTTCACTAAAACAGTCTTCTACGTGTGATTGCAAACCAAGCACAAGTAGAAGACCGTTTTAGTGAAATAATTATTTTTTATAAAAGCGATCTCGGCTCTGCTGCAGAGCCGCCTGATGCACATAAGACTGTCGTACGACAGCTTCCCCTGCAGTCAGCGTTCAGTCAGGGAAAGGGGAGGGAGGGGGAACTTAAAGCACCATGTCCAGCTCCTCTATACCAGGAGGGAAAGAGAAGAGGATTGTCTCAGGACACACTGAGGAAGACCAGATTTCTGTTACGAATATTTGTCCAGTATGTGATTGTAAACTGTCTCCCTCTGACACTACCAAGCTGTGTGCAGAATGCCAAAGACAGGCAGCTGGACAGGATATGCCATCTCAGTTTCAGAATTTATTGACTTGGATGAAGGCATCCATGCAGTAACCCTTGGCCCCTAAGTAAAGGTCCCGCCCTGATGACCCTGACGCAAGCTCATTAGTGCGTACCAGTGTGCGAGACGATATTTTGAGCATTCAAGATTTAGACGCCTTGTATTCTTCCGAAGAAGAGGGGGAAATCCTGCAAGAAAATCCTTCCTTCTTTTAATTGTGACAGAGCAGAGTCATTAATAAAGTTTATTAGGAAGACGTCAGGAATTACAGAAGTTCACAAGGAGTTAGATGTAATGGACACGGCTTTTATTGGTCAAAAGAAACCCTCATCTTCATTTCCAGTTCATAATTCTATTCAGGACTTCAATCAAAACACAGTGGTCTAAGGGTAGATAGATGCTTTTCTGTATGTAAGCGTTTCATGAAAATTTATCCCTTTGAAGAAGCAGAAGTACAAAGCTGGGTTAATCTGCCAAAAGCACATATTGCCATCTCTCAGTTAGCGAAGAAAACTACCCTGCCTATCGAGGATGGATCATCCTTAAAAGATCCAATGGACAGGAAGATGGAGAACCCACTTAAAAAACAATTTATCTTATTAGGTCAAAATATGAAAGCAGTTACAGCCGTGGCATGCCTAGCCAGAGCCATAAGAATATGGCTAACAGCCCCTTGCTGTGACCTGTCTGGTCTGTGGACCAGATTCCACATCTGAGGGGAGGTGGCATACACTAGGTAAAAGGGGAGGGACTTTATTATTCAATTACTCTTGAACTACAACTCTGACAGTATTGAAATAACACTCTCTATGGCTCAAATACTATGAATATTAATTGAAACTTCTGTTTTTGTGAAACACTACTATCCCTTTAAACCCCTTTTAATGCTAGAGAGGTCTGCAAAGAATTACGGAGCAATCCGTGGGTGAGATCTTTAGCATTCAAGTGTTTAGACCCTGATTAAATTAACGGAACTTTGGGGACTAAAAGACCTAGCAGGAGACCAATAACTCTACAACAGGAACATAATTGTGGCACCACTTTGATGCTCATTATGTGTGCATTGATTCTACAATGTAAATAGTTTCTAAAACGTGGTGCTATGAAAGCTCTGTTTTTTACATACCTACCAAATGTCCCTCTTTAGCAGGGACAGTCCCTCTTTCAGACCCAAATCCCTCTGTCCCTCTTTCTCACCCTGGTGTCCCTCTGCTTAGGAGATCAGACTGTGTGGTGTGTATATAAGTGTATCACATTGCTCTACATCAATAAAATTAACATTGAAGGGGATCTATCACCCTTATACAAGTTTGTCTTAATAGGTTATATAGTGACAAGGTGGAATACTGTATTAATTTCTTTTTTAAAATCATTGTGGCCGAAATTCAATGTGTAAACATTATCCTGTTCCCTACTTCCGGACAGACTGCAGTTACCAGCTCTGTACCGCAGTCCATCACTCTGCCTCTGCTCCAATGACGGAGGCTTTCTTCATGTAAGCTGGAAAGCTCTCATTGGACAAAGATCGCTCCAGCTTACAGGCAGAAATCCTCCGTCATTGGAGGAGGCTGGATAGAGGGAGGGGAGCAGAGGAAGAGTGACAGACTGGGGTACAGAGCTGGTAACCGCAGTCTGTCTGGAAGTAAGGCACAAGGTAATCTTTACTCATTAAATTTCGGCCAAATAGCAATTTAAAAAAATAAATTTATACAGTATTATAGATATTGGCTATATAACCTAACTATTAAAGGGATAGTAATGTTTCATAATAAAAGCAGCTCTAATTAATCATCATAGTATTTGGACTTTGGAGAGTGTTATTCCAATTCTGTCAGAGTTATAGTTCAAGAGTAATTCAATGACAAAGTATCCCCCTCCCGCCCCTGTTACTGATGTAACACTGCTCAGCCAGAGCAGAAGGGAGGTGCCCAGGTAGACTGCAGAGATGGGCTATCTTCAATTAAGATAAGGGAGAAACCTGAAAAGCTTGTCAAGGGGTGCAGGGCTTTCATTGTTCTCATAGGAAGAAGATTGTCCCCTTCTGTTATCTGTCTGGTCTATGGACTGCATTCCACATCTGAGAAGAGATGGCTTACACTAGGTAAAAGGGGCAGGAGGGGAAACTTTGCTTGTGAATATCTCATAAACCATAAAGGTTTGAGAGATAAGACTTATATCATTATTCATGTTTTTTTAATGCCTACAAAATAAAATAAAGTTAAAACGAAGTATTACTATCCCTTTACGTCAAACTTGTATAGGTATGGTAGTTCCCCTTTAATGTTTATTTAAACTTAAGTATATGGGTTTATAAATTAGTCTGTGTAAATAAAATACTTTGGTCTAATTCATTTATTTAGTTAGACAAATAGGTGTCAATAGGTCATGAAATAACCTAGAAATTCTTGGAAATGCTCTGCCCATCAGCCACTCCCCCTAAAACAATAGTGTCCCTTTTTGGCTATTTGGAATGTTGGGATGTATGGTTTTATCCTTAAAGGGTAGCTATCAGGAGGATAGTGGAACAATGTCCAATCTGCTCTTCCGGAATCGCATGCATTGTCCTGATAGTCCAAATGAGCTGTAGAACAGGGTTCTGAAGATAAAACGGTGATGCTCTTCATTGGTCTTGTGGAAGAAATTGAACTGTGAGACGGAAGACTTACGTTTCAGAGTCCAGTCCTGTCAGATGCAGTCTCCATAGTCCCTCTGTATCAGGCTTGAATGCCCTTCATAGAGGGTCTATGGAGACTGCACATACAACCCTGCTAAGATTGCGGATGAGAGCTACATAATTCCAGGTTGTGTTCCATTTAATGTGGTCTGTTTTCTAACCTCTGTGGAACAGCTGCTTGGGGTTGACGCTGCAAAGTGCAATCCTGGGCTACTTTACGAAGGCATAGTAAAACATGATACTTGTCCTTTAAATATTAGCAGTACTCAGCGGACTGTATACAAGCCAAGGTTTATTTAATTATTTATATTAATGGAGACATTTCTCTATTAAAAAATTGCAAAGTATAACTTGTCATAGAAATCACTGACTGTAAGAGCATTTCATTCGAGGTTCTCCCTTGGAGAATGTTTTATACTAAAGAACCTGCAATATAACGCCATGGCCAGAAAGCTAAAAGACGTAATTCTGGAGCAAATCAGCTGCACCATAGGGGGGCGACAAATAAAAAACCAAAAACAAATCCGAATTCCCATGGATTTAAATGGGGCTTTCAAGCGTTTAATCCGTTAAGGACCAGAGGGTTCTGTGCATTGCTCGCCCCTCTTGTCATTAAAGGGTTAACCCTTTGAGTGCCAGAGGGGTAAGTAGCTTACCCCCTGGCACTCAAATGGTTAAATGCAAGATGTTCACCCTTTGAGTGCCAGAGGGACTTGCAACGTGTTGCTTTGCAATGCATTGTGTACTCCTCTGGCACTCAAAGGGTTAAAAGCACAATTTGAATCACTAGGGTTTTTTTTCTTTTCCCCCTGTCGAGTCGTTCTATTGTTCCAGGATTGTCTCTTTGTAGTAAATATATATATATATATATATATATATATATATATATATAAATACAGGGCTTAAAAGTTAAAGTCCTTTGCTACTAGCCAGACCTGAAAAGTTACTCGCCACTGCAAGCCATAACATACCCACCAGGGCTAAATTTTCACTCGCCATTGGTTAGTAGCAAGTGATATATATAGGATAATATAATGCCATAAGGGTTTCTTGCTGAGTAATACAGCTGAAATCTTAGTGCTGGGCAAGTTTTCAATCAAATGTGATTACAGCCATCCCTTGCACCTACTATGCAGAGAAGTAGTCTATGACTCATGCTTTCCCACTGAGTCCTTTAGAAATAATTAAAAAAAAAAAATTGCCTTCATACAGAAAAATTTCTGCTCCTTTAATGTGTAGTCAACAAAGCAATGTGTTGTGAGCCAGTATGTGACTCGCCCTCTATCACATATGTAGTGTATACTATGTAGAGGTGTATTGCTATGCAACAGGCAGCCTGGAGACAGCTCGATCATCTGACATCCATGAGATTAGTGCATCTGCATTGTACGTTGTTACTGTTTACTATGTTTAAATTGATTTATAAAACAGATCTTAACCCTTTATGGACTCCTGAAGCCATTTCCATTAAAGACCCAAGTGAGTAACACAATTCTTTCCAGACTCCAAATAGCAGTCAGATAATTCCCTTGATCCACAACCTATCTGCATTGAAGCCATCTGTCATACTTCTCAATATTGTTCTATGCTAGATGGGTATCCATTACTTTTTTGAAAGCAGCAACAGTATCTGCAATAACAGCACCCCGATGCAAAGAATTCCAAAACTTTACTGCCATTAGTGTAAAAAAAAATCCCTGCCTTTGTTTTAGTCGAAAGCGCCTTTCCTTTTAATGGATGACCTGTTGTTTTTCACTCAGCTCTTTGAGTAAATAGTTCAGGGATACTCACTTGTCCCTACTCAAGCAACCTCGTTTCACCAGCAGGTTTCTGTTTTTTTACCACCATAGTGCACAAAGAAATTCCCAACATTCCAGCTCCGTTAAGTGGGGAGTTTAAGAGCACCAACACATTCAAAACAGTACCACGAGGACCTAGCATTTGATGGGTTAAATCCCCCATTTAAATTGTTGGGGATTTAGGGTATTTGATTTGTGCTCTATGGCACAGCTTTCTGTCTCCAGGATGGCTCAACTTTAGCTTACCAAATTGCACCTTCAATTATTTATTATTTAACCTTTTAAGTGCTAGAGAGGTGTTTAACACATTGCAAAGCAATGCGTTGAACAACTGTTTCTCGTAGGCATACTTGGGAACTTTCAGAATGAGCTGACCCTGACATCCAGTAAAAATTAACCTTTGAAGTTCCCATAATAAAGATTCATGCCTATATGTCTCTACTCATGCTAAGCGAGAGGGGCTCCAATCAGTCCACAAGGAGCCATGAACATGCCAGAACCTAAAGATGTCACTGCAGGAACACACTTAAAGGGATAGTAATACTTCATTTTAACTTTATTTTATTTTGTAGGCATTAAAAAAACATGAATAACGATATAAGTCTTATCTCTGAAACCTTTATGGTTTAAGAGATATTCACAAACAAAGTATCCCCCCCCCCCGTTCAACCAGATCAGAAGGGAGGTGCCCAGGTAGACTGCAGAGAGGGACAATCTTCAATTAAGATAAGGGAAAAAGCTGAAAAACTTGTCAAGGGGGGAAGGGCTTTCATTGTTCTCATAGTAAGAAGATTGTCCCCTGCTGTTATCTGTCTGGTCTATGGACTAGATTCCACATCTGAGAAGAGATGGCTTACACTAGGTAAAAGGGACGGGAGGGGAAACTCTGCTTGTGAATATCTCATAAACCATAAAGGTTTGAGAGATAAGACATATCATTCTTCATGTTTTTTTAATGCCTACAAAATAAAATAAAGTTAAAACGAAGTATTACTATCCCTTTAAGATTAAACAGAATGTCTGTCTTTCTGGTAAATTTGGCACCTATATAGAGACTAAAGAAGCAGTTAATTGGAGTACATTAGATAGCACTGGACTCTCTCACCCTAAGAATTTGGCCAAAACACTGAGCGTTCCCAGGAATGCTCATAGGGTTAATGTACCAATGCAGAGAGTGTGTTTGCCACCCCTGGTTGGCAAATGAGAGCCAGAGGAAGGATTGGCAGAATGTGCAATGTCCTGCTATTGGAAGCGCTTCTGAAGTACATTACATATACTGTCATGCCAGCCTCATAATGGGCATTTTTGTCCCTGTGGAGATTGTTAGCAATACATTTCCTTTCAAAAATGTCCTTACCTTTTCAAACCATATTCCACTGCTTGTACTTGTGAGCACCAATATTTGCTGTAGGACTGTGCACAGAGGGCAAGGAAAGGGGGAACACGTTTCTGATGGTCTCCATGGAAAGTTCAAGACTTCTGTTCAGTGGTGTTTTAAAGTGGCTCTGTTACTTCCACTTAAATTTTGCGAATCTGAAATACAATTTTAAAAAATGCTCGTCTGTAATGTTAGTAATTTATTTGTAATACAAACTGTTTTGGCGAAATTAATCTTTGTTGGTGTCATAGAGTAGCACTTTATACTAATTACTTTCTATATTGTACCAATAATGCTTAACTGGTGGCATTTCTATTAGCACAACAAGTGATACGTTTATCCTGGATCAGAGTGAATTAACATATGGTGCAGAGAATCAATATAAAGTTTCATCAAAGCATAAATTTCTCAAAAATGACTTATTTTGAAGAAAAGGGCAGTACAATTAAACTTTTCGTAGGGTGACAGATCCTCTTTAACATGTGATTTTAAGAGGGGATCAAGCAAATCATGCTCCACTGAGACAACAGGAAGAGCACATTTTCCTCTTTCTCTCGCTCTGCGTAACTAGAAGCCTCCGGGCCCTGGCACAAGAATTGTCCCCCCCCCCCAATGGCCCCCCAGACCACATTGACCCCCTCCACAATGCCCCCCATCTCCTACCTGGAGCTCCCACGCGGTCCTCCTAGTAATGCAAAGCGCTGGGAGTAGGGTTGCCACCCAGCCGGTATTTTACCGGCAGGCCGGTAAAAAAATTGGCTTCTTTCCAATGTTAAGTCTATGGAGGGAATGCCTTGGCCGGTCTTCTTTTGAAGAAAAGGTGGTAACCCTAGCTGGGAGATGAAGTCATCTCCCAGCACTCTGCATTACTAGAGCGCCGGCGGGAGATTGTGGGCACCAGACGGAGGGGTAGGCCGGGCCCCTGGAGTGCACGGGCCCAGTCGCAGGGGCGACCCCTATAGTTATGTCACTGTCTCTCTCTCTTTCCCTCCACCCCCATCTCACTCTAACTCCCCCCTCCCTCTCTCCCTCACCATGTGGCCTGCACTGGTCCACAGCCAGCAGTACATAGTACAGGGTTATAACTACAGGGGATGAGAGGGGGCAGTTGCATCAGTGCCCAGCATCAAAGCTGGCCCTATTTGTCGCAGGGTCTAATAGGTTCTAGATATGTCTCTGTGAAAATGTTTTTTGTGATAGGGGGGCCAAAAACTGTTTGTCCAGAGACCTTTAATGAGTAGTTACCCCACTGACATAGTGCAAATGGCTGGGATGTGGACAAGGGAAGGCAGAAGTTATACTTTATCAACTTGAATGGAGTCGGAAAACCTGGGGACTGGGGTCCTTATTTAACCCTTTGAGTGCCAAAGGAGAACTGAACGCATTGCTTTGCAATGCGTTCCGTACCTGTCTGGCATTCAGAGGGTTAAGAAGCTAACATGGAGCAATTCTGGAGCAAACTAACTGCGCCGCAAAAATGTCCAATGATCTAAATGGGCCGTTTAACCCTTTGAATGTCGGAGAGGTCTAATGAGATGGTGCCCTCTCTGGCATTCAAAGAATTAAACTTCCCATTTAGATCATTTGGCATTTTGGAAATTTGCATTGCTTTGCGCCACTACTGAACACTGTCAACTTTCCATGTACAGAACTAGATGTGATAAAGCAGAAGGCGATATTTTGCCCGTGTCTGTAATAAGATAACAGCAGGTATTGACTGTCATATCTATTAGGGAGCCCAGTGATCACTGAGTCTATATAAGGGTTCCCTTTACTAAATAATCTAGCCAGAGGCCTGAAGACTGCATCAGATGGCAGTGTGAGCCATATTTCGTTTCCTTCTGATCTGAACTATGGAGATTATCTGTAAAATCACTAACGGCCCCTAATATCACATAATCTAGTACTTATCCCTTTCAAATGGTTAAAATGGAGATAATGTTCTATACAATCTCTCGATCCAAATCACAAAGCTAGCTGTAACATCAAGATGGCAGTCAGCTAGATTAATCACACTGGTGTTGCAGCTGTGGTTCCTCCACAAATCCTAAATTAATGCAACGTGAAAAGATACAGCAAATATAAAAAAACTGAAACTATTGAAAGGGAATATTTAATTAGGCATTCATGTACACTCACAGGAGAAGGTGTAAATCTAGCATTTCTCTGTAAACACTTCTTAGAGGGCTGCGTTGCCTTATTTAGCAGCTAGAGCAGCTTAAAGGGATAGTAATGTGTCATAATAAAAGCAGCTCTAATTAATCATCATAGTATTTGGACTTTGGAGAGTGTTGTTTCAATTCTGTCAGGGTTGTAGTTCAAGAGTAATTCAATGATAAAGTATCCCCCTCCCGCCCCTTTTACTGATGTAACACTGCTCAGCCAGATCAGAAGGGAGGTGCCCAGGTAGACTGCAGAGAGGGACAATCTTAAATTAAGATAAAGGAAAAACCTGAAAAGCTTGTTAAGGGGGGCAGGGCTTTCATTGTTCTCATAGGAATAAGATTGTCCCCTTCTGTTATCTGTCTGATCTATGGACTGCATTCCACATCTGAGAAGAGATGGCTTACACTAGGTAAAAGGGGCGGGAGGGGAAACTTTGCTTGTGAATATCTCTCAAACCATAAAGGTTTGAGAGATAAGACTTATATCGTTCTTCATGTTTTTTTAATGCCTACAAAATAAAATAAAGATAAAATGAAGTATTACTATCCCTTTAAGAAAACCAACTACAATACAGGGGACAAATGGCTATTTCTATTGATTTAAATGGGGAATTTAATCCATTGAATGCTAGAGAGGTGTCTAGTATTTAAGGGGTTAAAATCTTAATTTCAATTAGTTGCCATTTTGGAAATTGTCCGCTATGATGCAGTTTGCTCTCTGCATAAATCCTCAAGGGCAGTTCTGGAACAGACAATTTGCACCATAAGGAACAAATGAAAATTTACAGTGCTTTAAATGTAGGTTTTTTTTAACTACTTGACTGCCATCGAAATATCCAAAAGCTCCATTTAAATCAATGAGAATGTGGGGGATTTGTATTTGTCCCCTATGGTGTATTTGGTTTATCCCAGAATTGCACCTCGTTAGCTTCCTGAAAATGACCCTAAGTCACATCTCTTCTGCTCTGCTCCCGGACCTGGCCTCCAGCCACTCTTGGCTAGTGGCGAGTGGAAATTTTGAGCCCTGTGTATATGTGTATATATATATATATATATATATATATATATATATCCTATATAATTATTCGCTAAATCGCGTGTAACCCCGCGACATGCACAGTACACACTGCTGCGCGTGCTGCAGTCATGCGAAGTAGAGACTACCCGCACCGCGGCTGATACAGAGCTGGACGCTCCAAAGGAGCTTACAGCACTGTATCAGCTGCGGCGCGGGCAGTCTCCATTGCGCTTGACTGCCCCGCGACCTGGTGGCAGTGGCACTGTGGCCCGTGTAACGGGCTGTTCAACTAGTATATATATATAAAATACATACATGCATACACATAGCGGGTGTGGACAGCATACCTGGGAACTTTGCCTTCTGGAGTCCCCAAAGGGACTGTGGTGCCGCAGGGGGATATAAATGATGCAATTCGCATAAAAGGGTATGGCTTCCTAGTGAGTGGGGACGAGGCTTAATGATGTGACACAAAAGTGGGTGGGAATTGGGTAGGGAAGGAGGAGAAGTGGGTAGTAAATGGGGAGCAACAGGCTGGGAAGGCGCAGAAGTGGGCAGAGTTTCTTATGAAACTCCTCACTGCCGGAGTAGAGTCTGTCCCCAGAGACCTGGTAATGAACTCTAAAAAATTGAGACTCCGGAGCAGAGACAGGGAGTTCCCAGGTATGAGCTGCAGCCTGAAGCCCTCCAGCCGTGGAGAACTACAGATACCAGTATTGATACTTTCACTGTTCAACAACAGAGCTATTATTGTGTGTGTGTGTGATCCCACAGACATATCTTCATTTTCACTTACAACTCGCTCCTCTTCACAACACATCTAACTCTCTGTTACCAGAAGGAATGGTATTACCAGTAGGGCAAGGGGAATAGTGTACCTGGGAACTTACAAAACGAGATAACCCTTAGATTTTTTTAAATATTAACGCATAGGTGATATGACTCTGCTGCAAAACAGACAAGCCTCAATCAGTCCTCGATGAACCTATAACATGCTATAATTTAGAGATATCACTGCTTAAATATGCTTGATAAGCAGAACTTTTCCCTCTGCCTTTCTGGCAGATCTGGCACCCATACAGAGACTAAAGACGCAGCGACTTGGCACAGATTGTGTAGCAGTGAACACTGGAATCTCTCAGGTAGGATATTAAGCAGAAGAACTGAAATAGATTTAGCCCTCATGACAAATCATTTCCCACCCTTGTACAGAGGGTATTTTGCGTAAATATGCACATAACCCTTGGGCATTTTTTCTCAACGTTAGTCCTCAAGACACAACAACAACAATTTTTTTCAGGATATCCCTGATTGTTAATAGGTGAATAACAACTGAGTGCCGGAGAGGTATCAAATGCGTTGTGTGCAATGCGTTGGATAGCTCTCTGGCACTCAAATGGATAATCTATGGCTCTGTGCTTAATCAGGAATGTCCTTAAAGGGATAATAATGTTTCCAAATAAAAGCAGCTCCAATTAATCTTCATAGTATTTGGGCCATGGAGAGTGTTATTTCAATACTGTCAGAGTTGTAGTTCAAGAGTAATGAATGATAAACTATCCCCCTCCTGCCTCTTTTACCTAGTGTAAACCTCCTCCCCTCAGATGTGGAATCTGATCTTGAGATCAGACAGATAACAGCAAGGGACAATCTTCTTACTGTGAGCATAAGGAGAACCCTGCCCACCTTGACAGATTTTTCAGGTTTTTCCCTTATGCTCACTGAAGATTGTCCCTCTCTACAAGCCATCTGGACATTCTTGCTGCTCTGAGGTGAGCAGTGTTACATCAGTAAAAGGGGTGGGAGGGGGATACTTTATCATTGAATTACTCTTGTACTACAACTCTGACAGCATTGAAATAACACTCTCACTGCACAAATACTATGAGCTGCTTTTATTTTCAAACATTACTATCCCTTTAAAAGCAGAGACTTGCTGCCCTAGAGACTGGTCCAAGGCGGGATGGATTTAGGGAAGCTGGGTGACCATCTCCTGACAACCTTCCCAGGGGTCTTAGTAAAAATGTATGCACAAACAGGACAATTCGGATCTCGTTTCCTGCCATTTGGATCAACAAAACGATCTGTCAATTTGATGGAGTCCTGTCTCTTTTTTTCAGCCTCATCAAATTACCATAAAAAACAGCACTGAAAGCAGACTTTGAAATTCTGACTGTGAAGCTGGTATGCCAACGCATCCCATCAGTTATCACTATTTTTATTTCTGCCACGGTGCATGTTTTGGTGACAGCCCTCTATTAGTGGAAGAGGTACCCACCATTGGATAAAACTGTATTTATCCCCAGTGCTAGTTCTGATTGATCACATCTGGCTATTCCTGTCATTAGACACAATGGATCGGAGATGTCCATGAACTCTCATCAACTGACTGCACAGAGAGACAGGCAGATATTGACTCAGCAGCACAGCTATTGATTGTAAGTGGAACCCTTCCATTACTCTTCTATAGCTATGTCCTCGTTTTCATTTTCAGATTCACTTTAACCCTTTCAGCACTAGAGGGGTGCTATGTATTTTTCTCATGGGTGCAAAAGTCAGGGCAAACATAAGTAAACAAAGCACCGTGAGCTATGCGTACTAGGGAAGTTGTAAGGCAAATACAAATCCATTGAATTACATGCTTCTATTAACCCCTTGGTTGCTAGTGTTGTCTCCAATGCGTCACTTCATAGCAGAGCTGTTGACTGAATTCGGAACCCTTCCATTACTCTTTATTTACTTCTTTTCAGTTTACAATGAGCGATACCCCTTTGAGTGCCAGAGGGGTATGCAACGCATGCATTGCGTACCCCTCTGGCACTCAAAGGGTTAACCACGTAAGGCTCAGAGAGGTGTGCTGTTTATTTGTAATGCATTGCACACCCCTCTGGTCCTTAAAGGGTTAATAGCGCTGTTTCTATTGCCATCTTTGCTCTCTTTTCTTGTCTGCCACTCTCCCCTGTCTTTTCTCATTCATCCTCTCCTTTCCCACTTTAAAGGGATAGTAATGGTTAATTTTAAGTTGATTTAATATTGTACACATTAAAAAAAGATTAACATCAATGTAAGTCTTATCTCTCAATCCTTTATGGTTTGAGAGATATAACTTGCTAAAGTTACCTTTTCCTGGCTGTTTTACTCAAGTCTGCCATCTAGCTGACAGCTGCAGATTCCAGTCATTTGACCAGACAGAGGCTCTTCAGCAGAGCTGAAATCACACTATTTAGAAATAAATACTTCATTGGAACGGTCTACAAAGTGTGCTTGCAAGCCAGGAACACTTTGTAGACCGTTCCAAATTAAGTACTTATCTTTAGATATCATTATATAGGTGCTGCTGAAGAGCCGCATCTGGTCAAGCAACCAGAATCTGCTTCTGACAGCCTTACAGCTCGTTAAGCAGAAAGGGGAGGGACCAGAAACTTTATTTTCCTATATCTCTCAAACTATAATGGTCTGAGAGATACGAATAAGTGCAACTACTCTCTTTGAATTGTATCTACCATATAGTTAATACTTTTTTTCTGACATCACTATCCCTTTAATACTTTTCTCTCCATTCATTTCTCTTTCATTTCATCCTCTTTCTCCCTCCCTCTCTTTTTTAATGCTCTCTCCCTCCCTCCCACTCTGCCAGACCATAACATCTGACTGTCCTCTGGCTGCCTCAGTCTGGACCACGCCTGCACTCAAATGTTTTCATCCAAATCAAGCTCTGTCTCCCCATCTCCTTCAATGGACCCTACAGACGCAGAAAATTTTGATATCAAAACCAAGGTGCAACTTCAAGGGATCCTCTGGAAAAGACCCTTTGGGAAGCAGTCTGCTAAATGGTCCAAGAGGTAAGAGGAGGTAGCGGATATGGGGGTAGTTATGTTATCTCCTGGCTGTAAAATAACTTCATCATGAGACAAATTCACTAACAGAAAGTGACGCAAATTTTTGGCAAACCAATTGCACTATAGAAAATAAATAAAGATTCACATTGGTTTACATGGGGCTTGTTAACCTCTCCAATGCTAGAGAGGTCTCTGGAGACCTCTGCAGCATTCAAGGGGTTAAAAATCACAATTTAAAGGGACATTAACACCTACAAAGAAACTGGTGTTATACACACTTAAAAGGACAGTAATGTTTCACAAAAACAGCAGCTCCAATTAATCTTCATAGTATTTGGACCATGGAGAGTGTTATTTCAATACAGTCAGAGTTGTAGTTCAAGAGTAATTGAATGATAAAGTATCCCCCTCCCTCCCCTTTTACCTAGTGTAAGACACCTCCCCTCAGATGTGGAATCCCGTCACTTGTCCGGACAGGTCACAGCAAGGGACAATTTTCTTACTGTGATTGTAAGGAAAACCCTGCCCCCCTTGACAGGTTTTTCCTTATGATCACTTAAGATTGTCCCTCTCTGTGATCCATCCGGACAGTCTTGCTTCTCTGAGGTGAACAGTGTTACATCAGTAAAAGGGAGGGAGAGGGATACGTTATCATTCAATAACTCTTGAACTACAACTCTGACAGTATTGAAATAACAGTCCCTATGGCCCAAATACTATAAAGATTAATCGGAGCTGCTTTTATTGTGAAACATTACTATCCCATTCAAATACCCTGGTAGCATCTAAGGTCTAAAATCTAATCTACAATAGAGAAAGTCTGCTCATCAGATCCTAACTTAAGCTGTCAAAGTTACAGTATATTGCATAGGCTTTCCCTATCATTTATTTTCTGTATATGTAGCCAAAATATACTCCTTGCTACTCTTCTAACTACACACACATTTATATGCGACTAACTGAACACTAGTGATACCGAAGGAAGAACTCATCTGGTTTTTTTTAACCCTTTGAGCTCCAGAGGGGTACGGAACACATTGCTTTGCAATGCGTTCCGTACTCCTCTGGCGCTCAAAGGGTTAATCTAAACTCTAGTCTTATATATGCACTTATGGTGCAGACATTCCTGCCTTTTCCAAAGCATTCTTGAAGTCATTGTCCAGTATTGTTTGTAGGTGGGTTGATAGATAATAGTCTCTTAATACAATAAAAGTTGACCCTAATTTCATAAAATAAACTGACTTCAGATCTTAACTCACATTATAACCCTTTGAGTGCCAGAGGGGTATGCAACGCATTGCAAAGCAAAAACTAAATGAAATAACTAACAGGACAGTTTACATGAGTGTTAGAAAGTAAGTTTAGGATTATATTTTAGGGATCTACCATGAATAATTTCATTTGACATATGCTAGCTGTAAGTACATGTACTTATATCGACCTGTTTCTCTTTAGGTGTGTTCCTTTAAATCAATCGGAATTTTGAAAATGATTTATTTGTTCACTATGGTGCAGCGGGTTACACCTTAAACTTGCTCCATGTTTTACTTAAAGGGGGACTTTGCTCTAATAAGAAGTCTCTCTTATTTTGTTTAACAGAATGATTTACTTAGGTAAGTGTTATTCACACACACAGCAGTCAGGTACATCTATATAGATTAATTGTAAGCATTTGATCTCTAATACAGTGTACTACTAGCTGTTTCAGTTCACTGTCTGATAAAGACAACTTATGTCCCTTACGATCCATTTAGATCTATGGAAGTCAATTGTTTCTTTGTTTTGTGACCTAGAGGCAGACTTCCACAGAGATCATGAGACACAGGAAACTGCACATATAATGCACCAGATAAATAGATAGATACACCTAACTGCTGTATAAAGCACACGTACAAAGGTATATTTATATGTTAAACAAAGAGTACTCATTTATAGAGTATAATTAGTTCACCTTTAGTATTCTCACATGGACATGTAAAATTGCTGTTATTTAAGGTGCTTCAACTATTTGTGTTTTAGCTTAACTTTTTTGATATGTTGAATTTATATGTGTATATATATATATATATATATACATATATATATATATATATATATATATATATATACATATATATGTGTATATATATATATATATATATATATATATATATATATATATATACATATATATATATATATATATATATATATATACACCAAAATCAAAGGAAGACTGCACTCTTAGATTTACACAAAATACAAACAATGCTTTTATTAAGCCAAGTCAACGTTTCGGCTTCAACTTAGGCCTTCATCAAGACATTAACACTAATGATCCTTGGTGTAATTGTTTGGTTCTAAAATAAAGTTGTGCAAATACTGAGGTTGATGTAAGAGGGAAAAACAGGCGGATTAGCACTAAGGTGTGATAAAAAGGAAATAACATTTCCGGTGCAATGTATTCTTCATTTCCTATGTTATTCTGTGGATCCTATGCACTAACATCTCTCTAATTTCAGAAGTCTTAGTGCCTGGGCTCCTTATGATAGATAACACAGGGACTAGAGAGTTTATCCCCTCTTTATCACTGCTTAGTGCATTTCCCTTACCCCTCACTTGCACGAGTAGTTCTGGAGTAAACCAACTTCGCCATCTGTGACAAAACACAATTCTCCATATTCCCATTGATGTTGAATGGAGTTTTTAACCCCATGAATGCCAGAGAGACCTCCAACAGACCTCTCTAGTATTCAAAGGGTTTAAATCCTTGTTTAAGTCAGTGGGATGGTTATTTGTCCACTAATGCGCAGTTTGTTTGCTCAAGAATTGCTCCATTTTTACCTAGTACATCAGCCATGCTTCATGCATGTCTCGTCACTGAGCGCAATGTCTGTCGTCAAGGATTCTTGTCATAGTTTCATAAGATGTTAAAGAACCAGATACAATTTTTTCTGTATTTGCAAATTGCTGTGACATTATCTCTATAATCAAGTATGCATTTTAGTTAGTTGACGTTAACCCTTTGAGTGCCAGCGAGGTATCGAGTGCATTGCAGCACAAGGATACTTTTAGCACTCAAAGGGTTAATGCAAATTGCACCTAAATTGGCACTAACCCCATTTTTATTGCTACAGACTACAAAATCCGCTCTGCATCATCTGCAACATTGTTAATGCTAAACAGCATTTCATTGCCAGAGAGGACTGGCTTCCCTGGCAGAACAATAGTTTTAACCCTCTGAGAACCAGGAGGGGTGTGCAATGCGTTGCACACCCCACTTGTGTTCAAACGGTTAAAGGGATAGCAATGTTTCAAAATAAAAGCAGCTACAATTAATCTTCATAGTATTTGGGCCATGGAGATTGTTATTGCTATACTGTCAGAGCTGTAGTTCAAGAGTAATTGAATGATAAAGTATCTCCCTCCTACCCCTTTTACTGATGTAACACCGCTCAGCTCAGAGCAGCAGGGTGGTGGATCACAGAGAGGAGCAATCTTCAATTAGCATAACAGAAAAACCTGTCAGGGGGCAGGGGTTTCCTTATGCTCGCAGTAAGAAGATTGTCCCTTGCTGTGAGCTGTCTGGTCGCAGGACCAGATTTCACATCTGAGGGGAGGTGGTTTACACTAGGTAAAAGGGACAGGAGGAGGAGGATACTTTAACATTCAATTACTCATGAACTACAAGTCTGACAGTATTGAAATAACACTCTCCATGGCCTAAATACTATTATGATTAATTGGAGCTACTTTGAAACATTACTATCACTTTAAAGGGATAGTATTACTTCAAAATTACTATCCCTCACATTGTAGCCCTTAATAAACTGAGTTAAATGACACCAGAGGCATCTCTCAAACCTTTATGGTGTAAGAGATAGCCGCTTTCAAAGTTTCCTCTCCCCTGCTGTCAGCGTTCTGCTGCCAGCAGGAGAATCCGGTCCCGGGACAGGCGGAGGCTCTTAAACAGAGCCGATATCTCGTTATGGAAGGAAAAATGATTAATTGAAACAGTCTTATACGTGTGCTTGGTTACCAAGCACACATAGAAGACTGTTTCAATTAATAATTTTTCCTTCCATAACGAGATATCAGCTCTGCTGAAGAGCCTCCTCTTGATTCAGAGACCGGATTCTCCTGCTGGCAGCAGAACGCTGACAGCAGGGGAGAGGAAACTTTGAAAGCGGCTATCTCTTACACCATAAAGGTTTGAGAGATGCTGCTGGTGTCATTTAACTCAGTTTATTAAGGGCTACAATGTGAGGGATAGTAATTTTGAAGTAATACTATCCTTTTAAGCTCCCTCTCCTTCCTCTGGCAATATGTACAACGAAAGGGCAGCAGTTCTGGCATAAGAAAACAATTGCTCAGTAGGGAACATATAAAAATAATTTTAATTGGGAGTTTTAACCCCTTGAATGCTAGAGCAGGCTCCAGCCAATGCATTGCTTCAATGCATCTGAGAGCCGTCTAGCATTTAAGAGGTTAAAAGCCTAATTTAAATCAGTGGAAAGCTCAGGGATTTTTATTGGTCTTAACCCTTTGAGTGCCAGAGTGGTACGAAATGCATTGTTCCGTAAAACTCTGGCACTCAAATTGTTAATGGTGCCATTGGTTTGCTCCAGAACTGCTTTTGTTTATTGTTGTGCATTAGGCCCCAAATCCTGTTGAGCGCCATCAAACGGTAATGCAAGTGTCTCGCTCTTTTTAGGTTTTTTATAATTAAGGACAGTTTTTTGCTTTACTACTCAGAGAGCGAACGGAGAAACTTTGAAAGCAACAGATATTTTAACATACATCCCAAGGTGAGTCCTGATGTCCAGAGAAGCTGTACCCTCCCCTGCCCGCCATAAATAGATGTTGTAACCCTTTAGCTGCTTTCCAGGTATGATACTGCATACCTTATGGATAGTTAACCCTTTGAGTGCCAGAGGGGTAGCCAACGTACAATGCGTTGGATAGCCCTCTGGCACTCGACAGTTAACCATTTGAGTCCCTTTGAGTGTCTGAAGGGTGTATAACGTATTGATTTGGACATCCCCTCTAGCACTCAAATGGTTAAAGGGGAGTTAACACCTCCTAATAATAACCTCCAACTTACATTACTTCGGCCAGAAGATCCCAGTGGCCCCTATGAATTTTGGTCCTCTTCCTTTGTTCAGGAGAGAACATCTTCTATCAGTCATGGAGGAGGACATGACAGTTACTGGCAGTTATATCAGACTGAAGCAGGCATGAGCTTACTTAACCCTTTGAGTGCCAAAGGGGTACGCAACACATAGCTTTGCAATGCTTTGCGTGCACCTCTGGCACTCAAAGGGTTAAAGGGTTAGTAATGCCCGAAAAAAGTTTATTCTTGTGGTAGATTTTACAAAAATCAAGTATATGAAGAAAGTCCTATCTCTCAAACCTTTATGGTTTTAGAGATATCCATTGCTAAAGTTCCCCTTCTACTGATGTCAGCTGTAAAGCTGACAGAAGGAGATCTGTGTCTGCTGATACGAGGAGGCTCTTCAGCAGAGCTGCAATAGCGATATTGGAAAAGAATTAGGCACACTTTGTAGACCTCTCCAGTGAAGTAATTATTTTCCAATATCGCTATTGCGGCTCTGCTGCAGAGCTGCCGGCTGGTCCAAGGTCCAGGATCTCCTGCTGTCAGCAAAGAGCTGACTTCAGGAGAAGGGGAAGGAGGGGGGAACTTTAGAGGAGAATATCTCTCAAACTGTAAAGGTTTGAGAGATAGAACTTTCTCCAAATATTTTATTTTTGTAAAATCTACCATATAGAATAAACTTTTTTCGGGCATTACTAACCCTTTAAGCCTTTAAAGAATCAGTAAACTTCTTCTAATGAAGCAAAAAACCCCAAACATATTATGTAGGACTTTCCATGCGGAGTAAAGCAAGGGTGCTGCCACGACTGTGTAATGTATTTTTACATAGTTCTCACAGTTTAAACTTTTGTTTTTTTGCATTAAAGCGGAACTACCACCTTGAAAACACTTTATCTTCAATAACGTCCCATCTGGTGAGTAGCTGCTTAGTAGCGCTAGCCACCAGAATTATGACCTTATTCAAAAGAAATATGCATTCTTACCGGGCTGACAGCAGCACGGAGCGTGGACATCCTGCCATAGTGACGTCTGCCCGCCTGCGGTGTCAGTCCCTTTTGGAGCCGGCCGGCTCCTAGCTACGCCTCCTAGACCCAGCTGGGATCGACATAGCAGGCGCACGGACGTCACTATGGCAAGATGTCCGCGCTCAATGCTGCTGTCAGCCCGGTAAGAATGCATATTTCATGTTTCCAAGGTGATAGTTCCGCTTTAGCATTGCCCTGTAATGGCCAAATTTCAGATTCTTATTCTGTTGCTTGTGATGAGTCACAGTTAGAATGTTATAGTAACCATACCTGGGCACTTTTTGATGTAGACTCCCTGGAGAGGGGAGTCCTTTGGTGCCACTGTGGGAGAAAAATGACACTATTTGCGTAAAAAAGGTGCAAAGCTTGTAAAATGAAGCAAAAGTCCAATGAAAAGGCTGTGGAGTGGGTGGGGAGTGGGAGGAACACAATGGGAAGGATCAGAATTGGGCAGAGTTTCATTAGAAACTCTCCACATCTGGATAATCAGCTTCTGCCCTGGAGAACCAGTAATGCAGAGTCAAAACCAGATTCTCCAGGGCAAATTCGGAGAGCTTCCACGTATGATAGCAACACAGAGTCACTTCCTGTTAGTTTATACTTTAAGGAAGTAAGCTCCCTGGATTTCCATTTCCAGAGAGTGAGCAGATATAACTTTTAATAAAACAACTGCCAGCAATTGGAGTACACTTAGTTTACTCCTCATTAGTAAAAGCAGACTTAATAAAAATCCTGTGGCTGCACTATGCAGTCTCAGATCAGCTTCTATCAACCGTTTGGGGGGATCAGAAACCTGACTCCCGTTAACCCATTAACGATCGGTGATGTGCCAGGACCATCACTGTTTTTTCCCTTAAGGACCAGTGACGGTCCTGGCATGTCACGTACTTTGTGCTTACAGTGCTCCTGTGGGAGTGCTATAAGCACGAAAGAGGTCTGAAATTGACTGCTCCAACACCAGAGAGGATTCTCTCAGACCCCCACTCAGCACGCCGGTACATGTCACAGGTCACGTGTGCCAGCGCGTCGGCATAGATCAAAGAGGTCCTTAAGGTAAGGTAACTTCCCGGGACCGCTATTCCTTAAGGGGTTAATGGAACTCAACACAGAATGATGTCACTGTCAGCCACAAACTCCTGGGTTGTGTATGAAGTTCCCACAGACCTGTGTGTTGGCTATCAAGCCAGATACAGAGGGTCTGTAGGGACCTGCATCAGGCAATTCAGGACAATAGACAGCAGGAGATTTGTACGACTTGAGGATGCTCTGCAGCAGAGCCGAAATTGTGGTATTGCAAAATAATTACTTCATTGGAAATGTCTACAAGGTGTTTCTGGTATGCAAGCGCACTTTGTAGACATTTCCAGTGAAGTAATTCTTTTGCAATACCACGATTTTGGCTGTGCTGCAGAGCCACCGGCTGGTCCCCGGACCAGAATCCTCTGTTCTCAGCTAGACGCTGACGTTAGGAGAATGAGAGAGAGGGGCGAACTTTCAGTGCAAATATCTCTCAAACTGCTGTACCATAGCGGTTTGAGATTGGGTTTGCACCATTCTTCTTATTTTCTTGAGCTCTACAAAACTATAAAAAGTTTTTATGGGATATTACAGTCCCTTTAAAGGGATAGTAATGTTTCATAATAAAAGCAGCTCTAATTAATCATCATAGTATTTGGACTTTGGAGAGTGTTATTTCAATTCTGTCAGAGTTGTAGTTCAAGAGTAATTCAATGACAAAGTATCCCCCTCCCGCCCCTTTTACTGATGTAACACTGCTCAGCCAGAGCAGAAGGGAGGTGCCCAGGTAGACTGCAGAGAGGGACAATCTTCAATTAAGATAAGGGAAAAACCTGAAAAGCTTGTCAAGGGGGGCAGGGCTTTCATTGTTCTCACAGGAAGAAGATTGTCCCCTGCTGTTATCTGTCTGGTCTATGGACTGGATTCCACATCTGAGAAGAGATTGTTTACACTAGGTAAAAGGGGCGGGAGGGGAAACTTTGCTTGTGAATATCTCTCAAACCATAAAGGTTTGAGAGATAAGACTTATATTGTTCTTCATGTTTTTTTAATGTCTACAAAATAAAATAAAGATAAAACAAAGTATTACTATCCCTTTAATTGAGGCTTTTAATCCCTTGAGTACTAGAATTACCTAGGGACCTTCAAGCTCCCCACCAGACTTCGTAATGTGGGCAGGTCTTAATCTAGGTGTGTGGGATTGGGAGGTGGAAAGTCACAGTTTGCCTTGAAATGGGCATGTTAGTGAGCGGGGCCAGGATGGGACTGGGCGGGTTACCAGGGAAATCTCCAAACCAGAAACTCATCCTCTGTCCCCAGAGACCCGGTATTTAACCTTTTGAGTGCCAGAGAGGCATCCAACACATTGCAATACAATGCGTTGGATATCTCTGTGGCACTGAAAGAGTTAAGTCTGAAACCAGAGTCTCTGGGACAGATGTTAAATCAGTAAGAATTTGGTATCCTTGTATATAACTGAACTCTAACTTTCATCAGTAAAAACTGCATTAATGTGAGTTTGTAGGTTCTGCTCTGTATCATTCCGGCCTCTCGCTATATAATGAAGGTCATGTGATCATTTCTCAGGGAGTGATCCCTCTAGGTGGCTGCAGTGTGGATGCCAAGGAAGAACCCAGCATGCCCTATGCAATGAAGATTTCACATAAGGATTTCCATGTAAGTATCTGTATCTCTTCCCTTGTCTGAATGAATAAATGTAAGTGATCAGTTATCTTACTTTGGCCGTCATTAGCACAGTGTGAACTGGAATGATTTTGGAGCACACCAACTGCAACACAGGGGCCCAATAAATGTTCCAAAAATTATCATTTATTTAAAAGTGGTTTTGGAGACCTCGCTAGAGGTTTTCAGGCACACGTTTTAGACCATTCCAGTGAAGGGATTCCGTGTAAGTAACAAGATCGCGGCACTTCTCAAGCACCACCGTGTCGACTGACATGAATCTCCTGCTAACAGCTTTACAGCTGTCAGTAGGAAACAGCGAAATTTAAACACCTGTATCTCTTAAAACATAGCGGTTTGAGAGATACGTTTTTTTGCATTTAGCTCAGCTTTTTAAGCTCTTCTAAATGCAAAAAACTTTTTTTTAGACATCACTAACACTTTAAAGTAAAATAAAACAAAGATGACAACGTTACGGACTGTTAGAAAGGTACACTTCGTTATAAAAAAAAATATGTTGAAGAATTGACCTTGCCTTAACCCTTTGAGTGCCGGAGAGGCATGCAATGGATTACAAAGTAATGTGTTGCATACCCTCCGGCACTCAAAGGGTTAATATCTTACCATTACTATCCCTTTAAGTTGGGATAACTGGAAATCCTGACCTGTTGAGGACTGTATCTAAGAATCGATGCTGGCTTAGCCTATGACGTGCAAGAAAACTTTTAACCCCTTTGGTTGCTAGAGAGTTCTCTCTCTCTACCAACAAAAACCATATTTAAACTGGTGCAACAACTGGGGTTGTTCTCACTACCCACAATTCATGTGGCCATGGCCATCACAGCTAAGGGGCCTCTATAAGTCTGTTTGTTTAGGCCAGTGGTGGTCCACGTGAGGCTCTCCAGCTGCTACTACAACTCCCATCATTGGCTGGTGGATAATGATGGGATTGGTAGTCTGGTAACATTGCCCCCACTGCACTAAGCAGTAGCCTAATCTTTCTAATGGGAAATCCGACTGGTGTTATGGTCTCTGAAACTGACTGATACTCTCTACCTCTTTGCAGGGAAACATCTTTCTGGCCGCAGAGACTGAGCAGGAGCAGAGTCAGTGGTTGGAAATGCTACATGAATCTGGCAAGGTGTAAGTGCTGCCCCTCTTTACTGTCCCTATTACACCAACGTATGTCCTCCCTCAGTCTTCCACTCCCTGAAATTATATGAACCCAAAAGTCAGCTGTGTATCAGGGCAGTTTTATGAACTCTTGAGACCCCTGGAGAAATTGTGAATGGAGGCCATCAAATATAAGACTACATATAGAATCTCTTTAAGTTTCATGGCTGCTTTCCTTAGGCCCATTAACCCAGTAAGTAACAGAGGATCAGTGGCAGACAGCGAATTAGTGGTGGCGATTTTCACAGGAGTGGACAGAGGAGCCACATTGGTCCAGCTGGTCCCTGAAGTGCATGGCGCACCCAATTCTACATGCAATTTTGTGCACCATTCGCTAGTTTTTCATGAAAAGAGTTTACTGACCCTTTAAAGAGATAGTAATAATTTAGCCCCTTTTAGCCACATCAGCGCTCTATCTGACAATCTTTGATTCTAGTCCCGGGATCAGACGGCTCGACTGATAGTATTACTATCCCTTTAAGGATCTCTGCAATAATAATCAAGTCCAGGTAAGGCTTAGCCTCCCCAAAAAAGAAATAGCCACATCAATAGGTTATATTGGTAGCAGTCATTGTACATAAATCATGAATTATGATTGGCCTCCCCAAACACAAAAGCCACCCTACTCCTATGTCTTCTTGCTTAAGCACAGGTGGATCAACCTGTGGCTCTGTCATTCCAGCAGATTGCTCAGTATTACCGATAAAAGCACCTGTTGAATCTTGATTACAGTCAGTTGCCATGCTCAGGGAGATATCCATTTATTGAAATACTAGTTTTAAAACCAGTGTACACGGGCCAAGACTGGCGGCGCTGCAGTCATGCGCAGTTCTCACTGCTGGAACGTGCCACGGCTTATATGGAGTGGGGCGCTCCAAATTCAGACCTTGGAACCAAGTGGTCACAGGAAGGTGCACAGAGAGGACTCCGGTCTGAATTCGGAGCACCCAGCTCCATATCAGCAGCGGTGCAGGCAGTCTCAACTACGCATGACTGCAGCGTGTGCAGCCATCTATACTGTGCATGACAACTTCTGACAAACACCGTTAGCTAATTATTATATAGGATTCTGATATGTGCTGGTTATTGGAGAGGTAATATTGTAAACATCCCCAGGACCCAGACATTCCAATCTCCATGTTGGTACTGCGTTCATTGCTACTGTAAGAAAGGAACCTCTCTATAATACCTACAGCAGTTTCATCATGCTCTGAGTGGCTGTGCCAACTATTCTATTAATGTGAATTATATCCATCTATTTCCCAGGACCTGGCAGAATGCCCAGCTAGGAGAGGCTATGATTGAGAGTCTGGAAGCTCAAGGTCTGCAGCTTGCTAAGGAGAGGCAGGAGTACTTTGGTTAGTATGTACCCTATGCTGTTATACCTGGGGACGGATGCAGTGATAAGCCTCTCCGGTTCAGTGCAGTAATTCTGGTGCAAATCAGCAGTACCATAGGGGTGAAATAAAAAAAATGTAATTGATTTATATGGGGCCTTTTAAAGTGGAACTTTCTCCTTATATACAGTCGCCCTCCATTAATTAAACATATGGCGACTCGCTTCATAGTAGTTCTATTAGCTCTCAGAAGTCCCTGATTCTAAAGTAATCCTTATATATTCGTAGACTGGAAGCCAGACATCAGTGCAGACATCTTGTCTTAGAGACGTCTGTGCTCCTGCGCCGTCAGTCTTGGTCTCCTCTAGGAGGCATTGCAGTGTGCCAATAAGGCACCGGAAAGGACTGACAGCGCAGACCCGCAGGTGGCACTAACCTGGCCGTCAGTCTCCGAAGATTAAGGATTACTTTAGAATCAGGTACTTCTGAGATCTAATAGAACTATTATGAAGCTAGTCGCCATACATTTAATTATTGGAGGGCGACTTTATACGAAGTGAAATTTCCGCTTTAATTACTTGAATGTTAGAGAAGTCTCCGATGCATTTAAATCAGTGGGATTTGGGGGAATTTTTTATTAATCCCCTATGGTGCACTTGGTTTGCTCCACAATTACTCTATTTTCTTTTGAACATATTATGCAGTATATACAGGCTTGTAGCACAGTGCACAACTGACACACTAGATCTTGCACACAAAGAAAAGTGGAGCAAAAACCAACTGCACTACATGAACACATTACCTTAAGACAAGTTTAGTTTGTTTTATAGAAGATTAAAATCTAGCCTTTTTTTCTAATAAATATATTTTGAAAAACTAACCTTTATATTTTGGTGGCATTTTATGTTAATTCCCTGCACAGTATGCTAATTAGTTCTGTCCCAGGCCACACTTAACACCGTTCCTGGGAACTTCCTCATATTGAGCCCCCAGAGATTTCTCATGTGCTGCCACCCAGGGGGATGTCAATGACGCGATTCACTTAATAAAGGGGGGGGGGGCTTAATCAGTTGGGTGGGGCTTAATCATCTTCATGGCATAAGTCAGTGGGAAGTGGGCAAAACAGAGTGTGAAGGAGGAGAAGTGGGCGGGAAGTGGGAGGAACAGGGTGGGAAGGAGTAGAAGTAGGTGGAACTGGGTAGGAAGGAGTAGAAGTGGGCAGGAAGCGGGAGGAGCAGGGTGGGAAGGAGTAGAAGTGGGTGGGAAGTGGGAGGAAACTTGCCACCCCTGGGGAATCAGCGTCTGTCTCTGAAGACCTGGTGGCTCATTCTGAAAACTGAATTCTCCGGGGCAGGTCCAGAGAGTTCCCAGACATGCTTATCACTCATTGTGTTACTAGAAACGCCTCCAAGGTGTGGACCCTGCTTAGACTCATTCATAGTACAGGTTTTATGGGTAATACTGGAGAAGTCCAGAAACGAATTAGCATAAAGTGACAGAGGGCGCCACCAACATGTAAAGGTTAATTTTTCAAAAGCTGTCCATATTACAAACAAATGGTTAGCACAAAAGTTATCTAAACGTGACAGGTCAACTTTAAATGAGGAATTGCTTTTCAATGCACTAACATTCAAGTGATAAAGGGATAGTAACACTTAATATGTAAAATATATATATTGTAGCGTGTATCCTCCTTACCAAAAATTGTCCTCAAAATTATTGCAGCTCAAACTTGAATTTTTTTAGGTGTTGTACCTCCATTGCCTGAAATCTTACAGTGGCGCTGTTGCCACACCATCCTATGGAGGTTTATGGTCAGCTGAGGGGAGAGGTCCATAGAATTATGTAGCCCCTGTAACTGTAACAGGTTCAGGCCATTGAGATGCTCAGCTAAAAAAAAAATCAAGAATGAGCTGCAATAACTTTTGAATTAAAAAATAGTACTACTGTTCTATTCAGAAGGATAACCCCTACTTTATATATTTTTTTTTAAACATTAAATGTTACTATCCTTTTAAAAACCTCATTTAAATCAGTGGGAATTGTGGGAATTTGGGGAATTTTTATTTGCCCCCCCCCCCCCACGGTGCAGTTGGTTTGCTCCAGAATATCTCCACTTTTTTTGTGTATCCACTGAGGTCTGAGTCTCATGTTGTTGCTCTACAGATAAACTGATGGAGGAGACGGAGGAGCTTTGCTCGCAGAGGGAGCAGAAAGAGGTAATGATTGTGGTTGTCTGATTAGCTTTATGTTCAATTCCATCCTTATCCATCATTGCCATAGTGAGGCTCATGTACCAAGAAGAAATGCAGGCACACTTTGTAGACCATTCCAATGAAGTATTAATGATTAGATTGCACATTTTCAGCTCTGTTGAAAAGCCTCAATCCGGTCAAATGACCGGATTCTGCCCACTTTGTAGACCATTCCAATGAAGTATTAATGTTTAGATCGCACATTTTCGGCTGTGCTGAAGAGCCTCCATCTGGTCAAATGACCAGATTCTGCCCACTTTGTAGACCGTTTCAGTGAAGTATTAATGTTTAGAGCGTGCATTTTCGGCTGTGCTGAAGAACCCCCATCTAGTCAAATGACCGGATTCTGCCCACTTTGTAGACCGTTCCAATGAAGTATTAATGTTTAGATCACGTGTTTTCGGCTGTGCTGAGGAGCCTCCATCAGGTCAAATGACCGGATTCTGCAGCTGTCAGCTACAGCACTGACCTCCTTCAAACAGCAAAGGAGAGGTGACTTTAGCAAGGTATATCTCTCAGACCATAAAGGTTTGAGAGATAAGCTTACATCGTTTTTCATATTTTTTTTATGCCTACAATATTAAATAAACTTAAAATTAAGTATTACTATCCCTTTAACTGTACATTTACTGGTCTTTTGGCTAACATGACATATAAGCACTTTTTAATGCAGTTTTCAAATATGCAGACTTGAAATAAGGTGAAAGTTCCAATTTAACCCTTAAAAGACCATAGGGGTATGCAACGCATTGAGAAGCATTCAAGGAATTAACAGCCCCATTTAAAGCATTGGGAATGTTTATGATTGTTGTTTGTTCCCTGTGAAACAGTTGGATTGTGCTAGTGTTCTCTGTGCATATGGCCTGTTGTGTTCTGCTCAGTGTAGTCTCAAACAGAAACAAATACACAAGGCTCATTGTTACAGATCTGATCAGTGAGGCTGATATACTGTGCATAACTGGAGCAAGTCAACTGCACCATTGGGAAAAATAACAACCCCACTGATTTAAAATGGAACCTTCACCCTAATTTAAGTTTTCATATTTGAAAACTGCATTAAAACTGCCTATATGTCATGTTAACCAAAAGTCCAGATGATGTATAGTTTAGGAGATATTAGCACTTTTATTTGTGGGCAAAGTGAAAGTGAACACTTCCTGGTACTGCACAAAGCTTTATTAGCATATAGAATGTCATTGATACCTTAATTAGCATATGAGACATCATTGAAAATTATTCATTTGCATACGAAAATGTCACTGCTACCACACGGGTGCCGCAATTACCATACATTAGCATATTTTAAAAGTGAATATCGTCTTAACTGTACATTTTCTGGTCTTTTGGTTAACATGGCATATAGGCAGTTTTTAATGCAGTTTTCAAATATGCAAACATGAATTAAGGTGGAAGTTCCACTTTAAATGGAGCTTTTAACCCCTTGAATGCCAGAGAGGTCTCCAACAAACTGCAGAATAATGCGTTGGAGATATCTCTAGCAATCAAAGGGTTGAAAGCCTCATTCAAAGCAATGGTCATGTTGAAGATTTGTGTCTACCATGGTGAAGCTGGTTTGATCCACAGATACCCCATTTCTCCGTAGTACATCAGCCTGCGTGTCTTGTCTGTCTTTATCTAGGAACTGGAAAAACTGAACCAGGTTCTAGAGTCAGAAAAGTGTCGGTTTGAGGACTTGGTACAGGAACTTAGAATGGAACAAAAACATATAATGCAGTAAGTGTCCTTCTCTTCCCTCATACGTCCAATCCGTACATTGCTGGTCAGTCACTTAGATTCTGTGTTACACCCCCCATATCAGGCCAACAGGTAAGCGCTGTAGCCCTGCAAACTGACTGCATGGTTTCAGGTAACCTGGTAAGGTTGGCACCTCATCCATTTAATAGCAGTCCTTTGTGGAAGCTAAATACTGCAGTGCTCCATAGTACATTAGAGGTGGGTAATCCCTGGTTCTCCAGCCATTGTTGGACTAAAATGTCATCATCCTTGGTCAGTTAATAGAAACTGTAGTCCAACAAGCACTGGATAGAAGATATGCCAATCAGGAAGCAGACTGATATACAGCTCAGGCAACATTGCCCATAATGAATGGTACCATGATGGGCTATGGTAGCTTTCACACAGGAGGTTACCATCTTTCATGAAAGCACTGAAGTCCTGCAACCTCCATCTTTACTGTTCTGACACACAAACACAGTAAAGCTGCAGCGTAGCCTATCTATCTGCACAGCAGTTTGACACAAACAATGCTGGATTTCTATTGGCTTATCTCAACCTACAATGAATGTGAAACCCATGTGGGCACCAGTCAGTAATATTCAGATGGTTCTCACATGTGCTGGCTGTCAGACATGCCCCCTCGGGATGGGATCAGAAGGGGAACACAGAACTGCAGCAACAGGTTTCTACAGATCTATCCCGCATGTGAAAGAGCCCTAAAAGCAAGAAGTTTTTATTGAAATTCCCTAAAAGCAAGACAAAACTATCAAAAGGATAAAAATACAGCGAGTAGGAACTTATGTGATTTTTGTGTAAATGTATTTATTCATAGGCACCTTTGATTAAGCACATTTACACAACATGCTTAAGGCCTTACTCTGTGGCCTAGATTCGCTAAAGGTCGAAGAGGGATGAAAATGTCGATGTCCTTTCAGAGCAGTGTCAAAGGCACATCAATAGTATTCACTAAAGTGTCTTCAACATCATATCACTATCAGTCCGACAAAAATCTGCCCACATCGACATCCATCCGACAGGTTTATGAATGTTCACTCATCACATCGACAATGGCCTATTTCCATATGGAAATGAAGCATAATGACTTATTTCCATATGGAAATGCAGGATAATGAGCCAGTATCGTATGCAAGGGTGTTGTTATGTTAAAGTGGCACTTCAATACATTCACTAAACTCCAATAGCAGCCTCTGCTGTTGGAGTTCACAGTCTCAATTTCACCTACCTGAGGTTGGCGAAGTTGGGATCTCCCTGTGCTTTCCTATGCAGTAACAGCCCTCAGTCACAAGCAGGAAGGGTTTTGAACTGTTGTCGATGTGGAAGCGATTTCCTCCCTTCACACATCACCAACACTACGACAATTCTGTAGTTGAAGAGTATTTTCTCTGCTTCCCTACTTGGCCAGTAGGGGAGTGAAAAGAATGCTTTCAGCACCATGGACAGCATCACTCTCAGAGAGAGAGAGAATGCTCTTCAACTTCAGAATTGTTGTAGTGTTGGTGATGTGTAAAAGGAGGACATCCCTTCCACATCGACAGCACTTAGACAATCCTGTATGTTAATAGGGACCTTCTTCACCCCTCTCCTTACATCCTAAAATTTTTGTGAATATGTTGATGTGTGTACATAGACATGTTTGAACACATCAACAAAATCTTATCTCCACAGCATTGACCTTTAATGCATCTAGATCTATGTATTTTTGCCTTCTGGATATTGCCGATTTGCTTTCAATGGCATGTCAATAACGACTTCTTGCTTTTAACCCTTTCAGTGCCAGAGGGGTACACAACACATGCCAGCAAGATTGCCAAGCAATGTGTTAGAAGTTTCGCTAGAGTTCAAAAAGGTTAAAAGCTTTATTTAAATGAACACTGAGTTTTACTTTAACTTATCGTGCAGGTGACTTGCTGCAGAATTGCTCATGAAACTCTAGGGGAAACTAACTGCACCACAAGAGACAAATGCAACCCCCCCCTTCTGACTTTAACCCTTTGCGTGCCAGAGGGGTATGCAACACATTACAAAGCAATGTGATGCGTAGCCCTGTGGAACTCAAAGAGTTAATGGGACTTTTAATCCCTTGAATTCTAGAGAGGTCTCCAAAGCGCTAAGAAGCAATGCACTGGAGACCTCTCTAGCATTCAAGGGGTTAAAAGCCCCATCAAAATCAATGGCAACTTAGCAAAAGTTTTATTCTCAACTTACCCCGTGATGCAGTTCATTTGCTCCAGAATTGCTCCTGTTTTGCTTCTGGAATAAGGCACCAATTGCCTAGATGTGGGACTCCATGACTTGTCTGTGAGACTGATGTACTAAGTAGAACTTCGCCAATCAAATTGCATCATATGGGACAAATACAAATCACTGAAATTAGACTTTTTATCCCTTGGAATGCCAGAGTCTAGCAATGAGTTGGCGACCTTTCAAGCATTCAAGTGTTTAACCCTTAATGATACTCAAAGGGTTAATAGTCTCAGTTACGTGTTTATTTGTCCCCTGTGGTGCAGCAGTTGGCTTGGTTCCTCTTAGTAGACCAGCCTGTCTGTGTGTGATGTAGTGGTGTAATCACTGTTCTCTCATGCACGTTATTACTGTCCTCTCTCTCATCTGTGACCTCAGGGATCTGGATGTTACAGTCCACAGTCTGAAAGGGGTAGGGGAAGAGAAGCAAGAACTGTACAGCCTGACACAGCAGCTGCAGAGGACAATGGAGGTGAGTGGAGGATCCGCCGCATGATGACTAGAGTGTTCTATTTAACTTAGAAGATTTATATCTTCAGTAGTCAGCTGTAAATGTTACCACGCAAATAATAGATGGGTCTAGTTTATCCTACAGCTATACATTCTGTATAATTGCCACTCTCTCATTTTAACTGTAACCCCTGCTTTAGAGAAGTAGCACCTCCTAATAACAAACCAGGCACACTTTGTAGACCATTCCAATGAAGTATTAATGTTCAGAATGCGCGTTTTCGGCTCTGCTGAAGATCCTTCATCTGGTCAAATGACCGGATTCTGCAGCTGTCAGCTAGAGCACTGACTTCCTTCATACAGCAAAGGAGAGGTAACTTTAGCAAGGTATATCTCTCCAACTATAAAGGTTTGAGAGATAAGCCTTACATCATTTTTCATAGTTTTTTTAGGTCTACAATATGGAGTACATTTAAAAATAAGTATTACTATCCCTTTGCATGTTTTCACAATGTGATGTACAACCCTCTGATCCTAAATGGATTAAATAGGTTCATGCATTCTGCCCGTTTTGGTTTGATAAACCTGCCAGCAATTGTCATGTCTGCCTCCATGGACATCACCATAGCTGGGAACGCTCTAGATTTGCCCCGGAGACTCCGGTTTTGACTCTGCATTATCTAGTCTTCGGGACAGAGTCTAATTCTCCGGATGTGGGGAGTTTCTACTGAAACTCTGCCCACTTCACCTCCTTCACTGTCTGTTCCTCCCACTTCCCTCCCACTTCTTCTTCTTCCATGTCTGTTTCTCCCACTTCCCTACCACTTCTGCTCCTTCACTGTCTGTTGTCCCACTTCTTCTCCTTCCCCAGCCTATTACTACTACGTTTCTCACTATTTAGCTCTGCCCCTTTTTGACACAAATTGTGCCATTTCTCTTCCCCCAGTGGCACCACAGGACACCCCTCCTAATACCTTCCTAATATTTCAAATTGCCAAAGGGACACTTGTTTTAGATGGTGTTACTGGGGGCGTGGTTGGTGGGTAGGGCTTTACTGAAAACTTTTAGGCAATCTCATGGTTTATTGACACGACTTTGTGGCTCCAAAAGGGACTGACAGCACAGGCGCACGGACGTCACTGTGACCGTCGGAAAAACGCAAAAATCTTTGGAACCGGGTAATATTGCTGGCGACTAGCGCTACTAAGCAGCTAGTCGCCAGATGAAGACTCATTTCAGGTTAAGTTATTGCGGGGTGGTAGTTCCCCTTTAAATGTGATTTAGCACCTAAAAATTAAATGCAGCCAAGTAATCCAATTTGAAATAATCTAGTGAGTAGTGGTTTTTAGTGAGAGTTTAATAAATACAGTATGTCCATTTACATTTCACAATTTCAACTGGGGTTTTATTTGCAAAATGGGCCTATATATATGTTTCTTTATGATATGATAAATGTCAATCATTTGTGAACCTTTAGTGTCATGTTGACACGTGCCCCATACGCCTTATGTAGAAAGAAAAATGAAGCAATTCTGAAGCAAAATAACGGCACTGTAGGGGAGGAATTCAAATCCAAGGGCTTAAAAGCTTAATTAAAAGCAATGTGAAATTTCTGGAAATTTTCATTTTCCTCTATGCTAGAATTGACACTCTTTTGCTTACTGCACTTGGCTCATAGATGCTACAAAGAACTGAGCACCAGAATGAACATTTTCACACTATATAACATACCTCCCAACATTTCAAATGACAAAATAGGGACAATTTTAGAGGGTGTGACTTGTGGCCGAGGAATTACCGAGAATTTTTTTTTTTTTGTTTTGTTTTTCAGTTTTCAAAAGCTTTATTGGCAAAATACAAGAAGAAAATATACACTTATGGAGCTGCATACACACAGCTAACATCAGTGACAATAAGAGAAAACATAGACAGGATTACAAAGATGTGCACCGAAACAATTGTAGTTCAGGAGAAGTACATCAAGATAGTGGCACATATAATTGAATAGCACAAAACAAGCATGTCTGCTACACATCAAATTAAAGAACATTCCTCTGTATTATAAAGATAGCAGTATACGGTAAAGCCAGAAGTTTTCCTTATGAAAGAACCCAGGTAATCCTCGACTCTGAGGAAGATAAAAGTAGATCAGAATAGATCCAATTAGAAGAGATATAGAAAAAAATAAAAAGGAAAAGCAAGTGAGATAAAGAAAAGAGCCACGGAAAACAACACGTATAGTCAACGGAAAAGAAAAAGCAGCAAGTATAGGAAAGAAAAAAAGAAAAAAGGAGCTACAAGTCAGGAAGACCAACCGCAGAAAGAAAAGGAGAAGTAGGAGTGTAAAGAAGGGGCGAGGAGTGTGGTTATATCCTGGTGCCATGAGCCAACAAATAGAGTCACAACGTGGTGAACTGTATACACGATGCAAAAATATTGTCAAAATTTCTCTGGCACCCCAGGGAGATGTAGTAAAGTCTCTTCATCTGGAGCAAGTGTCGGATACGCATTTTTCAACCCTCTATAGAGGGAGGGCTAGTGGATTTCCATCTTTGGGGAACACAGGCCCGGGCTGCAGTGATCAAAAGGACCCAAAGTTTAAGAGCAGGGGCAGGTGGAATAGGAGGGCCTACCAGTAGTATGGACAAAAGAAAGGTTTGTGGAGAGCAGGGAAGGTGCAGACCAGACAGTCTCGGGACAGGAAACCCAATATCCAACCAAAATCGAGTTAGAGCAAGACAAGTCTACCACAAGTGAAACAAGGTACATTCATGTGCCTCACACGTCCAACATAGAGGGGAAACTACAGGAAAAAGTCTTGCCAACCTAACTGGGGTACGGTACCAACACATCATACGTTTAAAGTTAGTTTCTCAGAGGATAACATTTGTCAAAAGTTTGGTATGAATTCAAATAGCAGATAACCACTGGGAGTCAGAGATATCTTCATGAAGATCAGATTCCCGCAGAGCTTTCTGTGCCAGAGGTGGAGGAGCGGAAGTGGATTCCAAAAACTTTACCATGCAAGACAAGCCTCATGTGGAGGGGAAAGCAGTGAGAAGAAGACGCTCAAAGGGGGAAATCACCCGGAGACTGTGAGCATCCTTGATCATCGGAGATATAAAATGATATACTTGACAATAGCTCCAAAATTACGAGGTAGGAAAATTATGTGAAACACAGAGATCCCTAAAAGAAGGGAGTTTACTCGTAGGAAGTAAGTGTTCTAGGTCATCCAGCCCCAATCAAGTCCAAGAACGGCAGAGGATCGTAACCCGGGAGGAAAGTTCGGGTTACCTACTAAAGAACAAAGAGGGGAAGGGGTAGGAGCTAAACTCAGAGCTTCACTACAAGATCTCCATATTTGAAGAATGTGAGAGAGAACATGGTCTCTCCTAAGATGAGGTGAAACATTGGCTGGGATGGTCTACAAAAGCTGCAAAAAGCTACAAAAATGAATGAGACGCAGAGGACAAGCAAGATGGATGGAACGCAAGAGGTATTTTCATCTTAATCAGGTTCACTCTACTAAACCACGATACAAAGACATGAGACCAAGCCGAAAGATCCTTTCTCACTGCCTCCTCCACCAGAGTAACATTAAGGGGGATCAAAGAGCTGAATGAAGC
Organism: Rhinophrynus dorsalis; assembly: GCA_037306005.1. NCBI lineage: Eukaryota > Metazoa > Chordata > Amphibia > Anura > Rhinophrynidae > Rhinophrynus > Rhinophrynus dorsalis. The sequence continues at coordinate 16,604,935 of CM074728.1, forward strand.
CATAAGTCGAACTCCTAGATATTTAATGGAGTCTTCTTTCCAAGGGAAAGGATAAGAAGATTGGAGACGTTCTGCCAATGCTACCGGAACAGTAAGGTTCAAGATTTCAGATTTGATATATTTAAGCTTCAAAGAAGAAAGGGTGCTATATTCAGATAAAAGAGAGATTAAGGGGGAAAAGCCTGTTCTGGATTAGACACGAAAAGGAGAATGTCATCCTCATAGCTCGTTAATTTAACTTCTCGAGAAGAGACTCTTATACCGGTAATGGTATCAGAAAGTTGTATGGAAGCGAGTAAAGGTTCTAAAGTAAGTATAAAGAGAATAGGAGAGAGAGGGCATCCCTGTCTGGTCCCATTAGGGATATGGAAAGGGCATTACAAAAATCCATTGGCCCTGACTTGTGCAGAGGGTGAGGAGTACAGTGAAAGAATAGCAGACATCAGATGTAGACCAATCCCAAAATGATGAAGCACCTCCGACAGGAAATCCCATCATACCCTGTCAAAAGCTTTCTCTGCATTCAGTGACAAGACCAGAGAAGGCACCGGGGACCCAGAGAATGAATGTATTAGAGACAAGGCTTTAATAATATTGTTTCTGGACTCCTTACCTGGCACAAAACCAACCTGATCAGGTCCGATTAGAGATGGCAAAAGAGGTTTTAAACGGGAGGTAAGAAGAGTTGCAAAAAACTTAAGGTCTGTATTAAGGAGGGATATGGGTCTATAGCTAATGCTTTAGAATTTATCTTTCCCTTCCTTATGAATGACAATAATATGGGCAGAAAGAGCCTGTGGTAGCCAAGCCTGGCCCGCCATATCAGCATTAAAAGTTGTAGTCATGTGGGATAGCAAAAACGTTTATAGTATATAGCCGTGAAGCCATCTGGACCTGGACACCTGCCTGAAAGGGAATCCTTCACTGCTTTAGTGACCTCCTCCTCAGAGAAGGGCACTTCCAAAGAGTCAGAGACCTCCTGGGAGAGGCGGGGCAGGTGCACCCGGTCAAGGAAAGCTCTGAAGCCATCCGACGGAGCTCCTCCATGAGGAGATTCTCCATTTCCTAGGTTGTATAAGCCCTCATAGAAATGACGAAAGGATTCAGCAATGCCTTGGCCAGTGTAAACTGTCGCTCCTGAAGCATCTTTGCACATGATGAATATGTACTTTAGATCTAGACTTCCGAACCAGAGATGCTAAGGTCTTCCCGCACTTATTACCCTGGAGGTAAAATTGAAATTTACTCCACATATAGGAACGAGTGATTTGTTCTTTCAGCAGATCAGACAACTGCTTTCTAGTAGTCTGAAGGGTGACCAAGGTGGAATCCAAACCCGTGTTTTTATGTGTAGTTTCCAAAATGCATATCTCATCTAAAATTGCTTGCATCTGGACACTGTGGTGCTTTTGTACCCAAGCACCCTGAGAGATAAAGAGACCTCTCATACAACATTTGTGCGCCTCCCACCAAGGGTGGAGACACTTCAGTACCAGAGTTAGACAGAAAGTATGCCGAGATTTCCGATTCTACTTTACTCGCAAAGGCAGGGTCTAATAATGTTTCGTTCAACCTCCAAGAGGAACCAGTTTTGATGAAAGAAGACATAAAGAGAGTGAAGGAAATAGGAGCATGATCAGAAAAGGTCACCGGGAAAATCTCCACATTAGTAACCATCCCCAAGTGATGTTGGCTTAAAAAAAAAAAATACTGGAATAGCTCTTAGGAGGGTTTGAGAAAAAGGTAAAATCCTTCACTCCAGGGTGTAAAGATCTCCAAACATCAATGAGCGCCTTGTCCCGAAACATAGCCGACACCTTCCCTGCAGGGACATGGGGATGTTGGGCTCTAGGAAAGGAGAGATCCAAAAGAGGTAGCAGAGCTAAGTTAAAATCCCCCCCACACACACACTATAACTACCCCTTCTTGGAAATCATCCAAGAGACGGAGAACAGAAGAAAAGAAACCAAAGTTTGCGGAGTTAGGAGCGTAAATATTTGCCAGTGTAACTAAAGTCCCGTTTAAGGAACCCTTCAAAAATAGGTGTCGGCCTTGGGAGTCAAAACATTGGTCGATAAGGGACCAAGGTAGGGATCCGTCAACCAAAATGGCAGCCCCATGCTTCTTCTGAGAAGTGGAGGACATCCAATGATTGGGGTACTTACTGGGAGACCATTTTGGTTGAGAGTGCGAATCAAAGTGGGACTCCTGAAGAAAAACGATATCCGCCTTAAAATCCACCAGATCCTTTGTGATCATAGCATGCTTCTCTGGGGAGTTCAGGCCGTTAACATTATAAGAAATTAATTTAACATCTGGAAAGGGCATGATAAATTAAATGTACTGGATCACCAGCCAGCTATTACCGAGAATGTTTACGTTATTTCATAGCCTATTGACACTTCTTTGTGCAACTCAATAAATGATTTAAAATAAGAACAAAGTATTTTATTTACCCATGTAAAAAGAAAAAAGAGTGCAAACGATCTAAGAGTGGGAGTCTTGGTTAATAAATGTATCATATCTATTGAGTGCACTTACTAGATAACGACTTGATTCTTAATTATGAGATTATGATCAAGTCGCTATCTAGTAAGTGCACTCAATAGATGTGATACATTTATAAACCAAGACTCCTAATTTTAGATCTTTTTACATATGTGCATTGAACTGTGAGGGTGTTGTTGAAGACACCAATATAAAGAAGCTGCAAGATCAAGAATACCTGTATACTGTCTATATTATTCCAATAGATGGACACCGTATGAACATTTATGTATGGATTTGATTTTTAATATAATTTGTTATAGATACAATCAGAGACTTATAGATTGTGGATTTGGAGCGCTTTCAGGCTCTGTTTTTCTGCATTTTATTTACCCAGACTAATTTATAAGCACATATACTACATTTATTCAAACATTAATATGAGTTTTATTGCTGTTGAACAACGTGATATACACACACCGCACAGGTCAATCTTCTCAAAAGAGGGATATCAGGGTAGGAAAGAGGGACAGAGGGATTTGGGTCTCGAAGAGGGACTGTCCCTCATGGGACACTTGGGAGATATGATATAAGTTTTGTGCAGGGGTTTAAAAACTTTCTTTATAACTGATGTTCCAGACTGAGAAAAGAACAGTAGATTGAAGGCCAGATACTACTAAATAATGTAGTGAAATTAAAGACAAACATGCACATAACAAGAGTTTATACTCATTATTATATGCAATCCACAGCTAGGATAATAATCTACACTGCATTTTACAACATACATTTATAAACTAACCATTAAAAGCATGCCCTATTACTAAATATCAGGTATGACTTATTAGGTTTTATAGAAACTTCAGTTTTAATTATTTAATAGCCTGATTGTCCATGCTCACAGAGCACAAATGGTCCCTGGGCCTTAATTTGGACACCCCTGCTTTAGTGTTTGCCTAGCCAAATTGTGCAAATGTGAAAATATGTGTGAAAATATACATGTTGTTTTGTGTTCATTCCTTCCATATACATTGATTTTAGCATACAAGTAAGGCGGAATTTCTGTGCACACACATGTAGGCATTTTATTTTAACTCTTTGAATGCCAGAGGTTGTGCAATGCAAGGGAGTAGTTTAAACTTTATTTATTATTATAGGTATTAAAAAAAATATTAAGAACTATGTAAGTCTTATCTCTCAAACCTTTATAGTTTGAGAGACTTTCGAAACTAAAGTTCCCTCTTCCTGTCTGTTTTAGTCAAGTCTGCTATCTAGCTGACAGACTTGGATTCTGGTCCGCAGACCGGACGGCGGATCTTCAGCAGAGCCGAGATAACGATCTACAAAATGTGCTTGCAAATCAGTGCTCAAATGAGGGGAGTTGCTAGGTTCCCAAGCAAACTGGGGCTTCAGCCAACCCAACTTCATTACTAGTGAAAGGTGCAGCCTTGCACCATTGCTAGTAGAGAGATTAGAACCAATACATGCCCCAAGCTGGCTACAAGACCAGTAGTTAAGCATGAGACATGGGCCTTTATTCCCCTCAGTCAGTACCGAGCAATGCCCCTGGTTCTAATCATACCTGGGAACTTTTTCTACTGTACTCCCCCAGAAGGGGGAGTCCAGAAGGGGAGTCCTGTGGTGCAAATAAGGAAGATAAATTACGTGATTCTCATCAAAAAGGGGTGGGATTTAATCTTGAGTGGGTGCAGGGATTCATAAACATAGAAAAAATAGGTAGAACAGACTGGGAAGGAGTAGAAGTGAGCAGAGTTTTAGTAAAAACTCCCGACATCCAGAGAATCAGCTTCTGACCCGGAGACCCGGTAATCAGCAGAAAAATCTGGGGTCTCCGGGGCAAATCCGAAGAGTTCCCAGCTATGGTTCTAATGTAAAACACACTAAATACATTTAAAGGGGAACTACCACCCCACATACAGGGCTGAATCTACATCTCAGGAGCCTGTAGGCACAGAAATATGAAGTGCCCCCCATGTGCCATCTCCATTGGACTCCTCCACAATACTCCAAATCTCCACATTACTCCCCATATCCATATAGCCCTCACATTGCCCCCCATCAGCTCCATATTGCCATCAGCTCCAACTTATCCCCCATCAGCTTCATATTGCCCTCACAATGCCCCCATCATCTCCAACTTGCCCCCATCATCTCCACATTGCCCCCATCATCTACAACTTGCCCCATCATCTCCACATTGCCCCATCAGCTCCAGCTTGCCCTCACATTACCCCCATCATCTCCACATTGCCACTATATCAGCTCCAACTTGCCCTCACATTGCCATCAGCTCCACAATGTCCACATCATCTTCACATTGCCCCACTTTGACTCCCGCATACGTTTCCTACCTTCCTGGTGGTCCAGCGGCAGATGTCTGTGCCTCCGTCTGTAGCTGCTGTTGCTCCAGCGCGGTCTCTTTAGGAATGCAGAGCGCTGGTAGATGATGTCATCTCCCAGCGCTCTGCATTAGAGCCGACGAGGGAGCAACAGCAGCTACAGGTCTGTGCCTTCTGTCTGAGCTGAAGAAGGCACAGACCTTACCATGCGGTTACTCGCGATGTGCACAAAAATATATATATATATTTTTTTTTTTTTTTTAATTTCAATGACAGGCGCCCCTCTGTGGGGTGCGCCTGTAGGCAGATGCCTACTCTGCCTTATGGCAAATCCGGCCCTGCCCACATAAAGTTAAACCCCAAGAATTACCCATCTGGCGACTACCTGAACAATACTACTAGTCACCAGAATAATTACCTCCTCATAAAGAAATTGTACTGCTCCCAATATTGACGGCAAGGCAGCAGCACTTTAAAAGAATCTGTGCGTCTGCGTTGTCACCATGTAAAGATGTCCGCGCTGTTTCCTGGCTGTCAGTCTCCGGAGCAGTAGAAATTATCTATAAGGAGGTAATTATTCTGGGTAAACAAATGAAGACCTACTTATTTTAAGGTAATAGTTTCCTTTTAATGTGGATGGTTCTCACATGATGTATGTGTGCATGCATCACTTCACAGGAGTTGTCTGCAGAGAAGCAGAAGACTCTAGCAATACTGGAAGCCAACAAGAGCCAATCAAAGCCAGAGAGCAACCCAAGTGAACCTCCCAGGCAAGGTCTGCACACCAACCTACAGGTGATCGAAAGTAAGATGCAGAGGCTGCTGGAGGAGAAGGTGCAGGCAGAGAAAAGGTGAGAGAGACAGGGACGTATTTCCTAATAGGAAGGGTAAGCAACTGCCTAGAGCTCCAAATTTTGACAGGTGCCTCCACTTTGCTGGCCACACCCATGTTCTGAGTTGTGGGAGTGGCCAGAGCAATCTCATTGTCCCTACACCAGTTTATATACCCTGTACTGGCTATTATTTAACCCCTTGGATGCTAGTGTGGCCTTCAACTCATTACGCAGCAATGCACTGGAGATCTCTCTAGCAACCAATGGTTAAAAGCCTTTTTTGTGCTTGTATGTTATAGGCTAAGGGTATTTTCTATGCCAGGGAACAATGGATGGGGCTGTGGGTGGGTCATATAAGCAGTGGAGGTGTGACCATGGGCGGAGCTAAGAGTGCCTAGTGTACCTTGCCTGGTTCACTTTTAAAAAGTCGCACGCAAAAGAGCATGCAACCACATGGCCCATTGACCATATCACCATGATAAAAATGGTGATATGAGAATCTCGCACTGCATGACAGCATGAGATTCTCATGTCGCATACTGAATGATTTAACCCGTTCATACCCTCCAGAATCACCGGGTGAAAAACAAGGCAGAGAGACTATCTAAGGAAAGTAACAGGATTACATTCAATGAATATTAAAATACGCACCCAAACACTTCAGAATAAGGAGGCAGCAATACAGCATCTGGCATTGCAATGAATGGAGAACAGGCCACAATGAATAGGATGCTGAGATATACCACTTGCTAAAGTAATGATTTTTTTTTTTTTTAAACAACGACGGAAGATCTGCTCCCAGCTCTATAATTATTCTGGAGGGGAGCGGGTCTTGCGTGATTCTATTCACCTCCCAGCTACTCACCGGATACCAAGAAGAGGCGGTCCCTGACCATCGTTTACTTTAGCTAGCAGTATATCTCAGCATCCCATTCATTGTGGCCTGCTCTCCATTCATTGCAATGCCAGGTGCTGTATTGCTGCCTCATTACTCTGAAGTGTTTGTATGTATTTTAATATTCATTAAATGTACTCCTGTTACTTCCCTTTGTTAGTCTCTCTGCATTGTTTTTCACTGGGACATGGCAGGAGGGCATGGGGTCACTCAGATATGCCTTCACTGAGAAGTCACACGTCTTGGACCTATGGAGATTCTTGGCACCCAGTGATTCTGGAGGAGATAAAGGTAAGAGACCGTTCAGTACGCGACATGAGAATCTTGTGCTGTCATGTAGTGGGAGATTCTCATGTTGCCATTTTTATCATGGCGACATGGTTAATGAGCAAACTAGCATGTGACCTTTTAAAAGGATACCCTTGCCTAGGGGAGCCTGGGATGTAAATCCAGCTCTGAGGAGACAAAATGATCACTGAGGCTGATGTACTATGAAGAACTGGGCATGAACTGGGCATGCCATCTGCAACAAAAGGAACAACATAGAGGTCTCTAATGCAATGCACGGGAGACCTCTCTAGCACTCAAAGATTAAAAGCCTGATTTAAATCAAAGGCAATTTTGAGAATTTTGATAAGTTCCCTATAGTGCACTTTGGTTGCAATACTATTATATGTACTAAGGTGTGCTAAGGAAACAAAGTACAATTCTGGGGCAAACAATCTGCAACATAGGAAACAAATAAAAATCCCCATTTAATTAAGTGGAGATTTTATCCTCTTGAATGCTAGAGAGGTCTCCTGTGCATTGTTTTGCTATGTGTTATAGACCATTCTAACATTTAAAGTGAAACTTTCATCAATGTTACAGTTAGCCCAAAATCCTTAATATGTTAGCGATATACATAGAAATACTTGTAATCTGCAGTATAAATCCAGCATAAGTAAGAGATTGAACTTATTTGGCTGTGATCTTGCAAAAGGCGCTCTCTGCGCCCGCACTGTCAGTCCCTTCCACTGCCTTAAGGCACAAGGCTTCCTACTCTCCAGTAGTGGAGGTGAGTGCCAGGGACATGTCCAAAGCATTGTGTTGCAGTGTGTTGGATACCACCCTGGCACTTAAATGGTTAAATCTAAAGGAATTTTGCGAATCTGTACATGTCCCCTATAGTGCAATTGGTTTGCTCCAGACTCGCGTCACTTTTCTTAGTGTCTCCGACCAGAAGCTTGTACACACCAATACCTGGTGCGGTGGGACTCAAACCAAACAAAATCTGGAGTCATTCTTCAGCCAGGAACATACTATAAAAGCTGTTTACATAAGTCACGGGCATCATGTCCAGATTAAATGTGTGTACTCCTCTGGCGCTCAAAGGGTTAAAGGGATAGTAATACTTAATTATCACTAATCCCTATATTAAAGTCTTATTAAAAATAAATGTATTGCCCCCAGTGTCATCTCTCAAACCTTTATGGTTTAAGAATGATTGCTCCTAAAGTTGCCCTCTCCCTCCCCCTTCCCCAAAGTCAGCGTTGTAGATGACTGAAGGGAAATCTGGTCTTAGATCATCAGGAGGCTCTGCAGCTGAGCCGCGATCGCGTTAATAAAAAAAAAAAATATTTCACTAGAACGGTCTTCTACGTGTGCTTGCAAACCAAGCACACGTAGAAGGCCCTTTCACTGAAAGGGCCTTCTACGTGTGCTTGGTTTGCAAGCACACGTAGAAGGCCCTTTCAGTGAAAGATTTTTTTTTTTTTATTAACGCGATCGCGGCTCTGCTGCAGAGCAGCCTGAAAGTCGTACGACTGGCTTCCCTGCAGTCATCTAGAACACTGACGACGGGAAGGGGGAGGGAGAGGGCAACTTTAGAAGCAATCATCTCTCAGACCATAAAGGTTTGAGAGATGACACTGGGGGCAATACGTGTATTTTTGATAGGACTTTAATATAGGGATTAGTAATAATTAAGTACTATCCCTTTAAGTAAACACCTCCTTTTTATGTGATCTTCCTTCTGACCTATTTGGAATACAAGTATAATTATTGGATTTGGAACTGAAGCAGTAATGGGCACTACATCCCAGTGAGCTTTCAAATTGTACCACCGTAACACTCAGTGAGTAAACCAATTACACCATACGGGAGATATTAAAATCTCTCAGAACTCCCATTGATGTAAAGAGGGCTTTTAACAACTTTGGGGACCTCTGAAGCATTCAAGATGTTAAAAGCCCCATTCAAGTCAATCAGAAGTTTTATTTGCTCTCTATGGAGCAACTGATTTGCTCAAGAATTACTTCAGTTTTTTCCTTGTGCATAAGATCCAATGGGACAGGGAATGGTTATGTTGAACAGGGCCCTAATCTTGTGGATTTCATCTTAGCTACATACCCTATTACCCTAGTAGTTATTTTCTTGACAGTTAACATGAGGCATCTAATGAACCCTTTAAGGACCAGACAGGTGTGCAACTCATTGATTCGTAAACTGAACATTGTACACTGGGAGAGTATTACTAATATTTGCTTATCTTAACTCTTGCATTGGATATTTCTCAGGCACTCAAAGGGTTAATTGACAATGCACAAATGTCCAGTCAGTGAGGGACAGAAGTAGCACTCAGTGCTTTAAAAATGTATTATAAATTCTCTTTCTGTGGCCAAAAATATTCTTCTTTATGAGAACTAGAGGTAATAGTTAGTGCTTTTATGTCATTGTTGTAGCAATGCCATTTAGAAACTTAAATACCTGGGAACTTTGTGGGTGTGGCCAGCACCTCAAAATTTGGAGCTCTAGGCAACTGGCTACTATGCCTATTGGGAAATCCAGCCCTGGTCCTGGGTATACAATACACATATGTGGCTGCATTCGCCACAGATATGAATGGGCCTAAGAAAGGTAACTGCAAAACCTAATGGGATTCTACATGTATACTTGAATTTGTGGGTCTCCATTCATAATTTTGCCAGGGGCCCTGTTCTGGTCTGTGTTCCATGACTTGTTCACAATTCACTCCCAGAATAGGGTGACCAAATGTCCAAAAACGCCCAGAACAGGCCTGTATATTAAAATGTTTGTCTCTTGTCCTGAATAAAACAACTGACAGCAGTGAGAGTGACCTTGTTTTATTCAGCAGGAAATGCTCTATAGAATATGTGTTTTCATAAAAAAAGTTTACTACTCCTTTAATTGTTTTAGGTGCAATATCACAGTGGCCTGAAATTGTACAGTGGCACTGTTGCTACACCATCCTATGGACAGCTCTTCTCAGTTGACCGTAAATCTCCTTAGTGTGGTATAGCAACAGGGTCACTGTACAGTTATGTTTTTTTGCACCTAAAAAAATCAAGTTTGAGCTGTAATAACTTTTGGATAAAACACCTGCAGTGGCAGTACCCTTGTTTTACTCAAGAAGATAAACCCCTACAATATATATTTTTTTTACATTTTAAGTATTACTATCCCTTTAAACTCAATACCATTGATCTCCTTTACTGGTGCCCACACTCCCCATTAGACAGCCATTCACAGTCCAACAGCAAACAGCACAGCAAAGCTGGAGTGGCAGCACACTTATGGCCTTTTATTAAGCAAGATGAACACAACATGTTCATGCACCGAGCACTTCATTAGGTATAAAGATAATGACCCCCAACACCACCACTACCACTTTAAATACCCTAACCAACACCTCCTAAGCTAGATGTAACCTAATTAAAGTCAAATATACAGCTGAATGAGCAAAAACACAGTTGCCATGGAAACTCCCCAGATGGGCCTAACCTACGGCTATGACTCACACAAGTCAATGGGCCATTATACCTGTAGTGTTTAGAACTATGTGGGTGCTCCAGAGAAATCTCAGGTTGTGCACTGACTTTCAGTCATGTCACATGGAGCTAAGGAGACTTACTCTGCTGCCTTTGTGTCAACAGTGTCCCTAAATAACAGAAAGGAAATATGGTCACCCTATCCCCGAACCCCATTCTATGCCTTGCTCCTCTTTGTGTCCTTAGGATGAAGGAGAACGAAGAGCGATTCCGGGTGTTGGAGGAGGAGCGAGCATTCTATGTTTCGGAGTCACAGGCATTGCAGCAATCACTAACTCGGCTCACTGCTGAGAAGGAACAAACAGAGAAAGAACTAAAGGTAGAGACACTGCAGGTCTGAAAGGTCGAGCAGTTCAGTGTAAAACAGATGTAACAATAAAAGCTCCCGTTAATTTAAATGAGGCTTTTTCACTTCTAGAAAGCTAGCGAGATCTCCAGCAAATTGTAAAGCAATGCTTTGGAGACCTCTCTCAGAGCTCAACATTAATTGCTATACTGAGTGGCAGACTGTCTGTGCTGCCTGTAGGTGGCTTGCTTTGCTTCATTTCGGGACTCTTTATTGTCCCAGTGGGGGGTGACTTGGGACCTGGGACAAAAACCTAAATTAAGGGACAGTCCCGGGCATTCCGGAACACGTAGTCACCCTGCTCTAGCATTAAATGGGTTAAAAGCCCCATTTAAATCAATAGTTCTATGGGGATTGTCTATTTTTTCCCTATGGTGTAGTTGGTTTTTCAGAATTATTCCTCTATTTTTTGTATATGGTCCATAGGACTATAAGCTCTTACTGGTTCAACCGAGAGTCACCAGTCAAGAGCTCACTAATGCCAGTTGTTAGATCTACAATAAGGACCCTGTGGCATACATCAGACATACGTTATTAGACTGGTAGAAAGCCACTGTGGAGAACGAGTGACTTATTATTGTTTGCATGCTCAAACAACTGTAACTCTACATATATATGGATCCCAGTTTACAGTGGTGATTGACCACAACCTGCTAACCTGGATGAGCAAGGTGGTTGTTGAGGGGGATAATGGACTGTTGTTGGGATGGAACCTCACCTTATAGTCATACCGTTTTATTTGGTGTATCAGAGTGTGTGTTGGGGAGAGGAGCATAAAACAAATAGGTTATCCCACATGGAGGAACAGTAACTGTGTTGAACCTGGGGGGTAGGCCAGCCCTTGAGCAAGTATATTGGGTGAGGGGAGTAGTTGTGACAGTTTCATCAGCCTTTTCCTGGTTTCCTTACCACTTGTCCTGGTTCGCAATCTTGCTTGCCAGTGTGCTCACAGCTTTCCCCTTTCTCCAAGTACCATAACTGGCATCTTATTTTTCCCAGCTGGCAAGGCAGCTGAGATCTTGCTATATAAAAGTGAAGCCCAGCTTTCTGCCAAATGCCCAAGTTAATTTCCCTGAGTTGGTTTACATGTAATGGTTATAGACAGAATTTGTTTAGGTACTAGGGGCATTTCAGTGGCCTATGTGCCATCTAAGGTGTCCAAACAGGTGCCACTCTGTCTGAATGCACCTTTAGGTAATATAAATGTAGGTCCCTCTGTGGACTTCTGTCTGATTGTCTGTTATGCCCAGGGGATGAATTACTGGGTAGAGATGGATCTGCCCTCCAAGAAAATTAGGTGCCCTTCCAGGGGAACTCTCAGGTGTTATACAGGTTCCAGACTGATAGCTCAGGTTTCAGGGCCTAGCAAGAGGCACTGTGAGGGCAATGGCCAATTCGGAGTTAGAGACCTACTATAAGAGTGGCAACTGTGCCTGTTCAATTTATTGTTAGGGCGGTGCTGTGGGGTGAGCATTGCCCTAGGTATGTCACAGACAATAACTATCCGCAGACTGCTGCAGTAACAGCTCCACCGTAATCCCTGCAATATATATTTTTCTATATCAAAAGATATTATCACTTCGAGAAAAAGCTGCATTAAGGGAACAGTAACCACCCTTTTTGACTGTAATATATAAAGTCAAATTGCCTACATTTTTTATTATTTAGTTTAATTTTCACATATTTTATTAAACTTTTATATTAGCCTTCATGGCTCCTCCTTCTAGATGTCTGTATAGATGTCTGTAAAGGGAGGAGCCCTGCTCCGACTGTATCTGGCCAGAAAAACAGGTATAATGTAACAATGCACCATTATCCCTGCAAAGGAAAAGATTGGATGAGTTCCCTCCCTCAATCTAATGGTACTCAAAGGGTTAACACACGTACACGCACACACATGCACACACACACACACACACATAAACGTACACAAATGCATGCACACGTACATACACTCATACACACATATACACACACACATATATACATAATACATACATACATGCACGCACACACACACTGTTACTTCTATAAATGACAATTATGGTATAAAATGAAGTAGAAGCAAAAATGCACAGATGCTTATTATTGCAAGAGAGGATTTTATGCCAGGCATACTACATGGCATTATTTTAACCCATGGAGTGCCAGAGGGGTACACAATGCATTGCAATCCAATGCGTTGCACTCAAAGTGTTAACTATCTCATCTAGATTATGTTTTCCTGTAATCACTCCAAGTTATTTGATTAAATGAAAATGAAAAATACATATAGGAAAGGTAAATTGTACTGGCACCATGTAGTTTATGGTAAGGGGTGGGGCAGACTTCTATATAAATGGATGGGTGGACATATACCAGTTTTTGAGGTCCCCACCCATTTACTGAAGTTGATACCTGTCTGAAATCAGTTCAGTTTAGCCATGAGGGCATTAAATACATTTACCTTTTGAAACAGGGAATTTTTGTAAGCCGTAAAACATGGAAATGTGTGATATCCTATAGAATAATTCGCTAAAACGCGTCCAGCTCTGTATCAGCCGCCCCATGACCAGCTGGCAGTGGCACTGTGGCCTGTGTAACTTCAACTACTATAGACTATATTAAAATAAGATACCTTTGTGTGGTAAGCGAGCTAAAACATATTTTGTCCAAACTAAGAATGGTCAAAAATTAGCATGGCCCCCATCCAAAGATGACACACAAATTTGTGAAGAGTTTCATATTTAAAAGAAATATATGTGTTTATATCTGTTTGTTTTTTTAACCCTGTGAATACCATTGGATCGGAGGGAGAGAACTTCCAATTTTTTATTTAGCAGTGGATAATGTTACTCATTTCCACTGTCCCTGCTTTTCTTCCCAGGGGCCTGGATTCAAATGCAGGTGCTAATTTTATCTCTGCGTTTATCTCCAGGTATCTCCAATAGGAAAAGTTTTGATAAAACGGGAGGTAACATTGATCTCCTGCATTTGAATCCAGCCCCAGTTCCGGTTAGAGCAGAGCTCCTTCACCTAGAGAAATCTAGAGGGAGAAGCCATAAAAACTAATTTTAAAAAGTCTACAAAAAATAGGTGATAATGGTGGAAAAAAGTATAGGCAGTTTGACTTTATATATAAGGCGTCTGCAGAAGATAGTTGCAAAAATGATCCTAGAATTCTAAACATTACATATCTTTGCTTTATGAACTGCCTATATGAAGGTATAATGGGCCCTGCTAACTCCTCCCAGTTAATTGCACCTCGTTCTACCTTTCAGGTGCAGGTGAAAATCCAATTGGACCTGGAGAGGAGGCTGCGTGAGGCAGAGGAGGCTCTCAGGAGGCTGGAACTGGGACTGAATTCTGCTGTGATGAATCAGGACAAGGAGGAGAAGATGAGAGCAGATGTCAGTCATCTGAAAAGTGAGTCTAATGCTGAGGGTTGAGAGTAATGTATTCCACAATAACAGTATAAACAGTGACATAGCTGATGAGGCTGAAAAAAGACATGCGTCCATCAAGTCCAGCCTATGCCAAATCACCTGCTGTTGATCCAGAAAATGGCAAAAAAAACCAAAAAAACATTGAAGCCATTTCCAATTAATCCGCAATTGGGTAAAGAAATTCCTTCCTAACTACATATAGCAGTTGGATATTTCCCTGGATCAACAACCAATCTGCTTCGAAGCCAACTTTCATAATTTTCAGTATTGTTCTATGCTAGATACCGGTAGGTATGCATTACTTTTTTGAAAGCAATTACGGTATCTGCAAGCACAACATGCCGAGGCACATTATCTCGGGTGTACATTTACAACAAAACATGTCAAGTTTGGAATGGAGATAGTGGAAATAATTTACATACATTGAAGGCAGCATTCACAGAGTCAAAAATGGTGTAATGAACGGTCAAGTCAACTGCACAATGAGAGACAAATAAAAAAATATATCACGAACATCCCATGTATTTAAGCGGGGCCTGAATGCAAGAGAGGACTTACATTAGGGACCTCTCTGACACACAAGGCATTAAACCTTGTATTTAATTCAACTGGATTTTGTATTTGTTCCCTATGGGCAGTGGCGTAACTATAGGGGTCACAGGGGTCGCACCTGTGACCGGGCCCGTCACTCCAGAGGCCCGACTGCCCCCTGCGACCCCTCCGCCTGGCACCCGCAATCTTCCTCCGGCACACTAATAATGCAGAGCGCAGGGAGATGACATCATCTCCCAGCGCTGCTCTGCATTACTAAGAGGACCGCTCGGGAGCTCCAGGGAGGTAGTAGATGGGGGCATTGTGAAGATTGAGGGGCATTGTAGAAGGGGTCAGTGTGGTCGAGGGGGGCCAATGTGGAGGTGGTGGGGGGCCCTTGGGATACTTGCTTTTGCCACAGAATTTCTACACTTTTGCATTTATACATGTGATTCAATAAAGAAGAATATTTCAGAAGGAAAGCAGAGATAGTACAAGGGACCACATTCACTTCTGTACTTGTTCCGTGTAGAATTCTTTGAAGAGTGTATCAGGAATGCAGAGATCGAGGCAATGAAACCAGTGATTATGAAGAATTCGGTGTATGTTCCCAGAGCAGCCACGAGGCGCATCAACAGTTGTCGTATCTACCGCCAGAGGCCCAACTTCTGCCGAGGTAAGTGACTGCCTAATGAATGTGCATGCCTAGGTTGTGTGTGTCTTTCCCAAGGGATGGGAATGGGTCACATGTGATGTGAATGTCAGTTCATCAGTAGTAATTGTGCTTGTCTTAGCAAAAGAGGTTTTCTGCACAACAAAGAAAAATATGAGTGGTTCTGGGGCAACCCAGCTACACCATAGGGGAGAAATAAAAAAAAAACAAAAAAAACTTCCCAATAATTTAAATAGGGCTTCTAATCTTTGAATTAAATGGAAGCATCGAACACTGCTTTGCAATATGCGTTGTTGACCTCTCTAGCAGTCAAGGTTTAAAAGCCCCATTGAAATCAATGGAAATTTAAATTACTCCCCTAAGATACAGACAATTTTCCCACAATTGCTCCTCATGTGGATAATGCTATATGTATGAAAGTAAAGTGGAACAATTCCGGGGTAAAACAACTATGCTATATTTGAATTCATCCCACTGGAGAGGCTGTGACATATATATCATTCATACCCACTGGAGTAGCTTTTGACAAGAAGCATTAATATCCACTCTAGTGCAGTGGTTCTCAACCCGTGCCCTCAGTGGCTACTAACAGGCCAGGATTTGAGAATTTCCTTATAAGAGCACAGGTGAGTTAATCAATATGACTGAGCCTCTGATCAACACACTTATGTCTAGCAGGGAAATTCCTAAGTCCCTGGCCTGTTAGTGGCCACTGAGGGCACGGGTTGAGAACCTCTGCTCTAGACGCTGTAACACTTAGCATTAATATCCACTGAAGAGGATGTGGCATGTAGCATTCATATCCACTGGAGAGGCTGTGACACAAACCATTCATATCCACTGGAGAGGCTGTGACACAGACCATTCATATGTACTGGCGAGGTTATGACATGTAGCATTCATATCCACTGGAGAAGATGTGACACGTATCATTCATACCCGCTGGAGAAGCTGTGACACATATAATTCATACCCACTAGAGAAGTTGTGGCACATATAATTCATAGCCATTAGAGAAGGTGTGACAAATATAATTTGTATCCACTGGAGTTGGCTGATGACACAGAACACAGGTGAATCTTGTGGATACACCATGTGTCTTCTTTCTCTTACTAGGCAGCAACAGCCAGTGATCCAGGCCGGGAGGTATATATCAGACTGTAGGCAGGAAAGGGTTAAACTCTTCTCATTACGTCACTGGTTTACCCTTTGCATGCAGTAGGCCTCCGGCTTATCTCTTTTGCCCACGTCATCCCTCATTCTTGGACTTTTAGTTAGTGCCTTGAATAAACTGTTTAATCCTTCAAAACAAGTCTACTGTGGAGCTAATGAGACAGATGTACTAAGCAGAAGGGAAGAAATTATGGAGCAAACCAACTGCTCATAGGGGGAAGTAGCAATTCCCAAAATTCCCTTTTATTTCAAATGGGCCTTTTAACCCCTTGAATGCTAGATAGGTCTCCAACGCGTTGCCTTGCAATGTGTTCCTCTCTAGAATTCAAGGTGTGAAAAGCCCCATTTACATCAGTGAGAAGATTTACCTGTCCCCTATGGTGCAGTTGTTTTTGTTCAGACTTGACTCCCGTCTTCTTAGTACCTGAGCCTCATAGAATCCTAGTAACAGATTCTATCCCAGAATGCCATTACTAGGGTTCTGTTTATTTTCTACTGACATTCTGCATATACAGCAATATATTGAACTGGGGTTGGGCTGGTAGACCAGGGGCAAATGGTCCATTTGTATAAGGTATAATGATACTATAGGGTATGCATGGCAAGGGTGCCCATCCCTGTATACATCCCTGTATACATGATATTCACTGCATCAGTTGCACATGTTCTCCACATAATTCCATACTTGCATTGTGTCACATCCTCAATGCATTGCATTATATCCACACTATATTGTGTCATACCACACTGCATTGTGTCACATCCACACTGCATCGTGTCACATCCACACAGTCACATCCACACTGCATTGTGTCACATCCACACTGCATTGTGTCATATCCACACTGCATTGTGTCATATCCACACTGCATTGTGTCACATCCACACTGCATTGTGTCATATCCACACTGCATTGTGTCATATCCACACTGCATTGTGTCACATCCACACTGCATCGTGTAACATCCACACTTCAGCATCCACACTGCATTGTCACATCCACACTGCATTGTCACATCCACACTGTCACATCCACACTGCATTGTCACATCATCACTGTATTGTGTCACATCCCCACTGCATCTCGTCACATCCCCACTGCATTGTCACATCCACACTGCATTGTCACATCATCACTGTATTGTGTCACATCCCCACTGCATCTCGTCACATCCACACTGCATTGTCACATCCACTCTGCATTGTGCTACATCCACACTGCATCATGTCACATCCACACTACATTGTGTCACATTTTCTCTGCTTTGTGTCACATCTTCACTGCCTTGTGTCACATCCACACTGCACTGTTACATCCACACTGTATTGTGTCATATCCACACTACACTGTTTCATAACTATACTTCCTTGTGCCACATCAACACTGCCTGGTGCAACATCCAAGTTGCAGTATGTCACATACACATTCATACTGCATTGTCATATTAATGCCTGTGTCACATGCACACCCACTCTGCTCTTTGTTGTACACGTTTATGGTGCATAATCATACAAACATTTTGCAGTGTGCTAGCAACATCTCATATCAACACTTTTGCTTACACAATGACATTCACTGGGAAGTCTATTGCAGTGACTCAGTCTCTCTCTCTCTCTTGCAGTAAGACACTCACACTCTCTCTTGGTGTCTCCAGCTGAGTCAGATGAGCTCAAGAACCTGAGAGAAGCTGCCAGGAGTCTGAGCAGAGACCAACATTTCCGGGAGACCCTCTATCAGTTTATGAAAAAGCAGGAACCCTCTCAGGAACACAAGAACTGACACCATAATTTGTCTAGCAAAGGGAGATCGGAAACCAGGGGGTTATACACTAAGGCACGGGTGTGCAACCTGAAACACTATAGCTGTTTGTGGACTACAATTCCCATCATCCTCAGCCAGGCATTGGCTGGCAAAAGATGATGGGAGTTGTAGTCCTTACCCAGCTAGAGTTTCTTAGGTTGCAAACACTTGCACTAAGGGGAAACAAGTATCTCCAACGTATGTGTTATTCTAGGGAACCTATTCACTGAAGTGGATCTTAACCCTTTGAGTGCCAGAGGGGTACGCAATGCATTGCGTTGCGTACCCCTCTGGCACGCAAAGGGTTACAGGAGAAGTAACCTTTTTTCATGGAAAAAAAGCAGATATAGATCTTTTCTTGCTGAGTAAAACAAGGATACTCCCACTGCTGCGAGATTTGGATAAAAACATTATTACAGATCAAATTGTTAGCAGCAGCTGGTGTCCACAAGCATTTTTTTTTATCATGAACTCTGTGGAAGAGCTGGAGTCATTGATTATAGCTCTCCATAGTAAGTGATAGGAATATCACCACCTAGTGGTCACAATAAAAACTTTCTGTTTATTGTCAAAATAAAATAAGCTTTAATACGTTTTGAATAAAAAAATGTAAAAGCAGTGAGGGTACCCTTGTTTTATTCATTAGGAAAACTCTATAACATATATTTTTTGCTTGATAAAATGTACTTCTTAACATTTTGAATGCTTCGCAATGCCTTGCATACCCCTCTGGCATTCAAAGGGTTAATCTAACTGGAGAGGCTTTTATAATGTTATAGTGCATATCCCCCTGTAAATCATTGTTGATTGCATTTCTCGTTTTGTAACTTCACATACCATCCAGTTGGAAAACACACTAAAATACTATACCTCAGAGGACGGCTGGCTACTTGTGGCCCAAGGGGCAAATACATTCAAGTGGCCCATTTCTTTTATCGTTCAAGCACACCCCTTTTTGTTAATTTTAAAATTGTCATTAATGTTGTGACGTAAGTCAAGTGATACCACAGAGCTTACAGTTGAAATGGGGCTACACTAGTGCTACTACAAAACTTACAATTTAAGTAAAGCTTACTATAGAGCTTAAAGGGAAATGGTTTATGCTACTAGTTTAGCTCCATTTCAGTTGTAAGCTCTGTGGTATCACTAGTGTAGCTCCATTTACATAAACAATTGGGATATTTAGTGAGGTGCAGTGGCCTACCAGCTCAGACATATGACTAGCCCAGGGGGCAATTGCCCCCTTGCCCCCCAGGCCAGCCCTCCCCTGCTATACCTATTAGTGCTGGGACTTGGAATGTAAAGATAGACTACCGGGTTTGTATGGATTTCATAACAATAATATATATGATATGCCTATGTGAATATAGAACTTATTTGATGTTTCCAGACATGTTTTCACTTTACATTGGATTATATTTCACTTGCGTTTACTATGGTTAGTTACCGTTGACGCAGTTTGCTACTAAAGAACTTTCCCCTTCCTCAATGCATTGGAGACATACCTAGCATTCATGTGCATTGGAGACATCCCTAGCATTCATGTGCATTGGAGACATCCGTAGCATTCATGTGCATTGGAGACATCCCTAGCATTCATGTGCATTGGAGACATCCGTAGCATTCATGTGCATTGGAGACAATGGAGACATCCCTAGCATTCATATGCATTGGAGACACTGGAGACATACCTAGCATTCATGTGCATTGGAGACATCCCTAGCATTCATGTGCATTGGAGACATCCGTAGCATTCATGTGCATTGGAGACAATGGAGACATCCCTAGCATTCATATGCATTGGAGACACTGGAGACATACCTAGCATTCATGTGCATTGGAGACATACCTAGCATTCATATGCATTGGAGACACTGGAGACATACCTAGCATTCATGTGCATTGGAGACATACCTAGCATTCATGTGCATTGGAGACATACCTAGCATTCATATGCATTGGAGACACTGGAGACATACCTAGCATTCATGTGCATTGGAGACATACCTAGCATTCATGTGCATTGGAGACACACCTAGCATTCATGTGCATTGGAGACACTGGAGACATCCCTAGCATTCATATGCATTGGAGACATACTTAGCATTCATGTGCATTGGAGACATTGGAGACATACTTAGCATTCATATGCATTGGAGACATTGGAGACATACTTAGCATTCATGTGCATTGGAGACATTGGAGACATCCCTAGCATTCATAGGGTTAGCCCTTTGGTTAAAAGTTCCATTTACATCAGTGGGAATTTGGAGAGATTTTTTTTTTTTTACCTCCACTATAGTGTAGTTGGTTTGCCCCAAAATGACTCCTCTTATATTGAGAAAATAAGGCACTAGGACAGAGTCATAATTTTCATTATTATTCATTTGTTATATAAAACTTCATAACCCTTCATCGTCTATTATGAGATGAACCTCAGGGAACAGAGAACCGCACACTTGGAAAAACTGAGACGCAACAAAAATTGTATATTTTGTGCCAAAAAATAATACTTTAGTTCATAGACCTTGTTATATTTCTTTTTCTCCTCCCACAGAGGTTTATAGGGTAATAATCCACACAATTGTACCACTGTGCTTGTATTCTAAGAACTTCTGTCTCATAATCTACCTGCTTACATAAATATCTACTGTAGGTCTTCTCTTCTGCACAGGATTCTTTATGGCTTATAGATTCACTTATTGCTTTTCTTCACCTTGGATTATGACATGATAATTCCCAGCTGAGCGATTTATCAATCCAAACTCTTCATACTAATAATGACTTCCTTGCTCTCTCCTGTAGATATGTATGTACTTAATAAAATGTATCTAACATGATGACAAGTAATTGCATTCTTGAAGTGATTTAAAACGAGGAAAAGAAATGGTAGGCTGCTTCTTCAAATTAAATCCTGTACTGAGTCTGCCTGCACAGTACATCTAGAACAGAACCTGATTTACATTTCTCCCAGGACTGAGCCTGTGTGTAAATTACATCCATGTCTTGGTCTGTCCATACAATACAGTCAGAGCTAGGTCTGTCTCTATAAAATACATGGTTGAGTCTGTATGTAGATAATACGTAGTGCCAAACCTGTCTGTGTATTACACCTAGGGCTGAGTCTGTTGTTACAGGGCTGATCTTGTCCCTACATTACACCAACGGCTGAGTCTGTCTGTACTGGACATCCAGACCAGAACCTGTTTGTATATTTTGTCCAGGACTGTGTGTAAATTACATCTTGGTGTGTCCACACAAAACAGTCAGGGCTGGGTCTGTCTCTATACAATATGTGCATACCTGGGAACTCTCCGGATTTGCCCCGGAGACTCCGGTTCTGACAGAGCTTTACCGGGTCTCCGGGGCAGAGGCAGATTCCTCCGGATGTGGAGAGTTTCTATTGAAACTCTGCCACATCCGCTTTTTTCTCCCGTTGTGCCTCAGTCCCAAGCCTTGCGTGTGACACATTTAACCCTCTGAGTGCCAGAGTGGTACGGAATGCGTTGCTTTGCAACGCATTCCGTACCACTCTGGCACTCAGAGGGTTAAATCCCCCCAACACTCGAGTTAAGCCCCGCCCCTTTTTGACGCGATTAGCGTCATTTTTGTTACCCCCTGCTGAACAGAGGACTACCCTCCGGGTAGCCCTCAAATGAAAGTTCCCAGGTATGAATATGTGGTGTAATCTGTCTGTAGAGGATACCTAGTGCCAAACCTGTCTGTGTATTACACCCAGAGCTGGTTCTGTCTTTACCCAGGATAGCCAACTCTGGTCCTCAAAAGCTACCAACAGTGCATGTTTTCAGGATATCCCATAATCAGCACAGGTGGACCAATGAAAGTGACTGCGCTACTAATTAGTCCACCTGGGATTTCCTGATAATGTGCACTGTTGGTAACGCTTGAAGACCAGGGTTGGCTACCCCTGGAGTTAGTACAATGTATCCAGGGCTGAGTCTGTCTGTAAATTACACCCGGGGCACAGCACAGGTAATCCAATCAGATTGATTGATTTACTGATTACACACCTGCATACCTGGGAACTTCCAACTGAGGGCTACCCGGAGGGGAGTCCTCTGTTCAGCAGGGGATGACAATAATGACGCTAATCGTGTCAAAAAGGGGCGGGACTTGACACAAGCTGGGGGGGCAGGGCTTAAAGGTGTCACACAGAAGGCTGGGGACGGAGGAACAGTGGGAGAAAAAGCAGATGTGGCAGAGTTTCAACAGAAACTCCCTACATCCGGAGGAATCAGCCTCTGCCCCAGAGACCCGGTAAAGCTCTGTCAGAACCGGAGTCTCCGGCGCAAAGCTGGAGAGTTCCCAGGTATGCACACCTGTACTCTGGAAGGGAAATCCAGAAAACCTGCACTGTTAGGGGTAGTTGAGGACCAGAGTTGATTTATTTTGTTTGTAACAAGAGACAATAGCTAATACGTTTAATTTATTAACGTTAGCACCCATTGTTCTTCTACTCAGAAAGGTTGTTACCTTATCTCAGCAAATAGTATAGCACTATCACTTCTGATTGTCATGGTAATTGGAGCCATGGAGAAGATTGGAATGGATGCCCCCCACAGAGCATATATAACACAAGATTTTAGGCTTCAGAGAACGAAGAGAGATTTTTACGAATTATATTGTTGAGCATACTTAAAGGGATAGTAACACTTCATATTTAAAAAATTGCAATCCTACACCGGAAAAGGGGAGGGAGGGGGGAACTTTAAATACGATTATCTCTAAAACCATAAAGGTTTGAGAGATGGGATTGGGGGCATTTTGTTTATTTTTTTAATGGCTACAAGGTGCAGATTTTAAAATATGAAGTGTTACTATCTATTTAATATTTAAGGGTATGTAATGCATGTCCATAGTTTACCTTTAACCCCTTGGGTTCTAGATAGGCTGGTTTCCTCTCTAGCATCCAAGGTGATAATTAATCGTCGCTTCTCCAATTTCTATGTTATTCCATGGAACCGATGCGCTAAGATGTCTCCAACTTTGGATATCTTAGTGGATATCTTTGGATATCTTATCACTCCTTTGTTCAGTGATTCTCAACCAGGGTGCCATGGCAGTTTGGTGTGCCACGGACATCAACTTAGGGTGCCCCATGTTTTCTATGAAGACCAACAAAAATAGACTTTTAAATAAAGATTTATAGAAATTGTTATGCACAATATATTTAGTTTTGTTATGATGATTATAAAACACAATAATAACTGTATATTTATGTATCATACCCATACCTGGGAACTCTCCGGTTTTGCCCCGGAGACTCTGGATTTCTGGGTCTCCAATGTGTGAATCACCGGGTGGGCAGAGTTTAAGTAGAAACTCTGCCCACTTGTGCTCCATCCCGCCCGGTTCCTCCCACTCTCCTCCCTCTTACCTCCATTTTGCAGGGGTTTTTTTTGTCCCGCCCCCGTGACTAAGCCCCACCCCCTTTTATGACGCGAATCGCGTCATTTTCCTCCCCAGTCGGCACTGACAGGGTTACCCTCCGGGTAGCCCTGCTTCAAAAGTTCCCAGGTATGATAATATGTAAATATAGTCAGGCAGCAATATGGAGAGGACTGGAAGGAGACAGCATTAAAGGGATTAGACAGGACAAGTGGATAAGAATGTAAAGGACTGGCAGGGGACAGTATGTAAATGATAGGCAGGGATGGTATGGGAACAATTATCAGAGTGCACAAGGGAAAGGATTGGCAGGGACAGCATGGATAGGGTTGGCACAAATAGTATTATGGCATGGTTAGGAGTAGGGACTTGCCTGGAGTAAAAAGGCTTCAGCACACAATCACAGATACATAGACACATGCACACATTTCAAAAGGAGGTTGTCTATCTAAAATATACTGTTGCGAAAACATCATGTCATGAGCTATACTCCAACACCACAAGCCAATGATCAATGTCTCTTCCCCTCCCCTTGCATACCTAATTCATAGTGCAAGTGGTGAAGTGTGTCTTGTTCTCCAAAGTGAATTGCTCTAATCACATCACCAAAACCAATCTAATATTACTTTGAACCTTAGTACATCTCACCCTAGAGTAGTGTTGCATATCTCTCTCTGGCACTAAAAGTGTTAAAGCAGAGCTATCACCTACACTGGAACCCACCCCCAACATATTGATAAGGCTCAACTAGTCTAAAACTGACTGTTTTACATTGAAGAAATGTTTCTCTTCTCCTACACTTCCACAGATCGGCGAGGGAGAGAGCTGCCATCTTGACTGTGCACAGTATGATTGTCAGCACTTCTCCCCCGTCCTAATCCCTGTCTGCGCACGCCCCTTCCCCCTGGGGCCATCTCTCAGTGTGAGAATGGCTTTCAGTATTGAATGGTAGACGGGCATGCCAAGGGAAGAGGGGACAGCCAGACTTGCAATTTCATGTCTGAGGTACAGCTTGTAACGCAGACAACCTAATGTCGGCGTCATTATCTTGACATTTAATTTAATATTTCATCAACTGCAGCAATTTAATAAAAAAAACAAACAAAAAACCAACACACAATTGAGACTGAACTTCGCTTGCTCTTTTACCTGGAAGCAGGAATCCCACAGGTGAAAGTTCCACTTTAATTTAACCAGAACCTGAAGAGTTCTAAGACCAGCATTTAACCATTTGAGTGCCAGAGAGGTATCCAACACAATGTGCTGCAAAATGTTAACCTTTTGAGTGCAAAAGAGGTATCCAACAAGTTGCAATGCAATGCGCTCGATACCTCTCTGGCAATCAAAGGGTTATGATGGATTATTTCAGTCTTACCACTCCTACTTTCAAGACAGCCAGCAACACAGTATACAAGCAAAGTATGTAAAGGAACAGTAAAGCTCAGAAATAACTTTATTTATAGCTCAGACAATTATGACAGTTGGTTTCAATGCACATAGGATGTTGATCCAAGGAGATTGGTGTTAGAAAAATGCTTTAACAGGGTGTTTTTGTGCCTTCCTCTGAATCAATAAGAGTGATACAACAAAAGCTGAATCTGATGGAAGCATGTCTTTCGCAGCCTCATCTACTATGTTTCTATGTTAGTATGTATGTTTAGCCCTTCTGAAGTTATTCAGTTTTATTCTCCCCATACCTCCTTTCCCTTTCCTTAACATTAGATTCTTCAGCTTTGAAGGAACTGAGAGTCATGGGCATCTGCAGGAATTTTTCCAGGGAGGGCAAAGCCATAATATGCCCCCAGGCATTTTACTGGGGGGGGGGGGGGGGCAAGTGTAGGGGGGGTGCCCCGTGGATGCCCATGGACATGGTTGATTAACAATCAGAGCTAAGACTGCAAAGGCAGATCTATATGACATACAGACAGAACTGAAATTCAATCATGTTACTGTGTACTGAACAACGACTACAACCCACCCAGTGCACAGGATACAGTAAAATGATTAAAAGAGAGGGAATGTATATCTTGGTCTGCTCAGATATCCTTAGCTGATGTCAGATAAATGGGAGGGAGGGAGGGAACAGAATAAAACTTTAACAACATCAGAAAGTCTACATTGACAAAGTGTGTGACTAACATTAGTAACAATATTAAATGTTAAACAACAGATTTAAATATTTATTTTTATGCATTTGAACATGTAAGGTACATCCTCTTGGTTGTTCCTGAGAACTGAATTTGAGAAATATTGATACAGCCTATACTTTTCACTCTTTTCCTGCTAGGAAGTATTTTTGGATGACAGATTTACTTTAACCCTTTGAGTGCCAGAGAGGTATCCAATACATTGCGTTGCAATTCACTGAATACCTCCTTGGTTCTCAAAGGGTTAAATTCACTACATATTTTTTTTTCTTTAAAGTAGAATTAACACTATATAACAAATTATGTAATTTGAATGAGCTTTTATAATCACCTATATATTATGTCAGTATTTGTTAAAGAACAGTTTATTACATATTTTACTTAGACATTTGTCAGTATATGCATATTAGCTTGTACTGATTGACACCCTCCCACCTGCCATTTCCTGCTAGTCTGTATTAGCTAAAGTGAGTACTAGCTGCTACCAGTACTTGCAAAAATGAATTTGCATAAACAATTACTAATTAGTTATAACTAATTTGTTTTCTTAGTAATAGCTAATTTGCGTAAACCGACTAACTGAAAAGCAAGCAATTTGTGCCAAGATGGGTGCTCCTATTGCAGCGAGAACATTTAGGCGACAGTTCCACTTTAAGGCTTTACACTCTCATTCTCTCTATATACATTATAGGTAAAAGGTGTTACCATGGAGACTGGTACAGTAAAAGCCATACCTTTATTGGTTAAGAAGACATTCTAAAGCTACTCAGCAAATAAAGGCATTGCTTTTACTCTACCAATCTTCCCATATATAGTATGTCTCTTCATACAGGCCACAGATGCATAGCTCAGACATTGAGGGCTGCTGGCAGGCCACAGTTTGCATTTCATCTAACTAAAGTGCATGTAGTATATTGCCCTAAAACAGGCCTGCCAGGAACCCTTGTGGATACAATTGGTGCCACTGTATTACAGTCCTACTTGGTGTCTAAGTATTGCTCAGTTATGTCTGAAGCTGACCTGTGCCAGTGCAGCCTACTTAACCCCTTGGATTCTAGAGATGTCCCCAAAGCATTGAAAAGCAATGGTGGAGTTGCCTCTAGTAGCCTCTAGTAGCCAAGGGGTTAAAAATCATTGCATACATATAATATGTCAACTGATCACCTTGAAGGCTAGCTTCAATTGTATTTTGCTAAATTGTGGTTGTGCTTTCAGGATTCACATTTATGTGGTTAAATCTTAGTATTACTATATCTCACACAAACACAAATACATTCAATTAGTATAGCCACCATCTTGTATGTAGCTTAGTTCATGTTACACCATATACATATCAAAACAAATAAAGTATTGGGCCATATGTAAGAAAGTGTGGGATTTCTGGGGTAACCTGACTGCAGCATGGGGGGAGGGGGAGAATTTCCTAATTGATTTCAATAGAGCTTTTAATCTTTGAATGCTAAAGGTCTCCAATGCATTGTTTCCAATGTGTTTAAGAGCTTTCTAGTGTTCAGTGGGCTACAAGCTACACTTAGACCAATGGAAATTTGGGGAAGATTTATGTACCCTATTGTGCAGTTGGTTTGGACCAGAAATACTCCCCTTTTCTTTTAATACAGGGTTCATGACACTGGAGCAAACCTACTGAGCACGAACTGCTCCGTAGGACACAATAAAAATATCCACTGATTTAAATAGGACTTTAATGTATCCAACATAATGGGGGAGATTCACTAAGCGGTGATAAAGTGGAGATGAATTCTCCAGTTTATAACTTCTCCAGTTCCTATGTTATTCTATGGAGCCTATTCATTAAGATCTCCAAAGTTGAAGAAATCTTAGTGCATTGGCTCCATAGAATAACATAGGAATTGGAAACGTAATCTCCACTTTATCACCTTTTTTATCACTGCTTAGTGAATCTCCACCATTGCAAAGTAATGCATTTGTAACCTCTTTAGCATTCAAGGGGGTTACATGGCTCAGGGAATGTGCTGCACACCCCTCTAATTCACAGAAGGTTAAATAATTTGTTTTTTTTGCAATATTTATTGGTTCCCTATGGTGCAGATAGTTGCCCCAGAATTGCTGCAACAAATTAAGTCAATGTGGGTCTGGAGGCCCAATATGAATTAATTTACTGCCCAATGAAAGGGTATGAGAACCCCAACCTTTTGACCGGGAGAGGAAATAAAGAAAAACTGATATGGGTCCGAAGCCTCTATATCATTGGTCCCCAACCCATATCCTCAGACCCCACTAATAGGCCAGGATTTGAAGATTTCCTTGTGGTGAGTTAATCAGGACCTTAGTCGTTTTGATGAAATCATCTGTGTTCTAGGAAAGAAATCTTCCAATCCTAGCCTTGAGGGCACATGTTGAAAACCAAATCTTTACAAATGCTAAGGGGAGGGGTCCGGGACCCTTTTCTCTACACTCCATAACAGAGAAGTAGTAGACAAAAAAGATTAGTATAGGGTCTGCAGCCCCCATATCAATCTCTGCATAGCCATGTGAAGGGGTCAATGACTGGCTCCTCTGCCCTGCCTAAGGGAGAGGAATTTAAAATCATGTATGTGGCCCCATGTTAATATATAGAGCATAATTCGCCACATTATGAGGTCCAGAACCCCTTCGTCTACCCTAAGGGACAGGACTGGATAAAATAAATTAATACGGTGCCTGCAGACCCCTTATTCATTTTAAAAAATCTACAGAAAAGGTCCCTGGCACCCATTTCAACCCACATGTAATTGTGTGAGTGTGTTTTAAAAATTAAGATACTCACCTCATTGTCAGGGTCCACAATATCTTTGACGTCCTGTTCCTCAGATCCATGAACCTAAAACAAGATAATTAAAAAAAAAAAACTAAAATACTGTCATTGCTCTCTCCACTACTACTAAAATCCTATATAATAATTCGATAAATTGTGTGTAACGCCGTGACATGCGCAGTACACACTGCTGAGCGTGCTGCGGTCATGCGCAGTAGAGACTGCTCGCGCCCAGCTCTGTATCAGCCGAAGTGCAGGCAGTCTCCACTGCGCGTGACTGCCCCGCGACCGGGTGGCAGTGGCACTGTGGCCCGTGTAACGGGCTCTTCAACTAGTAAATAAATAAATAAATAGAATGGAGAGGGGCAACATTGAGATTATTTGTAAAAACTCACATACATACTGCCCATGTATGCTGAAGCTTTAGATTGTAAGCTTTTGGGCAGGGATCTCACTAATGTTTCACTTTACAAAGCACTTGCAACCCTGTATTATCTAAACCCCTAGATTGTAAAGCACTGCATACACGTGTGGCGCTACATAAATAACCATATTTATTCATTCAGCTGAAAATAGCCATTCAGCAAATATTTTCGTGTGTAATGGAATCTGGGCCCCTGATGGAAATTTTTTGGAAGCTAAGAGGTTATATGGAAGCTAACACCTAAATATATTTAAAAAAATCAGAAGTATTTTAAAAATAAATATTAAGTATGGTATAGGTTTCCTGCAGAAGCCCTAAAATGTGATCCTAAAATTGTTGCTACGATGTAATTAACAAAGGTAAGAACATTTTTGAATGGAAGAGTACACCACATGGGCATGTACATATGACCAGTCATTAACCCTTTGAGTGCCAGAGGGGTATGCAACGCATTGCAGTGTAACTTGCTGTAACAAAAAAAAAAGAGCATTTATAGGTGTTGGCTGTAAATGCAGAAGGCTTCATGCACAATAGAAAAAAGGAGTGATTCTGGAGCAAACCAGCTACACCAAAAGGGTGAAATAAACATTTCCTATATGAGGCTTTAAACACATTGGGGAGATGCACTAAGGGGTGATAAAGAGGTGACCGGTGTCACTGTTTGAATGTTTGGTCCCATAGACAACAATGCATATCAGGCATGCTCTCAAATATGGAAAAAACAGAACCAGAGCACATTTTCAAGTTTTATCACCAAGGTCGCTTATTTAAAGGGATAGTAATGTTTCAAAATAAAAGCAGCTCCAATTAATATTCATAGTATTTGGGCCATGGAGAGAGTTATTTCAATACTGTCAGAGTTATAGTTCAAGAATTACAGAATGATAAAGTATCCCCCTCCCGCCCCTTTTCCTGATGTAACACTGTTCACCTCAGAACAGAAAGGTGGTGTCCAGATGGCTTGCAGAGAGGGACAATCTTCAATTAGCATAAGGGAAAAACCTGTCAATGGGGCAGGGTTTTCCTTATGCTCACAGTAAGAAGATTGTCCCCTGCTGTGAGCTGTCTGGTCTTAAGACCAGATTCCACATCTGAGGGGAGGTAGCTACGCTAGGTAAAAGGGGCAGGACGGGGATCCTTTATCATTCAATTACTCTTGAATTACATATCTGACAGTATTAAAATAACAGTCTCTATGGCTCAAATACTATGAAGATTAATTGGAGCTGCTTTTATTTTGAAACATTATTATCCTTTAAGGATGTGTTTGTGATCCATGTGACCGTTATCCCATATCTATATGATCAGGATAATTTACAAACATAGAGGCGACTACACCCCCCCCATTCAAGGTTAGATATTAGTGGGGTACAAAGAGAAATTAAAACTACCTCATAAGTTGTACTGTGGTTATGTTGGTGGCAGTATCTAAAATATTACTTTTATTAAGTATTAAATTAAAACGAAAAAACAATATTAAGATAAAATTTCCTCATAACCAACATCTAAGGGGCTATCTTCTAAGCTTTGTGAAATACCATACATTTCTCATTTAAGACAAAAAAAAAAAAAAAAGGAAGTGCAAGAGAAAATACTAATAGGATGTGTGTGAAATCACATGTGTAATTTTTATGAAAGAGGTATCTGTATATGAATACCAAGATACCGTAATTATCAAGTGCTTACTGAGATATTTAACCTCAAAATGAATCCCGTGCATCCAAAGCAGAAAGAAAATTAACCTCTGAGAATACCAGAGTGAGTTACTAATAATGAAAAAAAGGGACAAAGAGAACACAAAAAAATATATAATAGAATATAACATTGAACGCTATGTTCGTGCCAGGAGACCTATTCCAAACACCCCACGGCAGGGAACTCCTATCTAGGACCTCACTATAAATAATGAGTCCGAGGTTACTGTCTATTGTCCTTTATTTGCTGCCGGTGTCTCTGGGTCTGTAAAATAAATAGTACGGACATACTGAGAAGGATGGTATCAATGGAACCATCTAATGTCATGATAGTAAGGCCACAATAGGCAATCAGGAAATTAGTTAAAAATACTTCATTGCCATTAGCCTGTCCTGACTAGCTGGAGGTCAAAAATAAAGTTGAATGTAATTATAACGACATAAAGTCCATAGAATCTCTGGCAAAAACATCCATTTCTACATATCAAGGAAGATATACACTCCCTAGAGTCCTTGCATTGACATCCTATAATAGCAATGGGTATAACATCTTATAACAGAGACATAAGGTTCCGGGACTCCCTGGATGAATACTCTATAGAGACAACTACGTTTCTAGGTATCATTACAGAAACATAAAGTCCCCACAGTCACTTACTACAATGCTGCTGAACTAGTATTTGAAAAAAGATGATGTATAACCAAAGAAAATAAATTGCTTTAGGACAAGGCTAAATAAGTAACTGGCATTGTTGGATCAAAAACACCCGACACTCGTTTCACCAACTGGCTTTTTCAAGGCTAAGGAGATGATGAGTACTGGCGTGTATAAATATTGAATAAACGCAAATTGAATAATTGATTCCACTTAGGTATAGGTTCGAAGAAAATTTGAATGGACCAATCATGTAATGCTGGTCTGTGGAAACCATGGTTACCACTAAAGCCAGAAGTTAATCAAAACACATCACATAAGATCAAAAGGAAAGAAACACAGTGAAAGTGTATTCCACATTGATCAATCAGATAATGTACCTCAAGTACAAAATATCGTAATAATCCAGCTTACTAAACCAAAAGAAACAGATATAAAATAATACATCTTATGAAGATTAATGAATAAATAAATTCCTTGAAGATCCATTAGAAATATGACGTGCAATGCACTCCATAATAAAGGTGGCCATAAGGTCCAAGTTCATCTGTATCCACCATTACATATCAGGCATGTTGCAACTATGATGTGCTGTGCAAGTGTTGTGCTAGCGGACTGTGTGAACAGGATCAAAGACAATAATGTGTTACATTTTGTTGCATGAAACACAATGTCTGAAACACTGCATTACACTGTGTTAAACCTCTGAGTGCCAGAGGGGTATTCAAAGCATTGTGAATGCGTTGCATGCCCCTCTGGCATGCAAAGAGTTAATCCAGCGTAAGACAAAAAACAAGTTTGAACTGTTAACTTTATGAAAATATGTCCCAGCCATTAGCCCTTTGAGTGCCAGAGGGGTATGGAACGCATTGCAGAGCAATGTGTTGCGTACCCCTCTGGCACACAAAGGGTTAGAGTAACCTTGTTTTGAGCAGCAGGAAAAGGTCTACAACATATTTTTAATAATAAAACATTACTGTTCCTTAAATGAAAATAGCTGTTCTTCTGATTGATACAACTGTGCTAAAGAAGGGATATCCTTAACTCTTTTAATGCCAGAGGAGTGTCCAACTCATTGCTTAGACACCTCCCTACCTCTGGCACTAAAAGAGTAAAACCCCAGATTGTAAGCATTTCTCGAGGCCTACAGTTTAGCACCCTGGACGTAGGACATTAACTAAAGAAAACCAGAATCATTGATCTGTTGCAACTGGAAGGTTGAGCCTCTCACAGTCATAGAGGCCTGCAAACCATAAAGGCAGTGCATAGAAAATTGTCCGTGTTGTCCAGAAATGCCTACAGCACTGCTGCTTGTTGAGTCTGGAACAGAGCTGGTTCTGTAGCTACTCTTACCCTGTAGTTCCTCATTTTTTTTCAATGCTAGCATATAATTCAGCCTCCAGGGCCATCTTGTCAAAGGTACGTGTGTTTGTCTCAGCTCTAACCTTCTCTCGGATGTTGAAGGATGCCCTGGCTACAGAGCGAGCATTGTCAAGCACAGTCTGTTTATCCCTGAAAATTTGTTCACTGCGCTCCAACTTCTTTTCTATAGACACTAGCAACTCCTGCCTCTTAACGTCCTCGCTCTTCTGTACCCTTTGCCGGTTCTCCCTTTGGATCTTCTCCTTCTCTAGTCGACTTTCTATGGCCTTCTTTGCTTTGTGTTGCACCACTTCCTCAGCTACTTGAGCTGCATGCTGGAGCCTTCTTTCTGCAGCTCTTGCCAGCTCCTGCAAATGCTCCCTGCGCTCCCTCTCTCTTCTCTCTGCTGCTTGCCTGGCTCTCAGGATTTGTAATTCCTCCTTCCGTACCCTTTCCTTAAGCTCTTGCTGTCTTTTCTCCAATAGTTGTTCCACATTCTCCTGGGCCCTTTGCAGATTTTTTTCAAGGGTCTTCCTGAGCTCCTCATTCTCAGACTCCTCTTTTTGGGTAAGCTCCTCTAGTAGGACCTGGTGCTTCATCTTCTCCACTTTGTTCTGTAGTCTCTTGTGTATCTGCAACTGCTCTTCTTTCTCCTGCTTTTTCTGATCGGCTGTGAGCAACCTCTCCTGAAGCAGCCCCACTTCCTGATCAGGATCTTCCTTATTCCTCTGCTCTATGGATTTCAGATTTTGTTCCTCTTGAGATGTCCTTTCCTTGTCTTCCAGTTTAGTCCTCTCCACTTTTTTAGTCTTGGGTTTTGCTTGTTCTTGAGTGTGATCCTTCCATTTTTCTTCATGTGGTGAGCTCTTACATTTCGTTAGGGATGATGTACTCAGCTCCTCCACAGAGATTTTGCTGTGTCTGTTCTTCACATGAGAGTCCCATATCCTTTGTCCCTCCATCAAAGCTCTATTCCTCTCCCTCTCCTCCTTCTCCTTTCTGAGCTTGGAGTTCCTCCTCTGGGTGTCCCACTGAAGATGAGCATAGTAACGCTGCTCGTTTCTGATGTTCTCCTCCTGGTGCTTGGCAATCATAAGTGCTGCTATCTTCTTGTCCCTCTGAGGGAGCTCGTGGACTCCCCTCTTCTTTACCTCCTTCACCATCTTTTCCACCTTCTTGGTGGTCTGGGGTGAGTGGCTTAGATCACCAAGACTGAAACTCCGACTTAACAAGGAATTGACAGTGTCCAGAGTCTTAGGCCTTTGTATGAACGGGGCTGTCCTACCCCTTGCACTGTCCCCACTATAGGAGGAGGTTGCAGATTCAGATGAGGTCTTGCCAGATGCTCCATCTCTCATCCTCTGTAAGGAGTCAAGGGAGTGACTTTTTTTCTTTGGAGGGACAGCAGAGATGGGCTCTTTGGAGACTGATGGATCACTTTTTGGGGAATCATTACTCGATACAGGGTCACTCTTTTGTTTTCCTTTGGACACTTTTGAGGGTTTCCTTTGTATTCCCTTGGATGGTAGTGTATTGCTTCTCTGGGTGCCCTTGGACGATGAAGGCTTGGTTTTTGGTGAATCCTTGCTAGCTGAGTGGTCATTCTTTTGTGGAGGTTCAGAGGATGGGGGATTATAATTCTGTGCTGTTGTAGAGTGAAGAGGTTCAGCCCGGGAAGGGGCTTTTGAGGATGATGGTGATCCTAGGCTGCTGCCCATGACTAGGGGGAGGATCCGCCTCTTTTCCTGACGGATAATGCGTTCTCTCTCTTCCCTGCACATCTGTAGCTTTCTCTGCCGCTCTATCTCATACACCTCACAAAGACCAGTTGCCACACGCATGGATCGGCCTGGTGCTTCTCGTACTAGATCAGACAGGCTCCGTGCTAGCAGCTCAACTGGTTTCACCAAGCAGCGAGCACAGGCCTCCAGGGAACGTGGGCTGGTCAACACATAGCGACTTCCCTCTGCTTCTGCACATTCAAAGTTATAAAGGTCCAAGTGCAACATGGGTGAATGCTCTCTCTGTCTCCCAGATGCCTCTCCTGTGACTTCTTCACCTCCTGGATCCTCTGTCTGATCTGCCATTTTCATACCTGCAGAAAAGAGAAAGGTTTACCATATAAAAGTATAAAACACCTGCAAAAGTTATTGGTCTTCATTCAGGGAAAAGGTGTATGGAAAGACCAGACAAAAAAAAAACAAATAAATATTATAGAATAGGCAGGGTTTTTTTCTTATTTTTTGGGGAGCTATAGAGTCATAAACTGAAATTGTGAAGTGACCCTGTATCCAAAGTCACATATGGTTGATCACAGCTAGTTGACACAGCTGGAGGGCTTCAGGTTGCCTACCACTGTTCTACAAGCTGATGTACTAAGAAGAACTGTTGCAATTGTGGAGTAAACCACCTGCACCATAGGGTGCAAGTACCCCCTCTCTGAATGTAAAGGGGTCTCCATTGTATTGCAAGCTCTCACGAGCAGGGTCCTCTGATCCTTCTGTTCTCCACATCTGATTGTAGTATTTAATACCTCTGTATGTCTATTCCCTATTGTACTGCATTGTACTTCACTGAGACTGAACTAATCAAAGAAAATAGAACAAAACAGTTGTACCAAAGGGACAAATAACATTTTTCTTTGATTTAACCATTTGAGTGCCAAAGCATTACTTCACACTCAAGGGGTTAAAGTTCGGACATGCTGCACTAGCCATTTTTTTGGGAAGTAAACAGATTCTGAGAAATGAACCTGCCCATTTTTGTTGTGGCACAGAGCACTTTATTAGAAATGACCCCAGTGAGTGGGATTCACAGTTCTCTAGAGACTGCTCTAGCAATCGAGGTGTTAAAGGGATAGTAATACTTTGTTTTATCTTTATTTTATTTTGTAGGCACTAAAAAAACATGAAGAACGATATACGTCTTATCTCTCAAACCTTTATGGTTTATGAGATATTCACAAGCAAAGTTTCCCCTCCCGCCCCTTTTACCTAGTGTAAGCAATCTCTTCTCAGATGTGGAATCTGGTTGTAAGACCAGAAAGATAACAGCAGGGGACAATCTTCTTCCTATAAGAACAATGAAAGCCCTGCCCCCCTTGACAAGTTTTTCAGGTTTTTCCCTTATCTTAATTGAAGATTTTCCCTCTCTGCAGTCTACCTGGGCACCTCCCT
The DNA here is from genome assembly GCA_037306005.1 of Rhinophrynus dorsalis. Lineage (NCBI taxonomy): Eukaryota > Metazoa > Chordata > Amphibia > Anura > Rhinophrynidae > Rhinophrynus > Rhinophrynus dorsalis. Next base: position 16,640,932 of record CM074728.1, read on the forward strand.
TCTGCTCTGGCTGAACAGTGTTACATCAGTAAAAGGGGCGGGAGGGGGATACTTCATCATTCAGTTACTCCTAAACTACAACTCTGACAGAATTGAAATAACACTCTCCAAAGTCCAAATACTATGAAGATTAATTAGAGCTGCTTTTATTATGAAACATTACTATCACTTTAAAAGCCCAGTTTCAATCAATGAGAATGTAGGGAGTTTTGTATTTCTCCCCTATGGTGCAGTTGGTTTCCCTCTGGCTTGTTCGTATTTTGTTATATTTGCTTAGCTTAGTGTGTGCGACAGCGCATATTATTACTGAAACTAATGGCTCTGTAATCTAAAACGTAACCACACTGTATGAGCTGATATACAAACATAGGATTGGAATTGCTATAGAAGCCAAATGATCACCACAGCAATATGACATATAATGCAGAAAACACCAAATAGCTCCTGCAGGTAAGACACACATTGCATCATACTCTGTAGAATATCACTGCAATGGCTCAGATGGAAAGACTACCAGGATCTACACACACAAACACACTCACACACACACTAACTTGCACATATCAGCCATAAACATTTGCTTACAGCAACCATAAATATGTGCACACATCAGCCATAAACACTTAAATACTTTATCGAAAAAAAAACTTGCACACAGTGGCCATAAACTCTTGCACATAGTCTCCATAAATACTTACAAATGATAGCCCAAGGATAAGCTGGTTGAAGAAGTTGTCACTTGTAATCCCCAACAGCTACCTTGCCTACCCCTGCATTAGCTGTATATACAGTATGTGGGTAATGTGAGCATCTCCCATGCTTCTGACTTCAGCAGTGACATAAAGAAGGTTAGGCATACAATTGATTAAGTTAATTGTAGGGTTGCCACCTTTTCTTCAAAAAACTACCGGCCAAGGCATTCCCTCCATAGACTTAACATTGGAAAGAAGCCAATTTTTTACCAGCCTGCCGGTAAAATACCAGCTGGGTGGCAACCCTGGTTAATTGACATTCACTAAAGATTTAGGTTAAGTTTAATCACTTATTATTTAAAAATAAAAAAATTATATATATATATTAATTAAATAAACTTCAGAGTGTGTACAGAATCCTTTGGTATTCTAGAGGTGAAGGGGAACTTGGACTGCACAAAGAAGCTCTGCTTACCCAATCAAAGTTTACACTCTGGAAGCAGGACTATAACTTGAAATGTAAGTTCGTGCTTCTTGTTTTAGGCAGGGTTCATAACTTACACATAGTTTTACAGGAACTTTGTGCTGTTTCTGCTCTTTCCTTCCTTGTGCAGTTAAAAGACTGGACAACCAGAGGCAATGTGTATCCTAATAGGGATGTATAGATTTTTGGAGAAGATCTATTATGTTTGAGGATATGGTCTGGCAAAGAATCCAAGCCTGGAGCTGATCTTGGCAGTGTCCCCCTTTCTTGAGGTGGATTGTTACCTCCCTCTTAAGTGCCTGTTCCATTGGATAGGTTGTGTATTTCCCCTTAGGGCTGCTATAAGAGTTGCTTGCCAGTCTCTGTTTTGTTTCCCTGGTGGTGACTGGATACAACGGTGGAGAGCAGCAGCAACAAGAGCTTCTTGGTTTGTGAGGACTTCATTTTTTTGAAAAAGACATATGCTCTGGGTTTATCAGATTCATTTGGACAGTCAGCTACAAACCACCTATTGCCTGGCATGGTATGAAATGGTATGGCATTGTAGGAGTGCATTGTATCTGTATGGTACATATAGACGTTTAGTAAAGGCCACAGCATTAATCACACACACATCTAAAGGTTAACTGCTACTGGGACATGTTACCACAGAGGCAAGTGTATCTGGTGTGTCTCTCTCTGTAACAAAACAAGGTCACTAAGCTGGACACCCACTGCAGGGAGTGGTTAATCTGTGCTTGCCTTCCAGCCCATAGGGTTGGAGACATCTCAGGCATTCAAGGGGTTAATGTTGTCTTATGAAAGATGTTTTACACAGGGCTGCATAAGGACCACTGCAGATATACAGCATCTAGTGCAGGAGTAGCTAATCTTTGGACCTCCAACTGTTGGGGACTACAATTCCCATCATACTAAATTTGACAATGGTTGGTTGGGAATCAGGGTTATGTTTACATCTGAGGCCCCCTAGACAAGGCATGTTTGGTGTCCTTTGTCCATCCAATGCCCCCCCCCACACACACACACACACTTCTCATATCACCATGCCGCAGCTTTGTCTGTTACAGCATATTCCCTAAACCTATGAAATACAAAGATGATAATCTCTCTTAATCCGTTGGATGCTAGAGAGGTCTCCAGAGGAATGCATAGCGTTCCTACTATCGAAGGAGTTAAATAAACAGATGAGGGGTGTATAAACTGGGCTTCTGCTGCAAGAGATTTGGATAGTTAATGCCATACCCACAATTCAGCACAGTGGGTGTATCCAGCACATCTATGGCTGCTCTCACTATCAGCCACCCTCTACAGCTTCCTGTACTGCCTCATGGAAAAATCTTCAGCAGAGCCGAAATAGCATTATCTAGAAAGAAATACTTCACTGGAACGGTCTATGTGCTTGCAAACCAGGCACACTTTGTAGTCCATTCCAGTGAAGTATTTCTCTCTAAACAGCGCTATTTCAGCTCTGCTGAAGAGCTGCCAACCGGTCAGACCGGAATCACCTGCTGTCAGCTAGAGGCACACTGCAAAAAAATTTAAATTGAGACCTCTTTAGTATTCAAGTGGTTAAAAGCCTCATTTATATGAGTGCAAATGTGGGGGATTTTTATAGGCAACATACCATGCAGGTTGTATGTTCCAAAACGGTATACCTTATGGTTCCTGCATAAGGGACATAGGGTATATTGCAGGGGTTTGGAGCATACCAACTGCACCATAAGGGACACATAAAACTGCTATTGATTTTAACCCTTTGAGTACCAGAGATTGCAAAGCAATGTGTTGGATACCCCTTTGACACTCAAAGGGTTAATGGAGATTTTAATACCCCCCCACACCCAAATGCTAGAGAGGTCTCCAATGCATCGGAGACCACTGTAGCATTCAAAAAGTTAAAAGTGTCATTTGGATAAGTGCGGATTTTTGGGAGGTGTTACTTGTTATGATGGCGTAGTTAGTATACTGCATTTTGGCTTATCTTGTGGCATTAGTATAAAATTCATAGCGCATAATCCAGGAGTGGGCAGCATGGGTCCCGCTAGCTGTTGCTAGATTACAAATCATATCAAGCTTAGAAAGCTCTCTGAATCTAATGGGAATTGTAATTGAAAAACAGCTGTAGAGCTGCCAGTTGTCCACCCTAGTATCCACAATGCAATTTAATTTCAACACAATATTTTTCAAAAGAATGATGGGGGGAGGGGGGCTTAAAACTGGTATAGGATGTATGATACTGTTGTATTAGCCATGTGTGCTAATGTGAGAGGGATATCAGCCTGGCACCTGGGTGGAGTTGGGTAAAAAGGTATCACCACTATCAATTAATCATACATGGACTGGTACTCCACAATGAATCTTTAATTAGTACTGGCTACTGTGTTCATGGGGGTGATATGATTCTGTATGCACAATCCAGTAGAAAAGATTTTGGGGTCCTTTAGTCCTGCAACACAGTCATGTCTGATTGTGTGGATATAATATCCATTACTAGTTAAAGGGATAGTAATGTATTATTTTAACTTCATTTAATATTGTAGATATGTAAAAAATAAATCCATTGATCCCAGTCTGATCTCTCAAACTTATATATTTTGAGAGATATAAGGTTCCAAAGTTCCCCCCTCCCCCACCTTTCATCTGCGTCAGCATCTATTTAACAGAAGCAGATCCAGGTCCCGGGACCGGAGGAGGCTTTTCAGCAGAGCCGAAATAGCACGATCTGAAAATAAAACTTCATTGGAACAGTCTGCAAAATGTGCTTGCAAACCAAGCACACTTTGCAGACCCTTTAAATATTGATTTTAGAGAACCAGACCTCATGGAATTGATTCATAGTGGCGCTTTCAACTAAAACAATGGCAGGGATTTTTTTTTACAGTAAGGATGGTAAAGCTATAGAATTTTTGCCTCAGGATGCTGTGTTTGCAGATACTGTAACTGCTTTCAAAACAGTAATGGGTACCTATTTAGCACAGAACAATATTGAGAATTATGACAGCTGACTTCAGAACAGATAGGTTGTTGACCCGGGGAACCATGTGACTGCCATATGGAGTCAGGAATTATTTTTTTTTACTCGCTTAGGGCTTAATTGGAAATGGTTTCAATGTTTGTTTGTTTTTTGTTCTTTTTTTTGTCTTCCTCTGGGTCATGGCTGTCCAAGTTCAGTCCTCAAGGGCCACCAACAGACCAGGATGTAAGGATTTCCCTGATTATACACTGGTGAGTTAATCAGTGGATCATTCATTGTGACTGACTCACCTGTGATTAATCAGGGAAATCCTTACATCCTGGTCTGTTGGTGGCTCGTGAGGACTGAACTTGGACATCCCTGCTCTGGATCAACAGGGGCTGTACTGGATGGACACATGTGTTTTTTCATCCTCATCAACTATATACTATGTTTCTATGGTCATTAGGATTTTCTACACAGATTACAATAAGTGAGGGTTGTTATTAGGGCACCTTTACTAGTTATGATTGTAGTGGGTGTGAGGGAGTAGTGGGCTGTGGTGATAAGAACACACTGGAGTTGGGATGAGTTTTCTGCATGGATGCTATTCAGGTCTCCGTCATACTTAGGGCAGGAAATAAGTGGGTTGTATGCAAATACATCTGACATCATTGTCCCCTTTTATGTGTTCAAGTCCTGTATCCTAGTCTGTGTCCTCAATCCAAGCCCAATTACAGGAGTACTGCCAGCTGCTGCATAAATCCTTACATGTGTCCTGCTTCACTGGATGGAAATCATTGCAGTCCCTGATTATGGTGAGCCAGGGAGGTGGGTATAAACTGTAACAGTGTAGGGTCGGGCAACCCGAGTCCCTTGTTCAGGACTACAATTCCCTTCATCTGGGGGACGATGGAAATTGTAATCCTGACCAGCTGGAGGGCATCAGGTTGCCCACCACTGTAGATGGCTGGTAACAAACATTAGACTGTTAATATATTCATTATTTACTCACGGAATAATGAATACAGAGAAGCAGCAGATATGTGTGAAAAGGCAGTAATTATATAGAGAAAGGCCTATTTACAGAGTGGTATGAATATCAGGATTAGCAAATGTACACTAGGTGATTATCAAAACCCATAGATGGAGTGAGCATCATGCGGCCCTCTGTCAGTTGTTGGACTACATATCCCATAATCCTCAACCGGAATATGGCTAGCTGTGTTGTAGATCAAAAAACGCCGATAGGCTGCAGGTTGCTCTTTCTTAATAGAGGTGCATTGTACACACGAACACAAAATACACGTAAGAGAATTGTATATGTGAATTATCAATATATATATCCATATACACACACACACGGATACACACATATTCAATTTTGCAAGTAAAATCTACCTACACACTTACCTTAACCTCAGCTCCAGGGCGTGTATTTGAGCCAGAGATTTCAGCACCAGGGCAGCGGAGAGCAACCACATATCATGGGGGAGGTAGCAACTACAAAGAACAGCCTGAGATCAGAGGGAGGGGGAACACAGAGAACAGCCATGGCAAGGGAGGAAGTTGTTGCACGGTAGAAGCTGGGCTCGGTAGGTGGGGCAGCTTTCTGTGGAACAGGCATAGATCTGCAGATGGAATGAAATCATGGGTAGAAGGCAATCACACAAGGGAATCAGAGAGGAGGAGTGTTCCTGTACGATTGGTTGTGGTTAACACACCCAGGAATCGCAAGGATTATAGGGCTCGCTGAGTTATGATTGTCAGCTGGAGGAAGACATATAAAGGGACAGCTAGGGCTGGGTAACCAGGTAATAGCCTAGAAAGTAGCACTAACACTTCCTAGTAATAAACCTACCTTCCTTACTAAGTACTAAAAATCCTAATGTTTCCTATGAACTTCCTTGTTGTTTTGTTCAAGACCTACATCTGCAATAATAAATTCTGGATGTCATGTCCATAGAAGAGGTGGACATGACAGTTGCTATCAGGAGCTTAGATGCTACTTACTACACATGGAAATCTTATCTTTTTAATGACTAGAGTGTGTGTTTCATAATTGTTACATAACCCTCTGGTCCTTAACCCCTTAAAGGGATAGTAATACTTCATTTTAACTTTATTTTATTTTGTAGGCATTAAAAAAACATGAAGAATGATATAAGTCTTATCTCTGAAACCTTTATGGTTTAAGAGATATTCACAAACAAAGTATCCCCCCCTGTTCAACCAAATCAGAAGGGAGATGCCCATGTAGACTGCAGAGAGGGACAATCTTCAATTAAGATAATGGAAAAAGCTGAAAAACTTATCAAGGGGGGAAGGGCTTTCATTGTTTTCATACAAAGAAAATTGTCCCCTTCTGTTATCTGTACTGTCATACAACCAGACTCACATCTGAGAAGAGATTGTTTACACTAGGTAAAAGGGGCGGGAGGGGAACTTTGCTTGTGAATATCTCATAAACCATAAAGGTTTGAGCTATAAGACTTATATCATTCTTCATGTTTTTTTAATGCCTACAAAATAAAATAAAGTTAAAACGAAGTGTTACTATCCCTTTAAGGACCAGTGGTCCTTTAAGGACCAGATAGGGAAGTTGGACGTGCCGCCCCACGTTACTGATCACGCATGGGCGTCCGGAGGCTACAATTACCCTCCTCCATATGAATAAAGGGGCTAGATGGGCTGGCCTGGGGGTCATATTATGGCTTTGCCTCCCCCGGAAAAATGTCTACGGACACCACTGTGATCACATGTGCCGGTACGCGGAATGAGGGACTGAAAGAGATCGCTCTGGTCTTTAAGCGATCAACTTCAGTCCCCGGTAAAGTACTTGACGTACCAGGACCGTCACTGGTCCTTAAGTGCCAGACCAGCGTGACAGTCCGGGTATGTCAATGGTCCTTAAGGGGTTAAAATGTTAAGAAGGCTCATGCACTCTGCTTTAGTTTGAAAAACCCAACTGTCATGCCTGCCTCCATAGACGTGACTTCCAGGACAGAATGAAGATGTTATTATGTCTTGAAAAAGGCAGAAAAGGAAAATTCATACGGACCATTTTTCTTGCCATAGTAAGGTAAGTTGGAGTTTATTAGGAAGTGTTGTAGAAGGTTGCTCAGAGCTCCAAGTTGATGCTGGCTGAATGTAGGTAGCCATAGCTATCCACCTCTTGCACTCTAGATGCAAGACAATTTGCCATATCTTTAGATACAGCCCTACTTTGGGCTTCATTTCCTAGAGCCCGCTATTCCAGGTAAAATAGCTGGTTTTAGGAAAGTTTATTAGTGTCTAAACACTGTGAAGAGTACCATGATAGTAGCACACTGGTGATAACTGGCCAAGTGCCAGTGAGGAGGTGGAGCCAGGCTGTTTAGATTGAGGTAGCTGGAGATGTGTAGGATCCATCAGTTACAGGCTCTGAGTCCATCAGGAATCAGGATAGATATTGGTGTGGTGGCTTTTGCCCAGTAATATGACATATGGATCTGTGTGCCTCCAGATTCCTCACTAATGTTATTAGGTGTTGAAAGGTTAGCAATACTTATATTAAACTTGCGCTCCGATTCTTCTTTATTTTTTTTTAACACATACAGCCATATTTGAATCCTCACAGTTCTGTAGCTCAAGTGCTGTTCAATCAGAAAGGATCCCCCCCCTCGCAGAGAGGACTACAGTCTAAATTAAGAGAGCCCAGATCCGTATCAGCGGCAGCACAGGCAGTCTGTAGTGCGCACGACTGCAGCGTGCACAGCCGTCTCTACTGTGCATGACGGCTTCTGACAAACGCACATTTAGCAAATTATATAGGATGTGTTAAAATACATAAAGAAGACTTGGAGCTCAAGTTTAATACAAGTGTTACTAACCCTTTAAAGTGATAGTAATGTTTCATAATATAAGCAGCTCTAATTAATCATCATAGTATTTGGATTTTGGAGAGTGTTATTTCAATTCTATCAGAGTTGTAGTTCATGAGTAATTCAATGACAAAGTATCCCCCTCCCGCCCCTTTTACTGATGTAACACTGCTCAGCCAGATCAGAAGGGAGGTGCCCAGGTAGACAGCAGAGCGGGACAATCTTCAATTAAGATAAGGGAAAAACCTGAAAAACTTGTCAAGGGGGGCAGGATTTTCGTTGTTCTCATAGGAAGAAGATTGTCCCCTTCTGTTATCTGTCTGATCTATGGACTGGATTCCACATCTGAGAAGAGGTGGCTTACACTAGGTAAAAGGGACGGGAGGGGAAACTTTGTGTGTGAATATCTCTCAAACCATAAAGGTTTGAGAGATAAGACTTATATCGTTCTTCATGTTTTTTAATGCCTACAAAATAAAATAAAGTTAAAACAAAGTATTACTATCCCTTTAATAGATGATCCCCAGGCTCTACAATATATTTCTCTGATATATTTTTACATTTCTAGTTTATGGTTACTCCTTTTGTAAACTATATATTGAGGCCCAAATTAGGTCAAGAAAGTTGATTCCTCCTATTCATGGAGGAAGAAATGATGATATTCAAGCCAAATAATATGTGTTTTTAGGACTGAAGAAGACAACATCTTCACTCAGAATAATGGATTTTAGTCAGTAAAATTGTTATCGGGCAAAAGAGGGAGAAAGACTGCTATAGGCCAGTGAGATGCCAATACAGCATATGAAATTCTCACAGCCTATACTGGAGGAATAGTGGAGAAGAAGAGAAAGAGGACAGTATACATGAATTCTGAATAACTGATACACCATTGCATCTGTTGGAGCAGGGGTATCCATCCCTGGTCCTCAAGAACTACAAACAGTGCATGTTTTCAGGATATCCCAGCTGGAGAACAGATGGGCCAATTAATGGCTCAGTCACTTTATTTGGTCCACATGTGATCATTCAGGGAGAGCCTGAAAATATGCACTGTTGGTAGCTCTTGAGGACCATGATTGGCTTTCCCTGTGTTAGAGATTCACCACTGAGGAACAGCTTGAGGACACAATCATCAGACTTCTAGGTCAGTGGAACACAGCTCTGTGCCTGCCAGTGATGGGAGGGAGATATGCTAGCCTTTGCTGATAATCCTGTAAGCACAATATTATTTGCTGATTGGTATTAATAAAAAAAATGCTGATTTTAGATTTTGCTTTGTCTGCGTTCCTTTTTCTATATAACCTGGAATGGTATGACACACTCAAGTTAACCCCTTGTCTGTACCATTGGTATAATAGGTATGGTAGACAGCTGAGATCGTTCCAGCTTAGAGACAGACATCCTCCGTAATCGGAGGATGCTGGGTAGTGGGACGGGAGCAGCCTCTGTGCGGCAAGCAGCTGGTCGCAGCAGCAAGCGGAAGTAGGCTGCTGGGCACCTTTTAAACTTGAATTTTTGCGTAGATAACGGGGGTTTTTTCAAAAATGACTAACATATTAAACTTTTTCTCTAAATCCTCTATCTAATGACATTAGATATCTATATGTGATAGATCCAATTTAAGCCATGGCCATGGATTAGATTTACAGGAGCGGTGGAGAAACAAGATGAAGTTATATGTTTTGACAATGCTTCTAGTGTCAGCATAAGTGTGAATTGCAAAAACAAAACAAGAAGTGCTCAAAGGTTCTTAAGAATATCATAAAGATATACTTAAAGAGAAAAACAAGTCATGTACCAATTTAAATAATTCTTGAAAACAGGATAAAAAATAGTGGTGCTGCTCTTGTATGACGGGTCCTCCCGCTGTTCTGATATAGATTCCCAGTCATCAGGCTTCAAGTACAGTTCCCAGCGTCCAATGATCTCATATACATAATAAAAGAGAAAAAATATCGGGACGTAGCTCTAAGTGCAATATATTGATGTACAATACTAGACCACCACCAGGAGTCACCCTAAATGAAAGAATGGGATACTTACATGGTTCAGAGATAAATCACTGCCTCAAATGATTATCAGCATGTCCTGGATTAAACCACCAGGTAAGGCACACTGCACAAAGTTGAACCTCCAACCGTAACAGTAGCTTTACTTCATCATGGGTAAAGAATAGACAAAAGTCTTGTAGCCAGGGAGGACTGAAGAGCAGTGAAATTGAGTGACCTTAAGTTGTGTAGGAGAGGGGAGGGGAGAGGAGGCCGGGATTGCAAAAGTATGAGCAGTGCTGCATGTTACAAGGTGGTGATTGTGTCGTAGGGTTGCTATTAAAATTAGAAAGCACAGCCTCTAGTGAACACAAGTTCTAAAAATTCACCATCCCTGTGAGTACTAGCAGATGTCCACTGGTGTAGTCCAAAAGCAGATGTTAGTGCGAAAGTGGGATGCACAGGAGACAAGAGAGATCATCTACATTGCAGATGAAGTCCCCCAGAAGAAGGGAGGGTGTACCTGATGACAGGAAAAAGGAAAGACATGATTCAAAGTCAGAGAGGAAACTTGAAGATCTACATGTGGAGAAAGGTGGGTGGTAGATGACCGCAACCTTTAGAGAGAAAGAAGCGAAAATATGGACAGTATGCAATTCAAAAGAGTGAGGCGGGGGCAGAAAGTGGTTTGTAATGGCAGTGTTTAGAGAGTAGCAGCCTCACACTCCCCCCACATCCAGTTTGGTGTAGGGTGTGAGTGAAGAGAGGAACGCCCAGTTTCAGTTAGAGCCTGTAACTGTAGTGAACGTGAGAAACAAGAAATCACGCAGTGTCATATGTTTTAATAAAAAAAAGAAGAAACTATGGTTGAAGACAGGGAATGGTGACGAGGTGTGAATTGTTCCTATGTTGGCTGATGGTAGCGGGTTTTCGAAAGGGAAGGGGGCCAGGGTTTGGTGAGATATCTCCAGCTACAAGTAGCAGAAGAGGGAGAGAGAGAGAGACAGGCAGGAAATGAGGTGGGAGAGTCACTAGGTGGTGATAGAGAGGTGATAAGGAGGAGATGACTTCTTCATTTCCTATGTTATTCTATGAAGCCTATTCACTAAGATCTCCAAAGCTGAAGACATTTTAGTGCATAGGCTCCATAGAATTACACATGTTTTATATTTTATTTTTAAATACATCTATATTTTTATATACATACTCTTTTATTTTAATTTTTTCTTGAATAAATTCTATTTTGTATGGAGCCAATTCGCCTAAACCGTTGTTCCATGTCCATTGGATCAGTCATCCCTTTGTACTGCCGCTTGTATACAAGTCTGTGTGGGGAGGGCCAGCACTATCTATCTCCATGAGCCTTTAGACCAGTAGTGAATCATCAAACACACTCCATGCTTCCAAGTAAGTGCACAGATTCACCTTGTATTCATTTTGAAGTAGTTCATATTATTTATAAGGTACATTAGAGCTCTCCTGTCCGTTTTCTTGTATTCTATATCGAGAGAAGCCCAGCAGGGAATATTTCGATTCTGAGGATTGAGCAGCTCAATTACAACACCTGCATGGAGGCAGTTTAGTATCCTCCATATGCTTGATACGTTACTATTGAGAAATCTTAGTAGCTACATCAAAATATTAGTCTAATTCTCACCAACGATTTACTGATTTGATGACATCTTTATCAAAAATACTACACTATATTACGCTCCCTTCTCTTTTTTCCTTTCTCATACTTACAAAGATAAATTCTTGTAAGGCAGGGGTTCTCAACCTGTGGGTCGGGACCCCTTTGGGGGTCGAATGGCGATTTGCCAGGGGTCGCCTAAAACCATCAGATATTTATATTTCGATTCATAACAGTAGCAAAATTACAGAAATGAAGGAGCAATGAAAATAATTTTACTGTTAGGGGTCGCCACAACTTGGGAAATTTTATCAAAGGGTCGCGACACTAGAGAGGTTGAGAACCACTGTTGTAAGGTGTGCCCAAAAACCAGAAACTCTTCTTGTAACGAAGGGAACCTTCCTTAGTCTGTGCTGGTCCTTATGGATTGTACTGTAATTAGCCCGACCTGGCCAGACTAATTATAGAATGGTCCATAAGGATTTCTGGTGAGTGGCTACAATCAGGGGGGGTTTACTGAATTTGCTACCGATACAGAGTTGCTCTTAGAGAAGGTGTGCACTTTGTTCCCCATCCAAAGGATAGCCGCACAGAAACCAGTGATTACCCACGAGACCAGTGAAGTCAGTTAGCATCCCAGGACCGTCACAGACTAAAGAAGGTTCCCTTTGTTACAATAAGAATTTCTGGCTTTCAGGCACACCTTACAAGAATTTATCTTGTAGGTAGACTGATGTATTTACACCTGACATCGCTATAACAGATATTAATCTCAGAACCTGTTGCTCTTTATTCTCTTATTCTCTTTCTGCTCAGATTTTTTTGGGTGACGCGGAGGACACTCAGAAAACAGCTGCACACCTGAGATAAAGATAGGACTGTGTTTTACATAATAAGACTCATCTGCTTTTAGAGCTGGACATTTATGCGGGTATTGTTTATAATAGGTGCGCATTGTTTACAATATTAGATATCTCTCATGGGAATTTCATTGGCATGCCACGAAAAGGTGGATATTTTTATGGCTTTTCTATCAGTCAGAAAAGAGAAAATTGTGTGTTTTTCTGAGACAATTCACACATAAAGAAAATGTGACTATTTGTCCCTAGCACTGGTCCCTTGCAATCCTGCAAGATTACATTTACATAAGTGCCCTGTGTAAAAGAAAAAGTCTGGTCACCTTAAAGATGAGAATGATTCTAAGTCTGAGTGGTGGTGGGATGGCCTGGTGACCCAGATGCAATTGTTTCCAAGTCAATCAGATTTGAATAAAATATTCTGGAGACAGATAAGAGCAAGGTTTCTGTGAAACTTCAGCTTCTGTCCAGCAGGTGGAGCTGTGGAATACCTCATACAGGGATGAATTGTATTGAAAGTGCTAATTTTTGTGACCTTTTATCTTAATGAATTGGACACCTCTCTAACATTCCCGGGATTAAAGACTCCATTTAAATCAAAAGAAATGTTGTAGATTTTATTTTGTTACTTATTGTACAGATTGTTTCCTACAGATTTGCTCCACTATCTTTAGTATTGTCACCACTCCCTCTTGCCCTGCACTTGCTGTACCTGTGACTGATTTGGAATGTGTCTTGATTAGCTGACTCATCAGTGTTGTCTTGGAACACAAATTTCCGGTTGCACAGACTTTACTGTGTCCAGTGTATTAACCTCACCATGTCCAGTTTGGTTTTCTGTTTTTTTTTTTTTTTTTCTGCAACAATACTATCTACATCAAACTCTCCTACTCCTCCACCTGCACCCTCACTTCTTCCCTCAACACTTCTCGGCTCCTAGAAACTTTTGTCCTTCTTCCATTCTCTATCTCCGTCATCTCCTTCTACCACTGCAAAAATGTCTCACTGCTTCAAATCTCACTCCCACTTTCTGTCCCTTGCCCTTCTACTCTCATACATGACCTTTTCTGCTCACAAGCACTACAGCTTCTTGCTCTTACTGACACCTGGCTCCCCCAACATGGTTCAGCTGTGGAGGCTGCAGTCTCACGTGGAGGCCTGTACTTCTCACACACAGCACGCACAGTGGGTAGAGGTGGTGGCACAGGTGTACTGCTTGCCTCCTCGTGTCGCTTTCAGCTATACCTGTTCCCCCATCATTTTCCACAAACTCCTTTGGAGTACATGCAATCCAATTATTCCATCCTGTAGCAATGCATGTTGCAGTAATATACAGTCCTCCCACAGCCACACACTCTGCCTTCCTTTCAGACTTCAAGTGCTGGCTTGAATTCTTTCTATCCTTCGACACTCCTTTTTTCATACTTGGGGACTTCAACTGTCACATTGATGATCCTTCCTTCTCTTGGGCCTCACGCCTGCATCAACTAACCTCATCCTTCACCCTTCAACAACGGACTGACTCTAGCTTAATTTAAAGAAGACTTCTTGTGCTGGTTTAACACAGTATTATGACATCACAATGTCAATGCCTATTGGCTTCAGTTAAAGGAAAATTGTTCCTCTGGTTTCCTTCTTACTCGAGACACTACTATGATATCATAATGTCAATGCCTATTGTCTTCAGGTATAGAAGAATTATTGCTCTGGTTTCCTTCTTACTCGAAATACAGTACTATGACATCATAATGTCAATACCTATTGTGTTTCGAGTAAGAAGGAAACCAGAGATGTAATTCTTCTTTACATGAAGCCAATAAGCATTGACGTTGTGATGTCATAATACTGTGTCTCAAACATGGAGTAAACCAGCACAATATGTTGCTTTATATTACATTGAAGGAGAATTATTTTGCTGGTTTACTCCTTGTTTGAGACAGTATTATGACATCACAATGTCAATGTCTATTGGCTTCATGTAAAGGAGAATTATTGCTCTGGTTTCCTTCTTAGTTGAAACACAGTATTATGACATCATAATGTCAATGCCTATTGGCTTCATTTAAAGGAGAATTATTGTGCTGGTTTACTCAGTGTTGGAAACACAGTATTATGAAATCAAGTCAATGGCTATTGGCTTTATGTACAGGAAAATTATTGCTGTGGTTTCTTCCTTGTTCGAGACACAGTACTATGATATCATAATGTAAATTCCTATTGGTTTCATGTATAAGATAATTATTTTGCTGGTTACTCCATGTTGGAAACACAGTATTATGACATCACAACGTTAATGCCTATTTGCTTTATGTAAAGGAGAATTATTGCTCTTGTTTCCTTCTTGCTGAAAACACAGTATTATGACACCATAATGTCAATGCCTACTGGCTACATGTAAAGAAGATGTATTGTGTTGGTTTACTCCGTGTTGGAACCACAGTATTATGACATCACAATGTCAATGCCTATTGGCTTCAGCTAAAGGAGCATTATTGTTCTGGTTTCCTTCTTGCGAAGAGAATACTATGACATAATAATGTCAATGCGTAATGGCTTCAGGTACAGAATAATTATTGCTCTGGTTGCCTTCTTACTCAAAACACAGTATTATGACATCATAATATCAATAATTACTGGCTTCATGTAAAGCAGCATTAATATGCTGGGTTACAGTATTTTGACATCACAATGCCAATGCCTAGTGGATTCATGTAAAGGAGAATTACTGCTCTGGTTTCCTTCTTACTCTAGACACAGTATTATGACATCATAATGTCAATACCTATTGGCTTCATTTAAAGGAGAATTATTTTGCTGGTCTGTGTTGGAAACACAATATTATGATATCACAATGTCAATGCCCATTGGCTTCAGCTAAAGTAGAATTATTGCTCTGTTTTCTTTCTTGCTCGAGTCAGTACTATGACGTCATAATGTTAGTGACTAATGGCTTCAGGTATAGAAGAATTATTGCTCTGGTTTCCTTCTTACTCAGAAAAGTATTATGACATCATAATGTCAATGCCTGTTGTCTGCATGTAAAGGAAAATGTTTGCTCTGTTTTCCTTCTTGAACAAAACATAGTACTATGACATCATAATGTTAATGCCTATTAGCTTCATGTAAAAAAGATTTATTGTGCTGGTTTACTCCATGCTGGAAACACAGTATTATGACATCGCAATGTCAATCCCTATTGGCATGAGCTACAGGAAAATTATTGCTCTGGTTTCCTTCTTGCTCGAGAAAATACTATGACAAAATATTGTCAATGCGTAATGGCTTCAAGTATAGAATAATTATTGTTCTGGTTTCCTTCTTACTCGAGACAATACTATGACATCATAATGTCAATGCCAACTGGCTTCAGGTAAAGGAAAATTATTGCTCAAAATACAGTACTATGACATCATAATGTCAATGCCTATTGTGTTTCGAGTAAGAATGAAACCAGAACTATAATTCTCCTTTACATGAAGCCAATAGGCATTGATATTGTGATGTCATAATACTGTGTCTCAGACATGGAGTAAACCAGCACAATACTTCCCTTTATATTACATTAAAGGAGAATTATCATGCTGGTTTACTGCGTGTTTGAGACAGTATCATGACATCACAATGTCAGTGCCTATTGGCTTCATGTAAAGGAGAATTATTGCTCTGGTTTCCTTTATAATTGAAACACAGTATTATGACATCATAATGTCAATGCCTATTGGCTTCATTTAAAGAAGACTTCTTGTGCTGGTTTACACTGTGTTGGAAACACAGTAATATGACATCGCAATATCAATGCCTATTGGCTTCATCTAAAGGAAAATTATTGCTCTGGTTTCCTTCGTGCTTGAGACAGTACTATGACATTATACTATCAATGCCTAATGGCTTCAGGTATAGAAGAACTATTGCTTTGGTTTCCGTCTTACTCGAAACACAGTATTATGACATTGCAATGTCAATGCCTTTTGGCTTCATGTAAAAGAGAATTATTGCTCTGGTTTCCTTCTTACTCGAAATACAGTACTATGACATCATAATGTCAATGCCTATTGTGTTTCGAGTAAGAAGGAAACCAGAGCTATAAGTCTCCTTTACATGAAGCCAATAGGCATTAACATTATGATGTCATAATACTGTGTCTCAAACATGGAGTAAACCAGCACAATACTTCTCCGTTACATTATATTAAAGGAGAATTAGTGTGCTGGTTTACTCCATGTTTGAGACTGTATTATAACATCACAATGTCAATGCCTATTGGCTTCATGTAAAGGAAAAGTATTGCTCTGGTTTCCTTCTTGCTCGAGACAATACTATGACAACATAATGTCAATGTGTAAAGGCTTCAATCATCGAATAATTATTGCTTTGGTTTCTTTCGTACTCGAGACAGTACTATGACATCATAAGGTAAATACCTAATGGCTTCAGGTATAGAAGAATTATTGCTTTGGTTTCCTTCTTACTCAAAACACAGTATTATGACATCACAATGTC
Source organism: Rhinophrynus dorsalis (assembly GCA_037306005.1). NCBI lineage: Eukaryota > Metazoa > Chordata > Amphibia > Anura > Rhinophrynidae > Rhinophrynus > Rhinophrynus dorsalis. Next base: position 16,657,899 of record CM074728.1, read on the forward strand.
AATCCCTTTTGGCTTCATGTAAAGGAGAATTAGCGCTCTGGTTTTCTTCTTACTCAAGACACATTATTATGGCCTTATAATGTCAATGCCTATTGACTTAATAAAAAGGAGAATTATTGCTCTGGTTTACTTCTTACTTGAAACACAATACTATGACATCATAATGTCAATGCCTAATGGCTTTAAGTATAGAAGAATTATTGCTCTGGTTTCCTTCTTACTTGAAACACAGTATTATGACCTCACAATGTCAATCCCTTATGGCTTCATGTAAAGGAGAATTAGCGCTCTGGTTTTCTTCTTACTCAAGACATATTATTATGGCCTTATAATGTCAATACCTATTGACTTAATAAAAAGGAGAATTATTGCTCTAGTTTATTTCTTACTTGAAACACAATACTATGACATCATAATGTCAATGTTTATTGTGTTTTGAGTAACAAGGAAACCAGAGCTGGAATTCTCCTTTACATAAAGCCAATAGGCATTTACATTGTGATGTCATAACACTGTGTCTCAAACACGGAGTAAACCAGCATAATACTTCTTTTTACATTACATTAAATGAGAATTAATGTGCTGGTTTACTCTGTGTTTGAGACAGTATTATGACATCACAATATCAATGCCTATTGGCTTCATGTAAAGGAAAAGTATTGCTCTGGTTTCCTTCTTGCTTGAGAAAATACTATGACAACATATTGTCAATGCGTAATGGCTTCAAGTATAAAATAATTATTGCTCTAGTTTCCTTCTTACTTGAGACAATACTATGACATCATAATGTAAATACCTAATGGCTTCTGGTATAGAAGAATTATTGCTTTGGTTTCCTTCTTACTGGAAACATAGTATTATGACATCAAAATGTCAATGCCTTTTTGGCTTCATGTAAAAGAGGATTAGTGCTCTGGTTTCCTTCTTACACGAGACGCAGTATTCTGACATCACAATGTCAATGCCAACTGGCTTCAGGTAAAGGAAAATTATTGCTCAAAATACAGTACTATGACATCATAATGTCAATGCCTATTGTGTTTCGAGTAAGAATGAAACCAGAACTATAATTCTCCTTTACATGAAGCCAATAGGCATTGATATTGTGATGTCATAATACTGTGTCTCAAACATGGAGTAAACCAGCACAATACTTCTCTTTATATTACATTAAAGAAGAATTATTGTGCTGGTTTACTGAGTGTTTGAGACAGTATCATGACATCACAATGTCAATGCCTATTGGCTTCATGTAAAGGAGAATTATTGCTCTGGTTTCCTTTATATTTGAAACACAGTATTATGACATCATAATGACAATGCCTATTGGCTTCAGTTAAAGAAGACTTCTTGTGCTGGTTTACTCTGTGTTGGAAACACAGTAATATGACATCGCAATATCAATGCCTATTGACTTACTCTAAAGGAAAATTATTGCTCTGGTTTCCTTTGTGCTCGAGACAGTACTATGATATTATAATGTCAATGCCTAATGGCTTCAGGTATAGAAGAATTATTGCTCTGGTTTCCTTCTTACTCAAAACACAGTATTTTTTTTTTTTTAATCGAAAAAATGGTCCTTGGTCCTCATCATTCAAATACATGAAGGGATTCAACAAAGTGCAGGATGGAAGTACATTGCAACGGAGTACAAATGTTAGGACAAGAGGCCATAGTCTAAAACTAGAGGGACACAGGTTTAGACATAATGTAATAATGTTTTACTTCAATGAGAGGGTAGCAGATAAGTGGAAAAGTGCACATTGAGAACAAATAAGATTTAGTAGTGTATTCTTGGGGATGTTGACCCCTCTGGTGCGGCTCAGTCATGTTTTTGCTCTCTTGTGCCAATACACAGTAGAAATGCCAATATTCATATCAGCTTGTTCCTCTCTATAGACAGTCCATCACTGTACAAAAGAAACAGCAAACCCCCATTTCTGCCTTTAGTAGATCTTGTCATCTGAATCCCTCTAGGAACTAGGATACCATAGGCTTTTGCTTGGGATACCCTTCCACTTAGGGAAAATAAAAATGAAACAGGTGTGACAAGTACATACTGAGAAAGAATAAAAGACAACAGTTTATTATTAATGGGGGAAATGCCCCCTCAGGTACAATGATTACTGCTTGGTTCTACTGGTTCCCATGTAACTATGCAGAATACATTTTTCATATGAGTTCGCTTTAAAAAAGGAATGGTCTAGCAGCCCTAACAGCAAACTAAGGATAATGGGAGATATACTTCAGCAAAAGCTGCACAGCTACAACTTGTCCAACCCTTGCCAGACATGCTCAGCTGCAATAACAAAACAATTATCGGTGGGGATTTTCTTATCTGCTGTATGCCAAATAGTTTAGGAAGGAGTTCTGTGCAATTGGAAACCCCCCACTATGTTTGCCTTTGGTAAGAGGGGTCAAAATTAGCAGGGATATTTTACTATATGGACATCACCTTGAAAAAGTCCCAGAATTGTGGGTGAAACGCGTTGGTGGTTGTCCCCTTATGCTGTGTGCTATGGCTGACTAGGGGAGGATGGACGCCACATTTCTAGAAGTACTTGATGAAACGTTGATGCTAGATATGACCATACCATTGTGAGATGCTGGAATACACGAGATGAGCTAATATGGTGGATTTGTTACAAAGTTACCAGGCATGGAATGTTTGCATAGAGACCGCACAAGAAGCTGAACTCTCACACATATGGAGGATCAGTGACTACGGAGGGAGGAATGAGTAACAAGTGAAGCTGTGACACTGTTCTATTTTCTTTCATATAATTAGCCTGCTTGTCATATTTAACTCTCCAGATCCCAGTGCAAGTAACACAGTTCATTTATATGCGGTAGAAATCTGCCTGTGTATTGATACAATGCCATCTCACAGTCCTTACATCTGGAACTTGGATACATTATGATCGGATTATCCTCACAGTGATTTACAGTGACTGAAGGCTAATATTGTGGCAGAATTTTATTCTTGAGAAAATATCTATGATGGACATTACAGTTTAAAGGAATAGTAATGTTTCACAAAAACAGCAGCTCCAATTAATCTTCATCGTATTTGGGCCATGGAGAGTGTTATTTCAATACTGTCAGAGTTGCAGTTCAAGAGTAATTGAATGATAAAGCATCTCCCTCCCGCCCCTTTTACCTAGTGTAAGCCATCTCACCTCAGATGTGGAATCTGGTCCACAGACCAGACAGCTCACAGCAAGGGACAATCTTCTTACTGTGAGAACAATGAAAGCCCTGCCCCCATTGACAGATTTCTCCCTTATGTTAACTGAAGATTGTCCCTTTCTGCAATCCACTTTGACACCACCCTGCTGATCTGAGCAGTGTTACATCAGTAAAAGGGGTGGGAGGGGGGATACTTTATCAATCAAGTAGTCTTGAACTATAACTCTGACAGTACTGAAATAACACTCTACATGGTCCAAATACTATGAAGATTAACTGGAGCTGCTTTTATTATGAAACATTACTATCCCTTTAAGAGATTTATATCAGCACTATTGTGACACCCTACTCATTATTTGCCCTATTTATGTGAATGCATGCATATTCATCATTAGGTACTAGTACTTCTTAAACTATCACATAGATGCCGGCATCTTGCATTTTTTTTTGTGGTTGTTTTTATTGCATTGTTGTTTTTATTATATGTGGTGGAGCGAGGGATGGGATTCACTTTTGTATCTTGGTGTGTGCTCTATTTGTAGTGGCAGGTGTTAATTCAATGCAATAAAGAAATGCATATTTCCATAAGATATTATATTAGTCATACTGTCTATATCATTATTATTTTTGAGGAGCTGAGTCCCTGTAGCTAATCCACTTGTTTTCTTTTTTTGTATATGAATATATGGATGTACCCAGGCATCCGCCAGGAGCCTCCAGTCTCAGGAGACCTCTTCTTGAGGTCCTAACAGTCCCATTTTTATAAAAAGAACCAATTGAATTCTTTGGTCAGATGTCCTGTGATGAGAGAGGCATTTTACAACATGGGCATGTGGATGCTTTTCCCACAAACAGGAAGAAAGGAGGAGTAAGGTTATAACTAAACATAAGTATCCTAAATGTTGACCTATATTTTTTTTGGGGGGTGGGCACCTTCATTCACAATTCTGCTGAAGGCCTCAGAGTAAGGTGACCAGATGAATGAAATCTGGAGAATGTTGTTTTATTATTATTCATTTCCATGGATTATCTGTGTTGTGTATTTAATTTGCATTTATGGATTTATTGTATTATATATATTTTATTTCTAACATTCACATCACAAATCACAAACAACATACTTCTAGCAATTTGTGGTATATATGACTACCAAAAGTTTAGAATGAAAAAGGATTATGTGTAAATTTTGTATTTTATCTGAGAAAATAATGATTAACAAAGTAAATCAACAAATCAGAACAAAAAATGTGGTATGTCAGCAACACACAGCATACTTTTCAACAGAGTTAATCAAATATTTAAAATGTATTGCTATTAGACTATTAATAATATAACCCTCTGCTAGACGCATGCTGTAGCTATGGGACATTTTGTCCAGTAAGTACAGCCAAAGATTCAAATGTCATTACCTCTGCTTGATGATCCCATGAATAGTACTGTTCCTAATTGGGACCATGAAGCACTTAAGCCTCGTTTTTAATTATTTACAGTAAAACAGCCAATAGAGCAAAACTGACCACCGACCATAGAAAAATTTTCGTTATCCAATTGCCCTACTAAATGAAACCATAACAAACGTAGGGCCACAAAACCCGACTTGTGGCCAAACAGCCGTCATGTGTATTAAGTTCCAAAACCCATGCTAACTAGCATTGGTAATGGGAATATCAAAGGAAAACGGCTAACGCTTGGTGCCTGACACACTATCAAACACAGAGCGTGAGCTCAAACACACAGTCACCCTCCCAAACAATAGCCCTACACTATCCTTAACTTTGAGGTGCAACAATACTAGCCCTAGTACTGTCCTAACACCCACAGCTGTATAACACTTACCTATCATCCACTATCTATCTTCTTCTGTTACTTTCCATCTTCTTCTTTCTTCTTCTCTTCTGCCTTCTTCTCTTCTGTCTTAATCTGTTGTTAAAAAATTCCCTGTAAAAATAAAAAAAAAGTCAACATTACACACATGTAATACAGTAACGTACACAAGGATGTTAATTGTGTCATGGAAAAGGGACAGATTACTGTGGATGAAATTGAGACACAACTCAGTTGTATGGTCTTCAAATATCTTCCTAAGGACACCTGTACACTTTTCTTCAGATAGAAAAAATTACGTCAGCAGCTCATTGAGCATAAGAACTCTTTCTAGAGCAAGTAACATTTTAAGCCATTGTATATTACTGTGTCCCACAAAAGCTCTTTAGTGTTTCAACATGAACAGTGAAAATATAAAAATATCCAAAGAATCTTGTAAGAATGTGTGATGGAACCCCGCTACCCCGACCGGGTAGCTCCGCCAACCAGTGCTCCCTTAGCTCGGGACTGCACACACTGATATCTCCAGCCACCCCAAACCACTCTGTACAGCGCTGTGTACATTGAGATATGTGATGGAGCTCTGTACTAATGCTGAGTATTTCTGTCGGATTCCGCTTTCTCTACCTGAATTAGTATTGCTGGAGGGATATAGCCTGTATCGCTGGCTCACCCAAACACTGGATGACACTCAGTGAAGGGTGAATAAGAAGAACATGTTATTGTAGAACACACAGGGTCTATATACACACATAAATGAATTATCAACACACATTAGACTACAACAGTATCGAAGTTACTACACACAACATATAAGAAAACAATGGGGTGCCGGAGTGAGCATAATTGAGTTTACACATAACTCAATCACAGGTCAGAATACAATGCATTTCACTCCCCCTGTACCTCCCCCCCCCCAGCAACAGGATCCAAGTTACTGCCCACAGTACAACAAAGCAAAATGCTCTGAACAAATACACTACCCTGTTCCTGTGCCATCCCTCATAGCTGGATAGTCTATAGAGGTCTGGATTGGGCAGACCAGACTGGGTTTCCTGGTCACCATGTGCCCCTAATAAACACAGGGTGACTTAGACCCAAGAGGGGACTGGGAAGCTGAGGAAGGAGCTTCCCCATGAATGGATTCCATGGTTTATGGGCAGGAGGCTGGCCCTCAGCCCCCTCCAGGAGGCCCAGTGATGGAGTGTTCCTTCACAGTATATATTCCACATCCACTGGTATCATATCCAAGGATGTTTTGGCTCAGTTATATATGAGCTAAACATCCAAGTGATACAGCTTACCTTGGTTTCAGCGTCATCTACAGGCGCGAGGCTTCAAGCATGCAGCAGGCCTCTGTTTTATGTGTTTGCTTCCTGTAGTCTCCTCCTACCTACTCCCTCCCTCTGAGCTGCTCCTCCTACCTACTTCCTTTGGAGGGGTTTAAAAGGCAGACTAAGTCCTGACTCAGTTGCCCTTGCATTATTGTTCATAGCAGTTCTATTACCTTGAGCTCTGTGTATGACCTGGCTAGTCTTCCATCCAACCCGGTGCTGACCTGTGGCTCTCTAATTATTCTTTTGCTTATCCCTATAGTGGACACCCAACCTGGTGCAGACCTGTGGCCCTGGCTGACTACCTGAACTGTGTATGACCTGGCTTCTCTGACTACCCCCTCTGGTGCTGACTTGTGGCTCTGTCTGACTACTCTTACATTTGTTTCTTGTATCTAGCAGACACCCAATCTAGTGCAGACCTGGGGCTCTGGTAAACCAGCTTTGATTCTGACTGCAGGTGTAAGTTTGCTCCATTCTGACTGCAGGCGTGAGTCAGAGTTCGCTCCATTCTGACTGCAGGCGTGAGACAGAGTTCACTCCATTATGACTGTAGGCGTAAGTCAGAGTTCACTCCATTCTGACTGTAGGTGTGAGTCAGAAATCGCTCCCTACTGACTGCAGGCTTGATTCGGTAAGCCCGCCACTTCAAATCAAGATCCTGTTTTCCTGCTTCTGTTCCCTGCTGAGACTACCAGTGGCTAAGGCCTAGTCTCCAGCATTGTGGTTTAGCCTTGCACCCTATTATTCCTGATAACAGGGTTGCTGGCTTTAACCCTTTGCCTGTTCCTTTGTATGTATATATTTTCTTTGTTCATTTTGTCAATAAAATTGCATTAACTATACCGTACTGACTCCTGAACTTTTCTGGGTATCCGTGACACCAAGGCCTATAACTTCTTTGTAGAGCTTCTATAACTTTACTGTGAACATTTTCTCTCCCTTTCCTCTGTAGCCCACCAAAGTTTGTGTTTGTATTGTCTGCAGAGAATGCCACAACCTTATCTTCAAGGTGAGTTTTCCGTATAGAAGTGAGAAACTCAGCTAAAATAAGCTCAGCTGCTCAACCTTTCAGTTCCAAAAAGTCATTTTGTCTCCACACAAGTGCATACCTCTTGTATCTTCTTATAACAGACAATAATTGGCAGTAACTTTACATGGCCATGATTTGAAGTATCCACAGACAATGCTACAAAATCAACCAAGGTGCAAAAACATTTGTGAATATTGCATCACACTCTGTCCGGGCACCAGAAAATTTGGGATAAAAGATCTTCCTGTTTAAACTTGATGCACAGTCCATTGATAGGAATCTATGATTATGGTCAAAGGTGAGGTATGAAAAACCTCCCTCCTGTATAGCTAGATCATATCACTCTGTGTTGGCTCAACTATTCGGAAAAAGGAAGTTACAGATGTTGAACCTGCATGGACAGTTAAGGCGGCTTGTGTTTGCTTGTGGTTTCATGTTCTTTTACTGATGTTCTTCCTCCACTTGAAATGGTAAATACAGAATGATATATTGTGCATAAAACAGAAGATTCCTTCCCACTACTTTGAAGGAAAGGAAATCCTTTTTTGAAGCTGATCACTGAAAAGACACTTTCTTTTCTTGAGAATTGACATGGCAATTCTGCAATCACTACGCTGTCAAACTGGTACAGCATATGTAAAGAAACACAAATGTCTTATAAAGAGCTAAAAGACTGCAGAAATATACCAAGGCGAGTCTTGGGGATGCAGAAATAATTTACACTGTAAAATCACCCCAAATTGATTAAATACCCTACTTATGGGTTAGGTATCTTCAGGTATATTCCCAAACAGCCTGTAGAAAATATCCGTATCTGTCTATAATGCCAGATACAGTAAATACACTTTACCACCCAAGTGGAAGGACAGTCCCTCTTAGGACCCAAATCCCTTTGTCCTGCTTTCCTACCCTGATGTTCCTCTTTTCTAAGTGCTCAGAATGATTGGTGTGTATGAGAGTATCACAGTGCTCCACAGCAATAAAACTCACATTGATGGCTGTTTAAACTTGTTCTAAATTATTTACTCAGGTACATAAATAGTCATCAATAGATTATGAGTCTTAAAAAAGACCTTTTTTTTTAAATACACTATCTTGCAAGGTATGTAACCGGCTATGGAAGAATAGCTGGGTGGCAGCTGGAGGAGTGGTGCTGCAACCTAGCAAGTAATTCAAAAGAAAGTTAATAACAACAATTGAATAACAAACACTGTAACCTAATTATAATTAAATATCAATACTGCCATGCTTAAATCTAGTTGATATATCCTAATCCTGGACAATTTTGCTTGAGCATTGATGGGTACTTATTACTGATGGACAGTTAGCCACTGCAATCGTTTTAAATGTTGCACATACTAATGACGCATACCCATTTCCCTGCAGCGCAAGAAAGTGGGTTGCTGGTCTGGGGCCTAGGGTTGCCACCTCAAACATTTAAGACAATAAAAGGAAATGCACAGGTTGGATAATAAGCATACCTGGGAACTTGACAGGCAGGGCTACCCGGAGGGCAGCCCTGCCAGCGCCGATCGGGAAGGGAAATGACGTGATTCGCGTCATAAAAGGGGCAGGGCTTAGTTGCGAGGGGGGCTGGACAAAAAAAAATATATAAAAAGGGCAAAATATATGTTGAATGAGGGTAAGATGGAGGGGAGTGGGAAGAACTGGGGCAGGATGGAGAACAACCCGGAGATTGGGAGACTGCCCCGGAGACCCGGTAATTCACTGTGAAATCCAGAGTCTCCAGGGAAAAACTGGAGAGTACCCAGGTATGATAATAAGTACTCAATAGAAAGACTGTTATAGTGTAACCTTGACTTCAGCATCACCTGCAGGCGCGAGGCTTCAAGCATGTTGCAGGCCTCTGTTTTATCTGTTTGCTTACTGTAGTCTCCTCGTATCAACTTCCTATTTCCTCCCTCTGAGCTGCTCCTCCTACTTCCTGTGGAGGGGTTTAAAGGGCAGACTGAGGCCTGACTCAGATGCCCTTGCGTTGTTGTTCAAAGCAGTTCTGTTGCATTGGGCTCCGTGTATGACCTGGCTAGTCTTCCATCCATTCTAGTGCTGACCTGTGGCTTTGTCTGACTATTCTTTTGCCTAATCCCTAATAGTGGACATCCAATCTGGTGCAGACTTGTGGCTCTGGCTGACTACCTTAACTGTGTATGACCCGGTTTGTCTGACTACCCCCTCTGGTGCTGACTTGTGGCTCTGTCTGACTATTCTTTCGCTTTTTTCCCTTGGTGATCAGACACCCAATATAGTGCAGGCCTGGGGCTCTGATAGACTCGCATATCTGACTGCAGGCTGAGTCAGACCCTATTCCTCTTCAAATCAAGATCCTGGGTTCCTGTTCCAGTTCCTGGTTCCAGTCGAGACTTCCAGTGGCTAAGGCCTAGTCTCCAGCACAGTGGTTTAGCATTGCACCCTATTATTTCTGATAGCAGGCTTGCTGGCTATTACCCTGTGCTTATTCTTAATGTATATATTCGCTGTATGTCATTTGTTAATAAACTACATTAACTAAACCGTACTGACTCCTGAACTTCTCCGTGACAAGGACTAAATAGTCCAGGTGCACTCTGGGCCAAACTAAGACAAACAAACAGATATATGAGCGGTATAATGGTATAGAAACCAGAAGACCACCCAAAAAGAACCCAATACATATGAGGCACACTAAGAGTGCCGAAAATAGAAAAATACTTTATTCTTACAGTTAAAGGGGAACTTTCACCCCTTAATAACTAAAGCTCCCCTTACTGCTGACCTGGCGACTAGCTGCTTAGTAGCGCTAGTCGCCAGAAAACTTACCCCGTTCTCAAGATTTCGCCGTTTGAAAGGATCAGGAAGCACGGACGTCTCTTCACAGTGACGTCCGTGCGCCTGCGCTGTCAGTCCCTTGTCAGTCCCTTGTGCACCGTACGGTGCATACGGTGCACAAGGGACTGACAAGGGACTGACAGCGCAGGCGCACGGACGTCACTGTGAAGAGACGTCCGTGCTTCCTGATCCTTTCAAACGGCGAAATCTTGAGAACGGGGTAAGTTTTCTGGCGACTAGCGCTACTAAGCAGCTAGTCGCCAGGTCAGCAGTAAGGGGAGCTTTAGTTATTAAGGGGTGAAAGTTCCCCTTTAACAGTTCAATACAAAGGCATACAATCAATTACCCTCTGTGACAATGAAGTCGCAAAATCTAAATAAGCATGTCCCATGAAGCCTGCTCTTAATGACTACTAGTCAATGAAAAAATGGCTTAGGGCCCCATATCAATACATCCACGGGTCACTAGTGTAGGGATCCCTAGCTGTGCATGAGGGTTTGGTTTTTTTTACACTGTTTAATTACTCGACGGTGGTTATTAACATGCAAAAAAAGAGAGTCTTTAATGTATGTTACTAGTCACCGCATGTAATTGAATAGCAATAATTTGCTTTTTCATGGTTCCCAATTGGAGCTAATTTTGTGCCCATTGTGCATTTTTACTGTTCAGTAGTTTGCCCCAGCAGAGATAATAGAATACCTAACTGTGACTTAAAACTACCGACGTTAGTTTGGTTTTCATAACCGAGATAATTGAATCGAGCCCTCAGACTTCTGAGGTATGCACTCATTACATATGCCCATACCTGGGAACTTCTAGTTGAGGGCTACCCGGAGGGTAGCCCTCTGTTCAGCAGTGGGTGACAAAAATGACGCTAATCGCGTCAAAAAGGGGCGGGGCTTGCCGCGAGTGTGTGGGGGGGACTTAACCCTTTGAGTGCCAGAGTGGTAGGAATGCAATGCATTCCTTACCACTTTGGCACTCAGAGGGTTAAAGGTGTCACACAGAAGGCTGGGGACGGAGGAACAGCAGGAGAAAAAGCGGATGTGGTAGAGTTTCAATAGAAACTCTCCACATCCGGAGGAATCAGCCTCTGCCCCGGAGACCCAGTAAATCTCTGTCAGAACCGGAGTCTCCGGGGCAAATCCGGAGAGTTCCCAGGTATGCATATGCCTCGATGGTGCGCTGTGGTCACATGACCACAGGGTATGTAATAGTGATGGCATTCGCAACTGCTGTGTCTAATGTGCATTGACGGCCAGATGAGAAGCAGTTGACTGGCATTTTAATTATATCCGTGAACAGTGCTCTCAATACAAGGACTCCCCGGAAACCGGGAACGTCTGGTCACCCTACCTCAGAGGTTTTAAAAACTGCCCTGGAAATATGTAAATAATATTGCTCCTGGTGAACCAGCATCAAAATCAGTAAGATTATTTACCATCCCATGTATATACCTAATGCACTGGTCAGAAACATGTGGTTCATGCCATTATTGCATTCTAACTTCCACAATACACCAGCTGTTGTACTATGAAAATGGTGTACTTGTTGTTCAACTTATGTAACAAGTAAAAATCCCCATTGCTTTTACTGGTCCTTTTAACCAACTGAAGATTAGAGGTTGGGCAAACCAACAGTATTATATATAAATAAAAATTCCAATTTATTTAACCCCTTAACGACCAGAATGGATTCAGGGGTCCCCAAACAGCGTGCAGCTGCCAGGACTAACTTAAGTTTTCCAATGACTCTCCTGGCACATTATGAGTCCTCAAGCAGTTAAACAGGACTTTACCCCTGTGATTTCCATTAAACTATCCACTGCAATGCATTGGATACCTCGCTTGCACTAAAAGTGTTAAAGTTCATTAAATGTTAGATAACTGAAGCATTCAACTGGGTAAACGTCCAATTTATATTAATGATAAATTGTATTTGTTCCCTGTGGTGCTGTGTTTATTTACCACGCCATCTTCTATGTGACGCAAGCAAACTATTATGGGAAATCCAGCTCCTGTGGTTTGTTACCTCAGGAGTAGGCGGGCGCTTCTGCCTTGCCGTTGGAGGAACTGCGTCACTTCCGGTAACGTCCTCCGGAGAACAAGACCGGACAAGTGCTGAGTATCGACCTGGCCTGTGAGTGAACGAGTCCGGTTACTGTCTCGCAGGAGGGGGTGGTCGCCGACTGGAGCCCTAAGGGCCCGCCGGTGAGTGTGTGCATGTATATAGGGGTCGGTGGGGTGTTGTGTACAAAGATAATAGAGAGCTGTGTGTGTGTATGTGACTCAGGAACAGGAAGCGATGGCACATACCGCAGTCCTCTGTTTACATGTACAAACTAGACACAAAGCAGTGGAGCAGAAAACACCGAATCCCAGGTTTATACAGTTTTGTGTCTTGTAAAGAGGAGAATGGGATGAGAGGCGTAGAAGAAAATTAACACTTTAAGGACGCAACGCGTTGCGCACTCGTATTGGTCTTTAAGGGGTTAAGCAATTGGATACTTAATGTGAAGGGGTGCCATAAAATAATACCTGCGGTATATTATCTAAATGAAATAGGTAAGAAAGTAATACGTGGAATGGGGCGGATCATGGAGTCTACAATAAGATGAGATAAATCAGGAGGTGTAGTGGTGTTAGGGGTACACAGAGGTATGTACAGGGATTGGATGTAACCAAGGGAATGCGCAGGAATTAGATGAAATACACTAGATCCCGTGAATGAAGCTTGGTGAATAAAGGTAAACATGAAGCTCCTAAATTATAGACGTGTGTGTAGATTCATTGTAAAGGGGGTAATGGTAGATAAAAGGAGGGGGAAACTTTGCTTGTGAATATCTCATAAACCATAAAGGTTTGAGAGATAAGACTTATATCATTCTTCATGTCTTTTTAATGCCTATAAAATAAAGTTAAAACGAAGTATTACTATCCCTTTAAATAACTGGCAGGTTTTTTTTTATTCCTGTGTTGCTATTGAATTGCATAATTCTGTCTTTTTTAAGTTAGGCACACCCAATGCTTCACATTTTAAGTAGCTAGGTTATTGCTACTCTTTCATATCAAGTGGTACAATAAAAGGTATTTTGGTCCTTGACAGTTTGTGTGTCACACCCCAAAGAGAGATGGTTGCCACCTTATAGCCAACTGTCAACTCTGAGTCCTTTTGCTGTAGTTTTTTTTTCTGTGCTTAATGCTCCTGGATAGGCAACTTGCTCTGTGAATATTATGCACAATGGTGTATAGAGATCAATGTTGATATAGTAGTGGAATTTGGTACTTGCCTGTTTCAGTATTGTGTTCCAAGTATATTTTTTTTCTGCATGGGATTCATTCATTTTTGTGTTATGGACAAGTTTTACTTTATGGGTTTTATGAGAAGGTTTTGGATATGAGAGTAGAATACTTGTGTGAAAGTAGGGTTAGGGGGACACAGGCATGATATTTGAGGGGGTAACCTAAAAATAAAGTGAATAGTGTGGCTAGAAAAAGTAAATGGAACATAACTGTTGATAGACCTTTTGCCACAGAGCTGATGTTTTTCCAGTTTAGGACTGGCCCAAGAATTCTTGGTGCACTGGTTGAAATGACATGTTACCCTCTTCCCTTTACCCCAGCACCAATCACAGCAAGCATTTTTTTTTTTTTTGGCCCAGTCAGAACCTCAGAGGATGTGTGGTGGATACTATATACTTTAATGCATTGAAGACATCTTTACCATTGTAGCCGGTACAGTCATGTTTTAGACAGTTCCTCATGAGTGCCCCCTACACTTCAGAGGCCCAGGTGATTGCCTAGGTTGCCTGTATCGTTTTGTTAGCCCTATGTTGGCTTATGCTTTAGTTTTAGCAGACTTGCTTTAAAGCAGCGGTGGACAACACGAGGTCCTCCAGCTATTGATGGACTGCCACTCCCATCATCCTTTTCCAGCGTATTATTGCGTTTTATGTTTGTCCCTACTCTATACGGTTTGCACATCAGAGCCATTACCCTTTCTTTATAGATGGTGGGTAATGTTAGGGAGGGCCAATGGCTGGTTGGCCATATTAGTATTTATGGTCCCTACCAGCTGGAGGTCTAACAGTTGGCAAGCCTTGCCCTAGGTCAGAGGTTCTCAGCCTTTCTAGTGCCGTAACCCTTTGATAACATTTCACAAGTTGTGGCGACCCCTAACAGTAAAATTATTTTAGTTGCTCCTTAATCGCTGTAATTTTGCTACCATTATGAATCGAAATAGAAATATCTGATGGTTTTAGGCGACCCCTGGCAAATCGTCATTCGACCCCCAAAGGGGTCCCGACCCACAGGTTTAGAACCACTGCCCTAGGTCTTTCCCTGTCCTCTAATTTCTGGTCTCTCATCATATACACAATTTTCTCCAGCATAGAATCTGCACAGTAGTACTCTTATACACTGTGATCCAGACTGCAATGTAATTAGCTGCAATATTTTATGACTCTTGAGAATTTTGCTTCATACACTTAGGAATGGCTACTGTGGCTTCAATTATCAAATAACAATATTTGGAAAGCACTGTTGGTATTTACTAGTGTAGAGTTTAAATCAAGTGTTACGCATTTATTAGAATAGATAATGTATTCATCATTCTTGTTCTTAATTTTTGACGCAGGCAGGCCGTGTTGCAGTACATGGATCAGTGCACCTGAACACCATCATATAAGAGGAAAATTATGTAGTGTGCTACACTTGTGACATTATTTTTCCTGTCACCAGAGATTTGCTGTTGTTTTTTTTTTTTTTTTTTTTTTTTTTTTGTCCTATTTTAAGATCTAGTTCCTCATTCCCTTATTCAGACCTGCCTGTTTTCTGTCTACCCTGGTTTAACCATTTCCTGGTAGCAGAATACTACATTTATGAACACGAGTAGGAAATGTTAACCCTTGACTTGCCAGATGTTGTTTGGTCAGGTTGGGAGTTGTAGTCTCCAACAGCTGGAGAGTCAAAGCTTGCCTGTCAGTGGTGTTGAGTAGTGTGTTTCCCAATCTTCAGTGTGATTTCTAGTTTACTCATGCTCCTCTCTAAAAATCACCTATAATCAAACTTATTGGCTGTGCCTCTGAAATACAGTTTATGGTATATTTAATGGGTATCTCAAAATGAAGGGACTAGCAATAAAAGTATTTTACAGTGAAGTGCATGGTGACCTTATAAAAAAAAATGGAGCTGGAGGAGCTGCACCTTTACGATTAAATGGCTCCTAACCATTTGTGGACTAAAGGTTGGTCTAGAGCTGTACTTTGAAATGCGTTGGACACTCTTGACACTCAGAGGGTTGATGATTGTTTTTATATATCTACTTGTTTGTTTTGTTTATTTTCTACAACAGGTCTTAACTCTGAGTGCCAGAGGGGTATGCAGTGAGTTACTTTGCAGTGCATTGCATACCCCTCTGGCACTCAAAGGGGTAAATGTCATATAGTCCCCTTTCACTCGGGCAGCACCAATGTTGTGTGGGTTTTGTTGCCTATTGTGGAAGGCCCTGTGCTGTGTTTCCCACACATGATTATTGCCCTGTGTGAAAGCACCAAAGTCCAGCGAGCTGTGTATTTACTATGGTCCCACAGGAACACAGTAAAGATGCAGTAAGGAAGGTCTAAGGATGTATGAGTCTGCTAGCAGACCTTGAATACAAGCATTGTGGGAGGTTGCGAAGCTTGTTGCAATCTCCAATGAAAGCTGACCGACATGATCCCCAGCCAGTAATATTTGGCTAAAGCACAGCTTTTGGACATGCTCCTTCTGTGTCCATATCAGTGGTGGCGCTCAGGAGAAAGGCGAATTTACAACATGGGGGACAGAACTGCTACAGTTCTGTTGCCCATATGAAAAAGCAGTTAAAACGTCTTAGTCCAGCATGTTGCCTTTTACCAAGAGTGACAGGTCCACCATCATTGCTCCTTTTGATGTTATCCATCCTAATAAGATCAGTATGATTTGCTTTAGGATATTTCTCCTCTGTGCAAAGGCACTTGTGAGCTAAAAGAGACTGACCCCTCTGTAGGATACCATTTCTGTAGAGTCTGCTTAATTGTATAGTAGGCATGTTCCTAGTTGGGCATCTCTGGCAGTACTTTACCCATGTGAAAGGGGCCTAAGAGAGTCTCCTCAAGTTAATACTACTCTTAAATGAAATGAAAGCAATTTGTTCATATAGTTGTAAAGCAAGTCAGTTAGTGTTTGCTTTTTCATTCCAGCTAGCCATCTGCATTATCCAGTTCTGCAGGGTTTGAGAATGAACAAACTTCCATTCTGAACATAGAAGCTTGCCCATGCTCAAACAATTTGAGTGACTGTTCCTCTATATCAATTTATTCCACCCCTGTTGGTGATATGTATAGATTTTAGCAACCTAAGAAGGTGAAGAGATGTGGTTTGTCGGTGACTAATTATGCATCTTTTTCTGGCCAAGTTGGAGCAAAGCTATGCTATTAGATCCCTCAGCTACTAAGTCAGACGCATGTAAAACTACTAACCTGTATGATAGAAACAGAATTTGATGGCTGATAAGAACCATTCGGCCCATTTCGTCTGCCCTCAAACCTTATCTGGTCCTGTGTTCAGGATAGCCTTATGCCTATACCATGCATGCTTAAAGGGATAGTAATACTTAAAATGTAAAAACAAATATGTTGTAGGGTTTATCCCCCTGAGTAAAACCAGAGTACTCCCACTGCTGAAAGGTGTTTCATTCAAAAGTTATTAATTTTCAAAGTTGAATTTTTTAGGTGCAATATCACAGTGGCCTGAAATTGTACAGTGGCGCTGTTGCTACACGATCCTATGGAGAGTTATGGTCCCGGTCCCCTGCAACTCTTCTCCATGGCCTAAATACTGTGAAGATTAATTGGAGCTGCTTTTATTTTGAAATATTACTATCCTTTTAGCTGCAGTGGAATACAAGAATTTCTTTGATGTTTAAGATCTTTCACAATTTTGTAGTACAACTTTTGTCTGAGGCAACTGAAAATTTTGGGGCAGTTTTAGTATTACAGTGCAGCTAAGTTTTCCCAGCATTCCTTTCTCAATATAAACAGTGAGAAATTTGCAGGGAAACCACAGATGCCATAGTTGTCTGAAATCCATCCTACACATTCATAAGTGTTACAGCACTGTGGGTGGAAAGTTGTCTGTAATACTCGGGGCACATGTTGTTCAAATGGAAAATGCTTCATAGTACACAGATTCATAACTCATGAGATTTACTGTCATGTGTTGCTTTTGTCTGTGGTATTCTTTTCTGTGTGGAAGGGGTCTTAGAACTACCCCATTGATATCAGTGAAATTTGCGTTACACAAAGATTTATAACCATAGTTGGGAACTTTAAAAAAAAGAAGGGGGGGGAACTCACCCGGAGATCTGAAGCCCAGAGGAAAAAAAAAATGGGTAGATTGCATTAACCCTTTGAGTGCCAGAGGGGTGTCAACCGCAAAGTATTGCAGGGCATACCCATTTTTCACTCAAGGGGTTAAATGAAAAATTTGACTATACTTATCCACTCGTCCCGGTCCTCTCATGAAGCGGGTAGGTAAGCAAGCAATCTTCTTGCTGACATCTGCCCTGTGTATTAATTGGCTGGCTGAGGTCACTTGCCCCAGATACATGCCTCAGCCTTCCGACATGAGCTATTCTGTTGTGGGGTTTTTTTTGTTTTTTTTTTAATTATTGTACACATGTTTGCTTTACCCAGAGACAGTACCATAAACCTGGAGTCTCCGGGTGAAACCCGGCATGTTCCCAGGTATGCTTATAACCAATGTTAAAAAGAAAATTGTTGCAATTTTGCTGCAAATCGGCTGCACCATAGGGGACAAATACAAATTCCCATTTCTTTAAATTGGACTTTTAACACCTTGAATTTGAGGTATATTTATTTGCCCCTTTTGGTGCAGTGGGTTCTATCTAAACTGCCTAATCTAATCTCAACAGAGCTTTGTTCTCTGACCTGTCTGATAAAGCTAAACAATAACATCTCTTCACCTTTTAATTCATGTAAATTGATGAGGATGAATATTCATACAAATCCTCTCAAGATGAACACTTCAAGACTTTAAGACCTGTGACATTTTGTTGCACACTGTACCATTCACATGACATTACAGTTTGGTTAATGTTTAATGGCATAGACTCTCCTCCAACTCACCTACCCATTTCTGCCTGTAATGTAATCTCTTCATTCAGAAACAAAAAGGTCAGTAAATGTCTGTGTTTTTGAAACCAGGCAGTGACATGCTAACCCCATTACCGTTCAGGACACAAATTCCTGACCAGGAGACTGGGAGAACTGAAGGTTTGACATACTAGAGGCATGTGGTCCTTACTGATGCCAAGCGCGTTGTGAGGCGAATGTACTAAGAAATGAGGTGCAGTTTGGGGGTAAATCAACTGCCCCATTGGGAACAGATAAACTTCCCTTTTAATTTTAAATGGGGCTTTTAACCCCCCCAGTGGTTAAAAAGTCCTTTTTAAAACAGTGGGGTTTTGGGAAACATTATTAATCAATTATGGGTCATCCGGTTTTCCCAAAATTGCATCAGTTTCTTAGTTGGGACTTAGTGTACAGGCTTGTGCTAGTGTAGTTTACAACTATCCAAATGTCACACTATGGTAAAGTAATAAACTGAAGGCTGGGATTACCCAGAAGCCAGTAAATTAATAAAAGCACCAGAGCTGCTAGTTTCTCTTTTAAAGTCGGACTTTAGCCTGGAAATAAGTGTCTCTTATTGTATGTAATAGATGAACATGCTAAGGAGTATGCCCTTCATACTACATTCAGGTATATCTAGTTATATTTTTATTTTTTTTAATCTCTGCTGTATATTAACCCTTTGAGTGCTAGAGGGGTTTGCAACAAATTGTTATGCAATGCATACCCCACTGGCACTCAAAGGGTGAACAGCACAAGGATGTATTAACCATTTAAGTGCCAGTGGGTTGTACAATACATTGCAGAGCAATGCCTTAAGTACCCCTCTGGCACTCAGAGTTAACCCCCTGTGGGTTGGTGCTCAATCATTCAGACGTATGTTTATTATGTGTAGGTGAAAGCAAAATACAGACCTAAAATGGTGCATCTCAAAGAGGCAGCTACAAATTCTATTTAAAAAATATATACATAAACAGATTTAATAAACAGTTACAGTCTTGGTTATATGTCCCCTTTAAGTGTTCTGTGATTCCAGCTTATATTAACAAATTACGACTGACAAAGTTAAATAAAAAGTAAGTGCAGGAGCTCTTTTTAAATATGTTCGGGTCCAGAGGGGTGCACAACACATTGGTGGCCTTCAGAGTGGCAATATAAGCATACCTGGGAACTCTCCGGTTTTGCCCCGGAGACTCCGGATTTCAGCCTGAGTTACCGGGTCTCCGGGGCAATGTGTGGATTACCGGGTAACCCTGTTTCAAAAGTTCCCAAGTATGAATATAAGGTCAGCACAAACTAATTGTGGGTGAAAGGATAGCTTAGTCACTGCTGTGTCTTCAGAACTTGCTTCACTCTTCCAGGTCACTGGTTTTCTGTAAGCCGGATGATGTCACAGATTGTTTTGGTGCTGGTGGGATATCCCCATAGATCCTTTGTAATCCTGTTTCTGCACCACTCGTCTTTCCACAGGCTGGAATAGCAGCAGACCCACCTGGCTGCAATCCATTTTGAACTCAAGCTATCAGGATAATCACAGGTTGTCTTTCTCAAGAGACCCCTCTCTGCATTAAAATTATCCTTGTTTTATTCTATAGGAAAAGAGCTAAAACATATTTTTCATAATTAGGTTAAATTGCCAATTTAAAGGGTTAACCCTTTAAAGGGATAGTAATACTTAAAAATGTCTATCCCCCATATTGTAGCCAGTAAAAAAAGCAGTTTAATTAGACCAGTGGCATCTCTCACACCTTAATGATTTGAGAGATATCCGCTTTCAAAGTTGACATCAAGGGAATCCCGTCCTGGGACCGGCAGAGGCTCTACAGCAGAGCCGAAATCGCGTTATTAAAAAAAATAAGTCCTTAACTAAAAAGGTCTTCTACGTGTGCTTGCAAACCGAGCACACACAGAAGACCTTTTTAGTGAAGGATTTCTTATTTTATTAACGCAATCTCGGCTCTGCTGCAGAGCCGCCGACTGATCCCAGGAGAGGATTACCCTGCTCTCAGCTAGAATGCGGACATCAGGGGAAAAGCCAAAAGAGGGAACTTTGAAAGCAGATATCTTTCAAACCATAAAGGTTTGAGAGATGCTGCTGGTCTCATTGAACTCCGTTTTTTACTGGCTACAACAAGGGGGATAGTAATTTTTAAGTATTATTATCCCTTTAAGTACCGGCCACGCTCGCACATGGTTGGCACTGAATTCCATGACAGTCCTGGCACGTCATGGGTTCTTATCTCCTGTTGGACCCATGACATGCCTGGACCGTCATGAGTCCTTAAAGGGATAGTAATGTTTCATAATAAAAACAGCTCTAATTAATCATCATAGTATTTGGACTTTGGAGAGTGTTATTTCAATTCTGTCAGAGTTGTAGTTCAGGAGTAATTCAATGACAAAGTATCCCCCTCCCGCCCCTTTTACTGATGTAACACTACTCAGCCAGAGAAGAAGGGAGGTGCCCAGGTAGATTGCACAGACTGACAATCTTCAATTAAGATAAGGGAAAAACCTGAAAAGCTTGTCAAGGGGGCAGGGCTTTCATTGTTCTCATAGGAAGAAGATTGTCCCCTGCTGTTATTTGTCTGGTCTATGGACTGGATTCCACATCTGAGAAGAGATTGTTTACACTAGGTAAAAGGGGCAGGAGGGGAAACTTTGCTTGTGAATATCTCTTAAACCATAAAGGTTTGAGAGATAAGACTTATAGCGTTCATGTTTTTTTTTAATGCCTACAAAATAAAATAAAGTTAAAACGCAGTATTACTATCCCTTTAAGGGGTTAAAGAAAGTAATGTATACTTGGGTATAGTTTCTGCTTTATGGAGGTTACAAAACCTATATGAAGAAATTGTGTGGCTTCCTGAGAATAGAGTTTAGAGGAAACAACGTAAACACGGCTTTCAGTGGAATGCTTTGCTTTATGTTTCTCACCCCTCTAGCAATAACACTGTAAAAGTAGATGCACCAGCTTTTCAAAAGTGTCATTTATTTATTTATTTTTGTCCTGAGACAGTGCTTCAGTTTTACTACAGTTAACTGCTTGAGGGCTAGAGATGGGTATGTGACTGCACGCCCCTCTGGTCATCAAGTGGTTAAAGTAGCACTGTCAAATGAAACATATTTTGAAAGGGTTTTCAAAATTGGTGCAAATAATTTTTTATATATTTTTGTGTAATATATATAAAACATTAGTTTGCGATATATTTAGCTTTTCAGTTTATGTACATTATACAGTCCTGGCAGTCGTGCCAGCCAGATACTAACATTCCATACTGCTCCCCATCCCAACTGTCACTCCCTCATTTGTGTCCAAAATAAATGGTTAAGACAAAGGTTGTTTTGAAAAGTCTTTTAAAATCCCCTATTTGTTGCAAAGTGACAGTTTCTCTTTTAATGGTAGTAATCACCAGATCTGCTTCACTGGGAGCAGAGTTGAAGATTACGTAGTCTCTGCATTATGAACCCCAGTGCACCTACAGGGGAGGAGATCAAGGGCCTGAAAGGAGACACCTGGTGTATCTAAGCTGCATCACTCACGATAACGTTCTGCCCTGCGTAATGCAGGTCCCCATAGACCCCCAGTGTCTGCTTTAAAGTCCAACACAGAGGCTCTATGGGGAATGCCCATGCAACCCAGTCTTCGTGCTGTGCGCATGAGGAAAACCCTGCCCCCCCCCCCCATGAAGGAAGGCAGGTCTATGCTTCTTCACTCTAAAGGTTGTACCTCGCTGTTCTCCATCCATACGGTCTTGCTTCTCTGAGGCGAGCAGCATTACGCCGATGAAAGGGGCGGGAGGGGGACTCTTTATAACTTATTTACTCTTGAACTACAAATCGGAGAGTATTGTAATAACGATGCGCATAGACTAAAAACTATAATGTTCCTTTAAATAAAATAAATTCCAAAAATGGTGGCGCTGTATGTGGAAGGGCACAAGTTATCAAGCTGAGGGATTGCTGCCTGGAAAAGGGACCCTCGCTACAAATGGACCCCAAAATAATCCTATATAATAATTCGCTAAAACGTGTGGAACTCCAAAGTCATGCGCAGTAGAGACTGCAGCGCCACGGCTGATACAGAGCTGGATTCTCCGAAGGAGCGTCCAGCTCTGTATCAGCCGCGGCTCGGGCAGTCTCTACTGCGCATGACTGCCTCGCGACAGGCTGGCAGTGGCACTGTGACCCATGTAACAGGCTCTTCAACTAGTATAATATCATTGTTTTCCCTTTAAAGGGATAGTAATACTTCGTTTTAACTTTATTTTATTTTGTAGGCATTAAAAAAACATGAAGAATGATATAAGTCTTATCTCTGAAACCTTTATGGTTTAAGAGATATTCACAAACAAAGTATCCCCCCCTGTTCAACCAGATCAGAAGGGAGATGCCCAGGTAGACTGCAGAGAGGGACAATCTTCAATTAAGATAAGGGAAAAAGCTGAAAAACTTGTCAAGGGGGGAAGGGCTTTCATTGTTCTCATAGAAAGAAAATTGTCCCCTTCTGTTATCTGTCTGGTCTATGGACTGGATTCCACATCTGAGAAGAGATGGCTTATACTAGGTAAAAGGGGCGGGAGGGGAGACTTTGCTTGTGAATATCTCTCAAATCAAAAGGTTTGAGAGATAAGACTTATATCATTCTTCATGTTTTTTTAATGCCTACAAAATAAAGTTAAAACGAAGTATTACTATCCCTTTAAATCAAGCCACACTGAAATTGTGAGTCATTGTGTTGTCTCTTAATGGCAATAGTGGCGTTTTATGAGCTTTATCTGCTTCGCCAGTGGCTGGATTGTCAAACTTCTTGATTGGTCATTTGCTTCATATCCATTTATACTCTTCTTTTTTCCTGTTTCAGGTAACAGTTAGGCCACACCTACACCATTGTTTGTGTGGGGCAGGGTGGTGGAAGATGGGCCGTGGAACGATGGCACCAGAGAGCCTCCCCTGGCTTAAGGTTTGGCCCTCCGGGGGACATAAACTGCATCTACAGCTGCTCCTGCTCCTTTCTATCTTCTCACACACACTAAGTTCAGGTAAGGGCACCGCTCATTTTTTACAGTTAAAGGCATGTGTATAAAGGTAAAAAAAGGAGCAACTATATAATATTTATGACTCTTGAGACCTCCCTAGCATTAAATGGGTTAATTTTAATATTGTATATCTGTTTTACCACAGAATTGCTCCGCTCGTGTCTTGGGTTTTTTGTTTTTTTAATACCCCAGCATAATCTATAGAGCAGAGATGGGCAATATGAGTCCCTCCAGCTGTTGACAGACTACAGGGATTATGCACTAAGGTGTGATAAAGATGTGCTATCGTCTCCATTTATATTACTTCTCCATGTCCTATGTTATTGTATGGAGATAATGCACTATGATTTCTCCAACTCTGGAGATCTTAATGCATAGGCCCTATAGAATAATACAGGATCTGGAGAAGTTATCACATCTTAGTGCATGAGCCCCCAGAATTCCCATTCTTTGTCTGGCAGGGAATGATGGGAGTTGTAGTTTGGCAGGAGCTGCATGGCCTCACATAGCCCATTACTGATAGTCTATTGTTCGGCACTGTCTTCTCTCTCACTTCCTCTCTCCCTTCAGATAGTCTATTGTTTGTGTGGAGGTGAAATTAAATGCAAAGATAAAATGTTGCACAGCAGAAGCAGTTCACTATATATGAATCTGTCATACAGGTATCTAACTATGTATTTTTCTATAGTATCTTCAGTTGCTAATGTTTGCTGATTCCCAGTTCTGCATTTAGTTCACATCTTCTCACAATAGGCTTTATCAGTCAGAGTAAGATAATCCAAAGAGCCCTACTCAAGATCTTTTTTAGAACAATGTATTCCTTTTGAAGCTAGTAGAATGCTACAATCCAGATACAAATTGCAACAATTGTCAAAAGCACAAATAAAAGTGTTCAGATACATTTGATTTGTTTATATTTTGCTGTCTGTGCTACAGGATCAGGTGTTGGTGGGACAGGATTGTGACTGTAGTTGATATCCTGTAAAACAAAGAGTTCCCCATGTTTCTTCCAGCACTTCCTGGTCTGTAACAAACACAGTTTCTGGGATTTTGTGTTATTTTCTTGGGCCATATGTGCAAAGAAGTAATGGAATCATTTTTGCACTGTAAGGGACAAATACAAACTTCCCTTTGAGTTCCAGAGAGGTATCCAATGCATTGCAATACATTGTTTTCCTCTGTGGCATTCAAAAGGTTAACACCTTGACTGCTAGAGCGGTAATGGCTGCACAGTGTTTTGGGGTCCTCACTAAAATTCAAGGAGGTGAAGGCTCCATTTAAATCAGTGGAGGATTGGGAAATGTATATGTCTGCTATGGTGCAGTTCAGGGGTAGGCAACAAATGGCTCAAGCTGTTAAGGAGTACAGCTGGAGAGCCAAAGGTTGCCTGAACCTGGTGCATCTGGTTTCCCAGAGAATTTCTCCTCTTGCTTTATGCAAATAGACAGGGCTGTAAACTTCCACTAGACCACGATTTAATAAAAAGAAATAAATATAAAATATGTCCAGCAGGCAAGTAAGAGGATGCTGTTCTGTATGTTAACATTTGTGTATAAGTAACTTTTTTTTTTTTTTTTTTTTTCTTTTCTCCCTGACGGGTGAACATCAATGATACTTTTCCAGCCTCAGTTATACACTGTTTGTGGTGTAAAATGATATGGGTGTAACTAGTTGGTGTGGTTCTGTGTAAAAGGATTCTGTAACAGAGAGCTTGCATCCTGTGTGGTTTCCTAGAGGGGAAGTTCCAGTCTTTGTTCTCAGTGTATCTCATGATGTGTGGATGTACCCTCTGTCGACAGACACTCATTCTGTTTTTTTCTTCAGTTTGTTGGACCCTCACGTATTACTGAACATACATCCTGGGATTCTGCACAGGTACACGTCTGTGGCTAGAGTTCATGTGCACTTGGAAAACACCAAGGTTTGGCACAGGGCCTACAGAGCAAAGGGGCTCATGATAGGCCAGCATCTGCAGGGCTCTGGTTAATGGCAATCAGTCCCTTATGATCTCCTCAAATCACCACCTATTTCTGTAAAAGAATTCTGTGCAGTCTCCATTAATCCTGTCACAATCCAGGGTCCAACCCCCCCAACTTCCTGCCTTACACTTGAGAGCTAAATAAAATAGCAAGCTTAGGATACACAAGGCAGAAAGTATGTGTGTGTTTCGCATGCGTGAGCATAGGCGATGTATTGGAATAGGGCTAAGCAGGATCCTTATATGCAGGTAAAATGTAGCTGGCCCAACCATGCCTGGAAGGGAGGTGGGGGGAGGGGGTATAGGAAAGCTGAGCTATACATTGTTCAAAAACAGGAGCTGCAGCAGTATGGAGTTACAAAGAGAGACTAGCCAAGTTGGGTTTGTTAACATTAGAGAAGAGCTGTCTAATTATGATTTACAAATATATTTGAGGTTAAAAAAGCCAATCACTAATGAGCTATTTACTTAATGGGCTAAGCAGCAAAAAAAACAAACAAACAAACAAACAAGAGGTCATCTATTAAGACTGAAGGAAAGGTGCTTTCAACTAGAACAGAGGAAAGGGTATTTTACAGTAATGGCAGTAACGTTAAGGAAATCTTCGCCTCAGGATGCTGTGCTTGCAGATACTGTAGTTCAGGGCTTAAAATTTGAAGTCCCTTGTTACTAGCCAGACCTGAAAAGTTACTCGCCACTCCAAGCCATAACATACCCACCAGGGCTGAATTTCTTCTCGCCAGGGCTAAATTTTCACTCGCCATTGGCTAGTAGCGAGTGGAAATTTTGAGCCCTGCTGTAGTTGCTTTAAAAAATAATGGATATCTATTTGCTTTATACCACTGCATGTTGTGTGTTGTCTGGCCTGTAATAGATTAGTATATGCAGACTATGTATTAAGTTATATGCAGGTAGTGTCTGTGAGTGGAGAATTTTACTTTTGTGAAAAATGTGCAACTGATAGAGATTCAAAACACATGCTTATCAAGTGTACTTAATGGAATATTTAATTAACCTCACATGGCCTTAAGCGCAAAAGGCGAGTGGAGCAAATCTGCTGTGCTATATAGGATAAGTAGCCATTCAATTGATTTAAATGGGGCTCTAAACACTAAGCAGTGCGCTGCGGCCTATTCTGATATTCAAAAGGCAATTATGTGTTGTTTTTTTTTTTTGTTGTTTTTTTTTTAAGTCTGCTTTAATGGGAACAGACTGGCTAAAAAGCCCAGGGCTGCAGTACGCAGCCCCAAAACTCTTACTATCAGTCATTTTCTTTGCTGAAGAGCAACGTCTGTCACTCGGCCACAAACTTCATGGGTTCTGTGCACAGCCTCCATAAAATTGCTGTGTTGAGCTTTCAAGATGGGGAGTAGTGTAGTGGCCGCAGCGCTGAGGACAGGAACCTGAACCAGGAGCATTGTAGTCTCTTCTTGTGGGTTCAACCAATGAGCACATGTGGTCTCTCTTCAGACCCTTGTTGGCCCATAATGCATGTAGGTCTGCTTCCAGGGTAGCGGAGTAGATATGCCAGTGTGCACTTGTATGATTGTTGACATTTTTAAATCAAGGACTTTATTTTTTCCCTATTGTGGTACAGAATTGCCACCCCCATAACATCTGTTATATATTGCAATATCTGAACTGAAAAACAAATCCGTGATACAAAGTTGCAACAGTTGCTCTCTTTTGTCACTTACACAGAACTTCCTTTGTTCTATACGTGACACTTCCTATGGTGACTACTATGACCTGTCTGTTTACTAGTGGTTTACTACTGGTATTAGCCGTGTTTCTCACCATTAGTAATGACTGCGATGAATAGTTACATAATGTATGAACAAGGCCCACTGTTTTATAAAGGGAAAGAGGTGTAGGTTTGGAGCAAACCAGCTGCACCATGGGGAGAAATGAACATTCCCATGGAGTTAACCTTTTGAATGCCAGAGGGTTAAATGAGGCTTTTTTAACCCCTTTGGAATCAGTGGAAATTTGTGTATCTTGTGTTCTCCAGAACTGCACTTCTTTCACTTGACAAGTTAGACACCGGAGAGTAACTATTTGGCAAACCAGCTGCACTTTAACCCTTTGAATGCCGGAGGGGTACGGAACGCATTGCTTTGCAATGTGTTCTGTACCCATCCACCACTCAAAGGCATAGGGAACAAATGTGTTTGATTTATTTTTCCCACAAACCAACACTACATTAAAATGGTGCTTTTAACCCCTTGTATCCTAGAGAGGTATTCAATACATTGCTATGCAGTGCTTTTGGAGACCTCCCTTTCATTCGTGTGGTTAAGCCTCATTTCAATTGATGGAAATGTTTATTTCTTCCCAGCAGTACCCATGGTTTAGCCCAGAATTTGTCAATTTTATTCCTGAATACATATGTACTAATGGAGTTACACATACAAGCAAGAATGCAGACACCTTCTTTCTGCTTATGGGTCCTGTGAACCCCTCCACTCTGTTTTACGGGTATTATACTTTCCTCCTGCTGTCACTCCCCCCCCCATCCTTGGCCTTTTGCAGTATTGTTTCCTCTAGGTATGACTGCTCTGCCTCAGCTGTTGGACTTACACCAGCATATCTATTAGATTACAGTGTGTGCAGATCGTGGTGATCTCAGCTGTTCAAGACAATGGGACACTCATCTAAATGTGGATTCCTGAGGGAACAGACATCTGCTGTATTAGAGATGAGAAGTCACTATGCATTCTCTCTATCCTCTACTATACTGTCCCTCCCCTATTTAAGTCTGACCTTCTCCCTCCCCTGCCTGTATCTGCATTCATTCATATTAACATCCGCATACATTAAATGTTGAGGGGGTGCAAACCTGGGCATTGCTGTGTTGTGCATAAATCACTGCCATTGGTTAGGCAATGGTTTCCTATTTGGAAGGAACCATTAACCCTCTGAGTAGCAGAGCAGTGTCCAACACCCCCTTGTGCACACAGAGTTAACAGAATGTGATCAAATCACCAATTTAATGTGTGGCGCTAATGGGAAAACCCACACTTCACGCTTGCACTGGTTCATTAAGATTTTACAAGCAGCCCATGGTGTAAAATGTGGATTTGGCATAGGAGGAAAATGATGGCTGTCTAGGGAGGCTTAGCCTTTCCAAAACTGACACGTGTGCAGATTTTGGTGATGACAACATTTTTATAAAATCTTATTTAATTTATTAGGCTCCCAAAGCACAAAGGTCTCTGTCTTTTGGATCTGGTAACATTAGTTAAAGCAGGCCAGTGCCCTAGCAATAAATAACTCTTAATCAGAATGACTTGCCTATGTAGATGTCTTTATACAGCAGTTGGGTTGGTCTGTGTATATGGTTTATTTATGCACGGTGTCCACAATTGTCTGCATGTAATCTGTGTTGACATCTGCATCCTCAAACAAACAATGGACTTCAGGACACCTGAATGTTTCATGAGTCAGTGTCTTAAATAGATTGTTGAATTCTACCGCTAGTAGATTTTGTTTACAGTGATCAAACACAAATAAGAAGTATAAAAATATAATGGACTCCTGTGTAAAGGACAGATAACTAGGTAAGCCCTACTGTTAAATTAAGAGTCTGCTATTCCCAGGGCGGTCCTCTTTAATTAAGCATTAACTGTTCTTTTAAAACATTTTAATAAGCATCTTACAAGACACTTGTTTCAAGATTATATTTTCCCTGTAATGTGTCTTTGCTCTGACCTCGACTGGTTGAACCAGTTATCTTACTGTTTACCCTTGTAACTCTTGGGTGTGTGTTTGTGTCACAGTTTATTTTCCCCCATCTTGTGCCCTAGAGCAGTGCCCCACCAGTGTTACAAAGACCAAAGGTGCCAGGGTTGGAAAAAAATGTATTCATTGGCTGGCATTAAAGTGATAGTAATACCTTGAAACGAATGCAGCTCCGATTGATCGTCCTATAAAGAGGGTCATGTAACGCTTTATTTATGCTCCGTGTTGTAGTTCAAAAGAAATTCTCGGCTAAGAGATCCCCCTTCCGCCCCTTTTACATCCTGCAAGCCGCCTCCCCTTAGACGTGGAATCTGGTTGTGGGACCGGACAGCGCGCAGTGAGGGACAGTCTTCACTCGGAGTGTAAGGAAAACCTACCTCTCTTCATGAAGAAGGGCAGGATTTTCCTTATGCTCAGTGAAGATAGACCCTCGCTGCTCTCTGTCTGGCCGGCTCAGAGAGCAGCGTGACATAAGGGAAAGGGGAGGGGGAATCCTTTAGCAGTGAATTCCTTTTGAACTACAATATGGAGCATACTGAAAGAAAGCATTACATGATCCTCTTTATAGGAGGATCAATCGAAGCTGCATTTGTTTCAAGGTATTAGTATTCCTTTAAAGGGATAGTAATACTTGCAAATTACTAATCCCCATATTGTAGCTTTGTTAAAAAGAAACTTATTGCCCCCAGTGTCATCTCTCAAACCCTTTTGGTTTGAGAGATGATATTGCTCAAAGTTCCCCCCTCCCTTCCCTGACTGAACGCTGACTGCAGGGATATCCGGTATTACTTGCATGAGGCGGCTCTGCAGCATTGCCGAGGATCACGTTTATAAAAAACAAATCTTTCACTAAAACTGTCTTCTACGTGTGCTTGCAAACCAGAGCCGCCTGATGCACATAAGACTGTCATACAACAGCTTCCCCTGAAGTCAGCTACAACGCTGACTTCAGGGGAGGGAGGGGGAACTTTGAGCGCTATTATCTCTCAAACCATATGGGTTTGAGAGGTGACACTGGGGGCAATACGTTTATTTTTAACAAAGCTACAATATGAGGATTAGTAATTTGCAAGTATTACTATCCCTTTAAAGAATCACTTAGACATCTTTCACACAGGCAACATCACTTCTGAATCGTTGGTGGTGTTCAAGGTGAAAAGTGCCATGCTAGGCCACTGTGTCTTTCACATTATTCTTGCTGCACGCATCTAATTCCGTCAAGCAGCGTTTTTATTGGATTCACAAGGAATGCAATAAAGATGCAGAATGGCATATCTGCATGGCAACTGGTGTGGTTACACAAGCAATAAGGTTGTAAAATTTACCTTCACCTACAATGAATAGCCAATTCGCATGGGCGTCGGCCAAAATTCTATGTGGATTGGTTCCCCAGAATGAAATTTAATTTAGTATCCACCTACTTTTGGTTTACAAGAGATATCAAATACTGAAACAGTAGCTATGTAGATGTGCCCAACTGCTGTGTAAAGGACAATTACCTATATAAAGCCTCCTGTAAACACAATAAGAGACAATTAGTATTATAACTGCACAGGTGCACTTGCCATAGTATAGTGACATCCCCTAACTGACCTGATTTTGCCCCCTGTGTGCTTCTTTCCCTCCCGTCTCCAACCCAAGTGCAACGATAACCCTTTGCATTCCATGTATGGTGCAAAGCAGTTCATGTGTCTCTGGCATTCAATGGGATAAATGCATTTAATTATTGATCAAGGGGGTGAGGATTTCCCCAAAGCCACATCTTCCCTATGACCACATGAGGCCCTGCCGCTGATCTATCGGACAGAGGGTTTCCCCAAGCTACCTCTTTCCAAGTACACAAATGCACATCTGTTTTTAACCTTGTGATTGCTTACATGTGTAACACAATTCTCAATCCTCTGGCACTGAAAGGGGTAAAGAGAATCTAAAGGTGGAAAATGTTCTGATGTGCAAAAGTGACTATCACACTTTCTAAATTACTAATTTCTCTTTGAAGTAGAAAATGCAGCTCAAACAACTTGCAACACTGTTTTGTACGGGGGAACTAAAATGATTATTAATGGTGCAGTTCCGAGTCCTCTTTGTTCTGTTTGTAGCACATAGCAATATATATATTTTGGTACTAACAGTTTTATAGTTCAGCTGCAATTGAATCTGAAAGGATCTCCCTCTGTAGTTCTATCCCTTGCTGCGCTCCATCCGGACCAGCATGAGAGGCTATCCTCAATAAGCATAAGGAAAATCCTGCCCTCCTTCATCAAGGGGGCATGGTCCTCCTTATACTTGCTGAGTGAAGATTTGCTGTGCCCTGTCCGGTCCCACGACTGGATTCCACATCTGAGGGGTGGTGGCCAGATAGGGTGGGGGGATCCTTCTGATTCAATTGCGGTTGAACTACAAACTGTTAGTATCGAAAAATATTGCTACGTGCTACAAATAGAATAAAGAAGACGCTGAGCTGCTCTTTATTTATAAGTATTACTATTCCTTTTAAAATGAACTACCGCAGACTCCTAGGAGAGAGCCATCAATGCAGTCGCTGAGATAACCAGCCCCCTGTCAGATAGGCACTTGCAGTAAAAGAACAATAGTCTTTCAGTATGGGAGTAGTGGAAGGGTTAATTAGTGGGTGGAAAAAACAATAAAACAATGTTATACAATATCTCTGTGTACTGTCCTATTTATGTCTTTATAATTGCAAGTCAAATACCTCAAGTGTTAAGTCCTGTAAATGGTAGGTGGTGGCAAACCCTTCTGGCACTGAAAGAATTTGTTACATGCATATTTAATTCTTTAAGCCGTACGTTCAAAAGGAAAGTGGAGGAGTTCTGGGACAAACCATTTGAGCTATAGGGGAGAACTAAAAATTCCCATTGATTTAAAAGGGGATTTTAACCCATTGAATACTAGAGGTCTCAGCACATTGTGGGAAAAAAAATCCCCACTTAAATGTTGGAATTTTTGGAATTTTTAGTTTTCCCCTATAGTGCAAATGGTTTGCCCCAACCCTCCTACACTTTTATTTTGAATGTAGAGCTGTTTGAGTGTCAGGTGAGCGTGCAAAGAAGGTTGTACACCTTTTAGCAATCAAGGGGTTAAGTACACAGGTTTTAATGGCATATAGGTAGAGAAGGGCTTTTTTTAAAGATATTTTAAAACTGCCTAAGTTGCTTTAACCCTTTGAGTGCCAGAGAGGTATCAAGTGTGTTGCAATGCGTTGGATACCTCTCTGGCACTCAGAGGGTTAAGAGGACAGTTCCACTTTAAGTATTAGCTGGTTATCTGCTGGAATGTTGTAGTGGTAAGGTGATATGGCCATTTCACTAAACTATTTTGGTCTTGGGGTTTACTATTCTTTAACGACCCTTGATGTGCCAGGACTGTCAGGCTGCTCCCGGCACTTAAAGGGGAACGATCACCCTAAATAAAGTCCCTCCCAGTAATTAGCCTTCTAGCGATGTACCAATGGTAGTATTAACCAGCATAGTTAGAGCATTAGGGAGAAACCCTACTTCTGCTGAGACTGATGGCCAGGTAACAACATTTTAGAGGCATCTGCACACGTGTCGTCACTCCCTTCTGGTACCTAAAGGTACCATGCAATGCCTTGTAGAGGAGAGCGGGACTGACAGTGCAGATGTCTGTAAGCAACGATGTCTGCGCTGTTGCCTGGCCGTCAGTCTCGACACAAGAAGGATTTCCAACTAACACGGTAATTATGCTGGCTAATAGTACTATTGGTACGTTTATTGCTAGATGGCTAATATTTGTGGGAGACTACATCTGGGGTTATATCTCTCAAACTATAAAGGTTTGAAAGATCGGACCCGCATCAATGAATTTATTTTTTCAATATCTACAATAATACTTTTTATTTATACAAGCCATTATTAACCCTTTACAACCTAACCTGTTCATGTAATCACTGGGCCAGAGGCTATCTTTTGACTGCATTTGCCTTCAGGCTTGTTGAAGCAACACCAAAAATTGGATAAAGACAGTGCTTGGAAATTAGAGCCATTTCAACTCCCCACATTATATATCTCCTGTTTGTTCACCTCTGTTAGGACATACATCAGGGATGGGCAACCTGAGACGATCAATAGAGTTGTAATCGGTGGACTATTCAGGCTGCTCATCCCAGCAATTCATTGTACTTATCAGTAGAAGCAGGGAGTCAGATGGTCCTACACCATCGCCCATGCATTTTGGGGCTTATGCACGTAACAATTTTTGCAAATACTGTATAGGAATCCACAGTATTTAGAAGGGCATGAACCCTGTATGTTTTAGGTGGTGATATCCCTTTAAGTGCCTTTCACTCGACTGTAAGCTATTGTCGGAGTGTCTGCTGCCTAGAAAGACCTCATTCTGGTGACCCATTTAATCACAGTAGCTGTGGGTGGGTCACTGACCCCTTGGCTTAGTAATGACCCAGCCATCTGTCCTGGGACACAGGCCGTCTGTGTCTGGGGATAGTTATGTCATTTCATTAGCATTTTAATGTGAAAGTGTAATAAGGGCTTTCTGAATCCCCCAAGGTTGCTGTCTGTTCAGTCTTAGAGCACTTTTTGTGAATGACACTGAGCTCATTTAACCCCTTTCTAGCCACAGTGAGCTTGATGTACTCCGGACAGGAGCAATTTTAACCTGAACTACATTCACCATAGGGGCAAATGGACATCCCTGTTTAAAGTGATTAGTAATGTTTCACAAAAAACAGCAGCTCCAATTATTCTTTATAGTATTTCAACCATAGAAGGTGTTATTTAATTACTGTGAGAGCTGTAGTTCAAGAGTAATTGAATGATAAAGTTTCCCCCTCCTTCCCCTTTTACCTAGTGTAAGCCCCCACTCCTCAGATGTGGAATCCAGTCCACAGACCAGAAAGATCGCATCAAGGGTCAAAATTCTTACTGTGAGAACAATGAAAACCCTGCCCCCTTGACAGGTTTTTCAGCTTTTTACCTTATCTTAATTGAAGATTGTCCCTCTCTGCGATCCATCGGGACAGTCTTGTTGCTCTGAGGTGAGCAGTGTTACATCAGTAAATGGGGCAGGAGGGGGAGACTTTGTCATTCAATTACTCTTGAACTACAACTCTGACAGAACTGAAATAACACTCTCCAAAGTCCAAATACTATGATGATTAATTAGAGCTGCTTTTATTATGAAACATTACTATCCCTTTAATTAAATAGGGCTATTTGCTCTCATATGGTTTAAAGCCCCTCTTAAATAAATAGTTTTTTCTTTATCCGCTGTGGTACATTTGCTTTGCCACAGAATTACTCCCGTTTGTTTTAGTACATCGGCCTCCATAACATTTGATCATTATCCTAAAAAGGACAAACCATACCAAGATATTATCCCCTTGGATGCTAAATATCTTCAAGTACCAGCCCACAGTGAAGCAGTGTTTTGGGAGACCTTTCTAGCATGCAAGAGTTTAATGAAATAATAAAATATAATACCGTACATTTAAAATTCAACATTGGCATAAACACGTCAGATCTAGGCCAGTCTGCCAGGAGAAGTGCCTAGATTCATGAAGTGCATTAGATTCTTGTGCATTTTTCCAACTTACTTCCTTTGTTTATGACACCCATTTTACAGAGCTGCTGAGTATCCTGGCCCTCTATAATAATAACTGCTTGACTAGTGGCCACTGTGACTGATGTTTTTTTGTAGGGTTGCACCGATACTAGTATCGGTATCAGTGCTGATACCAGTATTTGCGCGAGTACTTGTACTCGCGCAAATGCGGCCGATGCTAGCACCGATACCCTGTGTCAGGGTCGGTGCTGCAGAGAGGGAGCCCGGGGAGCTGCTCACAATGCACCCTGGTCACCTCTCACTCCTGCATCGTTGGAGCATTGCCGCGGGTTACCATGGCAACGCTCTGACGCTGACCTCTGCCGGGGCTCGCGAGAGAACAGCGAGCACCCTGCAGAGGAGGGTAAGGGAGTAGATGATGGGGCAGCGGGTGTTGAAAGAGGCAGAGAGGGGGGTCAAGAGGGAGAAAGAGGCAAAAGGAGGAATGATCAGGAGACAAAAGGAGGGGGGAAGAAGAGGCAAAAGGAGGGGGGGATCAACAGAGAGAGAGGCAAAAGGGTAGGATCAAGAGTCAAGGAGGGGGAGAAAGGGGGATCAAAACAGAGAGAAAAAGCCAAGGGAAAAGAAGGGGGCTCAAGAGGTGGAGAATGAAGCAAAAGGTGGGAATCAAGTGGGGGAGAGAGTCAAAAGGGGAGAATCAAGAGGTGTGTGTGTGTGTGTGTGTGTGTATATAAAATAATATATTTAAAGTACTCACAGATACCAATTACCTATACTTTTTTTTGCTGTAATTTGCCAGTTTTCCAAGTACCTAAAGCATATAGGTACTTGGAAAACTGGCAAATGACTGCAAAAAAAGTATCGGTAATTGGTATCGGTGAGTAATTGAAAAAAGTATCGGTATTCGTACTCGGTCTTCAAAAATCTGTATCGGTACATCTCTACTTTTTTGTTTGCTGTCCCTTCGTTCTTGGTAGCGTTTTTGTTTTAAATGTTCTATGCAAGGCCTAAATTCTAGTTGATAAATTCTAACAATGATGTTATTTAACAGGTCCATATTGAAGTCCTATGAAGAGCTTAAACTCTTGAAAAAGTTACCAACTACAATGAAGTTCAGGCTATAATTTTCATAAGTGTGTGTATGCATGCGTGCATTCTCAAACCATTAGCATTATTGCCTATGGCAGTGGTTCTCAACTCCTGTCCTCAGGCCCCACTAACAGGCCAGGATTTGATGATTTCCTTGTTAGATCACAGGTGAGTTAATCAATGTGAATGAGCCTCTGATCACATGATTTCCTTGTTAGAACACAGGTGAGTTAATCAATGTGAATGAGCCTCTGATCACCACACCTGTGCTCTAGCAGAGAAATCCTTAAGTCCTGGCCTGTTAGTGGGTCCTGAAGACAGGAGTTGAGATTCACTGGCCTGTGGGCTTGCAATATGACTGTTTAGTCAGATAACTGTCAACTTTGTAATGCAGCCAACATCATTCTACATCTATACTGTGCTCAGATTCAGCTTGGATGTATATGTGACTGTCATGCAGATCATTAACATGGCTTATTAAAATGTTGCACTGCAACATAGCATTTCTACATTTGGAAGTTGTAGAAAATCTGGTGGCGGGTGGCAGGAAGTTGCAGGCAGATAGAGGAAATGGCTAGTCATCATTGGTTATTTCACACACAGTCAGTTTCTTTCCTTGTCTAATTTTTTCTCATGATCATTCTCATTACCTCCCCTTGTCCATGTTGCAGGATATGACTCCTTGCCTATTCCTGACCCAGTAATTCCCTGCACCCTTAGCCTGTTTGTTAACATTTGTTTGGTTTCTTTAAGTTAATGCTTTTTGCCTCAGTTGCTGAACTGTCTTTCAAATTCCAGCTTATGAAACTGGGAAGCTTTGTGCAGCCTCAGGTAGAGATCAATGTGATCACAGCTGTTCAATACACAAGGCAATGCATCTAAATGCAGAGTCCTGAGGGGACTGACCATCTGCTGTGTGAGAGATGAGTGCTTTGTCAGAGGCTTCCAGCCTTAACATGATTTATACACAGCACACTTTCTCATCTCTGTCTCCTCCCCCACACACTGAAAAGCGGATTAATTATGTGGAAATACATCATAGGAAACTATTAAATAGTCTAATTGCTTATAAGGATCAGTAAAACCTAACTATGGTGGGGGGAAGCATATTATAGATCTCTTCCTGTCGAGTACAACACTGGTGTTCCCAATGCTTGCGCTTTATTCAAAAGTTATTACATTTCGAACTGTTAAAAAGTGATTTGAACTTTTCTAAACATTTATTGAAGAACTGCAGCCAGTGACTCTACTGTCCCATAGAATACAGTAGACTGTATGGACACTAGTGAAATTGCCATGGCAGTGATACCAACAGTTTTAATATTTAAACGCAAATAAATGGACTTAAATATAATTTTGTTTGCCATGTTGATTCATTCTTCACATATTGGTTTACTTCACGGCTCCTTTTAAATGAGATTTTAACCCTTTTTTATGCATGCTGTTTCCACTTGTGAAACACTGCATTGGGGACATCTAGCTTAGGATGATAAAAACCCCTTAACGACCCTTGACGGTCATAGTACGTCATGGGTTGATCTGAGTTGACGACCCATGACCTACTATGACCATCATAGAACTCGCCACCCCCTCCACCCCCACGGCTGCACGCCGTTCTGGGAGTCCAGAACCGGGCCACGACGCGCCGCTGGTTGTTAAGGGGTTAAATTAATGCGAATTTTTATTCTTTGATTATTTTACCCCCAAATTGCTTCCCTTTTTTCATATACAAATGCCTAATTCTATGGAATAGACAAAGTTATACATGTAAGTCTCATGAGACCTGATAACCTGGCATGTGTTTTCTTACTCCATTTAGTGTGTCCTCCTCCCCCGGAGCCAGAGAATGGTGGGTTCTTGTGTCACCCTCCTCACTGTGAGCAGCCGTTAACGTCTGGTAGTGTCATAGAGTACTTCTGTGCAGAGGGATACATGCTGAAAGGAGACTACAAATTTCTAACTTGCAAGAACGGAGTGTGGAACCCACCAATGGGCATCAGCTGCCGACTGAGTCAAGGCAAGTGGCAGGTGGTTGACTGCATGAAATGGGTCATTGCCTGAGCTGGGGGCCACACAATGGACAGAAAGCAAAAGATGAGCAGTCTTGGAGCACACTAACTGCTCCATGTGGGGGAAATAAAACCTACAAATTCCTCTTGATGTAAATTAGGCTTTCTCTTGTATCTGTTGAGGGGTGCAGGGACCATGGGGTATACTGTTCTCCTCCAGAAAGCATGGCATTCAAAGCTTAAGCTCCTCCTACATCCTGCCCTATATACATCTACACAGGTCAGTACCATGTCAATTCATTATGTGACCTCAGGAGGTGAACATGGAATTGTCTGTGTCGGTAAAATAATTGTATTTATTATTATTATGAGACTTTTTTTTTTTTCCTCCAGTTACATTTGTTAGGGAATCCCTTGTATTGCTGGAGCAATGTAACTGGGACATGTTGTCCAGTCGCAGACCTCCTTAGTTCCATTGGGACTGAGAAGGAGGGACTTATGACTTCTTTTCTCCATCTCCATTGGATAAGTGAAAACAACTGATGACGACTTCTCATTGAGGAGCGCCTTATAGCACATCACAGATTAACTGTTACAGAGTTACCGTTATTGCTCTTACTTTGAGGCAGTGGTGAAGAACAAGGCATTTGTTCTCACAATGTCCCAACACCTGTTCGGGGCAGACTGGAACATTGTGCAGGCATTGCACAAAATTACAGATTTTAGCACATTTAGGACTCTGAACAGCCTTACTGAGAGACCACTTTCTCTGAGACTTCATCTTCATACATACTTTCACTGAAGCTGTGGTGAGAGCAAAGAGTCATTTTATTTTGCACTTTCTGTCAGAGGCATCAGCACTCAGGCTAGTCTCCTTCTCTATTGCCTATCATTTTTTGTGTATATATTCTGTTCACTTTTATATTTAAGGTGTCTTAAAGGTACATACACAATGTCAGAATACAGTGGGCAACACACAGACAGCAGAGCTCTGCAAGTTCACTATTTTTGGGGAGCAGACCTAATTGTTCAAGCCAATAATATTGACACACAAAATGTTCAGGAACCTGAATGGGCTAGGAACAATTTCCAGTACTTTGGAAAAAGATTTGGGGAAAATTGTTCAGGCATCCCCAAAATGACTACAAAGAGTATAACTTAAAGTGATAGTAATGTTTCACAAAAACAGCAGCTCAAATTAATCTTCATAATATTTGTGCCATAGAGAGTGTTATTTCAGCACTGTCAGAGTTGTAGTTCAAGAGTAATTGAATGATAAAGTTTCCCCCTCCTGCCCCTTTTACCTAGTGTAAGACACCTCCCCTCAGATGTGGAATGCAGTCCATAGACCAGACATCACATCAAGGGTCAAAATTCTTACTGTGAGAAAAATGAAAGCCCTGCCCCCCTTGACAGGTTTTTCAGGTTTTTCCCTTATCTTAACTGAAGATTGTCCCTCTCTGCAGTCTACTTGGGCACCTCCCTTCTGATCTGACTGAGCAGTGTTACATCAGTAAAAGGGACAGGAGGGGGATACTTTATCATTCAATTACTCTTGAACTACAACTCTGACAGAATTGAAATAACACTCTCCATGGCCCAAATACTAGGATGATTAATTGGTGCTGCTTTTATTGTGAAATATTACTACCCCTTAAGTTATTAGTCTGCAGTACAAACAGACAAGGAGTCCTCAGGCGAAATAGACTGTGATACTAGTCACCCTCTACTATCCATGTCTAGCATATCTACTGAAGGTGAGGGTGATGGTTGTCTTGTACAACCCCTAATTAACCCTTTGGATGTCAGCGGGGTAAGCAGCTCACTGTATAACAATGCATTGCACACACCCCTGACATTCAAAGGGTTATAGGTATACTGGAGGTTTTACAAATCTCAGATGGCAGTCCACAGATTGACTCTTCAAAATTCATTTGCATGCCTATACACCATTCCGAAGGATAAGGTTGAACTCTGCACCCCAACTGTGGGTCTGACAGTCTCTAACCTATCAAAACACTCCACTATTCCAGTACAAAATGCATCTACTTTTAAAAGATGCTACAGATAAAAAAAACAAAAAAAAAAAACAAAAACAAAACTGGTTCACTATTAAAACTACTATTTTTGGTTGCACGAGCAGTTCTTCATCCAGCCTTTGCTTCAGCATGTGCATGTAGAGTGATGGAGCCTTGGCAGGGTCAGCTGTTGAGGGAAGGTTGCTTTGAAAGAAGATACTCTTATTATTTAATCACCACCAGGATGCAGTTGTGGATAATGGTGACGCAGCCCTGGAAATCTGTAGGCTAGCAGTTAATTGTTCCGATATATCCAATGCTGCTCGTCAGATGCTATGGCTCAAAATTTGGAATGCAGAAGCTGCATCAAAGAAATCACTACCTTTTTCAGGAAAACTGCGTTCCATTCCTGAGCTAAACAAGATTAGTCATGTTACAGAGGCCAACAGTACTCCTCTTCCACAAAACATACTGACATTTTGATTTACAAAGAAGAGGGAATGCCTTTAATTTTTTTTCAAGAGACTATGGAGGCGCTGTCATTCTTTGTCTTCCTTGCAATACTTTTGCCTACATGGCAGAATAATAATAATTAAAAAAACGGTCACAGACCAGCAAGTTTGGGATGAAAATAATTCCAGGGCTACTTATGAACTTAATGGAATCATTTTAGGGGACTTGTTGCTAGAGAGAGACCTGGGAATCCTTGTCAACTACAAACTTGGAAACAGTGACCAGTGTCAGATAGCAGTAGCAAAAGCAAACAAGGTCCTGTCTTGCATAAAAAGGGGTATAGATGCAAGAGTGGATAACATTATTTTGCCATTGTACAAATCATTGGTAAGACCTCGCCTTGAATATGCAGTGCAGTTTTGGGCACCAGTTCTGAAAAGGGATATACTAGAACTAGAGAAGGTACAGCGAAGAGCAACAAAATGAATTAAGGGAATGGAGGACTTGATGTATGAGGAACGATTAGACAAACTTGGTTTATTTACTCTAGAGAAAAGACGACTAAGAGGAGACCTTATCACATTGTACAAGTATATGAGAGGTCAATACAAGGATCTCTGTGGTGAGCTGTTCATTCAGGGACACCCCTGGAGATTAGAGGAAAGGAGGTTTAGACTTCAGCAGAGGAAGGATTTTTTTTACAGTATGGTCTGTTAAATTGTAGAATTCCTTATGGCCGATACAATGGATACATTTTAAGGTAAGATTAGATACATTTGTTTCAAAGGGGAACATACAGGGTTATACTGTATATTAGTAGGCAAATCAGGAAGGTGTGATAAAGAGTAACTTATTTAGTAGCAGTAAAGCTATACAGTTCTCATGTCACTAGGGTATGAGGCAGAGGTTGAATTTGATGGATTTATGTCTTTATTCAACCTAATTTACTATGTTACTATATAAGTTCCAAATCCCCTTCGGCATAAAGGTGGTCTGTTAGATCGTCCCCACATTCCTTCACTGGGAAGGACTCCAGCAATTTGTTATTTAATGGACGGACTTCATATCAGATAGCCGAGTACTTAAAGTAGTGTCTCAAGGTTACCGGATGTTATTCATAATACCTCAACATTTCTCATGTCCAAAGATTCAGAAATCTGTTTGCACTGCCAGATGGAAGGCATTTGCTATCACTGCTGGTGACAGAAGTGATAATTCTGGTTCCCAAGAAACAAAATCTATTCCAGTCTGTTTATTCTTCCCAAAAAACAGGGAGGCTTTCAACTAGTCTTAGACTTAAAAGCTCTGAACAAGTACCTATGAGTACCTAAGTTCAAGCTGGAGTCAGTCAGATATCAGTTATTGTTGCTGCCATGGAACTAACACAATTTATGGCCTCACTGGACATAGAGGACATATAGTTATACATTCCCATATGGCCATTACTGATTTCACCAGTTTGCTTTTCAAAACCAATACTATCAATGTGTAGCACTGCCATTCGGCCTACCGACAACATGTTTGTTCATGAAAGTGCTGGCACCGATCGCGGCCTTCATAAGATATATGGGGTGACTTAAACCATATCTGGATTAACTATTATTCAAAGCGCCTACAGCAGAATTTCTGCAGAAACATCTGCAAATAGCAATGAGTGTCAACACAGATGTATTATAAAAATAAACACTCAGTGTCTAGTTTCTGGGTCTAGTCTTTGATACTGTTTTGAGTCATTCTTTCTTAAGACAAGAGGGTGCTTTTACAGAACAAAGTTCAGCGCATCCTGCATCAACTTCATGTATGAGTCAAAGATTTATAAGGTTAGTGCTGATCATTTGGTATGCACAATGGAAATCGATCCAATTGCACAGTGCCATCCAAGACCATTGCAACCGAACCTGCTACTGCATTGGAGCAAAAACCTGAGTCATCTTCACAATATAGAAATTGTCACAGATTGCACACTTTGGTTAGTCAGTTGGTGACTGAAGAGTCTCTCTGGCCATCAGCTGCCCTTTACAATCATGGTCTACAAGGTGATGATGACCAACACTTGTCTGGTTGGGGAGACAATGTGTACCTCAAATTCTTTTTGGGGTCAGTGGAAAGGGGCAGAAGCTTTCCTTTCAATCAACATTTTGGAGCAGAGAGCCATGTCCAATGAACCCAACACTTGGTGTAAGCTCTCAAAGGGATTTTCAGTTCAGATCCAGTATGACAATGGCACAACAGTGCCTTACATCAACCCCTAAGGGGTCTTGGACAGAAGCAAAAATAGGTCAGTGAGCGGGAAAACTTAATTCCAGCGACATCTGCTATTTACATCCCAGGAGTGGACATCTGGGTCCTAGACTATCTCTTCAGACAGACAATAGATCCTGGAGAATGGAAATAGAAAGAGCAGTTCTTTGGGGAAGATCTGGTGGCATCACATCTAAACCCCAAACTACCAGTGTCTTGTGCAAGAATAAGGGACACAAAGGCAGTGACAGTGGATATATTACTGATTCCATGGCAATACGGACTTGTATACTGTCACTGGTCAGTGGAGCATAGTAGGAGGGTAATCCCATGAGTTTCTCCCCAAAATCCACACTGTAGCTGGGGACTGATGCTTGAGAACAGGGCTTTGGTATGCAGACACTCCAGTCATAGTCTTGCTGTGGCCTAAGCAAAGTCACAGGATCTTACTGCAAGCTCAGGTGCTCCTCCCATGAGAGGAAACTTGAGCTGACTTCCAGGGATATCCGTTCTGACTTTCATCATGCGGCTCTGCAGCAGAGCCGTGATCCCGTTAGTGAAAAAGAATTATTTCACTAAAACGGTCTTCTACATGTACTTGCAAACCAAGCACACGTAGAAGACCGTTTTCAGTGAAATAATTATTTTTCACTAATGGGAGCTCAGCTCAGCTGCAGAGCCACAAGCCTGTCGTACGACAGACTTCCCCTGCAGTCGGTACAACGCTGACTTCAGGGAAGGGGGAGGGAGGGGGAACTTTGCCTTCGGTTATCTCTCAAACCATAAAGGTTTGAAAGATGAACCTGGGGGCTTCTAAAATATTTTAGATATGTACAATATGGGGGATAGTAATAATAAAGTATTACTATCCCTTTAGATGGACTCAGACAAATTTAAATTCTCAGGTCTCACCTAACGTCAATACAAGTTACTGCCTATTCTACACGTTCATTGAGTACTTTGTGGAAAAACCAGCCTTCAGCTGATTAGTTCATCTACTTTGTCATCTTTTCATACTTTTACAAAGTTTGCTAAAGCTCTAACGTGTTTGCTTTCCATTATACAAGTTTTGCCTGCAAAGTTTTGCAGGTTGCTTTTATCTTGTTTTTTTTTTTCTCTCCCTGTGTTTTTGGGATGTTCCTGCATCCCTCAGTAGGCACAAGAAAAAAAGGAGATTTTTATCATTACTGCATTGC
The DNA here is from genome assembly GCA_037306005.1 of Rhinophrynus dorsalis. NCBI lineage: Eukaryota > Metazoa > Chordata > Amphibia > Anura > Rhinophrynidae > Rhinophrynus > Rhinophrynus dorsalis. Next base: position 16,701,598 of record CM074728.1, read on the forward strand.
ACTTTGGAGGCCACATCTGCATTCAAGGGTTTTTTTAAAGTGGATCTGTCCCATTTTTAATTAGTTTTTATTTATTGTAATATATTCAAAGACTTCATTCAAAACTGCCCATGTGTCAGGTTAAACAAGAGGCGAATAGGTGTACACTTAAGGAAATATAATATTTATTTATGGGGAAAGTGAAAATTGCCTGGTGCTGCACAGAGCTTAATTAGCTTATAAAATGTCACTGAAGAGTGTAATTAATGCATAAAACTCTTTGCTGTGCAAAGAGCTTCATTAACTTGTGAAACTGCCCAGAAAAGTAGCTGGCGTACTGTACCATGTATGAATATCTTCTTCACTGTATATTTGCTGGTCTTTTGGAGAACATGACACATCGTTGGTTTTTAACCCCTTAAGGACCGGGAAAATCCGAGGTGGATTTCACTTAAGGACCGGAGCAATTCTGACCTTTTTGACTGTCTTTGTTCAACAGTGTTTTCCCTCTAAGTCTTTTATCCCACCCCATAAATTATATACTGTTTTTAAGCACAAATAGGGCTTTCATTTGATACCCTACTTATATGGATAACCCACCATTTACTTTATTAAAATTTTAAAAAAAAAATGTAAAAAAAACACCATTTAGGATCAGTTTGGCACAAAGGGTTACATTTTTATGGCGACTTAATGAAAGGTATGACCGGTCAGTCATACCTACAAAATGTGCAGTTTAAAGTGGCCACTGTCCCCCCCTGGGTGAAAATCCCCATGTCCCTTTTTCCCACCCTATTTTGACACTTTTTTTTTTTTTTTTTTATCCCTAACATTTGGCGGTGTGTATAAGTGTATTACATAGCTCCACAACAATCACACTTCCAAAATTGTTTAATTGGATTATTTTTTTTAAAATAATTTTTTATTTTTTTTTTTTAACAAAAAATAAGTGTTTTTTTTTTTTTTTTTAAATCATTGCAGGTCAGAAATTGACCTGCATTTAGCAAGCTCTGGCACCATCAGTGAAGGGGTTAATACCCCCAGCTGCTGTATTTTCTTTCACCACTAGGTGTCTCCTGTCTACTTCTGTCTCCCTTACTTTGGTAGCAAGGGAGACGGAGGCAGACGAGACACACACAGACAGCATGCTTTCTCTGCTGCTTCTGTCTCTCACTATGTCGGTACATGTGGTCACTGCTACGGCGATCACATGAACTGGCACAAGCAAGAAGGGCTGAGACTGAACTTCCCCAGTCTCGGAGCGCTCAGTCTCAGCCTGGCATTAATGATAGCAGCATACACGGAGGCACACTGCTATCATTTAAGCCATGACGGTCCTGGTATGTCATTGGTCCTTAACTCAAATCCAGCCATGACGTACCAGGACCGTCAAGGGTCCTTAAGGGGTTAATGACGTTTTCAAAAATGCAAACTTGAATCAAGGTAACTGGTCAATTAAAATCAAGGGGATTATTTTTTTTTTTTTTTTTTTTTTTTCTTTCTTTCTCTTCCCCTCCATTTGGTATGCTCAAGAATGGCTCACCTCTTGCATTTTGCATAAATCTGTGTTCAAATCACCACTAGTTCTGAGAAAGTGTGCCAATGGGCCAGTGCTTCTATAACATTTTGTTTTTTGTCTGTAGAAACTAATACCCACCCCAGCCTTGGTGTCCCTACACTGTCCATTGTTGCCTCAACCGCCAGCTCTGTGGCCTTGATCCTGCTGCTCATCGTTCTATTTGTGCTGCTACAGCCCAAGCTTAAGTCGTTCCATCACAGCAGGTAAGTGATGAATTGTCTCTTATGTACAGAGATTTAAACACTTGAGGGAGATGTGACTCTGACTTCCTGATAGCATAACAGGAAATGCAGCATGCTCATTAACTCACTGTAATCAGTTGTCTGTATTCTGATTTTATTGATAAAGTACAGAGTTCTGTATCTCCTCCTTCGGAGCATGCAGCTCTGTATCAGCCGCGGTGCGGGCAGTCTCTGCTGCGTATGACTGCCGCATGTGCAGCAGTGTCTACTGCGCATGTCGGGCGTTACACACAACTTGGCGAATTATTATTATATAGGATTATCTGTGTTCTTTGTGTTTGTTCTCTGTCTAAAGCGGAGAGTGGGCAAAGTGGAACACACCAGCTGCTGCTGAATTACAACTGCCATCATCCGCCATCCAGTGGATAGCAGATGGTGGTGCGTCTCTCTGCAGAAGCTTGAGGGCCTCACATTAACCACCCCAGTATATAAAGTGTGTATGTGTAATGATTCAAGGGGCAGTGAGTATGGGATGTATAGGTGGCTCAGTAGTATATACTTTTAAAACAATAAGTGTCTTAGAGTGGACCTATCACCTCAAGACCTTTTTAGTTTTCTATTCTGTCTATATGTTGTACAAGTTATTTTTCTGTATGATAGTTTTTGAGACATTGACCTTTGTTTAGTGGCAGAATGGGACATTTATAGGCAGCTGCACAGAATGGTAACTAGTTCCTGTCAAAGCCACATTGTTGACTCTTGTTATCGGAAATGACCTAGATTCATTCATACCACAGTGTACAATAATAATGGTCCAGCACAGAAACTAATGAGCATATAATAGTGATTCCCACGCCTGTCCTCAGGAGTGCCTAGCAAGTCATGTCTAATATTTCCCTGATTTGTGCCCAGATTAGTTAATTAAATTACTGAGACTCTGATTAACTCGCCTGTATACAAGCAGGCAGAGCCCTCTAGCACCAACAAATAAAGGTTAATTTCTTAGAAACCATTTATATTTCAAATGACTTAATACAACATATAGGCATTTTTTAATTCTATTTGAAGCTAAATAAATATATAATGACCTTTCTACTTTAAAGCAGAACTACTACCAGGGGTTGAAATAATTCCCCATCTGGCGACTAGCTGCTCAGTAGCCTGGACTGACAGGCAGGACGGAGTGCAGACATCTTTCCATAGTGATGTCTGCGCGCCTGCGCTGTCAGTCCCTTTTGGAGCGAACGGCTCCTAGCAACGCCCCTTAGAGCCAGCTGGGACTGACAGTGCAGTCCCTCAGACATCACTATGGAAAGATGTCTGCGCTCCGTCCTGCCTGTCAGTCCAGGAGAAGTCTACAAATCTCTTGAACACGGTAAAAATTCTGGGGACTAGCGCTATTGAGCAGCTAGTCGCCAGATGGGGAATTATTTCAGCCAGTGGTGCTAAGGGGTGGTGGTAGTTCCGCTTTAAGTGACTCTCCTAAGGTAGGTGTCCTTCATACAGTAGACCTGAATGGCTCATAAGGGCCAATTGTCTTTACTAGCAGTAGACCACAACAGAGATCCAATACAGACAAACATATATATATATAGCTGTACCTAATTTCTGTATGAAGGACACCTAAGTAAGTACTTCTGTTAACTTAAGAGACACTTCATAAGCACAGGTAGATCAATCACATGACTTTGTTTATACACAACGGGGTGGGGGGGATCAAAGATCTAATGTAGATCCGACCTGTTGGTGTTCTTCTATGTCTGTTTCAGTTTGTTACTTGGAGTTTGAGGACCCTCTTTCCATTTAGACTAGACTATGCAGAAAGCAGATTAGTAGTTCTGGAGCATGCCAAAATTCTGATTTAAGTGGGGAATTTAGTGTCCAACGTTTTAGTGTGTTTGACCTCTTTAGCCAGGGGATTAAAAGTCAGGTTTTAGTCAATGGTAATTTCTAATATTGTCTACAGTGCAATTGGTTTGACTAGAATTACTGTGCTTTGCTTTTTTATTTAAGGTTCAATGTATCAACTTTTGTACATCACTAGGCGGATTTAGTGTCATGGTCACATCCGCTAGTCATAAAATTAATGTAACACACTGAATTACTAGTTGCTTTTATATGATATATTGTCCACAGGGCTATAAGTAAAAGTTTCAAGATCCTTCTAGAACTTCAGATGTGTGTTACATGTGCTGTTCATCATCAAGCGGGGGAAGCTGGTTTCTGTTGTGCACGTGACTTGCTGGTTTAGGATGCTGCACTGTACTATGCAAGACACAACAGTATGTGAGGAGAGGAAAATTATTCCCACAACCTGCTAATGAACACACATGGAATATAATTTTAATACATTAAGGACTAGATGGGCGAGCAGCACATTGCTTTGCAATGTTTTGCATCCCTCTGGTCCTTAAAGGTTCTAGAAAGGTTTTAATTTAGAGCACCTATATCTGCAGATGTTACGTCAATGTATTTCATATGATAGGATCTTGTTATAGTATTAATATTTATTTAAACGGTCATTTTTAAATGTGTGTAAATACATAGCCTCACTCTTATACATATCCTGTGCTGTCTCCTGCAGGCGAGAAGCATGTGTTCCAGGGGAGCAGGTTTCTATCATGGTTGATGGAGTGCAGGTGGCACTTCCTTCCTATGAAGAAGCTGTGTATGGCAGCGCAGGCAACTGTATCCCATCCGCTAGCTCTCGTGTGCAGATTGTGCTGTCTGAGGGGCCAGGCGAGGAACAGGACATTCAGCAGGAGGCTAGCGGCTCTAACCTCTCAGGCCAGACTCCAGTGCGTTCTGAGCATACACTCCAGACTGTTGGACACTCTAGTCAAACAATTGCTAGCCGTTCACAGCACTCTGAAACCGTTCTGGTCCATCAGGCTTCTTCCCCTTGGGCATGTGGAGCAGAGAGTCGGTCTCTAGGACGGGAAGGAGCAGACTCTGAGACTAGTGATGTGCAGAGCCTGCTGTCCCTCTCCTCTGAGGATTATACAGATGGTGAGTACTAATTATTACACCAGCCGTGTCCAAAATGTAGTGCCACACTTTTTTTCTTTTTCTGTTTATGTAATTTTGTGCTGTTTGTTTTGTCTTTTTTCCTGTGTTTTTAAATGTTGTCTGTGCTTTGTGTTTCCTGTCTGTTGCACATGCTGTGCTTTGTGCAATATCTACTTTCCTATACACTGTTTGTAGTCTTTTCTTGACTGGAGCCCTCTTTTTTTTGTTTCTCCTCAGATATTCCTCTTCTGAAAGAAGCCTGATCACCGTTGAACCCTCACTCCAGCTGGCAGGACCTCCTCAAACTTCCTGCTATGTACCTCTCTCTTGACAGATGCCCCGAATCTGACAGTGTGCCTCCCTGTCTTCCTCACCAGCCCCAGTGAGGAGCAGACCATCTGAATCCCACCTACACAGCACTGTGCAGTAGACAGTCTGAGCCCTGCTTGGAGATGTGTAAAACCATATATAATGTGTCCTGTTGTAGGCTATATACAGATGTAAATTACAATACTCCTTTGAGGCTGGTTTAGAACTAATGCTGCTTGGCACTTATCCCTCCTTAACAGAATGTTGCCTGTGGCTGGCCCAGCAAATGAATATTTTAGCTTTTGTCCAGATATCATTCTTTACTCATAAGGCAGACTTTCACCTGAAGCATTTCCATATTTTCCCCAGCAGAGGACCTCACGCCTCTTCCTCTGCTGATGTATGAAGAAGAATATATAAATGTTGGAGCAAACCAACTGCACCATAGGGGAGCAATAAAGAAATCCCACTGACTTAAATTTTTAAACCCTTGAATGTCAGAGATCTCTCTGTGTTTTGCAGACATTCTTGGTTTTCAAAAGGCTAAAGCTCCATGTAAATCAGTGGGAATTTAGATCATTTTATTTGCTGCTATGTTGGAGTTGGCTCACTCCAGAATTGCCCAGTTCTCCTTAGTGCATCAGCCGTACTCTGAGACACCCAGCTGTTGCTCACTGGGTTAAAGGAGAGGTAACACCTCCTAAAAATGAGCCCAACTCACCTTCCCAAGGCATAAAATCCAAATGGCCCCAAAAATTGTTGTCCTTGTGCTTTTGCGCAAGAGAAAACAAGTGATAACCTCTTCAGTCCATCTTAGACGTCATGACTATGGAGGAGGACATGAGTTACTGAAAGTTGTTTTCAAACCGGGCAACACATTGTGAAACAATAATTTGCACATACTTCTGTTCTTTAAAATGGTAAGTTTACAATGTTCAGTGGGATGGGTTTGTATCCTGTGGTCCTGTCGGCAACTGTCATGTCTGCCTCCATGGAAATTACATCTAGGGACTGATAGAAAATGTTCCCTTAAACCCCAGGGCACAAGAGCAAAGTTCATTGGGGCTTGTGGGATTTTTGGCAATTATAAATTGAGGTGGGGCTATTATTAGGAGGCGTTACTACTTTAGGATGGTTGCTTGCTTCCACATACATAGATTGGGGCTTTGTGTCAGGGTGTCTATTCCTATCCTCCACTTAAAACATCCAAAGTGGCCCCTTTGGCCAGGAATACCGCTTTTTAATTTTAAAGACTGTCAGCAATAGATATTTGCTTTTTAATATTTTAATACAATGGGTATTAATATGAGGCACCATGGCACGTTTTATACCCCATTCAAATTAGTTATGGAAGGTGTCTCTTTCCAAAGCTCAATTTCCCTTCATTGCAAAACTTAAATAGAGAATGTTAGAATTCATAGAATTTTTGGTGTTGAATTGACACATTAGGAGTCATTTTACAAGTGTCCTTATTTGAGCCTTGCATTGAAGTATTCCTGTGAATATTAGGAGGGGTTAGGTCAGGACATCCATTTATTTTCCAACTGCTGGAGACTGCAAGTCCCATTGTCTGACTGGGAATGAAGGTAGTTGTGCGGAGAGACAAAAGTTCCTTACCTCTGGGGCAGGTGAAATATTTGTATGCATTTTTATAGCTAATCACAAGCCAATATTGTCTGGGGTTGCTGCAATATTTTATTTTATTTTTTTTTTTTAATTTGCGGGCAGGCGAGAGAGGAACGGCAACATATGTCATGTCCATCTGCTTGAGACAAGTGTGTGTAACGGCTGTGCTTATTTTTTGGGGATCTTTTTGTATGTTACTAAATATTTTGTATGTTTGTGTGGGCGTATAGATACATTTGAATCCTTTTTAGTGCCAGAGAAGAATCTAATGCATTGCAACTCAATGCTTTGGATACCTTTCTGGCACTGAAGGGGTTAAAGCGGAACTACCACCTGTTTTAAAGTTTATGTCATCTAATTCCCCATCTGGCGACTAGCTGCTCAGTAGTGCTAGTCGCCAAAATAATTACCTGGTTAAATAGAACGAGACCCTGCTCCGGGGCTGACAGGCAGTGGAGCGCGCAGACATCTTGCCATAGTGACATCTTCACGCCTGTGCTGTCAGTCCCAGCCACCGCTAGGAGGCGTTGCTAGGAGCTGTTCAGCTCCAAAATGGATTGGCAGCGCAGGCGCGAAGATGTTACTATGGAAAGATGTCTGCGTGCTCTACTTCCTGTCAGCCCCGGAGCAGGGTCTCGTTCTATTTAACCAGGTAATTATTCTGGCGACTAGCACTACTGAGCAGCTAGTCACCAGATGGGGAATTAGATGACATAAACTTTAAAACAGGTGGTAGTTATGCTTTAAGTATCTGTTTCCTTCATAGCAGCCCAGCGCCAGTGTTTGAGGCTGATTACATAAACGTACTTCAATAATTTTGAGTCAAAGCAACTGTAGCATAGAGGACACACAGCCAATATTCCCAACACGCATCCAGTATCCGTATCCCCATTGATTTAAATTGGGGCTTTTAACCATTTTTAAATAACTGGAAATGTTTGTTTTCCCAAGAATGACTGATTCGTCTGAGTGTGTCCACTTCATTGTGAGATACTGAGTGAATAACCTTAACAGGGAATTTTACCATAGGAATAAGATTCACTTACCTAGGTAGGTGTTTATACAGGAATCGGGTATGTCTGTTTTGAATTCTGTCATCCATTTCCTCTATATGGCGATCTCTGTTCAAGTCTGCATCTTAGTCACCCTTCTTCACAGCACACAATGGACTTCAGTATTCCTGAATGAAACCTAGGGGTCACTATTTATCAGATTTTAAACAAACAATTTGTATTGAACTAATAGACTAGAAGAGAAAACAACAATGAAAAATAGAATTATTATACTTTATAATATATAACACCAACTGATTCCACAGTGATGTACAAAAGGGAATAGACATATAGAGACGTAAGAGTACAAATGGAATATGCAAAACAAAAGGATCAGAGGGCACTGCTCATGAGTGTACTGCTAAAGGAAGGTGAGTGGGACTCGGGAGGAGTAAGTGCCACATCAACTGCCAGTCAGCGGGTGAGAGAAAGAGAAGTGCTTCTGATATAAATATAACTAACAGCTGTTTTAAGGAGATTACTTAGCTCAGACCTTGTGTTAAATTAAGAGCCTCTTATTCCTAGGATAAATTTTCCCTTTAAAGGGATAGTAATACTTTAAATGTAAAAAAAAATATGTTGTAGGGTTTATCCCCCTGAGTAAAACAAGGGCACTCCCACTTCTGAAATGTGTTTCATTCAAAAGTTATTAATTTTCAAAGTTGAATTTTTTAGGTGCAATATCACAGTGGCCTGAAATTGTACAGTGGCGCTGTTGCTACACCATCCTATGGAGATTTGTGGTCCCGGGACCAGAGCTGTCCATAGTATCAGGTAGCACCAGCCCACTGTACAATTTCAGGCCACTGTGATATTGCACCTAAAAAATTCAACTTTGAAAATTAATAACTTTTGAATGAAACACATTTCAGAAGTGGGAGTGCCCTTGTTTTACTCAGGGGGATAAACTCTACAACATATTTTTTTTTACATTTTAAGGATTACTATCCCTTTAAAGGAACATGAACACAAAAAAATGAAACTGGGTTATATAAATATAACTGTCATGTACTTCCAGCTTGCATCTGTAAAATTCCCTGAAAAACATGCGTAATGTCTCACTTTAAATGAGCATTCGATTATTCCTTATACTTTGCCAATGCTACAGAGCATTCTTACAATGTTGTGGTCGGTGTCGTTTTTGTGAAATGATATTTTAAAAGGTGCAGGGCTTTCCTAAAACAGACAGAGACCAGATTGGCCCTCAATGCGATCTGTCCGGCCAAGCGACCAGATTTGACGGAAAAATAGTGATATCTGTAAAAGGGGCAATAAGGGAAACTTTAAAATAAAACTATACAAAAACGACACCGATCACAACATTGCCAGTGTTACAGAGCGTTGTTATAAAGTATAATCAAATGTTCATTTAAACGGAGATACTACTATAGCTTTAAAATTGCGATCATAATCGGTGCCCTGGAAAAAACAGAAATTAGAGCCCCTAGAGAGCATAAGAGACTATATTTTAGGCCTCTGGAAACTTTTTAGCTTGGAGTACAAGGTATTTAAGTGTGGTATAACCCTAGTCCATTGTAGGTGTTAATATTCCTTTAACACCTTAAGGACCCATGACGGTCCTTTTTCCGTCATGGAATTCTGGGCTCCCCGCGTGGCTGCACACCGTTTGGGGAGTCCGGAATCGGATCACGTTTAAAAAAAAAAAATGCTCTGTGGTCCTTAAGGGACCGCAAAGTACGCGCACGGCCGGTCCATAAGTGGTTAAGGTATAGCAGAAGCTGTGCAGAACAAAATAGACACCGGCGATGACAGGAACAGAATATGTTGAGAAACTGGTAAGGAGAATGGGCTGTTGAGGGAGAGAGTGTATGGGCTGTTTTGACTGACACGAGCTGTGGACAGCCCTTGAGAAAAATGAGCGAGATCTGTTGGATGAAATGAGCCACGGGAGCCATGGAAGGAGAGAGGACTAAATAAGAGCTGGAGGGTTTAAAGGGAGAAATGAGGGAGGCTTCAGAGATCAGGATGTGGTGTGCACATACACGTCAGTGTGTGCGTGGTCTCTGTATATCTGTAAACAGGTATGATAGTGTGTTTGTATATACATGTGTGTGTGTTGGGCCTTCTCCTTTTCTGTGTGTTTTGTTTTTTTACATGAGAGTAACTTTGAGTAAAAAAGGTTGCAACAGGAATCGCAGAGCTGCATGGGCCTTGTTCCAGATATTCAACAGCTAAAATTGTTTGACCGAGTACGTATGAAAAAGCGACAAGATGTATATGTTAACTCGGGATTTAATTGCACCAGATTACCTTTTCTTTGCACTGTGTTTTCACCAGTCTAGGGTGCATATGTGTACAGTCAAAATGGGAACAATTCTGAGGCAGAACTGCATGAAGGGTTACAAAAAAAATCCAAATCATTTAACCCTTTGAGTGCCTGAGAGGTATCACATTGGGTGCCTCTCTGGCACTCAAATGGTTAAATACGGCTTTTAACCCTGTGAGTGTCAGAGGTATCTAGCACATTACAGTGCATTAGATACCTCTGTCACAGAGGGCTAAAGCGTCATGGGGATGAGATTTATAACTGTGTAGGTCTGTACCTGATGGCAATGAGAGCACAGATCCCATAGCTTAAAATGCTGCTACTCTCCATCTATTCACTCTGCAGCTGCCTGATCTAAAAGACCAGGGGAAGTAAGTGCAGTTCTGAAAGAGAAAGCAGCATCACTATTCTCTCCATTGAAGCCCAGTGTTGTCAAATTCACTGACAAACGTGCTTCAGTAGAGAAAACAGAAATTGCTGTCATCCAGCCTTGCAGATGTAGGAGAATGTCAGGGGGGTGAAGAGATTGAGACCGTTTTATTCTATGGAAACTAGCTTCCCATTGCCATCAAGTAACTGACTACAATTAGAAAGCATGTTCCCCTAACATGCCTCTGATCCTTTACCCTGCTGGATCCATGAGAGGTGTTCAACACGCTGCACAAGTTATTGTACAGTTCTGCCCAATAATTACTCCACATTTGTCTTTACCCATATGCCCGTATGAATCCTCCTTCCTCCTGCAATCTGATGTGCAATATTTCCATAGTCATTGTATGTGAGAGGCTTTGACATGATCTGTGTCCAAAACCACACAGCCAATCACCAGCTTGTATATATATTTCCCCAGACTCCACTCCACCTGTAACAAAGGCTTTGCTTTCTTATGTGTTTGTGTTTTTTGTTATTTTTTTAAATCTGTTCTATTTTTCTTGTTTGTTGGGTTCATACACTCTGCACTCTCACATATATCAGGTGAAGTGAATCTGTATCCTTTACCTAGAGGCTGAGCATCCAGTGCGCTGAATCTGCCCTGCACATCTGCTTAAGATATGCCAGGATATAACAGCAACCTGTGCTGCCTCATTACTGTAACACTTGTTGCAGTTCGCACATGTACTATAATGTGTACCACGTACTGTGTGCGTGTGTACATGGCTGGATCCCCTGCAGTGCAGAGCTACTTACATTAAATAAGTCATGGTTTTATTCCCTCTGCTCTGACTGTCACCCTGAACATTGCTGTGGGGGCTGATAATAGTATTTTAATATTTGTACAAAGTAATTTAATTTTAATTCTATGTATATAACTGCATTTCTAAATACGAATAAAAAACAGTTCTTTTAAGCAAATTTATGTGATGTTTGTTAATTGCATGTTAAACAGAAACATTGTTCTCTTTCTTCCTTCCCCCCCCCCAAAAAAAAAAAAACCTAAAACAAAAAAAAAAACGGCCCTATGCCCAAAATAAGAACAATTCAGGGGCAAACAAACTGCGCCATAGCTTAAACTATCACAGTCATTAAAGGGATAGTAATACTTCATTTTATCTTTATTTTATTTTGTAGGCATTAAAAAAAAATGAACGATAGAAGTCTTATCTCTCAAACCTTTGTTTCGAGAGATATTCACAAGCAAAGTTTCCCCTCACTGACCAAAACGGTCAAGCCTGCCATCTAGCTGTCAGATTTGGAATCCGGTCCGCAGATCAACTGGTGGCTCTTCAGCAGAGCCGAGATCGCAAGATATAATAATGTATAACTGGTAAACAAGAGGAGCTCTTATAACTAGTTCAGTTTTCAAAAACAAATATAAAGGTGCAATGTGCCCATAAACAAATCTAAAAATCCAAAATTAATACAAATATCACAAATGATATTTTGCTCTAGAATATGTGACTGAACGATCATATTATAATCTGCATCAATATAAACAATGTTACATACTTCTCATACAACCTCAAACGGACAGTCCCAAGATGGAACAGAAGACCTCTCCAAATGTCAGAGTGGATTACATGTAAAAAATAGAGTAAATACATAGCGTGATCTGTATAATTATAAAAGTCCAAACACTATTTTGTCAAACGATGTATTGTCTTGTAATGGACAATCAACAGGTAACTGGAACTTGTGGTCACTGTTGTTGTCAACTCACTTAGTGTCCCCCGCCTATCTGACACACCGGTCAGTCAAGCCGATAACTCGTGGAGAAAATAGAACTGTCTCCACTCAGTCTGTCCTCGGGTATGTAGAATACAGTCTGGTCACAAGACTTGATAATATATACTTGGTGGCATCAAAATGGTACTTAAAGGAACAGGAACAAGTCAGATGACTTGTAGGCAGGCTAACAGTGCAGTAAAGCAGTGGAAAAAGCTAATCAAATACTAGCTTTTATTGGAATTGGTCTCGCCACTATAGATCACCAGTAACCCCTTCCCTGTAGTACTGTGTGGTTCTGGAGACCATCTCTCCAAAAGGACATTAATAAACTGGAGGCAATTCAAAGGAGAGTCACAAATATGGTACAATGAATTCACAAGTATAGGCTCAAAGACATTGAGATATATATATATATAATGTATGTGTGTGTATATATATATATATATATATATATATATATATATATATATATATATATATATATATATATATATATATATATATATATATATATAAACTTAGAAGAGAGAAGCAAAATGAGGTTCATGATGTAACCCTTCAAATATATTAATGGATATCATAAAGCTCTGGAGGAAAGCATTTTCCAGAAAGCGATACTAGAACAAGAAGGCATTACCTGAAGCAGAGTATTGTGCATAAGTACTACTTTACAGAAAGAGCGACCGATTCATAGGCAGTCTCCTAGCGGAAGTGATAGACCCTCCTAATACAGTAAGGGAATTAAAAAAAAAAAAAAAAAAATGTCTAGGGTTGATATAAATCTATTCTGAAAACTATGTGAGACTGCATTTTATCTGGCTAAGATAATGAGCCCATTATGTTATTGGCCATAAAAATCTATGCTTCTATCTTGTAATCTGGGTCCAACAAGTGTCAGAATGTATGGTTTTTATATTGTTGCGCTGCCATTTTAGATACAAGCCTTTCAGTGTTTGAAAAAATTTGTCTGGAAATTGTGATGCAAATTTTGGAATAGCGATAACATAATTTCCAAAAATACATGTAAGGAAGCTTAGTAAACCTTTCAGTTTTATGTGAATAAGCAACATGGGGACAATATTAAAATACAGAACTGTTTTTAATTCTCCCACCATTATACTGTACTTTATACAAAAATTGTCCTGGGGCAGTTCACCTTAAAGAGATAGTAATGATTCACAAAAAACACAGCTCCAGTTAATATTCATAGTATTTGGGCCATGAAGAGTGTTATTTCAATACTGGCAGAGTTGTAGTTCAAGAGTAATTGAATGATAAAGTATCCCCCTCCCTCCCCTTTTATATAGCGTAAGCCACCTCCCCTCTGATGTGAAATCTGGTCCACAGACCAGACAGCTCACATCAACAGACAATCTTTTTACAATGTAGACCTTGCCCCCCTTGACAGGTTTTTTCTTATGCTCACTGAAGAATGTCCCTCTCTGCGATCCTTCTGGATAGTCTTGTGGCCCTGAATGGAGCAGTGTTAACATCAGTAAAAGGGGTGAGAGGGGGATACTTTATCATTCAATTACCCTTGAACTACAATTGTAACCGTATAGAAGTAACACCTCCTGTGGAGCTCAAACTGTTAAAGGGAAATGCATAAATGACAGATGTTATCCAGAATGACTGCTCAGGGCTTAGGCACCTTTCACTGCAGCCATTAACAATGTGGCATTTACCATACCTGGATATATTTATGGTTGAGTGCTATGTTTTATTTCAACATCTTGGAAGTTAGAGAAGTCACAAGTATATTCAACCCCCTGGATAATTGAAGATCATTTTAAAGCAGAACTATCATCAAAATTAAATTGCCCCCCAAATCCTTATTACCATAGCGATAAGCATATACATACTGTTAGTCCTGAATTAGAAAGAAATACGACTTTTACGGCAGGCATCAGTAGCAGGGATCTTGCTGTAGGCACTCTCTGTGCTTTAAGGTACGAAGTAATTCAACTCGCCTCTCCTGGAGAAGACTGGGACGGACAGTGCAGACTCCTAGATGCCATTTCAGCGTGTTGCTCTCTGATGCCTGCCGAACGGAGTTGTATTTCTCACTAATTCCAGACTTATTCAGCATAATAACAGTATGTACATGCTTATCACTCTGGTAATAAGGATTTGGGGGCAATTTAATGTTTATGATAGTTACGCTTTAAAGCATTGTTTTTCAATGGAATAGTGATGTCTTTAGCATCCACAGGGTAAAATTAAAATCACATTTTTTTTTTATTCTGTTTATTTTTTAATCCTGTTACAAAGGTAAATCCTGTTTATGATACATCCCCATCCACACAGACGAGCCCTTAGAAATGGTTGTTAAAGGGATAGTAATACCTAAAATGTAAAAAAAAATATGTTGTAGGGTTTATCCCCCTGAGTAAAACAAGAGTACTCCCACTGCTGAAAGGTGTTTCATTCAAAAGTTTTTAATTTTCAAAGTTGAATTTTTTTAGGTGCAATATCACAGTGGCCTGAAATTGTACAGTGGCGCTGTTGCTACACGATCCTATGGACAGCTCTGGTCTCAGGACCATAAATCTCCATAGGATGGTGTAGCAACAGCGCCACTGTACAATTTCAGGCCACTGTGATATTGCACCTAAAAAATTCAACTTTGAAAATTAATAACTTTTGACTGAAACATCTTTCAGCAGTGGGAATACTCTTGTTTTACTCAGGGGGATAAACCCTACAACATATTTTTTTTTACATTTTAGGTATTACTATCCCTTTAAACAATAAAACTGCAGAGGTACAATGACCTGCTCCCCTGTTTCCCTGCTTGTTGCCATTAGAAGGTGTAGCCATAGGGTTTGTTCTTTCACAGCGATCAATAAGTGAGTACAAAGATACACAAATGGGAAAACTATTGTAAGACACTTGGGGTATATAAAATAAGTTGAGAAATATCTGATAATGGTAAGATACATTCACCAGTGTGATAAACTGCCCGGTTCTGATGTTATTCCAGGCAGAGCATGCACTAAGATATTTCAAACTGGAAACTAAGAAGTACCATAAAATCTCAGGTATAATACGCACCTGTGTATAATACGCAGATGCATAGTATACCCAAGATTTTCAGGGAAAACAAGAGTGCCTGTGTATAATACGCACCCAGACAAAAAAAAAAAATCCCATTGCCACCGGTTTCTTCCCTCCGTCCCGGCTTACCCATCTCCTCTTCTGAAGTGCCTCCTTTACTTCAGCCTGACAGGGTGCCAGTGGGTGGCATGCTTGCATCCGCCGCCCGCTTCCAGCATGGCCCTGTCAGGACCTATCCTTTGCAGCCAATGGGTAATGTTTTGCGAGGACTGCAAGGTCCTCACAGGGGAGTACCATAAATCCTAAACGCATAGTGCATAATAATTTTTTTTATAAAATTAATGCCTTGCGTATAATACGCACCCCCCACTTCACATAAGGTGAAGAGGGGCAAAATTGTGAGTATTATACGCAAGATTTTACGGTACATAGGTTCCACAGTGCAACACAAGTGTTGGAGAGTTTCTCACCTTTGTCACACCTTGATGCATACCTCCCAGGTTCTTGCTGGCATACCCCATTTAAAGGACCAGAACATTTTTTTTAATAAAAACATGTTATAGAGCTTTTCCTGCTGTGTAAAACAAGGGCACCCCCAACTGCTGTCAGTAGTTTTATTCAAAATTTATACCCGTTCAGATAACCAGGAAGTGAACTTACCGCTCGGTTACTTCCTGAAAGTTCTAACTGACAGGAAATGACTCTGCATTTTCTATCATATTGTTTGCTGAGCTGTTTGTTCTTCCGCTCCATTAGAATGTAACATAATAACTAATTGGAATTTGGCCATTTGATACTGCTAATGTAAAGTAACATGGTTTTAAACTGTAATAACTGTGGGAATATGCATTTCTTAGCAGTGGGAGTACCCTTGTTTTACGCAACAGGAAAAGCCCTACAATATATATTTTTCATGAAAAAAGTTTACTGTTCCTTTAAGGCAATAAGGCATTGGCCTGTACATGACAGCTGATTTTTTTTTTTTTATATAACAAATTTCCCTTCTTTACATACATTAAACGGGAAGTATAAGGTCCGCTTAAGAGCCTTTTAAATGCAAAGCTATGCCTTCTGATAAGTCTTGCAAATCAAGAGGATCTGGAAAGCTGGGTGACATCATCACAGAGTGAGGAGCTCATGTGATATTGTTGTCCCCTGTATTCAATTCAATAAAAGCCTCCTGTTAGTGGGCTTCTGTGTTAGGGGTTATGATAGTAACCCATTGAGTGCCAGAGAGAGATACGCAACGTGGAACTATCACCCTATATAAAGTCCTCCCATAGTATTTAGGCATATGGAATACAAGTATGGCACCAATGTTCCTGGAGTCTTAAAGCGATATAAACATATAAATGAATGTGTGCAGAGTACAGATCGCTACTACCCAGTGACCCGCTAGTGAACGGGTCTGTAGATAGAAACCAAACAAGAAAAACCTCTAGGAGACGCTGCTATACTACAAATATATAAAAATGTTTATAAATGTTTTTGACAACACATATAATAACAAGGTATACAGAACAATATCACAATATAATATTGATACAATATAAAACCTATATAAGGTAATAAACGCTCAATAATCCCCACAGCGGAGAGATAATGTCCCTGCAACCTAATATTTGATGAACTAATAGTTCAATACGGGTATATTCCAAATATCACCCGTAAATGTGGAATAATATGAAATCTTCAAAAGTACGAAAAAATTAGCACAAGCTGGAATCCGGCTTGTAACACGTAGAAACACAGACCCAGATGATGTATGATGCAAGGTAGAGGTGGCTTGTATATGATAGTATATAATGGATGGAACACATCTCCAGTCTATAATAGAATTTGTGCGGGCAAGTGTATCCTAATGTCAATCAAGCCTATAAATACTCTCCCATCTGACTTGAAGATAGTATATAGTCAGTATAGCCTGCAGCGTAGCCACAATATATGTACACACAATAAAGTACCTCCCGTCTAGATGTGCAGTTCCACTGCGGGCAGGTGTGCGATGATCAGCAATCCAAAGGATAGCCGTAAATAAACCTCCCGGGGAGACAAAGAATTGTGAGGAACATCCATCAAGCCCGAACAAGATAAAGTGTCTTGTTCTAAGCACGGTAGCCTCTCAGTGGTGCTACAACTGACATTTTTCACTTCCATGTGCCATTTCAGAGAGAAAATATCCATATCAGACTGGTCCCGCCCACAGACAGTCCAACTCCAAAACGTCAGGCAAACCCTCTCCACACGAGAGAAATAGCATAACCACAGACTTACGTTTCGGGCTACGTGGGCCTCATCGGTGTGGTGCAGCTGAATCGCTCTAGGCACATGGAAGCAAGGGCCCATGCCTGGGATGCCCTTATACTTAGGGAGACAAAGAATTGTGAGGAGCACCCATCAAGCACAAACAAGATAAAGTGTCTTGTTTTAGGCATGATAGCCTTCAATGGTGCTACAACTCACGATTTTAATTCCCATGTGCCATTGCAGAGAGAAAATCTCCATATGCATATCAGACTGATCCCGCCTACAGACAGTCCAGCTCCGAAATGTCAGGCAAATCCTCACAGCACGAGAAAAACAGCATAACCACAGATGTACATTTTGGTCTATGCGGGCCTCGGTGTGGTGCAACCGAATCTCATTAGGCACATGGAAGCAAGGGCCCATGCCTGGGATGCCCTTACACTTAGGGAGACAAAGAGTTGTGAGGAGCACCCATCAAGCACAAACAAGAAAAAGTGTCTTGTTCTACGCACGGTAGCCTCTCAATGGTGCTACAACTCACATTTTTTACTCCCATGTGCCATTGCAGAGAGGAAATCTCCATATCCATATCAGACTGGTCCCACCCACAGACAGTCCAGCTCCGAAATGTCAGGCAAATCCTCACCACACGAGAGAAACAGCATAACCACAAATGTACATTTTGGCCTATGCGGGCCTTGTTGGTGTGGTGTAACTGAATCCCTCTAGGCACATGGAAGCAAGGGCCATGCCTGGGATGCCCTTACATTTAGGGAGACAAAGAATTTTGAGGAGCACCCATCAAGCACGAACAAGAAAAAGTGTCTTGTTTTAGGCATGATAGCCTTTAATGGTGCTACAACTCACGATTTTAATTCCCATGTGCCATTGCAGAGAGGAAATCTCCATATGCATATCAGACTGATCCCGCCTACAGACAGTCCAGGTCCGAAATGTCAGGCAAATCCTCTCCACGCAAGAGAAACAGCATAACCACAGAAGTACATTGCGACTTATGTGGGCCTCATCGGTGTGGTGCAGCTGAATCCCTCTAGGCACATGGAAGCAAGGGCCCATGCCTTGGATGCCCTTATTCTTAGGGAGACAAAGAATTGTGAGGAGCACCCAGAAAGCACGAACAAGATAAAGTGATTTGTTCTAGGCACCGTAGCCTCTCAATGGTACTACAATTCACATTTTTCACTCCCATATTCCATTGCAGAGAGAAAATCTCCATATCCAACTGGTCCCGCCCACAAAAAGTCCAGCTCTGAAATGTCAGGGAAATCCTCTCCACACAAGAAAAACAGCATAACCACAGACATACGTTTCGGCCTATATGGTGTGGTGCTGCTGAACCCATCTAGTCGCATGGAAGCAAGAGCCCATACTCGGGATACCTTTACACTTAGGGAGATATAGAATTGTGAGGAGCACCCATCAAGCACAAACAAGATAAAGTGTCTTGTTCTAGGCAGGGTAGCCTCTCAATGGTGTTACAACTCACATTTTTCACTCCCATGTGCCACTGCAGAGAGGAAATATCCATATCCATATCCAACTGGTCCCACCCACAGACAGTCTAACTCCAAAATGTCAGGCAAATCCCCTCCGCACGAGAAAAACAGCATAACCACAGACATACGTTTCGGCCTATGTAGATCTCATCAGTGTGGTGCAGCTGAATCCTTTTAGGCACATGGAAGCAAGGGCCCATGCCTGGGATGCCGTTACACTTAGGGAGACAAAGAATTGTGAGGAGCACCCATCAAGCATGAACAAGATAAAGTGTCTTATTCTAGGCACAGTAGCCTCTCAATAGTGCTACAATTCACATTTTTCACTCCCATGTGCAATTGCAGAGTGAAAATTTCCATATCAGACTGGTCCCGCCCACAGACAGTACAGCTCCAAAATGTCAGGCAAATCCTCTCCACACAAGAAAAACAGCATAACCACAGACATACATTTCAGCCTATATGGTCCTTGTCGGTGTGGTGCTGCTGAACCCCTCTAGGGCATGGAAGCAAGAGCCCATACTCGGGATACCTTTACACTTAGGGAGACAAAGAATTGTGAGGAGCACCCATCAAGCACAAACAAGATAAAATGTCTTGTTCTAAGCACAGTAGCTTCTCAATGGTGCTACAACTCACGTTTTTTGCTCCCATGTGCCATTGCAGAGAGGAAATATCCATATCGGAGTAGTCCTGCCCACAGACAGTCCAGCTCTGAAACATCAGGCAAACCCTCTCTGCACGAAAGAAACAGCATAACCACAGACGTACGTTTTGGCCTATGCAGGCCTCGTTGGTGTGGTGCAACTGAATCCCTCTAGGCACATGGAAGCAAGGGCACATGCCTGGGATGCCCTTACACTTAGGGAGACAAAGAATTGTGAGGAACACCCATCAAGATAAAGTGTCTTGTTCTAGGCACAGTAGCCTCTCAATAGTGCTACAATTCATGTTTTTTACTCCCATATGCCATTGCAGAGAGAAAATCTCCATATCCAACTGGTCCCGCCCACAGACAGTCCAGCTCTGAAATGTCAGGCAAATCCTTTCTGCACAAGAGAAACAGCATAACCACAGATGTACGTTTCGGCCTATATTGGCCTCATCAGTGTGGTGCTGCTGAGCAGCCCCCCTCTGTGCATAGAAGCAAGAGCCCATACCTGGGATACCTTTACACTTAGGGAGACAAAAAATTGTGAGGAGCACCCATCAAGCACAAACAAGATAAAATGTCTTGTTCTAGGCACAGTAGCCTCTCAATGGTGCTACAACTCACGTTTTTGCTCCCATGTGCCATTGCAGAGAGGAAATATGCATATCCGAGTGGTCCCGCCCACAGACAGTCCAGCTCCATAATGTCAGGCAAATCCTCACCGCACAAGAGAAACAGCATAACCACAGACATACATTTTAGCCTATGTGGGCCTCGTTGGTGTGGTGCAACTGAATCCCTCTAGGCACATGGAAGCAAGGGCCCATGCCTGGGATGCCCTTACACTTAGGGAGACAAAGAATTGTGATGGACACCCATCAAGATAATGCATCTTGTCCTAGGAAGGGTAGCCTTTCAATAGTGCTACAATTCATGTTTTTTACTCCCATATGCCATTGCAGAGAGAAAATATCCATATCAGACTGGTACCGCCACACAGACAGTCCAGCTCTGAAATGTCAGGCAAATCCTTTCCGCACAAAAGAAACAGCATAACCACAGATGTACGTTTCGGCCTATATGGGCCTCATCGGTGTGGTGCTGCTGAACCCCTCTATGCACATAGAAGCAAGAGCCCATACCCGGGATACCTTTACACTTAGGGAGACAAAGAATTGTGAGGAGCACCCATCAAGCACAAACAAGATAAAATGTCTTGTTCTAGGCAGGGTAGCCTCTCATTGGTGCTATAACTCACATTTTCACTCCCATGTGCCATTGCAGAGAAGAAATATCCATATCCATATCAGACTGGTCCCGCCCACAGACAGTCCAATTCCGAAATGTCAGGCAAATCCTCTCCGCACGAGAGAAACAGCATAACCACAGATGTACATTTCGGCCAATGGGGGCCTCGTCGGTGTGGTGCAGCTGAATACTTCTAGGCACATGGAAGCAAGGACCCAGTCTGGGATGTCTTTACACTTAGGGAGACAAAGAATTGTGAGGAGCACCCATCAAGCAAGAACAAGAAAAAGTGTCTTGCTCTAAGCACGATAGCCTTCAATGGTGCTACAACTCACATTTTTCATTCCCATATGCCATTGCAGAGAGAAAATCGCCATCGCCATAGCCGACTGGTCCCGACCACAGACAATCCAGCTCCGAAATATCAGGCAAATCCTCACCGCACGAGAGAAACAGCATAACCACAGATGTACATTTTGGCCTATGCAGGTCTCGTTGGTGTGGTGTAAATGAATTCCTCTAGCACATGGAAGCAAGGGCCCATGCTTGGGATGCCCTTACACTTAGGGAGACAAAGAATTGTGAGAAGCACACATCAAGCACGAACAAGGTAAAGTGTCTTGTTCTAGGCACGGCAGCCTCTCAATGGTACTACAATTCATGTTTTTTACTCCCATATGCCATTGCAGAGAGGAAATCTCCATATCCGACTGGTCCCACCCACAGACAGTTCAGCTCCGAAATGTCAGGCAAATCCTCACCACACGAGAGAAACAGCATAACCACAAATGTACATTTTGGCCTATGCGGGCCTTGTTGGTGTGGTGTAACTGAATCCCTCTAGGCACATGGAAGCAAGGGCCATGCCTGGGATGCCCTTACACTTAGGGAGACAAAGAATTTTGAGGAGCACCCATCAAGCACAAACAAGATAAAGTGTCTTGTTTTAGGCATGATAGCCTTTAATGGTGCTACAACTCACGATTTTAATTCCCATGTGCCATTGCAGAGAGGAAATCTCCATATGCATATCAGACTGATCCCGCCTACAGACAGTCCAGGTCCGAAATGTCAGGCAAATCCTCTCCACGCAAGAGAAACAGCATAACCACAGAAGTACATTGCGACTTATGTGGGCCTCATCGGTGTGGTGCAGCTGAATCCCTCTAGGCACATGGAAGCAAGGGCCCATGCCTTGGATGCCCTTATTCTTAGGGAGACAAAGAATTGTGAGGAGCACCCAGAATGCACGAACAAGATAAAGTGTTTTGTTCTAGGCACCGTAGCCTCTCAATGGTAATACAATTCACATTTTTCACTCCCATATTCCATTGCAGAGAGAAAATCTCCATATCCAACTGGTCCCGCCCACAAAAAGTCCAGCTCTGAAATGTCAGGGAAATCTTCTCCACACAAGAAAAACAGCATAACCACAGACATACGTTTCGACCTATATGGGCCTCATTGGTGTGGTGCTGCTGAACCCCTCTAGTCGCATGGAAGCAAGAGCCCATACTCGGGATACCTTTACACTTAGGGAGACAAAGAATTGTGAGGAGCACCCATCAAGCACAAACAAGATAAAGTGTCTTGTTCTAGGCCTCTCAATGGTGTTACAACTCACATTTTTCACTCTCATGTGCCACTGCAGAGAGGAAATATCCATATCCATATCCATATCAGACTGGTCCCACCCACAGACAGTCTAACTCCAAAATGTCAGGCAAATCCCCTCCGCACGAGAAAAACAGCATAACCACAGACGTACGTTTCAGCCTATGTGGGCCTCATCAGTGTGGTGCAGCTGAATCCTTCTAGGCACATGGAAGCAAGGGCCCATGCCTGGGATGCCGTTACACTTAGGGAGACAAAGAATTGTTAGGAGCACCCATCAAGCATGAACAAGATAAAGTGTCTTATTCTAGGCACAGTAGCCTCTCAATAGTGCTACAATTCACATTTTTCACTCCCATGTGCAATTGCAGAGTGAAAATTTCCATATCAGACTGGTCCCACCCACAGACAGTACAGCTCCAAAATGTCAGGCAAATCCTCTCCACACAAGAAAAACAGCATAATCACAGACATACATTTCAGCCTATATGGTCCTTATCGGTGTGGAGCTGCTGAACCCCTCTAGGGCATGGAAGCAAGAGCCCATACTCGGGATACCTTTACACTTAGGGAGACAAAGAATTGTGAGGAGCACCCATCAAGCACAAACAAGATAAAATTTCTTGTTCTAAGCACAGTAGCTTCTCAATGGTGCTACAACTCACGTTTTTTGCTCCCATGTGCCATTGCAGAGAGGAAATATCCATATCCATATCGGAGTAGTCCTGCCCACAGACAGTCCAGCTCTGAAACATCAGGCAAACCCTCTCTGCACGAAAGAAACAGCATAACCACAGACGTACATTTTGGCCTATGCAGGCCTCGTTGGTGTGGTGCAACTGAATCCCTCTAGGCACATGGAAGCAAGGGCACATGCCTGGGATGCCCTTACACTTAGGGAGACAAAGAATTGTGAGGAACACCCATCAAGATAAAGTGTCTTGTTCTAGGCACAGTAGCCTCTCAATAGTGCTACAATTCATGTTTTTTACTCCCATATGCCATTGCAGAGAGGAAATCTCCATATCCAACTGGTCCCGCCCACAGACAGTCCAGCTCTGAAATGTCAGGCAAATCCTTTCTGCACAAGAGAAACAGCATAACCACAGATGTACGTTTCGGCCTATATGGGCCTCATCAGTGTGGTGCTGCTGAGCCCCTCTCTGTGCATAGAAGCAAGAGCCCATACCTGGGATACCTTTACACTTAGGGAGACAAAAAATTGTGAGGAGCACCCATCAAGCACATACAAGATAAAATGTCTTGTTCTAGGCACAGTAGCCTTTCAATGGTGCTACAACTCACGTTTTTGCTCCCATGTGCCATTGCAGAGAGGAAATATGCATATCCGAGTGGTCCCGCCCACAGACAGTCCAGCTCCATAATGTCAGGCAAATCCTCACCGCACAAGAGAAACAGCATAACCACAGACATACGTTTTAGCCTATGTGGGCCTCGTTGGTGTGGTGCAACTGAATCCCTCTAGGCACATGGAAGCAAGGGCCCATGCCTGGGATGCCCTTACACTTAGGGAGACAAAGAATTGTGATGAACACCCATCAAGATAATGCATCTTGTCCTAGGCAGGGTAGCCTTTCAATAGTGCTACAATTCATGTTTTTTACTCCCATATGCCATTGCAGAGAGAAAATATCCATATCAGACTGGTACCGCCCACAGACAGTCCAGCTCTGAAATGTCAGGCAAATCCTTTCCGCACAAAAGAAACAGCATAACCACAGATGTACGTTTCGGCCTATATGGGCCTCATCAGTGTGGTGCTGCTGAACCCCTCTATGCACATAGAAGCAAGAGCCCATACCCGGGATACCTTTACACTTAGGGAGACAAAGAATTGTGAGGAGCACCCATCAAGCACAAACAAGATAAAATGTCTTGTTCTAGGCAGGGTAGCCTCTCATTGGTGCTATAACTCACATTTTCACTCCCATGTGCCATTGCAGAGAGGAAATATCCATATCCATATCAGACTGGTCCCGCCCACAGACAGTCCAATTCCGAAATGTCAGGCAAATCCTCTCAGCACGAGAGAAACAGCATAACCACAGATGTACATTTCGGCCAATGGGGGCCTCGTCGGTGTGGTGCAGCTGAATACTTCTAGGCACGTGGAAGCAAGGACCCAGTCTGGGATGTCTTTACACTTAGGGAGACAAAGAATTGTGAGGAGCACCCATCAAGCAAGAACAAGAAAAAGTGTCTTGCTCTAAGCACGATAGCCTTCAATGGTGCTACAACTCACATTTTTCATTCCCATATGCCATTGCAGAGAGAAAATCGCCATAGCCATAGCCATAGCCATAGCCATAGCCATAGCCATAGCCGACTGGTCCCGACCACAGACAATCCAGCTCCGAAATATCAGGCAAATCCTCACCGCACGAGAGAAACAGCATAACCACAGATGTACATTTTGGCCTATGCAGGTCTCATTGGTGTGGTGTAAATGAATTCCTCTAGCACATGGAAGCAAGGGCCCATGCTTGGGATGCCCTTACACTTAGGGAGACAAAGAATTGTGAGGAGCACCCATCAAGCACAAACAAGATAAAGTGTCTTGTTCTAGGCACGGCATCCTCTCAATGGTACTACAATTCATGTTTTTTACTCCCATATGCCATTGCAGAGAGGAAATCTCCATATCCGACTGCTGTTTCTCTGGTGCGGAGAGGATTTGCCTGACATTTCGTAGCTGGGCTTTCTGTGGTCTTGACCAGTCTGATATGGAACCTGCATATGTGCCTCTTCAACCAAGATTTTGGGATATCCCTTGGCAATAAATTTATGTTTTAATTATTTAGATTGAATTGCATAGTCATTTGATCTACTGCAATTACGTTTCATTCTAAGAAATTGCCCCTTTGGGTATATTTCTTCTAACTCACCCCTATCCCCCTGCCATATAAACAGGAGGTCATCAATGAACCTGCCATAGTAGACCAGCCTCGTTCCCCCAGCCCAGCCCCGCAAACATTGGTCATTTCCCAGTGCCCCATGAATAGTTTGGAATAGCTGGGAGCATAGCTAGCCCCCATGGTGGCTCCCTTAGGTTGCAGGAAAAACTGATTTTGAAACTGAAAATAATTATTGTTTAATATAAATTGTAAGCCTCTAATAATAAAGTCTCTCTGCAGCTCAGAAAGAGACAGGTCACGAGTAAGATAATTCATAACAGCCTCTTTGCCTTTTTGATGTTCTATACTGGTACATAGCGAGGATACATCTACCGTAGCCCACACGTACCCTTCCCTCCATGAGATGCCACTAAGAACATGAAGGACATGTTGAGTGTCCTTAATGTAAGATGGTAACTCAGTGACATACCTCTGGAGGAAATAGTCCAAATACTGGGACAAGTGAGAGGTTACCCCACCAATACCAGCTATTATGGGTCGCCCTGGTGGATTATTCAAAGTTTTGTGAATTTTGGGCACCTGATAAAAATAAGGTATTTTAGGGCTGTTAATAAGTAAAAATGATTTTTCTTTATATGTAATTATACCGTTTAAATGCATGATCTGTCAAGTGCTGCAAAGAAACTTTATAGGCCTCCGTAGGGTCTTGAGCTAATACTTTATAAGTGTCTGCCTGAGATATTATTATACTGTCCTCAAAGTTGGTCATTTATTTGTGCCTCTTCAAAAGAGCTTGGAAGGCACATCGGGAAGCCCCTGCCTGCCTTGAAACTTCTTCCTGGGAGAGACCTTGCTGATGCAGTATAAATACCTTGTGTCTTGTTGCTGAGCTCAGTCTTGCCATGACTTTTGACATTAAACTGTCTACAGCAACCTCACCTTGTTAGCTGAGTTTGGCTGTTTCTCACGCACTTTTATTCCTCATACACAGCTGTATGTTTCAGTTAATTACTGTGTTTCAACCTAAGTATTAAACTGATGATCATTAGCACCTGTTTGATATAATTGTTTAATCATACACCTGACTATATGCCTACAAAATCCCTGACTTTGTGCAAGTGTACCAAGAAGAATTGATGCTGTTTTGATGGCAAAGGATGGTTACACCAAATATTGATTTGATTTAGATTTTTCTTTTGTTTGCTCACTATGCATTTTGATAATTGATAAATATAAACTATTAGCATGTCTATTTTTGAAAGCATTCTTACTTTACAGCATTTTATCCCACCTGCCTAAAATTTTAGCACTTTACTGTATATAAAGGAAAACTTCTGCATGCCTGGCCAACACACCCATAGGTGGCAGTATAGCTGCTATCATAGGTCCATTCACGGGGGCATAATTTTCCAAGGATTGTCCATTCGTATTTAGTCATACATACAACTGCATGGGACTTTTTTCATTTTTTTTTTTATTATTTGCTTTATTACCTGCACGGGCAAAGTCGTGCCAATATTGCTAGTAATTATATATAAATAGATAGATATATATCCTATATAATAATTTGCTAGGATCTTTGTCAGAAACCATCATACGAAGTAGAGACTGCCTGGACACACAGAATGCTGGGAGTTCTGTGCTGGGAGCATTCTGTGCTTTCAGGCAGTCTCTACAGTGCATGATTAAATCGGCGGTAGGACACAGAGCAGGACCGACCTCTTAACCCTTTGAGTGCCAGAGGGGTACGCAACACATTGCAAAGCAATGTGTTGTGTACCCCTCTGACACTCAAAGGGTTAACATCACCCGGACCTTGGCCCGTGTGCACGGCTTTTACACTAGTATATAAAA
Source organism: Rhinophrynus dorsalis (assembly GCA_037306005.1). NCBI lineage: Eukaryota > Metazoa > Chordata > Amphibia > Anura > Rhinophrynidae > Rhinophrynus > Rhinophrynus dorsalis. Next base: position 16,728,852 of record CM074728.1, read on the forward strand.
TTGGAATCCTCTTCTTCATTTTCATCTTTATCAATTTGTCATATTTATATCCTTCCATAGAGACAGATAAGTGACCTTTAGGATCGCAGATGTTTAAGAAACTGTCTGCACTCATTCATATACAAATGAAAGATGGGTTTTATAATTATTAATTATTACTATATTTATAGGTTCGGAGTTATATATCTTCTTATGGTTTATAATATTTTTGGTTTATTTTTTGTTCCTTGCAGCTAGGAAATTTATTCAGTTGGATTATAGGTTTCTGTGAGGTTCTACACCCCACCTAACCTATGATTGGTCCCGTAGGGCATGACAGCTATATACACACATATATATATATATATATATACTTTGTTTTTTTAATACCAGTATTTACATTGACTTGCTCAAAATTATTCTGTAGCTGTTTTGTAGAAATCAAGTTTATCTTTTTTGTGCTGATTTTGTATTACTACTTAAAAATATATTTATTTTATTTTTTACTCACAAACAGGCTAGTAGTAACCATTTTTAAATTAAAAAAATGTATTTGGTTTTAAACCAGGAATTTCTAATTATGTGGCCCATGGTTAAAACAATTGGATGCCCCTGAAATAGGATTTATATCTCTTTGTTTTTATTGTCCAGAAATCCCATAATTGAAGCAAAGGTCTTTTTTGTGTGGGTAGTAAAGTCTGTTTTGTTATTTGTTTGTTTGTTTTTTTTCTCTTTTTTTTTTTTTTTTTGCTTTTGATTCTGGTAGGTCTCTAATTTTCAGTTGTATCTTCTTTGTCTATTTTATACTTCAACCAGCTGTTTTCTCAGTTGATAGATTATATGTTTTCTCTTTTCCTGTTGTTGGTTAACTACATCCTGCCACTTTGCTGCCAGTCTGATAAATATATCTGCAGATGTCTGCCAAGTAACCGTTACACGTTCTTTTAAAGAGGAAGTAATCTGAGGACGTAATTTTTAGAAATATATTTACATTAAGCTGAGAATGACTGATTTCAGTCAGACTTTTTAAACCACTCTGGTTTAACCGAAAAGTTTATGTAAATTCCCCATTTCACTTACGTAAGCTCCTTCATCCAGAAGGAGCTGACTGTGATCAATTGACTAAACATGGCCCATGGAGCTCCAGTTGCTATGGTAACACTGCTTGCCATTCAGACCAAGGGAGAAATTTCCTTCATCTGAATGCTTTCACTGTAGTATCTCATGAAAGCATTCAATCAAGGGAAATATCTCCTTCAGTCTAAACAAGACTAAGTTTACAGCTACTGGAGCTCTGTGGGATTTGTCTGGTTGAGCCACCAAAGTCAGCTCCATCTGAATGAAGGATGCTGATGTAACTGAAAGAAATTGCGGTGGGAATGTTAATCGCCTGAAGATTAGTAGGTTGCACAATTCATTGCGAAGGAGAGTGGCTTGTGAACCGAACAGAACTGGATGAGGCAACAGATTTATGTGTGCCAGGAATTGCCTTGGGGTTTGTGTGGTCTGGCTGCTTTTTTCTGAGTCGATAACCTCCCTGGTGAACAGCTCAAGCAGTATTCTTCTGGCATGAGATTGTGTAGAGATTAGTACTGTGCTAATCCTGTCTGTGTGAACTAAAGAACGAGGCATACAAATTAAAATATTAAAAAGGCAAAATAAAGCAAAAGTAATCCTTAAGATTAGAAAAACAGTGTTGCCAGCTCTCTGGCGAGCTATTTAATCCAAGGCCTGATAAAATAACCAGAGGCCACCCCTTGAGATTAGAGGAAATGAGATTTCAAATTCAGCAGAGGAAGGGTTTTTTTTACAGTAAGGTCTGTTAAATTGTGGAATTCCTTGTCCAAGGATGTGGTTATGGTGGATACATTTAAGAGAAGATTAGTAGACTTGTGCACAACAAACATTTTCGGTAAAATTCGATTTCGGATGAAATTTTTTTTTTTCATTCATCGACTTCGCATTTTGGATCTGACCTGTTAGACTCGAACGAAATTCATCGACAGTCCGAATTATTCGTTGAACTTAAAATACTTTTAAAAATACAATAAAAAAATGAAAATTAAGGGTAAGGTGGGCGTTTAGCCTTGTGGTACTGTGGATGAAGTAGATGAAGTATAGATGTAGCTAAATTTGAAGGAAGACTGTGGATGACTGGTGCAGGGCAGACTCAGGATGACTGGAACACTGTAGTTGTAGCCAGCAGCAAACTGCAGAACGCTGAAGCAGGCAGGACTCAGTAGATGGATACCGCAGACTTCAAGAGACTACAAAACTGAGGATGACTGGTGTGAGGTGGACTCGGGATGACAGCAACACTGTAGATGTAGCCAGCAGCAAACTGCAGAACACTGGCGCAGGCATGACTCAATAGAGATACCGCAGACTTTTTTACAAGAGACTACAAAACCGAGGATGACTGGTGCGAGGCGGACTCTGGATGACAGCAACATTGGAGACGTAGCCATCAGCAAACTGCAGAACACTGGAGCAGCCAGGACTCAGTAGATGGATACCGCAGACTTTTTTACAAGAGATGAAAAACAATAGAGCCAGACTGAACAACCTGTATAGTGTGACAACAATGTAGACTTTAAATTCCCCCTGTATCCCACCAAGTCAGAGGAGTGTCCTCTGCCCAACCTACCACGGTTCTAGAGCTGGGTAAGCTGGAGTCCTCAGCATATTATGGTACTATGGTCATTTTTTCTTCTAATCTGCATTGAACCTGAGAGCAGGGTAACCCAGCTTTGGCAGGTTGAGTTTTAAAAAAGTAATTTGCTCCATGAGCTGGGAGCCAATTGAGAGCGCTGGGGGCTAAGTTTATTTCCGGTTACAGAAAATACCCACTCACTCTGGACAGTGGTTGGGGAGCAAGAAAGCAACTCCTGGGCTACCAGGGATAAAGTAGGCCAGACAGTCCTCTTGTTATCCCAGAAAGTCAAGGGATCTATACTTGGCGGCAAAGAAGGTTCCACAAGGTAAGCCTTAACCTCAAACTCAGCACTTTTTCTATTGATGGGGAGCTGCTTGTTTTGTCCAAAGCATAATCTGTCCATTTCCTCAGCATAAAACGCAGCAGCTGCTCCACCGGAACAAGATGAAGTGCTACTGGCACTGTTACTGATAGGTCCCGGAAGACTACCACACTCCTCCAGCTCATCTGCGGAATCTTCTCCCACCTCCTGTGACTGCATTCTGTTTTTTCTTTGCCTCTCACGCACCCTCTCTATCAATTGTTCCCTCCAGGCAGTGAGTGAGTTAGAACTAAGTGCCATCTTGCCTTTGATTCGAGGATCGTAAATTGTGGCAAGCATTAACTCGGGACAATGACATTGCATGAATTGACTTTTTCTGCCCCAGGACATGCTCTAGCATATCTAAGGTGGAGTTCCACCTGGTCCCAACATCTTGTTTTAGGTGGTGCTCTGGGAGGTTTGCCGTTTTCTGTTCCTCCCTGAGGAGCTGGCTAACTTTGATGCGCTGATGGAAGTGGCCAGCAATTTGTTGCTACGGCTTCAGCGGTGTTGGCAGCCTTCCAGTGTTACTGCCATCCTCAAGAGCAGCCTTCACTACCAGGTGCAGGACATGTGCACTGACTGGCCACCAGCCTTTCCTAGTAGGTCCTTCAAAAGCTCAACGCATGACCAGTACAGTGAGGGCACTATAGTTCAACTAAATGGGGTGCGGAATGGAATTTTATATCGGAGTGCGACAGCCTCCTTAAGTTGCTGGAATGGCTCCCCGTCCACCAAATTAAAAGTAGCACCCCCAACGGCTATGAGCTGTGCAATGAGGCATGTAATTTTCTTGGACTGCTGTCTGCATATCCCCTTGGAATGAAACCCACCAAAATCTTCCAGTGTGGCCTGTATTGATTTTGGGATGGGCTGTGACTGTCTGCTGCTCTTACTAAGACCAGATGTGGCATGAGCCCCCTGCCCTTTCTCCTGCCTACTGGTGGTGAGTGTGACACTGGTATATGCAGTAGTGCTACTTTCTGCACTAATCAACACTGACTTGTTGTAGTTGTTCAGGTGCTGGTTCATCCCGGGGTGGTTAGATGACCCAACACCTTCCCATGGCTGACTTCCCTGCCACATAATTTGCATTTCGCTCGCCGGCCATCGCTAAGTGACACAACTACGCTTTGGAGAGACGGATGACTCTGGAAGGTGGTAGAGAAGAAGAAACTGAGGTGACACTTTCTTCATCTTCACATGGTAGAGCAACCTCACTTTGCTTTTTCTTTCTACGTACCGTTACAGGGGTACCACTAAACCTAAAGATGGCAGCAGGGATGTTGGGAGTGGGATTGGAGGAGGATAGTGGAGTAATAATGGTACTGGTGGTGGAGACACTAACAGCTACTACCTGGCTGGGAGACTCAAATGGAACTGGAGAGGCAGGTGGTGAGTTGTCAATAGAAGACACAAGTGTAACTGGAGAAACAGGAGAAGTACTATGGGAAGTAGGGGAAAAATTAAGCTCAGGGGAATAATCAAGGTCACTGGAAAAATCAAGCTCAGGGGACAAATCAAGCTTAGGAGGCCTTGATCCCTCAGATTCTTCTCCTACCTCTTGTAGGTTTTGACATCATCAGCAGCAGATTTTGTGGAAACCTGCTCAATTACCTCTTCTGCCTGGTGGCTACTGGGAAATGGTAAACTATCTCCCTCAATAAAATTTTATGGAGTAGATATGCTCTCAGTGACAGTGGTGGCAGTTAAAATATTATCCAAATACTGCAATCATTTCCATTTGGGCTGCTTACACTAACGTTTGGTATGAAAATCCTGCTTTGATACTGCCCACAGTGTCTGAGCAGTAGTGTTACACACGCTAGGTGTCCCCAGGTTTATAGAACTGGCTGTAGCGGAGGTGGCGACTAAACTGGCAGTGGCACTAGTCATTGTGCAGGTGGTTCTGGGAGGATCATCACGAAACAGCTGACGAGACACAGGTGACGGCTGGTTTGTGGTCTCAGAGGAGGACCTGGACCTCTTTACCCTGCTAGTAGAGGTAGAACGACCTGCAGTTCCCTTCTTCTTTCTAGTTTTTGGTTTGGAGTGATGCTGCTGAGTCTGACTAATACTACTCAAAGTACTCTTCTTTCCCCGCCTGCTGCTGCTAGCTCTACTTGAAAGCAACATCACTGTGGTGGTGTTGGTGGTTGCTGGGTCACTGCAGCTGGTACCAGGACGAGGAACATCAGGTTGTTCACTAGGACTCAAATCCATGACAGATAGGTAGGTAGTGAACTATAATAGTTTTAAAATGTAAAAACCTGGCCACACGACAACTGTGAGACTGGCTGTGTCACTCCAAAAATTATTCAAGCAAATTCCTAATATTAATTTTAACACAGAAACAAAGGAGACTTTCCCTTGCAGTGGTAATAAGGTACTAGGCCTGCCTATTGAACTGTGAGACTGGCTGATGTGTCACTCTGAAAATTATTCAAACAAATTCCTAATATTAATTTTAATGTTCAACACAGAAACAAAGGTGACTCTCCCTTGCGGTGGTAATAAGGTACTAGGGATTTCTATAGAACTGTGAGACTGGCTGATGTGTCACTCTGAAAATTATTAAAACAAATTCCTATTAATTTTAATGTTTAACACAGAAACAAAGGTGACTCTCCCTTGCGGTGGTAATAAGGTACTAGGCCTGCCTATACAGTAGGTAGATAGCGAACTATAATAGTTTTAAAATTTAGAAACCTGGCCACACGACAACTGTGAGACTGGCTGTGTCACTCCAAAAATTATTCAAGCAAATTCCTAATATTAATTTTAATGTTCAACACAGAAACAAAGGTGACTCTCCCTTGCGGTGGTAATAAGGTACTAGGGATTTCTATAGAACTGTGAGACTGGCTGATGTGTCACTCTGAAAATTATTCAAATTCCTATTAATTTTAATGTTTGACACAGAAACAAAGGTGACTCTCCCTTGCAGTGGTAATAAGGTACTAGGCCTGCCTATACAGTAGGTAGGTAGCGAACTATAATAGTTTTAAAATTTAGAAACTTGGCCACACGACAACTGTGAGACTGGCTGTGTCACTCCAAAAATTATTCAAGCAAATTCCTAATATTAATTTTAATGTTTAACACAGAAACAAAGGTGACTCTCCCTTGCGGTGGTAATAAGGTACTAGGACTGCCTATTGAACTGTGAGACTAGCTGATGTTTCACTCTGAAAATTATTCAAACAAATTCCTAATATTAATTTTTAACACAGAAACAAAGGTGACTCTCCCTTGCGGTGGTAATAAGGTACTAGGCCTGCCTATACAGTAGGTAGGTAGCGAACTATAATAGTTTTAAAATTTAGAAACTTGGCCACACGACAACTGTGAGACTGGCTGTGTCACTCCAAAAATTATTCAAGCAAATTCCTAATATTAATTTTAATGTTTAACACAGAAACAAAGGTGACTCTCCCTTGCGGTGGTAATAAGGTACTAGGACTGCCTATTGAACTGTGAGACTGGCTGATGTTTCACTCTGAAAATTATTCAAACAAATTCCTAATATTAATTTTTAACACAGAAACAAAGGTGACTCTCCCTTGCAGTGGTAATAAGGTACTAGGGATCTCTATAGAACTGTGAGACTGGCTGATGTGTCACTCTGAAAATTATTCAAACAAATTCCTATTAATTTTAATGTTTAACACAGAAACAAAGGTGACTCTCCCTTGCGGTGGTAATAAGGTACTACGTCTGCCTATACAACTGTGAGACTGGTAAGACGGGAAAGTAGCGCATGACATGGAGAAGCTAATTGGACTAGAGACATGGAGGGAAAGTAATCGAGCGCGGGTAGTAGTCTATGAACTTCCAAAATTTTCGATGACATTTGGACCAAGGATAGTCGTATTCTGATTTTTTTTGGCAAACGATCCTTGCCTTTTGGACAGTACGAATGTCGCCGAATTACCCCTTTTTCGTTGAATTCCAAATGTTGATGAACTGAATCGCACATGCCTAAAGATTAGATTAATTTCTTTCAAGAGGGAACATACAGGGTTAAACTGTGTATTAGTAGGCAAAACAGGAAGGTCTGATAAAAACGAACGTATCTGGCAGCAGGAACCATATATAATTCTCATTTCTCTGGGTTATGAGGCAAAGGAACGACTTGGGTCGTATTTTCAACCTAAATTATTATGTTACCATGTATGTTTCCATAGGAAGCAATTACAGAAAGTATTCTGAGGCAATAAAGAGTTTGTCTTATACATATGGCAAGAACAATAATAATTCCTGTGCTATCAAAATATATATCACAATGGGATTGATTCAATAAGCAAGGGGTTAAAAAGCAAATTAACACCTCTTAATAATAACCCCCATTTACCTTCCTATGGTCAGAAAATCCTAATGGGATTCTCTGGTGAATGGTAATGGTGGCAAACACAGCAGTGGAGATCCCTTGTAGGATGCCAATGGGGTGGAATAGCATAGCAGTGGACATTCTATGGAGGATGTTAATAGCTCTAACCAGGGCTGGTGCTACCATTAAGGCAGGACAGGCAGCTGCCTTAGGGCGCCGCAACGGAGGGGCGCCGAAAAGGGGGAAGCTGGGATTTTTATTTTTTTTTTATATATATATGTAGGGAAATATCTGACTGCCATTTGGAGTCAGGAAGGAATTTTTTTACCCAATTGGGGCTAAATGAGAAATTGCTCCAAAGGGTTTTTGTTTTTTTTTGCCTTCCTCTGGATCAACAGGGGTGTTTTTGGCATGAGCTGGTCTTGATGGACATATGTCTTTTTTCAGCCTCATCAACTATGTTACTATGTTACTATGCCATCATTGTGGAGTGGATTGTTTTGGTGGCATTTGAGGAAGGAGCTGCTTCATCAGAAGCAGTCATGAGAGTGGAGTGATAGAGTGATGTGGCAAGGTTTGGGCAGGACAGGCAGGATATAGTAGAAAGAAGAGGTTGTAGAGACACCAAGAACTGATTTAAGTGAATAGAGTTTTGGTTTCTGTGTGTGTGCAGGTGGGTTTAGGTGGAGGAACTCATCTAATCTGATTACTTTACGATTGGTTGTATCTATTAATTCTTTCATAGACTTCAATAGAAAGCCGTAATATAAAACCATTGATAACACTTAGTTCTTTGCACTTTTAGATGTTCTAATCCTGTACATCCACATCATACCAACATAAACATATTTCTTCTGCTAAAACACACCTTCTCTAAGAATAAGGCTTGATCAAAGGACAAACGTACACACCGTGGGCTGGGAGCTGTAGTCTACAAGCACAATACCCTTGAGAGGAGACAAATTACTGCTTACTAAAGAGGACTACATGCCACAGTATGCAGTGCATGAGCCTATACAACCTCTTGAAGACCGGGGTGTATGCACATCATTGATTCACAGTGCATTGCTAACCCATGTACAACAAGGTAATGCTGTTATACAAGGTACAAAAGCTCAAAATAAGATGCTACACCTGCTAAAAAGGTACAATTGGAGGGTACGCCATTATTCACCACCATGCTCACTGCAATGGATGTTGCTAACAGCCACTGCTTCTCCTCCCCTCTCTCCAAACTGCAGAGGGACTATACCTGTTGCTCCTGATGGACAGGCACTGCCCCCCATCAGTTGCACAATTCTGATTTGTTGTGGGAATTGACCATTAATGTGTTATCAGGGATTTCAATGGTTTCCTGATAGGTCAGTGTAACATAAACTGCGAAAAATGTAACTCTTGCATGATGGAGACAGCTTCAATACACTGCTTAACAAAGCACTGAGCATGTCTCTAGCAGACAAGTTAAGGAAGTACAGTAGGAATTTTTGCTTTGATTTCAGATCTGATAAAGTACTTCAGTTTTGTAGCCAGAGAGGAAAGAAATGCTACAGAACAGGTTTTCAATCAACCATCAGAATCAAAACCATGTATTCCCTCTAGTGGACACTTGTGCATATTACATAATGGATTATACCTCTGTTATTGACCACTCTGGGGTAACGAGTTAAGGTTACAGTGATCTCATCTTAAAGAGATAGTAATGTCAAAACAAATATACATAGGATTGTTCAATTTATTTTTTTATAATGCATAGTATCCTTCCTTTGCAATGTCTGTACCTATGTATTGTTCTTGTAATTCAAGTCAAAACTTTGCTGCTACTTTCCACACATCTTTCAGCGTTCGCTGTGATTCAGAAGCTGGTCGCTTGACCAGACAGAACACAGTGAGTGGCATGATTGTATGTGTGAGTATAAGGAAAAGCCTGTTCCCCTTGATGAAGGGGGGGAAGGGGTTTAGGGTTTTCCTTATATTGGCACAATATTGTCCCTCATTGCGATCCGCCGGGACCGGTTTTCTGATCTCAATGAACGGCGAATGACGTGAAGGAAAAGGGTAGCAGGGGAGACTTTTGACTAGATTTACCAGAACAATACAAAGGGACAGAATTTGCAAAAGATATTATGTATTATAAAAAATGACACTGAACAATCCTATGTATACTTATGTTTTGTATTTACTAACCCTTTTAAAAAATCTGCCTAAAGGGCAACTATCATCCAATAGTTGTCCCATAAGCAGGTCTGAGGACCACCTGATGGGAGCGCTCACGGGACCACCCCAACATAGAATAACCGGTTGTAAATCAGTTGCAAATCATAAAATTTGTAAATTTATTGCAAACAATGGGTTAAGAACATCAAACAAATAACAATGCTCCCCTCACGGGCATGCAAAGTCTCAGACACACACGCCTAACACGTTTTGTGCACATTAAGACACTTAATCATAGGCAATAACTGCAACTGATTTGCAACTGGTTATTCTATGTTGTGGTGGTCCCGTGAGAGCTCCCATTCAGTGGTCCTCTTGTCTGTGGAAATCGCTACTACAATTTACAGGGGCAGCGCCGGGTCCAACGACCCCCTGAGAGCAGGGTGAGTGTGATCTTTATTCAATTGTGGATTTTATGTAATGTTGAGGCGATCAATTTTAATGTTTACAGTTTTGCCATAAGCAGGTCTGTTCCCTAGGGAGTAGATCTGGAAATTAACCAGGGGTTACAGTGTGAGCTCTGACAGACCAAAATGGGAGCACAACCAGAGTCTGAAGAGAGATCCACTCCCGCTCCTCCCAGTGCATCAGTGCTGCCCTACTTTTGAAATCCTGACACAGCAGGTCTATGGGGATTGCATACAACCAATCAGTTTGTGGCTGAGAGTCACAGTCTTCCAGTCTGTGTAGTAGGTGAATGGGTCAGTTTTCTGACATCATGATTGGTGGATATGAGCAATTTTGGGGCTGCACAAAGCGGTCTCAGGCTTTTTACTTATTCTGCTCCCATTGAAGCAAAGAAGTAAAACATGATCATTGCCCTATCGTTAACCCTTTGAGTGCATGAGGGGTACGCAATGCATTGGCACTCAAAGGGTAAATCAATGCAAGCCAATCATTGGGTGTGGGTGTTCACCGGGGTTATCAGATCTTGTGTAACCCTCTGAGTGCCAGAGCGGTGTGGAAAGCATTGCAGAGCACACTTTGGGACTTGTTGTTTGTTCCTTGTGGTGCAGCATCAGAATTGCACCTTTCTGGGTGCCTGAGTACAGCAGTTGAGTCCTAGAGAGGTAATGGATGCAGTACAGAGCATTGTGCTTGGGGACCACATCAGCTATAGCTATAGAATAAGTGTCTCTCCATGTGTTTCACAGAAGCACTCACTTAATGGAACACTAAAATCTAAAAATCAAACTGAACTTATACACACTTAACCTTTTGAATGCCAGAGGGGTGCACAAGGCATTGCTTTGCAATGTGTTGGGCACCCTTGGCACTCAAAAGGTTAGTACAGTATACTTCATGTTAGCTTCTGTAGGACTTCTCACTCATAGAGTGACCACATTTCCGTTCTGCCATTCAGGGACACTGTGGAGAAGAGAGCGCACCACAGAGTTCTAAACACTAGAGGGAGACCTGCCCTTTGTCTGCTGTGACGGAAAGCAATTCCTGTGACAGGCTACAAGAAAGTGTACATCAAGCTCCAAGCCTTAGACTAGCATTACTCTACAATACAAAATGCACTGCAGCTCCTGATTGATGTCAGGATCAAGGCTCAGTTCTCTCTAGTGTTTAGAGCTCTGTCTAAAAGCCATTTTCTTGTAGCCCAGCAGAGTCATCACTTCCTGTCACATTAGGCAATGGGCAGTTCTCCCTCTAGTGTTTAGAACTATTTGCTCTGTTTATTCCAGGACTTTGTATTGTTCCAGAAGGGGCTGCCCGGGACAAGGGATACACGCAAAATTCGGGACTGTCCTGGGAAATCTGGGACACATGGTCAGCCCGCACTCTGAGGCCTACCACCTAATCTTACATATGCTCTGAGGGAGCAGCCATTGCTGTTTTTACCAGAGCTCCAGATACCATAACAATGAGGTGATTGACCAGGATTGTCTGTAAATGGACTGATGAGATAATAGCGGTTCTGAGAATCAGTGGATCTTAATCACAATACATTAAAGGGATAGTAATACTTAAGTATTACTAATCCCTTTAGTAAAGTCCTATTAAAAATACATGTATTGCCCCCAGTGTCATCTCTCAAACCTTTATGGTTTAAGAGATGATCGCTCCTAGAGTTGCCCTCTCCCTCCCCCTTCCCCAAAGTCAGCGTTGTAGCTGACTGAAGGGAAATCCGGTCATAGATCTTCAGGCGGCTCTGCAGCAGAGCCGCGATCGTGTTAATTAAAAAAAAAAAAAAATCTTTCACTAAAACGGTCTTCTATGTGTGCTTGCAAACCAAGCACATGTAGAAGACCATTTCAGTGAAAGTTTTCTTTTTTATTAATGCGATCGCGGCTCTGCTGCAGAGCCGCCTGAATGTCGTACGACTTGCTTCCCTGTAGTCAGCTAGAATGCTGATTATGTGGAAGGGGGAGGGAGAGGGCAACTTTAGGAGCGATTATCTCTCAAACCATAAAGGTTTGAGAGATGACACTGGGGGCAATACATTTATTTTTAATAGGACTTTAATACAGGGATTAGTAATACTTAAGTATTACTATCCCTTTAACTGACTACTAGGTTTTATCTCTCATTATAAACAAATACAAATAAATGCTCCCTGAATAGGGCAGTTTACACAAATGCATATGAAAACAAGTCTATGATTGTATTTTAGGTATCTAAGATATGAATGATTAATTTTACATATGCTAGCTGTAATTACACTATAGTTACATTTACAGCCACCTGGTTGTATATGTTAGTGTTCCTTTAAAGATCCATGGTCTATATAATCTTCTCTCAGTCCACTTTTACTAATGCATATTTCATGGGGCTTTTCAAAAAATATGATTCATTTACTGTATTTATGACAGTCCTTCAGTGGAGAAGTTGTTGAATGCCTCAACTCATTTGTCATGCAGTCAGACTGGAATGCGTGTGGAAGACTACAGCATATGACACTGGCAGCATTTTCCCATCAGCACAAGAAAAAGCATGCTGCTCACATAACAAATATATGGAACATATTTGGTATATGGGGGAGGGGGTTACTATGTCAGTGCTTAATGAATATGCAATGCATCAGCCCTAAATGGATCAATAGAAGGAAATGCCAAGGCTCACACTGATGGACAAAAGCAAAGTTAGGCGTATTAACACAATGACTAATGGCTAGCAACAATGATAACTGAAACAATGGCTTTTTGTGAATTAAAGGGATAGTAATACTTTGTTTTATCTTTATTTTATTTTGTAGGCATTAAAAAAACATGAAGAACGATATAAGTTTTATCTCTCAAACCTTATGGTTTGAGAGATATTCATAAGCAAAGTTTCTCCTCCTGCCCCTTTTACCTAGTGTAAGCCATCTCTTCTCAGATGTGGAATGCAGTCCATAGACCAGACAGATAACAGCAGGGGACAATCTTCTTCCTATGAGAACAATGAAGGCCCTGCCCCCCTTGACAAGTTTTTCAGGTTTTTCCCTTATCTTAATTGAAGATTGTCCCTCTGCAGTCTACCTGGGCACCTCCCTTCTGATCTGGCTGAGCAGTGTTACATCAGTAAAAGGGGAGGGAGGGGGATACTTTGTCATTGAATTACTCTTGAACTACAACTCTGTCAGAATTGAAATAACACTAAAAACAAAGTCCAAATACTATGATGATTAATTAGAGCGGCTTTTATTATGAAACATTACTATCCCTTTAAGGACCAGAGGACTGTAATTGCATTGCAAAGCAAACCTCCTTAACCCTTTAACCCCTAGGTGACAAGGGTTTTTTTACACTAAAGGGCAAAAGCAATTTTGGAGTTTTTAGTATGCCTTTGTTCAAACACACTTTAATTTAGTCTACCCACACCAGTTATAAACCATTTTTAAGCATAAGAAGGGCTCTCTTTTAATACCACATTTATATGGATAATCCACCATTTAATTGGATAATGATATACAAAAAATAAACATTTTTTATAGGTTTTCCTGTGAGAAAATTGATCCAGCTGAGCACAAATTAACAGGCACTGCCTAGAAGGAAGGAATGTTTGTTCATACCCCCCGAGTGTCTTTGTTTGGGGGGGGGGGTACTGCCCCTCTGTGATGAAAATCCCTATGCCCCTTTTTCTCTCCCCGGTGTCCCTGTGTTTAGGAGATCAGACTGTGTGGTGTGTATATAAGTGTTTCACATTGCTACACGGCAATAAAACTCACATTACTGTTTGATTACACTTCAGTATATGTGTTTATAAATTTAGTCTGTGTAAATTAATTACTTTGGGCTTGCTCTAAATCATTTATTCAGTAAAACAAAGAAGTGGCAGTAGGTCATTAAATGACCAGTCCTGCTCTACCCCTAGTCCTGCCCTCAGCATCATCAGTTAAAATAAAAGTGCTGCCCTCTTTGCCTGTTTCTCCTGTGGGGATGTGTGTTCTCTGCTTCTCTCCTCCTTATGATCACAGTGAGGAGGAGGGGGCAGAGAACACTGACAAAAGCAATATTTACATACATTTCCTTTGTCATGTGGCTCCACCAACACATGTGATCTCTGTAGCAGTGATCACATGTGCATTGCTACCAGTGAAAGGCTGAAACTGACTGTTCCGATCTTACAGCAGTCAGTTACAGCCTCCCCTCAATGATCATAGAGCTCCCTAAGGCACGTTGTGATCATTAACCCTTGACATACTAGGACTGTAATCTGTTCTTAAACGACAGATTCCTATAACAGTCCTGGCACGTCATCTGGCGTTAAGGACCAGAGAAATGTGCAGCACATTGTGAAGGAATGCATTGAATTCCCCACTGATCCATAAACATACCTGGGAACTCTAAGGGTTTGATCCAAATGAAGGGCCAATTTCTCAGGGAGAGGCAGTCTCAGGGTCAGCTCATTATGAAGGTTCCCAAGGTTATGGTTAGTGATGGTATTAAGACAAGGTACCAAGTAGAGCGATTCAGGCTGCCTTGTTTTTATAAGACAGGTGTGTCCTTGGTTAACCTCCCCGTCCTTATACGCTACTCCGAATTTCGGCTTAGGTGCGGGAGATTATCTTTAATGCCTTCCGATTGTCTTTAATACCCCCACTGTCCACATTACCCCCATTGTCCATTTCCACATTGCCCCCACTGTCCATTTCCACATTATCCCCACTGTCCACTTCAATATTGCCCCCACTGTCCACATGTGCACAATTGCCCACTTCCACATTGTCCCCACTGTCCATTTCCACATTGCTCCCATTGTCCATATCTACATTGCCCCCATTGTCCATTTCCACTTCCATATTGCCCCAATTGTACCTCCATTAATGTCCATTCCAATTGGGCTGCGGGGCTGACAGAGCAGCGCTGTACTCCTCACACGCTCTTCTTCTGGTTCCTATGTCCTGCGCATGCGCAGTCAAGTATCTCGCTTCATTGAGTTCCCTGGCTGAGCATGCGTGCACGGCAGAGACAGGGGGGTGGAAGGATGCGTACCGTGGTGTCAGAAGGGGTTGACCGGGTGGCCGGGCCCCCTGGAGTGACAGGCCCAGTCACAGTGGCGACCCCTGTGACCACAGTAGTTACGCCACAAGGCCTGCCTGTTAATAGAATGCTCCTGAGAATGTCTATATGTTGATTCTTAACATACACTGGATGATTATTTCATCAGTATTATGTTGGAATCCTTTAGACCATCCTACATGTGTTATATATCAATGAGCTAACAAGTAGATATCTAATATTTATGAGGAATATATATTTTCCTAGCCCCTATGTACTTGTATCTCACAGGTCTGAGATGTGTTTTCTGTTTTTAAAAATCACAGTTGCAATGTATTTATTTATTTATTTTTTGGATTATTAATAAAGATTTTAGTTTTTTTTTTTTTTTTCACAAAAAGCACGTATGATATTTTAGTCATAAACTCAGATTACAGCATATGCAGTGTGGCTCTATCTCATAAGTCATTCAATTACTCCTGAACTATAACTCTGACTGTATTGAAATAACTTTCTCCATGGTCCAAATACTATGAAGATTAATTGAAGCTGCTTTTATTTTGAAACACTACTATCCCTTTAAGGTCCAGTTATGAATAGAACATAGCAATGAATATAATTTGCTTGCTTCTTGTTTATGATAACTGTTTTCCAACTATTCCATCCATTTAATATCTATATAACAGGTGTATGTATTTTTGTTTATTTCTTCACTAAAACACAATAAAAATATGTTATCCAAGAAAAAAAATTAGAAGTTTAAAATGTATTAATAAAGTTTGTGAGAAAAATACAGAGTGTAATACTGACCTAAGAAGCCAGGAGAAATACTGCAGAGACAGTTGTTAATCAAGATGGCTTTTAGCTCAATTTATTTTACTACTGCTGGGTTCAGGGCATTTTTGAAGTAATAGTGACCCTTTTTTATTTTTTACTGAACATAAGATGAACAGTCAGATTGCCTGTACTTTTTATTATTTTTTTCTCCTTCATCTTTTTTTATATGTTAAAATGCCCTTGACAGTGAGCTCCCCAGATCTGTTTGCAGTGTGTATTTATGTTGAGAGATCATCAAAGCAGGATGCATTACAATATTACACTCTCTTCAGCACGGAATTCTCTGTGTGATATAGAACATTCAGTGTTGCAGTGAAAGTATAACACTGTATTATGTGATATAATACAGTGTTACACTCTCTTTGCATCACTGAATGGTCTGTGAGATGTAATCCAATGTTACACTCTCTCTGCAGCACTACATGCTGTGTGTGAGATGTAATAGTGTGATACTCTCTGCAGCAATGAATGCCCTTTGTGATGTAATACAATGTTACAATTTTCCTGCAGCAATGAATACCCTCTGTGATGTAATACAGTTACACTATTCTTGCAGCACTGACTGCTCTGTGTGATATAATGCAATTTTACTCTCCTGCAGCACTGAATGCTCTGTGTGATGCAATACAATGTTACACTCTTCATGCAGCACTGAATGCTCTGTGTGATGTAATACCAGGTTACACTCTCTGCAGCACTGAATACTCTGTATGATATAATACAGCTACACTCTGCCTGCAGCACTATATATATGCATTGTGTGATGTAATAGTGTTATACTCCCTGCAGCACTGAATGCTCTGTGCGATGTTATACTAAATTGCACTGTCTGCAACACTGACTGTTCTGTGTGATGTATTAAATAAGTTACTTTATCATTAGAGCACTGACTGTGCTGTGTGTTTTTCTTTTTTACATTGCATGTTTTTTTACATTTCTGTACAATTTCAGGCCACTGTGATATTGCCCCTAAAAAATTCAACTTTGAAAACACCTTTCAGCAGTGGGAGTAGTCTTGTTTTACTCAGGGGGATAAACCCTACAACATAATTTTTTTTACATTTTAAGTATTACTATCCCTTTAAATACAGGCAAGTTAATCAATACGACTGATGCGTTGATTCAGTCACCCAGACTCAGGCAGGTACATTCCTAAATCCTGGCCTGTAAATGATAGTGAAGACACATTTGAGAACTACTCACCTATGCTTTAGAGAAGGGCATGGGCGTTATGGGGTGGGGGTACATGGGGTACTTGCCCCTCCGCACACACACTTGCCCCCTCCATATAAACATAGGGGCTGAGCAGCTGGTCTGGAGGTCATTTAATGGCTTTGCCCACCTGGAAATTTTTCTACTCACTCCCCTGTAGAAGGGTGGGTAATTGTCACACATTTCTGCCCATAATGATTTTGGAGGAACCAGTAGGTATCTCTCCAGCTGTAACTACAACTCCATACTGTTCAGCTACTTACACACACACAATCATTATCTTTTAGGATGCAGGTTAAGCATTATGGGAGTTGTAGTTCTACAACAGCTGAATAACAACTTTTTGGTTACCAGTGATCTAGAGTAATTCTGGGGCAAACTAACTGCACTGTAGGGAAGAACTAAAAATTCTTATTGATTTAAATGGGGATTTAACCCCTTAAATGCTAGAAGTGTCCAATGCATTGCTTTCTAGCATTCAGTTTTAAAAACCCTTTTCAAACCAATGGGAATTCCTCCACTATAGTGTTATTGGTTTGTCCCAAATAAGTTAATTTCTTCTTAGTACATAAGCATACCTCCCAAGTGTCCCTGTTTAGGAGGGACAGTCCCTCTTTGAGACCTAAATCCCTCTTCCCTCTTTCCCACCCTGGTGTCCCTCTTTTTAGGAGATCAGACTGTGTTGTGTATATAAAAGTGTATCACATTGCTCCATAGGAACCCAACTTACATTAATGTTTGTTTAAAGTTCAAAATATGTGTTTATAATTTAGTGTGCGTAAATAAAATACATTGGTCTTGCTGTAAATCATTAATTCAGTTATACAAAGAGGTCTCGGTTGGTCATGAAATAACCTTCAAGTTCTCAGTACTGCCTGCCCACCAGCCATGCCCCCTGCAACACCAATTAAAACAAAACGTGTCCCTCTTTTACCTTTTGAAATGTTGGTAAGTATGCATCAGTCTCAGTGAGGAGTAATTGTATGTCATCTCCCAACAGAACAAAGTTCTAATACCCCTGTCCCATTAGTAATCCACCTTCCTGACAGGGATGTGGCTGAAACTGACAAAGGCTTATCTTGTGCTTCTGATCACCCATTAGTTTAATAGATGCACAAAGACTGAATCAATTGTGTCTTTCTCTGCACTGTAAGAATGACACATTGGGGGAATGTACAAATCTGCATGTGCAGCTCATTTTCTGTGCTTGGATATAGGCAGAGAAATCATGCACATGTACTGTGGATGCTTTATTAGATACTGACACAATGCTATCAGACTTTTACACAAGCAAGGCCTGAACAATCCTAGTACAGCATATGCAGGAAACCTAAGTAATTTCATCTGTAGTTCCACCTGCCTTGTTAGTACATGGAGTTAAACAAGGACCGGGGTAGCGGCAAGGCCCCAAATTCCCATACACTCTACCAGTGCCCTCCCACTGGTGCAAAGAGCATTAAAGGGAGAATTTTCAGCTTAGCACATTAGTTTAGTGCAAAAATTAAAACATTTTTGGCTTAGTAAATTATTTAGTACAAAAATTAAATTAGCTGAGAACATAGGGGACAACCAGGCATAGCACAAAAAAAACAGGCTGTTTTAGCGTGGAATCGTATTAGTATATCCCTCTACTGTATCATACTTCTGTTTTGTGATAAAGTGTATCATTCTTCCTGGGCAAAGAAAGACAGAATTGTTACCTTCTCATTGGTTTAAATGGGCCTTTTAATCTCTTCAATGTTAGAGAGTTCTCTAATGCACCTCAGAATGTGCTGGAGACTCCCTACCCCTTGTTCTGTCCATTTCTGGGGTAAACCCCCCCCCCCCATCGCAATCCCACTCCTATAAAGCCCTCTCCATATTGGACACTCTCACCTCGGCCCTACCCTTTTCCTGTCTGGGGCTGCTGTCAACAAGTTACACTGGTTAAACGAATAATGAGGTGTGGGTGGTAGTGGATGGTGTGGGTGGTCGTGGAAACCTGCTTTTATTTCAAGACCACAATCAATGTAAGGGCAGGCAGAGCAGTGCGTCACATGCTGCTTTTCAGCTCCAACCTGACAAATTCTTTTAGGTATACATCAATGATCGGCTGTATTTTCATTCCTTGTGTAAGATAGGAAAATGTGAAAACGTGGAGTAAATGCCACCATAATAGCAGTTCACCATATGTGTTTGACCACCCCATAGGTTAATATGGGATCTACCTTCCAGAACCTGGTGGATGAAAGAGGCAGATTTACCTGGTACTCACTGATGAAAACAGAGTACCAGGTATCATCCAGACACTGATACATATGTGTTTAGAAAACACAAGGAAATATGATAATTTCCTTGTTCATTCAACTTTTCAGAGATTTCAGTGCTAACCCTTTCAGTGTCAGAAAGGTATCCAATATACTGTTGTGCAATGCATTGTATACATATCTGATACATATCTGATACTAAAATTAGTAATGTCACATAAAAACATTTTATAGTTTTGTAGAGGAGAAGAAAATAAGCTGAATGAGACAAACCCTAGCTCTCAAACCGCTATGGTTTGAGAGATATAGGCGTTGAAAGTTCCCTCTCGCTCCCCTTCTCGTGACGCCAGCGCTGTGCTGACAGCAGGAGATTTGAGTCGTACGACTCGAGGATGCTCTGCAGCAGAGCCAAAATCACGTAATTGCAAAACAAATACTCCATTGGAAAGGTCTACAAACTGTGCCTGGTTTGCAAGCACACTTTGTAGACCTTTCCAATAAAGTAATTCTTTTGCAATATTGCAATTTCTGCTCTGCTGCAGAGCCTCCCCGAGTCGTATGACTTAAATCTCCTGCTGTCAGCTTTACAGCTGACATCATAAGACGGAGAAGGGGGAGACTTTCAACGCCTATATCTCTCAAACCATAGCGGTTTGAGAGCTAGGGTTTGTCTCATTCAGCTTATTTTCTTCTCCTCTACAAAACTATAAAAAGTTTATATGGGACATTACTGCCCCTTTAACCCCTTTGCAACCAGAGGGGTATGCAACACATTGCAACAATTGTAACGTTGTAAACAACTGCAATACATAGTAATTGTCAGAACTAGAAGCAGTCAACACCTGGAATAAAATTCACCTTTCTGTAACCTGCCAGTGATTGCCTCCTTTGCATTAGCACAGCCTGTAGCTAATGTAGTGCTAATGAGCCAAGTTAGAATTTTAGGTTATTTATGAGTCATTGTTTGAATATTTATTTATTCAGTGCTTGTAGAGGTCACACTCATGTGCATTTCAGGAATTAATAGCTAAGCCAAGAGCACAGGAATACGAATTAATAAAACCAATACAAAAATGGTTTTAAGGCCCATATCATAAAACTGGAATTCAAGAATAGGACTGTATTAACCACTTAAAGGGATAGTAATACTTCATTTTAACTTTATTTTATTTTGTAGGCATTAAAAAAACATGAAGAATGATATAAGTCTTATCTCTGAAACCTTTATGGTTTAAGAGATATTCACAAACAAAGTACCCCCCCCCCCGTTCAACCAGATCAGAAGGGAGGTGCCCAGGTAGACTGCAGAGAGGGACAATCTTCAATTAAGATAAGGGAAAAAGCTGAAAAACTTGTCAAGGGGGGCAGGGCTTTCATTGTTTTCATAGGAAGAAGATTGTCCCCTGCTGTTATCTGTCTGGTCTTACAACCAGATTCACATCTGAGAAGAGATGGCTTACACTAGGTAAAAGGGGCGGGGAGGGGAACTTTGCTTGTGAATATCTCTCAAACCATAAAGGTTTGAGAGATAAGACTTATATTATTCTTCATGTTTTTTTAATGCCTACAAAATAAAATAAAGATAAAACGAAGTATTACTATCCCTTTAAGTAACAATTTAGTAAACTAGATGTGCAGTCAGCGGCAGAGGCGTAACTAGAAGCCACCGGGCCCTGGTGCAAGAATTGCCATGGGCCCCCCCCGACCACATTGGCCCCCTCATCCACATTGCCCCTTCCACATTGCCCCTTCCACAATGCCCCCTTCATCTCCACAATGCCCCCATCTCCACATTTCCCCTTCCACAATGCCCCCTTCTTCACATTGCCGCTTCATCTTCACATTGCCCCTTCATCTCCACATTTCCCCTTTATCTCCACATTGCCCCTACCTCCAGTCCCTGGTGGTCTAGCGGAGTGTCTTGACAGATCTGTGCCTCCTTCAGCACAGATCTCTAGAACTGAAGCTCCCGCGCAGCGCTCTAGTAATGCAGAGGCTGGGAGATGATGGCATCTCCCAGCGCTCTATATTACTAGAGCGGCGCGCCAAATGGGAGATCAGCTGAGCGACTGCTGCTGGCGAGGGGGTCGCAAGGGGCGGCCGGGCCCCTGGAGTGATGGGCCCGGTCGCAGGTGCGACCGCTGCAACCCCTATTGTTACGCCACTAGTCAGCAGGGTAATTACAGGGGGCCCTTCAGGTACAGTTGCGATGGGGCCCAACATCTAACGGGCCCAGGGCCCAGTAGGTTCAGCCTACTCACCTTGATGAATATCTGTTTGTTAGTGGGCACAAATGTTTTTTGACCCAGGTTGCGAATCAAGTTTACTGTTATGGGAGGAATGACAATTCTCATTAATTTAAGTGGGGCTTTTAACCCTGTGAATGTTAGCGAGGTCTCCAACACATTTGTCCATTATATTTTATCTGGAGAATATTTGTTATCCTCTATAGTCTAACTGGTTTTCTCCAGAAAACCAGTTTAGGTTACTGAGTTGCACATTTGGATGCTTCACAGTGCGTTGGAGGCCTCTGTAGAATCCAGTGGGTTAATAATGTGAAGCTGCTTGGAATGTCTCAGGCATACTGAACTATATCACTTCTTATGCATAATGTGTGAGCAAAACGAATGTGGAAAAAATCACTGACTGGGGTCTTTGTTAAACACTGCGTGGGTGCAGCGTGTACCTCATAATGAGCCCACGTATAGTCTGCAGGTTCAGTGAGGGAGATGTACTAAGAAAAGTGGTACAATTCAGGGGTAAACTAACTGCATCATAGAGAACAAATAAAAAGCCCCACTGATTTAAACAGGTGTTTTTAAAGGGATACTAATGTCCTATAATAACTTCATGTGGTATTGTACATTTTAAAAAAATAAATTATGTGCAGAAAATCCCAATCTCTCAAACCTTTATGGTTTGAGAGATATTCGCATCTAAAGACCCCACCCCCTACTTCTCCTGATGTCAGCACTGTGCTGATAGCAGGAGATCCTGGTCCTGGACCAGCAGACAGCTTTTCAGCAGAGCCGAAATAGCTCTGGTTTACATGCACACTTTGTAGACCGTTCCAATGAAGTAGTTCTTTTTAAAGGGATAGTAATGTTTCATAATAAAAGCAGCTCTAATTAATCATCATAGTATTTGGACTTCGGAGAGTGTTATTTCAGTTCTGTCAGAGTTGTAGTTCTAGAGTAATTCAATGACAAAGTGTCCCCCTCCCGCCCCTTTTACTGATGTAACACTGCTCAGCCAGATCAGAAGGGAGGTGCCCAGGTAGACTGCAGAGAGGGACAATCTTCAATTAAGATAAGGGAAAAACCTGAAAAACTTGTCAAGGGGGGCAGGGTTTTCATTGTTTTCACTGTAAGAAGATTGTCCCCTTCTGTTATCTGTCTGGTCTATGGACTGGATTCCACATCTGAGAAGAGATGGCTTACACTAGGTAAAAGGAGCGGGAGGGGAAACTTTGCTTGTGAATATCTCTTAAACCATAAAGGTTTGAGAGATAAGACTTATATCGTTCTTCATGTTTTTTTAATGCCTACAAAATAAAATAAAGTTAAACAAAGTATTACTATCCCTTTAAATAAAACTATTTTGGCACTGCTAAAGAGCCTCCTCGAGTCGGCTGACTCGAATCTCCTGCTGTCAGCTTTACAGCTGACATAAGGAGAAGGGGAGGGAGGGGGGACATTAGATGCAAACCTTTATGGTTTGAGAGATGGGCTTTTCTGCAAATAATATATTTTTTTAAATGTACAATACCACATAAAGTTATTATAGGACATTACTATCACTTTAAACCCTTGATTCTTAGCTAGTTGTCCAGTGTCCTGACGCCCCCATCCCCATACAGTCTGCTGCCCCAATCACACATCACATTAGCAGTCCTGATAATGACATATTTTTGTTGTGCATAAGACTTTGCCTGTGTTTGAACCCTGCAAGTAGAGTATGATGGGAATTGTTGTCAAAAACAGTGCTGCTTTTCTTTCTTGCCTATTCTCAACTGCAACAGCTTCTGTAAGGGGACTGGCAGCATTAAGTGGGTCCTCATGGAGCTGGGGGTTGCCTCTGGTGTTCTATTAGAATATATATATAAAAAATAAATAAGGATAATTTTGTGTGGTAACTCAACGGGTTAGTATATCTTTAAATTTATGGATAGGTTCTATTTTTAGCAAAGGAATATTCTGGATTTGATCCCATTTTCCCACCTAGCAGGGCTATTGGCTGCAGGTTGTTTGCCTTGAGCTGGTATATATACTTGACCTCATTTTATTCCAGACATCCGGGGCGGTCTGATTTTTGCTCCCCCCTCGCTTTCTTTTTATCTATTGTGGTGCAATTGTTAAAAAAATAAGGTAAATAAATAATAAAAAAAATATTTATTTATATCATAAGAAGGCTTTAAAGTGTGAGCATTTATGAATATGTGTTATGGTAGTCACAGCATGGAGGGTTTATAAATTATTTTATTATAATACTAGTTGAACAGCCTGTGTACATGGGCCACAGTGCCAGGCAGCAACGGCCGTGGTGCAGTCATGCACAGTAAAGACTGCCCACGCAGCGGTTAATAACGGAGTGAGGCTCTTCAAATTCAGACCGTAGACCTCTCTGCGCACCGAATTCAGACCGTAGTCCACTCGGCGCTCTGAATTCAGACCGTAGTCCTCTCTGCGCACCAAATTCAGACCGTAGTCCTCTCAGAGCAAGGTGCGCAGGACTACAGTCTGAATTCGGAGTGACCCGCTCCATTTATCAGCCGCGGCGCAGGCAGTCTGTACAGTGCATGACTGCAGTGCACGCAGCTGTCTGTACTGCGCATGACAGCTTCTGACAAACATACATTAGTGAAATATTATATAGGATTTTTTGGTTCCTGGCTCTTAGGGTGGAGTCACATAGATAATTTTACCTTTGTTACATTTTGGCTTATCAGTCTGGTATGGCTGGTAAGATGTGGTTTATTTATATGGTTGATGGTTTAAAAAATAAAGAGATATTTTATTATTTCTATGGCCTTTCCACTGTCTCCAAGTTGCTGTGTCTATTTATTATATGGTTAATTAAGTTATGAGTAAGAGTGCAACCATCCAGACTGAATGCAAGAGAACACAAAATGAACGCTTGGTATTGTAAATGCACAGTTATCTTTTTTTTTGGAAACCTCTCAATAGAAATTCTGGGGTTTCCCCTGCAAAAGGTTAAAATCCCCATTTTGTATCACTAGGAATTATATGAATTATTTTTTTATTTTCTGTCCCAGATTGGGCATCTTGAGGCCCTCCAGGTGTTCGGGACTAAAATTCTTATCACAGCCTGGGGATGATGGGAACTGAAGTACTGAACAGCTCGAGGGGCTCAGGTTGCCCTCCGAGCTATAGCGCATGCGGTTTGCACCAGAAATGCACTCGTTTTACCACCTACAGACTGACCTTTTCCTTTGTTACTTTAACTGAGGCATAAGTGATGTTTCATAAACACTTTCTTTGACAATTAAATTATATATATTTTATGTCACCATTAGCAGTCCCTGCAAGAAAAGGAGAGCTGCAAGACAAGTGCAGGAGCTAGTGACAGAGGACAGAGATGAGCAGTGAGACTCGGGGTCAGCTGCCTCTCCCCCTCCTCCCTCACCACTGCCTGACAGGAGCTGGTTTTGGAGATGCTCGTTGGGGTGAGAGATAGTAGAGAGAGCGCTGTCTGTTTTACATGCCAGTAGTAGAGCCCGAGTAAGAGCGGCTGGGAGAGAATGGGCAGAATGAGGGCAGGCCAGGTAATTACTAAGAGATGGGCGCACACAGCAGCGAGGGGAGGCACGGAGCCGTGGGCTTTAGAGCGGTGAATGCGGGGCCAGCAGTGCGAGAGTCGGCGGCTGTGCAGCTGGTACAATAGGTGGGACAGAAGAATCGCCATGGGTTACAATGGCAGCTGGATCCTCACCAACAGGAGCGAGGTGGGACTGTTCCAGGCGGTGAGCAGAGCCCTGGAGATCAGGAACGTGTCCCACTCACAGGTCGTGTGGAGCAACCGGAGCAGCGGCAGCAGCACCGACGAGCTGAGCTACCGACATTTCACTACCAGCGTCCAGGTTGTCATTTTCATTGGGTCTCTGCTGGGTGAGTCTTGGGTTCTGGATCCTGTAAATGATAGATAGGCAACCTGAGGCCCTCCAGCTGCTGAGGACTACAATCCCCTAATTTACACGCAGAGGTGGGCAATTTGAGCCCCCATAACAACTTTTATTATCGGGGGACGATGGGAGTTGTAGTCCTCAACACCTGGAGGACATCAGGTTGCCCATCCCAGCGCGTAAATCAGGTAGTGGTATCCTGTCACGGGTTCCTAATGTCTGTCTGGCCCTGGGCAATATTCCTGCACATCCCTCTCATATATCGCTCACTATGGTTAGTACAATGTATACCTCTGGTCACTTACTACAGGGCAGGGAATGGTAGCCCTGCATAGCAGGCTGCCCATCCCTGCTATAGGGCCTATGTATTAACCCCTGAAGACCAGTTAAGACCACCCGTCTGTCCTTAAGATGTTAAAGGAAAGTGTTTCAGTTGTATTCTTTGGCAAACCATCTGCACCACAAGGGGACAAATACGCATTTCCAAAATGTCAGTTGTTGAAAAAATAAGTTTCTAAACCTCTCTGATGCTTGAGATGTCTCATCAGTGGGTTGGAGATCTAGCAACCCGGAGGTTAATGGCTACATTTCAGTCAAGGATGAGTTCTGTGTGTCTCATGGTGACATTGGTTTATCCCATAATTGCTCCAGTTTGGTTTTATACATAAGGGTAATAATATGTCCATTCCCCCTTGTTGGTAACTATGGGACTGTGTATCCCAGGTCAGTGACTGTGTGTTCCAGGTTCACAGGTCAATGACTATGTATCCCAGGTCAAGTGACTATGTATCCCAGGTCAATGACTATGTATCCCAGACTCTCTGGCTAGTGACTGTTTATACAAATCTTCCAGGTCACTGACTGTGTATCCCAGGCTCCCAGGCCAGTGACTGTGTATACTAGGTCAATCACTGTGTATCCCAGGTCAGTGACTGTGTATACCAGTGTGAGATTGTTTACATATGATTTCATAATGGCGGCAAATGTATTTATTTCTACAAAGTGTGATATAGGTGTACATTCTGTCATCCAATCTGATAAAGGAAGATATTCCTGAAATGTTTCTAAACTATACAACACAGTTCAGCAACTGCCCCACCAAGAAATGGGGTGAGATACTAGAACAAGCTTGTTCTAGTCTACTCCCCATTTTAAGCATTGTTTAAATTCCAAGGTGTACCACAGTGTTCTAGTGTTTTTATGTACCCCTCTTGTGTTAACTAGTGTGGGAAATAGGTATAGGAAATGTCTCCAAAAGACTGCAGAAACATACTGGTGATGCCTGAATAAAGGTATTGATATTGAACATTGTGGTATGTTGAAGTGCTGTCCATTTGTACCTCTGTATATTAATGCATCTGGTTTGTATCTGTACATTCCTGCTCTTGACCAGTGATTCTATATTTCTGACCCAGGTCAGTGAATGCTATTTCTTCCCCACGGGACTGTTGTGAACATCTTATTTAAAGTATTAAACTCATTTTATTTTTCTGAAATGGGAGAGTTCCTGAAGGTGCAAAACCCCTTGAAAGAAGCAGTAAACTTTTTTAAATGAAAAAAATATATACTGCAGGGCTTTTCCTGTTGAGTAAAATAAGGATACTCCCACTGCTGAAAGATACATATTTCCAGATGTATTACAGTTTAAAACCGTGCTTTTTACATTAGTGGTGCCCTCTAGTTGTCAAATTCCAATTAGTAATTCTAATTAGTAATTTAATGGAGAGGAAAATCAGTGACTTACAATTTGCCCCAGAATGTCACAGAAACTGCTGAGTCATGTTGTTATTTAGAACTTCCAGGAAGTAAATGCAGTAAATTCACTTCCTGATTCTTTGAACTGTTATAAATGTTGAATAAAACAGCTGACAGAGGTGGGCGTGCCCTTGTTTTACTCAGCAGGAAAAGCTCTATAACATAAATGTTTTCATAAAAAAAAGTTTACTGCTCCTTTAAAGCCTAGTAGGGTCAGCAGCACATTGCCATATCCCCCAACATTTCAAATGGCCAAACAGTGAAGCTTCAGATTTAGGTGGTGTTTCTGGAGATGTGGCTACCGAGTATTTGTAGGTTATTTTGTGACCTATAAACAGCTCTTTATTTCACTGAATACATTATTTGGAAAAATATCAAATTATTTGATTTACACAGGTTAATTTATAAACACAAATACTGAAGATTAACTAAACATTTATAAGAGTTTTATTGCTGTGAAGCAATGTGATAGACTAATATACACACACCACTCATTCTGATAGCCCAAGTGGGATATCAGGGAAGAAAAGAGGGACAGAGGGATTTGGGTTTCAAAGAGGGACTGCCCCTCAGGGAAGAAAATAGGGAGAGAGGGATTTGGGTCTCAAAATGGGACTGTCCTCCTAAAGAGGGACATGTGGGAGGCATGCATTGCTTCAAAATTTGTTGTAGATCCCTCTTGTGGTTAAATAGTTGAATAATTTGCAAGAAACATATATTCATAGTAATAGGTATGTTATTGATCCCTAGGAAAAAAAATCTACCACCCTCTCCCAAAAATCTACCACCCCCTCCCAAATACCTCTCTGACTGGTTATTGTTTACACCCAGATCCCAGCTTGGTCATAACATCCCCTTCATTCCCCATTTGATTACTGCCAAACAATGGCCTGGGGCCATTTGTGTTCCTCAAATTTGGTAAATCCTGCCATTCATGCAAATGTTATTAAATATTAAAAACTAGTTGAACAGCCCGTGTACACGGGACACAGTGCCAGGCAGCAAAGGCCGCGGTGCAGTCAAGAGCAGTACAGACTGCCCGCACCGCGGCTGATAATGGAGCGGGGCAATCTGAATTCAGACCGTAGTTCTTTCTGCGCACTGAATTCGGAGTGCCCCGCTCCGTTATCAGCTGTGGCACGGGCAGAGTGTACTGCGCATGACTACACTGCGCGCAGCCATCTCTACTGCGCATGACGACTTCTGACAAACATCCTTAGTGAGTTATAATATAGGATAAGAATCATTAAACATTTATTGTTCTGCTAAACATAATGCCCCTTATCAGATCTTTAGAAATTTGCAAGACAATGATGAGTATGTTGTATTTGGAAGACTGTATGGTAGCTTATTAGCCTAGCAATTTATTGCATAGTATAGTCTGTATAAACTGTCATTTTGTATAGTCTGGTCTTTAACCCTTTGAATCCCGGATTGCGTACCTCTCTGCCACTCAAAGGGTTAATGGCATTATATTATTTACACTTATTTAATATACACCAAGGTTGTATAACCACAAGCCCTCCAGCTGTTGAGAATTACAATTCCCATCATCCCTGGCCAGATGGAAATTGTATTCTTAAGTACCTGGAGGGCCTCACATCACCAGCCCCTGTTAAATACTGACTCCCCCATGCCCTGAATACCGAATATCCCCTTCAGACTAATACAGCATGCCCCTAGATGTGCCCATTCAGTCTGTTACTGTGTATTTCCACCTCAAATGACAGTTGATGCCTCTTCCGGTTTGTTACTGTATAGCTACCAACCTCCCACTATTCTTCCTACGCCTGTAATTTTCCTTTTGCTTCTTTCATTTTCCTTGACTCTGGTGACAAGCCACCTCCTCCATAGCTTTCACTGTTTCTGTAACTTCTTTCTGATCTAGCAGCTACTCTCCTCAGCTCCTCTGAACTCCCAACTTGATCGTGACCCATTTATCCCACTTATCCTTTGACTTACAATGTCCTCTTGATCTTTTAACCCTTTGAGCGCCATGCGTTGCATACCTGTCTGGCACTCAAAAGAGTTAAACCAGTGGTTCTCAACTAGGGTGCAGTGGCACTTTTGTGTGCTGTAGACATCCATTTAGAATGTCCTTTCTTTTTCCTTAAACGGATAGTAATGTTTCACAAAAAAGCAGCTCCATTAATCTTCATGGTATTTGGGCCATGGAGAGTGTTATTTCAATAGTGTCTGAGTTGTAGTTCAGGAGTAATTGAATGATAAAGTATCCCCCTCCCGCCCCTTTTACTGATGTAACACTGCTCAGCCAGATCAGAAGGGAGGTGCCCAGGTAGACTGCAGAGAGGGACAATCTTCAATTAAGATAAGGGAAAAACCTGAAAAACTTGTCAAGGGAAGCAGGGCTTTCATTGTTCTCATAGGAAGAAGATTGCCCCCTGCTGTTATCTGTCTGGTCTATGGACTGGATTCCACATCTGAGAAGAGATGGCTTACACTAGGTAAAAGGAGCGGGAGGGGAAACTTTGCTTGTGAATATATCTCAAACCATAAAGGTTTGAGAGATAAGATTTATATTGTTCTTCGCGTTTTTTTAATGCCTACAAAATAAAATAAAGATAAAACAAAGTGTTACTATCCCTTTAACCATTTGATTTCTGAAATCAGAGGTTTAATTCACAATCTGTTCATGTCACTTCCCAGTGGCTGCATTTTATAGTATGAATCCTGTAATATTACCAAGTTCATGAATTTTTTTGGGTCTGTTAAATAGATTCTATCACTTTTATGTCAGCAGCATCAGAGGAAACATTCATTGTTTTAACTGTCTGAATGCCAGAGGCTTTAACTGCATACAGGTTTGCAATGTGCTATGTTCTCCACTGGCACTAAAAGGGTTATATAGGATTGCATGGTAGCACATTAGTGTAGAAAGCCAGCTGGTGAAGGGCTCTGTAGAGAGGCACTAGCATCAGTGTGAGATGGGTAGGGATAATTGATTAAACCTCAGCTGGTAGACTGCGTTCATTTCTGTAAACCATCACTGGAGAGCTGTCACTTGTAAGCTTGTAAGAAAACACAGTCTTCAAGTGTGCCTTTTTACACTGACAGCCTGTGAGTAAGTTCAGAGGGTACAAAGCACTTGAACATACATCGGAGCTAGGAAGCACTCACGCTTATTGGAGGCTGCATGCCTGGGTGCTGATGAAGAAATACAGGAATAGATGTGTAGATGGTATCATCACTCTCAGGACTTCACAGAAGTTTGAAACAAAGGTACATTTTATTTAATCAATGTTTCGGCTGGACTTCACAGAAGTTTGTAACGAAGATACATTTTACTTAATGTTTCAGCTGGACTTCACAGGAGATTGAAACGTTGATAAATTTCATTTAACCAACGTTTCAGCTGTCTCTAGACAGCCTGAGGAATGCTGACTAGAGACAGCCGAAACATTGATTAAATAAAATTCATCTTTGTTTCAAACGTCTGTGAAGTCCTGAGAATGCTTATGATACTATATATATACATATATATATATATATATATATATATATATATATATATAGAGAGAGAGAGAGAGAGAGAGAGAGAGAGAGAGATAGATATAGATATATAGATAGATATACATATGGGTGTCCAGAGGGGGCCCTACAATTACCCCCTCCAAAGGGGTTTATGGGCTGGCCTGGGGGTCATATTATGGCTTTGCCCCCCAGAATAATCTATACGGACACCTATATATATATATATATATATATATATATATTGAAATACACACACTCTCTAGACTTAGAATCAGTGTATATTTGTGCAAGAGTTCATAGGTAGTAAAATGGAGGAAAGAGGCCATTGAACTCATAATAGAACAGGCATTGGTTTATGGGTGCAAGTGCAGCTATAACTGTTTCTGTGCCAGAAGGGTACACAATGCATTTCACACTCCTCTAGCACTCAAAGGGTTAAATGAGAACTAACACCTCATAATAATAACAA
Organism: Rhinophrynus dorsalis; assembly: GCA_037306005.1. Lineage (NCBI taxonomy): Eukaryota > Metazoa > Chordata > Amphibia > Anura > Rhinophrynidae > Rhinophrynus > Rhinophrynus dorsalis. The sequence goes on from CM074728.1 coordinate 16,759,974, forward strand.
CCCACCACTTATCTTTCTATGGCCAGAAAATCCTAGTGGCTGCTATGAATTTTTCTCTTGTACTTTGGTTCAGGGGAAAACGGCTTCAATGATACCTGGATATTATGTCCATGTAGGCAGACATAATAGTTCCTGACAGAGCGACAGAACATCAGATTCTGCTCACTGCACATGGTAATCTTACATGGCTCCTGCACTGTGCCTGCTTTAGTTTAAATACAACCTGCCAGCAACTGCCAGTTTCATCTCCATTACTGAAGATGTTATCTCTTGAACCAATGAGTAAGGGCAAAAATCATAGGGGTCATAAGAATTTTCTGGCCTTAATAATGCAAGTGCGAGATTGATCTTATTTTTAGATATTAGTTCTCCTTTAAGTTTGTGGTGTGAAATACTCTGTTGTTGCTCTGCGGTACCGTTGATTAAAAGCGACACTCTATGACTTCGCTTCCCAGAGGAATAGATGCTCCTAGAATGTCTTTTATATTTTTTCTTTGAAGTGGGGATATATATTCTCTCCTGGTTAATTGAGAGAGACCCTTCATGTTTTTATACCCTTCCAAGTATACCTCCAGTAGTTAACATGGTTGAGGGCATAGTGCTTACTCTTATGATTGTCACCCAAATTCATTTAGAGGTTTCTGATAGCACAGTGTGAATTTTAATATACGAAAATGGGGAGGTTGTGGTGTTATGGCTTAGAATGCTACACATACATGCCTGTCCCCAGGATTGTAGATAATGTGTCTTAAAGGGATAGTAATGTTTCATAATAAAAACAGCTCTAATTAATCATCATAGTATTTGGACTTTGGAGAGTGTTATTTCAATTCTGTCAGAGTTGTAGTTCAGGAGTAATTCAATGACAAAGTGTCCCCCTCCTGCCCCTTTTACTGATGTAACACTGTTCAGCCTGAGCAGAAGGAAGGTGCCCAGGTAGACTGCAGAGAGGGACAATCTTCAATTAAGATAAGGGAAAAACCTGAAAAGCTTGTCAAGGGGGCAGGGATTTCATTGTTCTCATAGGAAGAAGATTGTCCCCTTCTGTTATCTGTCTGGTCTATGGACTGGATTCCACATCTGAGAAGAGATGGCTTACACTAGGTAAAAGGGGCGGGAGGGGAAACTTTGCTTGTGAATATCTCTCAAACCATAAAGGTTTGCGAGATAAGACTTATATCATTCTTCATGTTTTTTTAATGCCTTCAAAATAAAATAAAGTTAAAATGAAGTATTACTATCCCTTTAAAGGAGAACTAACCTTCCTAATAATAACCCCCACACTCTTACCTTACTAAGACAAGAGAATTCTCATGACCCCTATGAAGTTTCCCCTTGGTCCGCACCTCTAGCAGCATGCGGCTGGAGCCGCCAGTCCAAAGATGCGACCGGAGCCATCGGATGAAAGCTGTGGTCGGCTCAAGCAGCCGCAGCAGAGGTACTATGACACTTGGTTCATGTGATACTACCTTCAGCCAGTCCTAATTGTCATGTCCAGGGAGGTAGATATGATAGTTGGTTGCAAGACCACAGGACGTCAGACTGCTTGTGTGTGGTGCAATGCATGGCTTCTCAATGTGTTGTGCACCCCTATGGTCTTTAAAGGATTAAAGGGGAACTTTTATCTCAGTAACACTTTTTGCCATGTGCTTAAGGTATTCAAATTATATTAGGACTCATGTTTTTTAAACATTTACATACATACGTTCCAAGATACGCACGCTTCTTTCTGGGCACTTCCGCATTCTGCGGCACAGTGTATCTTTGGCCCAGTGGTGCATGACTTCCCAGTGCTGTAATTCTCCTCCCACCTCCCTCCCAACTGTCCCATGGAGCGCGCTGACACTTCCCTTCATAGTGGCGTGCCTCCAATCTATCATTACAGCAAGCTCTGTTTATCGTTATACTGAGCTTGCAAGGGACAGCTGGGAAGGAGGTGGAAGAGAATTACTACATAAATAGTAACTTAGAGATTGTCTTGTATTGACCTTGAATATATTTGTTTTCCCTGTTTTTATTTATTTTAGTATCGTACATATTTTTTATACCTTTTTACGTCCCTGACATTGATCTCCCTCTATTTGTTTCTAATTAGCTTTGTGCCAGGAACTGAGGAAGAAGGTATATTGATACAAAGTAGAAAGTATACAACGTACAACACGTAGTACTTAGTATTACAGGAAGAATTTTACATTGTATCACTCTCTTGCTTTGATGAACAAAAAAACTCTGTGGAAACAGACATCAAGGGAGGTTACTGTAAGAGACATAAAAGTGTAAAAGAAATACACTTGTGTAATATCTAAAGTCAAAATAAAGGGTTACTATCCCTTTAACAGTTTGACTGCCAGGGGTGGTGAGCAATGCGTTGCTTACCCCACTGGCAATAATATCCAACTCCACAAAAGTGGTATAAGGACCTAATGTTCAAAGGAAAACTTGTGCAAGTCTGGGGGAAGCCAAGTGCATGAAAGAGGACAAAAATAATTGGACTTTTAACCCATTGAATGATAGAGAGGTCTATAATGCCTCCCTTTACAAAGCACTGGAGGACTGTCTAGGATTCAAGGGGTTAAAAGCTACAGCTTAACTCTTTGAGTGCCAGGGGGTACGTTCCGTACCCCTCTGGCACTCAAATGGTTAAATTGATAGAAATCATGTGAATTTTCATTTGTCCGCTCCAGTGTAGTTCACTTGTTCCAGAATTGCCCGAGTTCACTTGCTCCTGAATTACTCCAGTTTTATGACCGAATGACAGCTATTCCCTGTCGTGAAAAAACTGTTCCCTGCATATGTACTAGAAAAGGGGAGGTTGCTTTAGGATGTAATTGGAGAAACTAGCAAATAATTTGATTTTTGACTAGGGCTAAGGGCTTTAGCACTGCTGGTACGTAATGTGAAGGGGGACAGTAACTAGGCAATTTGTGGCCATAGAACAGGGGAAGATGCGTTAAGGTGTGATAAAGAGGTGATACAGAGAAGATAACTCATCCAGCAAGATCCATTCTCTGATTCATATGTTATTCTATTCTGTGAAGCCTATGCTCTAAGACCCCTCCATAACCACATCCTTGGGCAGGGAATTCCACAATTTAACAGACCTTACTGTAAAAAATCCTGTCTCCTTGTTGATCCACCGCGGGATGAAGGCGTCCTCAGCAAGCCTCCAGCAGCTTCTTTCCTGTGCCTTTTGTTGCCACTGTGTACCAGCAAATTTGACAATTTCATCTACCCATTTGGTATACGAGAGAGAATGAAGTATTTTTGTTGAGGCTGATGTACTCTGGAAAAGAGGTGCATTTCTACAATCAAACTGTACCATAGGGAATAAATAAAAACAGATTTAACAGGGCTTTTAACACCCTTGAATTTAACACAGGTACATTTACATAAATGGGATTTTTTTATACCCTATCTGGTGCAGTTGGTTTGCTCTAGAATTGTTCTTTTGTTTCTTTGTGGTTACACCTTATTGTCATGCAAAACAGTGCAAAATGGCACACAGAAACACGGACCAGTACAAAATGGCACACAGAAACATTGACCAGAAGAGAATGACACACAGAAAAACAGACCAGTACAAAATGGCACACAGAAAAACAGACCAGTACAAAATGACACACAGAAACACGGACCAGTACAAAATGGCACACAGAAAAACAGAACAGTACAAAATGGCACACAGAAACATGGACCAGTACAAAATGGCACACAGAAACATTGACCAGAACAGAATGGCACAGAGAAAAACAGAACAGTACAAAATGGCACACAGAAAAACAGAACAGTACAAAATGGCACACAGAAACATGGACCAGTACAAAATGGCACACAGAAACATCGACCAGAACAGAATGGCACACAGAAACACTGAACAGTACAAAATAGCACACAGTTAAACAGAACAGTACAAAATGGTACACATAAATATGGACCAGTACAAAATTGCACACTAAACATGGACCAGAACAAAATGGTACACAGAAACACTGACCAGTACAAAATGGCACACAGAAACACTGACCAGTACAAAATGACACACAGAAACACTGACCAGTACAAAATAGCACACAGAAACCTAAACAGCACAAAATGGTACATAGATACACCGAACAGTACAAAATGGTACACAGAAACAAAGAACAGTACAAAATAGCACAAGAAACTCAGACCAATACAAAGTGGCACATAGAAACATGGGCCAGTACAACACGGCATACAGAGACACAGACCAGTATAAAATGGCACACAGAAAGATGGGCCAGTACAACATGGCATACGAAACACAGACAAGTACAAAATGGCATATAGAAACACAGACCAGTACAAAATGGCACACCAAAACATTTCCTTGGGGAAATTGTGAAATGAGGTACTAAATATAGGAATATTTTTTCTAGGATCAATTTGGTTATCATCACTCAGGCTGATGTACTGGAAAAGTGGTATAATTGTGGAGCAAATAACTAAACCATGTGGGAAAACAAATCTCCCCTCCCCAAACTTGCACTGATTAGAATGAGAATCATACCTCCTTGACTGTGAAAGAGGTCTCCAATGCATTGTCTCTTTTGCCTTCAAGGGGTTAAAATGCTAATTTAAGTTAATGGAAATGTTTAATAATCAACTATGGTACAGTTGGGTTTCCCCAGTATCACTCAGGTTCATCTTAGGACATTAGACTCAGTGATTCTTAGTTTCCACCTAAGACAGCCTCACTCCTGACTCATTCATCACATGATTTAATTGGCTCCTTACTGAAAAACTGTTATAGATGGGAGCCCATTCATTAAAATGACTCCTGTGTATTTTTACTTCTCTGGGGAAATAAATGACACAATCCCCAAGATAGTCCCATCTAACTGTTCTTTCTTGAGCACTTTCTATTACAAAGAAACTATACCCATGGGACTAAGTTACTCAGGTAGGAATCCTTCATTCAGATGACTGGTAATATATGTTTTGCATGTCTATATTTACTGATCTCCGTTGAACTCTGCCTTTAGTTCACACTTCCAAAAAAAAGTAGACAGTAGGCTTCAACTACTAATTAAACTCATCAAGAAAAGCCCCATCCATGTTTCTGCAGACCCATGAAAGGGGATCCGATTATGAATTGTCAGCAACCAAATATAGGCTACAATACAGTTCCAGTGCAGGATAAAAACAAAAATAAATAAACGTATATATATATAATTTATTCATTTATTTATGATTGCTGGTCAGTGCTTCATTTAAATTACAAAACATATTCCTCAAGGTATACATTTTCTTTAAAGGGTAATCATCATGTTTTACTAAGTCTGTTCCTAAGGGAACAGACTTAGTTAAAATCCCCAAAACAACTTTTATAAGCTACTTGGTGGATGGCTATTAGGAAACTGACTTTTTTGCCTTGCTGGCATCAGGCTGGAACGCAGCACAAAAGTGTACGGCCACAGACTTTGCAAGTTCGGAGTTCAGCCTCCAAGGACCCTTAATATCTGGATTGGAATATCTATGTCTATGAAGTCCAACAAGACTGAACTGTGAGACTTCACAGACTTGCAATGCATTCTCTCGTGGAACGAGAGACCTTGGAGGTTTCTTTTCACACCCTGTTCTGTTCCTCCATTGGTCTGTCGGGGCTCACCACTGGTCTGGTTTCTGGATCTGTGATGACATAATTTGCTTATCATTTGAACAGCAATCAGGTGAGTAAGGTTCAGACTCTGAGGGTCTTTGACATCCACTACTACAACATTACAACATTATTGGGATTGTTAGATAAATATATATATATATATATATATATATATATATATATATATTAATCAGCACTCACGGGATATTTTTTAAGTAACTAGAAAAGGTTTACTGATGGATCAACTTTTAGATCCCCACTTGGATCTTTATCAATCTTGATAAAGATCCCAGTGGGGATCGAAACGTTGATCCATTATTAGACCTTTCTTATTTGCTTAAAGGGACAATAATGTCCCATACAAACTTGTTATAGTTTTGTAGAGCAGGAAAAAATAAGCTGAATGGTACAAACCTTATCTCTCAAACCGCTCTGGTTTGATAAATATAGGGATTGAAAGTTCCCTGTGACAGTAGTTTGTGATTGCAACGTGGCTGCACACAGCACTGCGATCACTGAACACTTCCCTGTAAAAGAAAATGTTCTCCAGAGTGCCCCACTACATCTACCAAAATGTTTATTGATGAACCTAATAAATTGGATTCTATTGAACAGAAGAGTCACAAAAACCAAACAGCTCACAGTTGCTATTAAGGTCGAATGGCAATTGACTTTTAAAATCAAAGATCCATTTGGTTTCTATTCTCAACATCTGACTAATATGGTCCTCCCCCCCCCCCTCGCCTCTGCAGTTTAGTTTGACTATTTCTATGCCATAAAAACTAATCAAACCAGAATGATAATTTTTAAAATGATTTCATAAGGTATGTCTGTCATATCATCTCTCTATGTTATACATATATTCACATATTATTTTCTTCAGATTCCTTTTGGTTCTTCCAACATACATATTTTTACATGTACATTCTATGGCATAAATAACATTCTTGGTATTACAAATGGTAAAGGATTAGCTAGTGTATTTCTCTCCTTTATCCATATCTTTATAACATTCTTTCCTATGGTTATGTATTTTGATGCCATAGCATTTACCACATTTGAAAAGAAAAAACAAAAAACAAGTTTCCATGTTCATTATATATATTTGGACTTTTTTACACTAATGGCAATTATATTACCTATGGTGAGAGCCTTTTTTTATACCACATTCAGGGCCGGATTTATAATTAGGCAGAGTAGGCATCTGCCTACAGGCGCACTCCACAGAGGGGCGACTATCATTGGGATCATGTTTTTTTTTTTTAAATACGCCTCCCCAGCCGCCCGGTGCCACAACATGGTGAAAACAGGTCTGTGCCTTTTTCGGTAATGTGGAGATGATGGGGGCAATATGGTATATGTAGATGATGGAGGCAATGTGGAGATGATGGGAGCAATATCGAGCTGATGGGGGGCAATGTGGAGATTAGGAGCATTGTGGAGGTGTCTAGTGGAGATGGGCAATGGGGGGGGGGCACTTCAGATTTCTGTGCCTACAGGCTCCTGAGATGTAAATCCGGCCCTGACCACATTGGGTCTCTCTGGTAAAAATTCATATATTATTTTATCTCTTTTCAAAATATCCAAGTGTCTCCTAAATATTTTTAAAAATAACATGATCCTTATTATACAGTAATCTTTCCTTATCCTGACTTTATTTTTTTTGTTCAAGAATGTTGATTCTATCTGATTCTCTTACCTTATTTTATGATTCTTCCAATAATGTCTGAGAATAGCCCTTATCTTGAAATTGTGTAGACATTTGGATTGCTTCTTCTTCAAAATCAATATCTTTCTTACAATTACGTTTCAATCATTGGATTTGGCCATATGGAATATTAGATAGCCACCTACCATAATGACAACTATCTGCTAAAATTAAAGTATTGACGTCTGTTGATTTTCGAAAAGTCTTGGTATAAATCTGATATTCCTCAATGCAAATATTTAGATCTAGAAAATGTTTACACTGATGGTCAAAGGTGTGAGTGAAAATCAAATTGAAGTAAATTTTCACCTATATCACTAAAAAGGGTTTTAATTGTTCCTGATCTCCCTTAAAAATAAAAAATAAGTCTATATATCACTGCCATAGCACCAGGTTTTCCCCAAATGGGTTAGTGTTCCAAATATATTTTTGTTACCACCAACCCATATATAAACTTGAATAACTTGGGACAAGCCTGGTTCCCATCTCCATACCGGTAATTTGGAGATAATATCCTGAATGTAACCAAAAATAATTGTGACCTACAATAATTGAATTGGCAATATTATAATTTCAGTCTGAGCTTGGGGTAATTCTCTTGATTCAATGAAAAAAATATGAAATGTCTGACATTCCTTTGGTGAATCTATGATGGTATAGAGAGATGCAACATCTAATGTGGCTCAGTGGTTAGCACTGTTGCCTTGCAGCACTGGGGTCCTGGGTTCTAATCCCACCAAGGACAACATCTGCAATGAGTTTGTATGCTCTCACTGTGTTTGCGTGGGTTTCCTCCGGGTACTCCGGTTTCCTCTCACACTCCAAAAAACATACTGATAGGTGAATTTAGATTGTGAGCCACAATGGGGACAGGTACCAATATGAGTGTAAAGCGCTGCGGAATCTGTGTGCGCTATATAAATAAAGGATTATTATTATAATGTCCCTAAAATAAAATCTTCCCGTTTAATAAAATCAAAAGCAACTTTTTATCTATACTTAATCTTTTTGAAACCAAATTTTTCAGCAGATAATTTTCTAAGGTTACCTTCTCCCAGTAATATTTTGTTTCTTTAATCAAATTTGTTTCTTATTCTCTAAACGTTTTAAGTAAGTCATTCTCCATACCTGTTCTGTTTGTTGCATGATTATCGGTTGATACAAGTCAAGTTGTCAGCTGACAAGGCTAATCCTAAGTACTTAATTGTGTCCATTTAGAGAGACTATGTTAAGCTTGTAAATCCATTGTGTTTCACACCGAAGAAGTTTAAGGTCACTATTACAGGTTTGTCCTTTTTTTTTTTTATTCAGTAGAGCTGCTTTTATGATGGATCGGTGGTTGGCCAACCTCTCTCTAAAAGACGTAATAGTTTTACCCATATAGTAGAGGCCGTAAGGGCTAATCAATATATAGACTACATAGTCAGAGGTACAGGTCAGTCTATGCCGAATCTTGATAGCCTCATTCGTGTGTGGATGCTTAAAATAGTTCCTGAGAGCATACTTTTACAGGTCAGACAATTGATACATTGGTAGCAACCCAGTTTATGTTGTCTGTCTTGTAGCTAATTCTGGCTCTTAGAGTTCTCTGTAGTGGTGGATGTTGTGCGATCAGGTTGCATGAGAATGTCTCATAAATTCCTGCCTCTTCAGAAAGCCATAAGCAGTGGAAGCATATCGTAAAATGGTAAAGTTATTTCAGTGGCTAAAAGGGGTACATTTTATTTTTAGAGTACTCATAATAATAGATCTATTGGGAAAAGTGTGTTACAGAAGTCATCCTAGAGTTTCTGTCTTTGGTTTTGGAGCTCTGATGTAGATAGTCTTACATCATATTCCTACAGCATTATATTTGTACTTCCAGAGTTTTTTTCATCATAACAATGTTGTTGAAACTTATGTTTCATATGTTTTAGTTGCTTATCTGCTGCTGTTTTCTTGGTGTTGTTTCTAATCACTTATAAAAACTGTGAATACAGGAAATCTCTTTTTTGTGCTGGTGGATGGCACATGTACAACAGAATTGTGGTTGTTGGATTTTTGGAAAAGTTTGGTTGCTGCTACTTGTACAGTGATACACCTGGTCCATTCCTTCAAGCTGAGGGAAAGGGGCACACAACAAATAATCAGAAAACAAACAAAAACCAAGATCATGAACCCTATAAAAATGCTTTTTTAAAGTGATAGTAATGTTTCATAATAAAATCAGCTCTAATTAATCATCATAGTATTTGGACTTTGGAGAGTGTTATTTCAATTCTGTCAGAGTTGTAGTTCGAGTAATTCAATGACAAGGTGTCCCCCTCCCGCCCCTTTTACTGATGTAACACTGCTCAGCCAGATCAGAAGGGAGGTGCCCAGGTAGACTGCAGAGAGGGACAATCTTCAATTAAGATAAGGGAAAACCCTGAAAAGCTTGTCAAGGGGGGTAGGGCTTTCATTGTTCTCATAGGAAGAAGATTGTCCCCTGCTGTTATCTGTCTGGTCTATGGACTGGTTTCCACATCTGAGAAGAGATGGCTTACACTAGGTAAAAGGGGCGGGGGGGGGGACTTTTCTTGTGAATATCTCTCAAACCATAAAGGTTTGAGAGATAAGACTTATATCGTTCTTCATGTTTTTTTAATGCCTACAAAATAAAATAAAGATAAAACAAAGTATTACTATCTCTTTAATCTGACACCCTTTCACGAGATTCTGAGATCTAAGAAACATGCTGTAGATTTATCACTCATTCCCTCCTACAAACACTCTCCCACCTGCAACCCAATCACAACATCATTGTTCAGTGTTTTTCTCCCAAACAAAACCACTATGTGACTGGGCCACTGCACTCGAAAGCACTTCTTTCTCCCACCCACTTATGTGCAGTTCATGTGGTAGGAGGCACTTGCAGTAAGCAGTAAGGGAACAATTTATAGGGTTGTTTTAGGTGATGTTACTTTTTGTTTAATAGGGTACAGTCCTAGGAAGGACAGCTTACATAGAAAACCTCAAGGAGTGTTGCATGTTTTCTAAGAAATAATATGTTGTCAGTTCACCTGAGAGAACATAATACACTGGGATACTTATCTGGGACCCTCAGTGTCTAAACCTCATCAGCCACTGTTTGTTATCTAAATGATATACACATTATGACGTCACAGATCCATACTATAGACATAGATTACCTTTGCAAAGTGCAATATGGACACAGGTTGTATCCTTTTTATTAAGAACAGATCACTAATCAGCCTTGTCACTGTAAAGAATGAATATAATTTTGTTCACTAACACTCTTTATCCGGTGTTAATGTTACATATTGTTTAATTAAATATTTATTAATATTTGCTATATAAGCGGAATTCAGTATTTCTACACCAATTGGTGGCCATATGCACAAAGCTTTTAGCTCCAAATCCAAAGCAAAGGTACAAAATACCAAGCATTACACTCATGTCTGAAACACTTGAAGGTGATCTCCTTACAAAATGTTGTGTGTTAACTATACACTAAATATATGTGTTTCTATCCCTCTTTATAAGCTTGAATGTGAGATTGTTTTTGCCTGTTGCTATAATATTGTTTTGCTGTTCATTTAAACTAATAGGGAAGTGCTGTATTCTATGTGGATGTGAGCGATGACGTTGTGCCACACACTGGCATCAACATCCTTGCACTTGTGGGTGGCTACTCACACTATGGGGGGAATGAGCTGATGTGTTTGGTCCTCAAACAGATGTGGTTTTTTCTTTGTATTGCGTTTAGGTACATATAAGCGTATATTCACTGTTCCATTAGAAATTGCTCTTGAGAAATGGCTTTAATCTTGAACCGTTGAGGCTTCTGAATCCCCATTGGCTGTTTTTTGTGATATCACTCGTGGGGTATGCATCATTGTGGTTTGCATCTCTTTCGTATATTTGGCTTTACATGATGCTTTAATCTTTATAAATGTAACGTTTTGCATGTGCTGAAAGCTTGTCTTGTGATCACACTCCTTGTTTTAGTGTGGTTAATTTATTAGTACTGTGTGTCCACTTCAGAGGACATGACATACAGGAGTGATTGAAGAGGTTCTCTTTTGAGCTAAAGCACAATGACAAAATGTACAGGGGCCAGTGGTATTTTTGCAATAATAAGTTAAGTGGGAGGTTATTATTATGAGGTGTTACTGTTCCTTTAACTCCTTAACGACATGTGGTGTGCTGGGACCGTCATGCGTGTCTGGACGTTGAGGACGATGATGGTCCTGGCACGTCATGGAATTCAGGGATGTCAGCATGGCTGCATGCAGCGCTGCCATCCCAGAATGCATTTGTAAAAAAAAAAAAAAGTCCTCTAGGGCTGCCCACCCCCGGGGGATCAGTTAACTTAACAGTTAACTGTGGGGAAATAAAAAAAAAAAAAAAAATATATATATATATATATATATATATATATATATATATATATTTTTTTTTTTTTTTTTTTTCTATATTGTCTTGAAGAAGACCCATGTTTGGGTCGAAACGTTGAAACCTTTACAATTAATAAAATATTTTTTTATTTTAAACAAGTCCTGCGAGTGCCTGGTTCTGCTATCATTTCTTATGATACAACTGCTACATATTCCTACTACTTTGAGCAAGATCACCAAGGCAAGCGATTTTAAGTTATGGAGTGCCCATCACCACTATATATATATATATATACATATATATATATATATATATATATATATATATATATATATATATGTATATATTAGGGATTCTTATTGACAGTATATTTTCCATTCAAAAGTTATGACAGGTGTCCAAAAGTCACATTTATTTAGAATAATTGTAATGTAAATGAATATTGAATGGAAGAAAAAATCAGCTGTGGGAGTACCCTTGATTTATTAACAGGCAAAGCAATACATTGTGTACCTCTCTGGTACTCAAAGGGTTAAACCCTTTGAGTGCCAGAGGTGTATCCAGTGCATTTCCAGCAAAATAGCAATGCACTGATTGCTTCTCTGGTACCAAAAGAACTAAATTGACAGTAATCCAGATTCCCCCTTAATGTTAAATGATATATGGGTCTTACTGAGCAACATACCTCCTCCTAGTAGCACTCCTTGGATTAAAAACACATTAATGCTCTGAGACAGTAGCAAGTCTTTCATATAGACCAGTTTTAGCCCAACCCAAAATCCCATTTAAATACAAGTATGGGGTTTGTAGAAAATGGGATATAGTAATCTACATGTTTGTGTCTTGACTCTGGATGTGTGATGTCACAACTCACTTTCCAGGGGTTCAAAAGACAGTGATTACATTTAGGACCCTAACACCACTTCAGAAACATGTGGAAACAATATAGCTAGCTAGATAGATAGATACATAGATACATACAGGGCTTAAAATTTGAAGTCCTTTGCGACTAGCCAGACCTGAAAAGTTACTCGTCACTGCAAGCCATAACATACCCACCAGGGCTGAATTTCTACTCGCCAGGGCTAAATTTTCACTCGCCATTGGCTAGTGGCGAGTGGAAATTTTGAGCCCTGGATACACAGATAGACAGACAGATAGCCATGTACTTGAAGTAAGTAAAAACATACCAAACTCTGCAGGACCCAGTATTCCCAGCTGGTTTGTCACTATGGTCTGAGCCTGATTAGCTTTAAAGATGTGCCAGGAGAAGGGCCATTTCAGGTTACTGTGCCTTTAGGCATTGTCTGCTGCTAGAGACTCTTTGCTATTCTAAACACATTACAAAGCAATGTATTTGAAAACCCTTTAGACCACAAATGTTTTAACAAAGAATGGTATTCAGTTACTAGGTCTTAATTCTTCTCTGGACACAGACTCAGAAGGTTAAAGCAGAAAACAGGATTTTATAGTACACAGAGCTCTATACGATTCTATGGAAGAGAACAGAAAAGCCATGCCTAATATTCATTTGATAATAAACCTTTTCTGGGCATTTAACCCTCCTGTACACAGATTCAAGTCTAGAGTATACACGGATAGCTGTCTGCCACAGGGTTAATTCTGCTTGGTGTAGGACTGTGACCCCAGGTTCTTGCATCTGCCCTCATCCATCTTACAATCATGTGATTATCTCACCCAGACAGTCATTGGACAAATCATTTAAACACAGGCGTTGATCCAGGGAGAAATCCAATTGCCAAATCTGTAATTTACTTCTCCCCATAGCCATCTGGGTGCAGTGGGGTGGGTGGGGAAGGGACCTGACTGCCATTCAGAGAATTAGAGACAAAATGTGAGATGATTTCCGATGTTTTTTTTCCATTACGTCTGGATCAACACTCAGTAGGAATGGTATCTGGTAAAGGTTGAAATTAATGGACTTAAATCTCGTTTTAGCACCACCTGGAATGTAATACAATAATGCAGTTCATGGTGTTGACATATTTCTGTAGATTCCTGACACAGATATAATGTGGTCCTTGGCTCTGTGTTATCTGTTGTAAACCAGGTGGAAATGAGTGAAAAAAAAAACAGATAATTGTTGTTGGAGAGGCCTGAGAATCCACTTCTAACACATCAATAGCATACAGCTCAGATGCCCCTCTCTACCAGTCTGTTTGATGGACACTAAATCATTAATGGAAACCTGAAAGGCACACACTGCACGTAAGCTGGAGCAGGGAGTATGTAAAGGATGCAGTGTTATTTTCTTCCTACTGTACAGTACACACAGGAATATTCCTGGAAATTCCCAAACAAGGGCTAGTACATTTTTTAAAGGTTAACACCTTGGTAAAGGGGGTCTTCGGTGCATTAGAGCAGAGCTAGTCAAGCTGTGGCTCCCTAGCCATTGTTGTACTGCAATTACCATCATCCTGGGGAGCTACAAGTTGCATTAGAGTTGGGACCTTGTTAGGAGTGCTCTCTTATACCTAAGGTATTTGTTTTACATGTTAAGTATTACTATCCCTTTAAAAAATAATGTCCAATTTATTACACTATTTATAAAAATGGTTTTGTCTGTTCTTTTTCCCTCCTGATGCTAGACACGTCTCCAGTGTATTGCTTTGCAGTGTGTTGGAGATGTGTCTAACTCGAAGAGGTTCATTCTTGTATAATGTTAAACGGATAGTAATGTTTCACAAAAACAGCAGCTTCAATTAATCTTCATAGTATTTGGGCCATAGAAAGTGTTATTTCATTACTGTCAGAGTTGTGGTTCAAGAGTAATAAAGTATCCTCCTCCCGCCCCTTTTACCTAGTGTAAGCCATCTCTTTTCAGATGTGGAATCCAGTCCATAGATCAGACAGATAACAGATGGGGACAATCTTCTTCCTATGAGAACAATGAAAGCCCTGCCCCCCTTGACAAGTTTTTCAGGTTTTTCCCTTATCTTAATTGAAGATTGTCCCTCTCTGCAGTCTACCTGGGCACCTCCCTTCTGATCTGGCTGAGCAGTGTTACATCAGTAAAAGGGGTGGGAGGGGGACACTTTATCATTGAATTACTCTTGAACCACAACTCTGACAGAATTGAAATAACACTCTCCAAAGTCTAAATACTATGATGATTAATTAGAGCTGCTTTTATTATGAAATATTACGATCACTTAAAAAAAAAAAAAAACATTTTTACAGGGTTCATGATCTTGTTTTTTGTTTGTTTTCTGATTATTTGTTGTGTGCCCCTTTCCCTCGGCTTGAAGGAATGGACCCGTTGTATCACTGTACAAGTAGCAGCATCTCTGTGTAACTGTAGTGTTTCCTTGTGTGCTGTCCATACCTGGGAACTCTTCTGATCTGCCTCGAAGACTCCTGTTAATGCTATTGATTATCAGGTCCCTTAAGCCATGCCCCCCCCACTCGTGATTAAGCACCCCCCTTTTTCCGACACGAATCTCGTCATTTGACTCCCCCCCAGCAGCACCAGAGGAGCCCCCTCCGGGTACTCCACAAGATAAAGTTCCCAGGTATGGTGCTGTCATTCACATTATAATCAGTGGCTATTAACACACCAATCTATCATTGCGTACGATGATACACTGTTGAAATGCACTTTGTAATCAGTAGGCCTGAACAAACCAGTTTAACAGGGAGTACAAAGATGCACTATGGAGATACACTTTATAATCAGTGGATTTGAACACACCAATTTATAGGTGGTGTCAATGCATTTTAGAACTGAGATAGCTTAGTTGGTTAATGCTCCAGCTGTAGAATCTGTTTAAACCTCAGGGTCGCAGGTTATACTAATGCAACATTAATTCAGCCTTTCACCCTTCTGAGGTAGATAAAATGAGTACCCAGGGGTACACAACACATTGCTTTGCAATGTATTGCATGCCCCTCTGGCAATCAAAGCGAAATCTATATCATATATATATATATTTTTTTTTTTTTTCAATGGGTTTGAAACACCAATTTATCAGTGAGTATAAATATACACTATGACAATGCTGTATTGCTTAACCCCTTAATTACCCTTGACGTGTGAGGACCGTCATGCTGGTTTGGCACTTAAGGACCAGTGAAGGTCCTGGCACTTCATAGAATACCACTCGGAGACCCCGGAATCCAATTAGAAAAAAAAAAGACCCGTGGTCCTTAACTTAAAGGGTTAATGTTAGGTTCCAGCTTTGAAGTTCATAGGGTGCTAGAGAACATATCAATGTATACAGTGTATACAAAGATGAAAACATATTGAAGAATTCCCATCTGACAAACTCTGCCTTTTCTCATTTCTAAGCTTTAGTTTAGATGTGAAGGTCTGGGAAAAAATAAACATATTTGGAAAGAAATATATATCTCCAGAGGGTTGCAAACAACACATTTAAAAGGAAAACATTTTTGTTGCTAATAAGAAAGGGAGACAAGTGCAATAATAATATCTTCAAAAGTAGACCGCAGTGACATACTCTATGTGTGGCAGGTGACAGAGCTGCCTAAAATGGTGGGAGTCGTATTCAGGAAGCTAAAGACCAGCAGTTCTGGAGATAGCTCCCTCTATAGCGTTCAAGGGTATAAAAACACCATAAAACACACAGTCCTATGGACAGCTCTGGTCCCGGGACCATAAATCTCCATAGGATGGTGTAGCAACAGCGCCACTATACAATTTCAGGCCACTGTGATATTGCACCTAAAAAGTTCAACTTTGAAAATTAATAACTTTTGAATGAAACACCTTTCAGCAGTGGGAGTACTCTTGTTTTACTCAGGGGGATAAACCCTACAACATATATTTTTTACATTTTAAGTATTACTATCCCTTTAAAAATAAAAGTATTCAAAACAGAGGTCATACAACAATATAATCAATCAGAGAACTAAACAGAATTGACTGTACTCGATTAACAAGTTGATATGTAGTCCATCCAAAGGTGGTATCGCCTTCTATAAATGTTTATCTCTCTGGCACCATAATAGAACAAGCTGGCTCCTCCTAATCTAGAACCATAGGCGAAATCTGGGGGACTCAGAATCCCAAGGTATAAAATAGAGTTGGTCGTCCATTTGAATTTAAAACGTTTCTGAAGTAAGGTGGAGATCTGCTGGGGTACTACCACCTCCAGTACCCCAGATTTGGTATAGTTCATTTGCATATAGTTCTTTGTTTCTCCAGAAAGCTGGTACGCACAGCTTCTCCGCATTTAAAAAGTGCGTATAAAGAACCCCTTCTTCTGATTTCCAGTTCAGAGCAGCATGCTTCATCCTGTATAATAATTCTCTAAAACGTGTGTAACAACGCAGTCATGCACAGAAGAGACTGCCTGCGGCGCGGATCATACATAGCTGGACGCTCCAAAGACAGTCTACTGCACATGACTTCCCAGCGACCGGCTGGCACTGTATTAGCTGCAGTGAATCCAGGCACTGGAGCATATCTGTTAGTATGGCAAGTGATAGGTTTGACCTCACGCACAACTAATTAGATTACTGGGCAGGGAATTAGCATAAAGTGCCATACTGTGCCACCAAAACATAAGGGTTCATTTTACAATACCTATTTATTTTATAGAAAATGACTAGCGCAATGCACAATCTGATTTTGTGGACAGCCATCAAATCTCTCACTCTTTGGAGACTGACAGCCAGGTTCGTGCCGTTTGCGTGTCTGTTCCGTCAGTCCCTTCCGGTTACCATGTGGCACGCTGCAATGCTTTACAGGAGACTGGGATTAACGACGCAGGTGCGCAGACAAGATGTCTGCACTGTTCCTTGGCTTCCGGTCTCTAAAGGGTAAAGATTTCTTTAGTATATGACACTTGTGATAGGTAGGACATGTATTTTCAAGCTAGTTGCCATATGCTTAATGCAGGGCTCAAAATTTCCACTCGCCACTAGCCAATGGCGAGTGAAAAATTAGCCCTGGCGAGTAGAAATTCAGCCCTGGTGGGTATGTTATGGCTTTCAGTGGCGAGTAACTTTTCAGGTCTGGCTAGTAGGAAAGGACTTAAAATTATAAACCCTGCTTAATGCTTGCATGGTGACTTATTAATAGGTGAAAGTTCCGCTTTAAATACAGGTGTGGTCTCTCTTTGGAGATTCCGCTAGCACTCAAGGGGTTAAAATCAGTGGGCATTTTGGGAATTTGTATTTGTCCCCATTGTACATTTGTATAGCTGGAAACTCCGGATTTGCCCCGGGGACTCAGGTTTTGACACTGCATTACTGGGTCTCTGGGGCAGAGGCTGAGTCTCCGGATGTTGGGAGTTTCTACTGAAACTCTGCCCATTTCTGCTGTTTCCCATTCTGTTCCTCCTACTCCCCCTCAATTCTCCTCCTTCCCCAGCCTATTTTTCAATTAATTTCATGGTTGTTAAGCCCCACCCCCACTCACATTTAAGCCCCACCCCTTTTGATGCGCATTGCATCATTTTTCTCCCCCCAGCGGCACAACAGGACTCCCCTCCGGGAAGACCAAACATCAGAGTTCGAGGTATGCACATTTGGTTTGCACCTTCTGTAGCATTTTTAGTAAGACCTTAAGATCATAAGCTGGCAAAAAGGTCTGCCCAAATACCTCATCAGCTATCACCAATCTGTACCGGGAGGCGATATTTAACACATTAAGGGCCACAGGGTGTGCAACGCAATTTTGCACATCTATCTGATCTTTAAAAAGGTTAACATGTCCCCATCTCCCACAGGGCAGTGCAGACACAGATCCTGTTCTGTACAGTGCTAGGGATGCTGTGGTTTGCATGTTCATTGCTTGGGGAGCTGAATGGGATCAGGACAGTAATTGTAACATGATAAACTGAAGAAAAAACACTTCTAAATTATAAACAAAGGCTGGGGGATTGTGGAAAGACATGGTTACCAAGGCAACTGAGCGAGCGATAGTGACAGACCCAGGGGAGAGGAGAGCGAGGCGAGGAAGAGAGCGAGAATAAATATAGCTCCTGTGATACTCAGTAATTAAACAAACATGTAAGGTTATATTTAGGAACAGGAGCAGTATTATTGTGTGTGAGGAGAAGGAGCACAGTCATCTCTGCTGCTGCTGTGTATTAGGATGTACTTAATCAGGGCTGGCCACCCTCAGCCACCCAGCTAATATTGTACATCATTGTTAGTGAGCTGAGGATGATGGGAATTGTGTTCCAACAACAACAACTGAAGGGCCACATGTAGTCCATCTTCATTATGATCACACAACGTATCCTCAGCCAGCCAATGACTAAGGATAATTGATATCGTAGTCTAGCACTCCTGGGTTATACTACTTTTTAGCAGGCCCGGACTGGGATAAAAAATAGGCCCGGGGATTTAAGGCTGAGCATCCCATTTTCATGGGAGGAGCTTATAATCACGTGCGGTGTGCCGCACGTTGATTGCCCGCCCACCAGGAAACTTGTAACGAGGTGGCCGTCTATCAGAAAGTGAAGAAGATTGTCCCCTGCTGTTATCTGTCTGGTCTATGGACTGCATTCCACATCTGAGAAGAGATGGCTTACACTAGGTAAAAGGGGCGGGAGGGGAAACTTTGCTTGTGAATATCTCATAAACCATAAAGGTTTGAGAGATAAGACTTATATCATTCTTCATGTTTTTTTATGCCTACAAAATAAAATAAAGATAAAACCAAGTATTACTGTCCCTTTAAAGCACGACATACTTATAAGATCCCTTCCCACTCCCAGCTTTGGAGATAATCCATAGGCTCTTGCGATGGCTAAAGTGTTTCATAGCACCAAATGGGAAAAATATCTCTTTAAACAGTGTGGTACATGGAAACTACACAACCAGTTTTTATGAAACTTGCAGGGTCTGGAGGGACTCCCAATCAGAACTGGAATGTCTAATAACATAGAACATTAACTAAAGGAAGTCCTAAGGCAAAGTCACATGCTGTTATCTTGCACTGAACACACTGAGGGTTGGCAGTAGCGAAGGGTGATGCTTCAGACGAAAAAAGATACTCTCATGCACTAAAATGCTCCAATAATTTGAGTACTAAACACTTTTTTATCAGGTTGCAATTAGTTTAAGTTAGGGTATCTTTATTTAATTTTATGTGTCTATTTTTCTGTGTTGATCAGTTTAGTATGTTTTTTTATAAAGTAAATTATTATTGTATCAATGTTATATGATTAGTTTTGCTGTAGTAGAGTTGTTATATTGATTGATAATTCTTTTTATTTAGTTCGTATTGTTTATTTCATTACGTTTTATACATGGTTACCCCTTAACATTTGATCCTATTTAGTATCTTTTGGATCTATTGTGTTTAGTTTGATCCCTGTACTCTGCTGTTGTAGCCCCTCTTTATTCCTCCCGTTGATAAGCATAAATTGCTATATTTTTTCTAAGGGGTGGAGTGCTGGGGTGTAAAGGGAGCAGATGGATCAGTATTTACCAAAGCTGCTGTTAATAAAAGGTCTGTAAGCCCAGAAATGTGTAGGGCTATTATTTTTGTTGTGGATTTTATAAATATTTTATTAGAAGAGACAATGGATCCTGATTTATACTGCAGAAATGAAAACGGTTGCCCCTAAGCAGGGCAGCTTATTATACCCTGCATGCAATTAACTGGATGGATTGTTACAAACCGGTGAGAACACATATGTGAATATCATTAGTGTCTCATTCATGATCTGCACCTCCTGTGTTCTTTCTCCCTTTCACCCTAGTCTCCTCTAAATAAAGAAAGAATTCTGATCTCACTCTGGAAGCAAGCGATGCTCCATCTGGCCTTTCTGAACTCTGCCAATCTTATCTGATTACAGGAGCCTCTTATACAGTATCTGTTTTATATATATATATATATATAGTGTGTGTGTATGTATGTGTATGTAAGTGTGTATGGGTGTTTATGTGTGTGTATGTAAGTGTGTATGTATGTAAGAGTGTATATGTGTGTGTGTGCGTAAGTGTCTGTGTGTGTGTGTGTGTTTGTAAGTGTTTGTGTATTAGGGTTGCCACCTTTTCTTACAAAAAATACCGGACATGGCATTCTCTCCATAGACTTAACATTGGACAGAAGCCAATTTTTTACCGGCCTGCCGGTAAAATACCGGCTGGATGGCAACCCTATTGCGTATATAAGTGTGTGCATGTGTGTTTGTGTATGTAAGTGTGTAAGGGTGCATGTGTGTGTATATATGTGTAAGGGTGTATGTGTGCGTGTGTTTGTAAGTGTGTGTGTATATAAGTGTGTGCATGTGTGTTTGTGTAAGTGTGTATATGTAAGTGTGTGTATGTGTGTGTAAGTGTGTATATGTGTGTGTGTATGTAAGTGTGTTTATGTAAGTGTGTGTGTGTATTTGTGTGTGTGTGTATGTGTCATGTGTGTAAGTGTGTATGTAAGGATGTGTGCAAGGGTGTATATGTGTGTGTATATAAGTGTGTGTATGTGTGTGAGGGTGTGTGTGTATATATGTAAGTAAGGGTATATGTGTGTGTGTGTAAGGGTGTGTGTGTATATATGTAAGTAAGGGTATATGTGTGTGTGTAAGGGTGTGTGTGTATATATGTAAGGGTATATGTGTGTGTGTGAGGGTGTGTATAAGGGTGTGAGTAAGGGTGTGTATGTGTGTGTATATAAGTTTGTGTATGTGTGTGTAAGGGTGTGTGTGTGTATATATGTAAGTAAGGGTATATGTGTGTGTGTAAGGGTGTGAGTAAGGGTGTGTATGTGAATGTGTTTGAGCACTTGTTTTTTAATGGAGCATTAACATCTATAAATGATCTGGGTTTGTGCACACATAAATACCTTGTACTCTATGCTAGCCTCTGTAAAAAAAAGAAATCTCTGTTTTCTGCGGAGTAAAATAGTATTTTGTGTGCTGCCTGGAGGTCTCCATCCGTTTCCTTTACCAGGGATCCTAATAAAATAGCATTGTTGATATGTAAATCAGAAGTGATAGTGTTTTATTGTCTGTGAATCGCCTTCAGATATAAGTGGCCTTTCTGATTAGAAGTACTAGTCTCGATAGATTAGCAGCATTAACTCTGCACAATAATGAAATTGTGTATATTTTTTGGTGTTAGCTTTTCTTTAACCCTATGAGTACCATTGGTTTAGAGGGAGAGAAATCCTATCTTCTTATAATATAAATTGCTAGGCTGTGAAGCTCCCTGTGTATGTAACAGCACATGCGCAGCAGAAAATACAGGAACGATGCAGTCATGTGCAGTAGAGACTGCCCGAACGCGCTGATCAGGAGCGGGGTGCTCAGAACGGCTCATTGCCTGTCTCTGCTCCCAGCTCTGGGGCAGTAGCTGGGGCCGCTGGGTGGCACATTCAAGCTAGTACTTTTATGTCCCTGACAGGGAGCGAGCTGAAATTCTGTTTCCAGGGAGCTTTCTGTCAGGTAATGTAAAAGCAGGAATAGTGATACAATGTAATACTATCCCTATGCTGTAGTGGGACGTTTTTCTGATGCAGTTATAGTGTGACGTTATATCATTATCCCTGCTATCATTATCCGTGACCGGGAGCTTTCTGCAAACAGAAATTCAGTGTACTCACTTACTGTCTGGGAAAAAACAGGTGAAGATGAAAAAAAATTAAATGTGTAAGTAATTTGATTGTACATATTATACACTTGCAGATCATGTAAACTCAAAGAGGAGGTTGACTGTCACTTTAAATGTGTACTTCACTAATGAAGAGCTACTTATCATGTGTAACGTACCCACTTATATAACATAAAACATTTCCCTTTGACTGCAATATGATTATATAATTAGCCAGGATGTTTAAAAAAAACATGAAATTAAAAATAAGCAGCTATGTTTTTATTATGCACATAAAAGGCAACACAGGCTATGAAATACTGGTCATAGTCATGCCAAGACTATACAGAGGGCACATAGACATGCACCAGCATCTGTGCTCCTGTGCCATCAGTCCCTTCTTGTACTTTAAGATACACTGCAACTCCCACTCACCAATCCTAGAGGAGACCGGGATGGACAGCGCAGGTGCATCGATGTCTCTTTGGCAAGATGCCTGTCTGTTCATCCTGGAATGAGTTGGATTTCTCAATAATGCCGGAGTTTTTCAGGATAATACTAGTATTGATATGCATTTCACTATGTGCATAATGATTTGGGGGGCAGTTTAATTTGTGTGATAGTTCTCTCCTCCTGATGAAGTGTTGGTTATCTAAATAGCTCTAAAAAGTGTAGAGTGTTTTTGGACTGAGATGTCATTTTAGCTTATCCATACCTCCCAACATTTTAAATTGAGAAAGAGGGACACTTATGTATTAGGGGGTGTTGCTGGGGGAGTGGTTGGTGGGCGGGGCATTACCAATAATTTTTAGGCTATTTCATGACCTACTGACACCTCCTTGTGTAACCTAAGTCCTAATAGATGAATTATAGCAAGACCAAAGTATTTTATGTACACAGACTAATTTATAAACACATATACTGATGTTTAAACAAACAATAATGTGAGTTTTATTGCTGTAGATCAATATGATACACTTATATACACAGCACACAATCTGATTTCCTAAAAAGAGGGACATCAGGGTGGGAAAGCGGGACAGGGGGATTTGGGTCTAAAAGAGGACTGTCCCTCCTAAAGAGGGACACTTGGGAAGTATGGCTTATCCTCTATTACCTTCTATTGTATTTTTTCATTGGCTATTCTAGAGAGCTTTCAAAGTGTATATATGCAGTTTAACCCTTTGAGTGTCAGAGGTTTGCACAATGCATTGCAGGGCAATGGGTTGTTCACTCCTCTGTCATTCAAACGGTTAATAGCCATTGATTTAAATTGGGCATTTAAGCCCTTGAATGGTAAATAAGTCTCCAATGCATTGTGAAGCAATGCATTGGAGACCTCTGTAGCATTCAAGGGGTTAAAAGCCCCATTTAAATAACTGGCAATTGCCATTTATCCCCTGTGTTGCAGTTGGTTTGCTCCAGAATTGCATCTCTCCATTTTATTGAATATCACCCAATTGGGCTTTATTCATTAATCTAGGTGCAGTTCTGGAGAACGCCCGATTGCATTGTAAGTTTAACCTTTTGAGTGCCAAAGTAGTAAGCAACGCATTGCAGAGCAATGCATTGCACTCGCTCTGGAGCACAGAGGGTTAAATCAAGGTTCTGTGAATTTCCATTCCTATAAAAGGGCTTTTAACCCTTTAGTGCTTTGCCATGCATTAGCGACCTCTCTAGCCTTGAAGCAGTTAAAAGCACCATTTAAACGAATGGGTATGTTCATTCCCCCCCCCCCCCCATGGTGTACTTGGTTTGCTCTAAAATTACCCCTCTTTACATTGAAGAATAAGGGCCTTTATTTTAAAGAGGTAATAAAGAAATTCAGGAGGTACGTACCACATCATAAAAGGCCAAAGCCCAATTACAGTAGCACAGTATAATAATTGATTCATTATATGCTACAGTGATTGGATGATGGTTTCTGCTTTCAAAATCAAATGGGTATTGTGCAACAAATTGTCTTAGGCAGAAAACTCTCCATTAAACCCTACAGTGCTGAGAAGTCCTCAGAGTATTGCTTCACAATGCACTGGAGACATCTCTAGCATCAAAAGGGTTAAAAAAAATAAAATTTTAGCACCCACTTGCTGCTAATAGGAAACACATATTTTGCTTTTAACCCTTTGAGTGCCAGAGGGGTATCCAGTACATTGCTTCGGAATGCAATGGATACCCCACTGGCACTCAAAGTGTTAAAATGGTTGGCCTGTGGCTTTTTTTTTTTTTCCCTAGAAAACACTATGATTTATATATTAGGAATAACGGGAATAATTCTGCAGCAAACCTGCTTCCCCATATACATTTCCATTGATTTAAAAGGGACTTTTAATCTCATGAATGCTGGCAAGTCTCCAAGACATTGCAAAGCAACATGTTTGAGATCTCTCTTGCATTCAGGGGGTTAAAACTCTGCCTACTGTATGGTGCAAATTGTGACATTTGGATACGCCCACCTGTGTGGACCTCTATAGTGTTTTGCATTTTTAATACTGCTTATATTATGTTGCACTTTGCTTTAGTGTTTTTCATATTTCGTAAGGTATTATTGTATAGCGTTTTGCATATTTCTTATATCATTTTGTGTATAGCATTGTGAGTATAGCATTTTGCATACATCATATTGCATACAACTTATTACATATGTCTTTATGCGTATAACATATAGAATTTTGTGTACTGCATTGTGTGTATTGCATTGTGCATTGCTTGCATATTGTGTTGTGTGTATAAGTGTGTATTGCGTTTTGTGTACATTGTTTGTATATTGCATCTGTTTATTGTGTGTGTGTTTTGTGTATATTGTGTGCACATTTTATTTGTATTGTGTACATTGTGTGTGTGTGTATAGTGTACCTTGCATGTATTGTGTTCGTGTATTGTATGTATTGTGTTTGTGTGTGTGGATTGTGTGTGGACTGTACAGTGTTTTTTTATAGATAGATAGATAGATAGATAGATAGATAGATAGATAGATAGATAAACAAAACACACATACTGCTGTAGTAGTCTATATCCTTGATGCCTGGCAATCTGTATTCTGTTTTCATTGTTGATTTTGATGTGTGATCTGTTTCACAATACCAGTTAATGCTTATAATTTTACTTGAGACATAATTATGTTTCACACCGGATGATAGTAATTCTATTGAGCTGTTACATGTTTTGTGTAGAGTTCACAGTATGTGCTCTGGAATCGTAACTGTCAGATACTATTAATGACTTGCAGCTATCACAACATGCAGATTGTAGTGCTGAGATTGGCAGTAGTTTGTGCTTAATGCTAGTGCCCTTATAGGTAAAATTTAAGGGCAGTTTTAAAGATGAAGTCAGACAATTCTTGACATGGGGAAGAAGTATATACCCCATAAGTAAGGAGTAGAAAGTAAGAATGTTTGTGGCAGGAAAGGGCAGTAGGTGTGGATGGTGTGACAAGAAGGTCAATGTGTGTTGAGTTTAGGAATCAGGTATGTGGCTTGACCCCAACACCACTTTTGGTCTTCATATTAATAAATTAACATCCAAACTTTATCTTAAAATACCTGCTCTGTTTAGAAACAAATCCTGTGTAAGTTCCCTTGTAAGAAAATTGATTGTTCAACAGATGTTAATGCCAGTCATAGATTATGATTAAGTAAAAGTGCTTCTGCACCCCAAATCCATGTTGGTACACTCAGCAGTCTGTATAACTCATTATGCCACTTTATCCTCCAATATAATTACACTACTCACCATTGTGATATGTTTAAAGAACTAAATTGGCTATCACTCTAATCTAGACGTGCCCTTCTCCTTAAGACGGCAAGGCATCACTACCCAACTTTATCCCCCACACAAGCATGTTTAACATCACAATTCAATGCAACCTTAAAATATTAAACCTAGGAATAACAACAAAAGACATGGGATAGCGTGGCAATAAAAAGGTCATAGCTTTATTAAAATGAGTTTGACCTATTTACCCTTGGAGGACACTCCCCTTTCTAATTCTACAACCTCTAGGTTAACTGTCAGCATGAACCCTGTATCCAGCTGTGACAGCTTGGGCTCTCATGCCCATCCTACTGCCTGCCATCCAAGGTATGTAAGGAATTCTCAGCACCACTGCCTCCCCTGGGTGTCAGCGATGGCACCAATTCTTTCCAGCCATGAGGCAAGTGGATGCCAGTACACACTGACCCCTTATCACAGTCTCCCTTTGAGGCGTAAGCAATCCTGTATTCTTACCTCTGTATGGCTGCTGGCCAGCAAGGCCTCTGGCCACTTCCTCATTGCTATAGTCATGTTTCAGGCACTGGCACGGACGCCTGTTTATGGGCCTATTCTGTTGGGCCTAATTGGGTCCCTCATTGAGGCTAGGACTTGTTACCAAACCTACGACTTCAAACCCAACCCGTGAAGATGGAGTAGTGAGGCTCAAGCCTCGGTATCCAAAAATCACAGCTGATGAATAAAATCTATCAGCAAGAAGACAACGACGACGCAATGCGTTGCGTACCCCTCTGGCACTCACAGGGTTAACATAACCCAGACCTTGGCCTGTGTACACAAGCTTTTACACTAGTAAAGTATAATCAAGTGGGATATGCAAAATTTTGTATAAACTACTTACTGAAGCATGTTGTGTCGTGTCTGATAGCTGAATAAGATGGTCAATAGGATTGTTAATCAATTGGTCACGATTGAGTTTGCAAAGGGATATAATAATTTAGTGTCAGGATTTGTCATGGAACTGGTCGATTGTAGACTCTTTTTTTCCCCATTGGTAAAACCATCTGTCTGACTCACCTAGTTGAAAGTCTAGGTTGCCGGTAAATTACAGAAATATGGATTTGGAATTATTGTGGAAAAGAATTTGTCTGATGGATTGCTACACCTGATTTGTATTGAACAGCAAGAGATTGGTCTGAGAGGAAGTGGGCAGTTTGCAAAGGTGGAGCATATAATAAATATGACAAGCTGATGTGTGGGATGGACACTGGTCTCTGTAAAAGCCAGCATATGTAATTAATCCAGTCTTTTGTATAGAGGAGATGTAATAACGTTAATGAAAAATCTACCAGAGTGGGTAAGTCAGCATGAAAATATTTTTCTTTCCTAAAAAGGTTTCTCGTTTAACAATATCTACAAATCTTATGTGCAAATAAGAACTGTAACAATCATGGGACAAACCAACTGTACAATAGGGGACAAATAGAAATGTCCAGTGATTTAAATGGGGGTTTTAACCCCCCGAATGCTAGAGAAGTCTCCAACACATTGAAAAGCAATACTTTGGAGACTGCTGCAACTATTTAAGTCAGTGGGACCTTTAAGGAATTTGTATTTGTCCCCTGTGGTGAAGATGGTTTGCTCCAGAATTTCTCCGGTTCTACATAGTAAATCAGCCTCTGTATGTTCTGTATATATGCCAAAAATCTGCAGAAATTATAGATATTAATGGCTTCTAATAGGGTTGCACCGATACTGGTATCGGTATCGGTGACGATACCGGCATTTGCGAGAGTACTTGTACTCGCGCAAATGCGGCCAATGCTAGCATCGATACCCTGTGTCAGGGTCGGTGCTGCAGAGAGGGAGCCCGGGGAGCTGCTCACAATGCTCCCCGGTCACCTCTCTCCCTCCTGTAGCATCGGAGCGTTGCCGCAGGTTACCATGGCAACGCTCCGACGCTGACTTCTGCCTGGGATCTCGAGAGAACAGCGAGCACCCGGCAGAGGAGGGTAAGGGAGGCAAGATGGGGCATCGAGCGGGTGGTGAAAGAGGCAGAGAGAGGGTGAAGAGGGAGAAAAAGAGGCAAAAGGGACTAAGGGAGAAAAAAAAAAAGGCAAAAGGAGGAAGGATCAGGAGACAAAAGGAGGGGGGCCAAGAAGAAGCAAAAGGAGGGGGGATCAGGAGGGAGAGAGAGAGGCAAAAGGGTGGGATCAAGAGTCAAGGAGGGGGACAAAGGGGGATCAAAAGGGAGAGAAAAAGCCAGGGCAAAAGGAGGGAGCTCAAGAGGGGGAGAATGAAGTAAAAGGTGGGAATCAAGAGGGGGAGAAAGAGGCAAAAGGGGACAGTCAAGAGGTGGTGTGTGTGTGTGTGTGTATATATATTTCAAGTACTCACCGATACTTTTTTTGCGGTCATTTGCCAGTTTTCCAAGTACCTAAGGTGTGTATGTATATATATATATATATATATATATATATATATATATATATATATATATAGTACAAAGAAGGGGGGGGCAGCACCCGTGGGTCTTTTAAATGAGATTTATTTAAGACAATTTAGGCACAAAAATGGTCAACGTTTCGGTCCGGTAAACGGACCTTTATCAAGACGATATGCGCTTTAGGTAGTATCGGTAATTGGTATCGGTGAGTACTTGAAATAAGTATCAGTACTCGTACTCGGTCTTAAAAAATTGGTATCGGTGCATCTCTAGCTTCTAAAATTGTATTTCAGTATTTACTAAGTAATGTATTGAATACCGCTCTGATCCTCAAGGGGTTAAGTTCCTCTAAACAAATGAAAGGAATCCTAATGCTATAGATTTTTTTAAATGTATATTTATAGGTCATTCTATTTATCAAAGAAAATGTAATCAATGCATTTTACACTTACTGCATTGCTCCACATGTCTATCATTTTCATTATGCTTTTTTCCATATTTACTAAAATACTTATGGAAAGTGTTATTACCCTTTTTACAGACTTAATTATTGTATCTTCTACTTGAGATTAACCGCATGTTATAATGTGCTTTACCTATCCAGAGCTACAAAAAAATAAAATAAATAGCAGATCACCTCTACCATTTTCTTTGTACATTTCCGAATTTGTCTTCCCTGTCTGTAGGGAGTATGGTAACTCTAGCTTGTGATAAAGGTCTTTCCCTAGAGAAAAATAGTTATTGCATGCAACCAGCTTATATAATGAGGTGTTTATTGCTTTCTGAGGCCGCACAAAATTTCAGGCCTAGAAATTCAATCTGAGATTCATATATCCTCTGGAAAAATATGTAAATGAAAATAATGCTGAGTCCATATAAAAAGAGTATTTGCTGTATTTTAACCCATTTGACCAAGTGTGGCAATTCTGGGGTAAACCAGCTGTGTATTGTAGGGGAAAATACATTTCTTTGAATTAAATGGACCTATTAATCCCTTGAATGTGTTATTACTGGCTTCTCTGTTTAGAGTCTAATGCATTGCTAATAAGGCTTTTTTAATCAGCCTGGAGTATTCCATTATGTAACAGTGGGGATTTGGAGTGGCAGACTGCATCAGAGAGGTCACTAAGTAACATACCTCCCATATAATATGCAAAAAGCCCTTCTACTACTCACTATACACAATCATTTGGTGATTATTATTCCACTTGCCTTTCATCAGTGGTACATGTACACAACATATTGAGGCTGATGTACTAAGCAGAACCAAAGAAAATATGGAGCAAACCATATAAGACAAATACAATTCTCCAAATTCCCATTGATTTAAATTATTAAAGAGTGACTGATGGAAATGCAGACAGTTCTCCAAATACATGCAATGCGATGTGTTGGATACCTCTGTTGACCTGGTCAGCCCCTTCATTGCAGAAGAGGCTGACATCAAGGAAAGGGTTGAGAGGGAGTGAAGTCAAATGCTAATATATTTTAAATTACTCAGATTAAAGAGTGCAACATATCAGGTTCACTCTTTAATACAGTAGAATGCTTTCACAATGATTTAACATACATAAAGAGAATTTTCAATGTGTTCTTCCAATTAAGAATGCAGGGACAGAGGTTGATTCACAGGACTCACTGAGTTCCCTTGTGACCCTGTCCACTTCACTGCCAGTTCCAGTCACTCTCCATCCTGTTATGCTGCTCCCATATTAAGGGCAAATTCATACCACCCCAGTCAAGCCTGTCCACTTTATGACACAAAGCATATTATTTAGATACACCCACCACCAGAACACAGTGGGCCTCCTGAGGCTTTGGATAAGAAGGCTCTAAGGTATGGAACTTATTCTTAGTACAGCAACCTGAATGAGTCACTATTTAAATCTCCATTTTTTTAGGAAAAAAATGTGAAATGCTCACTCAATAAAAATATTACTTGCTTGTTCTATGGATAGTCGATGATGAGGAGCTATATGTTTTGGACTTCTGCCTCTGCCATTACAGAGGAGACATTCCATGTTCATATCAGTCTAAACTCACCAAAAGGAAGCTATATTTCTGAGATGCCAGATAGTTGTCATAACTCACCTGTTCTTGCTGGCTGTTATCCCACACTTCACGATCATTTGAGCCACTGCACACTTTTGATCATGAGCACATTCCATTCTCCCATATCGCTTTGTACGTGTGGGTTTTTGCACGTGTTTTAGCCCTCTTGTCTCTTTCCTCAGTGCTCAGTTGTTAGCTCTGATGGTGAAGACTTAAAGGGATAGTAATACCTAAAATGTAAAAAAAATATGTTGTAGGGTTTATCCCCCTGAGTAAAACAAGAGTACTCCCACTGCTGAAAGATGTTTCATTCAAAAGTTATTAATTTTCAAAGTTGAATTTTTTAGGTGCAATATCACAGTGGCCTGAAATTGTACAGTGGCGCTGTTGCTACACGATCCTATGGACAGCTCTGGTCTCAGGACCATAAATCTCCATAGGATGGTGTAGCAACAGCGCCACTGTAAAATTTCAGGCCACTGTGATATTGCACCTAAAAAATTCAACTTTGAAAATTAATAACTTTTGAATGAAACATCTTTCAGCAGTGGGAGTACTCTTGTTTTACTCAGGGGGATAAACCCTACAACATATTTTTTTTTACATTTTAGGTATTACTATCCCTTTAATTCTGGTCAGTTGTATTGACACTTAATTTGGCCTTGGCCTGTTTCCTGACTCTGCTTGTACTCTACCTGTACCAACCTTGACTTGTTTCCTGTTCAGCTTGAACTTTGCCTGCTCTGACCTTTCTGCTTGCCTTGACTACTCTTCTGTTTCTTGCTTCAGTGTTGTTGCCTCCAGTATCTCCCCTTCCACCGGTTTACCAGTGTGCTCATCCTGGTCCTGCCCCAGCTTAACTGGGGTTAGACATACCTATCGTCTCCCAATCGAGATGCTTCCATGTGTTCACATCCTGTTTGGTCACATCTTTCCATTATCTGAACCATTTAAGGTGTCTGAAGGGCATTTACAATAGAATCTGGGGTTCATTCAGCCTACTAATTTCCCCTCAGGGCCAGGAATCTTCTTTGTAGAGAACTATTACTCTCTCAGACCCTGTGTTGATTACAAAGAATTCAACAAGATCGCTAAGAATCGGTACACCCTTCCCTTAATTCTGGATTCACTGGAGGTCTGCCACCACATTCACTAAGTTGGATCTGCATGGACCCTATAAGCTAGTGTGAATCAGAGAAGCTGATGAGTGAAAGACAACTTTCTGTCTTGCCTTTTGATATATACAGTTCTCCGGGGACTTTCCAACATTTTTTAATAAAATTTTTTGCTCTCTCATTGATTGATTTGTAGAAGTATTCTTGGACGATATCCTCAGATTTTCTTAGTCCCTGGTAGAATATCGCTGTCATGTTCGTAAAGTCCTTTCCCATCTCCACCTGCATCGGCTGTTTGCTAAACTGGAGAAATGCTTCTTTAAATTCCTGGGCTTCATCTTCTTCTTTGTTTCCTGATTCCACTGGTACTCTGGCTAACTAAGCCTTTTGGCTTGTCTCAAGTACCCTTCTGTTTCTTGACTCCAGTATCTCCACCTTCCTGACCAGTGTACTCATCCTGATCTGGTCCTGGTTCAACTGTGTTCAGACATACATATATCTTGTCTCCCAGCCCTAGTTGCAGCAAGGGTACTCTGAATTCTTTCTTCTCTCACCAGCTTCACACACAAACCTAGTTCTTTAACTCTTAACCACAGAGATTTTGGGCCTCGTCAGTTCCCAGGGTACTGAGAGCAAGGGTCCACATATCCTTTGATATAAGTTGCAGCTTTAAAATATATATGGGGAAAATGACTTAATTTTTCATAAAGATAAATACCCAACAATGTATCAAATACATGTTTAGACAATATTTCATCTTCAATGAGGTACAGAAATAATTAACATAAAACATGAGTGGTGAGTTCAAGTTCAGAGCCAGCAGGGCCAGATTTACATCTCAGGATCCTGTAGGCACAGAAATCTGAAGTGCCCCCCCCCCCCCCCCCACACACACACACACACTTTGGCCATCTCCACTGGACACCTCCACAATGCTCCTAATCTTCACATTGCTCTGCCAGTATGGATTTTGGTCATGTTAGTAAAGACTGGATTTCTGGTTTGATAGATGTGTATCTCAGAACAGATAGTGACCAGGAATACAGAGAGAGATTACTTGGGAGCAGTTATTATATATGGCAAATGAGGGACACAGTTTACATTACACATGCAGACATCAACAGATAATTTTCTCATTTGACCTGTAAAACATGCCAGAATAGCACAGTTGTGAGTCTGCATATATTTCACCAATTTGCAGATAGAGTGTAACAGCTGTGAACAGTAGCAGAACATCATGTAACAAGAGCGAGAGACACAGACTGTATGGGGCAGAGAGCTGATTGTATTCATCAACCTAAGGGCCACTCTACAAGAAACGCTCTTGTGCTGAGAAGCAGGAAATGGCGGGATTAAAGGCCCCATCTATAGAAGCAATAGGAACAGACAGCAGGATATTGCTCTATAGATTGATCTGTTATAAGGAGCAATGTGAGGCGTTTATAGGGCCAGACCATTTGAAGCTATAGGATGAATTAATGGGAAGGTTAGATACAGTAATTGGAGCATGCTTAGGGGGTTGCTTTAAGAATACATTAGATGAGACATTTTTTGAGCAATTAGGAGAGGTTAACCCTTTCAGTGCCAGGGGGTACGCAACTCATTGCAGGGCTTTGTGTACCCCACTGGCACCTAAAGTGTCCACTTAGTTAATATGATTAGTGCAAGGGAGAGATATGTGGAGCAAGAGCAAACATTAACCCTTTGAGTGCCAAAGGGGTACGCAACGCATTGCAAATAATACGTCGAGTTATAGGGAAGGTTTATGGGATGAACCCTTTAAGGGCCAGATTTGCATTAGTACAGGGTTTAGCAACCTTCAGCCCTAAAGCTGTGGACGATAATTTCCATCATACTAAGGATACCTGGAGTGTAGTCCAGCATCAGCTTCACTGCTGAATTGTGAGACGTTTTCACTCTGGATTAAATGAAATATGAAAATGAACTGATGTACAGTGACAGTGTTACAAAACTCAGATAATTGGAAGGGAGTAAGGCATTATTGGGTGAACCGAGACCCTCCAGCTATTCAGGACTGCAATTCCCATCATCCTCAGTGAGCAATGTTGCTATATAGAGAAATCACACTTCTGTGTTTTTTTGTCTACAAAGTAAGATTGATACATTTATCACAAAGCTTGATGAAATATGTCATTCTACCACTGTAGACAGAAACAAAAGGGATTCATTTTGTGTGTGGATGTTAAAACAGCACATGATCAGTACCAGGGAACAGCCTGATATAACCCTATGTTTTTTTCATGAGGCAGGGTTATGAGTCAGGGAGTGAGCGTATCTCAGTGTGCTTTGTTTTGTTTGGAGATGCCTTACTTCTCTGAAAACATTTTGAACACAAATGTGGCCCTTGTGCGAAAATAATTGCCCTCCTGCCCTAAGGATATTAATTGTCTAGTTTCATCTGTTTTTGCACGGCTGGGTGTGTGTGATCTCCTGTTGTCCTATGAGAAATGTTAAAGGCATAGTAATGTTTCACGAAAAAAAAAGCAGCTCCAATTAATCTTCATAGTATTTGGGTTGTGGAGAGTTTTATATCAATACTGTCAGAGTTATAGTTCTGTAGAAATTGAACGATAAAGTATTCCCCTCCCACCCCTTTTACTGATGTAAAACTGCTCACCCCAGAGCAGCAAGACTGTCTGGATGGATTACAGAGAGGGACAATCTTCAGTGAGCATGAGGTCAAACCTGAAAAACCTGTCAAGGAGTGCAGGGTTTTCCTTACGCTCACAGTAAGAAGATTTTCCCTTGCTGTGTGCTGTTCGGTCAAGAGACCAGATTCCACATCTGAGGGGAGGCGGCTTACATTAAGTAAAAAGGCGGAAGGGGGATACTTTATTATTCAATTACTCTTGAACTACAACTCTCACAGTCTGGAAATAACACTCTCCATGGCCCAAATACTATGAAAATTCATCGGAGCTGCTTTTTGTGTGAAACATTACTATCCCTTTAAACTACAACCCTAGCAGTTAATTATTTTTTTGTGACTATTGCATCTATCTTACCTGGACTTCCATTCACTTTTTTCCACATACTGATACTTCTATATTACTGGACATTTTGAAATGCACCTCTCTGAGAAAAAAATAGCTAGACTGATTTGATGATGAGAGAGAGTTAAACATTAGGAAGAGTTCAGTCTTATGGATGTTGATGCAGGAGGTGATCGTTTCCTCTTCATTGCTGTTTCATAAGGGCTCTTTCAGAATGAAGTGATAAGCTCATCACGCAGACCCTCTCATTACTGAGAACACTGAATTATGGCAAGTGGGCATAAAATTGGCAGCAAATATCCAGGGACAAGTACTGGCACTTGGAGAGAAAAAATACGTGCACAATTTACCCCAACAAAGCAGATCGTGACGGAACTTACCTTTTAAACCCTTTGAGTGCCAGAGAGCTATCAAAAGCATTGTGGAAATAAAAACAAGAAAACCTCAGCTATATTTCACAATGCACCGTACAGTAGTCTTATAAAGAAATAAACACAAAAGTTGATGCTGCTGTAAATGTAAACTGCCACTTACAGATTTAAAAGAGACAAAACAAAAATCAACACTTCAGGTGCATCAACCTATATATTGTACCTTCAGCACTACAAATATAAAAATCATCATCAGCCATTGTTGATCCAGTGCAGGATGAAGGCCTGCTCAGCAAGACCCCAGCAACTTCTGTCCTCTGCTTTTTGTTGCCACTGTTTACCAACAAATTTGGTAATTTCATCTACCAGTCTTGTCTTGGTGGAATCCATTACAAATAGCGTGACCACATTTCCCTTCTGCCATTCCGGGACGTGGTCACCCTAGTTGCCCCGTCATACCTTAAGTCCCTGGTGGTCTAGCGGCGTGGAAAGTGCTCTGTGCCTCCTCCGGCACAGAGCTGTAGCTCCCGCGCGCTGTGCTCAGTAATGCAGAGCGCTGGGAGATGATGTCATCTCCCAGCGCTCTGTATTACTAGAGCGCTTGCCTCCAGGTAAGCTGCATTGCCGCCCTGGATGTCAGCCTGCAAGCGGTGTGTCATATCATGGACGCCGCGAGCGGCGTCCATGATGTGACACACCGCTTGCAGGCTGACATCCAGGGCGGCTTGGCTTCATTCCGGGACACTTCATTGTCCCGGTTGAAGGGGACCCGGGACACGGGACATAGCCCTGAAATAAGGGACAGTCCCGGACGTTCCGGGACCCGTGGTCACCCTAATTACAAAATGAAATTGATCCATCTACTGTCAGGTCGTCTTGCTATGTGACCTGCCCATTTCCATTTCAGACACTTTACTCTTTCAGTCATGTCATAGACCTTTGTTTGCGGACGAATCCATGCACACGATTTTTGGTCTCTTTGTTATTTTCAGAATTCAACTGTTCCTACGTCTCTGCGTAACCTTAAGTTTTTATATGGCTTTGGCATTCAGTGTCCACGTTTCACATCCATACGTAAGAGCTGGGAGGACACATTGGTAAAATACACCTTTCCCTTGAGGCAGAGTGGTACATTTGTCGTAAAGACATTACTACTAAGTTTTCTAAATGCATGCCATCCCAATTGTATTTGTTGCTGAATTTCCATCTTGGTGTTTCCATCTGTTGACACTTGCTGTCCAAGGTAATCATATTTGCCCATTTCTTCTAGTTAATGTCTATCTACTGTGATTTTCCTTGGTATGGTTTGATTAACTTGTTCAATATTACTTGTGTTGATATTCTTCTTCAAACCAAAATGTTTGCTTTCTTTGTGTTCTTGTAGTTCTTCAGGACTACTGGCAAAGAGTATGAAATTGTCTGCAAATTGTAAGTGATCAAGGTAGTTTCCTTTGATCTTAAGTTCTTTTTTGTCCCAACTGATCTTGTGGAAAATGTCTTTTAAACGATTGTGTCTTCTTATCGGGCAGCTTTTTTCTATGTTGATATGGACTTTATCATTATTGACTTGTATCGATGCAATGGCATTTTCATATATTGTTTGGAGGATATTAATGTAAGCGCAGGGCATCGATTATTTCTTCCTTTTTCGTAGTCAATGAAGGTTATGCATAATGGAAAGTTATCTTCATTATGCAGGTATATAACTTGTTGCACTGTCTGGATATGATCTACTGTACTGAAAACATTCCTGAAGCCTGCTTGTTCTTTAGGTTGTCCCAAAACAACAAACAAGCAGTGCTTCAAGGAAAACCCACAGGTTTCTCAATATAGGCAAAGGGCTCCACAACCAATCACCACTCATGATGCGTGCTAGTCAGGGTTCCCTTATCTCCCCTCCAAAGTCATTCCAAGTATCATAAATGACTACACCGCTGTCAACAAGTGGCATGGAGGCGAATATAATTTTAAAACAAATTCACTTTATCCAAAAAATTTAAATCACATACTTAGTCTTCAGACATCGGAGGCCAGTCTCATGTCTTGTGTAATGCAAGAACCACTCAGTCCATGCGTTTCTCACTATGTGCACTTAATCATGACTATCAAATCATGCTCACAACTGGTAACATTTAAACAGTCAATCTCCAATCACAAACGATGTCCAATCATTAAGCGGAAGCAGCCATATCTCTGCAGTCTGACTTAAAGGCAAATAGTCCATCAGTCCATACATGCAATAGAGGCAATGTTGGACCGACCTAAAATTGGACACTGAAACCAGTGCCAACCCGACCCAGTCACCACACTCCAGCGCGTTGTATGTCCCAGGTGAATGCATTGCGTACATGCCTCCAAATAAATTCCTAACATAATGTAAAATAAACAACAATAGTTACATTAAACTATAAGATCAAACAATAAGGCATATACATATATCCGATACATTCACCCAGGACAGACTCCAAAGAACAGCCACCACTGCACTCATCTCATAACTAGTTACAGTTTATAAAAATGACAAAAATAATTATTGACCGGAGATTGGCCTTGTGATTGCCAGTAAAAGTCATAATTATATTCAGAGTTAATTACCATAATGTTCAAAATCATTTATGCCATGTTATTCATAAAGGTAATTCATTACTCCAACTTACAATCACATGTTTATCTAAAGAATTGTTAAACCTGTTATGTTATAACATGTTAAACCGTCTTGTCTCTCACAGGGCATGAGTATCACAAAAGAGACACCTAAAACCACATTAATATAAAATTAGTCTAAAATAAAACTGCGGATATTTAGAATCATTATTGTATTATTTTATTTAGGGACATCTATAGGATCTATCAGATTGTAAGCCCCCAGACAGGATGGCCCGACAGTTTACCTTTGCTCTACTCTGCTTTATATTATTTGTCCAGTCATATCAGCCTGTGAGATCCTATATTATGTTATATTGATTTCTGGCTTAACATGGGAATGATAACTGGTATTAAATATTTGGAATGGACATTAAAATATATTATCATGTACTATCAGAAATAATTGCCTTTTATCCTTTTTTATGAGTAGTACGGTTTATTGGAGGTAATATCCACGATTATTTGGACACTACTGAAAATAATTAGTTACTGCAAACTTTAACTAGGATAGATCCCATATTATTTAATGGTGACAGCTATTATTTGCTTTGGTTGTGGTGTCCCTGGGTAGTGGGGAATATTATTGGAATTCTGGCAATCAAGTGGTATTGTGTGTGGTCTTTTCTAAAGTACAAGTGGTATTGTGTGTGTTCTTTTCTAGAGTACAAGTGGTATTGTATGTGTTCTTTTCTAGAGTACAAGTGGTATTGTGTGTGGTCTTTTCTAAAGTACAAGTGGTATTGTGTGAGGTCTTTTTCCATCATAAGTGACTAAAAGCTCTGGAAACATACACAGTGACATACTGAAGCTGATGTACTAAGAAAAAAAAGAATTCTGGGGCAAACGAACTGCACTATAGGCAACAAATAAAAATTATGTTTTACTTAACCTCTTGAACCCTAAAAAGTCCTCCAATACATTTATATTTGTCCGTTTTATGGCAGTTAGTCCCCCCAAACTAGTCCCAGCATGGAAGGGGTTAGTACATACAATCAGCCTTGCATTTAAGTGGTTACTCTGTGAAGATACATTTTGATGTCTCAACAGGAAGAGGTTACTTAGTAACATAGTTGATAAGGCTGATAAAAGACACATGTCCATCACATTCAGCCCATGCCAAATCACACCTGTTGATCCAGAGGAAGGCAAAAAAAAAAACCTGAATTAATTTCCAATTAAGCCCCAAGTGGGTAAAAAAAATCCTTCCTGACTCCAAATGGCATTCAGATATTTCCCTGGATCAACAACCAATCTGCATTGAAGCCATTTGTCATAATTCTCAACATTGTTCTGTGCTAGATAGGCATCCATTGCTTTTTTTGAAAGCAGTTACAGTATCAGCAAGCACAACATCCCGAGGCAAAGAAGAGTTCCATAGCTTTACCACCCTTACTGTAAAAAAACCCTGCTTTTGTTTTAGTCAGAAGTGCCTTTCCTCTAGTCTTAATGGGTGACCTCTCGTTATTAGCTCAGGTCTTTGTGTAAATAATTGGGCCTTTTCTGTTCTCTCTCTCTCTGGTGGTTGTGCACATGCTTCTCCACCATAAAAAGGGGTTACTTCCCACACTCATCTACAGCATGGAGCATTGAAGGAAATCATGAAAATGTAAGGCTCTGCTCCACCATGGAAAGGGTATTGTTATAGTCCAGCACGAGAAGTACCCCTGTAAGAAAATGCTGCATCTTTAAAATAGGCTTTGTATTCATAAATGTGTCCCACTGTACTCCACCATAGAAGCAAGCATTGAATACTGCATACCCCTTGGGTGCTGGAGACCTCTCCAACACATTGTGAAATAATGCACCAGACACATCTCTGGTATCCAAAAAGCATAGCTGGGAACTCTCCGGATTTGACCCAGAGACTCCAGTCTCTGCTTCAAATTACCGGGTCTCTGGGCAGAGTCTGATTCTTCAGATGTGAGGAGTTTCTAATGAAACTCTGCACATATCCGCTCCTCCCATTGTGTTCCTTCCACTCCCTGGCCTTTTCTCCTCCTTCCCCATCTTGTACTATACACTGTTGTTGTTTTTTTTTTAAGCTCCGCTCCAACTCACGATTAAGCCCCTCCCCCTTTTGACTCAAATCCCATAATTTGTGTCTCCCATGGCACCACAGGACTCCCCACTCCACTCCTCAACAGAATGTTCCCAGGTATGCCAAAGAGTTACCAGATTTTGCTTGAAGGGCCATATTAGGTATGTGTGTGGGCCGTATATGGCCTCTGGGCCTTTTGGAATGTTCCTTGGTTAATTTGAGTTTGATGAAGAGAATGACCAGCCATACTGCTTCCTCCATTGACTTCTCATCTCCATGTCTGATTTAGACCTGCTTTCCACTAGAACTCTAGTAACCCTACTCATTATACAAAGGTCC
Source organism: Rhinophrynus dorsalis (assembly GCA_037306005.1). Lineage (NCBI taxonomy): Eukaryota > Metazoa > Chordata > Amphibia > Anura > Rhinophrynidae > Rhinophrynus > Rhinophrynus dorsalis. The sequence goes on from CM074728.1 coordinate 16,799,944, forward strand.
ATATTCAGAAACAAAAACTATTGCAATTCTGGAGCAAACCACCTGCATCATAGGGGTCAAATAAACATTCCCAAACTTCGGATTGATTTTAAATGTGTCTTTTAACCCCTTGATTGCTAGAGAGGCCACCAATGCATATATTTGCAATGTATTGGAGACCTCTCTATTATTCAAGTGATTTAAAGCCCTATTTGTATCAAAGGATAATTGTTTTTGTCCACTATGGTTGCTTGTTTGCTTCCAGATTGCTAGTGTTTTATTCACTCAATGCAGGCTGTATTTGTGTTCATCTCCTGTCCTGATGTTTCCTTTGTCTCCGTTATTCAGGGAACGTCATAGTCCTTTGGTCGACCTGCAAGACATCTGTCCTGAAATCTGTTACAAACAGATTCATGAAGAACCTGGCATTCTCTGGGATCTGTGCCAGCCTGGTGTGTGTGCCTTTTGACATTGTGCTCAGTGCCAGCCCACACTGCTGTTGGTGGATTTACACCCTGCTCTTCTGTAAGACCATCAAGTTTTTGCACAAAGTCTTCTGCTCGGTGACCATCCTCAGCTTTGCTGCTATTGCTTTGGACAGGTAAGATCAATCATAAATCTGTAGGGTCTTATCCTAAAAGGATAAGAAAAGCAATTCAGGGTCGAACCAGCTGCACTATAGAGGACTAGTAGAAATTATCATAATTTCCATTGATTTAATTGGTGCTTTTAACCCCTTCCCTGCTAGCGAAGTCTCCAAAGCATTGCATCTCAATGTGTTGACGACCTCTTATTTGTCACAGTTGGGTTGCTCCAGAATTGAACCTCTTTAGTTAGCTCAGTGTGGCCCTTGGTGTTTAGGTGTAACATGCACTAGGAAAGATAAACAACAGTGCGTTAGTGCCACTGCTTTTTTTTTTTTTTTTTTTTTATGGGAGAGGAATATCGTAATAGATACAAACGTTTGGGGGCTTTTACAGTGTGTACCTTCTCACGGGGACACACAGACATTGCTCACTGTTTACTCTGCTGTAGACAACCTATAACATATATATTTGCTATAATAAAAGTTTATTGCTTCTTTAAATAACTAACCAGTACTTCTTGGTCCTGACCTTTAGGTGCGCTGTGATCATTTAACTCATAATGCGCCGGGACCGTCACTGGTCCTTAACCCTTTGAGTGTCAGAGGGTTACAGAACGCATTGCAAAGCAATCAACACACAGTGCACCCTTCAGAATGCTAAGTTCTAGGAAGTTGCCTATGTTGGCTAATGCGAAATGCAGTCTTGCCCACCCAACACACTTTCCTGTCTTAGAATTATCGAAGGGCTTTAGGGAAATCAGTCCAATAAAAATACAGCTTTAGCAAGCTTAGAACTCATACTTCCATCCTTCTGGAAAATTTTAGGTATTAATAGTTTGACCTGAAATCTCCTTTTCATGTTTCTGCAATACTTTAGAAAGTATGATTCTATAACATTAAATGAGAACAGTATCATAAGCATTTTACATTACCCCTCCGTCATCCATCCTTCTTCTGACCAGTAACACTCCCCCCCACAACAGTAACACTTTCACCATCCTTCTTGTGACCTGTAACGCCTCCCCACTTCACCTGTAAACCTTCCTCCACCAATCAAAAGTAACACTTCTTCCACCCTTTACCTAACCAATCACACTTCCATCACCTTTCACCAACCACTTACACACAACTCCACTAACAGTAACACTTCTACCACTCTTCCATATATAACAGTTACATCGGCTTTCCACTTTAATGCTTACTCCATCCTTCCGCAAGTAACATATATACCACATTTTCCCTAGCCAGTAACATTTAGACTACTCTTCCAGCTAAACACTTACTCTACCCTTCTGCCATTAACATATACATCACATTTTCATCAACACCCTTCCACCAGTAACCCCTGCATTACCCTTCCAGGATTAAGAGTTCCTCCACCCATCCATCCAGCCCCCAACCACTAAGATTACTCCCCCCCTTTCACTACTAACAGTTCCAACACCACTGCCACCAGTAACATTCCTATCATCTATCTTCCATGAGTAATGATTTCTCTATTCTCCATCAGAGACAGTCCTTTCACTCTGCCACCATAGACAGTTTTGTGGGGCATGTAGAGCCCACAAGAATAACACATTTTCAGGGGAAAGACACAGGTTCTATTATATTTTTATACAGTAGGAGAATAAGAATAGTCACAGGTCTCATGGTGATTTAGGTCCAATGTATTCTCCTTATACTCTTACTCTATATTATGGAAACCATAAATTGAACGTGGCATCTTGAACCTCTACACTGTGAGTGTGGCTTTCTCTCTCTCTCTCTAGCACTCTCTCTCTCTCACTTTCTGTATATATCTGAAAAAGTTAATCTATTTTATGCTGGGTAAGATAACTACCATGCTGTCTTATGATGCGGTTTTGTTACCTTTTGTTAGATTGACTTTGTTTTACTTCATTTCAGGTATTACTCAGTGTTATACCCACTTGAGAGGAAAATATCTGACTCCAAAGCTAGAGACTTGCTGATCTACATCTGGGCTCATGCTGTAATTGCCAGTGTCCCTGTGTTTGCTGTGACTAATGTGACTGACATTTATGCCATGTCCACTTGCTCTCCATCTTGGGGATACTCTTTGGGCCATCTGGTCTATGTCCTGGTGTACAATGTTACTACTGTGCTGGTACCAGTTGCTGTGGTTTTTCTCTTCATGCTTCTAATTCGTAGGGCACTGAGTGCCAGCCAGAAAAAGAAGGTAATCATTGCAGCTCTGAGGACCCCCCAAAACACCATCTCTATCCCATATGTTTCCCAAAAGGAGGCTGAACTACATGCCATGTTGCTTTCTATGGTCCTGGTATTCATCCTCTGCAGTGTCCCCTACGTGACCTTGGTAATATATCGCACTGTGCTTAATGTATCTCAAATCTCAGATTTCCTAATGCTCACTGCAATCTGGTTGCCCAAGGTTTCCCTGGTGACCAACCCCCTGCTGTTCTTGACTGTCAACAAGTCTGTCCGTAAGTGTGTAATTGGGTCTGTTGTTCAGCTCCACCGCAGGTATAGCAGAAGAAATGTGGTCAACCTGGGCTCAGTGGCAGAGGTAAACTTAGAGCCCAGTGTGCGCTCTGGGAGTCAACTTCTGGAGATGTTCCATATTGGGCAACAGCAGATCTTCAAGTCTGTAGAGGATGATGATGAAAATGAGATTAAATCAGAAATCTCTAGAAACTACAAACTGAAGGAGGCACTGCCCAGTACCAGCCTAGAGGTGGAGCATACCCTGGTGCAGAAGTTTATTCCACAGAGTGCAGACTCAGCAGCACAAGTGGCCCCTGTGATGCCTGGGGAGGCTGATTTGCTGAATGACAAGTATTCAATGCAGTTTGGTTTTGGCCCATTTGAGTTACCTCCACAATGGCTCTCTGATAAACGGAACAGCAAGAAACGCCTTCTACCTCCCCTGGGAAACACCCCTGAGGAGCTGATCCAGACTAAACAGCCCAAATGTAGAGCTGAGCGCAGGATCAGCAGGAACAATAAAGTCTGTATCTTTCCTAAAGTGGATTCCTAGCACATCCTTTTGTAACCTCAAGGCGATCCTATGGATCTAAACTTTATGCTTGTTAAATGTGCCAAATAGTGTACACAAAATGGAGACGCACAATCAAAGTGTTCCTTACTGACATGGACAGACAGCATGCAGTGGCTTGCACTCTGGGGAACTAATATTTTGGGAGAAATAAGAGACTTGCATTATATCTTATGGTGCTGGCAGAGAGCGCCAATTTCAGAATAACAGACACTTCAAGGGCCCTATGTTCAAACGAAAAGTGGAGTCATTCTGGAAAAGACAGAGAAGTTTCCAACATGTTGCAAACAATTCAGTGGGTTAAAAGTTCCATTTAAATCAATGTGACTTTTGGAAATGTGTATTTCTCTCTTACGTTGCTGTAGTTTTGTCCCAAAATGACTTCAGTTTTCTTTTAAACATAAAGCCCAATACCTCCTCTTTGCTCTCCTTATATCAAGTCACTTGACATTACAAGTGAAACACACACAATATTCAGACTGTGCCCTGTCAAACACTGTCCTACCACTCCATAGCTCAGGTTTAATTTCAGCTCACAAACCTTCTCATTGCTTGCAGTGATATAACTGTTGTATTTATTCCACACCACTGAGTTTGAATGTTTACAGCCCTACACCCACTGTTGATTATAGAGCGTCTTTTTCTAATATACTGAATCCCAGCAGTGCTGGATTTCCTATACGTAAGAGCATACACCTGCTCCTGATTTATGGTAGTCATGTTATTTACCAGTTTATGTATTGCTGTAATGTCTAATTTATATACTAATTTGGTGAGCATATTTACCAATTTACATAACCCATTACTTGCTAGATTTTTCAAAGGGATAGTAATGCTTCAAAATATTGATTTAAATGAATTGTTCAATATTTAAGAGTGTGATTCATGTCAATCACACTCTTTTAAAATGCAACCCTTACGAAGCTAGTAATGTTTTACCTCCCATATTCCCTTTTCACTGATGTGACCATCTTCAACTAATAATGTCAACTGACCAACACAGATAGGGTTGGCACAATACCCCTATGAGGTGAGCAGACAATACTGAAATTATTTTTCTATGAGTCGTTTTGTTGTGTCCTGAAGTAAATGCAACACAGCTAGTGTTCAGGACACAATGAAATCATTCATAGAGTAGAAATGTCTGTCTTGATCTGGTTGAATGGGTAGGATTGCCCCTAGCTCTATTTGGAGAAACAGTGTGAGCTCTTTTGCTTACCTCAAATAAAGGAGGGATATAGAAATGGAGAATAAAACTTTAATAACTTCAGAAGGGCTGCAATTTGCAAAAGGTGACTGAAGTCAGTCACACTTTTAAATGTCGAACAGCAGATATACATAACACATTTTTATGTATTACTATTTCTTTAAAATCTTAGATGCTAGAGAGGTTTGTACACGTGGTTTTCTCTAGCATGTTAGGGCCTTATGTATAAAAGAAAAATGGAGTAATTATGGGGAATACCTACTGAACCATAGGGGATCAATGAAATCTACATTGATTTAATGTGACATTTAACCCCTTCATTCCATTAAACAATAAACTGACGAACTGCCTAACATTCAAGTCGTTAAGTCAGTAGGAATTTTGCGGAGTTTTGTTTCACCCCAGTGGCACAGATTATTTGCCCCACTTTTTCTTTTGTGCATAAGGCCTAAGGGTTTAAAAGCTCTTTTTGTGTTTCTATGTTAAAGGCTAAGAGTATTTTCTGTGCCAAGCAAAAGTATTGGGTGCTGTAGGGGCAAGCAAGAGAACAAGCAGGGTGCCTTGCCTGGGGAGCATGAGGTTTAAATTCAGCCACAACACCAGGATGTGCCACCTGTGGATTCCTAGATGATGTTAGACTAAAAATCGCATCATCCTCAGTCTGCAGTTGGCTGGCTGAGAAAGATAATTTGTTGTCCAGCAAAAGATCGAGAGTCACAGGTTGTGCACACATGCATTCCTGGCCCCTTTAGTTGTAAAGGGCCTTATGCAGAAAGCAAAAGATGTGTTATCCTGAAGAAAACTAACAGCACAATGGGAGGGATGGGGTAAAAAAATCCCTTTGATTTAAAGGTGAGGTAATCTTTTTTTAAAACCTATATGTTAGAGCATTTCCTGCTGAGTAGATCAAGGGTACTCCCACTGATAGCAATTGTTTTACTCAAAGGTTAACATGTGTGATTACTTTCTGGAATTTCTAACTGATAGCATCGTTCAACAGTTTCTATCACATTCTATGGAGAACTGATTGTCAGTGACTCACTTCCTTGAGAGAATGCAGCAGAATAACTAATTAGAATCTGGCCACTAAAGGGCACAGTGTTAAAAAAACAAGAGTTTAAACTATAAAATACGCACCTTTCAGCAATGGGAGTACACTTACTATATTTCTCCCCCCATAATAACATACTGCTTCTATAAATGGAGCCTTACACGCATTGAATGCTAGAGTGGTCTCCAATACATTGTTTTTCAATGCAGTGGAGACCTCTCTATCATTTTATGGGTTAAAGGCCTCATTTAGAATAAAAGGAATTTGGGGAAATTCCCACCCCCGTGGTGCACTTACTTTGCTACATAATTGCTACTTGTTTCTTTCTGCATAAGACCCACAGTGGTTAAAGGAACAGTAATGCTTCTATATGAAAAATAATATATTGTAGGTCAGGGCTGTTCACGTTCAGTCCTCAAGGGCCACCAACAGACCACGATGTAAGGATTTCCCTGATTAAGCACAGGTGAGTCAGTCACAATGAATGATCCACTGATTAACTCACCTGTACTTAATCAGGGAAATCCTTACATCCTAACCTGTTGGTGGCCCTTGAGGACTGGACTTGGACAGCTCTTCTCTTGTGGCTGTGTAACAGGTGAGGCCCTGTGAATTTCCTTGCTAGACACAGGTGAGTTAACCAGTGGATCATTCATTGTGACTGACTCACCTGTGCTTAATCAGGGAAATCCTTACACCCTGGCCTGTTGGTGGCCCTTGAGGACTGAACTTGGACAGCCCTGTCTTATAGATCAGGTTGTTATCAGTTTCAGTACTTGGGACCTATCTGCAGTGCAGGATTTCATGATGTCACCACATGTGCACAGGTGGCCCAATCAGTGGCTCTTTCATTTTGATTTGCCCACCTGTCTTTAATCAGGGAAATCCTTACATCCTAACCTGTTGGTGGCCCTTGAGGACTGAACTTGGACAGCTCTGCTCTTATGGCTGTTTAACAGGTGAGGCCCTGTGAATTTCCTTGCTAGACACAGGTGAGTTAATCAGTGGATCATTCATTGTGACTGACTCACCTGTGTATAATCAGGGAAATCCTTACATCTTGTACTGTTAGTGGCCCTTGAGGACTGAACTTGGACAGCGCTGTGGTAGAGGTTTTTGCTGTTGAGAATATACCTTATTCAAAAGTTGTAACAGCTGAAGATAATGCCTCTCTATTTCAGTGTTTGAATAGATTTATAGTCGATGACAGAAATTCTCCAACCAGTGGTCACTTTTATAAAATGTATGTATTTATTTATTATTAAAGAAAAAGAGAAGGTATCAAAAAGGAGTGAGCTATTATAACTTTTGAATAAATTATTTACCAGTAGTAAGAATACACTTGTTTTAGTCACCAGGAAAATCTCTACAATATATGTTTTTCATAATAAGACATATCCTTAAAATGTTTTTAAAGGGCTAGTAACCTCGAAACAAAAGTACATGCAAATTTATAGGTACAATTAAAACATACTTACTGCCCTCATTCCCATCTCTCAAACCGTTATGGTTTGAGACATATAATAAAACAAAGGTCTCCGTTCCCTCCCCTTTTTGCCTGACGAGCTGTAAAGCTGTCAGAGGCAGAATCCGGTCAACTGACTTTAGGCGGCTCTTCAGGAGTGCTGACATCAGGATATCTATCTATAATTACTACATCGGAATGGTCTACAACGTGCGCTTGCAAGCCAGACACACGTTGTAGACCATACCGATGAAATAATTATAGTTATATATTTCAATGACAGCACTCCTGAAGAGCTGCCTTCTGGCCCCGGAAGCAGGAACTCATGACGCCTGCTATACAGCAGACGCATGAAAAGTGGATGCGAGGGGAGGACTTTATTTTATTACATCTCTCAAACCATAATGGTTTGAGAGATGGGAATGAGGGCAGTAAGTATGGTTTAATTGTACCTATAAATTCGCATGTGCTTTTGTTTCGAGGTTACTATCCCTTTAAAGATCTTGTCTAATTTTATAAAGATCATCCGTGAAAAACAGTCTGATATGTTGCTCTAGGAAAGGATAACAGCACACAAACATTCCAGTTTTTATTCCAGACGTGTACGGCCAGTTGTACTCTGTACTGTGAAATGGGACTCTCTTAGAGCTGATGCCTTAGTACATTTACCTGTTACATGTTACATTAATGTAAACTGTTCTGTACTAGCACCAGCAATACTTTTTTTCTCCATGTAGTCTCTAAAACTTTTGCTATGTGTGTGTCTTGCTGTATGAAACAATGTCCACGCCGTCTCATTTTTTTCAAGAAGGGCGAGCCGTGTAATCTTTTCTAAACTTTTGACTTGTACTTTTTATAGATAGTGACAGCATTCTCACTGATAACCAATCATCATTTAGCCTTAGAGAGGTCTACTGCTTTGCGATTGGCTCTTTGTATTCATCCACTGCTCTTCAGCACTGTGATTTAAAGGGAAGCTGCCACCTTATAAGCTTCTATTCTGTTTACTGTTATTGGGGTCACCAAAAATATGGATCCTATGTTGTAAAGAAACCTGGAGTAATCCTGGGGCAAACCAACAGCACCATAGGAGACCAAAAAAATGCCAGAATTCCCTTTGCTTCACAATTCAACGGAGGCCTCTCGCTGATTTAAGTGATTCAATACCCCATTTAAGTCATTGGGATTTTTGTATTTGTCCCCTATGAGGAGTCTGGTTTGACCAAGAATTTATGGTTTTATTTTCAATATAGAGCCCTGATAGAGATGTATACCATATAACTGATAGGCTGAGTATAATGTTTTCAGCTTAAAGCTCCCAGTCCATGATGTGTGGCTCCCAATGCAATCTCAGCTCTTTGTTCTGCCAGCTGCAGTCACTCTTTACTAATAGAAAATTCTAGGAGTCGGAAACTGTGATCATACCTGGGAATGCTTTGTATCGTCCTTGAAGACTCCTGTTTTCTGACTTAATTCCTGGGTATCCAGGAACAGAAGGTGATTCTCTAGGTAAGTGAGATTTGTGGTAATCCTATCTACTTTGTCACCCAGCTCTGACCACTCCCCACCCCATATAAGGGACAAACTCTCACCTCTGATTCCCACCCACATTGTGACAAAAGTCATGTGATTTGGACACTCCAGCACCACCAATACTTGTCGCTCCAGGGGCTGCTGCCAGTTCCAAACAGTGACTATGATGGCAAAAGTTACAGTGATAGGTCCAATGGTGGTTTGTTGGTCCCAAATTGATACAATTATCATGTCGCCGCTAGAATCTCTCACTTGCTCTTGCTATCTTATAAGTTTGATTGCACCCCTTTAATTCCAAGGTGGGTTTCTTTAGAACTGAATTATTTTGATAAAAGAAGGCTCATTTCCCTGATGTGATCCTTTTCGGGACAGAGATCTGGAACTCTCCAAGACGCTCTTTGTACTACAAGAGTGGATTTGAAAATCTGGGACAAGGTTAGATTCAAATTTAGACTTTGATTTTAGATCCAAATTGCTGCCCATTTATTCTTCTTTTTTTTTTAATTGGCCTGTTTCCGAAAAAACCCTAATTGACAATCTTGCTAACTCTAGTTTTAAGACTTTATATGATTTAATTTTTAGAAATATTAGGAATTAGGATTATATTAGAGATTTAATTAATGGGAGTCCTTCTGATGAACATGTATATCTTGAGATTGGAATGAAGATTAAAATTTATCTTGGAAATTTTATTTCAGAACCACTTACTAAGTTCGAAGGTTTTTTCCGTTTGTAGACTCCCTCCATGAGATCAATTTCCTTGCTTTATAAAATCTTTCTGTTCGATAAAAATAAGTTAAAATCTCAGGCCTCTTGGGAACATATTTTAGGAGAAGCATTTGATGCCAATGGACATTAATTTGCAGAAGAATTTTTAAGAGCAGCCGTTCGATTGAACAACTGTTCAAGATGCTTCACTTGACTTATTTGGTTCTAAGTAGATTGGCATCGATGTTCCCAGATGCCACAGATGTTAGTTTTAGGGGTTGCCTGACTGCTGGTTCTTTCATCCATATTTGGTGAGAATGTAAAAATGTTAGGGCAATCTGGTATAGGGTTAATTCTCTTCTCTCCCAAATCTTGAATTCAAATGTTAACCTTAACTGTGGGAATACTTTAATGGGAATAAGAATTCTAGAGTTGGGAAAATGTGGATATTCGTTGGCTCAGACAGTTTGCTCCACTGTTTGACTATTGCCTCTTGCTGGAGACATTTTGGAATCTCCTGGGATTCTATTCTCGATAGGATCAGTACTGTCTGTGTTAACGAATATTTTTCATCTATAAAGTTGGGAAATTTCTTCTTAAATGGTCCCCATGGTCAGAAAGTAGATAGAGTCAGGGTTCTGCCCTTCTTCTGAGGGCTTGAATTTTTTGTCTCTCCAGTGTGTCTCCTGATATGTTTAATCTTACTTATTGTTTATTTTCATATATTGTTTCCCTTTTTGTTAATCTTATAGTTATATTATAAAAAAAATTAATTTTTAAGCAAAAAAGTTAATAATGCAAGTCTATGTGGCCTTGTAATCAAAATACCACTGGACCATATCAATTGCTCCACAGCGGACCAATAAAAATATCCACTGGTTTTAATGGGCCTTTAACCATTTAAATGCTAGAGAGGTCTTCAGCATTGGTGACCTCGTCATTCAAATGGTTGAAAGCCTGATTTAAATCAGTGGGAATTTTGGGTATTTGTATTTTCCCTTTAGACAGGGCCAGTTTTACATCCAAGATGCTGCTAGGAGCCCTTAAGCTCTGCCCTAATATTAGCTCTACCCATGGTCACACACCATACCTCACATAACCCCACCAACAGTCCCATGGCACAAAAAAAATACCTTTAATCTAAAACACGCAAGCACAAAAAAGCTTAACCTCCTGGATACTAGAACAATTTCCATCACATTGCTTTGTTAGCATCCAAGGGGTTTAATAACAATTAGCAAAGGGGGTATTTAAACTGGTGCAGGGACAGAGATTGCATTGGCCACACCCACAATTCATAATGTTGGAGAGTCCAGGACAGCTGAGACGCCATTCGATATTTGGTGCTCTAGACAGTTGGCTACTTTGCTCAGTAGGAATTCCTGTCCTGGGCTTTTGGTGCTGTTGAAATGCCCCAGAATTACATGAGTTTTCTTTTGAACGCAAAAACTGACACAGACTTTCATATGGGGGGGGTTCTGTGCAGTGATTAGAGTACAGCAGTCTACAACTCCCATCATCCTCAACAGATGGAAAACTATTGACTCCCCAGGAGCAGAGCATGGAGTATAAATTAAAGTGGGGTGTACTTTATCAAAAATTTTAGACAAAATATTGCTGCACAAAATAGTTATGTTTATTTATTTTGAAAGCTTTTATTGAGATTCAAAACAATAAGAATCAAATGCAACAGTTAATTCAGTCATTGTGTTTGGAAATACAGAGCATGTGAAAGTGATCATGTCTTCAAAATGGCAAATGTATAACAAGATAAGCTAAAAAGAGAAAGAAAAACAAAGAAGTAGAGAAAGGAAATTATAGAAGAAAAAACAGATAAGAAAGGTACCAAGTACAATACAAAATGAGAAATTTGGGAACATGAGGTTATCTCAACTATAGTGGGAGTGCAATGATATCCCATCACAAATGTTGAGATCGTATAGTGGACGTATACCACAGTTACTATTACAAACTCAAGGGGGATGAGTGACAAGGAAGGGGAAAAGGGATAAAGAGGTAAGAGCGAGGATAGGAACGTGGAAGTATATCGGATAGCTGCAAACCAATAAGTGGTCCGAGCACGACCTTATGATTTAGGCAGAGAGAAAGGTGACCCATGAGGAGAAATGTTCATTAAAATGTGAAGAGCTACCCACAGAGTGGGATTGCAAGCGCTTCATCTCAAACAATACAGAGTCGTGCTTTCCAGTCAGATATGGACGGTGGGGTAACAGATCCCCAATGCTCAGGGACACATGCCCGTGCGTCCGTCACAAGTAAAAGCTCCTGTAGGACTCTGCGCGCCTGCTCCACAGATGACCATCAATCAAGTAGGAGAACCTGAGGCATGAACAGTAGCCGGGAACCCATCAAATAAACAAGTGAAACAAACCGCTTGCCAGAAAAGCTGTATCAGTGAACAACTCCACCAGATGTGGACTAAGGAGCAGTCTTCTTGTTCACATCTCCAACAGATGCTTGAGGCATTAGGGTCAAAGCGTCTGAGCATGGAGGGGGTTCTGTACCATTTCAAGGCAAGTTTATAATTCACCTCCCTGTGTGCTACACTAGGTAGAAGTGAGGTGTGGATTCGAAAAGAACAGAACCAAACAATCAGGAATGGTAATATTCAGACCGCATCCCCATAACAGTCTGGATGGTGTGTTGGGGTCAGGCAAATTGAAAAGAGCTTTGAGTTTGGAGATGCCTCCGCAAATAGGCTTGTCAGCAAGTAGCAGCCTCTCAAAGGGAGCGAGAGGGTGCGATTTAAACCCCTTCAATTCCAGTGAAACGAGAAAATGCCTTACCAGGTTATAACGCCAGATCTCGGTGTTAAAGATGTTAGAGTAACTAGAGTTCCGAAAATGATGAAAAGGGTGGCGTGGATATAAGATGATCCAGGTCTGTGAGATCTACTAGTCTCCACCAGTCAAGACACTTCTGGCAAAGAACAGGTTCAAAAGCAGGATTCCCTAGAATGGAGAGAAATGGCAATGGGAAAGGGGAAAGACTAAATGATGAAGACCATTTAGACCATAGCGATAAGAGATGGCACACACTTTTTTTTTTTTTTTTTTAAGAAGAGCTTTAGGAAGGGTATGAATTGGGGCCCATAGCAATTGCTGAAAGGAGAGCAAGAGATGAGGACTGGAGTATTCGTGCCCAATCTTTCCAAGGGTGGTTATTACAAAGCTCCAAACTAAAGATTGCACGCCAGTAATCCAAGACAACTGGCATCCCCAATCCCCCTGTGGAAAGTGGCCTAGATAATATGGCAGCATTAATCCTTGGTTATTTAGATCTTCAAACAAACTGACTTAAAAGTCATTGAAGATGTTTAATAGATGACTGGGGTATAGGTAGGGATAGTGACCTGAACACAAAGTATTTTAGTTAGGGGGATCATTTTAACCAAATTGACTCTACCGGTTCATGAGGTGAATAAACGATCCCAGGACAAAATGTCCTGCTGGATGTTTTTTTCTAAGTGATCAATATTAAGTGAGACTACTGAACGCAGCGTCGGGGATATATAGACACCTAAATATTTCAGATGGGATGTGGCCCCAGTGAATGGGAAACGGGCCTGTAGATCAGATTTCAGAGCAGGTGGTATGCGAAGACCCAGAATTACTGACTTCTGGAGATTAACTTTCATGCCAGACAGTGAGCCATACGTGTCCAGAAGTGACATCAAGGACTGGAGTGAGGTGGACAGTTGGGTCAAGCTAGCCAATATGTTGTAACGGTTTTGTAGGACACTCAGACCAGCAGGTTAGAATAAAACAGTTTTATTAATAAAACAAGAAAGACCGCCCTCTATAGGCAATACAGAGAAATAGAATGACAGTGGCGTACAGATGCCTTCTCAGGCCCAGTATACAGATGAATTAAATATACATATACTGTCACAGGACAGGCATTGAGACATAAGGGTACTCAAATGGTTAAAGTACTTGTAAATTAATCAGTCTCTGTTGTGGTGTGTTTGACACGCCCATAAGGTGGTAAAGGAGCAAGTGGTGCTAGATGAAGAAACACCAACAGTCTGTTGAACAGAGGCTACTGCTTATGCTGAACAGGAGCTGAGGCCAAATACTCTGCTTTAGTTGATGAGAGCCACAAGCCCCCATGGGTGTTGCAACGGAGACAGAGCTACACTGCAAGAGCTAGAGCCAACAGCCCCCACGGGTGTTACAACGGAGACTAATCACTGCAAGAGTTAGAGCCAGTAGCCCCCACGGGCGTAGTAACAGACTGATCACTGTAAGAGCTAGAGCCAATAGCCCACACGGGCGTATTAACGGAGACTAAACACTGCAAGAGCTAGAGCCAATAGCACCTCCCGCGGGCGTGGTAACGGAGACCGACTACACTGCACAGATAGACTGAATGAGCCACAGCCCATAAGATATATGCTGCAAGATAACCAGGCGCAGCAAGTGTAGCGGAGGACTCAGGGTAAACGGCTATGCAAGTGTTAATAATGGAGGCTCAGGAAATGGATACAACAGCTCTGCAAGTGTTACTGGAGGCTCAGCGAACAGAAGCACGGCTCTGCAAGTGTTAACGACTGCACAGTGCTCTAGGAGAAATCAGAGTAATCAGGCTCCGCAGAGGAAATGGAGAGGCCCAGTACAGGAGGCAATGACACGATCAGCCCTGCCACAGCACAGCGGAAGTCAGAATGTCGCCCAGGCGACACTAAGCAGCAACGGCAGGAACAGAGGCAAGGTCAGGAACGAGCCGGTTCAGGTCACGGAGCAGGAAGTCAGCCAGGCCGGGTCAATCACTGAGCAGGATACTCAGGCAAGCCGGGTCAGGTCACACGCAGGAACGTCAGCCAGGCCGTGTCAGTCACGGAGCAGGAAACAGGAGCGTAGTCAGACAAGCCAAATCGGTACACAGGAAGCAGGAACACTGGAACTCAGCAACACCGGCTTAGGAACACCACGAAAGGGCACCTAACAGGTGCCAAAGGCCAGGTATAAAAAGACCACCATGGGCAGGCCAAACAAGCTCCGTCAATAGGAGCGCACCACAAGCGAGTGTGACAGATAAAGATCACAGGCACCATGATAGTCAGCAAAACAGGATCATTTAATATGCCTGTTTGCAATTCTAATACCCTAGATTGATTCACTATGTCTTATAGAAGAGAGAAAGGGTTCTAGCATGAGTACAAACAACAAGGGAGTGAGTTGACAACCCTGACGGGTCCCATTACTGATGGGAAATGGGGGAGAGTGTGCTATTCACAGAATCTGGCCAGAGGGGGAAGCGTATAAAGAAAGAATCGTGTTCAAAAACCTGTTACCCACACACCGATCCACTTCAAAACCTGTCATATAGGCCCAATTCACCCTACCAAAAGCCTTCTCCGTATCTTAAGATAGAAGCAGAAAAGGCTCAGGAGCAATAGAAGCCACTTGTAATAGAGAAAGTGCGAATGATGTTCTCTGGTTTCTCGACCAGGTACGAATCCCGCTTGATCCAGTGCTGTAATCAAGGGGAGTAGGTGTTGGTCTGGAGGCAAAAATTTTGGCAAAAAGCCTCAGCGAGATGGGCCTGTAGCTCCCGCAACAAGAGGGATCCTTTCCTGGTTTAGGGATGACTGTCATAGGCTCTCAAAGCATGCGGCGACAAAGGAGATCCAGACAGAACAGAATTAAAAAAGGTAGTGATGTGAGGGAGAAGAGTATCCAGGAAAGTCTTGTAGTACAGAATGGAGAATCCATCCGGTCCCAGGCTCTTCCCCACCAGAGAAGATTTGAGAGCAACACGAACTTCATCATCTGAAAGCGGAGCTTCATGTTGCTCTGAGTCTTCAATGCTAAGTTTAGGTATATGTGCCTGCATTAGGAATGCCCGGATACCTGAGACAGAATCTAAAAAACCCATCCCCAGGTTCGATAAATGTAAGTTATAGAGGTCATGATAAAACCTGACAAATTCTGCAGTAATATCTGCATATTTGAGCAAAGAGGTAGCAGCAGGAGACAATGCAATGAACGTGAGTGGAAGCGCACTTATTCCCATGCAAGTACCACTGAAATCTGCACCACAAGGACTGGGCCTTCAAGAGAGGCCAGCTCTGACCCGAGTGGCGAGAGTTGTGTTAGTAAAGCAGTAGCCTGTTTGACTGTTTCTCTAAGCTGGAGATGCTAGAAGTCAAACGGTCTAGGTTCTGCAAGCTTCTTACTCCCAGAGGATATCAATAACCCCCGAATATAGCACTTATGTGCTTCCCATATAGCCGAAAGAGACACCCCAGGTGTGATATTGGTGGAAAAATAGAGATCCAAACCCTTTAAAACCCTATCCTTGACAACTGAATCTGACTGGTAGATTTTGGGAGTGCATCAGAAGCAAACGTGAGAAAAATAGGAGCATGGTCAGACAGGGTAATCGACCCTATTTCAACCTTAGCATGCATATCTAGATGATACAGACTAAGAAAAAGATGGTCAATGCGAGAATAGGAACTATGGGGGTGGGAGAAGAAGGTATAGTCCCTGGAGGTCGGGTTTACAGCGCACCAAGTGTCAGACCCATGTCCGTCAAGCAAGAGCGCTCCTTTGAAGGGGTTTTGCAGGTGAAAGTGGAGATGTGCGATCAAGAGAAGAGTAACCCAATTTGAAAGTCCCGTAATGATTGCAGTGTGTCCTGATAAAAGGACAAGTATCCAGGCATAGGGGCGTAAATCGTTGCCAACATGACTGGGGTTCCTGCTAGGATGCCCTTCAGAAAAAGATGCCTGCCTTAAGGATCCGCTTTAACAGCTTCACAGCACCAAGGGACATTATGACCAACAAATATGGCTATCCCACATATTTTCTCCAAAGCAGACGCAGTCCAGACAGCAGGGTATTGTCGCAACATAAGCCTGGGTTGTGAGGTCCACACCAGATGCGTCTCCTGTAAAAAGACAATATCCGACTGGAAGCATATTACCGCTCTCATAATCAGAGAGCTTTTCTGGACTGTTGAAGCCCTTCACATAAGAAATTAGTTTAATGTGGGGAGAAGGCATGATAGTATAATAAGAGAAGCAGATGTAACATATCCTTCATCTCCCTAGTCCCAAGAAACAAGAGACAAGAACAAATAGGAAGTGGCTTTTTGGAAAATCGCCCACGGCGCAGTCGGCAACCAGTACAAGCCAACCGCTGAGTGTGCACAACAAAAGTGGGAAAGGCCCAAAGGCTTACGCAACTCGCAGAGCAACTGCAAAAAAAAAAAAAAAAAAAAAAAAAAAAAAAGATGTAGCATTAGACTGGGCACATAGCTAGTAAACAAGCATGAATACTAGAAAACAATATCACAATTATTGTATACACGTTTACGAAAGATATAAGCAGCATGCAACAAGATAAATAAAAAGGACATATCATAGAACATAACACCCAGGAAAGGTATATGTCATAACAAAACTGAACCCAGGGATCGTCATGTCCCACATAGAAGGGCAACTATATGTGGTAAAGCAACCTCCCCATATCCCACACCCAAGAAATAATCCATACAGATCCTAGAACCCAACCTACCCATCCCTATTCATTAAGTAACCCACCCTGCAAAAACCCTGAGGTGTGTGGAGTAGGGAGTTGAAACCTAAAGCTCCCAACTTGAAAGCACGACAGTGGGTATCCACCCTCTTATTACATTATAATACCTTAAACAATGTTAACAAAGTGAAAGGGTCCCGGCTAACTCCAAAGTAAACTGGATGGCATCCCTTCCACACACCCCAAATCCACAGGGTATTAAGAACTGCTATGGGAGATCAGGAAGTGAGATATAAAAGTTATATAAACCAATTTCCCATCTGAAATATAATGTATGAAACATCCACAGGTGATTAAGATTCTTAAAAAGCAGTAGGGAGTTTGCAGTAGCATGGCCCAAGACAAAACAGTAAAGCAGTACAGTATACATTGAAAAGGAGATAACCGCAATATAAGAACGAGAGCAAGTAAACCCATCTGTAGACCTTCAGGAAATTAGCGTATGGGTGCTATCAAACCGGTATGTAGGTAGGAGTCCCAGTCCGATCAAGCAGAGTGAAGTCGAAAGGGAGCAACTTACAGCTAAGGAACAGGTGCAGGGGTCCATAGCCAGCTCAGGAAAAGTCTGAATCAGTCCCAGAACGAACACATCTTTACAGGAAGGAAGGAATTTCACTCCCTGGGCAGGATGAGAGAGGGGAGTGTAGACAGAGGAAAGCAGTGTCTGTCATTTATCCTTCACTGGGTACTGGTGCTGTAGGGTCAACCCAGCGTCTCTTGTGCATCGGAGGTACCGCTACTAGATGCCATTGTAGGCACTGGTTCACCTCTAATTTCAGGCCTGGGTTCTGAGTCGACTCCTGAGGCTGAGTTGGTATGGCGAGCTCTAGAGGCGGCTACAATAGCGTCCTTATCTTTGAAGTAGTGCAGTTTGCAGATATCGCTTGGTGCATCTGCGGATCCGCCTCTAGCCCTGAGAGCCCTATGAGCTCTATCAAGAAGAATAATGTCCTCCATGGGTCTTTGAAGAATAGTAGCAAAGATGGATTGAAGGATGGGAGATCCTTCTGCTGCGTGGATTCCTGAACTCCCCGCAGCCTCAAGTTGCGGCGTCATCCGCGAGTGTCTAAGTCATTGATCTTGTATTGCAGGAATTGAATAGTCTCCTGTTGAGCCACGCAGAGTTGTTCTAGAGTTGTAAAGGATGAGGCCAACTCCATTTGCGCCTCTTCGATAGCATCCACTGTAGTTGCTAGAGAATATCCTGACTCAACTCAGACACTGCAACGGTTAATGCATCTGATGTCGTTAGAAAGGAGCTGCAAATCCTGTTTGGTAGCCAGGGAAGCCAAGGCTTCAGACAATAGAGGGGGTTGTTGAGCCATGTCTGAGTCGAGAGTAGGGCGCACATTCAGGCACTACAAGTCCACTGACTTCCTGATCCTGAGGTAGCTGCGTAGTGTGCGGCCTAGAGGGCGGGTGGGACTTCTTGTTGAGAAAAGGTGAAAGATCCACCGAAACAGATTTCTTCTTAGGTGACATCAGTTAGTAGTCAAAATTCTCAGGTGAGGTGGGAGCACTGTGGGTGCGTAAAATAGCCCAAATCAGCAGAGCTACTCAATCATGCGTCCATCTTGGTCAACAGTTGGGAACGCCCCCATGTTTATTTTTAAAAAGTATTCAATACATTTAGATACTGTATTTGATCGAATATAAGGCAAGATTTTTTTCAGGCATTTTAGCCTGAAAACTGACCTTGCCTTATATATGGGGTTGCCTATTATTCAGGGTGCCCAACAGATGGGAAGAGAATCCCACCCGGCAGGCAGTCCAGAACATCTGCTTCCCTTTAACTTTAAAGTGGATGTATCAACTATGCACAACATCCCCTATATAGTTAGGTGACACATCCAATAGCAGTTAAACCTTATTTTTTAAGCTTCAGTTTGGTTTAAATGTAACTTACAAAAAGTATCTGCTGCAGCCACTTCCAGATGACTGCGGTTCTCCGCGGTTACAGAGCTCCGCCTCTGCTCCCCTCCCTCCTCAGATGACAGAGGCGCCTGTCAGTAAACTGGAGCGGTCTCATTGGCGGAGATCGGTATCTAGCCAATGAGATCACTCCAGTTTACTGACAGAAGCCTTCATCATCGGAGGAAGGAGGAGGAGAGCAGAGGCAGAGCATCGGGCTGCAGTCTGTATGGAAGTGGCTGCAGCCTAGACTTTTATTAGTTACAATTAAACCAAATGGAAGCTTAAAAAAAAATTAACGTTTTAATGCTATTGGATGTGTCACCTATTTAGAGGATGTTGTGCATAGGTGACACATCCACTTTAAGATTCAGTAATGGACCTGGCACTATTCTTCGAGTGCTGTCTGACTCCACGATAATACTGTGCGATGTAGAAAGGCCAATACAGGACCATTCTATCAATGCACAGACTCCATAGGCATTTATAGAAAGATCCTGAAAAGACCTTTCTGGATCTCACGTCATCAGCATGGAGGTGGACCTCACTCCAAGGAGACTGCCAGGTCCATTACTGAAGCATAAAGGTAGAGAGGAAGAGAATATTGAGTGGGAAAATTAGAAAAAAAAAAAAAAAATCACCAATATAATGTAGTTGCCTTATATTAGGGATTTTTTCTTTTTTTACACCCAACATTTGCAAGATTGGAGGGGTCGATGTATAATGGTGCTGCTCTGTATGCGAGCAAATATGGTATGTTCTAGAATTTCTTAGTATATGTTAGAAAACCAGGGGCTAAACTACCATTGGTGCAAGAGGTGGGAATTAACGGGACTTGGCCAACTGTTTAAGGGTTTCCACTAGTTTGCAGTTAGGTGGGAGATGAAAAAATATTTTTTTACTTGGGCCCTAAATTGTTGTGTCCCATACTGTATAACAGACATTATGAGGTGACCGTTTCCCTTTAATTAGACCAGGAGCATGTACTATCAGACATACAGTATAATAGCTGTGCAACATGTGACTTACCAACTCTGACCTTTTAGCTTCTGCATGAAATGGAAGAAACTGTTTTGATGCCCAATGTTTATCCAGCTGATATGTATAAACTAGACTTTTCCACTGATACTTCCATCTTATATTATGCACATCATATAGTTGTTCCCTCCTACGTCTGCTCGACACAATAAATATGATCCGTTGAATGCTTCTTGATGTCTGTCCTTATCATTTTGCTCACAGAGGCAAACTATGGTTCTCCAGCTGTTGGACTACAACTAACATCAGGACCAAATTTTGCATTAGGCAGAGTAGGAAACCACTTAGCAACCTCAGGAAGCTAAAGTGGTGAAGTTGTGGTGCAGAAAAAGTTGCACTATAGGGGACAAATTAAAATTAACATTACGTTAAACAGGTCTCCAAGCCCCAATTTAAAGGAAATTTGGGGATTTTTACCTCTATGGTGAAGTTGGTTTGCTTCAGAATTGCACCTCTTTAGCATGATAAATCACATTCTATATACCTGCCCTTCCCTGGAGATCTCAATTCTGGATGTGAGTACAGCAATAATAAAATTGCCTATGTGAAGGATGTGCACAATGGACTAAAGGTCATCAGATCAGCTTTGCTGCATCTTCACTGCAGAAAATGCAATAAAGATGCAGAGTGTGGCTTTATGAGGAGATAGTTATCAATGTGAAAGCCTCATACCAAGATGTTCTCTTTTGGGTGCTTAACTGTGAATTGTAGATTGTTAACACAGTGTACTAATAATCTTAATTTTATTAATGACAGGAGGCAAATATTTTGCTATACTTTCTTTACTTTGAAACCATAGCAGCACAGATCATTTACATAACCAATCAGAAACAGACATTACAGTCATATATAAGATCCTACTCCACAAAACTCCTTTCTTTGACTAAACACATTTAAAAACAGTCCGGAAACTCCAAAGCAACTTCTCCAAAGGACCGATGTCCCACAACCTCCAAAGCTGGCACTGAGGCAGGAGTCAAGCTGAAAAGAAAAAGATGTGTTATAGTATATGATATTCAAGACAAAATTCTTACAATATGCCAACATAAAATAATGCACAACATTTTAACAACCCCTACAAATCCCCTAAAAGGCCCCCAGACATCTTAATCTAAACCCAGGGCCTCGAAAGAAAAAAAAAAAAAGGGGGGGGCGCATAAAGGGTGGGAAAATATTCGCCTCCTGTCATTACTAAATTATCAGTACACTGCGTTAACATAATCTACAATTTTACCACATGACAGGAGGCTTCATATTTTGCTTTTTTAACGCTGAGAAACCAACGTGAAGGCAGATTGAGGAGTGGGGCGAAAAAAGGTACGAAACGTGTCCTCCCTGGACCAATCAGTGGAGCACAAAATGTCTGACAGGGAAGCCCCTACCGAGAAAGCCTGCGACGCTGCAGCTCCCCTAATAGAATGAGCTCCAAATGAAATCTATTCCCGCCAAAGTCAAAATCCACCTGGTCCACCTCGCCAATGTCGTGGCTGAAACTGGTTTGTGAGGATTGACATAAGAAACCAACAATAGACCAGATGAATGAAAATTGAATCAGAATCCGTCTTCGTACGTCAAGAAATGGAAAAAGAAACCCCTTCAGGTGAAATGTAAAACTTAGACATCAAAAGCCTGCACGTCCGAAACTCTTCTAAGAGAGAACAAAGAAGAGTAAGCTTTGCCGAAAGCTGTCTCAGATAAGCAGTCATTATCTGGCCAAGAATTCAAGAAGCGCAACACTACTTCCACATCCCAAAACAAGCATATTTAGGTGCCGGAGGACGAGCCAGTTTAATACCTCTCAAAAGGCGACAAATCAAAGGATTGCGCCCTACTGACAATACCGCCACGGGAAAATGAGCTGCCGAAATGGTAGATCTCATAACATTAATGGACCTATAAGATCGACCCAAAGAAAATAAATGAGAAAAAATCATAGGAACAGCGGCTGTAAAGGGATCGCAACCCCTCTCCAGACAAGCCAGTCCAGGAACTCCATGCAGAGATGTAACTGTCTCGTGCCAGGAGCCCAAGATTCCCACAAAAGGTCCTTAGCCTTCTGTGATAAACCATCGACCGCCCAGGATCCCCAGAAAGCATCCAAGCCACTAGTGAGAGATGGCCCTGGCTCAAAAGGTGTGGGTTCCCTCGAGGCTCTACAAGAAGACGTGGAAGATAGGGAAGAAGGAGAGTTCCAGCAGATCCGGATACCATGGTTGACTTGGCCATAATGGAGCAACTAGAAGAAGCACCCTCTGAGACCTGATGCGATGCAGAACCCTTGCTATCATGGCAAACTGAGGAGAGTACGCCCCCTCCTTCGCCACACCTGCAGAAATGCATCTACCGCTGTACAACCCAGATCCGGGAGCCAACTGAAGTACTGTGCCAGTTGATAATTGGTGCGGGAGGCAAAAAGATCTAAACAGAGGACCCCTGAGAGAGTGAAGATGAAAAATGCCTGTGTCCAGCTTCCAATTGCTGCTGTCTCTCCAATAACAGGAGAACCAATCTGCCGTCATGTTGTAGACACCGGGAAGGTACTCCGCCTGAAGCGTGATCCAGACAAAACCGATACATTTCCTTGGTGGCCTCTGTAAGGTCCCAAGACCTGGCGCCTCCCAATCTGTTGATATACCGGACTGCTGAAATGTCCATCCGAAGAAGGATGCAACAATCCGATATGTCCCTGGTAAGACTGCGAACTGCAAAAACACGCAATTAACTCCAGACAATTGATATGAAGGCCTTCTTCCTCCTGCGACCAAGGGCCCCCTGTTGAGAAATTCGCACAATGGGCCCCCCAGCACCAAAGACTGGCATCTGACTCCAGAACGAAATCTGGCAAAGGTCAGAAAATCTCCTTGCCATTCCAGGCTTGCATATGAAGCAACCACCACCTTAGCTCCGAGCAAGCCTCCGAAGAGTGTGTCACAAGGTGATCGTATGAAAAACCTGCTTGCAGATGTCGAGCCTTCAACCTCTGCATTGTTCTGTAATGCAGAGGGCCTGGAAAAGTCGCCTGGATAGAGGACGAGAGAAGACCCACAATGTGGGCCAGAAGACAAAGCGGCACCCGATCCATTAGTAGCACCTTTCGGATCTCCTTCCAAATGGCTTCCACCTTGGACAAAGGAAGACGCAGAACTCAGGAGACCGAGTCTCTCGAAGCCTAAAAACTGAACCAGTTGGTAAGGAACGAGCGCCGACTTGTCCCTGTTGACGATAAAACCTAAGGATTCAAGAAACCGCACAATAAATCTCGTCTGAGAGCGCAGCCTGACCATGTAGTTGCAGAAAATCAATAGGTCGTCCAGATAAATAAGACAACGGATCCCTCTTGTTCTGAAATGAGCAACTACTGGCTTCAGAAGTTTCATGAAACACCATGGAGCAGAACGGAGGCCAATTGGAAGACAGGTGAACTGGCATAGCCTGTCCTTCCAACAGAAACGAAGAAAATGTCGACAACCCACTGCCACTGGAACAGGTAGGCACCTTTGAGGTCCAATCTCGTGAACCAATCACCTTTGGCCAAGAGATTGCACAGAAGATGAATACCCTCCATTTTGAAATGACGGTAAACTACAAAAGCGTTGAGTTGTCTCAAGTTGATGACTGGGTGAAAATCTCCTGTCTTCTTTCGCACCAAAAATATATTGCTGATGAAACCGCCATCGTCCGACGCAAACTGCACTGCGCCTTTGGAAAACAGCGCCTGAATTTCTGAAATCAATTCTTCACCGTCCCTCAACACCACTGGCTGAGGAGGGGTAGACTGAGTGGGGGTAGAGTGAAACTATTACATACCCTTGACTGTTTGCAGTACCAAGGCATCCGTCGACAGTTTCTGCCAATTCTGTAGAAAAAGTCTACCAGCCATAACCATAGAACAAGGAATTGGAACGGAAATACTCACGGGAAGTAAACTTGCCTCTTCCACATCCTCGGTTCCCCCGGCCTCTATCGGATCCTCATGTAAAGGAGGTAGGTCTATAAATGGAGGATGGGAAGAATGAAGCCGAAGGTGGATTGGCTCTGGGACCTGAAGACCAGAATCGGCTGGTGGCACGGCCCCTCTGCCGACCAGCCCTTCCAAAAACACCTCAATGCCTGAGGACAAAAAACCTGTTTCAATGAGGTTTGAGCCTTCTTTAAGGTGGTGAACAGGTCAACGTGTTTTCTGAATTCTGCAATGAAGGCATCACCGAACAGGAGACCATTGGCCGCTGGACCCAATTCCTTTGACCCAAGATCAGCAAGCTTAGGGTCAATGCGTAGCAGAGCAGCCTTGCGTCTCTCTGAAGACATTGCAGTATTGTAGTTCCCCAGAAGGCAGATGGTGCGTTGCACCCATTCCTGTACTGCATTAGCATCCAAACGAGATCCACCTGAAACTGAGAAACGCAAAATACAGAATTCTTGCTAAAGGCCCCAGAATATCCAACATCTTGTCTTGCACCATCTTTAGGCCTTTCTCTGCCTTTCTCTACCTTTCTCGACCAGACCGGGACATAAATGTCACCATGGTAGAATCCAAAACAGGCGTGAAAGACTATCTGGAAGAAACGGTCTGGGACATTCTGCCCGTAACTTGTTGCGAACCTCTCGTTCCAAGCGTTTACGAAGCCAGAAATGTATAAATTGTGCTAGGTGCTCAGGCAGGCTCCACTCAGAAGATCTTGGATGTCTCAGGAACCAGGGGGTCGAAAAGTGGAGTACCTTTGGCATCGAAAAAACAGCCATCCTGAGATCCTTGACCAACAGAATCGTCCAAATATGATTCTTTAACATGGGGAATCAAAAGCGTCCCCTGAAGCGTCCATCTCATAAGGAGAGTCCGCCCTCCATTCATCTACAACCGCCAAATCAGACTGAGATACGTCTTCATCATCTGAGGAACAAATGGGCGGTGGCAAAGTGTCAAGAGCCTCCACTTGTCTGTCTCTTGATTGGAGCTTTACTAGCCTTCTTACGTGGCTCAGACAAGGAACCCTTGCAATGTCACTTAGGTGCCGAAGCCACAGCATTGGAAATCTGGGATGAGCAGAAGCGTCACTCATAATTGAAGGCAGATTAGGACATACAACATGGAATCTAGGGCAGGAGAGCAAGTCAGGATGAGACCTCCAACACAGAATGCTGGAGCACCCTGAGCAGGTACAGCTGGGGCTCACCCAGTGTAAACCTCCATAACCTGGTGGTTAAGGTAGCAATAACAGGCCAATTAGACCCTGCTGAGAACTAAAATTATTTTTTTTTTGTGTGTATTTTATTATGCCACATACAAAACATAGGGGGCTCATCCCAGAAGTACCTGCAAGGGTTAACCCCACGGTACACAAAGACGCAGGGCAACAAAATAAACTGGAGGGGCTCACCCTCTAATTTCAAATAATGGAATAATGAAGTAAATCAAATGAATCAAGTAATGACAGGCTCCCCCACCTAAGATGAGAAAAAAACAATTCCACTTTCCAGCACAAGTGAGGGCTCACCTCAAACTAATGGTGCATTAATGAGGGCTCACCTCATGAAGGGCCAACCGAGTGTAGGAGGGCCTCAGACACCCACCTGTGCAAAAAGGTGGCTATGAAAAAAGGGGGCTCGCCTCTGCAAGTGCCACACAAAGCTAGATTTAGTTATGCAAAAGGTGTGGAATACTAAAAGCCTAAACAGAGGCTTAGCTGCCAGGATTATAAACCAGACTAAAGGCACAATTCGTTAAAAACATACCCCACTTAGCTAAGACACTGCTCACCGCCGTCCCCTCAGACATGTATAGGACCAACCCAGTGAGCAGTAAGTTAGGAACAAGATGGCCACAGAGAATCTCGTCCAACACGAGATCCAAGATGGCCGCTGTGCCCTAAACGGTAGTCGCGGTCCGCAACCCAGCAAAATCAGAGAGAAAGATCAGCCTAGCACTACCCCGGTCCCAATAGGTTACCAAATTGACAATCAGCCGCTCACCCCAGGCCCAACTGGAAAATAGAATCCGAGCGCAGTTCGCACGGGCAGATAGATTTTCAAGGGGATACAGAGCAATGCGGGCTGGATATAACAATGAGGGCTGGATAAAAGAACAGTAGTACCGAATGACGGCATCACTGCCCAAAATACATGCCTAAAAAACATGGAGCATAGCAAACCCCTATGAGAACAAATAGGAAAACAAAGCCAAATCATGAAAGAATTAGAAACAATGGGTAAGACGCACTGACCTGCACTGCTTGGCTAGCAGCAAAGAAAGAGGAGTTTTGTGGAGTAGGATCTTATATATGGCTGTAATGTCTGTTTCTTATTGGCAATGTAAATGATCTGTACTGCTATGGTTTCAAAGTAAAGAAAGTATAGCAAAATATGAAAGCCTCCTGTCATGTGGTAAAATTAAAAACATTGTGCCAAGGCCATTCTCAGTGACTAGCTGAGGTGAGGGTGATGACAGTTGTAGCCCTACGATTGAGCCTAATCCTACTTTAGCTTCATAGACACAAACATCCTTTGCTCCATACTCCATGGTGTGAGGGATGACATCCCAGATAGTCAAAGTAGTGACATAGGAACTACTGTATACACATTTTCTGTTTGTTCCAGTTGTGAATTTGCAGTAAAATATCCATGGGAGGAAACAGAAAGGTTACACTGTGATGCGACTTCCTCACCACTGCACATGAGCTCTGCTGAAGAGCCACCAGCTGGTCAAATGACCAGTATCCACTTCTGTCCCATAGACATACCTGGGAACTCTCTGGTTTTGCCCTGGAGACTCCGGATTTCAAACAATTACCGGGTCTCCGGGGCAATGTGTGAATCACTGGGTGGGCAGAGTTTAAGTAGAAACTCTGCCCACTTGTACTCCATCCTGCCTGGTTCCTCCCACTCCCCGCCCTCTTACCTTGATTTTGCAGGGTTTTTTTGGTCCCGCCCCCCACGACTAAGCCATGCCCCTTTTATGACACGAATCGCGTCATTTTCGGCACTGACAGGGTTACCCTCTGGGTAGCCCTGCATGAAAAGTTCCCAGGTATGCCCATAGAGCGGGATGATGTGTCTGAAATGGGCGAGGTGGGGAAGACTTTAAATGCTACAATCTCTCTAACTATAAAGGTTTGAGAGATAGGAGGTAGGTTATTCTACTTCTGTTAAAGGGATAGTAATACTTTAAATGTAAAAAAAAATATGTTGTAGGGTTTATCCCCCTGAGTAAAACAAGAGTACTCCCACTGCTGAAATGTGTTTCATTCAAAAGTTATTAATGTTCAAAGTTTAATTTTTTAGGTGCAATATCACAGTGGCCTGAAATTATACAGTGGCGCTGTTGCTACACGATCCTATGGACAGCTCTGGTCCCGGGACAATAAATCTCCATAGAATGGTGTAGCAACAGCGCCACTACAATTTCAGGCCACCGATATCGCACCTAAAAAATTCAACTTTGAAAATTAATAACTTTTGAATGAAACAGCTTTCAGCAGTGGGAGTACTCTTGTTTTACTCAGGGGGATAAACCCTACAACTTTTTTTTTACATTTTAAGTATTACTATCCCTTTAATATCTACAATATTAGAAAAGTTTAAAAAAAGTATTACTATCCTTTTACATAAAATACTAAATTGTTTATTCAGTTACAGAAAGAGGTTTAAATAGGTCATGAAATAACTTAAAAGGTGTCCCTGCATATCAACCATGCTGCCAAGACCACCACCTAAAGAAAAAAAGTGTCCCTCTTTGGCCATTTGAAATGTTGGGAAGTATGCGTCATGAATATTAAAGGGATAGTAATGTTTAAATTTCACTATTGTAGGCATTAAGAAAATAAGTATCTTTGTAAGTCTTATCTCTCAAACCTTTATGGTTAGAGATATAACTCGCTAAAGTTCCCCCCTCCAGGCTGCTTCTCAAAAGTCTGCCATCTAGTTGGCAGCAGGAGATTCCGGTCCCTGGATCATCCTGCGGCTCTTCAGCAGAGCCAAAATCACGCTATTTCAAAATAAATACTTCAAAATAATACTTTTGAAACCAGGCACACTTTGTAGACCATTCTAATGAAGTATTTATTTCAAAATAGCACGATTTCGGCTCTGCTGAAGAACTGCCGGTCAAATGACTGGAATCTGCTGCTGGCCCATAGATTCTGAAGCAGCCTGGAGGGGGGAACTTTAGCGAGTTATATCTCTCAAACCATAAAGTTTTGAGAGACAAGACTTACAAAGATGTACTTATTTTTTAAATGCCTGCAATATTAAACTTAAACATTACTATCCCTTTAAATTCTGCAGGCCTTTCATGGAACCCTGCCCTGTGTGTATATTCATAAATGTCCTCTTAAATGGAGGTCTGGTTCCCTTATGTTAGCTAGATAATTCTACAATTTAAGCTTCAACCTTTTGGCCCTAAGTATTTCTGTCCAATAACAATCAGTGTAACATCTTGTTTACTATAATGAGAAAAAAGCAAGCTGTAATTGGTCCAAGCTGTCACATGGTTGTGCTAGGCAAATTGTTGGCAGTGAAGGACACCTGCTCCTCCGCTCTTTGGCTTCTGTATATTTCTACTAAGGTGAGTGCCCTGAGGTACCAAATGAAAAACATTGTTTGCATGTTTTACTGTTGTGAGTAACTGGTCCTGTGGTGTAAGGGAAACTAGCAAATTACTAGTGCCTTCATTCAGGGGGTTTACTTCAGTTTGATATAAAAATTACTTTGATATATTCTGACAATCTTATTAAGGGGTGTATCAACTGCACTGTATGATAAAGTTAAAAATACTTATTTATTTAAATGGGTATTTGACCTCGAATACTGTGAGCTCTCTGGAATTCAAGGAGTTAAAAAGTCATTGGGGATATGGGGGCATATTTTTTCACCCCTGCGGTTCAGTTGGTCAGACCCAGAATTGCTCCAGTTTGTTTTTACACATAATGCAAGCAGACCTGACCTCGCCTGTGGAAGTACATAGGAAATGTGAATATTTCACGCTTCACTGAAACTAAAGCAGCCCTGTGGCATGCATTTTTCATAAGTCTGTAGTAAGGTTTGGGCAGTGTAACATGGCACCTATAAATGTGAACAAGGAATTAAATGTACCTCAGAGTTAGTCAGTCCTGGTTCTCCAGAGCTACCAGCATTGTATGTTATCAGGATTTCCCAGCTGGAGCACAGGTGGACTAATTAGTCTGTCACTTTAACCCTTTAAGGAATAGAAGTTGTGCAGCACATTGCTTTGCAATGCATTGAGCAGCACTCTGGCCCTTAAAGGGTTCATTGGTCTGGCTTTGCTCATTCAGGGATATCCTTAAAAAATATGCACTGTAAGTGGCTTTTGAGGAGCAGTATGGGGGACAACTCCCTTCTGTCCACTTTCCTACAGAGAAAAAAAGTAAATTTGGATATGAATTGATCACAGAGCCCTTTAAATCAGTAACACTTACCTTTGCATTCATGCAGAATGAAATTAGTGTATCAATGGAACCCTGCAGTGTGTTTTTTAATGAGGAACCGATTTAACCCCTTAACGACATGTGACTTACCAGGTACGTCCCGCAAAAACTGTCACTTAGTGACAGAGGACGTACCTGGTAAGTCACGGAAGTCCGCGTCTCCGTGCGGCTGCACGCCGCTCGGAGACTCAGGACTTCCTTGAGAAAAAAAAAAATGTTAGGCGGGCGTTAACGTGACAGCCGCGTTCGTACACAAGGGGTTAAAGGGTTATGTTGTCACTTTGGTGTAAAGAAATGTGAAGAAATTGTGGATCAAAATATACACTCCCATGCTGGAGACCTTTAGAGCATTCAAAGTTCACTTAAAGGAGCAGTAAACTTTTATGTAAACATTTTATAGAGCATTTCCTGCTGGATAAAACAAGGTCACTCCCATTGCTGTCTGATGTTTTATTCAAAATTTGTAGCAGTTTAAATAATCAGGAAGTGAATTTACCGTGTTTGCTTCCTGATAGTTCTGACAGGAAGTGACAGGCAGTTTTTATCAAGTTCTGTGGAGAACTGTATGCCTCTGACTTTCCTCTCCATTAGAATCTAACAAGAAATCTAATTAGAATTTGACCACTAGAGGGCACTGCTAATGTAAAAAAACATTGGTTTAAACTGTAATAACTCTGGAAATATAAATCTCTGCAGTGGGAGTACCCTTATTTTACTCAAGGAAAATCCCAATATATATCTTCATAAAAAAGTTTACTTCTCCTTTAAATTTGTTCCCAAAATTATATTCTTGTCCTTATACAATAGGCCCAATACTCCAAGATGCCGATTGATTCAAGTGGGGATTGTAACCCCTTGAATGCTACTGGGTTCTCTAAAACATTGGCTTTGATATGCTGTAGACATCTGTAGCATTCAAGGGAATTAACCCCTTAGTGACAGGCCGCGCCTGCACGCGGCCGGAACGTGACAGGGTTTTGTTTTTTTGCCATTCTAGCGAATGGCTTCCGGGACGTACATGTTAGTCCTCTGTCCTCCTGGGAAAGCCAGCGAGCACGTACATGTACGTCCATTGTCGGCAACGGGTTAAAAGTAAGCTGACCAGACCTCACCTTTAACCGGGGACGCATAGGAAAAATGCATACTGCAGGATTGCTTTGATTTCAGTGAAGTACTGAAAAATGGCTTTGTCCTATGTGTCCCCAGTTAAAGGTGAGATCTGGTCAGGCTAATTAAGGACCTATGTAACTCAAAGGAAATTTTTATTTGTCTCTTATGGTGAAGACATGGGTATTGTGTCCCAGGACTGGTCACCATTTTAATGAGGGATGCTTGAATCTTCATTCTGCAAGATTGCACAGGAACCAGTGTGACCCTCTAGCATGTGTCTATTTCACTATGTACTGCATTAAAATGATGTGGTCACATTACTTATGCCTAAGGGATCCTTTAAAGTTAAGGTTCTTATGAAATTTTCATTCTGCAGGAATGCATGGGAATCAGTGCAACCCTGCAATGTGTGTTTCTTTACTGTTCTGCATTTAAAGGGATAGCTGTCACCTTAAATCTGGTTCAGTACCTCTCTTTTGGCTTTATTTTAAGTCTGAGCTGATTATGAAGACATTAACCCCTTAATGATGAGTGATGTGCCAGGACCATCACCGAATTCCGTCTTTTTGAGGACAGATGTCATGGTTTAACAATCACAGCGTGCCTCAGGGCGTGCTATGATTGTGGTGGGAAGGCTCTTGCTGACGGCTCTAGGACCATGGCAGTCAGTTTCAGCCAATCCTTGGGGGTTCTACACACGTAATAAAATGACACCCTCCCAATCCCTATAGTGTACAGTGATTCAGTGTAACAGATCAGTACTCTTATTTTGACCCTTTTCTTGTTGGTTGGGTAGTTAGTGGGTTATTAGTTAGGGTTATAACAAAAAATAGTATTTACATAGACAAACTGACCCTTTAGGATTAAAGGTCGAGATGCACCGATACCGATTTTTTAAGACCGAGTACCGATACTTTTTTCAAGTACTCACCGATACCAATTACACACACACACACACACACACACACACACACACACACACACACACACACACACACACACACACACACACACACACACACACACACCACCTCTTGACTCTTGATTCTCCCCTTTTGACTCTCCCCCTCTTGATTCCCACCTTTTGCTTCATTCTACCCCTCTTAAGCCCCCTTCTTTTGTCTTGGCTTTTGATCCCCCTTTCTCCCACTCCTCCTTCACTCACCCTTTTACCTCTCCCCCTCCTGATCACCACTCCTTTTGCCTCTTCTTGGCCCCCCTCCTTTGGTCTCCTGATCCTTCCTCCTTTTGACTTTTTCTCCCTCTTGACCCCACTGTCTGCCTCTTTCCCCACCCCCTGCCCCATCCTGCCTCCTTTACTCTCCTCTGCCGGGTGCTCGCTGTTCTCTCACAAGCCCCGGCAGAGGTCAGCGTCGGAGCTTTGCCATGGTAACCCGCGGCAATGCTCCAACGCTGCAGGAGTGAGAGGTGACCGTGGAGCATTGTGAGCAGCTCCCCGGGCTCCCTCTCTGCAGCACCGACCCTGACACAGGGTATCGGTGCTGGCATCGGCCGCATTTGTGCGAGTACAAGTGAAAAAGTGTAGGGTTTTTTTTCATACTGCTGTTTTTGAATGGAATTTGGAGTGGTTGTAAAGTGGCTGCATAAAACGAATCAAAATGCACCTAGAATTAAACTGAGTTATCTATGTTACAAAAACACACTTTTGTTGGGGTAATTTGAAATTGAAGACTGCTAACCTACACCAAATTATGGCACCGATAAAGCAATCTGAAAATTCCATGTATGAAAATGGAAATGTGCATGCTCCAAATTTGTCCCCCTTCGCTTCTTCAAAACCCAACAAACCTACGCATGTGGGGCATTGCTGTACTCAGAAGATGTAGCTAAATATTAATCAATGTTTTATTTTTACATCTGCAAATATCCTGTGCTAGAAATCCATAGCAACACTGAAATATAAGTGTGAAAACTCTGCTTTTTGTTCTTCTTACACCAGGATTTGGGATTGATGGTAATGTGGCTGCATGAAAAGTAACAAAATGCATCTAGAAGGAAACCCTGGGTTGACCACTTTACAAAAGCATATACTTTTCTAAGGATATTTTAAAATGGACTGCTAAACTGGGCCAAATGAGATATGGCACGGGTAGAGCAATCTGTGAAAATTCCATGTCTGAAAATGGAAAGAGCATGTTTCAAATATGGCCCTGTAGCTTCCACAAACCCTGACAAACATAAGCTTGTGGGACATTGACATACTCTGAAGATGTAGCTGAACACTAATCAAGGCTTGTTTTTATGTCTGCAATTATGTGCTACAAATACACACCGACATTGTAATGTATTTGCGAAAAATACAAAATTGACAGATTTGTGGAAACAGCTGTATGAAAAGTTCCAAATTTCTCCCAGTGAAATGCCCTATGTTATTTACTTTTAAGAAACTTTTGTTGGGCATTTTTCGGGTTCTGAAACTGTTATCTAAGCTATGATCCTAACATACCACATTTTGAAAACTTACAGCTTGGAAATATTGGCGCTCATCCTGTATAATAATTTGCTAAAACGTGTGTAACGACGTAGTCATGCGCAGTAGAGACTGCCTGTGACAAGGCTGATGCAGAGTGGGGAGCTCTGAAGGAGAGTCCAGCTCTGTATCAACCGTGGCAAGGGCAGTCTTTACTGAGCGTGACTGCACCGTGACCGGCTGGCACTGTATCAGCTGCGGCGTGGGCAGTGTCTACTGTGCATGACTGCCCAGCGACCGGCTGGCAGTGGCACTGTGGCCCATGTAACGGGCTCTTCAATTAGTCTTCTAATATTTACCCTCTAAGTATAACAAAAAAAATTAATGAAAACTGAATGCACAATATATGACTTAAAAACGCATGCATATAATTTTAACATCTCATCCCTTGGCTGTCAGAGTAATTCCTCCATTTCAGTAGAACAGCCCTCTTCTAAAGAAGGTGAAGCCTTCAATTCAGAAGAGAACTTATTTTCATCCAGCAACAGAAAATGTGATGCTGGGAGAGCATGACAGTGCAATTCTTAATTAAAGTTCTACTAGAAACTCTGCATGTCTCCAACCAGCTGCCATCAGAAGATCCAAATAAAAGCATGTTTAAAGGCAAAAAGACATCCTCCTATATTCCAGTACAAAAACTGGAGCAAATAGTAATGAGTTAAAGACATTATAAACTAGTTATCTCTAAAAAATGTCTTACAGCTGTACTTTTTCTTGAGAATATGTAGTGTCCATGGCCCAAATACTATGAAGATAAATTAGAGCTGCTTTCATTTTGAAACATTACTGTCTCTTTAACCCCTTAAGGACCACTGCCGTGCCAGGACAGTCACGGCGGTCCGGCACTTAAGGACCAATGACGGTCCTGGCACGGCATGGAGTTCAGGGCTCCCGTCGCGGCTGCACACCGCTCCGGAAGCCCTGAACCGGAAGCGCTATTAAAAAAAATGCCCCGTGGTCTGCAAGTGCCGGACGCATGGGATCGCGCTGGTCCTTAAGGGGTTAAGTCTCCATCTCATGCCCTTTTTATTTGTTTATATTTTGTACCCATTTGGCAGTTTTGACATTTGAACTATATGCCTCAAATTGACTGCAACAGGCTACTGTGTCACATTTGGTTGCCTTGCCTGCAGATTATATCGCTGACCAGTTTTTTGGATACTTTGGGGACATGTATATTTTTACTTGTGTACATACATGTTTTTATTGTTTCATTTCACTGTGGTTCTACTGAGTATTCACTACACATGCCAACTTGTATTTGATCACTCAACAATTTATAATTGCTTTAATTCACAATACTTATAGACATCAGTCACCATACATGGCCGTGCAGGGCGGCCCTTAACCCTATGACTGCCAGAGAGGTATCCAATGCATCGCATACCTCTCTGGCACACAAAGGGTTAAGCTTGCAACATCAGTGGCATGCAAAAGGGTATC
The DNA here is from genome assembly GCA_037306005.1 of Rhinophrynus dorsalis. Lineage (NCBI taxonomy): Eukaryota > Metazoa > Chordata > Amphibia > Anura > Rhinophrynidae > Rhinophrynus > Rhinophrynus dorsalis. The sequence goes on from CM074728.1 coordinate 16,834,508, forward strand.
TTGTTGAATACAGCCCTTATCGATACTGGAGAAGGAGAATCTTAATCCTGGGGAAGTAAGTGTTCCCATAAGTAGAGAACAATTGAGGAAGACCAAGACTTTGGGTCTGACCCAGTTGGTATCCTTTTGAAATGTTGCCCGCTATTTGGTGACCATTGCAGGTAAACTTTTAAGCGTGGGGCATCATAATGTCACCCTTTTGATGTGGGTGACATTGATGTTTCCCTTTCGATGGTCGCCAAATAGTGGGCAATGTCAATTTCAATAGGATACCTGCTGTGGTCACCATTTCGACATGCCTTCTCAGCTGCAAGATTGCTGAGAACTCGAACATTGGAGGTAAATTGCACAGAACACATTTCCTTGGTATAAACCTAAATGATCTATGTCCATTGTCTCTGACTAGCTGGGAGGTTTCTGGAATGAATATTTGTAGTTAGACATAATAAAACTACTTCTTTTAGAAGCTGTTTTTCACATAGATTCCTTTGAAACAGTCATTGCTCATTTTGAGTTAATCAGACCTTAGGGACCTACAATTTAGCCTCCCACACAGGGATTTTAATTCTTTCATATTCATCTCTAAAAGTCTGCTGTAGACATTTTGTACATTCAAAGGAATCTATACATTGGAGGGGCATTTAAAAGTTATGTCCTTTTACAGTCCTGTTGAATCCCCAAATTTTAATTTTATGTGACTAATTTTGCAATATTGTATTTATTCATGATAGAAGACATCACAGAATCTGCTTTGTGCAAGATGTAGGAAGTGAGCTAGAACTGTAGTCAATGCACTGTGACTTCAATTCTCCAGCAAACCAACTGCACCATAGGGGACAAATACAAATAACCCTTGATTTCCAGCAGAACTTTTACCACACCGTGACCTTGTGTGTAGCATTAATGTAGTTCTAAAGCGCTGTGTAATTTTAAAAATCAGAAAACTGATCGATAAAGCACAAAAAGAGATTAAAGTTTAACCCTGTGACATGTAGTGCATTGTGAGCGCTACTGCGCATGTCAATCTGGTTACCATGCAGTTACTTAGTCACTCCCATCGTTCTGTTATCCCACCCGCGTCGTCCTTGTCCTGCCCAGTCTAGTACAGGCTCGTGCTCGCCAGATGACGTAACTTTCAGCCACATTTTGCCCATAACTGAGCCAGTTGTGCAAATGGTATGTGCAAAATGTGGCTGAAAGTTAATTCCAGTCTAGTACAGGCTCGTGTACGCCAGATGACGTGTCACATAAGGGCAGGACAAGGACGACGCTGGCGGGATAACAGAACGATGGGAGTGACTAAGTAACCGCACGGTAACCAGACTGACATGCGCAGTAGTGCTCACAATGCTCTACACGTCACAAGGTTAAACTTTAATCTTCTTTTGTGCCTTATCGATCAGTTTTCTGATTTTTAAAATTGCACAGCGCTTTATAACTACATTAATGCTACACACAGATAAGGTCATGGTGGGATGGTAGTTCCGCTTCCAATTCATTGAATGCTAGAGAGATCTCTGTTGCACTGCAAAAGCAATGCAACGGAGATCTCTTCAGCATTCAAGCAATAAAAATTCCCATTGATTTTAATGGAAAGCTTAATTTCACCCCTATGGTGTAGTCGATTTGCTACGTAATTGATTTCATAATAGTGCATCAGCCTCACTTAATCTCATGTTACATTCCAGGGGTGAGCCACCTGTTGTACTGCAATTCCCATCATCCTCATCTAAGCTATAAGTTATAGTCCAACAATAGCTGGAGTGCTGCAGGTTGCTCACTGCCCATCCCTGTTCCACATTCTAGTGTTACAGAGCAAGTAGTTGGCATCTTTCCCAGACAGCTAGGACACCAACTGGGCAATTTGATTGCATGGGAAGCAGACATGCTGTCCAATCGTTTTCAGAGATTTACTTGTGCTGCAGATAGGTATTCCTGTAACCATTAAGCAGATAGTGAAAACCTGCACTACTAATGAAGACAGACGGTGAGAACGTATGTTATTTGAGAGACACCTATATTTCAAGGTGGTGGTCACCATGCTCTGTCACCATGCTCTTTGTGCCAGGGGTTTGGGCCATTTCTTAGACCCTGTAGGCCAGACACTTTCAGCATTTTTGCTATCCATCTGTTTAGGTATGATTGATTCCCCTAGGTAACTTTCTAGTTACATATGGAAAACTATATATCACTTTTTTTTCAAATGACTTGAGCTTTTGCATGGTCCTCACATGAGATTTTGCATTGTATGACATTTCCACCCCTTCAAATGTGCTGAAATCTTTGAAAACCGTGGATATTCCAACTGTATTCATGAGCTGCTGCTCTTAGAAGAAAAATTACACCTCATTGGTATGTGTAGATATACTGTAGGACTTGCCAAAACAAAAAAAAAAATAGTATTTATATAGGATTTAATTTACCTAACCCTAAACCTTTCCATAACCCATATAAACTAGTATTATATATTATGTATATATTGATTTACAGTGATCAGAGAGGAAGTGTATTTTTTTTATTTATTTTATTTTTTTTTTTACTCCGGACACCATGTAGTACAGTTTTCAGATGCGTCTCCATCTTTCTACTCCTCTAGACCCGAGTGAGGAAGAGGGAGACAGAAGTGTGACAGAATGTTTACAAACATTGCCTCTGTCATATGGTTCCATAGCACGTGATTCACTGTATTAGAAGTCACTTGTATGGAAGGAACCTGATTGGCTGAAACTAATTGCTATGGTCCTGAAGCAGGTAACAGCTTTCCTGAGGTGCTCACATTGCGCTCAGAGATGCAAAGAGAGGTTTAACCCTTGATATGCCAGAGCTGTCAGCCATCCTTAACCCCTTAAGGCTCAAGAAAATCTGGGGTGGGTTGCACTTAACCTCTTAACGTCACAGGTAGATTGGCTCCAAGGACCCATGACGGTCCCGGTACGTCATGAGTTAAACTCTTCCATCACGGCTGCACAGAGATGGGAGAGCGCAGGCTGGTTGTTACAAAGTGCCCCGATACAGGGGCCGTTAACAGCCAGTAGAAACGTTGCAACGTGATTCGCTTGATGAGCGAGTCACATGCTGCAAAAGCCGAATGACAGGGACAGTATTTGTAAATACTATCCCTGTCGCATCTCTGCCTCCCTCCATCTTGCACACTGCTGAGGTGGAGAGAGAGAGAGTCGTGTTCCAGTGTCCCAGATCGTGTTCTAGTGTTCGTCAAAAAAAGTTTAAAGGGGAACTACCACCCCGCAATAACTTTACATGTATTCAGTCTTCATCTGGCGACTAGTTGCTTAGTAGCGCTAGTCGCCAGAAATATTACCTGGTTCCAAAGATTTTTCAGTTTTTCCGATGCTCACAGGAAGCACGGACATCTCGTCACAGTGACGTCCGTGCACCTGCGCTGGCAGTCCCTTTTGGAGCCAACCAGGTAATATTTGACGACTAGCGCTACTAAGCAGCTAGTTGCCAGATGAAGACTGAATACATGTAAAGTTATTGCGGGGTGGTAGTTCCCCTTTAAAAAAAGACAAAATTAACCCTCTGATCACTGTTCTGCAGTGATCAATACAGTTCTCCCCATCTGATCACTCTAATAGTGATCAGTTTGCTGCAGATCAGCGTTTGTTGATCTGTGGTACATCCCCCATCTCCCTTGTATTTTTTACTTTTTTTTTTAACACAGAAATATAATAAGTATAGTTTAGCTAAGTAGTTCACTTGGGTTAGGTAGGTTCAGGGTATACGTAGGTTAGGTTAAAGTTTAGGGTTAGATTTAGGCTTAGGGGTAGCATAAGAAAAAAAATTATTTTAGCTTCAGTGTACAAAATAACTGATATAACGCAGTTTTTAGAGTGAGAACAGCTCTAGTGATGACACTGGACTTTTTTTTTTTTTTTTTTTTTTTACAGATGTACTGCCCCAGCAGCTGCCAAACAACCTCACAAGAGACCTGTCCAAAGACCTGCCCAAAGAAATGCCCCGACAATTGCCACTCGTGATCCTAATGAATGGGTATCACCAACCAAATTACGCCCACAAATCCCAGAATTCACAGGCAACCCAGGGATTCAAATTGATGTGGAAGGATTTACCCATGATCATTTTTTTATTTGTTTTTGGGGGAAGACATTTTGGGGGAAATTGTGTCCCAAACCAATTTGTATGCAGCCCAGTATATTGCCGCCAAGCCTACAGCTTTCGTTGTTAAGCAAGACGTATGGAAACCCACAGACATCACAGAATTTAAGCAATTCTGGGCCTTAATAATGGTAATGGGGATAATAAAGCCAAGTATCCGATCCTTCTGGAGCAAAACCCCCATATGTGATACCCCTATATTCCCCAAGACAATGACCAGGTCCAGATTTGAAGTAATTTTGTACTTTATGCATTTTAGTGATAACACCCTGTGCCTCCCAAAAGAACACCTCCAGTATGATAGACTGTACAAAATTCATCCCCTAATAAATCATTTACAGAAAAAGTTTGCCCAAGTATATATGCCCCACAAAGAAATTAGTGTAGATGAATCCCTAATGAAATATAAAGGCAGGTTAGGGTTCAAGCAATACATCCCCTCCAAGCATTCCAAGTTTGGTGTTAAATTCTATAAATTGTCCAAAAGTACCACAGGCTACACCCAGGCTTTTAGAATTTATGAGAGCAAGGACAGCCAGCTTGGTCCTCATGGTTTCCCTGAATTTATGGGAACAAATGGAAAAATCGTTTGGGATCTAATTTACCCCTTATTAAATAAAAGTTATCAGTTATTCGTTGATAACTATTTCACCAGCCCTCATTTAAGTCTTTTTTGTTTTGTCACCATGGCCTGTGGCACTGTTAGGCGCAATTGCAGGGAGTTGCCCAAAAAACTTGTAGATACCAAACAAACTGGGACATCCTTATTTTTGTGCCATCAGGAGCTGCTGGCAGTTAAGTTCAAGGACAGAGAAGATGTCTACATGCTGACCACCATGCATGAGGACAGAACTGTGGCAGTCACTGTTTGTAGCAGGTGAGGAGTACTGAGAAAGCCAGTCTGCATCAGGGACTATAATAAAAACATGGGGGAGTTGATCTGTGTGATCAACTAATGCAGCCATACCTCGCAAGGAGAGTGTAGGGCATAGTACAAAAGAGTTGCCATCTATATGATGCAGACTGCAGTACATAAATTCATTTTTAATTTTCAAACTGGCAAACCCCAAACCAAAATGTAGCATTTTACAATATCAGCTACACCTCATTTCTCTATTTTTGTTTCACGGTGCGCCAGAAATCATTCCATCAAGACCCAGAGAAGCACACTATTTATAAAATCCCCCCCCCCCCCAACTCCCCAAAAGAAGAAACCACAGAAGCGCTGCAGGGTTTGCTACAGCAAGGGAATACGGTCAAACACCACCACTTATTGTCCTGATTGCCCTTCCAAACCTGGCCTCTGCATTGGTGACTGCTTCAAGGAATACCATTCAGGCACAATGCAGTAGTGCTGTAAAGCTTTTATTATTTGGCCACTTTTCCCTCCTGAAATATCCTGTTTTTTATTTCTCAACACACATCCCTCCTTAGATCTAACCCTATCAAAATATAATGGGAAGCAAAGCAACCTAAGTTTTTTCCATCTCTGATAATGGAAACACACGTTCCCTACTGGGCCCAGTAGCTCCCCCAAACCCTGACAAACTTATGCATACGGGGCATTGCTGTACTCAAACGATGTAACTCACCACTAATATAAAGCACTTAAAAAATCTGCAAATCTGAAATCCAGAGCAACACTAAACTATAAGTGAAAAATGGTGTTTCTCTGCCTTGCTGCAGATTTTGGGAGGGATTGCTGATAGAGTGGCGGTGAAAAAAATTGATAAAATGCAAATAGACTGAAAACCAGGGTTGTCTACTCTTCTACAACATACTTTTGTGGGTAAAATTGCAGCATTGCCAAACAGTCCGAAATGAGACAAGGTACCAGCTGTAAAAATGACATGTCTGTAAAAGGAAACTAACTTGTTCCAACTGGGCCCAGTATCTCCCCCAAACCCTGACAAACCTATGCATATGGGGTATTGCCATACTTAGAAGTGCTGAACACTAATCAATGCAGTTTATAAAATCTTTACCTATTCTGTGCTTGAAATTCACATCAACATTGAAGTCAAAGTGTGAAAAATGCTGATTTTTTTTTTTTTTTACTTAAGTCAAATTTTCACAGGATTGGTGGTAAAATGGCTGTGTACAAAATTTGAAAACACCTAAAATGAAGGCCTGGGGTATCTTTCCAAAAATACACTTTTGGGGGGAAATTTTAAAGTGGAACACTGGAACATAGCCCCAAGTGAGAAATGGCACCAGATAAGCAAGATGTGAAAATTCAATATTTGTTCAAGTTTGGGCCCCGTAGCTCCCTCAAACCACGAGAAACCTTTGTATATGGGGTATTCTTACTCAGAAGCTGAACACTAAATGCATTTTTAAAAATCTTCACGTATCATGTGCTTGAAATTCACATCAAAATTGAAGTCAGTGTGAAAACGCTGTTTTTTTAACTTACGTCAAGATTTACAAGGGATTGTTGGTAAAATGGCTGCGTAAAAAATTTGAAAACATACATAAAATGAAATCCCGGGGTGTCTACTTTCCAAAAATACAGTTTTTGGGGGAAATCAGAGTGGAGCACTGTTACACAGCCCCAAATGAGACATGGCACCAGTGACGCAAGCTGTGAAAATTCAAAGTGTGAAACTGGAAACGCCATGTTCCAATTTGGGCCCCGTAGCTCCCCCAAACCTTGAGAAACCTACGCATTTGGGGTATTGCCATACTAAAGAAAGAGCTGAACAGTGGATATTTTTAAATGTTCAACTATCCCATGCTTTATAACAGTAATATTGAAATGTAAGTGAAAACTGCAAAAAAACAAGTTACCACAATTTTGAAAAATTTCTGGAATAGCTGCATAAAAAAACTCCAAAATTCTCCCAATTTACCTTCTGTTTAGTTGTGGCACCGTCAACTAAGCTATGATGCTCACATGCCAATTGTTGAAAAATTACAATTTGGAAATACCCCTAAATATATTCATTTGCTTCTCCTGGATATAATAGTATCCCATATGCCTAGTATTTCAATCCCTTTCTCACATTTACAAAGTAAATATTACAAGATTGACACCATTTCCAACCTGTAATTAACAATTGGCATGTGAGCATCATAGCTTAGTTGACGGTGCCAGAACCAAAAATGTCCCACAAAGGTATGTTTCTGAAAACTAGACAACATAAGGTAAATCAAGAGAATTTGAGTTTATGCAGCTATTTTTCCAGAAATATATTTAAAAATCATGGTAATATTTTGTTTTTTGCAGTTTTCACTTATATTTCAGTATTACTGTTATCAAGCACAAGATAGTTGAAAATTCGAAAATATCCATTGTTTAGTGTTCAGCTCCCCCTGAGTATGGCAATACCCTATATGAATAGGTTTCTCAAGGTTTGGGGAGCTACAGGGCCCAAATTGGAACATGGCGTTTCCAGTTTCACACTTTGAATTTTCACAGCTTGCGTCACTGGTGCCCTGTCTCATTTGGGGCTGTGTAACAGTGCTCCACTTGAAGATTTTCCCCCAAAAGTGTATATTTTTAGAAAGTAGACACCCCAGGCTCTCATTTTATGTATGTTTTCACATTTTTTACACAGCCATTTTACCACCAATCCCTCGTAAATGTTGACGTAAGTTTAAAAAACTGTTTTTCACACTGACAATGTTGATGTGAATTTCAAGCATGTAATAAGTGAAGATTTTTAAATATGGATTGTTTAGTGTTCAGCCTCTTCTGAGTAAGACAATACCCCATATATAGGTTTCTTGTGGTCTGGGGAAGCTACGGGGCCATGTTCCAGTGCTCCACTAAGATTTTCCCCCAAAAGTATATATTTTTGGAAAGTAGACACCCAAGGCTTTCATTTTAGGTGTGTTTTCAAGTTTTGTACACAGCCATTTTACCACCAATCCTGTGAAAACCTGACAAAGTTAAAAAAAATTCAGCATTTTTCACAGACATATGTTGATGTGAATTTCAAGCACAGAATAGGTGAATATTTTATAAATTGCATTGATTAGTGTTCGGCTCCTTCTGAGTACGGCAATGTGCCATATGCATAGGTTTGTCAGGGTTTGGGGGAGCTACTGGGCCCAGTTGGAACATGTCAGTTTCCCTTTACAAACATGTCATTTTTACAGCTGGTGCTTCGTCTCATTTCAGACTGTTTGGCAATGCTGCAATTAATTTTACCTGCAAAATTATGTGTTGTAGAAGAGTAGAAAACCCTGGCTTTCATTCTATTTGCATTTTATCCATTTTTTCGCTGCCATTGTATCAGCAATCCCTCCCAAAATCTGCAGTAAGGCAGAGAAACCATTTTTTCACACTTCTATTTTAGTGTTGCTCTGGATTTCAGCAAGATACAGATTTTAGTGCTTTACATTAGTGGTGAGTTACATCTGAGTACAGCAATGCCCCATATGCATAGGTTTGTCAGGGTTTGGGGAGCTACTGGGCCCAGTAGGGAACATGTGTTTCCAGTATCAGATGGAAAAAACTCAGGTTGCTTTGCTTTGCATTATATTTTGATAATTTTAGACCTAAGGAGGGATATGTTTTGAAAAATTAAAAACATTGTTTCAGGGGGGAAAAGTGGCCAAATAATAAAAAGCTTTACAGCACTACTGCATTGTGCCTGAATGGTATTCCTTGAAGCAGTCACCAATGCAGAGGCCAGGTTCAGAAGGGCAAACAGGACAGTAAGTGATGGTTTGTCCATATTCCCTTGCTGTAGCAAACCCTGCAGCCCTTCTGTGGTGTTCTTTTGGGGAGTTGGGGGATTTTATAAATAAAGTGTGCTTCCCCAGGTCTTAATGGAATGATTTCTGGCACACCATGAAACAAAAATAGAGAAATGAGTTGTAGCTGATATTGTAAAAAGCTACATTTTGGTTTGGGGTTTGTCAGTTTGAAAATTAAAAATGAATTATGTACTGCAGTCTGCATTATATAGATTGCAACTTTTTTGTACCATTCCCTACACTTTCTCATTGCAAGGCATGTGTTACATCTTACCTTAGTGGCAGCATCATCTGCAGGCGCGAGGCTTCAAGCATGCCTCAGGCCTCTGTTTTATGTGTTTGCTTCCTGTAGTCTCCTCCTACCAACTTCCTACTTCCTCCCTCTGAGCTGCTCCTCCTACTTCCTGTGGAGGGGTTTAAAGGGCAGACTGAGTAACTGACTCAGTTACTATTGTGGTGTTCTTCATAGTAGTCTTACCACATTGGGTTTTGTGTGTGATCTAGCTAGTCATCCATCCTGGTACTGACCTTTGGCTCTGTCTGGCTACTTTTTTTAATTATTTATTATCCCTATTGCCATTATTAAGGCCCAGAATTTCTTAAAATCTGTGGGTTTCCATACTTCTTGCTTAACAATGAAAGCTGTAGGGTTTGTGGCAGTATGCTGGGCTGCATACAAATTGGTTTGTGACACAGTTTCCCCCAAAATGTCTTCCCCCAAAAACAAATTAAAAAAAAAAATGATCATGGGGTAAATCCTTCCACATCAATTGGAATCCCTGGGTTGCCTGTGAATTCTGGGATTTGTGGGCATAAACTGGTTAGTGATACCCATTCATTAGGATCACGAGTGGTAGGTGTTGGGGCATTTGTTTGGACAGGGCTTTTGGCAGGTGCTGGGGCAGTTGCCAGGGCAGCTCTTGGGGCAGTACATCTTTTCTTTACAGAAGTCCCAGCGTCATCACTAGAGCTGCTCTCACTCTCTGAAAACTGCGTTATTTCAAAGTTTGACGCAGTGTCTGTGGCTTCTGAGTCAGATGCCAAAAAGGCATATGCCTCTTCTACACTGTACCTCTGCTGTGTTTTGTACACTTACTCTAAAAAACTTTTTTTTTCCTTACTCTAAACCTAAATCTAACCCTAAACCTTACCCTAACCTACGTATACCCTGAACCTACCTAACCCAATGAACTACCTATCTAAACTATACTTATTATATATTTTTTTCCCTACTCTACTTCTAAATCTTTCACTAACACACGTCTACACTAAATCTACCCAAGTACTTACCTAAACTATAGAAAATAATCAAATGCTACTGAAAAAAAAATTAATAAAAAATACAAGGGGGATGTACCACAGATCAGCAAACGCTAACCTGCAGCAAACTGATCACTACTGGAGTGATCAGATGGGGGGAACTGTACTGATCACTGCAGAACAGTGATCAAAGGGTTAATTTTCTTTTACTTTTTTTCTCCCCACAGGAACATTAGAGCAGGCTCTGGAATGCTGTGACATAATGTCTCTCTGTCTCTCTCCACCTCAGTAGTGTGCAAGATGGAGGGAGGCAGAGAGATGTGACAGGGACAGTATTTACAAATACTGACCCTGTCAGTTGGCTTTGGCAACATGTGATTCGCTCATCAAGCAAATCACATTTTGCAACAATGTTTCTACTGGCTGTTACTAAGTGCCAAGTACCGGGGTTCTTAGTAACAACCAGCCTGCACTCTCCCATCGCACCGTGCGGCCGCAATGGGACAGTTTAACCCATGACGTACCTGGACCATCAGGGGTCCTTGGAGCAAATCTACCCATGACAGTCCCGGTATGTCATGGGTCTTTAAGGGGTTAAGGACCAGAGAAATTCTGACCTTTTTAACTATGTCTTTTTTCAACAGTGTTTTCCCTACAATTGCTTTATTCCAGACATGCACATTTTTTTTACGCACAAGTAGGGCTTTCTTTTGATACCACACTTTTATGGATAACCCACTATTTATTTTATTTAAATTACAGAAAAAAATGTAAAAAAAACACCATTTTTATTTTTTCCCTTGGGATTATTTGGGCACAATGGGTTAAATTTTTGTGGAGACTGAAGAAAGGTATGACAGTCATTCATACCTACAAAATGGGCAGTTTTAAGTGGGCATTGTCCCTCTGGGGTGAAAATCCCCAAGTCCCTCTTGTACTCCCAATTTTTACAATTTTTGTCACATATAATTGTGTGGTGTGTATATTTGTATTACATTGTTTCACAAAAGTAAATCTCCCATTAAATTAGTTTTAAACTTAAGTAGATGTGTTTTTGAATTATATTGATTTAAATAATAATGTTATCTTGCTCATATTTATTTAATAAAACAAGCAGCTGCTGTTAGTAGGTCCAAAAAGGATCTGCATTCATCCAGCTTACAGATCCAGTGCTGAAGGGGTTAATACCCCCAACTCTGCCCTGGATATCTCACTCTATGTGTCTTCTCTCTACTTCCCTCCCCCTTACTTTAATAGTAAGGAAGAAAGAGGCACAGATCTGACACAAAGGCAATGAATGAATGAATGAATGAATGAATGAAATGCATGAATGAAATGCCGGTACATGTGATCGCTCCTGGACAGATCGCCTGTACTGGCAGAACAGACAAGGACTGAAGCTGAGCGCTCTGGTCCTGGAGCGCTCAGTTTCAGCCTGAAAAGCACGATCGCAGCGTGCACTGAGGCACGCTGCTATCTTTTAAGCCATGAAGTGCCAGGACCGTCATGGGTCCTAATGGGAAGTTTACCCATGACAGTTCTGGCACGTCATTAAGGGGTTAAAGGACAGAATTGCCTGACAGTCCTGGCACAACACTTGTCGATAACAGGTTAAAACCATAGTTTGAGATATTTAGATTTATTTGTCAGTTTATGCAAATGAAATAGTATTGGGTGGCATTTTAGCCAGATGTTAACATTCCACACTGCTCAACATTCCAACTACAACTCCTTGCTAACTAATAATAGACATGTCCAGATTTATTTCTCAAGCACCCCGAGGAATAGCCCCCTCTGGTGCCCTTAGTTCCACCTTGGACCCACACCTAACCATACCCCCTGATGTAAGCACACCCATTTTTGGATTTATTCTTCACAGTAATTTGGCAAATTGTTATACATAGGGATTGGGTATACACAGCTTATATACCCCTATGCAGGGGAGGGCTGGCCTGGGGGGCAGGGGGGCAATTGCCCCCTGGGCTGGCCATGTGTCTGAGCTGGTGGGCCAGTGCCTCACTCAATCTCCCACTTGCTGCTGTAAATGGAGCTACACTAGTGATACCACAGAACTTATGAAATGAATCTATATGCAATTGATACCGCAAAGCTACAATCCAAACATAGCTGCACTAGTAGCATAATTCATTTCCCTTGCAAGCTCTATGGAATCACTATTCTATCTTTACTTAACCCTTTGAGTGCCAGAGGGGTACACAACGCATTGAAAAAAAGCAATGTGTTGTGTACCCCTCTGGCACTTGCAGGGTTAAATTGTAAGCACTGTGGTATCACTAATGTAGCCCCATTTCAACAGTAAGCTCTGTGGTATCACTTGCTTTAATTCACAGCATTAAGGACAATTTTAAAATTAAGGAAACAGGGGTTGGCTTGGACAATGGGCTTGGACGATGGTAGATATGGGCCACATAATTGTATTCGCCCCCTGGGCCGTATGTTGCTAGCTCTCCCCTGCCCCTATGCTTTTCTCCTCTGCTATTGGTGGCTTCTTCAGGGACTACAGTGATAGGCCACTGCCAGATGCCTCTAAAAATCTGGCAACCTAGGCAAGTGCCTAGATTGCCTATTGATAAAGTCGGCCATGGTAATAGATCATTTGAATAAGAAAGTAAATGCATTTAAATATCTGATTATAGAAGCCTTATAAAGCTATTACAAGTTTGCAGGATGATTGTGTTTGACATTTTTATTTTGGCCATAACTTTTGATTGCAGCAGTGAAATTGGCTGAATTTTTGTATTCTGTGTTGAATTGGTAGTGCCTCCCAACCCTACAAGTTTCATTAAAAAAATGCATAATTTAACAGCACCAAACTGATTAAAAATATATTTTTCTCATTTGGCACTATGAGAAACTTTAGTCAGACGTACAGCTCAAACTACCCTATGAATTCTCAACAGACTGGCAGGGAAAAGGGTCCTTTTTTTTTTTTACTAAATCGGTTGGCTAGAACCGGAGATATTCAAGTTAAAAGCTAAAGCAAAAAGAGAATTTATTGCTAAAATGTAATTGGTGCACATGCTAAGTAGAGAACATATTACTATAGATAGGGTTATTTGGATTATGGTAGGCTGCCATCTACTGGCAATTCATGGAATTGGTCTCTGATGTGTTTAAGATGTCATCATCTCTGTCTTTCACCCCTTTAAGACTGACCTTGCACGCGACAGTCACTTAAAGAGTTAGTAATGTAAAAAAAAAAGTTTTTTGCATTTAGAAGAGCTTAAAAAGCTAAGCTAAATGCAAACAAACATATCTCTCAAACCGCTGTGGTTTGAGAGATACAGACATTCAAACTTTGATGTGTCCTGCTTTCAGCTGTAAAGCTGTCAGCAGGAGATGCGTGTCGGTCAACACAGAGGCTCTGCAGCAGAGCCGCAATCTAGTTAGTTACAATGAATCCCTTCATTGAAATGGTCTATAACATCTGCGTGCAAACCAGGCACACGTTTTAGACCACTCCAATGAAGGGATTCATTTTAACTAAGGAGATTGCGGCTCTGCTGCAGAGAGACACGGATCTCCTGCTGACTGTATCTCTCAAACCATAGCGGTTTGAGAGATGCGTTTTTTTGGATTTAGCTCAGCTTTTTAAGCTCTTCTAAATGCAAAACACTTTTTTTTGGACATTACTAACACTTTAAGGACCACAGAGCATTTCCTTTACTTTTTTTTGTGATTCGATTACTAACTCCCCAAACGGTGGAATTCCATGACGGATGGGTCCTTAAGGGGGTTAAAGTGGAACTGTCCAAAAGAACCCACATTTCTTGGTTATTTTTTATTTCAAATAATAGTTTTTGAGAAATATAGGTTATTTATTTGTCAGTTTATGCGGCTGAATCAGAACCTCCTGGTAAGAAACGACAGTTTGTAATGCAGAGCTGTGTGGAATTTTTGAATTCTTTAGGCATGCCTGGACAACTTGCATTAACTGGAAAATAAAACTAAATATCTTATAAAACTATTGTTTTAAATAAATATTGTTAGCTTTTGAAAATGCTTGCAAACTCACCTAGTTGTTACAAAGTGACAGCTCCAAAGTATTGGTCAAAGATGCTCAACTAGGATTTCTCCTGCTATATAATTTAGCAGGCTGTATAAGAATGGTGTTGTAACCTGGGTGTAGTCTCTTTTTGCTCACTAGTGCCTTAAACAGAGAGGAAACATCCTAAAGCTAGTCATACTGATCCAGCCATGATGGTAGTCGAGCCATCTCTGACCAGTACTTTGCAAAGCTTCAGCTCCACTTTAAATTTGCTACAGTTAGATATGCTCTCACAGACTCCAACATATACTGCTGGCATCCCAGTGTTGTTTCACTGGTAGTTAATGATGCCAACATACACTGTTCCACTGTAAGATCTCTCTCTTGCATTCTTTGGGTTAAAAGCCCTATTCAAAGCAACAGGAATTTTTAGTTTAATCCCTGTGGTGCAGTTGGCTTGCCCCCAATTTGTACAACTTTAAGGAAAGTGGTGCAGTTCTGGAGCAAATTAACAGCATCAATATGAGCATTTGGAAAAAAACTATGAAAATTCAATGACAAAAAATATGATGTTAAAGCCACAGTTGAGTTGCCTCTCAAATGCATAAAAGCTGGGACATACAGTTTAGGTTCTTCCAACTTAATGGTAAGCCTCCATATACATTTCTCATGACTTCAGACATGACATCACAAATGACATCAATGTCTCTTATGAAATCATTTATGATTTTACTGATATTTGTGATGTCAACAATGAGTCATTTTTGTCATATATAGGGCCAAAATGGGTTCTAGACAGTTTTGCAGTCAGAATTTAATTGCCTTACCAACATCAACTACAACAAGTATTAACCGCCAACATTTGATTTTGGCCCAACGTTATTCACAGCTTTTTGTTGCCACAATGCACACTATATAGCATGAATAATCAAGGGAAACTAGCTAATACTCAATGTTTGACTTAGTGTCACCCTCCCTCAACCTACTAAACACTAACCCTAACAGTACCCCCCCCCCCGGCCCTACTCTACACCTAACATTAACAATAAAGTTATACCATACTAGCCCTAACTCTATCCCATATCCCCATAGCTGTAATGCTTACCATGGTAAGGTCCAGCGGTATCTTCTGCACCCTAGTCTTTCTCTGTCTTCCTCTTTAGTTGTTCTTTAAGTCTTCTTTCTTCTTCTTTAAATTTATTTGCAGTCTCTTAAAACAAAAAGAATAAATACAACTAAATGCCCCTGTTAACGCATGCCATCTACACTAAAAAAAAAAAGCCCATTGCATTAACTTCTTGGGCCTTTGCCGGAACCAAAGTGAGATAACTCTGAATAGAAACTGGATTTTATATGGCCAGTCTCTGTTCAGATTTGTTTCCATGGCCCCGTTGGCTGGGATGCAGGAATGTGCCCTGCTGTAACCCCACCTCCCAACCAATCAGCTTCTAGCTTGAGGGGTCTTGTATGTGCCTTTTTTTGTCATCCCTCCACCTAGCCAATCATTGAATAGCTGCAGAGATGACAAAACACGCATTCATGACTCCTCCAGCTTGGAGCTGATTGGCTGGGAGGTGGGGTTAATGCAGGGCATGTTCCACACCCTATGTAACCCCACATCCCAGCCAATGGGACTGTGGGGACAAATTTGAACAGATACTTGCCATATCAGTTCAGATTTTCCTCACTTTGGCTTGGGCAACAGCCCGAGAAGAATAATGTTATGGGGATTTTTTTTTTGTGGTGGCGGCGATGGCAAGCGTTCAGAGGCGTAACTAGAAGCCACCGGGCCCTGGTGCAAGAATTGCCATGGGCCCCCCCCGACCACATTGGCCCCCTTCATCTCCACATTGCCCCTTCCACAATGCCCTCCTTCATCTCCACATTGCCCCTTCCACAATGCCCTCCTTCATCTCCACAATGCCCCCTTCCACAATGCCCCCTTCATCTCCACAATGCCCCCGCTTCATCTCCACATTGCCCCTTCCACAATGCCCCCTTCATCTCCACAATGCCCCCGCTTCATCTCCACATTGCCCCTTCCACAATGCCCCCTTCATCTCCACAATGCCCCCCCTTCATCTCCACATTGCCCCTTCCACAATGCCCCCTTCATCTCCACAATGCCCCCCCTTCATCTCCACAATGCCCCTTCCACAATGCCCCCTTCTTCACATTGCCGTTTCATCTTCACATTGCCCCTTCATCTCCACATTTCCCCTTTATCTTCACATTGCCCCTACCTCCAGTCCCTGGTGGTCTAGCGGAGTGTCTTGACAGATCTGTGCCTCCTTCGGCACAGATCTCTAGAACTGAAGCTCCCGTGCAGCGCTCTAGTAATGCAGAGGCTGGGAGATGATGTCATCTCCCAGCGCTCTGTATTACTAGAGCGGAGCGCCGAATGGGAGATCAGCTGAGCGACTGCTGCGGGCGAGGGGGTCGCAGGGGGCGGCCGGGCCCCTGGAGTGATGGGCCCGATCGCAGGTGCAACCTCTGCGACCCCTATTGTTACGCCACTGCAAACGTTAGCAGGGGTATTTGATTTTATTTATACTTTTTGTTTTCAGAGACTGTAAAGAAATTTAAAGAAGAAAGAAGCTTAAAGAATAAATTAAGAGGAAGACCAGGGTGGAGAAGACCCAAATGAACCTCCAACTTCAAGGTAATTGTTTATTGTAAATGCTGTGGGAAATGGGATAGTGTGAGCTTTTGGGGGAATTAATCCTTTAAGTGCCAAAGGAGTATTCACCTTTCTGCAATGTATTGCATACCCCTCTGGCACTGAAAGGGTTTTCTATTGCTTGTTTTCACTTATGTTTTTGGTAACTTGGATGTATTTCTATGGGGCTTATGGCCCCAAATCAATACATCCGTAAGTCACTAGAGCAGGGATGCCTAGATGCTCATATGTGTATTGTTTTTTTAAAACTAACACGTCAGTGTTTTTTAACATGAATTAGAGACTCAAAACCTAGGTTTTCTAGGCACTAAAATAATGCAAAAAAGAGAGTCCCTTAATGTTACTAACCATTGTATGTAATTGAATTGCAAATTTATATGCTGCTTCATTGTTTTCATTGGGTGCTAATTTTGTGCTGTTGTGCTTTTTTAACGGTTGGTAGTTTGTCACATCATAGCTAATAGATATCAGTCTGTGGCTAAAAACAACAAACGTTAGTTTGATTTTTACTAAACCACTGATGTCATCAGCAAAACACATGGTGGATAGAACTTTTTAGATAAAGTTTTTTGCCACTGAAAAAGCTATTGTTTGAAATTTTAAAACAGTAGCAATCAGAAATGTAGCTGATTTCAACTTTATCTTTTCTGTTTAAAAGTGAGAGTAATTTAAAAGCCGGCAGAGTGTTTGCACCTACTATATATAATGATATGTAAATGATACTAGAGGCATTTCCAAGCATTGATCTGTGACACAACAATGTTAGAATTATTTGGACTAAGGGAACATGTCAGAACCATATGGTTGATCTTCTGCCTGTAGTAAAGAGGAGGACCTAATGACAAGAAAAGCGGGGGGGAAAGGGGGGAGTAAAATAGATTTTAAATAACAACTTGAATGTAGAGAGAGTGACTAATATCAGTCACTCTCAAAATGCTTGCACTACAGCTTTAAATAAAGTTGTAGCATTACTATACTACATTTTCTCAAGTAGCGTGTATTCATAATAAAAAGCATGTTGAAACTCTTCAGGGAAGATTCACTAAGCAGTGATAGAGAGGTGATCAAGTGGTGATGACTTCTCCACTTTATCAATTCTCTAGTCCCTATGTTACTCTATGGAGCCTATTCACTAAGAGCTCCAAATTTGAAGAAATCTTAGTGCATTGGCTCCATAGAATAACACAGGAACTGGAGAAGTGATAAAGTGGAGATTACTCTTCCAGTTTATCAATGCTGAGTGAGTCTCCACCAACATCACCTTTTTTAACCTCTGCCTGAAAATAGATAAGAGTTGGTACTGTGTTAGCCGAAGAAATACAGGAGGCAAATATAGTTGTTGATACCTTTATTGGCTTGCTTAGCTAATAAAGGTATCAACAACTATATTTGCCTGCTTGAAAGTAAACTCTGAATATATTTTCCCTCTAATTCCAGTGAGAATAATCATGAAGGCTGGCAGGACCCTCTCTCCATCTGAAGTGGTTTGTAGGTGTATGTTGGACTGTTTATTAACAGTGTTCTGTACAGTGCTAAAGATTAAGCTGACATTTCATAAATTAATATAATAATTACATGAACAAATTGCCTCTGAAATGTGTGTTCATGTTTTGTGAATGTCTATATTTTTATCAACTGTCCACCAGGGGGCAGTAATTGATCAGTAACAGAGTGCCCTGTTATTACTTTGTTGTAAATATGATTGGCTAACATTCACTGAAGCAGATTAGTAACTAGTCAATAAATAATAACTAGAAATGTATATGCTGCCAGGACCTTGTATTATTACTTACAATTATGTACTCATTGGCATGAAACAAGTAGGATTCGATGGGGGATACTGAATATGTAGTGATATACATTATCTAGTGACCATTATGAGCTTAACCCCTTAAGGACCATTGACGTGCCAGGACTGTCAAGGCGGTCTGGCACTTAAAGGGATAGTAATGTTTCATAATAAAAACAGCTCTAATTAATCATCATAGTATTTGGACTTTGGAGAGTGCTATTTCAATTCTGTCAGAGTTGTAGTTCCAGAGTAATTCAATGACAAAGTATCCCCCTCCCCCCCCTTTTACTGATGTAACACTGTTCAGCCAGATCAGAAGGGAGGTGCCCAGGTAGACTGCAGAGAGGGACAATCTTCAATTAAGATAAGGGAAAAACCTGAAAAGCTTGTCAAGGGGGGCAGGGATTTCATTGTTCTCATAGGAAGAAGATTGTCCCCTGCTGTTATCTGTCTGGTCTATAGACTGCATTCCACATCTGAGAAGAGATGGCTTACACCAGGTAAAAGGGGCGGGAGGGGAAACTTTGCTTGTGAATATCTCTCAAACCATAAAGGTTTGAGAGATAAGACTTATATCGTTCTTCATGTTTTTTTAATGCCTACAAAATAAAATAAAGTTAAAACGAAGTATTACTATCCCTTTAAGGATCAGTGACGGTCCTGGCACGGCATGGAGTTCAGGGCTCCTGGCGCGGCTGCATGTCTCTCCGGAAGCCCTGAACCGGAACTTAATCCTCTAAGTGCCAGAGTGGTATGGAATGCATTGCTTTACAATGCATTCTGTTCCACTTTGGCACTCAGAGGGTTAAAAAAAAGTGCCCCGTGGTCCTCAAGTGTCAGCCGCGCGTGCGCACTTGTCTTTAAGGGGTTAAACCACTTCAATGGAAAATCATAGTTCTCAGAAATTGTATTTAACACACACTTAGACGTGTCTAATCTGTCTGTCTTGCAACCTCAGAGCTTGCTGTAAAGATGAACGCTATTCACACCACTATGAAGGGAAGTGTCAGCGCGCTCCCTGGGACAGTTGGGAGGGAGGTGGGAGGAGAATTGCAGCACTGGGAAGTCATGCACCATTGTGCCTAGGAAGATTCAGAGTGCAGCAGAATGCCGAAGTGCCAGTAATGAAGTGTGCATATCTTATGAAGTAGGTAAATAAAATAAAAAAAACCCCACCAATCATAATAGTATTTAACCCCTTAACGACCGGTGCATGCACGTGCGCCCGGCACTTGAGGACCACAGAGCATTATTTTTGCGAACTGATTCAGGGCTCTCTGTGTGGTGTGCAGCCCTGAATTCCATGATGTGCCAGGACAGTCACTAGTCCTAAAGTGCCGGACAGCCGTGACGGTCCTGGCACGCCAGTGGACGTTAACGGGTTAATAACTTAAGCACATGGCTACAAGTCTTTTAGAGGTGAAAGTTCCCCTTAACCCCTTAACGACCCTTGACGGTCATAGTACATCAAGGGTCGATTTGACTTAACGACCAATGACGTACTATGACCGTCATCGAATTCCGGACTCACCCTGCGGCTGCACGCCGTTCGGGGAGTCCGGAACGCAACAGAGCAATAAAAAAAAATTGCTCCGTGGTCGTTCAGTCGGGTCGCGCCGCGGATTCCCCGGTCCTTAAAGGGATAGTAATGCCTGAAAATAACTTTATTTTATATTGTAGCCCTAAAAAAATCATGAAAAATGATATAAGTCTTATCTCCCAAACCTTCATGGTTTGGAAGATATTCACTTGTAAAATAAAGTATTGTTCACTTTTCCTTGCTGTTTCAGCCAAGTCTACCATCTAGTGGACAGATTTGGAATTCGTCCACATGGCAACCGGCAGCTCTTTAGCAGTGCCGAGATCACGATCTTTTTGAAAAGAACTGCTTAACTGGAACGATCTACAAAGTGTGCCTGGCTTGAAAGCACACTTTGTAGACCATTCCAATTAAGAAATTCTTTTTAAGGATCATGATCTCAGCACTTCTGGAGAGGCGCTGCTGGTCGGGCGACCGGATCCCAAATCTGAAGGGTGGAGCAATGACGTCACTCCAGGGGAAACTTTACTTCTGAATATCTCCCAAACCATAAAGGTTTGGGAGATAAGACTTATATCATTTTTCATGATTTTTTTAGGGCTACAATATAAAATAAAGTTATTTTCAGGCATTACTATCCCTTTAAGGGGTTAAAGGATTTCCCTGATTAAGCACAGGTGAGTCAGTCACAATGATTGATCCACTGATTAACTCACCTGTGCTTAAGCAGGGAAATCCTTACATCCTGGTCTGTTGGCGGCCCTGGAAGACTGAACTTGAAGACCTTTGCTATAGGTGTTCCCCTTTAAATGCAGATCTTGCCAGACAGACAGTGAAATCCATGACCCATAAGAACACAGGAGGCAGTTTAATAAAAATGTTTTCTTTATAGTTAGTCAAATGAGTAAACGGCTCATTTTGAAAGCAATACATATTTATAGTCTTCTTATCTTGGGTATGTAATATTCCCTATTTTGCACCATGCACAAGTTTTGAATTAATCGTATCATTAACCCCTTGGATGCAAAGCAATGTGTTAGTGATTTTTATTGCACCCAAAGGGTTAGATAGTACTTCATTGTTTGTGCATAGACAACCTACTCCCTCCAAAATAACAGACGGGTACTTTGCACCGAAGTCTTCATCCACGATTCCTTTCTGGATGTTTAGAGGATACTGACTGCACAATCCAGTAACCAGCACGTGTAGGCCTCTCCCATGGCTGATCTGGTTCTCTCCAGAGGGATGTATAGTAAGGATACAGCTGGATTTTTAAGGAAATAAACAAGCCACAGGCGTTAAAATTCTCTCCTTGCTCTAACCCTTAATCCATTGCTCTGACACTCAAAGGGTTAAACAAAACTGTCAATTGATGAATACTAGACTGAGTCATCCCTGTTTTGGACATATAAAGTACAAAGAGTCACAAGTAGACCAAACAGTACCACGGCCAGGGTGCAGTTGTACCGATTCCCAGCATCCAAGGGGGCCCCATATTTCTCAGGGTCCGGTATTTTCTAGTTAAGCCTTGGTGAATATATTTTTTGTGCTAGGGGCCCCACAAAAAATGTTACACCACTGTACGGTATTGAAGTGGAACCGCAGGTCTCCAGATCCTGCACTTGGTCTAAGGTGCAGTAAACAATAGGCCTCATACATAAAATACAATTGGAGTCATTCAATTGCACCGCAGAGGACAACTGAGGTAAATGCAGCTTTTTGTAAGGGTTAGTAATGCCTTATGTTAATAAACAGTAATATCGTAGATATTCAAAAAATAAATCAATAGAGGCCAGTTCGATCTCCAAACCTTTATGGTTTGAGAGAGCTAACGTTTTAAAGGTCCCCTCCTCCCGTCCCTTACACTGACATCAGCCTCTAGCTGACAGAAGACGATCCTGGTCCCAGGGCTGGCAAGTGGCGCAGCCTCGAGTTGACTGACTCGAATCTCTTTCTGTCATCTTTACAGCTGACATCAGTGAAAGGAGGAAGTGGGGAACTTTAAGACATTATATCTCAAACTATAAAGATTTGAGAGATCGGACTGGCCTCTACTGATTTCTTTTTTGAATATCTACATCTTTACTTTTTATTAATATAAGAGATTACTAACCCTTTAAAGGGATAGTAATACTTCCAAATTACTAATTCCCATATTGTAGCTATGCTAAAAATAAATTTATTGCCCCCAGTGTCATCTCTCAAACCCTTACGGTTTGAGAGATAATAGTGCACAAAGTCCCCCCTCTCCCCTTTCCCTGAAGTCAGTGTTCTCACTGACTGCAGGGGAAGCTGTTGTACGACCGTCTTATGTGCATCAGGTGGCTGTGCAGCAGAGCCGAGATCGCGTTTATAAAAAAGAATTATTTCACTGAAACGGTCCTCTACGTGTGCTTGCTTTGCAAGCACACGTAGAAGACCGTTAGAGTGAAAGATTTATTTTTTTATAAAAGCGATCTCATCTCTGATGCAGTGCCGCCTGATGAACATAAAACCGGATATCCCCGCAGTCAACTAGAATGCTGACTTAACGGAAAGGGGAGGGAGGGGGGACTTTTGTGCGCTATTCTCTCTCAAACCGTAAGGGTTTGAGAGACGACACTGGGGGCAATAAATTTATTTTTAGCATAGCTACAATATGGGGATTAGTCATTTGGAAGTATTACTATCCCTTTAACTCCATGAATCTGAAAGGGAGCTCCAAGAGATAGTCAAAGGTTTAAAAGCCCCATTTATATCAATGGGGGTTTTATTTCTCCCCTGTGGTGTAGCTGGTGTGCCCCAGAATTACACCTGTTTTCTATTATGGGTTAACCCTTTGAGTGCTAGTGGAGTATGCAACACGTCGCAAAGAAATGTGTTGCGTACCACTCTGGCGATTAAAGGATATTTAAGTCCCACTTTGCAAGGCTGCACTGGACTTTGGCCGTATCAGATAAATAGGTGTTGGGCGCCCATTTCACCTCCCTTCGGGAACCCTCTACCTGGATTTCGACAGGAGGCGTTCTGTCGCTGTTTTAGATATACCTCCTGGATGGTTGAGAGGTTGCTCACTGATGATACACTCGCCTCTCTCTTAGAGAATAGAAAGGGGGCATTTGACACCACTCTTCCAAACATACCTACTATGAGTGACGGGGGACCCAGGTGTGGCTCGCATGTCATCCTAAGGCTATCTCTTTTCTATCTATGGAATGATTTTGGGGTTGGGGCATTAATAGGAGGATTTAAAAGGAAAGGCATTTGGGATTATAAGGTGAGGATATTTAAAGCAACAGGAAGAATTACAGGGAGATATCATGTAGATAAATGGGTGGAGTTATATGGAAAACTTATAGAGCAAATGGAGGAGGTATATGAAGATATAGAAGGAGTTATAAGCAATGATTATATGAAGCTTGAGAAGGAGTTAAAGAGAGGGGACATACAGAACAATTTAATGTGTTTTATGGGACATTACGGGATGTTTTATATGAAAAGGTTATGTGGACCAGTAGGGATACGTTAAATGGAACAATAGTATGAGATATATAGAGAGTGCATTGTGCTACGTTTGGGTGTGATTTATGCTGAGTAACGTGATAATTCTTGTGCTGCAAGGAAACCCTAGCAATGCTCTATTCAAGATAATACATTCTCTTGTTATAGTAATAAAATGCTGTTATGCAGCACATTGCAATTCTACTTCCACTATGGGAAGAATTTTATTCTGAGTGGGAACCTTGAATTTTCTTCAAAGGGCAATAAAGAGTTACAACATATGGATACATCCTTTTGAAATATTTATTGTCCCTTTAAGAAGCCTCCACTTAAAGTGGACCTGTAAAATTAAGATACGTTTAGCTAATTTTAAAGACAATTAAAAACTACCTAAATGTTGTGCTAGCCATTTTATATATATATATATATATATATATATATATATATATAGTTTTTGAGAAATGGTTTATTTGTTGGTGGAACAAGTTGGCATGTTATGCTAATTAATTTTGAATCTAGCCAGTCCACGCACTGAGGGAGTTTCTAACAACACAGCAGGCAATGCATTTGATCTCAGAAAGAACCATGGTAATTAGAATACTGTGCTGGGAACAGTCATACAGTTCTACACTTTTCCATCAAATACAAAGGTTAGATTAGGCTGACCAGATCTCCCCATTAACCGGGGACACATAGGAAATAGGCATATTTCAGTGCTCCACTGAAATCAAAGCAGTCCTGCAGTATGCATTTTTTGTGTGCGTCCCCGGTTAAAGGTGAGGTCTGGTCAGCCTAGGTTAGATTCTCAAAAACTAATTAATTTACAGAAAAAAATTGCTAGTACAAAATAAAGGCTGATTTTAATTCTCTGTAAAACAAACAAAACCTGTCTTAGGGTCACAGGTCCACACAGTAAAAATATAATTTAATGAAAAACGTGTTATAGGGCTTTATCTGTTGAGTACAGTAAGGGCACTGTCATTGCTGGGAGATTTATAATTCAAAAGTAATTACAGCTCACACTTATTTTAATGAAAATATTAGCAACAGCAACTGTTTTTTTTTTAATACTGAGAGCTTGAGTAATAGCATACAGTTCTCCATAAAACAGCACCACCTAGTGACCAGAAGACAATTGTATTTTAATTTAAAAAAAAAAATGAGCTGAAATACCTTTTGAATAACAAACTCTCCCAGTAGTGGCAATACCCGATTCCAGAAGAGAAAGCTTTTATAACATAATTATTTTTATATTTAAAACGTTTGCTGCTATTTTAAACATTTTCTAAATATAAGTCTCTATATAGCAATTAATATTCTCTTTCTTTGTATCTCATCCTGGCTCTATGCTTCTGTGAAGCTCACAGTAGTGTGATTGAATGAGTGTTCAGCCAATAACTGAACTTCTTACACCGCATTTAAGGATAATCGGGAACTCTCCAGATATGACTCAGACTCCAGTTTTTATACTTGATTACCAAGGGGTTATGCACTAATGTGTGATAAAGAGGGGATAAGGCAGAGATTACTTCTCCAGTGATATCACTTCTCCACTTGCTATGTTATTATATGAAGCCTATTCACTAAGATCTCCCAATTTGGAGATCTTAATGCATAGACTCTATAGAATAACTTAGGAGGTGGAGAAGTGATATCACTGGAGAAGTCCTCTCTGCTTTACCACCGCTTTATCACGCTGTGAGTTCCCTTGTTACTCCGCACACTTCACTACCAATTCTAATCACACTCTGCCCTGTTCTTCCTACTGCTTAGTGATCGGCTGTGCGTGCACGCGGCCGGCACTTAACGCCCACCGTACTTTTTTCCCCATTACTTACAATGACTTCCAGGACGTACATGTACATCCTCTGTCAACCTGGGACATCCGCTCTGGACGTACATGCTCGCCCTCGGGCGGTAAGGGATTAAAGGGCAAACCTCATTTCCACTCCAGCTAATACCACCCATCTCAATCAAGCACCGCTCACTTTATTACAAAATCATATCATTTGGACACATCTAATCCCAGATCTTAGTGGACTTCCGGTGGCTTGGGACAAGACGGTTCTCACGTCTGCATATTAGTTTTAACTGCGAGAAAACCAGGGCACTACACAATAGGTAAGCTCATGGTGACCTGGTGAGAGGAAGTTGACTATTAATATTTATAAACTGACTTTCTGTGAGGGACCTTAAAATGTTTTGTTATTTTTTTATGATGGTGAATGGGCAACCAAAAGTGATCCAAGGAGAGATATGTTAATGGATTCACTGGTAACTTCAAGATGGTGACTTATGCCTCTTGTTTTCAGAGCACTTTGTACTGAAGTAAAGTTGATCTGTTGTCTAAGCCAAAGTCTGCTTATTTACAAATTATATTAACCCCTTAATGACCATGTGGCTGGCAGATAAGGACCACGGGGCTTTTTGGTTTTTTTTGCGCATGTCATTCAGAGGTCCCTGAGGGGCGTGCACCTGCACGGGGACCGCTGAATTCCATGACATGCCAGGACCATCACTGTGCCTTAAAGGGATAGTAATGTTTCATAATAAAAGTAGGTCTAATTAATCATCATAGTATTTGGACTTTGGAGAGTGTTATTTCAATACTGTCAGAGTCATAGTTCAAGAGTAATTCAATGACAAAGTATCCCCTCCTGTCCCTTTTACTGATGTAACACTGTTCAGCCAGAGCAGAAGGGAGGTGCCCAGGTAGACTGCAGAGAGGGACAATCTTCAATTAAGATAAGGGAAAAACCTGAAAAAGCTTGTCAAGGGGGGCAGGGCCTTCATTGTTCTCACAGTAAGAAGATTGTCCCTGTCTGTTATCTGTCTGGTCATACAACCAGATTCCACATCTAAGAAGAGATGGCTTACACTAGGTAAAAGGGGCGGGAGGGGAAACTTTGCTTGTGAATATCTCTCAAACCATAAAGGTTTGAGAGATAAGACGTATATCGTTCTTCATGTTTTTAATGCCTACAAAATAAAATAAAGATAAAATGAAGTATTACTATCCCTTTAAGTGCAAAACCGCTGTGACGGTCCTGGCACGTCATGGGTTCTTAAGGGGTTGAAAAGTCCCTTTTATATTATGTTTGAGATGCTAGAATTCGTTCATTTCACAGATGTTTAGGGTCTTACGCAGAAGGCTAGAAATTCAGTTCTGGAACAAACCAACTGTTCAAGTGGGTTCACTTTTAAAATAGCGCATTTTTAAGAGGGTGCGACTTGGAGCCACATTAAGTAGGTCACCGTGTTGAAAAGGGAGACATGAGAATCTCGCCCTGCATATCAATGCCAGATTTTCATGTTGTTTCTTTTAACAGTGAGATCGCCCGCAGGGTTGGTTTGAAAAAAAAAAAAAATGTGAAATCAAGCACAGTGTCCACTGCCTTGCCTGTTATAATAAACTGCTTTAGCTTTGCAAAATGTTTTGAAACTTTATTCTCCATACAGCTATTTGCTAATGATAGATGTGTGGCTCTGCGTGTGTCATTAAGTGAAGCTGCCTGAGAAAAAATATGCATATTAACCATTTTCGGCACAGAAAGGGTTATTATCGGGCAGCTTCACTTTTAACTAATGACACACACAGAGACACACATCTATCATTAGTAAATAGGTCTATGGAGAACCAAGTTTCAAATTATTTTGCAAAATGAAAGCAGTTTATTATCACAGACAAGGCAGTGGACACCGTGCTCGATTATACTTTTTTTTTTTTCCCCCCAAACCTACCCCACAGGCGATTGAGCTGTTAAAAGAAGCAATATGAAAATCTCTCGCCAATATGCAGGGTGAGAATCTCATGTCACCCTTTTCAACACGGCGACCTACTTAATGAGGCTCTAAGCCGTGCGCTCTTAAAAATGCACTGTTTTAAGAGAATTCCGTCCAAATGGGGGAAATGAAAAATACCCTTGATTTAACCATTTGAATGCAATGCATTGTATACCTCTCTGGCACTCAAGGGGTTAAAGGGACTTTTAATCCCTACAGTGCCATCTCTAGAATGCAAAAAAATTAAAAGCCCATATAACCCTCTGATATATTTTTGGGTGACAGAGCCCTTTTGTGTTCACGTGAGATGTCCGTTCTTACATATTTACCCCCTTGAATGCTAAGGAGGTCTCCAAAGCATTTTGATAACTTTCAAGTTTTCAGCTATCAAAAGAAAACAAACATTTGTTTCCAAAACTTCCAGTTTTCTTTTATTATTTGGAAAGTTGTAATTTCATATTCTGCCCTTTGGACATTTGGAATGTCTCCAAACTCTTCTCCATCTGCCTGATATGTTTTATTATGGAACCATAAATCGTCCCCCCCATGTGTAATCTGCTCTCTGAACCTCACATTTTTTAGGTTATTGTTTACTTCCTGGGTCAACTACTTGAATCAGTGCCTTATCATGACCCGAGGGAAGTACGATTTAGGATACATGTCAACACAAACAGAGATCAGCTGAACAATTTTTACTTGAAGGTATCACTGGACAATTACAAGCTTGTCACTTCTCACCATACAAGAGGACTGTAAGGTTTGCTAGCACATCTGCATTAATCCTTTAAGGACCAGTGAGGTGTACAACATATTGGAAAGCAATGAATTGCACACCCCTCTGTTCATTAAAGGATAAAGTACACCCTAATCCACATTACATTGTACACCTTCCTAGTGATCATCATTGGAAGTTTCGTTTTGAAGAAAGAAAGTAGCTCTTTTTGGTCTGCCTTGGTTTGCACAACATCAAATACATTTAAGTCATCATAACAAAAGCAGCTTTTCATGTATAGCACTCACAAGGACTAATCCCAATTGCCTGCACAGTAACATTTAAATCAATAACTATAAAAAAGGCTGGAGCTTTGTTGTACAAAAGCTCAGTTCTAGTCCTGGTGCACGCTTTTTTACAGACCTCTGCTCTTTGGAGCGCACGTAGACCTGTTGGCATGCAGCAGCTCCAATATAGAAGAAACTATCACTAGGCATCAGTGACTCTGCTTTGCAACATAGATATAACAAATACTTGTCTGTGCAGTGATACTTGACAACGTGTTTAGCTCCATATCCCATCCACCCCCCTCCACACACAGCTGTGGCCAAATGCAAAATGGTCAACAACCAAGACTCATCATTTATTAAAAAAAAAAGTACAGCTCCACATATCCTTTGACACTGAACTGCATTAAAGTGCCAATCTCAGCCCTGATCCATGACTAATCTCTGAATCTCTTTGCCTTAATGTGTTAGAATATGTTTTCCCCCATCTTAGGGCAGTTTATTGTGGCTGGGTGGATGCTGTCCATACCAGTACAGCTTCTCCTCTGCACTTTTTTTCTTCCAACGACACAGCAGCAACATTTTGAAAGTTTTTCGGAAGGTTTTATTGCACAAAGCATAGCAGATAGGGTTCACGGTACTGTTGACATAGCACAACCAGTATCCCAAGTGCCATAGTGATGAGGGAATGCAGACAGAGCAGAAGGTAGAAACCAGCACCATAATGTTATAAGGTGTCCAAGTGATGATAAAAGCCAAGAGAATGGCACTTAGTGTCTGTGCTGCTTTACGTTCTTTAATCAGAACCATTCTCTTGCGCTTGGTAATTTGATTGCTGATGTTTGGGTCCATGCTTCTCAAAGAGTGGCCCTTGGACATAGAGGAACAGGGAGTGATTTTTACTTTCCTGCACCCATTATTGACTTCCTGGGAGCCATCATCATTCACAACAATCCTGAACTTGTATGAGACACATTTCTGACTCTTTTGTGAGTGACTTTTTCCTGGGGTCAAGAAGAATCTCTCACTTTCATAATCCCTCAGCACTGGTTGCTCTTTTGTGAGTATCTGCTTGGTCTCTTCCTCCTTGTGAGCATCAATTTGGTTCTTGTAAGCACCTTGGAAAACTGCTTCCTTAGATTGCTTGTCTTCATCATCTGAGGAAGGGTAACTACTGCAGGTGGTCAGCTGGTCCTCTTTGACCCACTCATTACAAGCGTTAGGGCTCTGGGATATCTTTACAGTGGCCGTGGTGCTTCGGCTGGATGAAGACCATGATGCTTGGCACCTCTCCCGCTTGGTGAGTGTTTGCTGCCTACAGCTGAAGCAGGACTTGAACAGAGCCCCCTGTGGTCTCATCATCTCAAAGTCAGCCACTGATTCAGATCCCTGCAGTTCTGCTAGATCTTTGGTGCGCTTCTCTGTTTCCTTGTATATGCGGCAGTACAATATAGTCATGACAGAAACAGGGATGTAGAAGGCAGCAATGGCCGTTCCAAATGTAATAATCGGCTCATAAAGAAACTGGATCTGACATTCTCCTGCAGGCACTGTGCGCTCTCCAACAAAGTACTGCCAGCAGAGGATAGCTGGAGCCCACAGGATGAAAGAAATAAACCAGGCCAATCCGATCATTAGCCCAGCCCTTTTAGGTGTGCGCTTTGCTCTGTATGTTAAGGGTCGTGTAATAGAAAAATATCTATCAAAGCTAATTACTAATAGGTTCATGACTGAGGCATTGCTGGCCACATAATCTAGAGCAAGCCACAGGTCACAAGCTAGGCTGCCCAAGGACCAGTAACCAATTAGGATATAGGATGTGTACAGGTTCATTGAGAATATCCCAATGATGAGGTCAGCACAGGCCAGGCTCAGCAGATAATAATTGTTCACGGTCTTCAGCTGGCTGTTTACTTTAAAGGAAACCATAACAAGCACATTTCCTACAATCGTAATCAAACTAACAATGGCACTGACTGTGGCAATAGTGATAACCTCCCACAAGCTGTGAACCTTCATTGAGACTGTCCCATTAGAGTGGTTTAATGAGGTGGAGTTTGCTTCCATATTCCTGCTTTCCTAGGAATCTTAAAGATGTGGGCAGTGATGATCAACTGCAAATGATCTGTAATGAGAAGAAAGATACATCTGATTTAATAAAGTGTGTTATAGAAATGCTGAGGGTGATGTAATAATGTTTGTCTTAAAGGAAAATGATCTCATAGCTTTATAAAATGCAAAACTGCGTGCAACATACCCTTAGATATCTCAACTTTGTGTGATAAATTAGTGATTTATGAGTAGTAAGTATTTGTTTAGATAGTTTTTGATGTAGTTGCTGTAGCAATATATATAAATATATATAATATATTCATACAGAAGGCGAGCACTCACAGGACTTAAATGTTATAAATGTATTGATTGTCTGACGTTTCGATCCAGTAAGGACCTTTATCAAGAACGTTCTTGATAAAAGTCCTTACTGGATCGAAATGTCAGACAATCAATACATTTATAACGTTTTAAGTCCTGTGAGTGCTCGCCTTCTGTATGAATATTGATGCTCTGCTAAGCACCCAGGCATTTTGACACTGATGATGTGAGTGCCAACTCTGGAACCTTTATATATAAAATATATATAATGGTCAATTGTTTGCCACCCCCACTATAAACCTTTTGTTTGATCAGGCTAATAAAAATTAAATAGGTAGTGTGATTGCAAGGGAAATGTTTCCTGACAGAAAAAAGCGAGTCTGAAATGAACATTTTTGTAGTTTTTATATTTTTAAGGGTATCCTATTGAAATGTCTCCCTCTATGTGGCGATCATCAAAACACAGCTTTAAAAATGTCACCTGAATAAAAAAGGCGACATCAGAATGTCGCCCTAATCAAAAGAGCGTGGATGGTCACCAAACAGAGGGCGACATTTCAGTAATTAACATTTTTTAAGGATGACGATGGCTTCAACAGTGCAGAGCTTAATGCAATATGCTAGTGAACTAGAAAGATATATTAAATTTATATAAAATGCTAATCAATTTTGGAGGATGGCATCTATTGTGCTTGTGGAGGTTATATAAGCCTCTATGCAGATTTGGGCTCTCCTGTGTTTAAAAGGATCAATCTCAGCAGTAGATCCTCTCAACTAAGACTCTGTATAGATCTATATCATATCTAATGATAAGTAAGAAATTGAGGACAGTTAAAATTACACTCATTTGGTAATATATGCAGGAGAATAAAAAGTGTTACCTTTATTGGCTAACTGAATGGCTCTAGGATGCAAGATTTCAAGACACTAGTCCCTTCTTCAGACATATTAAGAATGAAGGCTGAAGACAAAATACACCAGGGCTCAAAATTTCCATTCACCACTAGCCAATGCCGAGTGAAAATTTAGCCCTGGCGATGTAGAAATCCAGCCCTGGTGGGTATGTTTTGGCTTGCAGTGGCAAGTAACTTTTCAGGTCTGGCTAGTAGCAAAGGACTTAAAATTATAAGCCCTGAAACAGACGACATGTTATACAATCATGCAAATTCCACAGGCGGTGAATTTTTCTTATTCTTATTGTCTGTATATAATTTAATCCCTAGGTTGCAGTAGAGTCTCCTTGTAGTTGTAAGATGGCATAAGATTTATTACTTTTTGATCTTCCAGTGATTATATCCCCTCTCTCTCTCTTCTCTCCTCCAAGCTATACAGGTTCAGATCCTTCAGTCTACCCTGATCCTGTTTTCCTGTGAACCACCATTTTTGTAGAGAAAATTCACAGAAGGGCTACTACAGTGGTGACTGGTTTACAGGAAAAGAAATGTAAGGATAGACTAAAGGATCTGAACATGTATAGCTTGGAGAAGAGAAGAGAAGAGAGAGAGAGGAGTAAAAATGTTAGGACAAGAGGCCATAGTCTAAAACTAGAGGGAAAGAGGTTTTGACATAATATAATAAAGTTTTACTTCACTGAGACGGTAGTAGAGAAGTGGAATAGTCTACCAGCAGAAGTGGTAGAATTAATACAGTGACAGAATGTAAACATGAGTGGGATAGGCATAAGGCTGTCCTGAGCATAAGACAAGAACAAAGACCAAATAAGGTTTCAGGTTTTTACAGTAGGAAAATGGGCAGACTAGATGGGCTGATTGGTTCTTATCTGCCTTCAAATTCTATGTTTCTATTTTATGCTCTAAATTGGTGCAGTGTGTGTGTGTGTGTGTATGTGTGTGTGTGATCTCTAAGTTTTAAGATGTTAAGGATTTCTTGAAAACTGATTAGAGCGCTCTGGTTACTAGAGCAACAAGAGGAACTTTGAAGGTTAACGTGATCCTGTAACCTACATAGCTTTTAGATTCATTACATGTATCTGTTCAAACTGCTGATAACTTCTACTTTTTGTTGGATAAGCAGGTTAATAGTTTTAGAGATATTTGTTTTAGTAGTTGGGGAATCTAATCTCAGCAGAGCTTTGTTCTCTGATTTTGCCAGATAAAGCTGCATAATTAATTACTGCATGTCCAGAAAGTCACTTCTCTCTACCTTTTTAAGTTGCTAGAACCACCAGACGGTGGAATAAATGAATTGGCTGGAATGATCATGCATATCCTTTCAAGATGCAAACTCCCACTGAAAGAAGGATTTTCAAAAGTGATGGGTCTTAGAGTTGTCACCTTAAGACTTTGTACTAGCCAGTGGCACAGTATGGCACTGCATACTAATTCCCTGCACAGTATGCAAATTATTCCTGTTCCATTTTTGTGATATTAAAGTGAGCTCAGTGTGTCGGCTCTGTCTAGATTCTTTTGTAACACATTGTACGGTCATATTGGCCCAGCACGTGAACTAATTGGCATAAAGTGCCACACTGTGCCACTGACAAGTGTTAATTTCTCAAAAACTATTCACATTTCAAACTAGTAAAACATATAAGAAGTTTTGAATTATCATTATGGTTAGTAAATGTATCTTAAGGTGACAGGTCACTTTATTTGAACGCTCCCAGGTATGATTACTGCATTTGTGCATTACCACTGAGGAGGGAAACCTGTGTCCCTCCAACTTTTGATGGACAACATCTGCCAACCTCTGGATGACTCAGGATGTTGGCGTTGTAGACCACCAATGGCTGGGGGGCTCCAGCTCATCTGTTTCTACCCTATTTTATTGTCTGTCACCTCGTCCTCTCAGATGTCCCCCCTACCTAGCAGTTTTACTTGTTATGTCTATTACACTGGGTTGGACAGGGTGACCTTTCACCCACACGCCCTCTATTATTTGATGAACTGTTTAAAGGGAAAGCAAGTGGAAAATCAGAGTACGCATATCTTCTGCAGATGAAAGGTAAATGATCCATAGAAAGGGAACACACTTAACAAATAGATAATGTTCTGTCTGAGGATGGTGCATTTCGGTTACAGTGAAAAAAGATTATATTTACATTGGAGTTATCTGTCCTTGGAGATTTGCAATATTGCAGAGGCAGTGGGAATTGGAGAAGGGACAGGTAGTATCACCTAGTGCTGAGGATGCACACACAGACCATATGTCAGCACAGGTACACCTGCTCTTGATAACTAACAACTAATCAACATGTAGATAATGAGTAGGATTCTAGGTACTGGAGCAGCTGAGTAATTCACAGTTGCTTAGTTGCACTAGAGCACACTGAGATGTATGTATTATGTACCATTGAACTTCAGCACAAAATTCATAATTATTTGACTGAGAATCTATTTTTTGTTTACATTCTCGCCTGTTTAACCTCTTAGGACCAGCCGCACGCCTGGCAGTTAAGGACCACTGGGCAATTGTTTTTTTCACGAATGGATTTAGGGCTCCCCGAAAGGCGCACAGACGCGGGTGGAACCCTGAATTCCATGATGTGCCAAGACAGTCACTGTTCCTTAAGTGCAGGACATCCGTGATGGTCCTGGCACGTCATGGATCTTTAAGGGGTTAAAGAAACTGTTGAACCATTTTAATCTCTTAAGGACCAGGGATATTTTACCCCTTAAGTGGCTCGATTCAATTCAAGCCAATAAAACAAACTGTAGGGCAAAAAGGATTTCCAACCGGTACACACACAGGTGTACCATTAAAATTCAATTGCCCTACCAACATGAACTACAAAGAGCGTTTGCTGCCAGAACATGTCTTGCGGCCTAACTTTTTCATAGCTGTTTGTTCCCACAATTCTCACTAAATAGCATGAAAAATGGAACATTAAAGGAATCTGACTGAAGCTTGATTTTTGACACACTGTCATAGATTGAGTGTGAGCTAACAAGAGTCACCCCCCCCACCTCCCTAACACTAACCATGCCCCTACCTAGCATTAACAATTAAGTTTTAAAATACTAGTCATAACACTATCCCATCACCCATAGCCGCAGTACTGTAAGTCTGAGGTCTAGCATCTTACTTTTTTGTCTTCTTTCCTCTTCTGTAAAATGCCCCTATAACAGAAGAACAAAATAAGAGAAATATCCCCATAGCGATACCTTTTGGGCCATTGTCCGATCCAAACTTCAGGAAATTTGAACATGGCCAATCTCTGTTCAAAATTGTTCCCACTCTCCCATTGGCTGTGATGTGAGGATATGCAGGGCACGGAATGTACCCTGTATTCATGATCCCTCCAGCTAGTAGCTGATTGGCTGGGAGGTTTGTTTACTGTAGGGCACGTTCCATGCCCTGCATAACCCCACATCCCAGCCAATGGGAGCATGGGAACAATTTTGAATAGAGATAGGTTATATAAAAGCCAGTCTCTGTTCAAATTTCCCTCAGTCTGGATTGGGCAACGGACTAAAAGGTGTCGAAATGGGGATATTTTCCTCTTTTTGCTCTGCTGCTGCCGGCTAAAGTTTTTAAGGGGCCATTAGACTGTCTCATTTGTCTTCTGCTATAGGTGCACTTTACAGAAGCAAAGGCAAAAAGACTAGAAAGAAGATAGAAGCTTACAGAAGCGGAATTAAAGTGGAACACCAGGGTGCAGAAGACCCTGATGGACCTCAGACTTACAGGTAAGTGTTTAATGTGAATTGTTTGGTGTTGGCTTTAGGGGGATTACTCCTTTGAGTGCCAGAGGGGTACACAATGCTCTGCAATGCATTGCATTCCCCCACTGGCTCGCAAAGGAGTAATGTTTTTGTTCATTTCACTCATGTTTTTGCTACCTTGGATGTATTCATATGGGGCTTGTAGGTCCCATATCAATACCTCCATGGGTCACTAGTGTAGTGATCCCTAGTCGTTCATAACCACCCAAGTGTAATTCGGTTTCTAAGTGCAAATTTTATGCAAAAAACCACAGTCCTTTAGGCGTATTATTAGCCACCGCATGTAATATGAATAGCAAACTCATCAGCTTTTGCCATTGATCTCAACGGGTGCAAATTTAGTGCCCGTTGTACATTTTTACCTTTTGGCAATGTGTCACAGCACAGGCAAGGCCGGACTGACCTACCAGGATACCAGTAAAATTCCTGGTTTGCCGCCTGCACTGGGCTTCCTTGGGACTGATTTAAAATCAAGAAGCAATCCACGGCCACAAGGTGACAGGACCGAGAGATCTGAGGGGCCGCTGGCTGAAACTCGTGTGTACACACTGCACAGAAGAATGGAGGCAGGCCGGGTCTAGACCCAGTGACGTCAGACGCAGAGTGAAGAAGAGCACTGCGTCTGCTCACCGGGTGGGCCACTGCCACACCTTAAGCACAGAGCTGAGTCTAAGAGAGGGCGCACACAGAGTGTTTCCAGCACAGCCTCAGGCCCTGGCCCCAACTCCTTTGACACAGCAAACGAGGACAGGTCCAGGACACAGGCAGGGCTGAGGCAGCTTCTTGGACTAGTACTGTGGTAGGATTGTGCACCTTTGTTGTTTCTCCTATTTTGAATCTAAGTTATTTTCCATATATGTGTTGCCTAAAAACAGGATTAATTACTACTATTGAAAATAACACTTTTACCACTTTGCACTAGAATTTGCACTCTGTATATAAAGCCCTATGTGATTTCATATCTGTCTTATCTATAAATAATTTAGTCTTCAAATGTGTTTTAAAATGCATGGTTTCCCCTTTTATGAACAAGAAAAAAATGCCATTATGCTATGGGGCTTGTATAATGACGTAGTGCTATGGGCTGGTATAATGGCGCAATGCTATGGGCTGGTATAATGACGCAGTGCTATGGGCTGGTATAATGGCGCAATGCTATGGGCTGGTATAATGGCGCAATGCTATGGGCTGGTATAATGGCGCAATGCTGTGGGGCTGATAAGGAATTTTTTCCAGGGATGGTTTTTATTCCCAGTCCGGCCCTGGACACAGGTAATAGAATTTCTAACTGTGACTTAAAACTACCAACAGTAGTTTAGTTTTCATAATGGAGGTAATTGAATTGAGCCCCAGGACTGCCTTAAAATTCACATTTCTTGCTGTATGTGTTAAATGAAGTTTCATCAGTTCATTGTTCAGCGTACCTCTGCACACTATATTGTTGTTTTTTGATCGAATAATTTTCATTGGTACCATATTAAAATACATACCCCCTAATTTTATATATAAAAAAATATTTATATAATATAAATGTACTCAGCCTGGTTATTCCTGGTTGCAGCACGAGACAGCACACTTCTTGGAAAGAAGAATCAAATTTCTTTATTGCAGCATCTTATATGAACATATCAAATACAGGTTTTTAGATTATTATTATTATATTATGTCATTGTTTAGCACTATCACAAACCTCTAGTGTATAAAAACATGATTGCTATGATTAAATGTTAAGAGAAGTTTGTATATATCTGGTCCCAAACATTTTTATAACAACAAATGGGGCATTGTTGTTAGGGGGATTGCATAGCAATGTTATAACCAGGAAATGAAGTTTAACTTTGGAGTTTTTCACCACAGATCATGGTGCCAAATCTCATTTATAAACTCTGTAGTTTGATTATATTATCATCTTCATAAAGTTCAGTAGGGAGAAAAATGTTGGTTAACCAAACTGTCAATAGAAAATAAAACACATACACTCCTTTTATATGGGCCACCAAAGAAAATCTTGTATAGTAAATCATGATGGAGTGTGTTTGAGGTACCACTCACATGATGCCTTATGGCTAATATACAGAGTACTGCTTTACACCCCCTGAATGCTGGAAATTCTCCAATGCCTTGGAGTCCTCTCTCTAGCATTCAAAGGGTTAAAAGTCCAATTTAGATTGATATGAACTTGTGGAAGTTTTAGGTGTTCCACACACCTCCCAACATTTCAAATGGCCAAAGAGGGACACTTGTTATAGGTGGTGAACAGAGTACTAAGTATTTTTTAAGTTATTTCATGACCTATTGCATAGCTCCCAACACTTTAAATGGCGAAAGGACACTTTTTGTTTTAGATGGGGATGCTAGGGGAGCGGCTGATGGGCAGGACTTTACAGAGAATTCTTTAGGTTATTTCATGGTGTATTGACACCTCTTTGTGTAACTGAATAACTGATTCAAAGCAAGACCAAAGTATTTTATTTACACAGACTAATTTATAAGCACATATAATAAAGTATAAACAAACATTCATGTAAGTTTAATTGCTAGGAACAAAGTGATACATTTATATACACACTGCACAGTCTGATCTATTAAAAAAAAAAAAAGTGACCAGTGTGGGAAAGAGTTTGAGTCTCAATGTGGGACAGTCCCTCTTAGATGTGCTAATGACACCTTTTTGTGTAAATGAATCAATGATTTAGCGCAAGACCAAAGTATTTTATTTACACAGATTAATGCATTAACACATATAATAAAGTAGAAACTAACATTAATGTGAGTTTTACTGCTGTGGCGCAATGTAGAAGACATATATACAATACATGTTCTGATCTCCTAAAAAGGGATACTTTCACACCAGCATGGAAAAGAGGGAGAAGGATTTGGAGGTCAAAGAGGGACTGTCCCTTCTACAAAGGGACAGTCGAAGGGTATGGTTCCACAAAGCCGTGTGTGTGTGTGAAAGGGCAGCATCTTATGAGGAAGTAAAGTTTTACTAAATCTAGGGCTAGCTGTTGGATCAACCTGTTCAATGCATAGCGGCATAACTGGGAACTTGCCGTTACTCCGGATTTAGGTCACAGTCTCTGGATCTCCGGGTGAAACATTAAAGGGATAGTAATACTTCGTTTTAACTTTATTTTATTTTGTAGGCATTAAAAAAACATGAAGAATGATATAAGTCTTATCTCTCAAACCTTTATGGTTTATGAGATATTCACAATCAAAGTTCCCCTCCCCGCCCCTTTTTCCTAGTGCAAGCCATCTCTTCTGAAATGTGAGTCTGGTTGTATGACAGTACAGATAACAGAAGGGGACAATTTTCTTTGTATGAAAACAATGAAAGCCCTTCCCCCCTTGACAAGTTTTTCAGCTTTTTCCATTATCTTAATTGAAGATTGTCCCTCTCTGCAGTCTACCTGGGCATCTCCCTTCTGATCTGGTTGAACAGGGAAGGGATACTTTGTTTGTGAATATCTCTTAAACCATAAAGGTTTCAGAGATAAGACTTATATCATTCTTCATGTTTTTTTAATGCCTACAAAATAAAATAAAGTTAAAACGAAGTATTACTATCCCTTTAAGTTCTCAGATAAAGTGAAAATAGAAATCCAGTGGCTATCGTAATGGTGTATGAGGCTCACACACTGCACTAGCATACCTCCTCAGGCAGGTGGCCTCAGTGAGCCAATGCAGTGTGCACACACCAGCACAGATCAGTAAGAAAAGAATGACAGCAGTCATTAAGTGGGCACTTGAGGATCGGAGCAGAGAACTTGTACACCACCCTAGTCCAGCCAGTTTTGGCTGGTAAGTGTATTCTTCCTTTTTTCA
Organism: Rhinophrynus dorsalis; assembly: GCA_037306005.1. NCBI lineage: Eukaryota > Metazoa > Chordata > Amphibia > Anura > Rhinophrynidae > Rhinophrynus > Rhinophrynus dorsalis. Next base: position 16,873,781 of record CM074728.1, read on the forward strand.
TTTAACCCTTTGAGTGCCAGTGCGGTAGGTAAAACATTGCATTGTGTACCCTTTTGCCAGTCAAATGGTTAATAACATAAAGATTTCTGGGTGACCCTATTTTAAAAGTTCCCAGCTATGCATAGCGGTATCCAAAGCACTCTGGAACTCAATTGCCATAATTGGGAACTCTCTGGATTTGCCCCGGAGACTCCGGTTTTGGCACTGCTTTACCAGGTCTCCGGGGCAGGGGCTGAGTCTTCCGGATGTGGGGAGTTTCTATTTAAACACTACCCACTTCCACTTTTTCCCCCGGTGTAGCTCCTTCCCCCCAGCCTTCTTTTAAGCACTCTCCTGGGACTTGCGCTAAGACCTGCCCCTTTTTGACGCAATACGCGTCATTCTTCACACACACCCCATGGCAGCAGAGGACTCTCCTCCGGGGAGACAACAATAAAAAGTTCCCAGGTATGTCAGTTGCATAACTCCCAATAGTCTCTCTTTAGTAGAGACAGTCCCTCTTTGAGACCCAAATCCATCTGTCACTCTTCGGTCTTTTTTTTCAGGAGATCAGTCTGTGTGGTGCGCGTATGAGTGTATCAAGTTGCTCCACAACAATAAACACCACCTAAAACACAAGTGTCCCTCTTTGGCCGTTTGAAATGTTGGGAGGTATGCACAATTGTTTAAATGACATAAATACTCTGATGCATTTTAATAACCTTTTAAGTGCCAGAAGTCTATGCAACACATTGCTTTGTGTACCCCTCTGGCATTCAAAGGGTTAAGTTTTAAACTATAACTTTTGAGTAGGCAATACAATTTGCAGTATATTATACAATTAAACCGTTTGAGTGCCAGAGATGGATCCAATATGGCTCTACTGCATTCAAAGGATTAAGGACCAGAATGATGCGCTGCATGCGCAACGAATTTCACGCCTCTGGTCCTTAACGGGTTAAAGGCGAGGCACAGCCTGCCTCCGTAACCTGCTTCTATCCTATTCGTGTCACTGCAATGCGCATTGTGCCCCGGAACTGTATATTTGTGTTTGCGTTTCAGGAGGAAATATATCCCTAGTGACCCGCGCTTTATTTAAAGTCATTGCAGTCTGAGGGGAAGGATTTGGGTGTTGCACCATCTGATTGCAAGCACATGGAGCGGGGCCGCGGGAGACACCGGAGAGGAGGTGGCGGTGGTCGGAGGAGGCCATGGTGTGACCGAGGTTCCGGTGGCGATAGAGAAGCTGCACATAGCGCAAGAGGCCGCCGAGGAGGGCCCCGGGAGCGGACCGAGCCTGCAGTTCCCAGGACCACGGTGAGGACCGGAAGGGGTGTGGCATTAGCACTGTGCCGCCCACCAGTGATACTTCATCTGTCACTTATGCTTCAATAGTATTTGATGTACTGGAACTTTTGAGGAAAATAAAATAAATGTGGCGCAATATGCTGCATCATATGTGACAAATTCAATTTTCAGTTGATATACATTGAGCTTTTAATCACTGGAACTGTAAAGAGGTTTCTGACACATTGCTTTGAGTCAGACCTTTTTAACATTCAAGGAGGTTAAAAGCCCAATATAAATTAATGGGACTCTTTAGGAAACTTTACTTTCTCCTCTGCGGTGGAGAGGGTGTGCTGCATAATTGCTCTTTTGAGCATGAGGCCCATTGAATGACATATTGTTAACTATCAGCGTTCCACTGCATTCTCTCTTTGTCGCCAACTTGTCTGCTGTCATTAACTCAATTAGTATCTGTCTTGCTTGTCAACAATTCAGCTACTCCCTCATTGCTTCCAATCTTTAACCCACTATAAATCTGTCATGGTCAAAGCTAAAAGTGCAGTAACTGTAGACAAGGTTCATTAGGTTGGAAAGTTTGACTGGGCAAATGTGACAAGGCCTATCAGGATGCCAGGTGACCCTTTGGTGTCAGTGTCACAGGGGAATCAAACAAAGTATGTATGTATGTATGTATCTTTATTTATATAGCGCCATACATGTACACAGCGCTTAACAGAAGTTGAAATAATACAATACAAAAACGACAGAACTGGGGTTAAGAGCATTAAGGTTAAGTACAATCATTACATTATTTGTGAGGGAAAGTGCAGCAAGGGAATCATACACTAGGAAAGGGACCCTGCCTTAATCTCTAGGCTGCTAGCATTCAGTGTTTAACACAGATGGGACTGATCCAAGCATACTCAATTGATAATTACTAATATATTAATATATACTATTATAATTCCAGTTTTCTTATGGACAGTCAGAGTGCACCACTGGCCTGCGTAGGAAGGAGGACATTGAAGTCCAACAACTAACAGAGGGCTGACGTTTATTTGAATTTATCATACTTGCTGCAGGCATTTGTAATTGGTTGCATGATGGTCTTTTTTTAGTGGCATAAGCTGACTTTTTGCACTTTTCAAGTAAGAATGAACATGACCTTTTGAAAGAGAATTAAAGACTGAAACCAACCCCCACCCAATCCTAACATACATCCTCTGACAAAAGTGATGCTAGATACTCTTACAAACATATTTATTTTACCTGTCGCTTGACTGATACTGTGCAGATTCTTTCAGAATTTGGTGACACCTTCAAACATCTCAAATGGCCAAAGAGGGATGCTTGTGTTTCAGGTGGTGTTCTGGTGGGTTGGGCATTACACAGAATTGTTTCATGACCTGTTGACACTTCTTTGTGTAACAGAATAAATGATTCAAAGCAAGACAAAAGTATTTTATTTACACAGACTAATTTATAAACACATATACTGAAGTATAAATAAACATTCATGTAAGTTTAATTGCTGAGAACAAAGTGATACATTTATATACACACTACACAGTCTGATCTCCTAAAAAAACAAAACAAAAGAAAACAAAAAAAAGTGACCAGTGTGTAAAAGAGGAGCTTGAGGTACTTTCCTGTTATCCGGAACCATTTTCAAAACAACCATTTTCAAATAATTTTTCAAACATTTTTAAACAAAATCTTTATTATAATATATAATATTCAAAATCGATGACAGGAAATAGTTTTGAAAATGGTTCCAGATAACAGGAGAGTACTGAGATTGGGTCTCAGTGAGGGACTGTCCCTCTTAACCCATTAAGGACGAGCGGTCCAGGGAAGTTACTTTACCTTAACCCCTTAACAACCCATGACATACATGTACGTCACGGGCTGGATGTCCCTAAAAGACCGAGGACGTACATGCACGTCATGGAATTCAGGGCTCCCCGCGTTGCTGCACGCCGTTCGGGGAGCCCTGAATCAGATGGCTTAAAAAAAAAAGTGGTCTGTGGTCCTTAAGTGCGGGCCATGTCCTTAAGGGGTTAAGAACTGCTTTAATCCTTGCAGACGCTCCAGTACATGTGACCTGTTAAGCGTACCTGTGTGTCGCTTTGAGGCCAAAGAGAGATCGCTCCAATCTTGGAGCAGTCAATTTTAGACACCATTTTTACTTACAGCACTCCTGGTGGAGCACTGTAAGTAAAATGTATGTGATGTACTGTGACCGTCACCTAACCTTAAGGGTATAAGAACATTGATGGTCATAGTACGTCACCTGGTCCTTTAGAGGTTAAGATGTACACTTGGTAAGTGTGCTATTAACACTAGGGTTGCACCGATACTGGTATCGGTATCGGTGCCGATACCAGCATTTGCGCGAGTACGTGTACTCGCGCAAATGCGGCCGATGCCAGCACCGATACCCTGTGTCAGGGTCGGTGCTGCAGAGAGGGAGCCCGGGGAGCTGCTCACAATGCTCCCCGGTCACCTCTCTCACTCCTGCAGAGTCGCAGCATTGCCGCGGGTTACCATGGCAACGCTCCGACGCTGACCTCTGCCGGGGCTCGCGAGAGAACAGCGAGCACCCGGCAGAGGAGAGTAAAGGAGGAAGGATGGGGCAGCGGGTGGTGAAAGAGGCACAGTTGGGTCAAGAGGGAGAAAAAGGAGGAAGGATCAGGAGACCAAAGAAGGGGGCCAAGAAGAGGCAAAAGGAGGGGTGATCAGGAGGGAGAGAAAGAGGCAAAAAGGTGAGTCAAGGAGGAGTGGGAGAAAGGGGGATCAAAAGCCAAGGCAAAAGAAGGGGGCTCAAGAGGGGTAGAATGAAGCAAAAGGTGGGAATCAAGAGGGGGAGAAAGAGTCAAAAGGGGAGAATCAAGAGTCAAGAGGTGGTGTGTGTGTCTGTGTGTGTGTATATATATATATATATATATATATATATATATATATACATATAATATTTTTCAAGTACTCACCAATACAAATTACCAATACTTTTTTTTGAGGTCATTTGCCAGTTTTCCAAGTACCTAAAACATGTAGGTACTTAGAAAACTGGCAAATCACCGCAAAAAAAAGGTATCGGTAATTGGTATCGGTGAGTACTTGAAAAAAGTATCGGTACTCGTACTCGGTCTTAAAAAATCGGTATCGGTGCATCTCTAATTAACACCTCTTTTTGTAACTGAATTAATGATTCAGAGAAAGACCAAAGTATTTGTTTGTTGTGATATGTCCGGTGAAACGACCGGACTGCAGATCTGAGGAGAGGCGGCATCAGAGCGGACAAAGGGGCGTGAGGCATCAATTTAAACATAAAATGACATTGTAACTATAGAGTTATGGAGAATAAGAGCATCAGCCGGCAATACAATACCTTATGTTGAACAAACTGAGCTGTGTTGTCAAAAAATATTACTATATCTTTAATGATATTTTGTCCCAGCTCAGTCCCATGTCCTAGTCACCATTTGGAGCAGGAAGTGGGTGGAAACGTCACCCAACCCTGCTGGATCTGGCGAACGATGAGCAGTTTATTGATTTTTGTAAGGTGGGACTAGAAATGCTATGGTAGTGGTATGGGGGATTGGTTTCAGCCTTTACTTGTGCTTTAACACCTTAAGGACTATTGCCGTGCCAGGACCGTCACGGCGGTCTGGTGCCTAAGGACCAGTGATGGTCCTGGCACAGCATGGAGTTCAGGGCTCCAGGCGCGGCTGCACGCTGCTCCGGAAGCCCTGAACCGGTAGCAAAAAAAAAAAAGCCCCGTGGTCCTCAAGTGCCGGTCACGCATGTGCGCACGGGTCCTTAACGGGTTAAATGGGTAGAGTTGCTATAACAATCCCTGACAGACACCTCCCTGTAAACAGATGCAGGAAGTTCACTGTTAGGGATATAAATCTGTAAACAAAAAAATACATGAAGATGAAATAATAAAAATTATGGTCAGTTTAACTTTATATATTCTGCAAGCAAGCAATATGTAAGGTCAAAACAAAAAGTTAGTATCATGTTAATATAACTTGTCATTAGCTGTTACACAGCTAGACTTTTTTATAATATAAACCTGTCACCCTGTGTTTTCACGATTTTATTATTTATTTATATGTACAGATGGATATAAAAGCATACCTCCCAAGTGTCCCTCTTTAGGAGGGAAAGTCCCTCTTTTAGACCTAAATCCCTCTGTCCCTCTTTCCCATCCTGATGTCCCTCTTTTTAGGAGATCAGATTGTGTGGTGTGTATATAAGCGTATAATATTGCTCTACAGCAATAAAACTAACATTATGGTTTGTTTAAATGTCAGTATGTGTGTTAAATAAATTAGTGTGTGTAAATAAAATACTTTGGTCTTGTTCTAAATCATTTATTAGGTTACACAAGGAGGTGTCACTAGGTTATGAAATAGCTTACAAATTCCTGGTAATGCCCCGCCCACCAGCCACGCCCCCAATAACACCCCCTAAAACACAAGTGTCCCTCTTTGGCAATTTGAAATGTTGGGACGTATGATAAAAGTATCTGGATAGCTGCATATTATACACAATGCATCATGGTCTGCAACTCAAGAACAGCATAGATGATGACTATGAGGCTGAAAAAAGTCACACGTCCACCACATTCAGCCCATTTCATATTTGTTGATCCACATGAAGGCAAAAAACCCTAATTATATTGAAGCAATTTTTAATTAAAGGGATAGTAATACTTCATTATTACTGTCCCCCATGTTGTAGCCCATAAAATTCTAAATTCAACGATACCAGCGGCATCTCTCAGAACTTTATGGTTTGAGAGATATCCGCTTTCAAAGTTCCCTCTTTTTGTTTTTTCCCCTGACGTCAGCGTTCTAGCTGAGAGCAGGGGAATCCGGTCAGTGAGCAAGCGGCGGCTCTGCAGGAGTCCTGAGATCACGTTATAGAAACAGAAACCCTTCACTAAAATGGTCTTCTATGTGTGCTTGGTTTGCATGCACACGTAGAAGACCATTTTAGTGAAGGATTTCTGTTTCTATAACAAGATCTCAGCACTGCTGCAGAGCCGCCGCTGGTCCCAGGACAGGATTCCCCTGTTGTCAGCTAGAATGCTGACATCAGGGGAAAAGCCAAAAAGAGGGAACTTTGAAAGTGGATATCTCTCAAACCATAAAGGTTTGAGAGATGCCGCTGGTATCGTTGAATTTAGAATTTTATGGGCTACAAAATGGGGGATAGTAATAATGAAGTGTTACTATCCCTTTAAGCCCCAGGTGGGTGCAAAATTCCTTCTCCACTCTAAAGGCAATTTTTCTGAGCTAGAAAGGTATCCATTGCTGTTTGAAAGCAATTGCAGTATCTGCAAGCACAACATCCTGAGGCAAAGAATTCTATACCTTTACTGTAAAAAAAAATCTCTCTTAGTTTTAGCTGAAAGTGGCTTTCCTCTACTCTTAACTGATAAATTGCTCTTTGCATAAATAGTTCCTTAGAGAGTTTTGTTTATTGATCTTGAGTATATTTGTAAATGATAATCATATCACCACATTGAGACATTACTTTCAGTACCCACTTCTAGATCATTAATAAACAAGTTAAAAAAAGCATTGGGCCCAGGACTGAACCTGGTGGCACCCTACTTAGAACTTTAGACCAACTTGAAAAGGTTCCATTTAGAACAGCTTGCTGCCATCTATCATTTAACCAGTACATATATATATCCTAATTAATAATTTGCTAAAACGTGTGTAACGACGCAGTCATGCTCAGTAAGACTGTTGCATGTGCTGCAGTCATGCGCAGTAGAGACTGCCCTGGACAAGGCTGATGCAGAGTGGGGCGCACTGTCCCGCTCTGTATCAACCGAAGAGCGGGCAGTCTGTACTGAGCATGAATGCGACCGGCTGGCAGTGGCACTGTGGCTTGTGTAACGGGCTCTTCAACTGGTGTATATATATGTATGTGTGTGTGTATGTGTATGTATGTGTATGTATGTGTATGTATGTGTATGTATGTGTATATATATATATATATATATATATATATATATATATATATATATATATATATATATATATATATATATATATATATATATATATAAAATCTCCTCTCAAACTGAAGCCTTTTAATTTATGTAGTGACCTCTTATGACACACAGTATAACAGATATTTGCAGAATCCAAATATACTGCATCAACATCCTTGTCCAAATTACTGCTTACCTTTTTGTAAAATGTAAGTAAATTACTTTGACATGATCTGTACTCCATAAAACCATGCTGGCTCCTACTAACAGTGTTGTTTGTCTCCACATTATCCTGAATACTATCAGTTATTAACCCTTCTAATATCATAGCCACTGTGGAAGTCAAGCTTGCAGGTCTATAATTTCTTGGTTTAGATATTACTTTCTTATTGAATTATGGTACTATATGTGCTTTCCTCCAATCGCTGGGCATTAACATAGTAAATTAGGTTGAATAAAGACATCCATCAAGTTCAACCTTTGCCTCATACCCTAGTGACATGAGAACTGTATAGCTTTCCTGCTATCAAATAAGTTTATCAGACCTTCCTGATTTTCCTACTAATATACAGTATAACCCTGTATTTTCTCTTTTGAAAGAAATGTATCTAAGCTTCTCTTAAATGTATCCATTGTATCTGCCATAACCACCTCCTTGGGCAAGGAATTCCACAATTTAATAGCCCTTACTGTAAAAAAAACCCTTCCTCTGCTGAAGTCTAAACCTCCTTTCCTCTAATCTCAAGGGGTGTCTCCTGGTCACCTGACCAGGCCTTGGAATTAATTGTTTACCTGATGATGGTGAATTAATACTTATTACGCACAATAGTCTTGCTATTACTGAACTAAATTATTTTGGTGCCTTCAGGTCCAGGTATTTTATTCACCATAACCTTTTCCAGTCTCTTTTGGACTTTGTCCTCGGTAGGCCATTCACATGATGGAGGCAATTCCATGATTTTGTCTGTTTGCACATAGCCTGCCATTGTTGCTTAATTTGAATAAACAGAAGAAAAGAAGGTATTTGAGGTGACAGCCATAGCCTGATCCTCAGTAATTAATTCCCCTGTTTCAGTTTTAAGAGGTCCAATATGAATCTTAATCTTTTTTGCTATTTATATACTTGTAGAATTTCTTAGGATTTATCTTGCTGTTGTTTGCAATACTTTTCTCATTTTCAATTTTAGCTAGCCTAATTGCTTGCTTGCAGATTCCATTACATTTCTGACTTAATCAGTTTAAAAGTCTGCTTCTTATTTCCAATTTACTTGCAAACCTCTTTAAGCCACATTTGTCATAACTTTCTACTTTTGAATGCATTTTCCAAAGTTATATACTGATGCACATATTTAAGATAATTTTACACAAATTCCACTTTTCTCGTGCAATTTTATCTATGAAGATTGCATACTATTGAAAATCCTTTAAAACTTTTTTTTAGCATTATAAAATTAGCCTTTTCAAAGTTTAATATTCTGTTTTAATCCGTGTTAATAGGTTCCCAGTTCCAGCACTGGAGACACTTTCTGTCACTGGGGTTATTGGGCAGTTCTCCTTATGTATAGAATTCTGTGAGCTTAATCCAGAATTGGAACCACCTCTGTGGCCCTCATCTAGAATCCTATCTTTATCTCTACTGTCCCAGAGTCTCTCCCACCCTGAATCACATCCACCTCACCACCTTTAACCTAAAAATCAAGCTCAGTCTTGTGCTTTCTGCCATTAACCCAGTATATACCCCTTTCTCACTGCCATTAACTCAACACATGCACCCACTCAGTGTATCTTCATCCTCTCTGCTAATAAACAGTGTTTCCTCTTCATTTCTGCCACTAACCAAGTGCTTTCTCCTCATCTCTGTCGCAAATCAAGTATGATATCCTCATCTCTGCTGCTAATCTAGTACATAGTCCTTCTGTATTCCATTAACCCAGTATGACTTCTTCCTCTCTACCTCTAACCCAGTATGTCCTCCTCCTTTGTGCCACTAACCCAGTGCATATTCCTCTCTGCCATTAGTCCAGTGAATTCTCCTCCTTTCTGCCACTAATCCAGTGCATACATCTCCTCTCTTCTTTTAACCCAGTGTATTTTCTTTCTCCTCTCTTCCGGTAACCTATTGCATATTCCTCCTCCTACTCCTCTTTTCCACCAATCAAGTGCATTCTTCTCCTCCTACTCTCTGGCACTAACAAAGGATATTCTTCTCTCTGCCACCAACCCAGTGCATCATGCTCTGTCACTAACCAACTGCATCATACTCCTCCTCTCTGCCGCTAACCCAGTGCATCCTTCTCATCTCTGCCTCTAACTCGGTCTCCTCTGTGCTTCTAGACAAATATACTCTTTCTCCACCAATAAACTAATCCTCCTCCTCCTCTCACTGCATGAACTCTGCACACCAGTGGTAGGCAACTAACTTTGCTGTAGATACTTTTGTTTTGTTTTGTTTTCAGAATCAGTGTTGGACTGAGAAAGTCAGGGCCCGCCAAGAGATTTTAATGAAGGGCAATTAAGAACTAAGTAAAACATACTGGGGAAGCGGGTGGCTAGAAATAGGAAGAGATGGGTGATAAACGGAGAGAGTTACTTGCAACAATAGCACTGCACTTCAACTTGCCTTAGCCTACATTATGAAAAGCTCCCAATATGATAGGCCCAGTGAGGTGGTCCAAACAACAATCCCTTGCCCATTATAAATTGTCATGCCATTAAATATTTTTTTTTTTAAACTAGTTACAGCCACATTTTCAACTTTCTGTTTATTGGTGGCCTGTTTCTCTCTGAGACACACACACACACACACATACATACACACACACACACACACACACAAATACAGACACATACACAGACACACACACATACACAAATACAGACACACAGACACCTACACAAATACAGACACACACACATAAATACACAAATACAGACACACACACACATAAATACACAAATCCACACACACAAATACAGACACACACACACACACACACACATATATATATATATATATATATTTTACATATTAAGTATTACTATCCCTTTAATGCTGACAGAATTCAGGCATTTTTGTTTGAGGCATTTTCAGATTTAAGCCATTAGATGTCAGTAGTTTTACGTTATTCCAGTAATCTTTTTAGAAATGAAAGCACAGATCAGACAATATCACTTAATGTTCAACCTGCTTCAACCAAGCATGTGTTAATAACTAAAATCTGCAATAATTCCAGGGTCTACACAAAGCAAAGATTAATTTATGCATCTGTTATGAATTCAGTGTGGAATGTTCTGTTTTGATCTATCGGGCAAAGTCACCTGTGTTTTGCTGCTTCAACCTTTTATGCATTGGTCTATCTCTGGTCTTGTAGGGACCATGTTTGTTGTGCATATGGTCTGTCTCTCTGTGTCTAGGTAACGGTTTATTTTTTTTCTTTCAAACATGGTGCATAGCTAGTATCCATCTATCTACTGACCCATCTATTGATTTATCTGTCTCAGGGCCTAATATTAAACATTTTTGGACCAGATGAGTGTGCGGCTTATTGCTTCACAATGTGTTGTGCACTCCACTGGTAAGCAAAGGGTTAGTTGGGGTGGAAACCGGAAACTAGGTATATGCCTGGCTATGCACTTGGTGCAACGCTGAAGTGTTATACTCCTGATAGATATATAGATATATATATATATATATATATATATCATTGTGGAATTAAACCATCTCATGAAACCATAAGAACATTTTACAGTTACATGGAATCTCTGCATCCAATGCCCCTGCATGTTATCTAAATCATAAACAAACTGATGGGTGTTCCCCGATTAAGATGGATTTGGCACACTTTGGTTTCACCTCTCTTTTAACCTCTTAGAACAGGGATGTCAAAGTGCAGTCCTAAAGGGCTGAGACAGAGCACATTTTGGTACATCTGATTTCAGTCATGTTGCCATGTGAGGGCGCCCTAAGGCTAATACAGCGATAGACAAAAATACAGGAAGTCTAGCACACAGGTGAGGATTGTAGTTTCGAAACCGTTTAGTGGCGTCAGTACCTGTAAAATTTTAGAAGTCTTGTCTCCCAGGCTCCAGGGATTTCTCCAATCCTGGATTAATACCACAACACCCATCTATTGTAAAAAAATGTTCCTTAACTAAAGTAAAATGAGGATCGGGTTATGCACAGGCATGTAATGTCAAGCCCAAAGCAAGCAATTTTTTTCCACTTTAAAATATGTAAAATCTTGTGAGCTTAAGTAAATACCTGAAGTCTGCAAGTCAGACGAGTTTCAGGATACTAATGAACGTAAGTGGGAATTTTCATAATAAACAGACCCTCAGCATGAATAGTTCACATTAACCCTTTGAGTGCCAGAGGGGTATGTAACGCATTGCTTTGCAATGTGTTGCGTACCCCTCTGGCACTAAAAGGGTTAATGCAGATAGTATCACTGCCTATTGCAACCCAGGGGTTACCAATTTGTCCTTAACCCTTTGAGTGCCAGAGAGGTATGGAACGCTTTCCAAAGCAATGCGTTCCGTACCCCACTGGCACACAAAGGGTTAACCCTCTGAGGAATAGAGGGGTATGCAATGCGTTTCGCACCCCTTGTGGTGCTCGAGGAATTAAAGAGCACTAATCATTCCATGACTTAAAGTGGAACTATCACCTTATAACATCTAACGTTCATTTGAATGAGCTTTCAAAATCACTTACATGGGTTTTTGTTTTTTTTTAAAGTAGTGACAAGTCTTTCCCTGTGGTGGAACACATGCGCACAAGCCATAACTAATCGAGCGCTACACAAGGCCAAATCATCATATCTATAGTGTCTATTAAACCCCAAGCTCTCAATCAATGTATCCAGAAAAAGAATACGTGTATCACTAACAATACATGTAACTAAGTATCAAACACAGATCTGATACAATTATATACTGAGATACATGCATACAACAAACTGTTGTATGCATGTATCTCAATATATAATTGTATCAGATCTGTATTTGATACTTAGTTACATGTATTAGCGATACATGTATTCTTTTTCTTGATACATTGATTGAGAGCTTGGGGTTTAATAGACAATATAGATATGATGATTTGGCCTTGTGTAGCGCTCGATTAGTTATGTTGTATTTCAATTTTGATGTGGTTTTAGAGAGTGTAAACCTTTATCTGTAGCTGCTTACAAGGACACCAGACTAGTAGTTGAACACGATTCGTGCCATCAGTTTGGATCTTTTTACACGTGCACACACACACACACACCCAGTCAGTCAGTCAGTCATTGTGCCTTACTTTAATGTCAGCTTTGGCTGCAGCAAAAGGGAAGGTTGGAGGGGTAACAAGGCACAGTGGGAGGGATGGAGGAAGGGGCAGTCTGTTTGTGGCCTGCAATAACTGGTCATGACAAAAGGAAGAAGGTGGAAAGGAGGTGTGTCAGGGGAGGGCCCGTTTCCGCAGGAGTGTCGGGGCATGGCCTGTTCCTACAGGTTTGTCAGGGGATGGCTCGTTCCCACAGGTGTGTTAGGGGAGGGCCCATTCCCGCAGGTGTGTCAAATGAGGTCCCCTTCTCTCATGTGTGTAATGGAAGTGCCCGTTCTTTCAGGTGCGTCAGAGGAGGGCCTGTTCCCTCTGGTGTATTAGGGGAGGGCATGTTCTCACAGGTCCATCAGAGCAGGGCCCGTTCTCTCAGTTGCGTCAGAGGAGGGCCCTTTCTCTCAGGTGCATCAGAGGAGGGCCCTTTCTCGCTTGTGCGTCAGAGGAGAGCCCTTTCTCTCTATGGTGCGTCAGAGGAGAGCCCTTTCTCTCTATGGTGCATCAGAGGAGGGCCCTTTCTCTCTATGGTGCATCAGAGGAGGTCCCTTTCTCTCTATGGTGCATCAGAGGAGGGCCCTTTCTCTCTATGGTGCATCAGAGGAGGTCCCTTTCTCTCTGTGGTGCATCAGAGGAGATCCCTTTCTCTCAGGTGGTGGTCCCTTTCTCTCAGGTGCGTCAGAGGAGGGCCTGTTCTCTCAGGTGCGTCAGAGGAGGGCCTGTTCTCTCAGGTGCGTCAGAGGAGGGCCCGTTCTCTCAGGTGCTCTCAGGGTCTGTTCTTCTGCCTGTGTCAGGGGAGGGCCTGTTCTCCTGGCTGTGTCGGGGAGGGCCTGTCCTCTCGGGTGTGTAGGGGTGGGCCTGTCCTCTCGGGTGTTAAATGGGAGTGCCCTTTCTCTCAGGTGTTAAAGGAGGGGTTCACTTGTTATGAACCTAGCTCTCACATGTTAGGGGGTCCTTTGTCAACTCTCTCTTGTCAGGTCTCTTACGTGCTACTGGGGAGGCTATTTCTCTCAAGTGTTACAGGGAAAGGCTCCCTACCACATGATTTAGTCATATACCTGGACACTCACATGAGGTTCAAGTCTGGAACAGCACAATCTAAAATGTTTCCAGGAATAGTCCCTTGTCACTATCATATATTTCTCCAGAGGCATAATGTTCTTCTTCATGTGTTCAAGGGCACAGTCATTGCTCACACCTTTTAGGACACAAATGTGCAACACGCCTCTTGGAAACCACGTTTTAAAGGAATAAGCAGGGACTCTGATGAACACGTATTTAAACCTAATTTATTGTTGTCTTTTCATGTGTGGTTCTCATAGTTCAGTTCTTCCATCTACATGTTTTAGGTCAGTGATTAGTTCATTCTTTTACGTGTTTCAGGTTATGGATTGGTGATCTTTCACATCAAAGGACACGGGTCATTGCTCCCTTTTCATGTTTCAGGGGGTGTACTGGGGTCTTTAATATGTGTTAGGGCACGGATCAGTGCATTCCCATCGCGTGTCTCAGTTTGATATGCACCTACGCCTTATTGTTTTACAGTCCTGAAGTCAGGAGCACTCTTTGAGTGGAGCAAATATTGTGCAAACCAGCCACACCATAGTGAAAAAAAATAATTCCCAAACTTCTGATTGATTTAGAAGAGGCTTTTAACCCCTTGAATGCTAGTGAGGTCTGAAATACATTTCTTCTAGCGTTCAAGGGGTTAAATGCTCCATTTAAATCAATCAGATGTTTGCCTATAATTATTTGTTTCCTGTGGTGCAATCGGTTTGCTTCAGAATTACACCATTTTCTTAATCCATCGGCCTCACTCTGTGCGCTGAAAGGCTGATTTATAGAGCAGCCCTCTGCATACATAATTATGTGTTACACGGGCATCTGCTTGATTTGACTGTTTATTGTGTGCTGAGCATCAGTGTGTGTTTTTGCTCCTTGTCTTGGCATGTATTGGATGCCATTAGTGATCACACATTAAACAAGAGCCCTGCTAGTGCCTGATTGTATAGTGGCTTCCTGCCTGACTCCCAACATTTTCTTCATCAACACTAAAAACTTTCTTTGCATGAATGTAATTCAGTAATCATAGTCATTAGGAAAGCTTTTCCTTAAGAGGGCCTTAGAGAGCTATTTGCCAGTTCTTTCACCAGGGCCTCTCTTTCTCTCCCAGTGGATCCAGATTTCATTGTTCAAGCTTTGTAGCTGTCAAGGTATTGAAGTCTTTAACACCAGCAGCACCACAGCGACCTGCAGAGTTTTGTGCAGAAGCAGCTGGCTGTATAACTCATTCTTTGTCGCTGAATGAAGCAGCTGTCTGTCCCAGGTTATAGAGGCACAAGCTGCTATTTTGGAATTCTGCACTGACGGCCCGCATGATACCTTGCATTTCAATCTGCAATCCTGCACTGTGTCCTGCTGGGTAACCTGCTTATTAGCAGCTTGCCATCATATCTTGCAAAAAGACACATCTGTACAACTGTTATCTTTGTGGTTGGCTGAAGGTCAAACATTGTCTCTGCTCAAGTGTTAAAGTAGAAAAAACACCTTATAACAAGTTCAAAGAGTTTTAAAGCGCTTTCAGAATGACCGATACTTGCATTAGCCATTTTTATTTAAAGGGATAGTAATACTTCGTTTTAACTTTATTTTATTTTGTAGGCATTAAAAAAACATGAAGAATGATATAAGTCTTATTTCTCAAACCTTTATGGTTTAAGAGATATTCACAAGCAAAGTATCTCCCCCCTGTTCAACCAGGTCAGAAGGGAGGTGCCCAGGTAGACTGCAGAGAGGGACAATCTTCAATTAAGATAAGGGAAAAACCTGAAACGCTTGTCAAGGGGGGAAGGGCTTTCATTGTTTTCATACAAAGAAGATTGTCCCCTGCTGTTATCTGTCTGGTCATAGAACCAGATTCACATCTGTGAAGAGATGGCTTACACTAGGTAAAAGGGGCGGGAGGGGAAACTTTGCTTGTGAATATCTCATAAACCATAAAGGTTTGAGAGATAAGACTTATATCATTCTTCATGTTTTTTTAATGCCTACAAAATAAAATAAAGTTAAAACGAAGTATTACTATCCCTTTAAAACTATAGTTTGACATGTGTTTATTGTCCCTTTATGCAAATTAAACAGTGCTGGCTGGCATACCTGTCAGATACTAGCATAATACCACACTGCTCTCTCTTCTATCTGGCATTGCCTACCAGCCTTTTACTAACATTGCCCATTTCTCTCACCCCCTGCCATTCCTTGCCAGCCAGACACTAACATTCCACATTGCTCTCCCATCCATTTCACACTGCCTAGCAGTCAGTTGGTGACATCCCACATTTTTCTCTCCAGTCTGCCACTTCCTGCCAGCCTTATAGTAACATTTCACACTGCTCACCCTCCCTCCTGACGCTGCTTACCAGACACTTACTAATATTCCACATTTCTCTCTCTCTCTCCCACCTGCCACTTCCTGCCAGCCTGATACTAACATTCCACACTGCTCTCCCTCCCTCATGACGCTGCCTACCAGACAACTACTAATATGCCACATTTCTCTCTCTTTCCCACCTGCCACTTCCTGCCAGCCTGATAGTAACATTTCACACTGCTCTCACTCCCTCCTGACACGGCCTACCAGACAATTACTAACATTCCACATTTCTCTCTCTCTTCCACTTGCCACTCTCTGTCAGCCTGATACTAACATTCCATACTGCTGTCCCTCCTACCTGCCACTGTCTACCAGTCAGTTACTAATACTCAACCTTTCTCTCTCCCTCCTACGTGAAACTCCTTGCCAGTCTGATACTAACATTCCACACAGCTCTGCCTTCTACCTGCCACCCACTGCCAGTCTGTACTAGCTCATTTAAATAAATGGACAAACTGACAACCATGCAGATTCTATGAAGATGGATGCTATCACTGAGGTGACGCTGTGGAAAGGTGACAGTTCCACTTTATCTTTGTTCACAAACGTCATGGAGAAATTGTTCTCCAGTTACCATTGTGACAGACATTCTTCCTTGTATAGAACCAGGGAAGGGCAACCTGCAGCCCTTCTGGTGCCATTGGAGTACAACTTCCATCACTCTCAGAAATGCTTCTGGTTTTTTTGTGCATAAGTCCTTAAAGGGACATTAAGGTCTATAAAAACAATATATATTGATTTTGTAGCGTTTAAAAAAATAAATTTTATGGCACAAATCCTATCTCTCAGACCTTTATGGTTTAAGAGATATCCTCCACTAAAATTCCCCCTCTCCTTCTCCTGACATCAGCGCTCCATGCAAGATCTCAACTTGTGGAGTTTCAATGATCATGAGAATGGTGAGGAATCAGCCCACAACTATACAGGAGGATCTTGTCAATGATTTCAAGGCAGCTGGGACCACAGTCACCAAGAAAACTATTGGTAACACACTACGCCGTGAAGGACTGAAATCCTGCAGTGCCCGCAAGGTCCCCCTGCTCAAGAAAGCACATGTACAGGCCCATCTGAAGTCTGTCAATGAACATCTGAATGATTCAGAGGAGAACTGGGTGAAAGTGTTGTGGTCAGATGAGACCAAAACCAAGCTCTTTGGCATCAACTCAACTCGCCATGTTTGGAGGAGGAGGAATGCTGCCTATGACCCCAAGAACACCATCCCTACCATCAAACATGGAGGTGGAAACATTATGCTTTGGGGGTGTTTTTCTGCTAAGGGGACAGGACAACGTCACAGCATCAAAGGGAGGATGGACGGGGCCATGTACAGTCAAATCTTGTGTGAGAACCTCCTTCCCTCAGCCAGGACATTGAAAATGGGTCGTGGATGGGTATTCCAGCATGACAATGACCCAAAACACATGGCCAAGGCAACAAAGGGGTGGCTCAAGAAGAAGCACATTAAGGTCCTGGAGTGGCCTAGCCAGTCTCCAGATCTTAATCCCATAGAAAATCTGTGGAGGGAGCTGAAGGTTCGAGCTGCCAAAAGTCAGCCTTGAAACCTTAATGACTTGGAGAGGATCTGCAAACAGGAGTGGGACAAAATCCCTCCTGAGATGTGTGCAAACCTGGTGGCCACTTACATGAAATGTCTGACCTCTGTGATTGCCAGCAAGGGTTTTACCACCAAGTACTAAATCATGTTTTGCAAAGGGGTCAAATACTTATTTCTCTCAGTAAAATACGAGTCAATTTATAACTTTTTTGAAATGCGTTTTTCAGGAATTTTTTGTTGTTATTATGTATCTCACTGTTCAAATAAACCTTCCATTAAAATTATAGACTGATCATTTCTTTGTCAGTGGGCAAACGTATAAAATCAGCAAGGGATCAAATCATTTTCTCCCTCACTGTAAATGAGATTTTTAACCCATTGAATGCTAGTTTAAAACCCCTGTTTAACCCTTTAAGTGCCAGAGAGATATCCCGCAATGCATTGGATACCTCTCTGGCACTTAAAGGTCTAAATATATTGTCATTTTTATTTTCCCTCTGTGGTACAAATGGTTTGCCCCAGAATTGCTCTTCATTAGCTTTGTTAATACGTAGTTTGATCAGTGGCTCTTATACCTCTGCTGCACCAGTTTTGAATAATAACAATTTCTTTGTACCTCTTTTACACGTGAATACAATGCTGGGACCTCGCCAGAGGCTCCTTGCATCACCCGAGGAAGAGTCTAAGCTACTAGCTTATGTCATTGCAGCATAGGGACTGCTGTAGTGGACTTGTCTATGCTGAGGTCTTTGTCTATTAGCACATGCTGCTTCCTATCAAATAAAGATTTATAGTGAAACAAAAACACAGACAACCGCTCACTGGCTGATCTTTTGTGGTAATGTTAGATACAGCCTTAGAGTGATAGAGAGAGACAATAAACCTTTTTTTTTTACCATTGTGAAGAATGCTGCAGGAACATTTGTATCTCTAGGGAGCACTTCGTTGTTTTGATATTGAGAACAGGTTGTATTTTATGATTGTGAAATACTGTAAAGACGTCACGAATAGCTCAGTGGCAGAGTAGACGTGTTGATGTTGTGAAAGGGGGTAGTCCCTCCTACTGGGGAAAAGTAATTTGTGCATAGAAGAATTAGCGCCTCCTAATAATAAATCCCCACTTACCTCAATATGGCCAGAAAAATAGCAATGGCCCTTATGAATCTTGACCTTGTGCCTTTGTTCAAGATATGATATCAAGGCTGAATGAAGATGTATGTCCATGGAAGTGGATGCAGCAGTTGCTAGCAGGGCCACAGAACATTACACCCCCCATTGCACATGATATTCTTATGTAGACTCATGTGCTCTGTCTGCTTCTGTTTGAAAAACTGTCATGTCCACCTCCATGGACTTGACATCCAGGACTGATTTAAACACGTTCTCTTGAATAAAGACACAAGGGTAGAATTCATAGGGGCCATTAGAACGTTCTGGCCATAATAAAGTAAGTGTGGGGTTATTATTAGGAAGTGTTCTCATTTAATACATACAGCATTAGAAAGCTTATCTGTCACACGGCTGAATTTATGAATATACAGTTGCCAGGTCATGTCATTCTGTAATGTCATCTGTTTGGAGATGCTGGTTGTATGTAATGGTGTATTTCTCAACTTCACAGCAGTGTGTAGAGTCACTCAGCTGCTGCAAGAGTAAATAGGGTACTAGTCTGCATAAAGATGTGTAGATGCAAGGGATGCTAATATTATTCTGCCTTTATATAAATCCTTGTAACTGTCTCATGTAGAATATTGGGAACAGATTTGGGCAACAGTTCTTACAAAAGACATTATTGAAATGGAAAAAGTGCAGACATGCAACAAAAAAATGATAAAGGGATATGAGGATCTGAGTTATAAGGAGAGACTAGCCAAACTGGGTTTCATTAGAGAAGAGAAATCTAAGGGGTGATATGATTTCCATTTAAAATATATTCAAGGTCAATACAAAGAACTCCCCAATAAATTATATACTCAAAGAGCTGAGCTAAGAACGAGAGGCCATCCATTAAAACCCCATTAATGCGAATGTGAACTTGAATGCTAGAAAGGTCTACAACGCATTGGTTTGATATGCATTAGAGACCCTTCTAGTATTCCAAGTGTTAAAAGCCCTATTTATATAATTGGGAAATCTCCTTTGCCGTATGTGGTGCAGATGGTTTGTTCCAGAATTTCATTTCTTTAGCTTCTTCAGTAATAGTGGTTCTCCCGCCCCTTTTACCTAGTATAAGCCACCTCCCCTCAGATGTGGAATCTGGTTCACAGACCAGACAGCTCGCAGCAAGGGACACTCTTCTTACTTCGAGAACAGTTAAAACCCTGCCTCCCTTGTCAGGTTTATCAGGTTTTTCCTTATGCTCAATGAAGATTGTTCCTCTCTGTGATCCATCTGGACAACACCTTTCTGAGGTGAGCAGTGTTACATCAGTAAAAGGGGCGGGAGGGAGATACTTTATCATTCAATTACTCTTGAACTACAACTCTGACAGTACTGAAATAACACTCTCCATGGCCCAAATACTATGAAGATTAATTAGAGCTGCTTTTATTATGAAACATTGCTATCCCTTTAAGAGGTGATTCAGCACCATTCATGTAGTGATTGATGCTCCTCTCTGGCATCTTGCGTTCCCCAAGTGATCCTCTCGTGTGGGGTTGATGAGATAGGAACAAACCTCTTTGGTGTCAGCATTATATTAAAGGCTGACACCCACATGGGTTTGCCAGTCATTGGACGTTGCGAAAGTCATCACAACATCCATTGCCACTGTGGCAATGATTTGTTTGGTAGATCCATAAACTAAACTACCATACAAATGAGACATGCTGCAACTTGAATGTTTGTACTGAACTGAAAGTTGTAGCTTACTTCAACAGCTTGTGATGTGTGCTATGTACATGTTACGTTGGTGCCCTCTGTTAACAGGCCCATAGACAACAATGTGTTACATTTTATTGTGACACAGCTTTAAAAACAATGTGTTTCTGTCGCTCATTAACAGGGACTTATTTGAGAGGAAAAGTCTTGTGCCTGAATAGCCCACAACAAAAAAAGATAGATCTTTCCAGATTGTGTTGTTTAACCCTTTGTGCATCAGAGGGGTGCGCAGAGCATTGCAGAGTAATACCTGAACACCCCTCTTTTGATGGAAAGGTTAAAATGATATGCAGTTTCCCCATTGTGATGATACTGAAATGTGGATATTAACCACTGATGTTTTCCTTTGGATTTGTCTCAGATCTAGAACCCAGTATGGTATGATCACTTGGTCTTTATACCTAGCGCTGTGAACTATTTATTGAAAAATGATTGCTTTCCTCTGAAAAGCCATCAAATAACTTCCCCTGCAGCTGTGCCATTGGCTTCATGAAGAATAAGTATTGTGAAAAATACTCCTTGAAGATGACACAAAATGACCAGTGGCCCCTGCAGAAGGACAGTAAAGCAATCACCTCATAACAACTTTGAACCTGCATGTGCCTGCACTTTAATTATTGTTAGATCTCTGGTAGTTTTGAAGTATGTGAGATAAAGCTGATATATTGTTCATGACAACAGTAAAATATTCAAACAAAACTAGACTTCTATCTTTCTTATACAGGAAGAGGAAAATGATGCAGAGCCGAAGGAAGAAGATGAGGTATCCTCGGGATTCTCCAGGAGGAAAATACTTTCTAACTGGGATCGATATCAAGAGCCTGAGAAAGAGTCTGAAAGTAAAGTGCTTCAAAGAGGAACAGATTACAGTGTCCTCCTCAGCTCAGCAGGTTGGTCAATGAACCTATTTCTACCCCTCAATCTCCTTTGTCTTAGAACTATGTTCTTGATGAGTTCTAGATCATATCCTCTCTTGCAGGATTTACCTGTGTTCAGTGGGGATTAATTTATACAATTACATTTTTTCCGAACACAATTCATTTTTGGTTTATTCATTTCAGCTGAGGATATGTGGGCAGAGGCTGTCATTATCTGATCACTTGCCATGGTCTCAAGGGATTTGGGAGAGAAAAATGTGGAGTAGTTAGAAAAGATGTATTGTGTTCTTTGCAAATCATTAATCCCTTGATGGCTACAAGCACATAAGAGGTACAGTACATTGGCAGAACGAAAGAAAATGGAGAGAAACTATTTGCCTGTTGGGTATTCTGTCAGAAATAAGCATTTCATTACAGTTTATTTGTAGACTATCATATTTTACCTTTTAAAAACAAGCATTGCTCAGAAAGCCTCACTTACTGTGAGTGTAGAAATACAAGATACTTTTCTTTTCACCTCGACTATGTCTGCTACACAACACAGTGCAGATTCTTAAAGCATAACTATCATCAGAATATTGTCCCCCAATACCATACCTCCCAAGTGTCCCTCTTTAGGAGGGACAGTCCCTCTTTTAGACCTAAATCCCTCTGTCCCTCTTTCCCACCCTGATGTCCTTCTTTTTAGGAGATCAGATTGTGTGGTGTGTGTATAAATGTATCACATTGCTCCACAGCAATAAAACTCACATTAATGTTTGTTTAAACTTCAGTATATGTGTTTATACATTAGTCTGTGGAAATAAAATACTTTGGTCTTGTTCTAAATCATTTTTTAGGTTACACAAGGAGGTGACAATAGGTCAGGAAATAGCTTAAAAATTCCTGGTAATGCCCCGCCCACCAGCCACGCCCCCCAGAAACACCCCCTAAAACACAAGTGTCCCTCTTTGGCAATTTGAAATGTTGGGAGGTATGCAATACATTAGTAATATAGCGATAGGCAAAGGCATACGTGTAGTATGCTGAATAAGTCCGCGTTATTGAAGTAATCCACCTTCTTCCGCAGACAACAGCTCAGACATCTTAGAGGAAAGTTACCTCTGAGTCTGCTCTGTCTGTCCCGTGCACTGCCCTGATTGGTGGTGACGTCTGTTGGTTACCTTGAGGTAACGGAAGTTGCTGCCTGCGCAGGCGCACAGAGCCTCTTTTGTAAACTCTGTGCCCTGAATGCCAGCAGAAGAAGGTAGATTACTTCAATAACGCTGACTTATTAAACCTAATACACCTATGTCTTTGCTTATCTCTACATTACTAATGTGTTTGGGGCAGGGGCGGACTGACCGCCACTTCCAGAGCTGCTCAGCAGCTCTCCTACAACGGCCGCCGGCGCGCCGTTCTAGTAATACAGAGCGCTGGGAGATGACATAATCTCCCAGCCTCTGCATTACTAGAGACGCGCCCCACGCCGCTAGACCACCAGGGACTGCAGGTAGGGGCATGGTGGAGATGAAGGGGGGTATTGTGGAGATGAAGGAGCAATGTGGAGACGGGTGCATTGTGGAGATGGGGGCATTGAGGAAGGGGCAATGTGGAGATGAAGGGGGTATTGTGGAAGGGGGCATTTTGGAGATGAAGGGGGGATTGTGGAAGGGGGCATTGTGGAGATGAAGGGGGGATTGTGGAAGGGGGGATTGTGGAAGGGGGGATTGTGGAAGGGGGCATTGTGGAGATGAAGGGGGCATTGTGGAGATGAAGGGGGCAATATTGTGGAGATGAGATCAAGGGGGCATTATGGAGATGAAGGGGGCAATGTGGAGAGAAGGGGGCATTGTGGAGATGAGATCAAGGGGGCATTGTGGAGAGAAGGGGGCAATGTGGAGAGAAGGGGGCATTGTGGAGATGAAGGGGGCAATATTGTGGAGATGAGATCAAGGGGGCATTGTGGAGAGAAGGGGGCATTGTGGAGATGAAGGGGCAATGTGGAGAGAAGGGGGCATTGTGGCGATGAGATCAAGGGGGCATTGTGGAGAGAAGGGGGCATTGTGGCGATGAGATCAAGGGGGCATTGTGGAGAGAAGGGGGCATTGTGGCGTGGAGAGAAGGGGGCATTGTGGCGATGAGATCAAGGGGGCATTGTGGAGAGAAGGGGGCATTGTGGCGATGAGATGATGGGGGCATTGTGGAGGTGGAAGGGGCATTGTGGAGATTTCTGCAGGGGGCCCAGACCTCTTTTTGGACCAGGGGCCCTGGGTCCTGTCAGTCCGCCCCTGGTTTGGGGAGAATATTCTGAAGATGATAGTTCCACTTTAATCCAACATCCAATGCATAAAGCAGAACTACCACCCCTGAATAAATTATCCCAAATAAATACCCATCTGGTGACTAGCTGCTCAGTAGCGCTAGTCGCCAGAAATATCACCTGGTGTTTGAGAATTATACACTGCTCCCTGACTGACAGGAAACAGTGCAGACATATTTCCATAGTGACTTCTGCACGCCTGCTCTGTCAGTCCCAGTCGGCTCTAGGAGGCGTTGCTAGGAGCTGTTCTGCTCCGAAAGGGACTGACAGCGCAGGCACGATGACGTCACTATGGAGAGATGTCTGCGCTGTTTCCTGCCTGTCAGTCCAGGAGCAGTGTATAATTCTCAAACACAGGTGATATTTCTGGTGACTAGCGCTATTGAGCAGCTAGTCGCCAGATGGGTAATTATTTGGGCCAGATTTATTCAGGGGTGGTAGTTCCGCTTTAAGGACCAGAAGGGTCCGCAATGTATTTTGAGGAAATGTGTTGTAGACAGCTTTTGTCCTTATCCCTTTGAGTGCCAGAGAGGTGTGTTTGTTACCCTTCTGACACTCAGAAGGTTAAAGGAGTAACATAACAATTCTGCACACCATAATTAAAATCATGAGTTCAACAAACACTTCATGAATCCTGTACCACAAAGTATTTTTATCAGTACTGAACCACAGCAAACTGCCTAACAATATGATACCACATCACAAAGCAATAACTATTAATATTAAAACACCCAGTACAATTCATTTCCGCTACACAAAATTTAACTGTCACTGTTGAACCAAACAACACTATATTGTCACAACATACTTCTTGACCGATAGGTTTGGGTAGAGATTAAAAAAATAAACTAATCTCAACAAACCCTATCTCTCAAACCGCTATGATTTGAGAGATATAGGGATTCAAAGCTCCCCCTCCCTCCCTTTCTCCTGATATTGGCTGTAAAGCTGACAGCAGGAGATTCAAGTCGTACAACTCGAGGAGGCTCTGCAGCAGAGCCGAAATCGCTCTACTTAAAAATAATTCATTCACTGGAATTGTCTACAAAGTGTGCCTGGTTTGCAAGCACACTTTGTAGACCTTTCCAATGAATTCATTATTTTTAAGTACCGCAATTTTGGCTCTGCTGCAGAGCCTCCTGCTGGTCCCCGGACCGGCATCTCCTGCTGTCAGCTAGACGCTGACATCTGGGGAAGGGGAGGGACGGGGGGGAACTTTGAATCCCTATATCTCTCAAATCATAGTGGTTTGAGAGATAGGGTTTGTTGGATTTAGTTTATTTTTTTCAATCTCTACCTAAATCTAAATTTTTGTAGGGGACATTACTGACCCTTTAATGTGCCCTTCTAGGCTTAGGAAGAAATTGTATTTCTGGGGGGGGATGTCACTCAGTCTGGGACTGTAGGTCAAGAACTGAGATTTTCACTCAGTCCAGATAGGGGAAATGTGTGTGTGTGTTACTCTGCCATGAATGGGGGTTGATTTTGTTGCTGAGCTTTATTGGCGAGAGTCATTTCCTGGAGGAGAAGATGGGAGGCTGAGTATTTGTGTTGGAGAAATAAATTGATTATTATGTAGGCAAAGAACTGTCAGGTAGCATGTATTCATTATTTTGAGGTTTTTCTATGTTTTAACATGCAGGATGCAGTAGAGGTCACCAAACATTGTAAAGCAATGCACTGGAGACCTCTCTAGCACATAGCTAAGCATTGTACGGATATAATGTGTCTATAAATTTGCTTATGTAATGCAAACAATTATATAATTCTCATATGTTCTGAACATGAGAGAAAAGGCAAAGTTTGATTTAACAGGGCTGCTTAAATAAATACTGTAAAAATAAGACTTCTTACTGTGAGCTAAGATGGCAATTGGGTGCACTGAAAGGGAACGCAGAAACCTCTTAATTTACCTGGAAAATTATTTGGAAGTCGGCAAGGGAAAAAACAATGATGCTGGCTTCAGAAATAGAAATAAATGGCAGAGAGAGAATTGTAAGGCAAGGAGAGAATACAGTGCCACATATTCTGTATTATACTGGACAATGGTGTGTGATAAGAGCTTCATAGACAATGCACTTGATGGAAAAGTTAATCATTGACTGAAAAGAAGAAGGAAACCGTAGGTAATGTTTTAGAAAAATGCATGAGTATCATACTCTTGAACATATTATTATGATTTAGTATAAGTAGCGATATGCACTAGAAGATTGTTCTAGGCAAAGCAGTGATTGAGAAATTCTGTGCAGGTATAAACTGCAGTATAAACATACTATCAGCTATCGTCGGCTTTGCAAAAAAAAACAACAAAAAAATAACCATTCAAGAACCCACTATATACATTACAGAGGACAGAGAGTTGTTGTATATGGACATTTTTCAAGCTTGTCTAAAGTTGCGAGTATCAGTCATGTGCCGTGCCAGTCATGTGCCATGTCAGTCGTGCCCTGTGATTTTAACTTATTTTATTTAATGATCATAGAAGTGATAATTGAAAGTAGTGTCTCAATATTTACTGATGGCACTAAGCTGTGTAAAAAAAAAAAAATAAATAAAAAATACATATAGAGCTGTATTTTTTTTTTTCCTTTTCTGAAGGAGTGTCCAGCTCTGTATCAGCCGCGGCGCTGGCAGTCTCTACTGCGCATGACTGCAGCACGTGCAGCAGTCTCTACTGCGCATGACTACGTCGTTACACACATTTTAGCGAATTATTATATAGGATATATATATAAAGTGATGCAAAAGAAAGACATGTTACATATGCATTAAATGAGAAACTACTTGGGGATTCCTCATTGTTGAAAGATTTAGATATACTGATCGACAATAGATTTTTTAGGGGTGTGTAGTGTCGCTTAGCTGCTGCAAGAGCAAATAAGGACTATCCTGTATGAAAAGGGGTATAGATGCACAGGATAGGAATATAATTCTACCTCTGTATAATTCATTTGTAAGGCCTCATCTAGAATATGGAGTACAGTTTAGGACATCAATTCTTAAACAAGATATTATTGAACTGCAGAGATGTGCAACAAAACTGGTAAAGGGAATGGACGATCTGAGTTGTAAAGAGAGATAAGCCAAATTGGGTTTGTTTATATTGGAGAAGAGACCGCTAAGTGGTTATATGAATAAGAGGTTATTAATTATAAGTAGAGGAAAGGAGCTTTTTTTTTCCTTTCTAAAAGCTTTATTGAGAAGTAAAAAATATACAGTAACAGCACATGTATCAATAACATAAATAGTAAACTCAGAAGTCCTGTATTGACAAACGGTATCTAAGGCACAATCAAGAGGCATCACATATATGCATGATGTTTAGGTGGCATTAAACATAGGTACATAAAATGCATAAGCATAAAGTGATCGCTGAACTGCAGTCACTATATCAAGAAAGAAAAAGTTATCAGTTTTACGTGGATAAAGTGAAATCTCATTTGAAGAAGGCAGAGAAGAGAAAAGAGGAAGAGAGAAAACAGTGGGTATAGAAAGAGAAAGAAGAGGAGTAAAGAAGCGTGATGAGGGAGGGGTGGGAAGGGTAGGTGAGGGGGAGTTGATCTCAAGGTTCTCCGGAAGGGTCCCTGCACGTGATACACCTTAATCCGCTGAGAGATGTCTGAACACAGAGGCTACATTTACGTCACAACTAGGGTGCTGGAGTACTTGAGCCATCAAAGACCAGCCAGAGACCCCAGACTGCTTCAAATGTGACCATAGAATGAGTAGCCAGGGCGTGTGTCTTCTCCAGGGCTGCCAGACACCTCACTCGGAGCCTCTACTTTGTCTTTGTGGGAGCTGACTGGTCTTTCCAGTGTAACGGAATCAATGACTTTGCCACATTTAAGAGGTTGAGCAAGAGAGCAATAGAAGGAGAGGGGTGTCAAGAGGACAGAAAAGGGTGAAAGAATAGCAAGGAGACTGGATCCAGTTGCAGGGGAAGTTTGGCAATGGTTAAAACTGCTCAATGCAGGGAGGCCCAAAATCATTGGAGAACCACACACAACCACCGTATGTGTGCCATTGTGCCAACTTCGAGCCTGCATCTCCAACATAAAGGGGATTCAGTTCAGTAAACTCTAGCCAGTCTCTGTGGAGAGAAGTACCAGCGGGTGACCATCTTAAAATTCATCTCTTGCTGGGCAGTTTCCCTAGATGAATGAAGCAGCCTAGCAAGGACCTTGTCCAAGTGTCAAGAGGCCATAGAAATCCCAGCTCAGCTTCCCAGAAGAGCATACAGACTGTTTTAACCCTGAATTTCCCTTCAACCAGGTTCCATTCAAAAGTGGTTAGGATACGATCCTCGTACCCCACGCTAGCCAGGTATGCCACAATCCAAAGTGTTGCAGTTGCTGGTATTCCCAGTGTCTAGAGGCAAAGAGTGAGGATAAGCAGAGTAAATCCTCAAAGGATATCGGCTTACCTTGAGGGAAGAGAACCCGCAAAGTGTGGGCATTAATATTTTTCCATAATGCAAAAGAGGAAGACCCCCTCACCCAGAGGGAAGTCAGGGTGGCCATAGACTGAGAGACAAGGCGAGGGATGCAGTACCAAACAGTTTGTGCCGCTGACACAGCACCAAACTTCAAAGAGATGACCTAAAATGGGATAAGCACAAAGAGGCGGGTATCGGAGTTAGAGCTCCAAAAGACATTGGACAGGGAAGGAGTTGTAAGGTCCAGGAAAAATGGAAGCAGAATACTAACACTCTACCAACTTCTGAAGCTAAGTATATCCAGAGGACCTTTGTGAGATCCAGGCCTCCCTGTGCACTGAGAGGCACAGAGTGTCCAAAGGCAGCCTAAGATGCCAACCAGACCACATGAAAGTAATTTAATAGGTCTTGGAAGGATTTAATAACCATCACAGGAAAGCGTAGAGGAGCGCATTTAAACGTATACAATAATTTTGGGCGGACCACCAGCTTCAATAAGTTCACTCTCCCAAACCAGGAGATAGGAATGGAGCTTTTAACTAAAACTCAGGCAGAGATTTTATACAATAAAGGCAGTAAAGATACGGAATTCTGTAATTTCTTTCAGAAAAGTAATGTATACCTTTCTAGCTCTGAACAATATTGAGAATTATGACTGTTGGTTTCAGTGTGGATAGGACATTGATCCAGGGTAATATCCTACTGCCTTTTTGGAATCAGGAAGGAGTTTTTTTTAACCCAATTGATTTTAAATGCTCAAATATTACACTTGTTAGAGTAGACACTTTAAGTCTACATCTAAAGCTGTTTTACAAGATTTTAGTAGGTACATAGCCACAGTTCCATACCTGATGTGAATATTTTATTGAGCACATACATTACGGCTTGTAATTAATCCTGATTATATAAACAGAGCTCACATTTATATTAGTAGACCAGAGACGAGCTCTTTCATATTTCATTCTTCTTTTCAAGGTATAATCAAGATGACCAGTCTTGGAAATGTGTATTACTTGGTACAGAACAGATGTCATATTAATTTTGTCACGGGTTCCATTTAAAAGTAAAAAAGAGAAGGCAATAGACTCAAGACTGGAGCAGACTTGATTCCATTAGCTGTGAGAATGGCAGCAAAATTTATTTTTAAAACATGCAGATATTTTTTTTTTCTTTTCTCTCCTTTGTCCATTATTCCCATGTTTATGAGAACTAGCATCAGGTTAGATCAGTTTTGTGATGTCGTGGCTGATTGTGTCACTGCTTCTCATTATACCGATGCTAAAGAGGAGCAATTCTGTCCCTGTAGGACATTCCCCCAAATTCATTAAATTGTCATTGTTTGCGAGAGGGGTGCACTGCCTTTAACCCCTTGAATGCTAGAGTTCTTCAACGCAGGTGGATAAAAATCCTGTTCGAATCAATGAGGATTTGTATTTGTCCCTTATGGTACAATTGAGTTGCTCCGTTGCCCACCTCCCCGACCAATTTAAGACTTAAAGGGATACTAATGTTTCAAAATAAATGCAGCTCATTATTATTTATAGCTTTTGGGCCATGCAGATCTTTATTATCGTTGCCTACAACGTGTATTTACAGAGTAACTGAATCTTAAAATGTTCCCGTCTCGCACCTTTTCCTATGTGAAGCTGCACAGCAAAACCATCCGGATAGATCAGAGCGAGGGACAATCTTCTGTTACCATAAGGAAAAAACTGCCCTCCTTCTTCAAGGGGGCAGGGTTTTCTTATGCTCACAGTAAGAAGATTGTCCCTTGCTGCGATTTGTCTGGTCAAGTGATCGGATTCCACATCTGAGGGGAGGCGGCTTACACTAGGTAAAAGGGGAGGGAGGGGGGGGTCACTTTATAAATCAATTACTCTGGAACTACACATTGTAGAGAAAGATAATTACTGCTCTACGTGGTCTAAAAACTATAAAGAATAATTGGAACTGCATTGATTTTGAAACATTACTATCCCTTTGTGAGTGAGATGGGGAGGTAATGTAGAGCTAAGGTAAGAAGCTCCTGGTATGGCATGCCTTAATTAGCATAATCTAGGTATCCAAGTAACTCAAAAGCCAGTTTTTGAAATGCAAAATGCCTAATACAGCATCTAGGTTATTTTGAATTCTTTGTTTTAGGTGATGAAGTCCATTGAAGGGCAGTTGGGAGTCTTTTATGAGCCAGATCTCTTAATAGTAGTAATTTGTCTTGGGAGTTCTACTTAAAGCTCTTCTATCCATTCACATTTTGATTTCCTCCTGTAAGTAGCTGCCATTGATACTATTTGTACAAGATGATAGAGTGGAATCTGCTGTCTCCTTTGATTGCCATCATCTCAGTAAGTGTCTAAATATAGAAAGATTACAATCATTCTCCTGCTTTGGGATTTTTTTGTGTTGTCTTTTGGGTTTAGTTTTGGCAGCTTTTTGCCCGAGGCTGCTGGGTGCCATTCTTCCTCTTCTGCTCTGATTTTAATAGATGAACTTCACGTGATAGGACAACACATACCTGTACCAGAGTGACTGTGAGCTTATTCTGTGAATAGCATAATCTCCAGTTGAAGACAAAATGTCGATATCCACAAGATCACGAGTGATTTCCATCCTGTAACATGTAATACTAATGATTACTTTACTTGAAAACCAGATAAATCTCAATGTAATTTTCCTGGTGAAAAACTTTCTATATATATATAAAATTAATAAACATAATTAATAAAAATTAGTAATTATGCTCAGTGCCATGCTTTTAAACCTTGATCTGTTAGGTGGTTCTCTTGAGGAGTACTTGTGGTCTATAATTTTATTTAACACCCATCAGCCAGTCCATGTGACCTGGGGACCTCAGTACATGGAATACATCTGCATCATGGGTAAACAGATAGGGGGTTTTCAGTCACGAAGAAATACCCTACTTGCCTTCATTGCCCCTATCAGATCAGAGAGAGAGAGAGAGAAAAACAGTGATTTTGTATCCCAGTAATGAGAGGGATTTGCTGCTTTTTTCATCTATGCCTATCCTAAGATCAGGCACCCAGCAGCCTTCTTCCTCTTGGGCTACATTTACCATCATCCTCAGCCAGCCTCCAACCATTATTGGACTACAACTTCTATCATCCTCAGCGAGTCAGTGAGAGGATGAGGACAATTTGAATTGTAGGACAGAGAGAGCCTGGAGGAAGAGTCTCAAGTTGTCCACTCCTGGTTTACACATAGACAGTCACAATGGCTTTTGGTCTCAGAATTCCACAAAACAAATTCTAGGTATTGTTATTTCATAATTATTTTGTTTCTTGGGAAAACCTTCCCTGGAAATCCTTTGTTTGCCTCAGTCACTTTGATGTAACACAAAATTGTTGATTTGGGTTTTGCTGATACCATTATGGAGCATCTGTCCAAGACTATTGCTGTTTTGCTCCTATAAAACCTCTGCCTTACAACTTTACTCTCTCCCACTCTTCAACTCTGTCCTGAAAACACCACTATATAAGGAAGTACTTGGATATCATCTATCCTTTCTATCTGTACACCTGTCTGCTTTATGACAGTTGGATATTAGAAATTCACAACCAGATGTTTCCTCCTACTTTGCTTACTTTTCTATATTTTCCTCTTCTAGGAATCAGTCCTATTCTTCTCTACTGCAGCCATGTTTCTATGATATCTGAAGGTGCAACATGTCCTAGATAACCATTAAACCTTTGAATGCCGTAAAGGTGTGCAGACAGTGGGAAACACTGCATTGTATACCTCTCTGCCTCTCAAAGGGTTAAACTAATTTTGTAATGATCAACCTGCACAGCACATTACACATTAGAGACTTTTAAGTAAGCAGTGATGATGGTAGCTATAATTGGCTTAGCATCATGTATTCTCTTAGCATTTCCCTAAATCCTTGAATGTTATAAACTCTAAGCAGTATGTTGGACCCATCTCTAGACAACAGTATATCCTCAGTGGTTTGAGAATGGAGTGGTTTAAATGTCTGGCTGCGACGGAGTTCATAACGTGAAAGGGGAGATTACTGGCTGTGATGAGTGGAGGGGTTGGAATATTAATGGCAGTCCGGCGTGTAGTCCCTGCAGACAATCAGAAGCTGGTGATAGATCAGCTTGGCCAGGAATCTGGAGTTTATGGTTTATAATGCATTGGTTACCCCTTTGGCACTCAAGGGTTTGTGCAGATAAATAAATAAATACAAATCATATACTTTATAATGGCAGTGCTCCTATCTATGTATATCAGATAAATGAGCAAATGAATATTTATTTATGTTAAAAACCTCTGTAATCAAAAGCAAGGAAATGATACTTTATACTACATACTGTGGTACGTGTTAGCTGTTTCTCGCTGTTCATACTGAACACCACTGTCTGTGTGCTTGAGAACATTACTGTGTCTAATGAAAGCCCCAGGCATTTAGAGATGGGAAAAAAACAAACAAACATTTGCTTCTAAATGTGTGTAGCAAAATGAATTGGAAAATTGACATAATTAGATGTGTTTTTAATCTTATCACAGCTCTTTTTTGTTATTAATATAATCGTGATGGTGTTCAGACATCCTTTCCAGTGTGCTAATACAGATAACACTAGTTAGAGGTTTTACATATATGATAGTTAGCACATGTACTCAAGACATTCCATTGGGG
This sequence comes from Rhinophrynus dorsalis, assembly GCA_037306005.1. Taxonomy (NCBI): domain Eukaryota; kingdom Metazoa; phylum Chordata; class Amphibia; order Anura; family Rhinophrynidae; genus Rhinophrynus; species Rhinophrynus dorsalis. The sequence goes on from CM074728.1 coordinate 16,906,520, forward strand.
ATCAGGAAACGTCCTTGTTCAGCTACTTAAAGGGATAGAATTATTTCACAATAAAAGCAGCTCCAATTAATCTTCATAGTATTTGGGCCATGGAGATTATTTCAATACTGTCAGTGTTGTAGTTCAAGAGTAATTGAATGATGAAGTATCCCCCCCCCCTGCCCCTTTTACCTATTGTAAACCGCCTCCCCTCAGATGTGGAATCTGGTCTCTTGACTGGACAGGTCACAGCAAGGGACAATCTTCTTACTGTGAGCATAAGGAAAACCCTGCCTCTTTAACAGGTTTTCCAGGTTTTCCCTTGTGCTCACTGAAAATTGTCCCTCTCTGTGATCCATCTGGACAGTCTTTCTGCTCTGAGGTGAGCAGTGTTACATCAGTAAAAGGGGCGGGAAGGGAAACCTTACTATATTTGAAACCATGTTCAGCACATAGGATTGTGTGTTTAAATCAGACCTTCACTGCTGCATGTATACTACTTCAACACTTGGACCAGAGAGGTGGACAGCTCATTGCTTTTACAATGGTGCACACAACTCTGGTCTTCAAAAGATTAAAGCAGCCTTCACAGTGCACTGTGCATACAACATTCTGTAGTCTGGTGATTCGTAAATGCTTTGCTTCTGTGGAACCCTTTAAAATAAAATCTACAGGGAACCCTTACAATAAAAACCTTTAACCCATTTTATGTTTTGGCTACTCTAGTATTAAATAGATTTATATGGTACTGAAATCAGCTATATGGTAACTGATACCAATAACATCAAATACAATTGTTAGGGTTTACTATATCAGGCAGCAGTCTCCTGGTAATTATTTGATATCTCTTACAAGAATTCAGGTTATAGCTCTTACAACACCAAGTAGAGCTGTTTGAAACATTCCGGTCTTACTCACTCCCACTGGCAGACACAGAAGCACACATACACTAAAGGTCACCCCAGCCATGTTCCACTGTCTGCAATTAATTTCATCTGTTCTGTGGAACTCCTTGTTCTTCTCAAGGAGCCCTGAGGTTCAATGGAACACAGCTGAAAGTGGAACAGTCACTTTGCAAAATATAGGTGGCTTTGAGAAGAGTGTCCAAAATAACCCATATCGATTTTAGTAATTTTTCATTTCAAAAATGGTTTCTGAGATCTTCAGCTTTGTTTAGTTATCAGTTATGCAGCTGAGCTAGTACTTCCTGGTAGATGGTGACAGTTGGTAATGCAGAGCTATGTGGAATATTTGAGTCCTCTAGGCATACTTAGAGGACTCGCATTAACAGACAAAGCTAAGTATCTTCCGAACTATTACTTTAAGTAAAACATGCCTAAAACAAATGTAGTTGGATTATCAAAGCACATTTAAATCACCTTGGTGTTACAAAGCACTTGCCCCAGGCCAGCACATAACTGCACCCTGATTATGGATTTGTGCCCCCTCCAAGAAAGATTTCTGTGGATGCTCGCTGGTATGCTTTAGAGTACACTAGACATGTAGCATTCTGTAATGCTGTATGCCAGGTGTAGTCAATATTTGGGATGCCAGCTGTTGGGAACTCCAACTCGCATCATCTCTCAGCAGCTGCTTGCTATTGGGGTTGATGTGAGTTTTAGCCTTCAACAGCATGAGGTCCAGCTATGTACTATCTCTGCTCTATCCACACCATTCTTTAAAGTGGGGCTGTCACTTTGTAACATATAAGTTATTTTGAAAGATCTCTCAAAATCACCTGTTTTTATTACAAACAATAGTTTACAGGTTATGTAGCTCTATTTATTTGTCCGTATATGCACGTTACACAGTACGGGCCAGCAGAGAGGTGCTGTTGGGGTTGGGTACAGTGTGAAATATTAGTATCGGGCTAGCACGGCAGCCGGTACTGTCAAATTTGCATAAATTGAGAAATAATTGTTTTTAATTGAAAACCAAATGTAGGTTATTTTGAAAACTCTTTCACAATTTCCTATGTGTTACAGAACGAAAATTCCACTTTGTTACATGCATAAAAGTACACAATGCACATAATATTCTGCTTACAGTTGTCTGCAACACACAGCTGCAGTATGCCCACAGATGTCTGTGACTCGCCTTTCATTTTGTTTATGCCTGTCTTCTTTCTACCCGTTCCTTGTTCTGCTCTTAAGAATTTTTCACTCTGGGACTTTTGTGATTATGCCTTCAACAATCATAAAATTAGAATATTCTGGGCCTTACCCATACGTTTTCCCCTAGGCCTTGGTTGTGATCATTTTTTAACCCCTTAAATGGGATCTATCACCTCTATACAAGTTTGTGTAATATTTTATCAATTTCTGTTTTTAAATCTCTATTTGGCTGAAATCTAAGGAATAAATACTGCCCTGCACCCTACTTCCAGACAGACTGCGGTTACCAGCTCTGTACCACAGTCTGTCGCTCTGCCTCTGCTCCTCTCCCTCTATCCAGTCTCCTCTGATGATGGAGGATTTCTGTCTGTAAGCTGGAGCACTCTCATTGGCTAGAGACCACTCCAGCTTACAGGCAGAAACCCTCCATCATTGGAGGAGGCTGGAAGGAGCGAGAGGAGTGTGCCCTTAGGGGTATGCAATGTGTTGCAATCCAATGTGTTGCTTACCCCATCTGGCACTCAAAAGGTTAATGGGCCTTTATTAATGGGCAAGCTAAGAGTGACATGAACAGCGTTAGACTGCCATACTTCCATAAGCACAATGTGCGTCTGTGTGTGTGATAAAACTAATAATTTGGGGGGCTTCTGAACTCTGTGGTTTACAACAGGTGATATTCAAACTGGGCTCCCTGAAGAAGTGCGAGGGGGTTCCACTGGTGAAGAATGGAACTAGGTCAAGGTGTCAGCCAATGTGTGTAATCAGCTCTATAATCTAGTCCAGTGTTTATCAGTATTTTTTTTTTGCTCATGGCACCACTAACACACATTCTGGGATTTGAAGGGCACCCCTACAATCTTAAAGGTCTTTTGTCAAAGTGCATATTAAAAACCATAAACAAATTATTCCTATTTCCCAAAATTGCATAAAATAAGAATCCTATAATGCAGAATAATTTCAACAATATTCACACGTATTGTTAGTCCTCACCGAAAAGAGAGGTCACCCTAAGTGGCACACCATGCACCCTGGTTGAGAACCACTGACCTGGTCTCTTGGAGGAAAATCTAATAAGAAGTATAAACTTATATACTGAGCTTGGCGATGGTCCTCTCCTTACTGCAAAAACAGCCATAGGAAATGAGGAGTAGTCCATACAGTGACTCACACCGAAAACTCGGCAGGGAGCAGAATATCCTGCAATGCCTGCTGCACTATACACAGTGCTTCCTCAGTTTCAGTGGTGTAACAATAGGGGTTGCAGGGGTCGCACCTGCGACAGGGCCCATCACTCCAGGGGTCCAGACGCCTCCTGCAAACCCCCCCCCCCGCCTGGCACCTGCAAAATGCTGAGGTCTGTGCCTTCTTTGGCACAGACCTCTAGCAGCTGAGCTCCCTCTTCGGCTCTTTAGTAATGCGGAGCGCTGGGAGATTACATTATCTCCCAGTGCTCTGCATTACTGAAGAGAAGGCCGCTTAGGAGTTCCAGCTGTGTAGAGGTCTGTGCAGAAAGTGGCACAGACCACTCCTGCCATACCGCTGGACCACCAGGGAGGTAGGAAACGGACACTGGGGGGCAATTTGTGGGCAATGTGGAGATGATTGGGGGCAATGTGGAGATGATGGGGGGCAATGTGGAGATTGGGAGCATTGTGGAGGAGTCCAGTGGAGATGGCCAATGGGGGTGCCAATGTGGTCGGGGGGGGGGCCCATGGCAACTTTTGCACCAGAGCCCAGTGGCTTTTATTTACGCCTCTGCTCTATTGGCTTGAGAAAGCACTGTGCATAGCGTGAAATGCGTTGCAGGATATTTTGCTCTGAGGCAGGTTTGCAGTGTGAGTCAGTGTCTAGACTACTCCTATCCTATGGCCGTTTTTGTGGTGTGGTAAGAACCAACACCACACTCAGTATATAACTTTATATCTTTTGTTTACTTTGCGGTGGAGTGTCTGGTTCTATACCACTAGAGCAGTGATTCTCAAGTGCGGCCACCAGAGTGTTTTGGTGAGGCCACCGTGAGAAATTGAGAAATGGTGGCCATATATATGTGTTTAATTTATTTATTTATTTATTTATTTTCGTATCCCTGCGCTGGTGCTGGGGCCTGGGCAGTTGCTTGGCAGATTTTTTATTTGTAACATGTGACTGGCTGAGGCTTCCCGCTTGAAGTGCTTCAGCCAGCCAATGATTATTCAGCCTGCCCAGCTGCCTCTTCACAGGGATGCGTGCCTCCGTGGACAAGCACGCAGAAAACTTGTCTCAGTGCTGTGTGGTGGCTCGCTGGAGCTATCAATGGTAGGAGTTGAGTGTGGGGGTGCTTCATTTATCTACTTACTATTTTTAAGGCAACAATACAAGTAAGAGGGGACTTCACTTGAGTTTGACTAAATAGCAATGCCAGCCTTTCTTCTCTGCATGCTAAGCAGAGTTCCATGTTAACTCTTTAATATCTGTGGCTCCAGTTCAGTGGGACAACACTTTCATCTTTACTGTCTTCCCTGGCTCAGGAAAGACAACAGAGGTGAAAGGGTTAATATGTGACTCTTCTTAACGTGTGTTGTCCCGCTGATCAGGAGCCAGCTGCCAGCAGATATGAAAGAGTTAACTTGGAACTCTGCTTAGAATGTGGTGTTCCGCCGTTCTTGCTGTCCTTAAATTTGCCCACATTGTGAGTACTAGTAGTATGTGCTTCTTGTCATCAGCAGTGTGAGGGCAGGGTGGACGCTGAGCGGGACATTACACTGAATAAATCAGCACGTTCCGGTCTGTTCCGTCCTTTAGTAATACCAACACTCATCCCCACTCTTCTTCCCTCTCCTTCTCTTTCCCTCACTCCCATCCTCAACATTTCTCAAGTCTTGCTTTGCCTCCTGTTTGCTGGGTGAAACGCCCTCACACTTGTTTTGGTGCCTTGTCCACTTTCCTTCTTCCCATTTGTCTGCTCTTCCTGAAGCCGTTCAGCCGCCCATTTCTGCCTCCTGCTCTACAGTTCCTTGCCACCCTACTCACCCTCCGTCTGATCCATCTGCATTTTCTCACTCTTATTCGCTACGTCTGTCCCTCCTCTCTGCAGTGGACTTATGACACGCAAAAGCAAAGTTGGAGGCTGTGAACAGTGAGTCCCTTCTCTCAGCTTCCCATCCCCTCTTTCTGACCCCAATAATTTCTCTCAAAAACTATTCATTAACCCCTTGGAGACTAGACTACAGACATTCTCATTATAATGGGAAGCCTACTATCCAAGGGGTTAATATTTCTTAATTCAGTAACTGGTTAAAAGTAACATCCCCCAACAGCACTGGCAACTCTCGCACTTCACCGACTCTCAGCTGAGATCGTTCAGTGCTCTGCTTCTGTGGGCTTCTTTGGGCTGTTGGGACCGAGAGCTCCGTTCACGATTGTAGCAGATGAGATTTATTACGTGTGAGTCCGGATTCAAACAAGCTGCACTTCTAATAAATCCCTGTGCTTGTTGGGACAATCGAGCTCTAAGTAAATGGAGACCTGATAAGCAGATCCCAGCCTGATCCCAGGTGGAAGTTATGTGCAATACCATGAATTTGCCTGCCAGAAAGTGTCCAGTGATGCACAGTAGTTGGACCCCCCTGTTTTAGGAGAATTTGCCCCCCCACCCCCCATTTCCTACACCCAAGCCCCCCACATACATATCAAACCCACACAATTGCGCAAATGTAAAGCGTCCTGAAATGTGCCTTTATTTTTATACTATTAAAAACTTTTATTTATGCATCATTAAGTGTTTAGCAACGATAAAGACAGAGAGACTGCCATATTTATCAAACTAAATAAGTGCAAATGTGGAGCAGCATAGGGGAGAAATTAATATTTCCATGAATTTTAACCTCTTGCTAGCTAGAGAGGACTCCAAAACATTGGTTTGCAAAGTGTTGAAGACCTCCCTAAAATTCAGGGGGATTAAAACCCAATTTAAATCAATAGTAATTTGCTGGATTTTCAAATCAATTATATGGTGCATTTGGTTTGCTCCAGAATTGCACCTCCTCAGACCACACAATTTTACCCCACTTCACCTTATTTGAAATGGGGGGTGCGTATTATACATGAGAGTTTAAAAAAAAAAAAAAAATTAGGATTGACAGATACCTTCCCTCCCTCCCCCGTGCCAAAATGGCTGCCAAACCAAGACTTACTTGGTTCAGATTTAACTCCCCACTGAAGTCCGCATCTCTCGCATTGATGAAAGGCAAAATACAGTGCTTCCCAGCGGGCGGCATGCTTCCATTTGCCGCCCGCTTCCTTCAATGGGCTTTCAGGACCTTCTGCCTCCAGCCAATTGGATGGAGGTGGAAGCTTTGTATTTTGCCTTTCCTCAATGCGAGAGATGCGGACTTCAGTGGCGATTTAAATCTGAACCAAGTAAGTCTTGGTTTGGCAGCGGTTTTGGCTCGAGGGAGGGAGGGAAGCCTTAAAAAATTTTTTAGCACAGGGGAAAACAAGGGTGCATATTATACATAGGCACTCTTGTTTTCCCCTAAAATCTTTGGTATAATATGCACCTGCGTATTATACACAGGTGCGTATTATACCTGAGATTTTACGGTAGGTTATGTCGCTTACCCATGAAGATTCTTAAATTACTGGTACCAAGTTGAATTCTTTTATATCTTTAATACTGATCCCCTTTAATGCTAGTGAGTTCTCTAACGTTTGGCTCTGCCATGCTATGAATTCCTCTCTAGTGTCCAAGGGGTTAAATTATTTGACTATTAGGGTCCTACAAGGTTTCCACAAGAAACAAAAAGGTGTTTAGCTAGAGCATTACATTTTAGAACCATTGTTTTTCAGAAATCACCAGGAAGGTCAAACACATGCTATCTAAACCCAGAAGTGCCACAGAAAGAGAGAACTGTCTTTTAAAAATCCTCTGCCTTATTAAAGCTGAGCAATTCCTATTCAGTGTTGCCTGCGTATTTAATGTTTCTCTCCTAATTGCCATTCGAAGCCACCTGTTACTACTTTCCAGCTTATTAAGCCATGGTAATATACATCTAGGTTTAGCACTGCAATATCTGTCATGCTAATTTTGTAACACGCAGTCATTTTGTGTTGCTTGACGTAAAAAAACCCCTGCAACTCTGTCAATTTTAACCCTTTGAGTGCCAGAGGAGTATGTAACACCTTGGGTTAAAAGAAATGGTTTCGCTTCAAGGATGTAGTGTAATCATTCCCAATGCATCAATCTGTTAACCCTAATACGTTGGATACCTCTCTGACACTCGAAAAGTTAAAGGTGAAGTAACATCTAACCCTCTTCTTGTGTTATGGCCAGAAAATTGTAATTACTCAAATGAATTGGGCATTTGTGCCTTTGTTCAAGAGATAATATCTTCAGTCTGCCCTGAATATCCTATACATGGAGGCGGACATGACAGTTGCAGGCAGGGCCACAGCACAAACTCCACCCACTGCACACAGTAATATTAAAGGGATAGTAATGTCCCAAAAAAAACATAAGCTAAATCGTAGAAGCCATAAAAACAGACTTAACGATCTTCTTCATATCTCTCAGTCCTTTATGAGAGACTGAACGGGAGACTGAAAGAGATCACTCTGTTCTTGGAGTTGTCAATTTCAGTCCCTACTATTACAGCGCTCCTGCAGGAGTGCTGAGAGTAAAAAGTATGTGACGTGCCAGGACTGTCACTGGTCCTTAAATGCCGGACAGCCGTGACGGTCCTGGCACGTCACTGGATGCGAAGGGGTTAATATGGCCCTCGCACATATGGTTTGGTGATCGGGTGACCTACAGCTGAACAAACCTGGATGCCCCTTTTCTATGTCTTATTGTAAAACATGCTTTTTAACCCCTTAACAACCGCTGACTGTCCTGGCACGTTATGGAAATCTGTGATGGCAGCACAGCTGCATGCCACTCTGTAATCCCAGAATGCATTGCGCTTAAAATAAAATAACAATTAAAAGAAAAAAAATAATAATTAAAAAAAAAAAGTGCAGTGGTCCTCTAGGGCAGCCCACTGCCAGATTGGGTGGTTGTTAAGGTGTTAATTTGTTTAATAGAATGATTTGCCTGGGCAGATGTGCTTTTGTATGTATGTATTGATTTTACTTCTATTTTATCTTATTTATTTGCACTGCAGTTGTGTTGTAGACTAGATGAAAAAACTGGCATTTCACTAGCTCAGAACGATTCTAACCGTCTAAAGAGTGAAGGAGAGGGGATTTTTTTTTTAATTTTATTTTCAGACTGCTGACGCCAATTGTCTTTTGAAAGGGAGTGTGAATTAACCACTTATGGACTAAAGGGGCAAAACGATGTGTTGCACACCGCTCTGGTCTTAACCCCTTAAGGACCCCATGATGGTCCTGACGCATCATGGGTTGGACATGCGATACGGACACATGATGTGCCGGGACTGTCATGGATTTCAGGGCTCCCCATGCAGCTGCACGCTGTTCGGGGAGCCCTGATTTGAATAGCAAAAAAGAGGAAAAAATGCTCCATGGTCCTTAAGTGCCGGCTGTGAGCTTGTGCGGCCGGTCCTTAAGGGGTTAAGGTTCTAAAGGCAGAAAACTAGATTTTAGAAAATCCAGTAAACTGCAGATATAATACAAAATATATAAACCAGTGGTTCTCAGTATCTTTTTGCTCATGGCACCCCTAACATACAGCGCAGGCACTCGGACGTCACTAGGGCAAGATGTCCGCGCTCCGTCCTGCCTGTCAGCCGAGAATCACTTCAGATTTCTTCATGAAGAGGTAATAATTCTGGCAACTAGCGCTACTAAGCAGCTAGTCGTCAGATAGGGAATTATTACAGACAATGCTTGTTACTGGTGTTAGTTCCGCTTTAATTTTGTTTTTTTCTCTGTGTACATTCATCATGTTTTTTGTTTTTTTTACTCTGCCTACCTTCCCAGCCCCACACAGATTTCTTCTGGGGGAAAAAAAAAAAGTGACGCTAAGTGGAAAAAAAATACAAACTATGGCCAGTTTGGATTTATATTTGTATTATACACATGCAGAATATGTGTAGACAAATAAAGGGTTACTGTTCCTTTAAGGATTTCCTTGCCTTAGGTGGTCTAATCAGAACAAATGATCCAGTAACTATACACCAGTGCACAGGCAAGGAAATCCTGAAGACCTGCAATCAAAAGAGTACGTGAGGACTGAGATTACACAACTCTGATCTATGGTGTCAAAGCATGGGGAATGTTTGTACTTTCGCTCCTTTTAAAGGGATAGTAATACTTCGTTTTAACTTTATTTTATTTTGTAGGCATTAAAAAAACATGAAGAATGATTTAAGTCTTATCCCTCAAACCTTTATGGTTTATGAGATATTAACAAGCAAAGTTTCCCCCTCCCGCCCCTTTTACCTAGTGTAAGCCATCTCTTCTCAGATGTGGAATGCAGTCCATAGACCAGACAGATAACAGCAGGGGACAATCTTCTTCCTATGAGAACAATGAAAGCCCTGCCCCCCTTGACAAGTTTTTCAGGTTTTTCCGTTATCTTAATTGAAGATTGTCCCTCTCTGCAGTCTACCTGGGCACCTCCCTTCTGCCCTGGCTGAAAAGTGTTACATCAGTAAAAGGGGTGGGAGGGGGACACTTTGCTTGTGAATATCTCTTAAACCATAAAGGTTTGGGAGATAAGACTTATATCATTATTCATGTTTTTTTTAATGCCTACAAAATAAAATAAAGTTAAAACAAAGTATTACTATCCCTTTAAGTTCTGAATTAAGAAGGTAGCTGCTCACAAACACTGAGATGAAGAAGAAAATTACAATGCCAGAACGATATTTTTTTTTGTTCTAATGTGGTTCTTTTTCATAAGGGCAACATGCCCTTTTATATCATGCTTTATGATACTTCAACAAGACAGTGGTTTTATTACTTGAAATCCACATTAAAGGGCAATTATCACGTTATGCTGTCTGCTTCAGTGGGAGCAGACTTAGTAATAAGAAGCCTAAGGCTGCTCTGTGCAGCCCAAAATGGCTTCTATCAGCCGGTTGGGGGGGGGGGGTGATAAGAACATGGACCCCTTCAGGTCTAATGCAGCCTGGCAGTGATGTGGACCTCAGAGCAGACTCCAATCATATACATTGCCCATAGACCCACTATGTCAGGCTTTCAAGCTCAATAATAAAGCAGGTCTAGGTGGAATTAGCAACTGTCTGATATTTGCCCTTTTAAGTTTTCGTGTTCCCTTCAAGATGCTTTTATTAAAATCAAACATTATCTGCTAGACCTTTACTCCTCTCCAGGGATTAAGTTTAAATTAGCGCTTTAAACAAGGAAGAATCATTTTTTTTCATTTGTATTCTCATTTTCCCTTGTTTTAAGGAAGAATTAGCAGCTTCTAATACCACCCCATTTACTTTCCTATGGCCAGAAAATCCTAATGGCCCCGTACTGGATGTTCTGTGCATGGAGCCGCATATGATAGTTGCTAGCAGGACCTCAAACTCTGCTCACTGCATATGTTAATCTTTACTGTTTAAGGGCCAGGTTGTGAGATGCATTGCTTCACACTGTGCTGTGCCCCCTCTGGTCCTTAACCCCTTAGTGTCCGGTGACGTACCCGGACCGTCACGCTGGTCCGGCACTTAAGGACCAGTGACGGTCCTGGTACATCACGTACTATTACTCACCGCGCTCCTGCAAGAACGCGGTGAGTAATACCGGGGACTGAATTTGATTGCTCCAAGACCGGAGCGATCTCTTTCAGTCCCTCAGTTCGTCGTGCCGCCCCACGTGATCAGCCATGTGGGGCGGCACGCTGAAATTCTCTATCGGGTCCTTAAAGGACCACACACACCCCGCGACCGCTGGTCGTTAAGGGGTTAAAGAAGCAGTAAACGTTTTTTATGAAAAAATATATTTGTAGGGATTTTCCTATGGAGTAAAACAAGGGTACTCTCACTGCCAAGAGATTTATATTTCCAGAGTTATTACCGTTAAAACACGTTTGTTTGTTTTGTTTTGTTTTTTACATTAGCAGTGCCCCCTATTGGTCAAATTCTAATTAGTTTTTCTGTTATATTCTAATGGAGAGGAAAGTCAGGAAAGTCAGAGACATACAGTTCTCCACAGAATGTGATAGAAACTGCCTGTCACTTCCTGTTGGTTAGACCTATCAGGAAATAAACACAGTACATTCACTTCCTGATTATTTGAACTGATATAAATCCTATATTATAATTCGCTAGGATGTTTGTCAGAAACAGTCATGTGCAGTAGAGATGGCTGCGTGAGCTGCAGTCACGTGTAGTAAAGACTGCCCGCGCTGCGGCTGATACGGATCAGGGTGCCACCGAATTCAGACCGGAGTCCTCTCAGCACACCTTCTCCAGGAGGCTGCACAGAGAGGGCCACTGTCTGAATTTTGGAGCGCCCCGCTCAGTATCAACAGAGGCTCGTTCGGGCAGTCAGTACTGCGCATGACTGCAGCGCCGCCGGTGTTGGCCCGTGTACACGGGCTTTAAAACTAGTTTTGAATAAAACATTTGACAGCAGTGGGAGTGACCTTGTTTTATTCAGCAGGAAATGCTCTATAAAACCTGTGTTTTCATAAAAAAAAGTTTACTGCTCCTTTAAGCATTTAGTAGACTAGTGGAGGGCTGTATCTACATACCAGGCACCCCTAGGCGAGGCACTCTAGGTGTTCTTAGCACCACCCATGACCACACACATTTTTCTTGACCCCGCTTCCAATCCCGTCCACTGTTTCCTGGCACATGGAACACCCTTGGCTTATAACAAGTAAGGACAAAAAAGCTTTAACTGCTTGGTTACTAGATATATCTCCAGTGCATTGATCCTCAATGTGCTGGCGCTCTTATAGCATCAAGTGGGTTAAATTATAGCCTGTAAAGGGAAATACAGTTGGGGTAAGAATATTGAGATTGCTCTGACCTCACCCACAATTCAGAATATGAGTGTGGCCAGCACAGATAAGCGGCACCTTTCGTGATTTCGAGCTCTAGGCAGTTTCTGATCTTCCTATTAGGAAATCCAGCCCTTGACTCATGCACTGTGCCAGCTTCAGTTTGAGGAGAAAAATCGTCTAGTAATGTCTGCCTCCATGGATGTGACACCCAGGATTTATTGAAGAGTATGGTCATGACAATTGTTTGGATATAAAAAGAAAAAATGGGGATTATTATTAGGAGGTGTTCTCCTTTAAAGTGAACTTTACTGAGGAAGATCACACAATTTAAAAAACAAAGCAAAATAGCTTTTCAATGCTTTGGAGTCTGCTCAGTCATTCATGTGGTTAAACCCTTTCAGTGCCTCTGACGCTGAAAGGGTTGAAAGCCCCATGTAAAGGAATGGAAATTTTATGAACTTTTATTTGTCTCGTATGGTGCAGTTTTCCCTAGAATTCCGCCGGTTCTTTTTTAGTAAATCAGCTTGTGTGTTTGAGAACTTGCATTTCTGTGCAGTCGTGAATTTTCCGCCTTTGTGAGTTTATCGACGATTCAACAGGAGAATAAATTCCCATATCTTGAGCTTTTATACTCCTTTCCCTCTACATACACATGAGCTATACTGCTTTCACTGTATGCATTCATCTGCCTTCTTCACATACAGTGTCTGATCCATGAACCTGCTGATTTTGTATGTGACTTCAGCATGGCTCCTAGATAGAGCTCTTCATAACAATAGAGTACTATTCACATCCACTTGGTGGCCTCAGCAAATGTCCTTGGAAAATAAAGACATGTATGTCAAGAAGAGAAAAAAGAAAGCGCTGCTGAAAGAATCAGGCGGGAGGCAGTGTTAATAATTGAGGAGCCCCGGTCCTGTGAGTTGTAAATAATACAGCTATATTAAGGGTTTCCTGACTGTGTTGGCATATGGCGATGGCAGCAAATTGACCTTGTAACTCGAAAGGACTATTGCTTCCCAGGTCTCCTCTGGTGTGAGTTGCTTTATACTTATCTGAAATTATTCTGTTAACTATTTCTAAGTCTGTGCTTGGCAAACCTTATGTTTGGCTGTTACTAGATCATTTGTACTGTGTATGAAATTGTAAAAAATGTCAGTTATAGAGCTTGTTCCTATACGATCTGTCACAGCCAAAGTTCTTGTTTCCGTTATACATGTGCATTGTGGTCTCCCTTCAAGCTGATCACATTAGGAGGTATGCACTACAGAAGAAAGGGCTGGCTCATGTGGATGTCGGCTATAAACAACTGGGCAGCCAATCGTTTGGTCTTTGAGAACATGGCCTTAAAGGGATAGTAATACTTAATAATTACTAATCCCTATATTAAAGTCATATTAAAAAGAAATGTATTTCCCCCAGTGTCATCTCTCAAACCTTTATGGTTTGACAGATGATCGCTCCTAAAGTTGCCCTCCCCCCCCCCCTTCCCCGAAGTCAGCGTTCTAGCAGACTGAAGGGAAATTTGGTCTTACGATCATCAGGCAGCTCTGCAGCAGAGCCGAGATTGCGTTAATAAAAAAAAAACTTTTACTAAAACGGTCTTCTACGTGTGCTTGCAAAACAAGCGCAAACCAAGCACACGTAGAAGACCGTTTCAGTGAAAGATTTCTTTTTTATGAACGCGATCTTGGCTGCAACTCCTTACTAGTCACCATTAAGATGCATCATGTTGCTTCTGTGGTAGGCTGTTTGCCAATGTAGTTGCACATGTGAATGACTCCGTAAGATTCATTATTTTTCTGCATTAAATGTTCCTTATTTTCTACTTAAACGGGAACAAGCAGGTAATTAAAGTGTTCTTGCATGTTCTCCATGTCTGTTATATGGTTAGCACTTGTAAACACTACATTGATTCTGAATACTATGGGAACAGAATTGGTATAAATCCTGTGCCTGGGCTGTGCTGTCCTCAAATGCCTTCTGGCTGCGGTTTGGGGGAAGGGAGCAAACTGCACAATAGAAGACCTTAAAATTGATTTAAATGTGACTTTGTCCTCTTGAATGCTAGCCAAGTCTTCGACACATTGCTTTACAATGTTTTGGAGATCCCACTAGCAGATCCCTATACATCATTGGGAACTTGGGGAATTTGTATTTGTTCCCTGTAAAACGGTTAGTTCCGGAATCTCTCCAGTTCTTAATGCTTGTACCTTTTCTTTGTTGCTGCTAGTAGTTATCTCATTTATCATTGGAGTGCTTTGTTACAATAACCCTGAATTGTAAAGCACAGGTCAGTGTTGTGATTTAACCTGTGACTTACTATATTGTGCTGCTTATGTGTGATATACGAACACCAGGGGGCTTATGCACTAAGACGTGATAAAGAAGTGATAGAGGAGATAACTTCTCCAGTGATAACACTTCTCTAGTTCCTATGTTATTCTATGGAACCTATGCACTAAGATCTCCAGAGTTGGGGAAGTCTTAGTGAATTGGCTCCATACAGTAACAAGGGACTTGGAGAAGTGATATCACTGGAGAAGACATCTCCACGTTACCATCTATTTATCACACCTTAGTGCATCTCCCCCCAGGAGTCTGGTCTCAGGCAGTGTTGTATTGAAGAGCAATTCATATCACACCCCTCTGGCACTCAAAGGGATTAGCTATACCTTTCCTCTGCTTTTGTATATTACATTTGGGGCACCTTCTTAATATGTGTTAACCCCTTATGGACTAGAGGGGTATGCAACACTTAGGGGTTAAGGAAACACTGCACAGTTTAAACACTGATGTTTTAGAGGCTGAATCTCCTACCTGATTGACATTCTTGAAGCAGGAAAGACTCTGTCCTGTGCCTCTAGCCATCATTACACATTTCTATTTGGATTTTAAGTGCTGAACATAAACCTAGAGACAGATATTGACTGCAGATCTAAACTACATGTCTCACTTTACTTAACCTGTTCTTCTGAATATCAAACAGTTATTATATTATCATTTTTATTATGACCAGTAAAACACCAAACTTACATAGCACTGTACAGTTGGGTTGAATTAATAGCAAACACACACACACACATTGTATAAGACCAAATTGGAGCAATACTGTGGATAAACGGCATTGCATGTAACAAATAAAAACTCTCATTGATTTAAATTAGGCATTTAAAGGAATAGTAACCCTTTATTTTTTCTCTTCTCATTCTGCAAATGCATAACATGTACAGTCATATTGCCAGTATGTTCTATTATTGTTTTCATCTTCTTCTATTATATATAACCCCTTAATGACCGGGGTATCAGCGCCGCGACTCAACGTGCGCGGAGCGTTTTTTTTTTTCCGGTTCCGGACTCCCCGAACGGCGTGCAGCGTACTATAACCGTCAAGGGTCGTTAAGGGGTTAATTTACACTTGTATATAGTGGACAGTGAGCTCACTTGGCGTAATAAAAACGTTTGTAGGGAAATTAGAACTAAGAAGCAGGCTATTAAACAGATTTCCAGAATGGTCAGATGCCTCAATTAAAAATGATAATCTGCAAGCAAGCGATTAGGGTAGATAACATTGAAAATGAGAAAAGTATTTCAAAAGAAAGCAGTACATATTCTAAACAATTCTGCAAGAAAATAAATGGCAACGAGATTAAGGTTGATATTGGTCCTCTTAAAACTGAGACAGGTAAATTAATTAGTAAGGATAAGGCTATGAATGACACCTTAAAAACTTAATTTCTTGTGTATATACAAAATAAACAACAAAGGCAGGCTTTTTGCAAACAGAGAGAATCACAGATTTTCCTAAATTGTGTACATGGCTTACTGAGGACACCGTTCAAAAGAGACTGGAAAATATATTTATGGATCTTGGTTAAGTAATAACAAGACCCTTATACAAAATATTTATTCACTATCAGATATAGTGCCCTGTGACTGGAATAAATCAGATGAAATACCATTATTCAAAAAGAGGGTAAGACCTAACCCAGGGAATTATAGACCTGTGAGCTTGACTTCCATACTGAGTAAGATGTTAGAAGGGCTACTAACTGATAGTATTCAAGACTATGTGATGACGAACAATATTATTAGTAGGAACTTGCATGTTTTTAACCCCTTCAGGTCCGACGATCCCGCGGTGTCTGGTCCTTTAAGGACCAGATAGACGAGTTCGACGTGCCATCCCACATGACTGATCACGTGGGGCGGCACATCGAAAGGAGGACTGAAAGAGATCGCTCCAGTCTTGGAGCGATCAATTTCAGTCCACGGTATTACTCACCGCGCTCCTGCAGGAGCGCGGTGAGTAAAAGTACGTGACGTACCAGGACCGTCACTGGTCCTTAAGTGCTGGACCAGCGTGACGGTCCAGGTACGTCACAGGACGCGAAGGGGTTAAGAAGAATAGATCATGTCAAACTAATTTACTTGCATTTTACAAAAGGGTAAGTAGTAATTTGGACAGGGGAATTTGCTGTTGATGTAGTAAACTTGGATTTTGCAAAAGCCTTTGATACTGTGCCTCACAACAGGTTACTGCATAAATTAAAAGGCTTCGGTTTGGGAAGTGATATCTCTGCATGGATAGAGAGCTGTTTAACTCCTTAGTGACGGGCCACACACACATGCGGCCATCACTTAACGCCCAGCTAGGACATTTTTTTCTTTTCGCTAATGTAATCCGTGCAGGGACCCGGACTTCCGGGACATACATGTACGTCCTCTGTCATTAAGTGACAGTTTCTGCAGGACGTACATGCACGTCCGTTGTCGGGAAGGGGTTAAAGGGATAGTAATGGCTGTTTTTAACAAAGTTTAATATTGTAGATATTAAAAAAATAAATGAATTGATTTAAGTCCGGTCCCTCAAACATGTATAGTTTGAGAGATATATGCTTCTAAAGTCAATGCTCTAGCTGACAGCATGAGATTCTGGTTGCGTGACCGGACGGCGGCTCTTCAACAGAGCCGAAATAGCGCTATCTAGAAAGAAATACTTCATTGGAAAGGTCTACAAAGTGTGCTTTCAAACCAGGCACACTTTGTAGACCTTTCCAATGAAGTATTTCTTTTTAGATATTGCTATTTCGGCTCTGCTGAAGAGCTGCCAGCCGGTCCCGTGACCAGGATCTCCTTCTGTCAGCTAGAGCACTGACGTCTGTGAAAGGGACGGGAGGGGGGGACTTTAGAAGCGTATATCTCTCAAACTATACATGTTTGAGAGACCGGACTTAAAGGAATAGTAAACCTTGAAAATAAGTTTAATTTATATTGTAGCCCTTAAAAAAAACATGAAAAATGATACAAGTCTTACCTCCCTTTATGGTTTGGGAGATATTCAGAAGAAAAGTTTCCCCCTGAGTGACGTCACCGTTCTAGCTCTCAGATTTGGAATCCGGTCCCGGGACCGGCTGCGGCTCTCCAGAAGTGCCAAGATCACGATCTTTAAAAAGAATTTCTTAATTGGAATGGTCTACAAAGTGTGCTTGCAAGCCAGGCACACTTTGTACACAGTTCCAATTAAGTAGTTCTTTTTAAAGATCGTGATCTCGACACCGCTAAAGAGCTGCCGGTTGATCTGTGGACCAAATTCCAAATCTGTCCACTAGATGGCAGACTTGGCTGAAACAGCCAGGAAAAGGGAACTTTATTTTATTTTACTTCTGAATGTCTCTCAAACCATAAAGGTTTAGGAGATAAGACATATCATTTTTCGTGTATTTTTAAGAGCTACAATATAAAATAAGCTTATTTTCAAGGCTTACTATCCCTTTAAAACAATTCATTTTTTTTTAATATCTACAATATTAAACCTGGTTAAAAACAGCCATTACCATTTAACCCTTTGAGTGACAGAGGGGTATGCAATGCATTGCTTTGCAATGTGTTGCGTACTCCTCTGACACTCAAAGGGTTATTGATAAATGGTAGAGAGTTGTTGTAAATGGTACCTTCTCAGGTTGGTCTAAAGTTGTAAGTGGGGTGCCGCAGGGTTCAGTCCTGGGTCCAGTGCTTTTTAACTTGTTTATTAATGATCTAGAAGTGGGAATTGATAGTAGTGTATCAATCTTTGCTGATGACACTAAGCTGTGTAAGGAAATACATACAGAGCCGGATGTTTTTTCTCTGCAGGACAATTTAGATAAACTGAGTGATTGGGTGGAAAAGTGTCAGATGAGATTTAATATAGATAAATGTAAGGGAATTTGGGCTGCAGAAACTAATGCACTTCATATAGACTAAATGGGAAATTACTAGATGGATCCTCATTAGAGAAAGATTTAGGGATATTGACACACACACTCACATGCACACACATATATAATTATACACTGATACATAGAATTTGATGGTAACAGCGTTATCACTCAGTGACACTTTCGGGGGGGGGGGTGCACTAATGGGTGTAAAGTGGAGATGGCTTCTCCAGTGATATCACTTTCCCAGTTTCTATGTTATTCCATGGAGCCTATGCACTAAGATCTCTCCTACTAGAGAAATCGTAGTGCAATGGATTCATAGAATAACATGTGAACTGGAGAAGTGATATCACTGGAGAAGTCATCTCCACTTTATCACCTCTTTATCAACCCTTAGTGCATCTCCCCCCTTTGAATAAAGCAACTGCCAGCAGATGAAATATCTTTATTTTACAAAGAGAGAAAACCCCCAAAAATGCTTGAAATCTCCAATAAATTGAGATTTGTCCCACATTCTCTAATCAAATATAGCTATGGGAAACCAAACTTCTTGTCAAAAGCAAACCTCTATGTAATCAGGAGTGGACAGAAATATAAACCACTTTGGAGCCAGACACAATTTCTAGGAGCCAGTTTGTAGTTTTAGAGCCAGGCATTATCTCAGAATTTATGAGGCAGATGTAACATTTTAGGAATCGGAGTTCCCAGGATTTTCTATCTCTAATGTGAATATATCTGAGGTATTTGTGATGTCTAGTAAAACATCTGAAAGAATTACAAAACAATCTCCATTGGTTCTTCTTTGTCAGATGAAGGCTGTGTTAGAGAAGAGAACTGGGTTGAATAGAGTCATGTTTCATTGATCCTTTCACAATAGGTGACAATATAACTTCATAAACATTGATCCATTCATTTAAGCTGAAATATTTGCAGAGTAGAAGGGCCAGATTTACATCTGAGGCACCCCCAAGGCCAAAGCACCCATGGTGCCATTAGCTCCACCCATAGCCACACCCATTTCCTCATAAGGTCCCTAGCCCAATCCACTTTTACTTGGCACAGAAAATACTTACCCTATAATATACAAACAGAGAGAAAGCTGTTAGCCCCTTGAATGTCACAGAGGACTCGTGCATTCAGAAGCAATACATTGAAGTCCTCTCTAGCGTCCAAGGGGCTGAATAATGTCCTGTAAATAGGTCTGCAAACTGTTAAAGAAACTGGCCTCCATAAAGCAGGATCATTATGATTTCTCTGGCCACACACAGAATTCAGAATGTGTGTGTGTGTGTATCCAGCACAGCTAACCTGATGTTATACCCAGTTGCCTACTTTGCCTAATGGGAAATCAGTCTGATTTACCAAGAAGAACTAGAGCAATTCTAGGACAGATTAACTACACCATGGAGGACAAATAAATATCCCCATTGATTTAAATGGGGTTTTAAAGACCAACTGTAATTGGATAGTTTCCATATTGGTGGCTCTGCTCCCCTGGGGACAGACCTGCTGATGATGACAGGGCTGCATTGTGAGCTCTAGTGCACCAAGAGGGGAGCAGAACAGGAGTCTGAAAGGAGACCCCCGATCTTCTCCTGGGGTATCTTTGCTGCATCTTGCAGACTCTTTCTTGTCCTGAAAAGTGCAGGTTCCCATAGTCTAGCTGTATCAGACTTGAAAATCCAACAAGGTGGGTCTATGTGGAATTCATATGCAATCAAGGAGTGTGTGGCTGACTGCCCCAGACATCCAAGTTGCGATACAGCTGATAGGGGCAGGTTTTATGGCCACATATAGTTAGGGGTTTTTGTTTCAATACAAACTAATATGTAATAATTGCCCTTTAAACCACTGAATGCTAGACAGATCTCCAACGCATTGAGAGGGGTTAAAAGCCCCATTTAATTTTTTTGACCATGTGGTTAGACAGTTTAGTCACTAAACCAATGGTGGCGGACCTGGGGAGTGAATTCCCCTTAAGGACTGCTTTGATCTTATTTGGCAAGATGGCACACGTGACAAGCTGAAAGCAGGTCTGATACTGACTGCTCTGTGTTACTGTTCCCCAGAGATGTTCAGGAGTCAGTATGGTATAGTTAAATGCAATTTATTAAAATATAAGTAAGGTATTGCATAATAGCATAAACAGAATAAGCAGGAACAGGCAGAGGGTCACAGGCCAGCAAGCTGCCAAGATGGGCCACACTGCTGGAGACTAGGCCTCAGCCACTGGTAGTCTCTGCTAGAACCAGGCACAGGAACTGGAACGGAACAGGAGCAGGAACAGAGGATCTGATCCGACGCAGAGAGGAGGCTACCTGACTCATACCCGCAGTCAGTCTGTAGCATAGGATACCTGACTCACATCTGCAGTCAGAATGGAGAAAGCAGAAACTTGACTCACGCCTACAGTCAGTTGATAGCTCTTCTACTAGAGCCCCAGGTCCCCACCAGGTTGGGTGTCTGCTAGGTACAGGAGAATAACAAAAGAATCATCAGACAGAGCCACAGGTCAGCATCAGAGAGGGTAGTCAGACAAGCCAGGTCATACACAGTTCAGGTAGTCAGCCAAAGCCACAGGTCTGCACCAGATTGGGTGTCCACTATAAGGATAATTCAGGAGAATAGTCAGAAAGAGCCACAGGTCAGCACCAGATTGGATGGTCAGACAAGCCAGGTCATACACAGAGCCCAAGGACACAGAACTGCTTAATACAACAACGCAAGGGCAACTGAGTCAGGACTCAGACTGCCCTTTAAACCCCTCCTCAGGAAGTAGGTAGGAGGAGCAGGCTCAGAGGAAGGAAGTAGGTAGGAGGAGACTACAGGAAGCATGGCATAAAACAGAGGCCTGCTACACTCTGAAGCCTCGCGCCTGCAGATGATGCATCTTGCTCTGATGCGTCCAATTGCTGCCATCTTCCTGCATCATCCGTGCGGCATGAATGGCCACTGAAACCAAGGTAAGATGTGACACTCTGGTCTTGGAGCAATCCGTTTTGGACTCTGGTAGTGCTCTCAGTGCTCCTGCAAAAAAAACAATGTGTCAGGACCATCCTCAGTCCTTAAGTCAGATTCAACTATGACAGTTCTAGCCTGTCATTGGTCGTTAAGGGGTTAAGTATGTGAACAGGTAAAAGCTTTTTAAACACTCGGCTATATTGTTATTCTAAGTGGCATTTGCCACAGTACCTTGTCGTGCCGCTGCTTCTGGCGATGCTCGCAATGACGCTCCGGCGTCATTTCCACGAACGGTTGGACGCATCAAAGCTAAATGCGTCATCTGCAGGCACGAGGCTTCAGCATGCTGCAGGCCTCTGTTTTATGTGTTTGAGGCCTGTAGTCCCCTTCTACCTAATTCCTCCCACTAAGCCGCTCCTCCTAACTACTTCCTGCAGAGGGGTTTGAAGGGCAGACTGAGTCCTGACTCAGTTACCCTTACGTTGTTGTGCTGAACAGTTCATTTATTTGGTATTCCTGATTCTGTATATGACCTGGCTTGTCTGTCCATCCATTTTGGTGTTGACCTGTGGCTCTGTCTAACCATTCTCCTTGTGCTTTCTCATTTGGCTTGGACATCCTTTCTGGTGCAAACCTGTGACTCTGGCTGACTACCCGCTCCGTGTATGACGTGGCTTGTCTGACTACCCACTCTGGTGTTGACTTGGGGCTCTGTCCACTATGCATCCAGCATACCAATGCTTCAGTGGATATCCTATCTGGTGCAAACCTATTGTTGTGGCTGACTACCCGCTCCGTGTATGACCTGGCTTGTCTGACTCTCCTATCTGGTACTTTCTAGAATGCCCTGTCTATTCACTCGGTGTGTTGGTCCCGTTCCACAGACATCCTTCCTAGTACTGACCTGGGGCTCTATCAGACTCCTGGCTATTGACTGCAGGCGTGAGTCAGTAGTCTCCATGGTTGCGTATGATACTGAGACTCCTCTCCTAGACTGACTGCAGGCTGAGTCAGTGTTACCTCTGGGCGGTACATTTTACCACGAGACTCCAGTGGGCTGAGGCCTAGTCTCGGACAGTGTGGTGGATCTATTGGAAGACTGCTATTTCTGATACAGTGCTTGCCTCTTTGATCTTGCTCTGTGTGTTATATTTGCATTACTGTTTATATATTTCTAATAAAGTTGATCTTAACTGTAAGCACTACAAAATGATAAATATTTTTTCTGGGACATTACTAACACTTTAAGCTAGTTGCCACCTGCCTAATTATTGCAGGGCGACTTTACTTCTGGTGGTAGTTCTGCTTTAACCAAAAATAACTATCCATTTGCGCTCACTATTTCATGCCTTTCTTTTCCTTTTATGGCACCACAGCCATATTGAAACAAATGAAACATATTGACTTAGCCCAATAAAATGACATCAAGCCGCATTAGTTTTATAATGATCTGGTTAATTAATTACTTTTTCTGAGATATGCTGCTACATTTCCTTTCAGGAAATTAAAGGCCCGAGCTTCTGTGTTGGCAAAATGGTGCGTATTGGCGTGTTAAGTTTCTCAGAATGCCTTGTGCCCTTTTATTGTTTTCTCTGAATTTTATTCACAAGTTTATCAGTATAAGTAAACTGTTATCATTAAATAATATAATCAAGCATTTCTGCTTTATGGTTATGTTTCCTTAAACTGTTCTTCTGCCAGGCACAGACCTTTAACTGACCTCACCCCTAAAGCCGAATAACGCAATACATACTCTGAGAACGCGTCCTTGAGGAAGGCAAGATTTATGAAGATAAAACTTACTTTTTTAAGTCCTGGATCAAAGTCACATTTCTTTTTCTTTTTTTGTTTTCCACATCAGTAGTTTTACAAACCGCGTCTAAAACCTAAATTGCCAGTCATGGTCTTAGAAGCTTGACTGCTTTAGTATCCGCTGGGCTGTGTATCATTGTCCCCAGTACTGCATGAACTATGATCTCATGGCAGGAAGTTAAGGGACATTAGGGGTATAGTTGAGGTGCCTGTTCCACTGGCTGCCTGGAGAGATGTTAGGACACCACAGCTCATTACATCTACATCAGCTGAAGAAGAGTAAATTATCTTATTATAGATGTTTGTTTTTGTGATGAGGCTGCATTGGTTTGATGAGCCCTGACAAGGTCTGTTTGCTCTTATAGAGCTCATTTTATGCATCCTGGGATATCATTCATCGTGATTACAGGTTACCAGGAAATGACATCATTTTTATGGCTTTAACTGGTATTTTTCCTTTTCTTGTGAACACTGATTAACCCTTTGAGCGCCAGAGGGGTGGGCAGCGCATTGCAAAGCAATGCTTTGCGTACCCTTCTGGCACTCAAATGGTTAAGGACACAATGCATACGTAAGTCTCATAATGATGTTATACTAAAATACAGACCTCTTATTGAAGGAGTACATTTTTTTGCTCATTCTATTTATAAAGGATCAGGGAACAGGCTTTCTAACTATAGGCAGTTAATTGACAGCTGTGGGAACAGAGTTTCCATAGCTTAGTGCCATTCTGTTTCCTTTTGTCCTATAACTCTGAGTGATGTAGAGGGAAGGGTGGCATTAGAGCTTCACTTGGAGCTTCTGGGAGAGAATCAACATTGATGTCCTGTCAGTTGAAGCTCAGTGTCATCAACATTTCCATGAGTGGCCTTCAGTGGTTTGGACAGAAACCTGCAACAAATACCAAGT
Organism: Rhinophrynus dorsalis; assembly: GCA_037306005.1. Lineage (NCBI taxonomy): Eukaryota > Metazoa > Chordata > Amphibia > Anura > Rhinophrynidae > Rhinophrynus > Rhinophrynus dorsalis. The sequence continues at coordinate 16,930,402 of CM074728.1, forward strand.
GAAGCTCGCCATCACCCCACCCAGCAGATGGTGGAGGCCTGCAAGGCAAACAGGGAGGGAACTAGAGCATTTAAAGCTGTGACAACTTGGTTCCCATACCTTTCGGGTAACTGCTTATAGTTACAAATCCCATTGGACTGCCCCTTTAAGGAAGCTGTACATCCAAGGCTGGATTTCCAGCTCATGTCTCCATAGCAAGACACATGAGTAGGGCATGTAGGGTCCACCAGGAAAGCAGATGTTCAGGGCACAGAACTCCACAATACCATACACGTACGTTACCTTACACACAAACCCGTATCCAGGACACAGAACTCCACAATACCATACACGTACGTTACCTTACACACAAACCCGTATCCAGGACACAGAACTCCACAATACCATACACGTATGTTACCTTACACACAAACCCATATCCAGGACACAGAACTCCACAATACCATACACGTACGTTACCTTACACACAAACCCGTATCCAGGACACAGAACTCCACAATACCATACACGTACGTTACCTTGCACACAAACCTGTATCCAGGACACAGAACTCCACAATAACACACACGTACCTTACCTCACACACAAACCCGTATCCAGGACACAGAACTCCACAATACCATACACATACGTTACCTTATACACAAACCCGTATCCAGGACACAGAACTCCACAATACCATACACGTACGTTACCTTACACACAAACTTGTATCCAGGACACAGAACTCCACAATAACACACACGTACCTTACCTCACACACAAACCCGTATCCAGGACACAGAACTCCACAATACCATACACGTACCTTACCTTAGACACAAACATGTATCCGGGACACAGAACTCCACAATACCATACTCGTACCTTACCTCACACACAAACCTGTGTCCAGGACACAGAACTCCACAATACCATGCACGTACCTTACCTTACACACAATGTGTGTCCGATGCTGTCATGTGCTTTAGAGACTGCCCGAACGCACAGAACTGCTGGGAGGTAAAAGCTATGTACTGCGCAGTAGAGACTGCCCGAATGCACAGAACTGCTGGGAGGTAAAAGCTATGTACTGCGCAGTAGAGATTGCCTGAATGCACAGAACTGCTGGGAGGTAAAAGCTATGTACTGCGCAGTAGAGAATGCCTGAATGCACAGAACTGCTGGGAGGTAAAAGCTATGTACTGCAGAGTAGAGACTGCCCGAATGCTCAGAACTGCTGGGAGGTAAAAGCTATGTACTGCAGAGTAGAGACTGCCCGAACGCACAGAACTGCTGGGAGGTAAAAGCTATGTACTGTGCAGTAGAGACTGCCCGAATGCACAGAACTGCTGGGAGGTAAAAGCTATGTACTGTGCAGTAGAGATTGCCTGAATGCACAGAACTGCTGGGAGGTAAAAGCTATGTACTGCAGAGTAGAGACTGCCCGAATGCTCAGAACTGCTGGGAGGTAAAAGCTATGTACTGCAGAGTAGAGACTGCCCGAACGCACAGAACTGCTGGGAGGTAAAAGCTATGTACTGCAGAGTAGAGACTGCCCGAATGCTCAGAACTGCTGGGAGGTAAAAGCTATGTACTGCAGAGTAGAGACTGCCCGAACGCACAGAACTGCTGGGAGGTAAAAGCTATGTGCTGTGCAGTAGAGACTGCCCGAACGCACAGAACTGCTGGGAGGTAAAAGCTATGTACTGCACAGTAGAGACTGCCTGAATGCACAGAACTGCTGGGAGGTAAAAGCTATGTACTGTGCAGTAGAGACTGCCTGAATGCACAGAACTGCTGGGAGGTAAAAGCTATGTACTGCAGAGTAGAGACTGCCCGAATGCTCAGAACTGCTGGGAGGTAAAAGCTATGTACTGCAGAGTAGAGACTGCCCGAATGCACAGAACTGCTGGGAGGTAAAAGCTATGTACTGTGCAGTAGAGACTGCCTGAATGCACAGAACTGCTGGGAGGTAAAAGCTATGTACTGCGCAGTAGAGATTGCCTGAATGCACAGAACTGCTGGGAGGTAAAAGCTATGTACTGCAGAGTAGAGACTGCCCGAATGCACAGAACTGCTGGGAGGTAAAAGCTATGTACTGTGCAGTAGAGACTGCCCGAACGCACAGAACTGCTGGGAGGTAAAAAAGATCTGCGCAGTAGAGACTGCCTGAATGCACAGAACTGCTGGGAGGTAAAAGCTATGTACTGTGCAGTAGAGACTGCCCGAATGCACAGAACTGCTGGGAGGTAAAAGCTATGTACTGCGTAGTAGAGACTGCCCGAACGCACAGAACTGCTGGGAGGTAAAAGCTATGTACTGTGCAGTAGAGACTGCCTGAATGCACAGAACTGCTGGGAGGTAAAAAAAAGATCTGCACAGTAGAGACTGCCTGAATGCACAGAACTGCTGGGAGGTAAAAGCTATGTACTGTGCAGTAGAGAATGCCTGAATGCACAGAACTGCTGGGAGGTAAAAGCTATGTACTGCAGAGTAGAGACTGCCCGAATGCTCAGAACTGCTGGGAGGTAAAAGCTATGTACTGCAGAGTAGAGACTGCCCGAACGCACAGAACTGCTGGGAGGTAAAAGCTATGTACTGCAGAGTAGAGACTGCCCGAATGCTCCGAACTGCTGGGAGGTAAAAGCTATGTACTGCAGAGTAGAGACTGCCCGAAAGCACAGAACTGCTGGGAGGTAAAAGCTATGTGCTGTGCAGTAGAGACTGCCCGAACGCACAGAACTGCTGGGAGGTAAAAGCTATGTACTGTGCAGTAGAGACTGCCCGAACGCACAGAACTGCTGGGAGGTAAAAGCTATGTACTGCGCAGTAGAGACTGCCTGAATGTACAGAACTGCTGGGAGGTAAAAGCTATGTACTGTGCAGTAGAGACTGCCTGAATGCACAGAACTGCTGGGAGGTAAAAGCTATGTACTGCAGAGTAGAGACTGCCCGAATGCACAGAACTGCTGGGAGGTAAAAGCTATGTACTGTGCAGTAGAGACTGCCTGAATGCACAGAACTGCTGGGAGGTAAAAGCTATGTACTGCGCAGTAGAGATTGCCTGAATGCACAGAACTGCTGGGAGGTAAAACCTATGTACTGCAGAGTAGAGACTGCCCGAATGCACAGAACTGCTGGGAGGTAAAAGCTATGTACTGTGCAGTAGAGACTGCCCGAACGCACAGAACTGCTGGGAGGTAAAAAAGATCTGCGCAGTAGAGACTGCCTGAATGCACAGAACTGCTGGGAGGTAAAAGCTATGTACTGTGCAGTAGAGACTGCCCGAACGCACAGAACTGCTGGGAGGTAAAAGCTATGTACTGCGTAGTAGAGACTGCCCGAACGCACAGAACTGCTGGGAGGTAAAAGCTATGTACTGTGCAGTAGAGACTGCCTGAATGCACAGAACTGCTGGGAGGTAAAAAAAAGATCTGCACAGTAGAGACTGCCTGAATGCACAGAACTGCTGGGAGGTAAAAGCTATGTACTGTGCAGTAGAGAATGCCTGAATGCACAGAACTGCTGGGAGGTAAAAGCTATGTACTGCAGAGTAGAGACTGCCCGAATGCTCAGAACTGCTGGGAGGTAAAAGCTATGTACTGCAGAGTAGAGACTGCCCGAACGCACAGAACTGCTGGGAGGTAAAAGCTATGTACTGCAGAGTAGAGACTGCCCGAATGCACAGAACTGCTGGGAGGTAAAAGCTATGTACTGTGCAGTAGAGACTGCCTGAATGCACAGAACTGCTGGGAGGTAAAAGCTATGTACTGCGCAGTAGAGATTGCCTGAATGCACAGAACTGCTGGGAGGTAAAACCTATGTACTGCAGAGTAGAGACTGCCCGAATGCACAGAACTGCTGGGAGGTAAAAGCTATGTACTGTGCAGTAGAGACTGCCCGAACGCACAGAACTGCTGGGAGGTAAAAAAGATCTGCGCAGTAGAGACTGCCTGAATGCACAGAACTGCTGGGAGGTAAAAGCTATGTACTGTGCAGTAGAGACTGCCCGAACGCACAGAACTGCTGGGAGGTAAAAGCTATGTACTGCGTAGTAGAGACTGCCCGAACGCACAGAACTGCTGGGAGGTAAAAGCTATGTACTGTGCAGTAGAGACTGCCTGAATGCACAGAACTGCTGGGAGGTAAAAAAAAGATCTGCACAGTAGAGACTGCCCGAACGCACAGAACTGCTGGGAGGTAAAAGCTATGTACTGTGCAGTAGAGACTGCCCGAATGCACAGAACTGCTGGGAGGTAAAAAAAAGATCTGCACAGTAGAGACTGCCCGAATGCACAGAACTGCTGGGAGGTAAAAACTATGTACTGCGTAGTAGAGACTGCCTGAATGCACAGAACTGCTGGGAGGTAAAAGCTATGTACTGTGCAGTACAGACTGCCCGAATGCACAGAACTGCTGGGAGGTAAAACCTATGTACTGCAGAGTAGAGACTGCCCGAATGCACAGAACTGCTGGGAGGTAAAAGCTATGTACTGTGCAGTAGAGACTGCCCGAACGCACAGAACTGCTGGGAGGTAAAAAAGATCTGCGCAGTAGAGACTGCCTGAATGCACAGAACTGCTGGGAGGTAAAAGCTATGTACTGTGCAGTAGAGACTGCCCGAACGCACAGAACTGCTGGGAGGTAAAAGCTATGTACTGCGTAGTAGAGACTGCCCGAACGCACAGAACTGCTGGGAGGTAAAAGCTATGTACTGTGCAGTAGAGACTGCCTGAATGCACAGAACTGCTGGGAGGTAAAAAAAAGATCTGCACAGTAGAGACTGCCCGAACGCACAGAACTGCTGGGAGGTAAAAGCTATGTACTGTGCAGTAGAGACTGCCCGAATGCACAGAACTGCTGGGAGGTAAAAAAAAGATCTGCACAGTAGAGACTGCCCGAATGCACAGAACTGCTGGGAGGTAAAAACTATGTACTGCGTAGTAGAGACTGCCTGAATGCACAGAACTGCTGGGAGGTAAAAGCTATGTACTGTGCAGTACAGACTGCCCGAATGCACAGAACTGCTGGGAGGTAAAAACTATGTACTGCGCAGTAGAGACTGCCCGAATGCACAGAACTGCTGGGAGGTAAAAACTATGTACTGCGCAGTAGAGACTGCCCGAATGCACAGAATGCTTGGAGGTTAAAGCTATGTACTGCAGAGTAGAGACTGCCCGAACGCACAGAATGCTTGGAGGTTAAAGCTATGTACTGCGTAGTAGAGACTGCCTGAATGCACAGAATGCTTGGAGGTAAAAGCTATGTACTGTGCAGTAGAGACTGCCCGAATGCTTACTTAAACAGCTTGAGGCATTCCAACTGTCTTCTGACTATAAATGCCATCATCGTAAACCAGATAACGAACGTCTAAGGATAATGGGACGTGTAGGCCAGCACCAGATGGAGGGCCGCAGGGTCCTGATTGACCAACAGTGAGTGCCAACACTTGGAAACGGTAGGTGTGAGATGCTCGCACTCCTGGGGATGAAGCACCCAAGTGAGGTATCAGTAAACTTTGAGGTTTGATTGGTTGGCATTTCAATTTGAAGTTCACGAGTTCTCATAAACGGTTATATCAAAAACGCGGCTACAGAGAAAAGAAATGTGTGTTTATAACAAAAAGAGAGTCTAAAATGTAAGGGATTTATTGGTGATTGGGGTGAAAGGCTGGAATTTGGCGTTACGAATACTGGGGAGATTTGGATGTTTAGAGGACTACGGGATCAGGACATACTGACTTTGGACCGTGTACACGGGCTTTTACACTAGTCTGTATATATTATATATATGGGATGTACACAATGGACTGCCAGATGGAATTATCCATATTCACATACAACACTGGATCAAAAGAAAAAACTGAGATCCCATTCAGAGTTTAACCCTGTGGGTACTCTGGTGTCTAATTGGTATACTCATAACATTTCTCTCTTGCAAAAGAATTGCCAAAATATATCAAAAAGTGCAATGATTTGAACTGGATGTTTAACCTCTTGCATGCTAGAGAGGTGTCTATACTGAATACCTTGCTAGTGTTGAAGGAGTTAAAAACTATTTTTTTTTTTATCTCTTCTCAATGGTGCAGTTGATTTGTCCCAGAGGAACTTCATTTATTTCTTCATTCGTCCTTATGTTCTATATTCGTCCTTATGTTCTATATTCTGAGTCCCACTGCTTTATGCAGTTAGTGAGCAGTAGTGACTCGCCATTATAAAAATCACAAATCTCTGTGTTCTGGCCTTGGGTTAGACCCATGTAGCTGATTTTTACCTGCAGGCTTTCAGTGTCAATGCAACAAGCTCTTTGTATAGGCTTTCAGTGTCCTTGTTATTGCTAGACTGGAAGATGCATTAAATCTTGGTGGGGGGTTTTGGTTTCAAAGCTGGAGTGGTTAACCTGTGGCCCATTTGAATAGAACGCCCATTATTGTCAAGCCGAGAATGATGGGAGTCTTAAGCTTAAGGACTGTAGGTTGATCAGCTTTAAAGCTGATGTGGGCAAACGGAGGTGCTGCTGCACTACAAATCCCATCCTTCCCCAGACTTTACGTTGTGGAAGATGGTGGGTATGGTGTCATAAAGGTTGTGCCTGCAGTGGCAAGTGCACATGCACATACTAAATGCTGAGCCTGTGAGTCTGCTCAGAAATACGTTTCACATGCACATAAATAAGGAGTAGGCGACTTGACTCCCTCCAGCTATTGCAGTTGTGGTCCTGCAACAGCGGGAGATCCTCACATTGCCCACCACCTACATACATTTTCTCATTTCCTATGTGCAGCCAAGCATACCTGCCTCAAGCAGTGACACAGAAGGGGTAAAAATAAACATTGGGCACTGCGTCTCTTTGTTATTTTCCTTCACTTCTGGCTCTGATGGAGGAGACCTGTTGTACGGAAGGAGAATCACAAAGAGACTGGAGGTATGGGATCTTGTTTCATTCATTGCATGGGATTTTAAATTGGGTTCGTTTTGCCGATTCGTTGCCTGTGTGCGAGCTGTTATTATGAGTTGCTTTGTATTATCTCTGAATAAATATAAAAAAGACAGTGTACTTGTGCCTTTCTGTATGCCATTGATCAAACAGAGGTGGAAACCCACTAGGAGTGGTAGTCCAACAGCAGCTGGAGGGCTTCATATTTTAAACTCCTGCTCTAGAACAGTGCTGCGCAACAGCAGAGCCTGGGACCTCATGTTGTCCTAAAGATATTCCCCTGCCACCCCCAGTCTGTTCTTTGGTGCAGTGGGAAGAGATCATTTTCCTCTCTATCACAGCAGACATATCCTAGTATCACCTCCAAAAGCACACCACCTGTCCTTGCCTCAGAACATGCCTCTCATTACACTTATACTGCTGTACACTAACCTGTTGGATGCTAGGGATGTCTAAATACATTGTAGACTGCTCTAGCATCAAAGGGGTTTGTTTACTTGTTTCAAACCTGGTTTTACATTTTAATTATGGTTTGCGGCCCTTAGTTGGTCTTGAGAGCCACCTATACAGCTCTTGGGGTGAGTCATGTTGACGGATAACGGTTAAATTGGTTAAAACCACACGTATTAGATGCTGTTGGGATACCTGTATACAGTTGTCAGTACATATTTATATTTTCTTATTCAGTGTAGAAATTCCGATTACACACTGATTGTAGTTACTTAATTCCAATCATAAGACCTTCATTTACATATGAAAAGTAGGTAATCACTTCATTTTAAAAACGTGTAATTTCCTGATTTCCTTTTGCCTGGTTTGCTTATCTCCTGTGCTGGAGTTCTTGGCTGAAATCTCTCAACTTTCTATATGCTTTTTTGTTTTTCTCCTTTTGATGTATTTCATCACCAGTCATATATTTTTATAATATATTAAAGGGGAACTATCACCTAAAATGAAAGTTTTACATTGGGTTTTAATATTTAACCCAACAGAGCTAAGTGTATTTTTTTTTTAATTGCTGCATTACAGCAAACTCCGTTTATAATGCTACTGAGGTTGGTGAGTGAAGGTTGCAACCTCAGTAGCATTGTAAACGGAGTTTGCTGTAATGCTACATCACAGAAATCCAGCTACGAAGGGGAACGTGAACGAGCTCCCTGGGGCAGCTGGGAAGTCATTCGGGACATACAGTCCCACAGAACGCGTAAGTGCCCTATTTTGCAGGGCTAATATCTCCACTTGTAGGCAATTAAAAAAAAAAAATACACCTAGCTCTAATGTAGAGTTAAATATTAAAACCCAATGTAAAAATTTCATTTTAGGTGATAGTTCCGCTTTAATATATTATAAAAATATAGGACTGGTGATGAAATACATAATAGCCTCTTGGTTGCCTTGCTATGACTAGAAAATCCTTAAAAGGATAGTAATGTTTCAAAATAAAAGCAGCTCTAATTAATCTTCATAGTATTTGGACTTTGGAGAGTATTATTTCAATACTGTCAGAGTTGTAGGTCAAGAGTAATTCAATGATAAAGTATCCCCCTCCAGCCCCTTTTACTGATGTAACTTTGCTCACCTAAGAACAGAAAGGTGGTGTCCAGATGGCTTGAAAAGAGGGACAATCTTCAATTAACATAAGGGAAAAAACTGAAAAACATGTCAAGGGTGGCAGGGTTTTCATTGTTCTCATAGTACTGTCCCTTGCTGTGAGCCGTCTGGTCTTAAGACCAGATTCCACATCTGAGGGGAGGTGGCTTACACTAGGTAAAAGGGGCAGGAGGGGGATGCTTTATCATTCAATTACTCTTGAACTACAACTCTGACAGTATTGAAATAACACTCTCCATGGCCCAAATACTATGAAGATTAATTGGAGCTGCTTTTATTTGGAAACATTACTATCCCTTTATTGTAAGTGCTAGACCTTGAACTGCAGGATTGTGCATTGTCCGTAAAGAGGACTGCCTAGGATAGGGGACTTTATAAAAATATGGAATTGTCCCAGGAAATCTGAGACGTATGGGGCTGGATTCTATCGCAGGTGCTAATTTTATCACTACTTTTATCTCCAGGTTTCCCCATAGACTTCAGTTGGAAAATATTTACTAAAACAGGAGGTAGCATTTATCACATGCAATAGAATCCAGCCCATGGTCACCCTAAACACAAATATTTGATAGATGGATGATAAAAGCACATCATTTGTGGTTTCATTATTAGAAGAACATTGATAAGGGTGCTTGTCCCTTGTTATTTTAATGTTCCATTCTCTTTACTTAATTTGTTCATCTGATCTCTGCCTTACCCAGTAATGCAAAAGCATATGCTATTATTGCTAACACTTCTGACAGGACAGCTACCAACCTCTCTTCTCCAAAGTCTAGATGGCCTATAGGGACCCAGGCCTATGTTTATTAGCGGTACCAGCTAATGTGTAGCTCATTATGGGCCAATGTATGGTGTTTTCTTTATCTCAATAGTTTTCAAACCCCAGGGTTTCCTTAAGAAGTGCAAGGGGTTCCACTCAAGGAGTAAGTAATGGTGGGCAATGGAACAATGCTTTGGTGGCATACAGCGTATGTATAGTTTATTATTTAAACGTTGCTTTCTGTTAGATTGCATTAAGCCCCTGGATACAGTGACCTGCTATCTGTTACACAGTATATTTTAATACTGAAGACATTTCTATCATCCAAGGGGGTTAAGCTATTGTTTTACAATTTACAGTTACAGTGGTTGAAATTGTCTGTGTTGGGAAATGTAGAAAACAATTGTTGCGTTCACAACGATAATGTTATGTACCCTAAGGCCAGCCACGTTCTGAAATACAAGCTGTCTTATAATGGCAGATTCAATAAATACATTTCTAATAAAAAGCTAAATAAATTTGTGAAGGTCAGAATGATTACTGGACATGACAAATTAATGAGGTTTTCACAAGCAAGCTGAAGTATGAAGTTATTGATCTTCATTTATCTGGATCAAAAAGAATTTTTCCGCCCCCTGCATCATGTACATTTTAATAATGATAAAGTGTTTTCGCCTTCATCTGGATTTACATACAGAAATCCCTTAGGGTGAAACATTTAATTGCTTAGATCTGAACACTTTGGATTCATATTGTCTTCATATGAGTGGGGGGGGGGGAGCACAGTACACACAGATTTGGAGAAATGGTATGTACATTTCATACCTGTTAATTAAAGGGAAAGTAAACCCTTATTATGAAAATATTTATATTGCAGGGCTATTTCTGCTATGTAAAAATGTAAAACCAAAAAAAAATGACTACTGTTGGGAGATGCTTCAGACAAAGGTTATTACAGATCAAACATGCATATTGTTTGAGATAAAGTCCAGAATTTTTTTTGAAGGCAGGTGTTGCAGTTTCTATTACATTGTGTGACAAGCAGAGGGTCACAGATACAACCTTTCCATTGATGTCAATAGCGAGAGTACTACCTTTCAGTAAAGCATCAGAAAAATATGTCATCTCTGCAAATATTTTTCTAAGCAGCCTCTCCCAGCATTTGGAGTACTCTTATACAGGAAAACTCTCTACAACATTTATACATCAAGTGGTGATTCCCAAACCTCTCCTTTGGGATGCCTAATAGTACATGTGTTTAGGATTTCCCTGCCTTAGTACAGGTACGTTAAGTCTCGAATCCAGCATTTAGGAGCACATTATTGTTTTTAAGTAATATATATTTTCCCTTCTATGTCCATATTACCAGTATTTGCTGTTAAAGTGCTGTTTTTTGGCACGTGTATGGTAAGGGTAAAAAAAAAAAATACTTCTAAATAGATAATGAGATCAAATGAATTTTGGAAATGGTTTTCCACATTCGTTCTGGCTACAGTTTGTCCACCCTTGCCATCTAGTATAGTATTGTAGGGTTTCATTGATCAAGGAGAACAGTATAATGGATTATGCTATGCCGAGGAGACCAGTACTGTATAGTAGGTTTTACTCTGTGAAGCCAGCCACTACAGCCTTATAGTTAACCACTGGCTTAAACATAAACAAAGTTTGTACCTCTCCATCAAACTTGTTGGTTGCCAGTGGAGACAAACATCGCTTGTCTATGGCTCTTAGCAATGTAGCCCAAGTGAAGTCTGGAATTCCAGTGTCAGGGTTACGAACGCCCCCACATCCCTGCACAGCCTAATGGATGCTTGTTTTGCAGTGTAATGGAGAGTGTACACTGCCACATGTTGATGTCCTTACCTGTCATTCAGCTGACTCAGAAGAGCCGTCAGTCACCTTTAATTGATAAGCATTTGTGCAAAATGCACAGAACTCGTGGTTTTTGATCTGTAAAAGATGACAAAAGCCATTCAAGCTAGGACCTCTCAAGCTTAAGATAAAGGGATTTAATGCCAGGACAAATGTATTCATAGCTCACTGCAGGTAGGCGAGCTGACAAAGCCTTATTCTATGATGGTTCTATCTGATAAACTGAGCCGAAATGCTGCTTTTCACCCCTCCAAGCTATCCAGTGGTGTTAATCCTTTCTCTTTGGCAATCTACACATTGGTATAGATTATAGCAGACTTATTGTTAACCCCAAGGATGCCAGATAGTTCATCTTCAGTTTATTAAGGGCCCACATAGCAATACACCAAAGAAGGTTAAATCGGAACTTTCAGGTAGTACTGTCGCCCTTCAATAATTAAACTTATGGTGACTAGCATCCTAATACATGGATTATCTCTGTAAAGGGCCACATTCTAAAGAAATCTTTCATCTTTGTTGTCGTCTGGAGGTGAGATAGATAAGAACTTAGGATTCCAAATAATGCCGGCACTTAGTAAACATTATAAAAGTATCTAAATGATTAATGCTTTATTAACAATTAATGGAAGGGCACATATATCTACGCGATCGTTCTGATTTGTTGGGTCTTTTAACCAGAGAGATCTGTAAAGCATTACAAAGCAATGCACTGGAGACCTCTGTAGATTTAAACATTTAGCAACCCGAGGTGACTAATTTGGAATTGTATTTGCCTGTTATGGTGCAGCTTGTTTGTTCCAAATCTTGTTAGAACATAGAAACATAGCAGTTGTCTGCATCTATGGGTGCAGCCTTTATAAAAAGCCTGCTGAAGCAAAAACGGCTCCGGTCGGCTGTGTTTTGGGTTATATGGCTGGTAGTGTAGCTGGATCTTACTTGTAAGCATGCCTGGGAAAACTCTGGATCTGCCCCAGAGACTCTGGGTTTTACAGTGAATTACTGAGTCTGCAGGGACAGAGGCCAATTCTGTGGTTCTGGAGAGTTCCTTATCAATCCCTGCCTACCTCTCCTTCCCACACAGTTCTGCCCACTTCCCACCCACTTTATATTACAAGGCTGTTAAGCCCTACCTCTTTGTGATGCAAATCGTGTCATTTACATCCCCCAGTTGCATCACATGAGCTCTCACCGGGGGCTTAAGGAGACCATGTTTCCTGGTAAGACTGTACTGTTGTCTCTCATTACCACAAACTTTGCAGAGGGGCATAACTCCGTATACTGCTATGGTCATCTTCCAGCCTGTCCACAGTAGTCTACAGTGGCTGCCGTGCTGAGCTCCACACTGGAAGTCTCACAGCTCAGTGTATTGTGGGATCAGTGAGGATACATCCGGGATCTCTCTACAAACCCTGTTCTGCTCTTGCGCTGATCTGCTGGTGCTCACGATGCAGCCCCATAGTCATCACAGATTAGCAGATCTGCAGACAATAGCTACATGACAGATGCCCGTGATTCAATGGCAATTTTTATTTGTCCCCTATAGTGCAGCTGGTTTCCCCACACAATTGCTGTGGTTCTTCTTAATACAACAGTTTCATTAGGTCACTGGACTAAACCACGGGGAACAAATAAAAGCTGCCTTCAAATTAATGGGGCTCTTAACCCCTTGAATGATATAGAGACCTCCAACACACTGCTTTATAATACACTGGAGGCTTCGCTAGCATTCCAGGTATTTAAAGCCCCATTTTAATCAGAGGGAGGTGAGAATTTTCATTTGTTCCCTATACTTCAGCTGGTGTTGCTGTATTTTCTGTATTGAGGGTTTGTTTACCGTCATTGATCCAAAAGAAGGCAAACTGGAATAGGAAAAGGGTTGAAATTCATGGACACAAGTATTTTTTCAACCTAAACTACTATGTAACTGATCCAAGTTTCCTCTCTGCATAAGACCCAGTATATAGAAGAAACCATTTAACCCTTTGTATGTCTGAGTTATCCAAAGCCATGCATTGGATACATCTCTGGAAACTAAAAGGGTTAACAGGAAGCATACAGACTTCCTGACATGAATGTCTTATTCTCTACTACAGTTCCATCTGAAAAACATAAGAGAAACCATTACAAACGGAAACAAATATGTAGAGGAAATCAACATTTGGGGGAAAATGTCACCAACTCAAATAATTGTAGCCGCCTATTCAAATTTCATTTAAAATTGGAATGTGCAAATTATGCAGAAGCACAACATAATTACACAAGAGGAGAATCGAGGCACAGATCACTGCTTTCCAACCTGAACTGCCAAGCTACACTGCCAAGACTACAGGCGACCTCGAAGGACAACCTGTGGTTCTCAAACTATGGTTCGGCTACATCATCCCATCATCCTCATCCAGCAATTAGAGTATGCATGTTTCATCTGGAACCCAAACGGCAAGATAAGGATGATGGGAGTTGTAGTTCAACCACAGCTACAGGGCTGAAGATTCCCACCCCTGTTCTGCCTCAGACACAGAAAGTGATAAAGGCATTAGATCCAGGTCACTGACGCTGATGTACTAAGAACTGGACAATCCAGAAATAAAGGAACTGTCGCTAAAGGGATGAACATGAAATAGCCCAAAATTCCCATTCGATTTACCCTTTGAGTGCCAGACAGGTGTCCAATGCATTGCAGAGATATCTCTAGCATTCATGGGTTAAAATCCCCATGAAAATAAATAGTAATCTCTGCTACAGGTCAGCTGGTTTGCAAAAGCAAAGACTGGGTCTTGGTGAGTGTGATTATAATCTGTACTATAAGCCCTAACCTTTTGAATGCCAGAGGGGTACCCAATGCATTTCAACGCATTACATACCCCCTCTGGCACTCAAAGGGCTAAAGGGATACACTTACTACGTAAAATATATATTGCAGGATTTAGTCTCATCATTAAAACAAGGTTAATCCCACCGCTGAAAAGCATTTTATTCAGAAGTTATTGCAGATAATACTTACTTTCTTGGAAGCAGTACGTTCATGTCCTGAAACCATATGGTGGCCCTGCTGCTACAGGAGTCTATAGAACACGATGGTCAGTTGACCATAAACCTCATAGGATGCTGTAGCAACAGCACCACTGGAGCAGTTTAGACAATGGAGGTACTGCAAAAAATTTAAAAAAATATTAAAAATGCATGTTTCATCTGCAATAACTTCTGAATAAAACATCTCTCAGCAGCGGTAATGTACTTGTTTTAATCAGCAGTATACACCATAAAATATATGTCTGTCAGTATTAAGTGTTACTATCCCTTTAACTGAGAACAAGTTGCTTATACAGGGTAGGGAAGGTAGGATGGGGTATAGAGAGAGAATGAAAGAATAGTAGTAGGTATGAGTCATCCGGTAGTATCTTTTATTAACTACCATTCATCCTTTCTATTGAAAGTGGCCCATTCAGAAATACTGCTTAGCTCTGCCAGGTTTTAGCCAGTAACCTACTTTGTCCCAATATCAATGTGACCAAATCTCCATTTTTTTATGCAAGATGGTTATGAAAAACAGACTACAAGGTGACACGGTTTCCTTCTCCAGTCTGCAGAATGACATTCTCATATGTGTCCTTCAATGAAATTGAGATCTGGTCACCTTGGCCAATACATAACTTTTTTTTTTTTTTTTTCAATTCAAACATAGAATCACTTAATATGAGGGTAGGCACAAGCCCATCTAGTCTGCCTGCTTTCCTATCTAGGTGGCTCTAACATATTTTATTCCTAGAATAGTCACATGTCTTTTCCAAGCATTCATTTATTTAGCCTGAACCACTACTATTTGTAGCTTTGGAATACTTCCCACTCTGGCGCTCAAAGAGTTAAGGCACAAGGACAACATTCATACAGGCTGTTTTCTGGCCATAGGGGTGTAAATGTGGGAGAAGGGTTATTATTAGGAGATATTACACATATCACACACTTGCGCAATAGTTGTTGAGCTACTCTGAGGCAAACGACCTTCAACATTTCTGTAGAATTAACTCTCAGGACAGAGACCCCTCTGTCGTTCAAGGATGTAAAAACCACATTTTAATAAATGGGGAATTGTATTAGTTAAAGGGATAGTAATGGTTAATTTTAAGTTGATTTAATATTGTAGACATTAAAAAAAGATTAACATCAATGTAAGTCTTATCTCTCAGACCTTTATGGTTTGAGAGATATAACTTGCTAAAATTACCTTTTCCTGGCTGTTTTACTCAAGTCTGCCATCTAGCTGACATTTGACCAAGCAGATGCTCTTCAGCAGAGCTGAAATCACGCTATTTTGAAATAAATACTTCATTGGAACGGTCTACAAAGTGTGCTTGCAAACCAGGCACACTTCGTACCATTCTAAATGAAGTATTTGTCTTTAGATATCGTTATATCGGAGCTGCTGAAGAGCCGCATCTGGTCGCGCGACCAGAATCTGCTTCTGACAGCTTTACAGCTCGTCAAGCAGAAAGGGGAGGGACCAGAAAACTTTATTTTCCTATCTCTCTCAAACCATAACGGTCTGAGAGATACAAATAAGTGCAACTACTCTCTTTTTAATTGTATATACCATATAGTTAATACTTTTTTTCTGACATTACTATCCCCTTAGTTAGAATACAGTTGTTTTGCTTCCTGTTTGTCCACGTATATAGACTTCACTACTGGATATATTTCAGACATCTTTAACCCTTTGAGTACCAGAGGGGTGTGCAACGCATTGCACAACGAGTTGCAAGTCCCTTTAGCACTCGATGTCTCATGCCAAGGAGGTGCAGAGTTGTTTGGAACAGAAAGCAGCGTATCCCCTCTACCAAAATTCTACTCTCTCCTAACCCTTTGAATGCCATGTGTTGCAATGTGTTGATACTTATCTGGCACTCAAAGGGTTAACAGAAAGTCAGAGCAAAACAAAAAAAACAAAAAAATTGTGTTCAAACTCATCAGCAGAATGTCATTATTCTAGGGCCCTGCACACTGAAGCATTAACAACTGGACGATCTGCTGCCGCACATTTCAGGAAAGGTCTCACTACTTACAGAAGCAAAGTCCCTGAAAATTAATTTAAACGCTATTTCAAGGGATAAGGATAATCCTAATTAACTTTTAGCCACTTATTCAATTTCCAGCATTACTGCCAACAATGAAGATCTGCCAGGATTGCTCGTTGTTGTTTTATCAGCATCTTTTCAGCCTCACAGTTTCATGCGTCCTTGCTCCTTATCTGGCGCTTACCAAGCATTCTTTCTGGCCGGTAGAGCCACAAGATGATGGCTGCTATCTCTCTGTAATACTTCTCATTTTTACAGTCTGGCTTTTTTTTTTCCTACTATACCAAAGCGAACATGTTCAGAAGCACGCTCTTTCCTAAATGGGGTACAGTCAGAACGATAAAAGGCCACATGCACAAAAACAGGACCAGTTACAGGGAAGAACAACTGAATTATACGGTATACATAAAAATGCCTATTTATATAAATGGGCCTGTTAACTCTGAGTGCCAGAGAGGTATCCAATGCGTTGCAACTCACTGAGTTGGATACCTCTCTGACATTCACAGGGTTAATCACTTGAATGAAAAACGGGGTCTCCAATGCATTGCTGGAGACCTCTTTGGCATTCAATGCGTTGCGTACCCCTACGGCACTCAAAGGGTTAAACACTCCATTTAAATCAACAGGAATTATTGGATTATTTACTTGTCTACTACGATGCAGTTAATTTGCTCTAGAATTGCTCCTGTTTTTTTGTCCATAAAGCCCCAAAAGTACTTAGGAAATGGGGTGCAATTCTGGGACAAACCAACTGCACCACAGAAATCAAATTCATATTTCCAAAATTCCCATTCATTTAAAGGGGGCTTTGAATCCCATAAACGCTACAGAGGCTTCTGACACATTCCAAATGCTGCTGTGAGGCTCATTCACTGAACTGTTCCATTTCTGCTGCCGTACTCTGCCAGTCTCTACCAGACATTACAAGGCCACCAGAATCACATAAAATGCATTAAATTAATCAACAAATCCACTCCGTCTTATATATCTAGACTCCCATCCAAGTGCTCCTAACCATCCACAATATTATATGGATTATCTCCTATTTTTAGGGGAGTTTACCAAAAGACCTAGATCTTAGGCAACCCTATCGCATTATCATACCGTGCAGCCCAAATGCACCATTACATTGCCCAAGTTGGCAACCAGAGAAATGACTAGAAACATGACTCCAGGAGGGGGAGGGATGGGAGGCAGTAAAATGAGATTAAGAGGAGGTGACAGCTCTAGTACGATAAAGTCTCCAAACAATATGTCATTCTGTGGAGACTATGCACTAAGATATCTCAATCAAGGTAAATGGAAATTTTATCGCATTGGGGCAGTTATTGCCGCTTTAGGACACCTTAGTGATGACCAATCTGTTCTCCTCCTCCCTTATAACCGCCTTTACACCATCTCCAAGGGTATCCTATTACCTACACCTACGTGCCGACCATCAAAAGGGCGATATCAAAATTACACCTACATCAAAAGGCCAACATCAAAATGTCGCCTGTGTAAAAAGGAAGCCATAAAAATGTTGCCCATGTCGCCTGTGTCAAAACGGTGAGAGGGGTGGATTAAAAATGTTGCTTGTGTCAGTATCTTTATTTTAAAGTTGCCTGTGGCCTCTTTTCCTTCCAGCAGCAATTATCCACCTCCCCCTCAATTCCTCACTTGATATATCACTAGATGGACTCACTGAGAGTACATTCTGCCTCAAAGACGTCTTCTCAGAGTCGCCTGTGGCCTCTTCTCCTTCCTCCAGCTCTCTCCAGCAATTATCCACCCCCTCCTCAATTCCCCAGTTAATACTCCCACCCCCACCCCATCGCAGCAGGTATCTAATGCCCACCCTCCTTATTTCATTATGTATTTGCCCCTCACCCGTTCCCAATGTGTATCTTCCCCCATCCCTAGATCTAATATTGCAAGGGGCTCAATTTCATGCTTACAAAGATCAGGTATTGATGGAACCAAAATGTATTCCTTGTGATTCAGGCTCCAGCATAAGTGAAGCTCCAGACTATTGGAGATAGCACTTTAATGGGTGAATTGTCCAAAACAGGTTGCTATCAAAATGTCATGGGTTAGACTATAACCTGAGATTGTATAACACAGACATCTTGCTGAAAAGGGATCTGTGCACCTGTGCTTCTGTCCCTCCCTGTACGGCGCGTTACAGAGTAACTTCCCTTTGGCCAATCAGTGTGGAGACACGGATGGACAACGCAGGCACACAGATCCCTCATCGGCAAGATGTCTGCACAGTCGTCTTAAGATGAGTCTCATATGAACTTATGTTTATAAATAATCCCGACATTAATAAACATTATAACAGTATTTCAATGATTACCGCTATACTAACAGTGAATCGGGGGGCAGTTAGATCTATGTGATAGTTTGGCTTTAAAGGGATAGTAATGTTTCACAAAAACAGCAGCTTCAATTAATCATCATAGTATTTGAGCCACAGAGAGTGTTATTTCAATACTGTCACAGTTCTAGTTCAAGAGTAATTGAATGATAAAGTATCCCCCTCCCTCCCCTTTTACCTAGTGTAACATTACTCACCTCAGATGTGGAATCTGGTTGTAAGACCAGACAGATAACAGCAGGGGACAATCTTCTTACTGAGAGAACAATGAAAACCCTGCCCCCCCCTTGACAGGTTTTTCAGCTTCTTCCCTTATCTTAATTGAAGATTGTCCCTCTCTGCAGTCTACCTGGGCACCTCCCTTCTGATCTGGCTGAGCAGGGGAGGGAGGGGGATACTTTATCATTCAATTACTCTTGAACTACAACTCTGACAGAATTGAAATAACACTCTCCTAGACCCAAATACTATGATGATTAATTAGAGCTGCATTTATTATGAAACATTACTGTCCCTTTAAAGCACATTCAGTACTCATGGGCTTAATCAGAGTAAGTCCCGTAAAGTAAGAGCTGATAACACACCAGCATGCTGTGCACTGTCATAGGCATTTCCTGTAATTCCATACCCCATATTAAAAGAAGACAATAACTTAAAATGTACAAAATGATCAGTTGCCCATAAACCTCCATAGACTGGTGTAGCAACAGCGCCACTGTGAAATTTCAGGCCACTGAGAAATTGTTCCTAAAAAAATTCCCGTTTATCTGCAATAATTGTAGAATAAGACACTTCTGAGCAGTGAAAGTAACCTTGTTTTACTTGGGAGGATATATATTTTTTACATATTAAGTGGTAGCATCCCACAGTTTTGGGATTGAGTGCAACAATATAATCACACACATTGTCCTTCCCCCTTTTTATGTCTGTGTCTCATGTTCAGTTCTGTGTCGTGCTTGGGACTGACTATTTTCCAAGCCCTATCCTATAGAAGTTAACCACTTGCATGCTAGAGATGAAAGAAGTTAACCCTGTGGGTGCTAGAGATTCCTCCAAAGCAATATAGTTTCATAGTAAATTAGGCTGGAAAAAGACACGCGTGCATCATGTTCAACTTTTTCCCACAATATATGCCAGAAAAACAAATCTTAATCATAATTCTTCCAGACATTAAATTGGTTGTTTATTTACAGAACTTCATGTTTAATCCACAAACACACAGTATAACCCTGTATGTTCCCTTCTGCTAAAAATATACCTTATATTGTCTTAAATGCATCCATGGTATCTGCCATGAGGAGTTACAGACTCTAAAGGACCTTTCTGTTAAGAATCCCTTCCTCTGCTGAGGTTGAAATATCATTTCTTCTAATCTTAACCCTCTGAGTGTCAGAGAGTTATCCATTGCATTGCAGCAGTTACCTCTCTGGCACTCAAAGGGTTAAGAGGCGGCCCCTAGTTATTTGATCAGTCCTTGCAAGATCCTTGTTTTGACCTCTGAAATACTTGTAAAATGTAACCAGATCCCCTCTTGGGCAACTCTACAGTAAATAAATGAGATTTGGCTAGAGGTACTTCATACTACAGTTCCCCCATTCTCTTAATAATACTGTTCTTCTTTGCACTGTCTATGATGCTTCCTTTCATGCAGAACAGTATTGTGTTTGCTTTTGTTACTACTATTTGACACTGATCATTACGATCATAAGTAGTATTTGTAATTCCTCGATAACTTTACATTTTTCTACATTAGATCTTATATTCCATTTGTTTGCCCAACCTGCCAGTTTTAGGCAAATCGTTCTGTAGAGAACAAACAGACTGCTCTAAGTTTATTACCTTGCATAATCCTATAATTTAAAAGGGCAGAATGTTTGTCCGATGCAGTCATGCGCAGTAGAGACTGCCCGAATGCACAGAATGCTGGGAGGTTCTCGTGTTCTGTACAGACTCCAATATGCTTGGAGATAGAAAGAGAGGAGAGACCGGCATGAAGACATTGAGACAGACAGAGACAAGCATGGAAAGAGAGAGAGAGAGAGAAGAGACAGTCAAAGAGACAGTGAGGAGAAAGAGGCATGGAAACAAAGGGAAAGAGAGATGGACAGACATAGAGAGAGAGAGAGAGCAAGGAGATGCAGACCGGGTTGTACACAGAGGAGAGACAGATGGGCATGGGGGCGAAGAACGAGAGAGAGGGGAGAGACAGACACAGGCATGGAGATAGGCACAGTAGAGACTGCCTGAACGCACAGAATGCTGGGAGGTGTAGTACTGCGCTGCTGTTCCAGCAGTCTCTACTGCACATGGCTGCATTGCGTGCGCTGCCAGTGATGCGGCGGCATTACACAGAGCAGGACCGGCCTCTTTACCTCACTGGACCTCGGCCTTTGTACACAGGCTTTTATACTAGTTTAGTATAATCTGCAAATGTTGAAATGTTGCTTTCTGTGCCTACTTACAGGTCATTTATATATATATACTAGTTGAAAAGCCCGTTACACGGGCCACAGTGCCACTGCCAGCCGGTCATGGGGCAGTCATGAGCAGTAGAGACTGCCAGCGTCGCGGCTGAGACAGAGCTGGACGCTCCATATCACCTGCGGCGTGGGCGGTCTCTACTGTGCATGACTGCGTTGTTACACACGTTTTAGCAAATTATTATATACGATGTTTAAAAAGCAGTAAATCCAGTTCTGACCCGGGAGTTACCCCACACTCAACTTTTACTGTATTTGAGAATATTTAATTTACAGCACACTGTTCATCATTCAGATGATTTTCTGTCCAGTTGCAATGTTATCACTTTGATCCAATGTGTTTATTTTATAGGCCATTCTCCTGTGTGACACTGTGTCCAATGCCTTTGCAAGGTCTAGATATACTGCATCTACTGCTTGAGCAGTTACTAATAATGTCTTCATAGAAACTTAATAGATTTATTTGGCATTAGATGTATTTCACAGAAAACTGTGTTGATTTCCATTAATAATTTAGTTTTTTGGCTGTGTATTCCCAAATATAAACCGTAATTATACCTTCAAGCAGTGCCCCCTCTACTATTATAATTTCCAGGATCAGTTTTAGTTCCTTTTTCAATAAAGGCACCCCAGAAGGTTTAAAAGAATATTGTGGCACTGACCCTGAGGAAATTGTGTCTTTAAAGGGATAGTAATACCTGGATGTAAGAAGGTTTAATATTCATATTAAAAAAAAAATAAATGAAATGCATTAAATCCTGTTGCTTAAATGTGTATATTTTAAAAGGGATAGTATTTGATCAATTATACAAATTTTCATCTTGTAGCTATTAAAAAAAATGAAAATCAAACTATGCCAGTCCCATCTCTCAAACCTTTATGGTTTGAGAGATAATCGCAGCTAAAGTCCCACCCCCCTTTCTCATACATCCGCGTTCTAGCTCACAGAGGCAGATCCTGGTCCGGAGACCCAGTAGGGTTAAAGCTCTGCTGGTGAAAGTTAATTTTATCATAATCTCTCGTTTTTTAAATGCACTGAAGAGTGTGGGGGCACAGGAGAAGGCAGTACGGGGGCAAAATGTCATAGTTCACCTAGTGCAACAAGAAGCCCTGGGCTGACTCTGCCTGCCATCTGACGTGCTTACAAAGCACTGGTTTGAGGATGTCTTTAACATCCAAGAGGTTAAAGGAACAGTAACACCTAAAATGAAATGAGGTTATAGGCTGTATAGCAAAAAGAAACTTGGAGGAATTCAGGGTAAACCTACTGACGTTTGAATGCCAGACAGGAGCCCAAGGACACAATGTGGAGCAATGAATTGAACACACCCCTGGACTCAAAGGGCTAAATGGGAATTTTAACCCATTGAATGCTAGAGAGGTCTCCAGCGTATTGCTTTGCAGTCTCTGGAGAGCTCTTCAAAATTCAAGGTGTTAAAATCCCCCATTTGACTCAATGGAAGTTTTTACCTGATACGGGGCAGCCTTCACACAGGTAACTCTTACACAGGCAGCCCTTACACACCTTACACAGGCAGTCCTTACACAGGCAGCCCTTACACACCTTACACAGGCAGTCCTTACACAGGCAGCCCTTACACACCTTACACAGGCAGTCCTTACACACCTTACACAGGCAGTCCTTACACACCTTACACAGGTAGTCCTTACACACCTTACACAGGCAGCCCTTACACACCTTACACAGGCAGTCCTTACACAGGCAGCCCTTACACACCTTACACAGGCAGCCCTTACACACCTTACACAGGCAGTCCTTACACAGGCAGCCCTTACACACCTTACACAGGCAGTCCTTACACAGGCAGCCCTTACACACCTGACACAGGCAGCCCTTACACACCTTACACAGGCAGCCCTTACACACCTTACACAGGCAGTCCTTACACACCTTACACAGGCAGTCCTTACACACTTTACACCGGCAGCCCTTACACACCTTACACAGGCAGTCCTTACACACCTTACACAGGTAGTCCTTACACACCTTACACAGGCAGCCCTTACACACCTTACACAGGCAGTCCTTACACAGGCAGCCCTTACACACCTTACACAGGCAGTCCTTACACAGGCAGCCCTTACACACCTTACACAGGCAGTCCTTACACAGGCAGCCCTTACACACCTTACACAGGCAGTCCTTACACAGGCAGCCCTTACACACCTTACACAGGCAGTCCTTACACACCTTACACAGGCAGCCCTTACACACCTTACACAGGCAGTCCTTACACACCTTACACAGGTAGTCCTTACACACCTTACACAGGCAGCCCTTACACACCTTACACAGGCAGTCCTTACACAGGCAGCCCTTACACACCTTACACAGGCAGCCCTTACACACCTTACACAGGCAGTCCTTACACAGGCAGCCCTTACACACCTTACACAGGCAGCCCTTACACACCTTACACAGGCAGCCCTTACACACCTTACACAGGCAGTCCTTACACAGGCAGCCCTTACACACCTTACACAGGCAGTCCTTACACAGGCAGCCCTTACACACCTTACACAGGCAGTCCTTACACAGGCAGCCCTTACACACCTTACACAGGCAGCCCTTACACACCTTACACAGGCAGTCCTTACACAGGCAGCCCTTACACACCTTACACAGGCAGTCCTTACACACCTTACACAGGCAGCCCTTACACACCTTACACAGGCAGTCCTTACACACCTTACACAGGCAGCCCTTACACACCTTACACAGGCAGCCCTTACACACCTTACACAGGTAGTCCTTACACACCTTACACAGGCAGTCCTTACACACCTTACACAGGCAGTCCTTACACACCTTACACAGGCAGCCCTTACACACCTTACACAGGCAGTCCTTACACACCTTACACAGGTAGTCCTTACACACCTTACACAGGCAGCCCTTACACACCTTACACAGGCAGTCCTTACACAGGCAGCCCTTACACACCTTACACAGGCAGTCCTTACACACCTTACACAGGCAGTCCTTACACAGGCAGCCCTTACACACCTTACACAGGCAGCCCTTACACACCTTACACAGGCAGTCCTTACACACCTTACACAGGCAGTCCTTACACACCTTACACAGGCAGCCCTTACACACCTTACACAGGTAGTCCTTACACACCTTACACAGGCAGTCCTTACACATCACACAGGCAACCCTTTCACACAGGCAAACCTTACACAGGTAGCCCTCACACAGGTAGCCCTCACACAGGCAGCCCTTACACAGGCAGCCCTTACACAGGTAGCCCTCACGCAGGCAGCTGTCACGCAGGCAGCCCTTAAAATCATCCAGTATTCTATACTTGAAGTTAATATCTATACGGATTATTTCTCTGGTTCAGAGAGTCTACTTCAGTGCTTCTCAGTCAGGGCACAGTGGCATTAGGTGTGGCATGGACTCTAACTCAAGGTGCTACTACAACTAGGGGTCCTCAGGTTGCTCACCCCAGTTTAAACTGTCAGGAAGGGATGGAGCTGTTACTAATATATTCTATGGAGAATTGTAGCCAGTGACTCACCTCTCCCATTGAATGCAATAGAATAACCGTCTAAACAGCTAGATGCAATGTGTGTGTGTGTGTGTGTGTGTGTGTGTGTGTGTGTGTGTGTGTGTGTGTGTGTGTGTGTGTGTGTGTGTGTACCCATGTGCATGCGTGTATATGTGTGTGTGTATGACATAATATACTATATAGACCACTCTGCAGATCAGTTCTGCTCAGCTTCTTTGATGTGCAGTCACATTTCTGAATTCTACAATAGGCTGCATACGTATTTTGTGAATCTTGTGCCTTTGTTCAAGAGGTAACATGTTCAGTCAGTTGTGGATGTCATGTCCATGGAGGCCGACATGACAGTTGCTGGCTGTTGTTTCAGGCTGTAGCAGGCAGAGCGCATGAGCTTACTCAATCCTTTTAAGGACTAGAGGGTGTGTAACGCATTGCAAAGCAATTTGTTTAACCTCCTGTCCGTGAAGGGTTAAGATTACCATGTGCAGTGAACAGAATTTAAGGTCATTTGGTCCTGCTAGCAACTGTCATATCTGACACCCATGGACTGATTGAAAAGATTCTGTCTTGAACAACGGCACAAAAAAAAAAAATTCATAGTGGCCATTAGGATTTTATGACCAGAGTCAAGTAAGAGGCCCTTTAACCCTTTGAGTCCCAGAGAGCACCCAACGGGTTAACTGCTATGCTAATAGCTCCAGTGGGAACATAGCCTTATATGTTTAATACCACGATAGATATATAGGATTGTAACACGGCCAGTGTGCACTGTATACCCCGCACACTCACAGACATTTAATCCTTTGAGTGCCAGGGGGGTATGGAATGCATTGCAGAGCAATGCATTCCGTACCCCTCTGGCACTCAAAGGATTAACAGTGAGTCAGAAGCCATCAGAAAATCCCCCTCAAAGAGCCCCTAGCATTTTCTTTTCACCTGTGATTGCATTTCTTTTAGATATTCTATTTTCCTGATCTAATACATTTCCAAGCTCCACAGATGATTTCCAGGTTGTGCTCAGATGGTTACACACTCTGTGTGACCTGAACAACTGTCAGTAATACAGTGATGAAATCTTATCAGCCAGCAGTCTCTGGGGTCAAAATAGTCTGAAGGGATGTAGCACTTGTTTAGAGGACAGTCCAGTTACTTACCAACAATGCTTGATTGATGGCCTCAGCAAGTTACTAACCTGTAACAATGGACTTCTAGTTGTGGCAAGTTGGCATACCTGGGTACTTTCAAAGGTAGCCGACCCTTAGATCTTAAAATTATTATAGTGAAAAACAAAAAAGTGCCCACATGCCTAATGTAAGAGTTTCAAATTCAATTTGATAATGTGCCACCTTCACCACACCCTTTTGAAGGGAACTCACTGGTAACAAGGCTATAACTTCCTCTCACAATACCCATTTGTATGAATGTCAGCGGTCAATTGCTCAATGATGTCATCAGCTCAAGTCCCTATATGTCAGCGGTTCCCAACTCCTGTCTTCAGCACGCATTAACAGGCCAGGACTTAGGGATTTCTCTGCTAGAGCACAGGTGTGGTGATCAGAGGCTCATTCACATTGATTAACTCACCTGTGCTCTAACAAGGAAATCATGTGATCAGAGGCTCATTCACATTGATTAACTCACCTGTGCTCTAACAAGGAAATCATGTGATCAGAGGCTCATTCACATTGATTAACTCACCTGTGCTCTAACAAGGAAATCATGTGATCAGAGGCTCATTCACATTGATTAACTCACCTGTGCTCTAACAAGGAAATCATCACATCCTGGCCTGTTAGTGGGTCCTGAGGACAGGAGTTGAGAAACACCGCTCTATATCAAGAAAACATTAAGCGAGAATTCAGTGTAGTGTTTCAACATCCACCTCCATTACATCATTACACCCTCGATGTAATGGTGAGTTCTCATTATTTCTACCACCAAGGAAGTAACATTCCTTTGTTATGAAACGAGTAGGGTCATTTTAATATTATTTGCATATGTTTTTTAATCACATGTGCTAAGTTTATATAGTGTTTTGTATATCTCTTTTTATAAATTAAAATTATTTTTAAAATGTTGTATTGGATTGACTGCCTGAGGATGTTTGCAGGTTGGTCCCAGACAGAAAGCTTGGCCTAAGGCTTATTCCTTAGCCTAGATTGTAAGCTCCTTGGGGCAGGGTCCCTTTCCTAGTGTATGATTCCCTTGCTGCACTTTCCCTCACAAATAATGTAATGATTGTACTTAACCTTATGCTCTTAACCCCAGTTCTGTTGTTTTTGTATTGTATTATTTCAACTTCTGTTAAGCGCTGTGTACATGTATGGCGCTATATAAATAAAGATACATACATACACACAGATACATTCCAGGCAACACGTAGTACCACTAGAGACTGTGTTTAGTCACTTTGACATGTGTGTATTCTATACATCGAGGGTGCTAATGGTGGTGGATGTTTGTTGAAAAGCTACATTCAATTCTCTTTTAATTTTTTCTTGATTCTATATGGAATTGTGTCTTTGAGTAGGTTGATGATCTCATTGAGCAACTGTCCGGTGACATATTCAAACAAACACACATTACGAGAGGCCGTTATAGTCTCTGTTGCCAGTTAGTTCCCATCAAAAGGGTTTGGTGAAGGTGGCTCCTGTTTTACAATGACGTGACATTTTGCTTGTGGTCCTTTATTATTTCGATTTTACATGTTTCACTTACACTGTATAGGTGCATACCTAGCATTCATGTAGAGTAATATTGTGGCAGGAGTATGAAGCAGTCCAGCGGTATGAAGGACATTAAAATTGGTAAAAACTGAATTTAAAGCAGTAGGAATATGTGTTCCCTTTATACATATGCCCCAATAAAGCATGCTAGTTCCCACTAATAATATTATCAATATATTCATAAATAATAGCCTGTTACACCTCAAGCTGCTTCTACCCTATCAGTGTCAGAATAACAAATCTGTAATTCCATGTTTACAATCCCTCTCAAAGACATCACACATGTTGTATGCCATGCCTGTGCATTGAGCTGAGGAAAGTGAGTTTGGCTGTATGTTTTTGCTCCTTGTCATGCTGCAGAATAAATCTGGGGCCAATCAGGTGCCTCTCAGATAGTATTGCAGGATGGATACGTATCTGCCTGTACGTCTCCGCATTGAGGAGACCATTAATTCTGACCAAATCCCCAACTCCATTTGCAGATATGCAGCCCCAATCTTTCCAGGAACCTCCACCATGCTTCACTGTTGCCTGCAGACACTTATTATTGTACTGCTCTCCAGCCCTTCAGCGAACAAACTGCCTTCTGCGACAGCTAGATATTTCAAAGTTTGATTCATCAGTCCAGCACACCTACTGCTATTTTCGTGCACGCCAGTTCCTGTGTTTTTGTGCATAGTTGAGTCGCTTAGCCTTTATTTACACATCGGAGGTATGGCTTTTTTGGCAGCAAGCCTTCCATATGAAGACAACCTCTGGCACTGCTGGACATGTTCCGATTGCAAAGGGAAGTAAGCATGATGTGTCTTTCATCTGCTGCACTAAGTTTCCTTGGCCGACCACTGCGTCTACGGTCCTCAGTGTTGCCTGTTTCTTTGTGTGCCTTCAAAAGAGCTTGGACATAACATCTGGAAACCCCTGTCTGCCTTGTAATTTCTACCTGGGAGAGACCTTGCTGATGTGGTATAACTACCTTGTGTCTTGTTGCTTTGCTCAGTCTTTCCATGGTGTATGGCTTTTGGCATTAAAATGTCTTCAGCAATCTCTCCTTGTTAGCGGAGTTTGGCTATTCCTCACCTAGTTTTATTCCTCCTGCACAGCTGTT
Source organism: Rhinophrynus dorsalis (assembly GCA_037306005.1). Taxonomy (NCBI): domain Eukaryota; kingdom Metazoa; phylum Chordata; class Amphibia; order Anura; family Rhinophrynidae; genus Rhinophrynus; species Rhinophrynus dorsalis. The sequence continues at coordinate 16,958,841 of CM074728.1, forward strand.
TTTTTTCAGTTAATGATTGTATTATTAAATTGATGATCATTAGCACCTGTTTGGTATAATTATTAAATCTTACATCTGGCTATATACCTGCAAAATCCCTGAGTGTGCAAGTGTACCTAAAATAATTGATGATGTTTTGGAGGCAAAGGATAGCCACACCAAATATTAATTTCATTTAGATTTTTTTTTTTTCTGTTCTCTCTGCTTTGTAGACCTCTATCATTCAAGGGGTTTAAAGCCCCATTTAATTAAATGGAGATGAGGAAGGGGTTGTTTACGTCATTTCTGTGGTGTACCCCAGTATTGCTTCAATTTGCCTCTATTCATAAGGTCAATTTTTTCTGATGATTAGCCCTTTGAGTGCGTACCTCTCTGGGAGTCAGAGGGTTAAATGGACAGTGCCTTCTAATTGAAGAAAAAAAATAGCCCTTTAAAAACCTGAATGGTGTGTAATACTTTGCTAAACACTGCATTCACACCCTTCTGGGACTCAAAAAGTTAATAAATACATCATTGGAGAATTTATCCTTGATGCTCTTAGGCAGCCTCACAAACCTTAAAGTGGACCTCTCACCTTAATTCGAGTGTGCATATTTGAAAACAGCATTACAAAACTGACTGTCATGTTAGCCAAAAGACCAGCAAATATACAGTCAAGGAGATATTCATACTTATTACAATATGCTAATTGCGGCACCAATGCAGTAGCAGTGATGTTTCATATGCTGATTTAAGCTTTTCACTGGTGTGTCATATGCTAATGAAGGTTTCAGTAATGTGTCATATGTTAATGAGGTTCTGTGCTGTATCAGGAAAGTTTCACTCTCACTTCCCCAGATAGAAAGGTGTGAATATCTCCTAAATTATACATCTGCTGGAATTTTGGTTAACATGACATATAGGCAGTTTGGAATTAAGTTTTCAAATATGTAAAGAAAATTCAAGGTTACAGTTCTACCTTAAAAACATCCAACTTTTCCATCATTATCTAAATTTCCTCAGTACCTTTAAATGTTTCTAATGTCCACTTCCTTCTGCCCTCCTCTCTTCCCTTATAATGGATTCAACACTTTATAATGACTTGGGTGATTTTTTTGAAGCTCTTTCCAACTCATTTATATTTATGTTAGCTTTTTTATTTAAAACTATAGTTTGAGCTATTTAGCTTTATTTGTTTGTCAGGTTATAGCTCTTTTTTTAAAGGGATAGTAATGTTTCACAATAAAAGCAGCTCCAATTAATCTTCATGGTATTTGGGCCATGGAGTGTGTTATTTCAATACTGTCAGAGTTGTAGTTCAAGAGTAATTGGATGATAAAGTATCCCCCTCCCATCCCATTTACTGATGTAACACTGCTTTCCCCAGAGCAGCAAGACTGTCCGGATGGATCACAGAGAGGGACAATCTTCAGTGATCATAAGGAAAAACCTGAAAACTGTCAAGGGGGGCAGGGTTTCCTTATGCTCACAGTAAGAAGATTGTCCCTTTCTGTGATCTGTCCAGTCCCAGGACCAGATTCCACATCTGAGGGGAGGTGACTTACACTAGGTAAAAGGGCGGGTGGGGGATACTTTATCATTCAATTACTCTTGAACTACATCTCTGACAGTATTGGAATAACACTCTCCATGGCCCAGATACTATGAAGATTAATTGGAGCTGCTGTTTTTGTGAAACATTACTATTCCTTTAAATTACAGTGATTCATACTCCGGTCTATCCACAACGGATTCCATTCATGTCTGTAATACAAATGGTAGTCAGGCATTTAATGCCAAATACATTTATACTCTAAATCAAACCACTATTAATAGAGATTAAAGTAGGATGCCCATTAGCATGATTATCCCTCCTTCGAGTGCTCAGTCAGTTGAAGATTAATGTTCAGACTGCCGGATGACGGGATGTGCTGGCACAGAATAGTGAGTGCGCTCCTGCCCAGACACAGTGTGGATCTAGCGCTTTTTTCTCATCCAGACTGTCAGATATTGTGTTATATTGGCAAAGACCCCTGAAGCGTGGCATCTGTACCTCTGTCACAGTTATATGCGCTAGTGTGCAGAATTAGGGTATGTGTATTAACCTCTTCTGTGCCAGACCGGAAGAAAGCCTCGCTTGCACCCAAGGAGTCAAACCTAAACTTATTCTGTCGTGTGGTTAACCCTTTGAGTGCCAGAGGGGGGTACACAACACATGGCAGAGCAAAGGGTTAACTTTGGGAAAGACAGCCTTCTGTACAAAAGAGAAGCGGAGCAATTCTGGGGAAGTCCAACTGGTACCATAAGGGACAAAGGGCCTATATTTCTAAAAGTAAAACTGGAATTATTTTGGAGTAAACCAACTGCACTATAGGGCGACAAATTAAAAATCCTAAATTCCCATGCACTTGAATACAGAATTTTAACCCCTTGAATGCTAGAGAGGTCTCCAATTCATTGCTAAAATATCCTAACTTCCCATACACTTGAATAGAGCGTTTTAACCCCTTGAATGCTAGATAGGTCTCCAATGCATTGCAAGCAATGCATTGGAGACCTCTCTAGCATTCAAGGGGTTAAAAGCCCACTTTATTTTAACAGGAATTTTACTTGTTCCCTATGATGCAGTTGGTTTACTCCAAAATAATTCCAGTTTTACTTTCATAAATATGGGCCAAAGAAACATTTTCATTGATCTGAATGAACCTTTTAAAGGAGAACGATGATATGTGCCGTTATGCCTATGTTAGATAATAAGCTCTTCAGTCAGTCCTGGATGTCATGTATTTATATCAGGGCTGTCCAAGTTCAGTCCTCAAGGGCCACCAACAGGCCAGGATGTAAGGATTTCCCTGATTAAGCACAGGTGGACCAATCAGAATGAATGAGCCTCTGACTAACTCACCAGGGAAATCCTTACATCCTGTCCTGTTGGTGGCCCTCGAGGACTGAACTTGGACAGCCCGATTTATATTATTAATTTGCTCATTATGTATTTTGGAATATATTTTTGGGGAAAAATAAATAATTATACATCAGGGTGTCTAAGAACAGTTCTTCAAACAGGCTTCAAACAAGGAAGGATTTAAGTCTTTGAGTGCCAGAGAGGGTATGTATCACATTGCTTCGCAATGCATTGCCTACCCCTCTGACATTCAACGGGTTAAGGATTTCCCAGTCTGAGCACAGGGGAGTTAATCCTTGAGGACCAGACAGCTATGCAATGCATTACATACACCTCTAAAGGAGTCAAGAGGAGCATGATGAACAAATATATATATTAACTCTTTAAGGACAAGAGTGTGCAATGTGTTGCACAGTCATTCGGTCCTTAACCTCTTAAGGACCAATGAAATGTTTTTTTGCACAGCCCTCTAGTCCAGAATGGGGTTAAAGTGATAGGAAGGCTCATGCTCCTTGCTTCAGTCTGAATAATTTACCAGCAACTGTCATGTCCGCCTCCATGGACATGACATCCAGCCCTGATTGAAGATGATGGTATCTCTTGAGCAAAGGCAAAAGGGCTACATTAATAGGGCCCATTAGGATATTTGGCCATAGTAAGTTAATTATTGGGTTAGTAGTAGTAGTATTATTATTAGGCAGTGTTGGTTATACTTTAACTCCCTGGATGCTAGAGGTGTGGTAATGTGCTGGAGACCTCTTAAACCTTTGAGTACCAGAGAGGTAAGCAGCACATTGCTGAGCAGTGCATTGCGTACCCCTCTGGCACTCAATGGGTTAAGCATTCAGGGGCAAAAAGCCCCTTTTATCTTTATGGGATTTGGGGATTTTTTTCTATTCCATGTGGTGCATTTGGTTCATCCCAAATGTGCTACTCGTTTTCTTACCACAGACGTGCCACTATTTCCTTATAATGTAATGAACAATTAGCACTGAGGCCTAAGTCATACCTCAGAGTGAGTCAGCTTCCTTTTTACCTTTACATTCTGTGCAAGTGCAAAATACGTAAACTCAAATAACCTATTCTTTTTATTTTATCTTTCCCCTCTTTACCTATTTTATGATTTTATGCACTTTTATGTCCCTGTTATTGAACTCACTTGATTTCTGTGTCTGGAGGGCTTTCAGTCAGGATCTGTGAAAACAGGGATGGCGAACATTGTTGCAGTCTTTCTACAGCACTAAGTGGTCTGCATTCTGAAGAAATATGCTTTTCTACGTTGGTTCACTATGTTTTTTACATAGTTTTCTACATTGGTTCACTGTTTGTTCCCATTGCTGCATACTCTCTGCTCTCATACTTCCTAACAGAAAGCAATCTGAAAACAAATGTAGGTAGCTACTCCCTGTCATATACTTTTTTGGGTCATAAAAATATATAAGTATATATACAGCAAAAAAAAAAAAACCAAATAAAACAAACTGTTTTTGATTTTGCAGCTTATTCTTTTTTTTGCATTTAATTAGAACAGTAATTGAAAATTACCCTTAAATAAATTTGGCTTGTTCTCCTGTAATGGTAACTCCCTATAGGTATATATTTTCTGTGTTTTTTGGCAAGTAGTTTTATAAGGCTAAACTTATATTTTCTAAATATCATGACATTTTTTATAATTATATAATATATACTTCATATGTATGAGTCGTATAAGCTTTCTGTAAAAGCCTGTGCTCCTCAGTCTTAATCTTGCAGTAGAGCAAGTCCCTGCCCCTTTAAATGTATGTTTTGTACACATTTATGTCAGTCCTATACACGTTCTTACTGTCAGAACCATGAATGATTGCCAGTAGTAAGAAGGGTTCCCAGGATGTCTTGTATGGTGCTGTCACCTGTGTTTTCTGAATACATTGTAACTTTATGATTTTTTTTTTTTTTCCAATGATTACCCTTTATTTCTATGAAGATTATAACCCCCCTCCCTATCTTGGCTATGTACTGAAGTGTTCCCAGGTCCATTTAAATGTGTACCCTATTTCTACTACATACAGGGTTTACATTTAAGTCATCCCATTCGTATCTTAATATTAAGAACCAGTGAATGGTTCTCAATAGTAAATATGAAGGTATGCCAGGCTCCTGGCTTCCAGTACTCCAGGGGTGTCGAAGATCAGTCCCTAAAGGCTACGGAGATCCCAGGATTTAAGGATTTTGCTGTTTGAGCACAGGTGGGTCAGGCGGAATGAATGTGTTGATGATTATCTTACTTGTGCTTACTCAGGGATATCTGAAAATATTGACCTGTTTGCAGCCCTTGAGGACCAAACTTTGACAATCCGGTCTTATTTACATATATGGTAAAACAATGTCAACACCGACATTGTGCCAAACTGACTTTCTCATTGCTATTCGCCCGATTGCAATCAGTGCACTTTAAATGGAAAGTGATGGGCGCCCCATGTTGTCTTTCTTTGATGCCAGGAGACTCTGGCTGCTAATGACAGCAGCTTGATTTTTCTGATCACAGACTCGGAACGTTATAACTGCTGACAGCGTTTTCAGTCCGTTTAACATGCTGCCTCCATTTAGAAACTGCACCCTGGGCAAATGTGCCAAAATTGGGGCCGTTTATAAATGGCAGTATAACAATTCTGAACCATCCTTTTGTGTTGAGATGGATACATGTGTTCATTTACATGGACTGTGCATTTAACAGGATGATTTTGATAACATTGACTATTAAAGCACCACAATCCTCTTCATCTTGTTGTGGGCATTAATGTCCTATTGAATGTATTTTGGTAAATGCAAAACTTTAAAAATAAGGTGGTCTTCTAGTAATAAAGAAGCTCTCTTTATCAAACACACTAGTGACAAAAACATAAAGCATAATAAATCCTGAAGTATATGAAGCTGAGCAGTGATTTTCAGATATCCATTTACTATTTAACCCTTTGAATTCTAGAGACCTCTTTAAAGGGATAGTAATGTTTCACAAAAACAGCAATTCCAATTAATCTTCATAGTATTTGGGCCATGGAGAGTGTTATTTCAATTCTGTCAGAGCTGTAGTTCAAGAGTAATTGAATGATAAAATATCCCCCTCCTGCCCCTTTTACCTAATGTAAGCTACCTCCCCTCAGAGGTGGAATCTAGTCTTGAGATCAGACAGCTAACAGCAAGGGACAATCTTCTTACTGTGAGTATAAGGAAAATCCTGCCCCCCTTGACAGGTTTTTCCATATGCTCACTGAAGATTGTCCCTCTGTGCAATCCATCCGGACAGTCTTGCTACTCTGAGGTGAGCAGTGTTACATCAGTAAAAGGGACAGGAGCGGGATACTTTATCATTCAATTACTCTTGAACTACCACTCTTGACAGTATTGAAATAACACTCTCCATGGCCCAAATATTTTGAAGATTAATTGGGGTTGCTGTTTACTGTGAAACACTTCTATCCCTTTAACACATTACTGTTATTAAAGTGCAACAGCCAGGTTGCCCACTTTGCTTTAAACCTTTGTGTGCCAGTGGGTTATCCAACGCAGTGGTTTGCAATGCATTGGATACCCCTCTGGCAGTCAAATGGTTAAAGCTTAAGTCAGGACAGTGATGCAGGATATATCTTATCGTATGATTTGTGAGACTGAAGCGTCTGTCCTTGTAAGGCACCCAGCGTTCCACTTTATGAGCTGTGCGGCTGAAGGAAGCTGCACCACAACCCAGAACCTCTGGATTTCTAGGAATTAATCAAACAGTGTTGTAAGTGAGAAGCAACATTCCCCACCTCTCGAATTAGAGAGCCTCATTAAACCCGCTGCCAAGTTTAATTATTACCGGATAGCATTAAAGAGGATTAAAGATCATAAATACCTGTACAAAAATACTTACAGAGCCTTCTTCCCCCTCCATGGAATAGGCAGAGAAACAAATGTAAAGAGGTGCAATTCTGGGTCAAACCAACTGTACCATAAGGACAAAAATGTCCCCAAATTCTTACTGATTTAAATGGAGCTTTTTAACCCTTTCAGTGTTCATAGTTGCTGATACATTTCACCTGAAACATTCATTTACAAAAGATGCATTTAAATCCATGAGAACTGTCATTTGCACCCCATGGGGCTGTTAGCATTAGCCATCACAGAGGGTCAGATTTAAGTTATTTTCATTTTTACTTTATTTTGCCCTAGCAAAATAATCGGTCAAATTGCTTTTTTTTTTTTTTTTTTTTTATTCATCTAGATATATATATTTTACATTTTAAAATGTTTTATTGAGAAATATGCAAGCAGTACAAGCCAGTGAATGATGGTCACATGACATAGCATAAGAGGAAGTACAAACAATTCAATGACAGATAATGTGTATACAGGTAAAAGAGTCAAGAAAGTAGTAGACAAATACCTGGGAGATACAGTGAGAGAGAGTATGGGCTTCGAAAATGGTCTTCAACTGAATGATATAGGTAAGGGGAGGGAAGAGGGAAGGAGAGAAAAATAAAGGGGTTTAATATGGTACGCAAGTCATCGGTATTCTCACAGCCCCTGATCCAGTCCCACAGCTAGATGTAAGAGTAAGGAGGGTGAAGCTCGTGCAGATGCACAGAGGAAAGCCGATGTTGGGATGCTCAACAAAGGGTGTTTTATATGGACCTTCAAGGAGGAAAGGAAGGTGTAGATGGTGTTGAGGGTTTGGATTTGGCAGTGAGCCGCTTGGATCATATACGATGGAAATTAGGCATAGTGTTTGTTGAAGTGGCATGGTATTTTCCATTGATGGAGATATAGATAGGTATATATCTCAACCCTAGTGAGTGGGTTGAGTACTCTTTCCCCATTATAGTGGTATGAAAGCTTTTGCGGCATTAAGAAGTGCAGGGAGAGATGCCCATTCTCTGGCATTACGGTTTGGGAAGGTGTGTTTTAAGAAATAGAAGAGACAAACAAGAGGGTCTTGAAGGACGATAATTACCAAAGTTGTTTGAATATGTTTCAGAACCATGGACAAGTATGTAGCAACGATCAGGCATGACCACAAATATGTATCATAGAACTTGTGTGTTGCTGGCATCTCCAATAGGATCTGGTAGAATAGGGGTAAAAGTGAGATATTCGATGTGGAGTGAGCTACCATAGAGCAAGTAATTTATTGTCTAATTCTTAGTTTTAGCATCTCAAGATGTTTTTGTGTAGTTGGCGAAAGTCTGTTTTTTAAACTTCTATGTCTATTCTAAACTACATCACCAGGAGAACCAGGTCCCTGACCGGAAAAGAAGGAATAGTGGTACACTGTACCAATATCCCTGCTATCTGACTTGCATTCCAGCAAGCCAAGCATGCAGCGCTCTGTATACTGTGTGTGTGTGTGTGTGTGTGTGTGTATGATATATGATATATGATATATGATGTGTGTGTGTGTGTCTCCTTATTTGGGTCACCTAGATGTCATGATACCCAGTCTGTAAGGAACTCCCTTATTTCAGCTGTATAAATGTGAGGACTTTCCTGACCTCCGCTGTACTCTTATACATTCACTGATCAGTTTACCGTATGCCAAGTCACCAATCTGTGAGTCTCTGGAGCTTAGGGGAACACTTCTGTAACTCTGGAAAACATCTCCCTTTTGACAGAAACTCACAGATTGGTGAATTCTCTCTATTGCATTCTGGTAGAAAGTGCAATAATTAAGAGACTAAGCAGTTAATTGGTGCAAATATATAGTAGGTAAGACTCTTACCTTTTGAATTTTAACCTTCACCCTAAGTGTTCCCTGATCTGTCAATTTAGAGTAGAACTCGGGGGAACACTTCTGTAACTCTGGAAAACATCTCCCTTTTGATAGCGTTCTACTCTAAATTGACAGGTCAGGGAACACTTGGGGTGAAGGGTCAAATTCATTGGTAAGAGTCTTATCTACTATATAATCTGCACCAATCAACTGCTTATTTAGTCTCTTAATTATTGTACTTTCTACCAGAATGCAATAGAGAGAAGTCCTGCTTGTCTTGTGTGTGTGTGTTCAGGCAGTGATATATCTAGGTTTAGCATGTAAAGGTGTCCTTGAGGACTAATTGGAGCACCTCCTAGTTAGAGCAAGCAATGACATATCACCTTAAATTCCAGGTTGTGGGGAGCTTTAAGGGTTAGTACATCAAAGATCAGCTCATTTTTAAAATTCCCAGAAATGTGTACTGGGTCAGATTCAAATACAAGTAACACTTTTATAAATTATTGTGTGAATGTGTGAAATACAACTGATCACCTGCACTAGAATCCAGCCCACTACTGGAAATGTCCAGCCCTGATTGTGAACTGGAATTCAGTAAATGATTCAGAACCCCTATTCAGAAGCCATCATAATTGGAATGCAGATGGCACTTCCAACAAGTAAATGGAGTAATTACAAAGGATTGTGACAATCTGCCACTTATAGAAACCTGATCAGCAGGGTTCAGAAAACCCTAGGTGTGTCTATGAATATGTATGTACATCTGTGTTTGGATAACTGTGACGCACCGACATTGAGACACACGCACTAATTGACTCAGCGATAACCTGAGACTTGCACACTAACACACTCGCAGGCATGCATACTAACTCACACTTGGTAATGCAAGGACAGATGGTCTTTTCCATGCCATGCTTCTCTGTGCATTGTCTTTGCTGTAACATAGGGCCTTATTCATCAAGATGAAGAGGTTGAATTCTAGATCAAATCACCTGCAGGATTGTAAAGAAAAATCCAGCAATGTCCCTTTGATTTCAGTGGGGCTTCTACCCCATTGAATGTTAGAGAGGTCTACAGTGCATTATGAAGCAATTTTGGAGGTCTTGCTAACATTAAGGAGGTTGAAAGCCCCGTTTAAATGAGTGGTATTCTTATTAACCCTGACTTGCAGTTGATATGTCCTGGAATTGCACCTTTTTTAGCTTGATGAATTAAGCCCTTAGTAACAGTCAATGAGATTGAAATAAGACCTGCATCCATTAAGTTTAAGCATAGCTACATCACTTTGTGTTTGTTGATCCAACGGAAGGGAACGCCTCACCCACCAAAGCCATGGGTGCCATTTGCCATTATGTCCCAAGGGGGGAAAATTAAATTTCTTCCTGACTCTAGGAGGCAATACGGTTTTTACTGGATCAACATTCTATCTGCATTGTAAACAACTGTCATAGTTCTCTATATTGTTCTGAATTAAAAAGGTGTCCAAAAAGTTTTTGAAAGTATCTACAGTATGGATGTCCAGCATGCGGAAGGTGGGCTAAATACAACCCACCTTTTACCCAACTGTGTAGCACAAGCAGGGAATTAAACCATATCCTGCTTTATGCCCATGCCTTCTTTTCCTTGTCTTTCTCCCTGTTGCCCCACTCTAACCTTCTTGTGTTGCTGTTTTGGTTGTCTATAACCCTCTTCCTCCTTTGTGTGCCTCCTTGTTTTTCATTTGGTGCTGTGCCTTCCACTCTCAATGGAGAACCATAGTCAATGATTCAAACTCTCCCTTCGGGTGCATTATGTAGAAAAAAAATATTTTTGACACCAATTGGCTCTGTAGCAGTGATCATATTTGCAGAGCCACCGGGTAAAAGCTGAAACTGACTGATCTGGTCTTGGTCCCTGAGTCTCGATGTGCCAGGAAAGTTACCCGTCCATTAAAGGAAGGAAGTGTGTGACGGTTCAAGCACATCACTTGTATCAAAGGGGTTAAGGTGCACACAGTGTGTACAGTTACTTTATTTAATGAAAACCCATGTTATAGAGCTTTTCCTGCTGTCAGTTGTTTTATTCAAAAGTTATAGCAGTTCAAATAATTAGGAACTGAATTTACTCTGCATTTACTTTCTGTAAGCTCTAACCGACAGGAAATGACTCAGCAGTTACGGTCATATTCTAAGGAGAACTATTTGTCATTGACTTTCCTCTCAAATAGAATGTAATAGAATAGATAATTAGAATTTGACCACTAGAGGGCACTGTTAATGTAAAAGAAAGAAAAAACATACAATAAATATTTTTTCATAACAATCATTTACTGCTCCTTTAAATCATGTAACAAAGCAGTATCAGCTATTGTGTTTTAGGGACAATTCAACTATGTTATAGACGTCCAGATAATCCATTGACTCTGACATTCAATAGACTTCCAGATCCTAATGATTCATATGTGGCACATACACATAGTAAACCGTTACAGATGTCCAGCTAGATCTATTGACTGTAACATGCTATACAATTCCAGACCCTAATGATCTGTATTTTATGGTATTAAAGGAACACTGCATGAAACCTATTTAACGATCTGTCTACAAATTACTGTAGCTCAGGGGTGCCAAGGCTTTAGTGACAAATGATCAACTGTTCTGATACTTGTTCTCACATCATCTACTACCTTACCAGCATGGACTTCACTATCCATCCCCATCACATGCAAACATACTGAACATTTGTATTGTTACTTTGCCTTTCTATATAGCATCAAATTGGACCAAAACAATATTCATAATATTGTAAAAAAATGTTAAGTAATTCTGGGGAAACCAATGCTGCATTAAGCAACAAATAAAGTTTGCCAAATTCACATTTCTCTAAATGTGATTTTTTTTTTTTTTTTTTTTTTTTTTTTATCCTTGGAATGCTACAGAGGTACCAAATGCATTGAGAATCAGTATTGTAGTCAGGGACTGATTTCCCAATAGGCAGACTAGGCACCTGCCTAGAGCTCCAAATTTTGAGGGGTGCCTCAGCTGTGCTGGCCACACCCACATTCTGAATTGTGGGTGGAGCCAGAGCAATCTCTGTATTCATGCAGTAGCTTATACACCCCTTTATAGGCTATTATTTAACCCCTTGGATGCTAGTGAGATCTCCAATGCATTGAACTCTCTAGCAACCAAGGGGTTAAAGTTTTTATGCCCTTGCTTGTTGTAGGCCAAAGGTATATTCTGTGCCAGGAAACAGTGGATGAGACTGGTGGCATGATCATGTGAGGAGTGGGGTGTGGCCATGGGCGGAGCTAAGGGTGCCCAGAGTGCCTTGCCTAGGGGAGCCTGGAATGTAAATCCAGCCCGGATTGTAGTCCTCTCTTGCATACAAAAGGTTAAAAGGTTCACTTAAGTCACTGGCAAGGTTTAGTTGCCCCCTTCGGCACAATTCTTAAATGACAAGACAGAACATATTAACTCCTTTGGAGTTGGAAGGTTTTAGTGGATCTTCTAGCGGTTTGCTAGTAACTGCATAGTGATCTGCCAGTAGACAGCCATCCACCTATTGGATACACAAGCCTTAGACATCTCCCATCTAAGCATGAGCTGAGAGGAGGACAGGGCCGTATTCAGCCAAACAGCTTCCTGTGACAGCTCCATTAAATGTTCTGAACAATTTAAGCAGTTGGCAAGAAGTCAAATACAGGTAAAAGCCACTAAGGGCAGCATGCCTAATGTGGATTCATAGTCCTGGGTGGAATTATGCCAGGAGATATTTTAGGCCATTTTCAGTAAGCTTTATCAAAAAACACACACAGAGAGAAGTTCGAGAGCAAACCAACTGAAGTTTGGGGGTCAATTGAAAATACACAATTATTTAAATGGGGCTTTTAACCCCTTGAGTACTTGAGAGTTCGCCACCTCTTGAACATTCAAAGCATTAAAGGGATAGTAATACTTAAAATGTAAAAAAAAATATGTTGTAGGGTTTATCCCCCTGAGTAGAACAAGGGCACTCCCACTGCTGAGAGGTGTTTTATTCAAAAGTTATTAATTTTCAAAGTTGAATTTTTTAGGTGCAATATCACAGTGGCCTGAAATTGTACAGTGGTGCTGTTGCTACACCATCCTATGGACAACTCTGGTCAGTTGACCATAAATCTCCATAGGATGGTGTAGCAACAGCGCCACTGTACAATTTCAGGCCACTGTGATATTGCACCTAAAAAATTCAACTTTGAAAATTAATAACTTTTGAATGAAATACCTTTCAGCAGTGGGAGTACCCTTGTTTTACTCAGGGGGATAAACCCTACAACATATTTTTTTTTACATTTTAAGTATTACTATCCTTTTAAAGGCCCCAGTCAAACAAATGAGAATTTTTTTGTTTGCTGTGTTACAGTTGCTTTGCTTCAAAATTATTCTTCTTAACCCTTTGTGTGCCAGAGTGGTACTTGTGTACCCCACTGTCATGCAAAGGGTTAATGTTTGGGAAAAGCGACACCAGGAGAACATGCAGAACTGTGTTCATGAAACGAATAGTTGAATACAATTTTCATTGAGTGAATTCTAGTGATGTCCCCAACGCATTGCAAAGCATCCAGGAAGCTAGAGGAGCAACTCTAGAGCGACAACAAAAATCCTCTACATTCCCATTTAAATAAATTGGGATTTTAAACCGGAACTTTCATGTTAATTACATTGCCCCAGAATATATTACTAACTTAGCGATATGCAAAGTTATACTAGCCTTAAGCTCAGTACGTCCGTGGTAGTTCAGTAAAAACACATCTATGGCAGGAACCAGAGGACACACAGTGCAGACATCTTGGAGGAAATGTACCTCTGAGCCTGTGCTGTCTGTCCTGTTCTCTGCCAGCATTGGTGGAGACATTCCTTCCTGCCTTAAGGCTCCAGAAGGGACTGACCGCGCAGGCGCACAGAGCTTCTCTTGTAAGCTCTGTGCAGCCAGATGCCTACGGAAGATGTGTTTTTACTGAACTACCACAGACTTATTGAGCTTAAAGGGATAGTAACACTTAAAATGTAAGAAAAAAATATATTGTAGGGTTTATCCCCCTGAGTAAAACAAGGGCACTCCCACTGCTGAAAGGTGTTTCATTCAAAAGTTATTAATTTTCAAAGTTGAATTTTTAGGTGCAATATCACAGTGGCCTGAAATTGTACAGTGGCGCTGTTGCGCAGTATAACAGGGTTCTGGATTCTACCTCAAGTGATACATTGATCACCCATCTATTGCTAAATTCTCCATAAACTACAGTAGGAGTGTTTGAAATATATCTATTAATAATCTTTATCACAGGTAATAAAATCCAATATATGATACATTATGATATTATTATTATGATACAGTAGAGTCTGAATGTAAGAGGAGCGTTCAATGGTTCAGCGGTTTACAATGTGTTCGGCACCTATCTGGCACTCAGACAGCCACTGCATTTCCAAATCAGTGGTGCATGAAACCCTTTGCAATTATTTGCTGGCAGTTATAAATCCTTACCCAGCTATGTAACCCTTTGTGTGCTGTTGTAGCTCATTTGGTGACTTTCTCTGCACAATGACACAGTAGGCCTTATTCATCATGCTACAGAGGTGCAATTCTGGAGCAAACCATCGGGATATCTGAAATGTAGGGGGGGGGGAATTCCACAAATTCCTATTGATTCAGATGGAGCTTTTAACCACTTGAATGCTAAAGAGACCTCTCCAGCACTGCAGGGGTGAAAAGCCACTTTTGAATCAGCAGGAATTTGACGGATTTTCATCCCCCCCTGTTGTAGTTGGTTTGCTTCAGAATTGCTTTAACCCTTTGAGTGCCAGAGGGGTACCCAATGCAATAAGGTCTAAAGGGCCTCACATATACATAAAAAATAGAGGAATTCTGAGGCAAACCACTCTGTCAGTGACAAATAATGATTCGTATTGATTCAAACTGGGCATTTAATGCCTTCAGTGAATTGGAGACCTGTGTAGTATTCAAGGGGTTAACAGCTCTATTTAAATAATTGGGAATTTTTATTTGTCCACTATCATATCGGTTAGTGTATACCAGATTTGCCATACTTTGCTTTTATACATTGACCCCCAGGCTTATTCTTCTTCTTTAGGAATCAAACATAGTGACACAATGTACAACATCCACTGATACGTGTTTATGTGAACACTGACTTCTGGTACTCTCCAATTAGTCTCCCAGTGGTCCCCTGTTGCCAGGGAATGGTTGCCTGACTACAAGAAGATGAAACACTTGGTGTGGACTATCTAGTTAATGGGCTTCTGCTGCTTTATCATTAGATATTGTATAGGGACAATATGTTATTCTGCCTCAACCTTAACTTAGTTGAGCAGGTCAGTATGGGTCACTCCTCCGCATGTTGCATAACTCTTTTGCAACTAACACAACGCATTTTGGACCAGTGTTTGTGATTTCCTCCCTGCACCCAACCATGTCTAAACAAGTCGCTCTTGACTCCTCCGAATCCTGATGCTTAGGACCCTTTCCCCAAACTCTTTTGAAAAGAGGATTAATACCACTTTCTAATTATAATCCCCACTTACCATATTATTTTAATAGCCTCTATGATAAGATGGTAACCTGTTCAATCAGATGCCCAATCACTTCCACACTGCCCTCCACTTTGAGTAAACATCATAAGGAGGACACTTGATGTACCAGATAGCTTGGTACAGTGGAATTAGGTACAGCACACAAACACTGGTTCCACTTCCTGTTTTAGCGTGGAATGGTATTAATGTGCTCTGGATTAAAGGAGAAGTAACACCTAATAATAAACCCTACTTACCACTACGTCCAGAAAAATCCTTATGGCACCTCTGAATTTTGCCCTTGTGCCTTGGTTTAAGGGATGACCTCTTTAATCACTCCTGGATATTATGCTTGTGAGGCAGCCATGCAAGTTGATGGCAGCTTTTTCAGTTGGAAGCAGTTAGTGTGCTGAGCCTATTTAACCTTTATGGACCAAATAGTTGCTAAACACATTCTGAAGCAATGCCCTGCACAGCCCTCTGGTTCTTAAATGGTTACGGTTCCCACGCACAGTGTCCTGTTATGTCCATCTCAATGGACATCAGATCCAGGACTAAATAAAGATGTTCTCTCTTGAACAAAGATACAAGGCCACAACTGCTTATGGCCAAAATATCCCAGTGGACCCTATGAATTTAGTAAGGTATAATTCATTTGAGGTATTGCCTCTCATTTAAACAGATCACTATAAGGGGGTGTACTAAAAGAATTCTGGAATAAATTTAGGTACTGGACCTGATTGGAGAGTGCTGGGCGTGCCTTACACCTATGCACTATGCTTGCTGGGCCAAAAAGTTCTTCTACTTACATTTCATGCTCCAAGGGGAGGGCAGGCGGTGTCCCATTCCTGCTGTAGTACACAGCCTGAAGTAGTCACATGACACTTATGCCTCTGCGTAAGCACAGACAACCAATCAGTGCTGACTGATTAATACAATCCTTCCTGTGACTCTTTACCCTCAAATGTATTTAAACAAGTCACTAACTACTTCTCCCATCAGTGTTTAGACATATTTCTGTGACGTCTACCCTAACAGTATTGCTATGAAGTTACTGTAATAAACCCTGTCGCCAACTGGAATCTAGAGTCAACTCGAACGCATTGTTCAGCTATGTGTTGACATTTCGAACATCCAGGGGGGGTTACTGTTATTACACCTACCCCAGCCCCCCTGAAACAAGTCACTAGGACCGCTTCCCATTTTTCAAACCCTGTCTGTTGCTGTGACCTTTATTCCCCTGTATATATGGCTATAACCTATATCCCTCTTCAAAAGTCTGAAGTTGTTTCCCTGACCCTTATTCCCCAGCCCCATTTGGATAACATCCTAACCATGGGCCTCTTGAATGCTGGACAGGACTCCAGTGCATTGGAGACCTCTTTAACCCCATAAGGAACAGCAGGCCCGGGGCATGTGGTCCTTTAAGGACCAGATAGGGAAGTTTGACGTGCCGGCACACCGAACGGGGGACTGATAGTGAACGCTCCGGTCTTGGAACGGTCAATTTCAGTCCCTGCTTCTATGCACAGTTCTCCCGCAGGAGCGCTGTGAGTAAAAAATACATGACGTGTCGGGACTGTCACTGGTCCTTAAGGGAAAAACAGCAGTGATGGTCCTGGCATGTCACTGGGCGTTAAGGGGTTAACAATCAAGAAAGCCTCCTGTTGACTCAGTGGGGATTTGTATTTGTCACGGGTATACACAAACAGCTTCATAAAGGATAAATACCAACTCTCTAAATTCTAACCCTTTGTATACTAGAGAGGTCTGCAAAGTAATTAAATCCTCTAGCATTCAAAGGGTTAAATCCACCTTTAAAATCAGTGTGGGTTTTGAATTGCTTCCCGAGATGCAATAGGCTTTCCCAAGGGTTACTCTGCTTTACCATTATACATAATACTTACTGTATTCCTTACTTTGCCTGAACACATACCTGTGAGAACTCTTTTCCATGTAGGTCAATATGACCCATTTGCCTGTCTGCTCAGGTCACACACTGCTGACCTTCCTTACGATTCTAGGAAGGAAAATAAACTGTGCTCCGATGTACATAAAGGGTCATTTCCAAGAACATCATTTTAAAGGCAGACTGAATCTCTCTTTTAGGGACCAGAAGACTGGCTACGCAAAGATCTCATTCTTCAAAAGCTTCTCTTTCATGACAGATTAAAGCTCAATTCACAAGGGCACAGCTGGAGACGGCATCCTTCAGGAGAAGGTTTAGAAGAGGGAATGGGTTGCAATAGCCAGGACTGTAATATTCCTAGCAGCTGCAGCAGGAGCTAATCCGTGTATGTCTAGTACATTAGGATAGATGTGTCAGCAATGCCCAAGACACAAGTCAATTCATTTTCTCTTTCCTCTCCATCACATTTCATTTCTACTACCGTAATCTGCCCTGAGCTGAATCCTCTGCACATTGGTGCCAATGCAGAATTACTCATAAAAAGTGTGTCGTTTTCTAAGTTTAACCCTTTAAGGACTGGAGAGGTATGCAACGCATTGCATTGCATACCCCTCTAGTCCTTAAAGGGATAACCCCTTAGGTGCCGGCAAGGATTCCATAGCAACCAAAGGGCAAAGTGGTTGCTAGGTGTGCTTTCCAGTCCATGCATTGTAGAATTAAATATGCCATATTATTTATTTCATTCAGTCCAAAACCATATTGGGTGGGAAGGGGATTATATGAATCTGCTATCATAGCTCATTTTTTTCCCCCCATAAAAACTATATGCCTGCAGCTGAAGGGTTATGTACGAGCGAGTATGGTTGCATTAGTGCATACTACTGCACACTCACACCACCATTGGTAAGACTTCATCACAAGCAGGTCTCAAAAGCCTCCCATATAGACTTCGCTGGAGAATGGAGTCATTCTTCTACTGTTTTCTCTCACCTTTATTGATAAATGACAATGATACATGCAGAGGAACAGAACAGGTCAAAACGCCAACACACACCTGTACTGCCTTCCCCTTGTGTAAGTAGGATCCTTTTTCTTGTGGGTATATATAGGTAGTTTATCTCTCAAAAGCTTTTCACCATAAAATTCAGTGGTAGTGCAATACTGACATGCTGGAATACTCATTCATTTGACATATACAGTGAGGGAAAAAAATATTTGATCCCCTGCTGATTTTGCACGTTTGCTCATTGACAAGGAAATGATCAGTCTATAATTGTAATGGTAGGTTTATTTGAACAGTGAGACACAGAATAACAACAAACATATCCAGAAAAACGCATTTCAAAACAGTTATAAATTGATTTACGTTTTACTGAGTGAAATAAGTATTTGACTCCCTATCAATCAGCAAGATTTCTGGATCCCAGGTGTTTTTTATACAGTTAACAAGCTGAGATTAGGATCACTCTATTAAAGGTAGTGCTTCTAATCTCAGCTTGTTACCTGTATAAAAGACACCTGTCCACAGAAGCAATCAATTAATCAGATTCCAAACTCTCCACCATGGCCAAGACCAAAGAGCTGTCCAAGGATGTCAGGGACAAGATTGTAGACCTACACTAGGCTGGAATGGGCTACAAGACGATCGCCAAGCAGCTTAGTGAGAAGGTGACAAGAAACAAAAAAGAACTGTCAGTCTCCCTCAGTCTGGGGCTCCATGCAAGATCTCACCTAGTGGAGTTTCAGTGATCATGAGAACGGCGAGGAATCAGCCCAGAACTACATGGGAGGATCTCAAGGCAGCTGGGACCATAGTCACCAAGAAAACAATTGGTAACACACTACACCGTGAAGGACTGAAATTCTGCAGCACCCGCAGGGTCCCCCTGCCCAAGAAAGCACATATACAGGCCCATCTGAAGTTTGCCAATGGACATCTGAATGATTCAGGGGAGAACTAGGTGAAAGTGTTGAGGTCAGATGAGACCGAAATCAAGCTCTTTGGCATCAACTCAACTCACCGTGTTTGGAGGAGGAGGAATGCTGCCTATGACCAAGAACACTATCCCCACAGTCAAACATGGAGGTGGAAAAAGGACAACTTAACTGCATCAAAGGGAAGATGGACGGGGACATGTACCATCAAGTCTTGGCTAAGAACCTCCTTCCCTCAGCCAGAGCATTGAAAATGGGTCGTGGATGGGTATTCCAGCATGACAATGACCCAAAACACATGGCCAAGGCAACAAAGGAGTGGCTCAAGAAGAAGCACATTAAGGTCCTGGAGTGGCCTAGCCAGTCTCCAGACCTTAATCCCATAGAAAATCTGTGGAGGGAGCTGAAGGTTTGAGTTGCCAAACGTCAGCCTTGAAACCTTAATGACTTGGAGATGATCTGCAAATAGGAGTGGGACAAAATCCTCCTGAGATGTGTGCAAACCTGGTGGCCAACTACAAACGTCTGACCTCTGTGATTGCCAACAAGGGTTTTGCCACCAAGTACTAAGTCATGTTTTGCAAAGGGGTCAAATACATATTTCACTCAGTAAAATGCAAATCAATTTATAACTGTTTTGAAATGTGTTTTTCAGGATTTGTTTGTTGTTGTTCTTTATCTCGCTGTTCAAATAAACCCACCTTTAAAATGATAGACTGATCATTTCCTTGTCAGTGGGTAAAGGTACAAAATCAGCAGGGGATCAAATACTTTTTTCCCCTCACTGTATATACACATATATATACATATAGGGGGGTAGTCCCAGCATGCAAAAATTGGTTCCAGAGCCTGTTTTAAAGTGTAATGGTAGTTTTGTGTCAGGTTTTACACTTGGAATAAAAGAAGAAGCAACACCTCAATAATAATAACCCCCACTCACTTTACTATGGCCAGAAAATCCTTACGTGTTTTGCCCTTATGCCTTGGTTCAAGAGATAACATCTTCAGTCAGTGCTGGATTCCGTGTCCATGGAGGTGGACATGACACTTGCTGACAGTTTTTTTTTTCTTTTTCAAAATGAATCAGGTGGAGAACATGAACCTACTTAAACCCTTGAGGACCAGAGGGGTACACAACACATTGCGAACGAATGTGTCCCACACCCTCTTGTTCTTAAAGGTTTAAGATTACCATATGTAGTGGCCAGAGTTCGAGATCCTTTGGTCCTTCTAGCAACTGTTACTGATGTGACATTGTGACTGATTGTTATCTCTTGAACCAATGAGAACAGGCAAAATGTATAGGGTTTGTTAGGATTTTCTAGTTATAGTACTTGTGTGGGTAGGGGTAATGCTTTAAAGTGGAACGGTTACCTTAATTAAAGTTTGCATATTTGGATATGCCATTAAAACGTCCTATGTGTCATGTTAACCAAAAGTCCAGCAGATGTATAGTTTAAGAGATATTTTTACTTTTATTTCTGGCAAAGTGAACATTTCCCGGTACTGCACAAAGCTTCATCATCATATGAAACATCATCGATACCGTCTTTAGAATATGAAACCTCACTGACAAGCTTAATTAGCATATGAAAATGTCATTGGTACCGCATGTTATTGCAATTAGCATATATAAGAAGTTTGAAAATCTCCTTAAAGGGGAACTACCACCCCGCAATAACTTTACATGAATTCAGTCTTCATCTGGCGACTAGCTGCTTAGTAGGCCGGCTCCAAAAGGGACTGACCGCGCAGACGCATGGACGTCACTGTGACGAGATGTCCATGCTTCCTGCTCCTGTGAGCCTCGGAAAAACTGCAAAATCTTTGGAATCAGGTAATATTTCTGGTGACTAGCGCTACTAAGCAACTAGTCGCCAGATGAAGACTGAATTCATGTAAAGTTATTGCGGGGTGGTAGTTCCCCTTTAAGTGTACATTTGCTGGTCTTTTTGGCTAACACGACACATAGGCAGTTTTTAATGAAGTTTTCAAATATGCAAACTTGAATTAATTTGCAAATTCCATTTTAAAGCAGTAACTCCTTGCCTGCCATTACTTAAATGTGTCCTGTGAAACTCAAGACCAGATTTACATCCCAGGCTCCCATAAGCAATTCATTGTAGGCACCCTAGCACTGCTTATGGCCATACCCCTAGTCCTCAAATGGCCCCACCTCCTGTCCCATCCACTATTTCCCAGCACAGAAAATAGTAGTTTAGGTTGAAAAATGACTTGTGTCCATAAAGGTCAACCCTTTTCATATTCTTGTTTACTGCTGTTGATCTAAAAGAAGGCTTATTTCAACACTTGGCCTATAACAAGCAAGGACAAAAAAGTAGGCTTTTACCCATTGGTTGCTAGAGAGATAACCAACACTTTGTGAAGCAGATCTCTCTAGCTTTCAAGGGCTTAAATAATAGCTTGTAAAGGGGTATAAAATGGGCACAGGGGCATTGTGATTGCTCTGGCCACACCCACAGTTCAGAATGTGGGTGTGGCCAACACAGAGGTAGCCCCCTTCAAAACTTGGAGCTCCAGGCAGTTTCCTACTCTTCCTATTGGGAAATCTGGCCCTGGTGAAACTCTCTGAACTATTTAAGGGAGCGTGGGTCTCACAGAACACAGAGTGAAAACTTCTGTTGGATACCTCTCTGGCACTCAGAGTTAACAGTACAATGCTTTGAAATCCTCACTGTTTACCCATTTATTAGAAGACTAGAGAAACTTTGTGTAATGCATTGCTGAACCCTCTAGTTGACTGTTTAGGTGCAATTTCTCTGAAATGTCCTAGGAACCTAATTGATACCTATGAGTAAATCTATTACACTGCCAAGCAGGAAACTGCCCCACTGAGGACTCTCCTCCGCCACAGACGTTGCTGCAGGGCAGCCAAGCCTTTCCTGTTACAGCTTAATGAATTCCCCCGCTCACTGTCTCACTCTCACCTTTCGATACCAGAAAAACTACCGGTATTATTCCCAGGGAAAGAACAGTGCGTGCTTCTACTTTCTTTATGGAAGATAAGTATCACCTGCCAATCTACAGAATGTAAATTCTTCCTACGTGCTCGTCTTAATGCAGTAACTTGGGGGCTGTAACCTAATTTTAAACCTAAATGAGATCCTTTCTAGCTCTGGCATTAAACAGCGAGATTGTGTGCCTTTATCGCCTCCATATCTTTTTTTTATTTCTTTTACAGTCTATTCTTAAAGTTACACTGCTCTCAGACGTGCGCCTGTTTGATTGCAGTGGATATTACTGAGCACATTTGGAAATTTTGGAAATCGTTGAAATTAATCATCATCTTTAAAAAAAAAAAAAAACAAACAAACAAAAAAAAAAAAAAGAATAAATGATTGGGAATGCACATAACAGAGGCAGTGACTTTGTTAGGCTATTTGCATAATGATTATAAGCAGCTTCGCTGAGCATTGAGTAGTGATCCGTGTCCGGCAGGCACAGTCTTACAGAAATCCCTTTGTCTGCACACCAAGAGTTAAAGGGATAGTAATGTTTTACAATAAAAGCAGCTCTAATTAATCTTCATAGTATTTGGGCCATGGAGAGTGTTATTTCAGTACTGTCAGAGTTGTAGTTCAAGAGTAATTGAATGATAAAGTGTCCCCCTCCAGCCCCTTTTACCTAGTTTAAGCCCCCCTCCCCTCAGATGTGGAATCTGATCATGGGACAGAACAGATCACAGCAAAGGACAATCTTCTTACTGTAGTCATGAGGAAAACCTTGCCCCTCTTGACAGGTTTTTCCTTATGCTCACTGAAGATTGTCCCTCTCTGCGATCCATCCGGACAGTCTTGCTGCTCTGAGGTGTGCAGTGTTACATCAGTAAAAGGGGAGGGAGGGGGATATTTTATCATTCAGTTACTCTTGAACTACAATTCTGACAGTATTGAAATAACACTCTCTATGGCCCAAATACTATGAAGATTAATTGGAGCTGCTTTTATTGTGAAACATTATTATCCCTTTAAGTGAGTTTGGTATAGTTTAACCTAAAGTGGACAGAAAGGGGAAAGTGGTGGGAAAGTCTACTTCAAAACTCTGATATGTGGAAAAAGGCTAATGAACACACACAAACGGAGTCTTCAGGGAAGATCTGTAGCTTGTCCTAGTATGGTCATATTCTGGTAACTGTAATACCCCTTCAATGCTGGAGCAGTCTCCATTGCATGCCCAAAAATATGTTGTATAACTCTTGCATTCAACAGGTTATACCTTTTATTAAAATGTAAAGATTAGGTTAGCACTCTGTATAAAATCCTCTATATCTGTGGATTATTTCCAGAGCTTGGTCTCTTAGTTGTCTCTATTTTTGAGAATCATCTCCGTTTACTAGATCCTCCACTAATTACATGCCTTGCTACTGAATATGTTTCCAGAACAATTTCTATATAGGACTATGAACGCAGAGAGAGTGCAAATATGTAAAAAAAAAACCAAACAAAAAAAAAAAACATGTAAAAAGACAGTGAGACAATGTACAAAAGCCGGCCACTAACCATATACAGATCAATCCGTGTTGCAGGGAGACTGCAACATTGTATACATGTCTCCGCTTACACAAATCCTGACTGAACCTCTCTGATAACACAGATCCAGGGAGCTCAATGTCAGGGACATAAAGGAGGAAAAAATGGGCAATTTAACTTTATCTACTATGCACATACAGAACATATATAGTCAAAAAAAGAGGGTGACTGTCTAATTAAGATTTTGGCCACATGATATCCGTATATTAAATAACTATGCACCAATTATTAACACATTATCCTGCATCATAGCACTTTACCTAAATGTATTTGCCTCCTCCTGACACTCAGAGGGTTAAAGGGCATAGACCCCCCGATTAAAGCTACCTACAAATTAAAGTAACAGTAATGTCCCAATAAAAATATTTCTTATTTTGTACAGTTTAAAAAAAGAAATTATGCGGCACAAATACTATCTCTCAAACCTTTATGGTTTAAGATGTATTCGCATTTAAATTTCCCACTTCTCCTAATATCAGCTGTAAAGCTTGACAGCAGGAGATCCATGTCGGCCGACTTGAGGAGGCTCTTCAGCAGAGCCACAATAGCCATATTTTAAAAGAATTGCTTCATTGGAACTGTCTACAAAGTGTGCTTGCAAACCAGGCACACTTTGTAGACCTTTCCAGTGAAGTAATTATTTTCCAATAATGCCATTTCAGCTCTGCTGCAGAGCCGCCGGCTGGTCCCTGGACCGGGATCTCTGGCTGATGTCAGGAGAAGGGGAGCGAGGGGGGAACTTTACAGGCGAATAGGATTTGTGACACATAATTTCTTTTATACTCTACAAAGCAAGAAAACATTTTTATGGAACATTAGTGTCTCTTTTAGTTTAACCCTTCAAATTCTAGAGAGGTGTTCAACATTTTTCTTTTCAATACTTTGGACACCTTCTAGCAAAAAAATGAGTCCTAGCCTACCAATTCTTCTCTTTATGGGGAAGTTACTAAGGGGTAATTCTATGTCAGGTGATTCTGTCTTCTGCAGGCTCTGAGTTGGACCTTGCTCTGACCCTAGATTTGATTTGCACTACACAAACACATTTCCCAGTATAAGAACATATCAGCTGTTGCATCTGCACAGGGAAATGGTCAGGGGTGGAAATATCCAAATTTGCACTTCGCTGCTTTTATGTTTGTTTGTTTTTTCCTTTATCCATGGTGTCCCTGCAATTACAACGTCTGTGTGTATTCTTCCTCAGTGGCTTATTTGAATATTTATGTTTGACTTAATGAGGTATTTTTGGTATTCATATTAATGTGACTAAAGTCCAATAGCTGGAAATAGTGTCAGAGGTCACAGAAACAACATCTCTCTGATGTGGGTAAAAGCTCAATTTTTGTCATAGTTTTCTATACGAGCGGTAGATTATACTTATTCAAGTAAGCAGCTCACATGTAACATTTTTCCAATAAAGTATATTTCAAAGTTCATCATATTTTCCGCTTATCCTATAGAAAAAAATTATTTTAGAGTTCTCCACAGCTGTGTAATGTTAAACAAGACTGGCAGTGATAAGTTGAACAATATACTCCTATGGAAAACTGTGAAATGCATTGGGTAGTTTGACATGAGACTGTTTATTAACCTGACTGCAGACATACAATTGTAAGTGACATGTGAGTCTTACACCAGCATCATGTGGCCAGTGTGTTGTTGTCCGTTTAAATGTTGGCAGATATGTACTTGTATACTTGTACCTTCTTTGTGACTCTTCATACTGCTAACCATAGCCTTGTTATTGCAACCCCTGGATGGTGAGGTCAGTATATAGGTCATGTACTAGTTGTGGATAACAAACCATTATATCCTTCCTAGGTATAGATCTGAATTGACTGTCATCTTTGAACCCGGCTATCCCATCAGAAAACCAGTAGTCTGTCTTGATGGTTTCTATGCTGTTCCCAGGTTCAGCCTCATTGTGTTCATATTCCTACAGAGAAAACATCATTTTACAACCGTGGATTAAAATTTGGGATTTTATTAACCCATTTGGATGTTATAGAGGTCTCTCCAGCACATTAGTTTGCTATATCTGAAGATGTTAATAAGTATTGTCAACTGGAAGAAGCAGCGTACAGCACACTGAAAATTAACTGCATTAATTATAAAAGCAAGAACGGCCGCTAAATGTCACATATTATCTCTTACCCAGCACCTAGCATGCCTGTATGTACACACACAATAGATTTAATCGAGAAAGTTTCCTCTTAACAAGGTAATAAAACCCTTATTAATTTGGCTAAGAAGTGGCAGACATTTCATTTTAATATGATACTTTAAAACTGCTCTTTCTCTCATGATTAGCATTTTCCACAAACAGATCAATCTATAATTTCTGTTAAGCTCACAATTTCAAAACAAAAAATTGTTTAGTTTATTGCCGATTTCAAGCAGAATAAAAATTATCCATATTTGGGTTGAATGTAAAATCCCTTTGCTTGCCATTTCATCGAGCCGAGCTGTCTTGAAATTGCTAATCATTTTTGCAAAAACAAATTAAGGGTCTTATAAAAGTTTTTTTGTCCTTCCAATTGATTTAAGTAGTCTGCCAATTTCCTAACTATGTGAAACAGCTTAGACCACATTAATCCTTGGCCTTCGTTCATGCTCATGGTAGACTTATATTTATCCCAGGCATTCTTGAGTTCCAATAAAGGGGAATTATCATCTCATATAGTTCAATTTTGGCTGTCCTCCTCCCCAGTGATGTCCTAAAAATAGTATCAAAACTCAATTCTCTGTAAACCTTCCTGTCCCATCTCTCTCCATATAACCCCCCTGTCATCTTCCACAATGCCACAAAAATAGATTTCTTGCAGTTACAGCTACCATTATCCATAGGCTATGAGGTGCACAAGATCTTGTTTCATTTTATTTCTAACATATAACCCTCACAGCAAGTTCTAACGTTGTACCCCTGTGGTGGAATGGCATTAGCACTGACCCATAATGCAATGACCCTTCAGGATATCCTCACACACTTTGCTCTCCTCCCTCTGCTTTGATCACAACAGAGACGTAAATTGGCTTTTAAGAATTGGTGATATGAAGATAATTTAATTTGCGAGTTGCACTACTGTAAACCAGTCAAGCTCCATGGTAGGCTCTGCTGTGGCCTAGATTGGGCTTAGCGCATCACATGGATGTTCCCATAGGAGCAGAGTTGCATATGTAGAAGAGAATGCGCTGTGTAGCTTATCAACCAATTGAAGGTAGGGGTAGAAAACGGTCCTCAGCAGCTGTCTCGACTGCTAGCAGCCTGACGTCACAATTACTGGCTCCGCCTTCTTGTCTATGGAAGTAGTAGCACTGCCTCAAGTTAAGCCAAGGTTGAAGTATTAGGCCTTAGTTTTGTAGTCCAGCCTCTATGCCAGACAAGCGGGGTAATTTTTATTGTATTTTTTTTTAAAGCTTTTTATTAAAAGCAAATACATTACAAACAAGAGTAGGAGATATACACGACAGACAAGTTTACAGTTGAATAAAACATTTAGTGTATTGTATATTGTATATACAGTGTCCACAACGCTGAGGGCAGTACCAGGTACAGACAACCAAGGATAACATAAGATCTTGAATACATGAACCAATCATCAGATCCATAAACTAAGCAATGGGGTCATTTTTGTGATCCACAAAATTGCAGATTTTCGAAGTTCAACGCATTGCTTCTCAGCCTGGACACCATGGACATTAGGGTGCCACTTTGTTTTTGTAAATACTTTAACAAAAATGTGAATATTTAATTCCAAATGTTTATACAACAAATACTGTATACTCAGTTGTGTCATTATGATTGTAAAATCTAAGAATAACTATATATCCAAATAATTGTACTCTTCATTACATCCTTGTCAAATGGCTTATAAAATGTTATGGGTGCCCTTAAAATTCCAGACTACTTGTTAGGGATGCATTGTGCAGAAACTGGCTGAATATACTGGTGCAGTGCCTGGCTCTTTGCAAAGCGTGCTCTCATAAGAGAACCAGTTCTATTGCTGAAAGTGCAGCCCCTGACTATTTAAAGGGATAGTAATGGTTACTTTTAACAAAGCTTAAAGGGATAGTAATACTTTATTATTACTATCCCCCATATTGTAGATATTTGCAAAATAACTTAATAGCCCCCAGGTTCAGCTCGCAAACCTTTATGGTTTGAGAGATAACTGAAGGCAAAGTCCCCCTCCCCCTTCCCTGAAGTCAGCGTTGTACTGACTGCAGGGATATCTGGTCTGACTTTCATCAGGCGGCTCTGCAGCAGAGCCACAATCGCGTTAGTGACAAAGAATTATTTCACTGAAACGGTCTTCTACATGTGCTTGCATGGTCTTATATAATTGGTGTGATAAAGAACTTGTCCGCATCGCTGTCAGATGTGTTATTCAAAAATTATAACAGTTTAAATAATCAGGAAGTGAATTTACTGTGTTTACTTCCTGATAGTTCTGACAGGAAGTGACAGGCAGTTTCTATCACATTCTATGGAGAACTGTAAGTCTCTGACTTTTCTGACTTTCCTCTCCATTAGAATCTAACAGGAAATCTAATTATAATTTGACCACTAGAGGGCACTGCTAATGTAAAAAAAAAAAACCTGGGTTTAAAATGTAATAACTCTGGAAATATAAATCTCTTGGCAGTGGGAGTACCCTTATTTTACTCAATAGGAAAATCCCTACAATATATATTTTTTTCATAAAAAAAGCTTACTGCTCCTTTAACCCCTTAGTGACGGCCGCGTGCAGACGCGGCCGTCACTTAATGTCCGTCTAACTTTTTTTTTTTCTAAAAGAATCCGGCGTCCCCGAACGGCGTGCAGCCGCGCGGGGAGCCGGATTTCCGGGACGTACATGTACGTCCTCTGTCACTAAGTGACAGCCACACAGGACGTACATGTACGTCCTGTGTCGCGAAGGGGTTAAGTGCTTATATAGGTAGTCATAAGGGGAACAACAGGTGAGTAAACATTAGGATAAGAGGTCCCTGCCCCGTAGAGCTTACAATCTAAGTGGTCTGTGGGGTGCATTCCTTAGCCCCACTGCTGTTAAAGGGCAATTATCACACCGTGCAGCCACCAGACTGCTCCTATCAGCCATTCAGAGAGCGTGGGTTGGTGTAGGAACTGTCCTCCTTGTCTGGAATACAACATCGAAGTATTTGCTATTTGTTCACAAATTTTGAGCTTTGTGCCCCTAGCTACTATTGGTCTGACGTGTCTGATTTGGAGGCTCTGCGCTGGGTATTGTGGGGGTGGGGCACTCAGTCCAGGAATCTAGAACTGTGAGATTTTAGTCCTGCAAATAACGAGGGACCCCAGGTCTCTTATCAGACTCCTGTTCTGCTTCCTTGTTACTCTAATGCGTCTTACAATGCAGCCCTGCCTCATAGGCAGGTCTCCTCCCAGGGGAACAGATCTGCAGACAGGGAGCTATCTAGCTGATACTTGCCTTTTAAACACTGCATGTCTGGGTCTATATCCTACTCCTTCCTAATAGCCTCTATGGATCCCAAGAGTCATTGCAAAGCAATGCATTGGATACCCCTCTAGTACTGAAGTGGTTAAAAGTCCCATTTAAATTAATTTGGAGAACTCTATGGTGCAGTTGGTTTGCTCCGGAATTGCCCCAGCCTCTCTGTGTTTTATATAATAAAAAAAATAATGAATTAAAAACTAAGAAAAATACTTTTCTACAACACTACACTACTTGACAATGCAAAGGCTTTGAAGGTACATAGTTTTTTTTCCCGTAACGGTTGACTTTCTGTTGTGAGGTTCATGCGGTTACTTCTTACGTGTGTAGATATAGGGTTGTGCTATCAAAAGAAAGGTGGAGTAATTCTGGGACAAACCAACTGCACTATAGGAGAGCACAAAAAAAATCCTATTGCTTTAATGACTGGGAGTGGCAGGTTCGGGAGGGAGAGCATGGTAGAATGTTACTATCTAGTTAGTAGGTATTGTCAGGTGGGAAGGAGAGCAGTTTGGAATTTTAGTATCGGTTAGGAGTGTCAGCTGGAGTGGGAAAGCATTGTGGAATGTTGGTATCTGGGTGGCAGGTAGGAAGGAGAGCCATAAGGAACGTTATCTTCTGGCTAGCAGGGAGTGACAGGTGGGATAGAGAGATCAATGTGGACGATTAGAATGTGCCTGGCCAGAGCTGTCTACTTTTTACAAATAAAGCTAAATATCTCAAACTATTGTTTTACATAGAAAAACAGCTTTTATGACATAAATTATTATAAGGTGTTTTAGCCACTTTATATCAGTGAGAATTTGGGAAATTATTTGACCACTGTAGTGTACTTGGTTTGCATCAAAATTACACCATGTAAATATGGCCATTGGTCACTTGTAAGTCGTAGGTCGGTTTATGTACACTTTGTAAACAAAAAGCAAAGGGGCAGAGCAACACTCCTCTAAGTGCAACCAGGATTATTCCAAATTTGAGTAAAGATATCCCCCTTATTCCCTCCAAAGTTGGTACTCACAATTGTAGGGGCTGCTGCCACCTCTAGGTATAAGACCTCAACTGGATCAGACCCAGAGAGCAAGAGGAGACAAGGGAGCAACTGACCCAGGACTGGTGGTCTGACCCAGTCGAGGTGGCAGTAGCCTCTACAATTGTGAGCACCAACTTTGGAGAGTATAAAGGGGATATCTTTCCTCAAATTGGGAATAGTCCTAGTTGCCCCTAGAGGAGGGTTGTTCTGTCCCTTTTCTTTTTGTGTACATTTTGGGTCTATACTCTTGTGTGGAGAGTGTGTCTACCAGCCCACAGGAAGAGAAGATTCAAAAGAATGTATCGCCTTAACGTTAAGAGACTGATATCTGCCCTAGTACCTATAGAAGCACTGGCTAGCCAAGCTTATCACATACCATTATATTATATATCCTTTTTGATTTTATATATTTGATGTACAGCTTGATATTAGGCTTTATTTCTAATGAATTTTCTGTGTTTGATGTAATCATTTTGTTGGGGTTCTTATAGTGGAATAATAGTAGCCATATGGTGATAAAGCCTTGATGTTTATTGCACTTGTGTTGTGTTGGTGGTATCACAAGCGAGAGAGATTAATGCTTAGTTTTGTGGGATATATATGTGCGCTTTGCTATGTGGCTGTAATATATAATTTACTATCACACTGCTCCAAGGATCTGTTGTTTTGGATCTTTTCTTCCAGAATGTTTTGGAGAGCTCGCTAGCATCTAAGAGGTTAAAGACTTCAAGTAATTTCATCTTCATGGCAGCTAGCAAAAAAATGCCAATTTAAATGACAAGTAAACTAGATGAGTTTTAATTCCCTGCATTTTCATACACAAATCTGCAGCTTCCTCAGCACGCCAGGCAAATGAGAAGTGACAATTGGGAAGTTGAGATGAATTCTGTTTGCATCTTATCTTTTTGTCAACGTTCTCATAATATGCCGCCATCAGCATGCCGGCAAAAAAGCCAGCCTCACAGATGACTGTGGGACACCTACTACAAATAATGGCACCTCCAGGGGATAAATGTTAAAACCGATTTCAGATGTCACTTATTTTGAATGCTGAGATATGACAGTACATTGCAGATTGTGATATTCAGAGTTCTTTCCCCTGAGAGATGAAATGGATCGGACCTGAAGCACTTTGCTATGATCCCAGTGTTTTATAAAATCTTCTGTCTTGTGACTTGGTGGATAAAGTACAGGAGCAGACAACTTTAATATCCAGACACCAGGGGCCAGATTCTATTGCAGCTGCTAAATGTTAACACCTGTTTTATCAAACATTTTCCTATTGAAGTCTATGGAAAAAACTGGAGATAAAAGCAGTGATAAAATTAGCACCTGTAATAGAATCTAGCCCCAGATTCCCTGCTCCTTTGTGTGATATAATGCTGATAAGCAAACTGTTACCCAAAGTCCCAAGGTAATGGGAATAGATAAATGGTTCTGAATTCAGATTTCTAATTTCTAAATAAAGGAAAAGTTTAAATATTCATACTGCAATACGCAAAATGCTATACGCAACAGGTAAACTGTTATATGCAAAATGCTGCAGGCAGTAGGCAATCCGTTATACTCAAAATGCGTTAGGCAATAGGCAAGACGTTATACTCAAAATGCAATACACTATATGCTACACGCTATAAGTGAAACGCTATATGCAAATCAAAATACTTTATACGCCAAATCCTATACGCCGTACTCAATACTACAAACTCAATAGACCATATGTAAAATGATATACACCAAACAATATAAGAGAAACGCTATACAAATATGCTATATGCAAAATGCTACACACAGTAGGCAAACCATTTATACTCCGTAGCAAAATGCTATATGCTATAGGCCAAATGCAATACACACAAAAAGCAATGCATGCAAAACACACCAGTCATTAACAAAGTCATTGTTTTATTAACTGCACAGACAAAGCTGTGCCAATATTTTAGTGTAAGTTGTTAGGAGAATACACAGGTTTAGAACTCCTCATGGTCCACTTCAGATGCTTTCTCATTCATGAGACAAACAGTACCTGCAGCTTAACCCTTTGAGTACCGGAGGGGTGTCCAATGCACGTACAATACAGATTTGAAAATGTTCACAATCCACTTTAGATTCTTGCTTGTTCAAGAAACAAAAATGATCTCTCAAAAATGGGCACCAGTCCTATATAATAATTTGCTAGGATGTTTGTCAGAAGCCGTCACGCGCAGTAGAGACTGCCCGATTGCCTAGAATGTTGGGAGCACGGAATGCTGTGAGCATGGAATGCTGGGAACACAGAATGCTGGGAGTTCTGTGCTGGGAGCATTCTGTGCTTTTTGGGCTGTCTCTACAGTGCATGACTGCGTCTGCGGCAGGACACAGAGCAGGACCAGCCTCTTAACATCACCCGGACCTTGGCCCATGTACACGGGCTTTTACACTAGTTTTATAATAATACACCAGCCACTTTTTACGCTTTCCTGATCATGACACAAACATTGTCAGCAGCTTATGGGCAATAATTTAACTATTGAGTGCTAATACAAGGTCCCCTGTCTGGCATTCAAGGGTTAACACATTACATATTTAATAGTCTCCTGTCCACTATAGATGCTTGCTGGTTCATAAAATGAAAAGCGTCTGCTTCTTAACCCTTCAAATTCCAGAGGGGTACACAACGCATTGCAAAGCAAGGCGTTGCTTTCCTCTCTGGCACTCAGAGAGTTAATGCTGCATGCCAGATGGTTGTCCAGTGCATTTAACACCCTCCCAGCACTCTAAGCATTAATACTTTTTACCTCTGACTTATAAACTACCTTTTTTTATTATTATAGACTGGGATATGGTAGCTGTCATAAATCTACAGTTTTAGCTGTAAAATAACCTTATCACCACGATCAGCAATATATTGCAAGACATGCAGATCCAACACTACCAGACTGTGGTTATCAGCCGCTGCACAGGAGAGTCACTTGGATTGGTGTGTGTGTGTGTAAGCAACATACGTAACACATACATCTTCAGTCTAACAAAATCCCACATTCGGCACTCGTGAGCAACATGGAATCCTGCAGTGACCATTTTCTAGAGGATTATAAACGTCCCCCGACCCCCAACTTGCAGCAAATACTATCAATCCTCTTTTATACCAATATTTAATATTGAACGTGAATCTCAGACCAGGGATTTAATTACTCTGCTTCCCTTGAGGTTCCATAAAAGGTTCATGAGTGCACAGACTGTGACAAATCTATAATCTAATCTATAATCAAATCCTTGCAAGAGAAGTAATCATATTTATAACATGACAAATAAAAAAAAAAATCTCTTAACACTTTAAGGATAAGGGGGTTCACTAAAAGGTTAAGTGGAGATAGAAACTTCTCTGCTTAATCCTTAAAGGAGCAGAGGGGGGTGCAAGATGCATCACTAAGCAATGAGTTGAACAATCCCTTAGCGATGCACTGCACACCCTGCTCTCTGGTCCTTAACAGTTTGAATGCCAGAAATTCATGCAGTGCATTGCATCAAAATGCGTTGGCTACCTCTCTGGCACACGTAGGGTTAAAGGCTTAAGCGGAGATATTTAGTTCTCTGCGTAACCTTTTAGTGTACATCCCCTTATCCTTGAATGGTTGAACAGGGATTTTTTTATTTGTGGTGTTATAATGGAACCCCTTGCTCGTTAAAGAGTTAACCCTTTGACTGACAGAAGGGGTGTGCAACGCATTTCACTGCAATGCGCTGCACATTCCTCTGATGCTCGAAGGGTTAAGAGATTGTGCCATTAGGTCTCCTCTCTGCTGTGTTGGCCACCTTTTTCTGTTTGGGCATTGATGAGACTTTAAAACACATTACACTGGGGGGGGTCCAGTTGCATAGAACACCCCTCCCCTGTCACTCTTTGTCCCCTATCAGATCAGTGAGTGGAAGCCTTAATAACCTAATAATGAGAAATGTTTGCTGCTGTTGTGCATAGGAATATAAGGGTGGACAAACTGCATCCTTCCAGTTGTTGTTGCAATACAATTCCCATCCTCGTTGGCTGGAGGAGGATGATGGGAGTTATAGTCCAGCAGCAAGGTTCACTATCGAAATGTTGCAGATTTAACAGGGCATATCACAATAGCGTGTTTAAAATGTTGCTGGTGTCAAAATGGCACTGTTTAAAATGTCACTTAATTAAGACAACTGTACCCTCAAATCGCCCTAGCCTAATCTAACATAACAACCCTACTATTACTACCCTAACCTTACTTTAACCCAAAAATGTAAACCAAACCAAAACCACCCCCAAACTAACAAATCTACTCTGAAACTCCCCTAGCTTAACCAACCTAACCTATCTGCTGTTTAATAAGGTGACATTTTAAGCTGCAGAATTTGAAACGCGTCACTTTAAAAGCACAGTTCTCTAGCTTGGCATTTACTACTCGCCATTCCAATAGGATACCTTCCAGCAACAGCTGGAGGAGCCTCAGATTGTCTGAGCCTGGCCTATTCATGGGCCCAGAATTACACAAAGCAAACTCTACACTTGTTTTGTTTTTTTAAATGCTTGGTTCGTCTGCTGTATATCCATGTGTGTAAAATGTATGTGTATTGTATATTTAACACAATAGGCAGTTTCGGAGAAGAAGCAGCAGCAGCATCGCTAGAAAGCAGCCCCCCCCCAAGCTAAAAGATTTTAAAAAATTCAAAAAACTTAATGGAATAAATGTATCTTCAGCTGACCATAAACAAAATGTAATCTAAGAAGAAAAGGATGAACGGCAAGCTAGAAAGTGATTAATAATTCTATAAATACACTTTGAGTCTAATGTAATAGAACTAGAGCAGATAACGAGAAAGATAACTGTACCATCGGGGGGCAGCATTTAACCCTTGCAAAGCAATGCGCTGCATACTCCTCTGGCACTCAAAGGGTTAAAATCTCCCAAATTGGCATTCATTTAAATGGAGCTTTTATTCCCTTGAATGCTAGAGACAGCTATAGAATTCAGGGGGTTAAAAGCCCCATTTAAACCAATGGCATTTTTTGCTTGTTACCTATGGGCGCAGCTGGATTCCAATACCGTTTAGTACATCAGTTTCTGTGTATAATGGACATGACCAGACCTAAATGCACACAGCAAGTATCTGGAATATCCTAGATAAACACCGAAGTGCACAGCATTTGGAATCATACAGTAACGTCACACATTGCCCAAGGGAATCTTCCGCATAATGGGGTCAGATTTGGAGCTTTGCTTCTGCCAGGGTGCCGTGTCACACATCTGTATGTGGGGCATCGCCAGAGAGCTGACAGCAGCCGCACAGATGCTTTTAACATCTTCATTAAATTTTTACGCAAGAAGGGAACGTCTTCAGATATCAAACCGTTGAATTAAAAGAAAATAAATTGAATAAGAGAGAATAAAATGCCCATTTACAGAGTAAAATCTTACACATACAGTGACCCTTAGGTCTTGTTTTGCTACATGTGACAGGTTAGTCAAAGATCATTTAGGGCAGAGGACAAAGGTGAACTGGTTTACGTTCTCTGGCGAGCAAGGTTAAAGAAGATGCAGCCAACTTGTACGGTTAAGCAATTTGATGCTAATGTCCCCTTTGCCATTCTCAGGAATTGTGTTAAGTGCTCCTTACAATACATTAGAGAAAACTGAACCTGTTTCAAGGAGAATTCAGCCTAATTTTACAATTAACCAGTTAGATGCTGATTTTAGTGTCTCATTCCTAGGAATTTGGTTTAAATGCTTTTCTATAGTATGTTCCTGTCCTCTCAACACAGTAATTACCCATCCATAATTAAACAGCCCTTTCCCTACTCCAGTTAATCACTCTTACATGAACCCTGCCCAGCATTTTCATTAGACAGTATAACAGAAGCGCAAGAGAGCAGCCATGTTGTGACCTAGCTGACTTAGAACTTGGGCAGCCCCATTTTTAAACTTTGATTTCCACTCCATTCCTCAAGTACATCACATTAATGCTCTCTAGGAAGGACGATTACTATTACATATACGAAGTATATGTATAATACAGGGCTTAAAATTTGAAGTCCTTTGCTACTAGCCAGACCTGAATGGTTACTTGCCACTGCAAGCCATAACATACCCACCAGGGCTGAATTTCTACTCGCCAGGGCTAAATTTTCACTCGCCATTGGCTAGTGGCAAGTGGAAATTTTGAGCCCTGGATAATACATGTAACTGCATGTCTGTCGTTCAGTGATTGAGCTGTGATCAGTCAGCTAAACCCGTGCAATTCTGGAGCAAACCAGAGGCACTGTAGAGAGCAAATAAAAATGTATTAAATGAGCCTTTTAACCCCTTGCATGCTAGATATCCCTCCAATGCATTGCATCTAAATCTTGGGGTATTTTCATCGTTCCCCTGTAGTGCAGTTGGTCTGCTCCAGAATTGCACCTTTTAACTGAATACAGCCCTCGGCTTCCTGAAAACAGGCCTAGAGGTTCAATGAGGGCTGCAATTCCAGAGCAAACCAACTGCATCATAGGGGAGAAATTGGAATTCCCAGTTGATTTCAATGGGGCTTTTAACCCTTTGAGTGCCAGTGGGGCACGCAACACATTGCTTTGCAATGTGTTGCGTGCCCCTCTGGCACTCAAAGGGTTAAACCTTTGAGGGCCAGGGAGGTAGTTGGATAACTATCTGGCACTCAAAGGGTTAACCACTCAAGTGCTAAGGAGGGCTCCATCACATTGCAGAGCGATAAGCCCCATTTAAATCAACAGGAATTTGGGGAAGCTTTTATATGGTTGGATTGCTCCAGAACTGCACCTCTTATTGAATACGGCCCAAGGTACCTTCTGTATAATGTTAAATTATACTACATAAACCTACTAACTCATAAAGCTATGTGCATAGGACAGGGGTTGTCCGTTGCTGGGCATCCAGCTGTTAACTGCTCGGGGATGATAGGAGCTGGGAGGTCCAACAATTGTCTGTCTACCCCTGGCAGCTGACGAATACAATGAGAGATGTAGCTAGCTGTCTGCCGTACAAGTTTTCCCTCTTGTTACAGTAAGAGCTGTGCTATATAATAAATAGCATCCCCTCTTCATGTCTTGGTGAGAGAGGAAAGTGTTGAGGTAGTCCCTGCCTGCTGTGTTACAGTTTAACAAATCCAGTACGCTCGCAGCTATTCACATGCCCACATGAACTGAACAAGTTTGCATCTTATTTGGTCATTTCTCTTGAAATCAGTCTGCCTGTAAGCACAGCGCTTCCCGTATCCACAAAACCAACACAAGCATCTCCAAAGCAAACGTGTCTAAGAGAGGAAAAAACTTACCCTGAAAGATAGGGATTGCAGTGCATTTGTCTTGCTCCTGGCAGCCAGAGCAGCGGTGTTGCAGGTAGGAAGCGTATTCTCACAATGGCTCTTGCACATACGATCTGTGCTTGCTTTTCCCTCAGCATCCCACTCCTCTTAGCTACATCTTCTCTGTCTGTTTCAGGATTTTGCTAGTTATTGTTTGGTACTGAGTTCCCTGCCAGGTATCCAGTGTGTGTGGTGTATGAACCACTCTCAGTGCTCTGTGTCCATTGTATTTCCCAAGGACACACAGAGATCTGCATGTATCACTATGATAAAAAGCTGACACACTGACCACACATAATCCACTTCAGTACATATTAAAAATTCATTGAACTCCTCAAATAATCAGCTGTGCCTTCTCTGTATTTTCTCAGCTCTTGCCTTTACATGCAAAATACCAGTTCAAGGTAGATAAAGTAAACTGTACGACCAGCAGTTCCAGCAAGCAGTTGGATATAAGGAGGCTAAGCACGGATCACAAGATGATTTTATTAACAGATATCAGTCCACAGGTCTTATAGAACTTTTCCCACATTCTTCAGGGCTTTTGCTGCCTTTGAACAGGAGGTGCTCTCAGATACGGACCTGATGCTTTCCCTCTCTTTTTTAAAGTGCCAAGAGTGTAGGTGAGCAAATCGTTGAAAAGCTGCTGTGGTCCTGTCAACTGTGCACAGACGAGCGGATGAGAGGAGCTGCTCACGAGGAGAATTCAGTGACAGGCTGGCGTTTCCATACATAATAAAACCACTAATTACTTTTCCTGATGGACAGCAGCTTATGAACATTGCAGAAAGAGGCAGCTGATAGTAGAAGCTCTGATAGGTACTTTGTAACTGTGCAGCTTTCCAGGAAGACTTGAATCCAGCAGCAGGCTGCAGCCCTCCCATGTCACCAGGTAGACTGAACTGCAAGTCATTTTGACACCCACTCAAGTGTTTTGCTAACTGAGGTGGAGGGAGGGGTCAGCTCGGGCTGGTTCCATTTTGTAATGAACCAATTGCACATTATGTCTAAGGATACAGTGTTTTCTCTTCTTCAGTGTGAGAGCTATATTCATCAAGCTGAAGAGGTGCAAATCTGGACTAAATAAAATGCACCATGGGGGGGGGGTTTAAAAATGCTCATTGATTTAAATAGGGATATTCGCTCCTTGAATGATCGAGATCTCCAGTGAATTGCTTTGTAGTGCTCTGGAGACTGCTCTGGCATTTAAGGGGTTAAAACATAATTTAAATTGATGGGAAATTTGGAATTTGTCCCCCCCCCCCCCCCCCAAGGTGCAGTTGGTTTGCCTAAAATTACTCCATTTAGTCTCGGTACATCATTCTCATTAGAGCTAAGGGTAAGGATACCCCATCTTTTTTTAACCCTTTGAGTGCCAGAGGGGTATGCAACGCATTGCTTTGCAATGTGTTGCATACCCCTCTGGCACTCAAAGGGTTAAACATATGTCTAACCCTTTGAATGTCTAAGGGATGTCCACAGCAGTGCTTTTTAATGCATTTGGCACCCCATTGACAGTCATTGGTTAACCCTTTGAGTGCCAGAGGGGTACACAATGCATTGCGCTGCAAAGCATTGCGTACCTCTCTGGCAATCAAAGGGTTAAGCCACAGATAACATTTGCTTTGGGTTATAAATTCTGTTAATGAAATATTTGTATAGGGAAACTGGGGGAAAAAAATCATCAGTGCCGGCTTAACCTGTCTGATGCTGGAGAGGTCTGCAGTGATTTGCCCCACAATGCACTGGAGACCTCTATGGCATCATAGAGGTTAATTCTTTCTTTACAGGTCATGTTTGTTAGAGGGAAGATCAAGGTTCCTTTTCTGTATAGAAGAGGGGGTGTCTTTCGTGCTGAGCATGTCACTTCTATAGGGAGGATGAAGAAGTAGGGAGAACTGGAGCAATTTTGGATCAAACCAACTGCACCATAAGATTTCCCAAAATTCCCATGTATTTAAACACAATGTGACACTATAGCACTGAAGGGGTTAAAAGTCCTGTTTAAATTAATGGCATTTTTTAAAATTTGTTCCTCGTGATACAGTGGGCTTTTCTTAGAAATACTCGAGTGGGGAGATGCACTAAGCTGTGATAAAGAGGGATATGACTTCCCCACTGATATCCTTTCTCCAGTGCCTATGTTATTCTATGGAACCAATGCACTAAGATCTCTCCAGATGTGGAGATCTTAGCATACCTCCCAACATTTCAAATTGCCAAAGAGGGACACTTGTGTTTTAGGGGGTGTTTCAGGGGGGCGTGGCTGGTGGGCGGGGCATTACCAGGAATTTTTAAGCTATTTCATGACCTATTGTCACCTCCTTGTGTAACCTAATAAATGATTTAGAACAAGACCAAAGTATTTTATATCCACAGACTAATGTATAAACGCATATACTGAAGTTTAAACAAACATTAATGTGAGTTTTATGGCTGGGGAGCAATGTGATACATTTATACACACACACCACACAATCTGATCTCCTAAAAAGAGGGACATCAGGGTGGGAAAGAGGGACAGAGGGATTTAGGTCTAAAAGAGGGACACTTGGGAGGTATGTCTTAGTGAATAGGCTCCATAGAATAACATAGGAACTGGAGAAGGGATATCACTGGAGAAGTCATCTCCACTTTATCATCTCTTTATCACGCCTTAGTGAGTAACTCCCCAGTTTTCTTAGGGCATCAGCCTCCCTGTCTGTCTGTGCTACTGGTTGATAAGATCTGACCTGCGTGGAACGGGGATCCATCTTTTGTCACCTTCCCTGGAAGTCCTAGAATTATATGGGTTTAGAACATGTCACACGTTCATATTTCTAGGTTTCTGTTCTGTTATTCTCTGAATCGATTGTGAGGGAAAGGAAACCAGGAACTGGTTGAAAGAAAAGGGATTGTGAACTTTAAGGCAGACACGAGTGACCATTAACCCTTTGAGTGCCAGAGTGGTACACAACGCTTTGCTTCGCAATGCTTTGTCTACCCCACTGTCATTCAAAGAGTTAATAGGCAAAAAGTCTGCAGTGGATGTGTTTCTCC
Organism: Rhinophrynus dorsalis; assembly: GCA_037306005.1. Classification (NCBI taxonomy): domain Eukaryota; kingdom Metazoa; phylum Chordata; class Amphibia; order Anura; family Rhinophrynidae; genus Rhinophrynus; species Rhinophrynus dorsalis. Next base: position 16,999,261 of record CM074728.1, read on the forward strand.
TTTCATACAGGAATGGAAAGGAACGGAATCCTAAAATGTCAGTCTGTCACATAGCTAGCACTTCATGCACATATTTGTTTCCATGGCAACAGTCCTACTGATGAAGCCATGGCAGGGGCACAAAAGGAGTCTGAAAAGAGACCCTCGGTGCCCCTCTGATGCATCAGTGCTGCACCTTGCAGTTCTGTTTCCTGTCCTGTGCAATTCCCCATAGACCAGTGGTGGGAAACGTGAGGCCCTCAAGCTCTTGCTAGACAACAAGTCCCATGGAATGATGGGAGTTGTAGTCTGGCAGCAACTGGAAGGCCTCAAATTGTCCATCCCCACCATAGATGATCTGTATTAGGCTTGAAAGCCTGATGCAGCAGGTCCACAGGGACTGTGTACACAACTCAGGAAATTGTGACTGAGAGCCAAAGACTTTGAGTTGCATTGCACAGCTGATGGAAGTGCTGCACTGAGCTCTTGCAACGTCTCATAGATGCAAAACTAGTAATAAAGTAGTAATTGCCCTTGAACCCTTTTAACTGCCAGAGAGGTATCCAACGCATTGCAATGTGTTGGATTCCTCTTTGGCTCTCAGATGGTTAACCATATTGATGAAAATGGATGCACATACACACACGCATCATCACACATGCACTGTAACATGCACTGTAACATGCACACCCTCATTCACTCACCTAAGGTTACTGCAGGAAGATGCTGAAAACAGACTTCTTGAGGGAATTCCAGCAGGAGGAGAACCAGGACACGTTCCATCTATTTCTTTCCACAATGAACCGTTTCACCCCTCCCTAGTCTATAGGGTCCCTGCCTCTTGTAGAATGAAGTGTGGAATCATATTTGTCTAGCTTTAACCTCAACCAGAAATTCAATGCAGGGAATATTTCAGTAAAAAGTGTAATATGAATAATCTGGCAATAAGAGTGCAAATTTTGACATTAATGTCAATTTTTTTTTTTTTTTTTTACTAGTCTTTAGTGGATAACGCAGTATGTCAAATGTGTATCTCTCTTTGACTTCCATGTCCCAGGCACATTTATCGAGGCAAACTGACATAGACTATAATATACTTAATGATGACCCAGAAAGAGGACTTTGACAAGTAGATTCCAGCTGTGTGTATGCACACACGCATTTCTGTAATTGCACATGTCAGTTTTATATGGTTGCAAGTACATGGATAGGGCTGTTAGCTACTTGCTTGTGCTCACTATTGAGGGAGGTTTTGCATCTTTGCTCTGTAGTTAGCAGAGGTCACTGCTAAGTCACTGGACGGGGTCAGTTTTGCTTTTCTCTGTTTGTGCACTGATGGCCCTTAAGCAAAGAGAAAATCTCCCCACGCACCCCCTCCCATTGTACTCACAGACGCAGCTCTGAACGTGTGTATGCCTACTGTAGAACATGGATGACTCATTAATGAAAAGAGAGAGAGTAGATTTAACCCTTTGAATGCTAGAGGTCTACAGTGAATTTTGAAGCAGTGCATCGTGCATTGGAGTCTTCTTGTTTTCAAGGGGTTACAGCAGTCTTCAGCTTGGACTTCTACACACTGACGGCCAGAAATCTCTTCAACTCACTGCAAGACTTGAACTTGCCTAAATTTAAAGGAGCTGTAAACTTTTTTTTAATGAAAACATATATGTTAGTGCTTTTCCCAGTGGCATAACTATAGGGGTCACAGGGGCCGCACTTGCGACCGGGCCCAAGCACTCCAGGGGCCTGGCGACCCCCTGCAACACCTCCGCCTGGCTCCCGCAATCTCCCTCCGGCGCTGTAGTAATGACATCATCTCCCAGCGCTCTGCATTACTAAGAGGAGCGCGCGGGAGCTCCAGGTAGGAGGCAGGAGATGTGGACATTGTGGAGATTGAGGGGCATTGTGGAGGGGGCCGTGGCATTCTTTGCACCAGGGCCCGGAGGCTTTTAGTTACTCCTCTGGCTTTTCCTGTTGACTAAAGCAAGGGCACACCCTTTCCTAGGAGATTTTCTCATTCAAAAGTTATTTCCCCTCAAATTTGCTGTTCTTAGCATTTACCTCATGGAGACATAATTATTTACTTGAGCTCTACCAAAGAGTGCATGATAAAAAAAATGCCTTTTAAACCCTAGTTGGTGCCCTTGATGATTTCTTTTTAGTTAAGATAACTTTTACATGGAAAAATCTCCCAGAAGTGTCAGTGTTTTTTTTTTTTTTTTTTTTTTTATGTTTTTTTTTAACACTGCAGAAAAAGCCATATAACATATATATTTTTCCATAATTAAAGTTTATTTATCATTTAATATGCACCGCAAATTGACTGTCTTAAATACTGAAGGAATGAGATTTTGACAAAGTTGCAGTTGTGCGACTACCACATTATGATTTCACCAGAATAATCCATTCCACACAATTACGTCTGAGATTGTCTAAAATCCAAACTATCTAATTATCCTCAACTAAGACCTGCAATAAAATCTGTGTCACTGAATTTTGCCTGATGGATCCAGAGAATTATCAAAGTGACAGATCCTCTAATGCGCATGACAGAATACAGATGCTGCAATGCCAAGGGGCATGCTACTCTCCTTGATTGCATTTTAACTGGTGCAGGTGAGAAGTGTCTTCAATGAACAGCCCTCCCATTGAAAGGATGCCTATATATTTTTTTTTTGGTCCTGTTAAAATGTTAAGTTTTCTAATACTAAGGACCCTTATGTAATTGTGAACCAAGCACACCATAGGAGAGAAAATACAGTTTATTTTGAATGGGTCTCTTAACCCCTTCAGTGCATTCAAGGCAGAGGCTTAACTAAAATCCACTGGAGTGAAATATGTTGCTGGGCACTCTGTCTGCAGCAAATATGAATAAAGTGTGCAGACACCAATATTATTTAAAATCCCTGAGCCAATGTGAATCTCTCTCTGACATAGACTCAAGGTTTAATTCACCATTGGAAGACCTCAGAAAGTCTTTGTATGACTAGCAAAGATATAGAGCAAAAACAATTCGTTTGCAGCCCCAGGGAGATCTGCTGCATCATGATTCATGACCGGAATGCAGAGTTAACCCTTTTATTGCCATCCCAATGCATTGCAAAGCAATTCATTGGATTCCTCTCTGGTATCAGAGACTTAATGAAGAAAAGGGAAAGATCTCACCAATACTATTCTTAACATACTGGCCAGCGATGGCCGTGTGTGATGACGTCACCAGCTCATACTTCCCAACATTTAAAATGACCAGAGAGGGACACTTTTGGTTTAGGTGGCATTGCTGGGGGTGTGGCTGGTGGGCGATGCATTACAAATAATTTTAGGTTATTTTATGACCCACTGACACCTCATTGTGTAACTGAGCAAATGATGTAGAGAAAGATCACAGTATTTTATTTACACAGACTAATTTATAAACACATATACAAACGTTAATGTGAGTTTTAATGCTGTGGAGTAATGTGATACACTTATATACACACAACGCAATCTGATCTCCTAAAAAGACAGACATCATGGTGGGAAAGAGAGACAGAGGTATTTGAGTCTCAAAGAGGACTGTCCCTCCTAAAGAGGGACACTTGGGAGATATGCCAGCTTCCAGCTAAGATAGGAAACTGATCTGTAGTGGTTTACAGTCTAGTGCAGAGCTAATGGACCTCTTGATAACTTTGGACTGCATTGCAGAGAGATTAATTCTTCTTGTCAGTGTTTAGTGATGTACTTGTGATTTGTATAGTTTGGAACCCCTTAGCTTGCAAACCTTAGTATAGTGTGACCAAAGGTCCATGTTTTCAGGCTACAGTCCATAAATTGAGGCCTCTGTCCCAGGATATGTCCTTAGATGCCTTCAGTCGTAATACCTCCCTTTCCCAAAGGAATAACTGAGTCGCCACTTTGTACTTGCATCCCAGCCTATCATAATACCGAGGCCAGTGGAGTGCCATTCCTTTAACCACTTCACTGCTAAGGAAGTTGCCATCCACATCCTCATCAGTTGCCCTAAAACATGTAACGACATGAACTACAAGGGACTGAGGATTACCTTGTCCGTACTTTTTAGTCTCTAGTAACCCTATTTGTCATATATCGCTGACTTAAAGGCACAGTTAACTTCTTTTTATGAAAACGCATATTTTACAGAGCATCTCCTGCTGAATAAAACAAGGGCACTCCCACTGCTGTCAGATGTTTTATTCAAAATTTATAGCAGTTTAACCCCTTAAGGACCAGCATGCGCAGCCAGCACTTGAGGACCACTTTTTTTTTTTTTTTTTTTTTTTTCGATTCCAGTTCAGGGCTTCCGGAGCGGCGTGCAGCGGCTCCGGGAGCCCTGAACTCCATGACGTACCAGGACAGTCAGTGATCCTTAAGTGCCAGACCGCTGTGACGGTCCTGGTAGGCAATGGTCCTTAAGGGGTTAAATAACCAGGAAGTGAATTTACTTTGTTTACTTCCTGATAGTTGGAAGTAACAGGAAGTTTCTATCACATTCTATGGAGAACTGTTATGTCTCTGACTTTTCTGACTTTGCTCTCCATTAGAATCTAACAGGAAATCTAATTAGAATTTGACCACTAGAGGGCACTGCTAATGTAAAAAAAAACTGGTTTAAATTGTAATAACTCTGGAAATATAAATCTCTGGGCAGTGGGAGTACCCTTATTTTACTCAATAGGGAAATCCCTACAATATATATTTTTTCATAAAAAAAAGTTTACTGCTCCTTTAAGGAAACATATGTGCACATAGCCTAGGTGTAGAAGGAAAGTTACCCCTCATTTCAGGTACTGTCCGCCAATCACAGCAAGTACTAGACAGGCCCAGGCCCTGTTTTTAGCTTGATTATCGTTACTCCTGTGTCCTACACTGGAGTATTGGCCTTTAAGCACTCTGCTGAGGAAGCTCTCTGCCTGCATATCCTGCCTCAGCTGCTTTCCTAAGAGTACATGAAAATTGTGGAGGGTGTGAGAGGGCAGAGGCCCGTGATGTTGTGGAGGGAGAATGAAGAGAAGGGGATTGTAGGTACAGATACTTGTTTGGGGGAAGAGACCTGTAGAGGAAAGAGAGACCTGTTAATTATGGGGTGAGAGCTGTGGGTAGAGTAAAGACATACGGGGGGAGGGACCAGTTTTCCTATCTTTCTTCATCTTTCCTTGTGAAAGGTCAATAGTCTTATATCCCCAAAAATTACCTAAAAGAATGTTTAATGGTTTTATGAATGTGAGAAACTACATGTATGTATAATAAAATTCAAACTAGTGAATTAGGCACCGGACGGAGGGGAGTGAGGCAAGGAACTAGCAATACAGCAGCTCAGTTGAGGATCCGCCACTTGTGATATCCAACAGTTATACAGTACATGTGATAAAGGAGAGACTGAGTGCTGGCTTCAACAGAACATTACAACTGAAATGTCAATAATAAAAATAAGTGTATTAAATTAATGTATAATAATAAATTATCCACTGGTGCACCCAATAACTAAAATATAATAGAAATCCCAAATCACAGTGACATGCCATAAAGTATACATGGGTGATCTGTGGCTGCTAATCATCCAGGCATTAAGACAAGTGACATGCAAATGCCTGATTGAATAACTCAAGCACAATAAGTAAACATGAAGGTACACTAATATGGAATTATGCAGTACTCTTATTGGACAGTGGACAACATACACTCAATCCAGGACAAGAGTCCAAGTATCTAAATTACACTGAAAATCACGCAATGATCAAACAAACCAATAAAGATTAAATATGCACCATATCAATATGCACACCAAAATAATTAGGAATATGTAAGGTGCTTATGTTAAACTGAGACAGTGTTAGTAGACTGCATACAGTCCAGAATAATTGCCGTAATATCTGTGTGGAAAATGCTGATTGGTCGAGGAGGAGGCACCGCTGCCACTTTTTAAATAGAAAAAACCTCAGCCAGCCGCCTACAAAAAAATTCAGACCACGTGGTGGGGCATCAGGACCCATTCTGATGCCCCCCAGCTACTGATCTCCCAGCCAATTTGGCTGACAGATCAATAATGGCTGGATCAGGAAACCCTTGCAAATCCATAAGTGGTAAAAAACCAAAACATTGTTTTGCTACATGGGTAAAGCTGTGCCACACACATCTAATTAATATATATATATATATATATCTACTATAACTGCTAATGGTCCAAACCTGCATATGTATATTTAAAAATGGCACATATATAAAATGTCATCCTCCTCAAAAAAGACAATATAATACTGTATAGTCCCTGTATCCTGCATAATGAAATAACCATATATTGAGGAGATATGACAATATAGAAGTATTCCTATTCACATATATTGTTCACATCAGGTGAACTAATCCCCCAGTACCAGGACTAAGATGTCCAAACAGACTTGTATTTCAATCAGTAGAGAAATTCACTCAATTATTTATTTTTATTATTGATATTTCAGTTGAACTGTTCTGTTGATGCCAGTGCTCAATCTCTCCTTTATCACATGTATAATCTGTGGAAAATATGCACATGAAATATTTTTTTACCAGCTGTCTGTAAAATAAATAAATGTCCCTGGTAAAGGGGATCTGGCCTCCTTATGTTAATAATGTTGCATATATTTGCCATTGGCAGTTAATATGGTAGAAAGGTTACTGTTTAGTCCTGTGCCTTTTTCCCTTCTATAAGATTCTAATTTGCCTAAGGGTGTGAGTTGACAGTAGAATTTGCTCCTGCATTTGTATAAAACCCATAGATTTTCTGTTCTCTAATCCTTTGCTCATATAGTTTGTTTTATAAAAGCTTTTCTTATGCTGCAAATTTGTAACACCTGAGTCATCTCTCTAGTCACTTATTATTTTCTGTACATGAAACCCCAACACGTATGGGAAAAGGAGAGAGGAGAAAGGAGGAAAATACCTTGCATTATAATTTTAATGCAGAATGTTTCTTTTTATTATACAGAAGAAAAATGATAAAAGTGGCAAAGTATCAACAATAAATCTTCCCTGACAGCAGCTCTTCCTAATGCAGGGTCGCATAAAAAAATTAAAGGAGCAATTAACTGTATGTTCGTTAAAAAAGTTATAAGTCTTTGCCTGCTGAGCAAAACAAAGAAACTCGAAACTGCTTGGAGATGATCTGTTAACTTATTAAATCTCAAACTGTTTGAAATCGGACGGTTAGCAATAGTGCCAACTAGTGTTCAAAAGGCTTTTCTGTTATGATGAAGTCAATGGGAGAGCTTAGGTTATTGGTACCAGCTAAACAGCAAACAAATTAAAAAAGCTAAAGCAATGCCCTGCATTCATTCATTCCACTGTAGGCTGTAAGGCTTTTAAGGGATAGTAATGTTTCACAAAAACAGCAGCTCCAATTAATCTTCATAGTATTTGAGCCACAGAGTGTGTTATTTCAATACTGTCAGAGTTGTGGTTCAAGAGTGATTGAATGATAAAGTATCCCCTCCCTCCCCTTTTACCTAGTGTAACACTACTCACTTCAGATGTGGAATCTGGTTGTAAGACCAGACCGATAACAGCAGGGGACAATCTTCTTACTGAGAAAACAATGAAAACCCTGCCCCCCTTTTCAGGTTTTTCAGCTTTTTGCCTTATCTTAATTGAAGATTGTCCCTCTCTGCAGTCTACCTGGGCACCTCCCTGCTGATCTGGCTGAGCAGTGTTACATCAGTAAAAGGGGCGGGAGGGGGATACTTTATCATTGAATTACTCTTGAACTACAACTCTGACAGAATTGAAATAACATTCTCCAAGGCCCAAATACTATGATGATTAATTAGAGCTGCTTTTATTATGACACATTACTATCCCTTTAAACTAATAATAACACTAATAACACCCAGAGATCACTGAAATTAAAGGGATCGTAATCTTTGAAAGTTTTAAACAACCTACATTTCTGTAGTTCATAAGATATTAAATGTAGAAGGATCCCCCTCCTTCCCCTTCTGGCCACGTCACTGCTGTAGCTCTGTCTGGTCCGGACAGATGCGGCAAGGAACAAACTTCATTAAGCAAAGGAAAATCTTGCCCTCCTTCGTCACGGACGGCAGGGTTTTCCTTATACTTATTTATTGAAGTTTGTTCCTCGCCACATCCGTCCGGTCCCACGACCGGATTAGAGATTCAATGGGAGGTGGCCAGAAGGGGCGGGAGGTGAATCCTTGTACAATTAATGTCTTATGAACTACAGAAATATAAGTTGTTTAAAACAGCACAATGTGTTACATTTATTATAAAGATGACTCTTCGATCGTGTTTTTTTTCAAAGATCACCTCCTATAAAGTTATCATTATTTCAGTATGTGTCTTCAGTACAGCTATAATCCTTTCACAGAGATATAAGCTTTTAAAATTTTCCCGGATGACATCACTGGTTGCCTCGCCACGGTACAGCTCAGTACTGGACCTCTTTCAATCACCTCCTCTTCTCCTCCTTCTCAGATGCATTTGTAAGAGAGCTCGCCAGGTGAAATTGAGATTTGAGCATCTGAGAAGGAGGAGGAAACGAGGCACAACAGGAGAGGAGGAGAGGAAGTGATTGACAGCTGTTTGGTACTGTACGGTACCACGGCGAGGCAACCAGCGACGTGATCCAGTAAAACTTTAAATGCTTCTTATATCTCTGTGAAATTAACGATATAAAAAAGAGGATTGAAGCTCTATTGGAAACACATATTGAAATGCTGATAACTTTATAGGAGGTGAGAATTCCACTTTAATCTTCTTCTCTGAAGAGATCACTATCTCTTTGCCTACCAGTGGGCAATGAAATGAGGCTGAGATGTCAGTGTATATGTAGGTCTATGGATACCAGTGGACAGTGGAACAAGGTTTTAGTGTCAGATGGTGTATGTCTGGTTCTGTGACTAGCAGTGGACAATTAAACAAGGCAAGAGAAGCAGTGTATGTGTGAGTCTTCTTTGGCTACCAATTCACAGTAGACCAAGGCTGGGATTGCTGACAGCGTATGTATGGATTGGTGACAACCAGTGGACAGTGATGCAAGACTTGGCGAAGCAGACATTGTGTGTGTTCTGTGGGTTCCAGTGGATAGTGGAACAAGGCTGGGGTGTCGGACAGTGTTTGTGTGGGTGTGTGATTAACAGTGGAACAAGGCTGGGGTGCTGGATAGTATATGTGTGGATCTGTGATTAAAGCGGAACTATCATCACGCGTATATGGAGCCCCAAATCCTAATTACAATAGCGATATGCATATACGTACCTGTATTATCAAGAATAATTGCTGCATTAGTGAAAAATAGAACTTTTTCGGCAGACGGGCAGCGGCAGGGATCTTGCAGAAGGCGCTCTCTGCACCTGCGCTGTCAGTCCCTTCCCGTGCCTTAACCCCTTAGAGTCCGGTGACGTACCCGGACCGTCACGCTGGTCCGGCACTTAAGGACCAGTGACGGTCTGGTACGTCACGTACTATTACTCACCGCGCTCCTGCAGGAGCGCAGTGAGTAATACCGGGGACTGAATTTGATCGCTCCAAGACCGGAACGATCTCTTTCAGTCCCTCAGTTCGGCGTGCCGCCCCACGTGATCAGTCATATGGGGCGGCACGCCGAAATTCTCTATCTGGTCCTTAAAGGACCACTCACCCCGCGACCGCTGGTCGTTAAGGGGTTAAGGTAACCAGGCATTCAACTCACCAGTCGTGGAGGGGACGGACAGTGCAGGCTCAGAGATCCTTTCTCTGCAAGATGTCTGCGCTGTTTCCCGCTGCCTGTCTTCCTAAAAAGTTCTATTTTTCACTAATGCAGCAACTACTCTTGGAAATACAAGTACGTATGTGCATATCACTATTGTAATTAGGATTTGGGGCTCAGTATTAATGTGATGATAGTTCTGCTTTAACAGTGGAACATGGAACAAAGCTGGGATATCAGAGAGAGAGAGAGTGTAAAAACATGTCACTGTGTATGTGACAGTGTGTATCTGTGTGACAGTGGGTTTGATATACTTTGATATACATTGGATATCTCTCTGACATTCAAGGGTTTAAAATCCCCATTTAAATCGGTGACAATCAATCATAGCAGTAGCTTTGCTCGAGAGATAGAGGGTGAGTGTATTGTTTTGCTAGTAATCTGAAGAGTCAATCTGGTAGAACTCTGTGCATGTTTTTCAGGTCAGTTGATGATGAGTTTACTGTGTGACACTGAGGGCTGTATCCAGGAAGCAAAAGAGTAGCAGTTCTGGAGAAAACCAATTGCACAGAATTTGATTTTTAACCCCCTGAATGCTAGAAAGATCTTCAACACTTTGCTTCACAATACATTGGAGACCTCGCTAGCATTCAGTGGATTAAAAGCTTTATTAAAACCAGTAGGAATTTGGGGGAATGTTTATTTGTCCCCATGTTTGAAAGTTGGTTTGCTCCAAAATAAATGAATATTTAGAACCCTATGCAGAAAGCAAAATATGAGCAGTGTGATAGCAAACTGTGCGCCAGGGAACCAGAACTTTCCATTTGGTTTAAATGAGCAAACCCTTGAATTCTAGATAGGTCTGGAATGCATTGCAAGGAGTTAATAATCCAATTTAAGTCATTGTGAATTGTCATTTGTCCCTTGTGGTGCAGTTCATTTGCACTAGATTTGTTCCCATTAAAGGGATAGTTATGTTTCACAACAACATCAGCTCCAGTAAATCGTCATAGTATTTGGGCCATAGAGAGTGTTATTTCAATACTGTCAGAGTTGTAGTTCAAGAGTAATTGAATGATAAAGTATCCCCCTCCCTCCCATTTTACTGATGTAACACTGCTCACCTCAGAGCAGCAGGACTGTCCAGATGGATTGCAGAGAGGGACAATCTTCAGTGAGCATAAGGAAAAATCTGAAAAACCTGTTAAGGGGGGCAGGGTTTTCCTTATGATCACAGTAAGAAGATTGTCCCTTGCTGTGACCAGTCTGGTCTCAAGACCAGATTCCAAATCTGAGGGGAGGTGGCTGACAGTAGGTAAAAACAGTCAGGATCGGAATACTTTATCATTCAATTACTCTTGAACTTCAAATCTGATAGTATTGAAATAACACTCTCAATGGCCCAAATACTATGAAGGTGCTGCTTTTTTGTGAAACATTACTATCCCTTTAAGCTGTAAGAAGTTTATAAATAGCAGAACTTGTATAATGTACTGGGTGGTCAGCTGGTGGCTTCTCTACTCTGGCATAACACCCAGTCTGCATGTTCAGGTCTAAATCTGCTCTGGCTGTATGTATTGGCCAAGTGTGAAATGCAGAATATTGGTTCTAGTTAGTTGATGTTCATGGATATATGCCTCTTCTCTGAGAATGAACATAAACAATGCCACCCCGCTGCCATCTACAGGGCCGGATTTACATCTCAGGAGCCTGTAGGCACAGAAGTCTGAAGTGCCCCCCCCCAAAAAAAAAAAAAAAAAATAAATAAATAAATATGGTCAATGCAAGACTGGCAAATGAGATTACATTGCCATATAAAATCCCTTGGTAACAGTGTCCTAATTTTTTGTCACCTTTGAATGCTAGTAAAGTCTCCATCATAGGAGCTGTCTGCAGCATCCAAGGCCAAAGGGTATGACCGCTATATCGTGCGACTGCTTCTCTGCGGTAGCTAAAACTTTATACTCACAGAACTCCGTCTCCTGTTTCACTTTCTTCATACCAGAGGAGTTGTGCACGCATCCGTCATTCACCCTGCTGAACGGCTCATCAGACATGAGACATGATGCATCAAAAGGTTGGCTAATTTAAAGAAAAAAAAAAATGATCCCAATGACAGGCGCCCCTCTGTGGGGTGCGCCTGTAGGCAGATGCCTACTCTGCCTTATTATAAATCCGGCCCTGGCCATCTAATGTCATTTCCTCACTGCTGTTTCTCAATGAAGAATGTCGGATGGTTCTTTCCTTCTCTGTGGTGGCACCAGATGTCATTGTGCCGTATATTCTTTTGTAATTCCATTGTTTAGTGGTTGGACTCATTATCAGCTTTCTGGGACTTTTCTCACTGTTCTCTAAGGATCGCTTTCATGTGTAAAGAGTATGAAATAATTCATTTTCAAATGTTTCCACTGAGAGTGAATATTCGGCCAAAGATAACGGTCTAATTTTAAATACAATACTTGTTTACTGGGCTCATTGAAATTGATCTTATTTTGTGACTTTGTAGAGGAAATTGCAGAGTTCTCAACATTTTTTTTCTGAGTTGTTTGGGAGAATCTGATAACTTTTAAACTGAGCACTTTCTGTGCATAAAAGCGTTCTGAAAACCCCCATTCTGAGAGAACCAAATCAGGAAAGATCAAACCTCTTTAAACTTCAGTCAAGTTATAGACTTTATACGACGATCGTTTGAAATCTTCTCAAGGGGCTTGGGTTATGAATTTTGCTCACATTAAGTTTAAGAAATGATACCCACTCAGACATTAAAGTCGTGGTTTCTAAATACTGCACAGCCTTTTCTTGCATTGTTTGTGGTCAGAAAGTACTGTCTCTTAGAAAAGCCACTCGCAATTCAACGTTGTTCTCCACATCATCATTTGTGGCCATTGTTTTGCAAGTCAACTGTTATATAATAAGTTGCATTTCCAAAGAACTGAGAAATTCTAGGCTTTATTACTTTTAGCTGCCATGTATAATATTGTTCCATTGTGATAAAGACTCTTGTAGACATGTAGATGCTGCTATAGCCTGTATTGGTTTTTAACATCTACACTCACCTTTGGCAGTTTGTTGATTAAAAAATACACTGGTTTGTGACAGTGAGTAACTACTACTACACTGGTTTGTGACAGTGGATAACTACTACTACACTGGTCTGTGACTGCAACAATGTGGTGCAACAGTGGGTGACTGCAACACTGTGCTGGAATAATGGGTGACTGCGGCGTTTCAGTGGGTAGCTGTTACACTGCCGTGTTGCACCCAGTTGCAGATACACTATGGTGTAGCATTGGGTTGTTGCTACACTGTGGTGTTACTGTGGGTAGCTGCTACACTGTGATGTTACTGTGGGTAGCTGCTACACTGTGATGTTACTGTGGGTAGCTGCTACACTGTGGTGTAATAGTGGGTATAGCACTGGGTAACTGCTGCACTGCATGCGGCGTGACACTGGGTAACTGCTGCATTATGGCGTGACACCGGGTAACTGCTGTACTACGGCGTGATGCCGGGTAACCGCTGCACTACGGTGTGATGCCGGGTAACTGCTGCACTACGGTGTGATGCCGGGTAACCGCTGCACTGCGGTGTGATGCTGGGTAACCGCTGCACTACGGTGTGATGCCGGGTAACCGATGCATTAAGGAGTGACACTGGGTAACCACTGCATTACAGCGTGACACCAGGTAACCGCTGCACTACGGTGTGATGCTGGGTAACTGATGCACTACGGTGTGATGCCGGGTAACCGCTGCACTGCGGTGTGATGCTGGGTAACCGCTGCACTACGGTGTGATGCCGGGTAACCGATGCATTAAGGAGTGACACTGGGTAACCACTGCATTACAGCGTGACACCAGGTAACCGCTGCACTACGGTGTGATGCTGGGTAACCGCTACACTGTAGTGATGCCGGGTAACTGCTGCACTACGGTGTGATGATAACTGCTGCACTGCAGCGTGATGCTGGGTAACCTCTACACTGCGAAGTAACACTGGGTAACCTCTACACAGAGGGTGTAACACTGAGTAAACATTTCACTGTGGTGTAACACTGGGTAACCGCACTGCAGCGTAACATTGAGTAACCATCTCTTTCACTGTCCTGTAACTGTGAGTCTCTTTTGCACTGTCCTGTGATGGTGTGTAGTTCATCTCCAATAATACTTTTGATGATAAATGTACAGGTAGTGTGGGTGGGTGTCAGAGAGGCACTGTGTGATGCACAATTCATATTTTTGCATGTCACTCACAGGTAGGGGTTCCGCCAAACATTTTGTTTAGTGATACAGAGAACACGTGAATCAGTGTGTGGATTACCTGCTGAAGAGAGAGCTCCCAATACTGGCGGGACAGAAGCTCTCTAGGATTAAGGACCTTGTTCATGAATATAAAGGGGAGCAATCCGCGAACAAACAAACTGCACCATAATGGATGAAGAAACATTCCCACTCATTTAAATTGGGCATTTAACCCAATGAATACTAGAGAGGTGTACATTGCATTACTTTGCAGTGCAATGGAGGCCTGTCTAGCATCCAAAGAGGTTAAATCCCTGAGAATTTTAAAAATAGTTATCTGTCCCCTCCCCTATGGTGCATATGTTTTGCTCCATAATTTCTCCTGTTTAGCTTCCTGAATATGACCTTAAATGTCATGTCTGTTTCTTGCAGGAGTCTGGGGGGGGGGGGGGTATGCACTAAGGCATGAGAAAGAGGTGATAAGGTAGAGATGACTTCTCCAGTTCCTATGTTATTCTGTAGATCCAATGCACTAGGATCTCCACAACTGAAGAAATCTTAGTGCAGTGGCTCCACTGGAGAAGTGATATCATTGGAGCAGTCATCTGCGCCTTATCACCTCTTTATCACACCTTAGTGCATAACCCCCATACCGTCTGTATTTCCAGAAGTCCATTCAGTGATCAGCACTGTGTCTGCTAATTGGCCACTCTGCTTCTCTATTCTTATTGCTTTCATTGGATTCCTTTTGTACTACAGAACTCTCCTACACACTGAAAGCCAGCGCGTCGGCTTCCTTTAGTTTGCTAAAGCAGTCTGTATAATACCTAAACAATGAGTGTAAAATAACGGATAAATAGTTTATATTTAGGATAAATAACGTCTCTTTCTTTGTTCAGTGGCTGTCCCTTCACAGTGCTACGCAAAGGTCTCACAGCTGGAGATTACCAACCTGTGGAATTTAACTATATTAACCTTTTGAGTACCACAGGGGGTTGGGCAGCTCATTGCTTTCCACTCAAGGTTAAACAAGTATTTTTTACATTATTTATTAAAGTAAGTCCCATGTATCTTAAATCATAATGGCCTCTATATAGGACACTATGTGCAAGAGAAAGGTGTAGCGTTTCTGGGGCAAACCAACTGTGCCATAGGGGACAAATACAAATTCTCCAACCTCCCATTGATTTAAATGGCACATTTAACCCCTTGGATGCTAAAGGTTTCTCCAACTCATTGCTTTTGCAATGTGATTGGGACCTCTCTAGTATGCAAGGGGTTACAGCCCTGTTTAAATAAGGGAGGATGTTTACTTGCCCCCTGTGATGCATTCGGTTTGCCCCAGAATTAGTCCACTGCCTCCTTTTGAACACAAGGCCATTGGAATCCATTTTGTGTGGACTGTTTCTCCAAAATCTATTTGTAATTGGTATTAGTTTTCATGTCCACAAAGGCAGAGTCCTTCGTGCATCCACGGGTGTGATATGCAGTACTAATTTAACCCTATGAGTGCTAGAGAGCTATCCAAGGCATTGCCTTGGAATACTTTGGATCCCTCTCTGGCACCCAAAGGGTTAAATATTCATTTTGGAGAACCAGTGCACATACAAGTAATTCAAAGTGGTCATTAGGATTTTCCGCACAGATTAAGATAAATGGGAGTTTATTCTTAAGAGCTGTTAGTGTTCCTTTAAGATGTAACACACACTCACACACCTGTACACATGGAATATGTGAGTGTTAGCCATTCAGTATTTAAAATGATAGGTTCAAAAATATTTAGATTTATTTATTAGTCAGTTTATGCAATCTGGCAGTACTGGCTGGTACAGCCTGACGTGTCAGAGGCAAACTTTTGACTTTCCCTCCCAAATGCCACTTCCTACCAGGAAGTACTCGCTAATTTGCTTAAGATAAACATCTCCTAATCTATTTCAAATAAAGAATCACTACCATATAAAGGTGAACTGAAAGCTCTTTCAAAATCACCCAAGCCACTATCAAGTGTTAGTTCCACTTTAAGCCTTGTAATGCTGTTATAGTTTTAAGAGATTCTACCAACCTGCCAATTGTACGCAAGAATCTTTCCTAAGCACTTGGAGCAATTGTCTTATTTTTCATATTTCATCATTTGAGAATACACTGAGTATTATTCATCTTCCTGTTAAAGAGATTTTTTCCCATGTGGAATTAAAAAAAGATAATTTAATTCAAATGGCATGGTAAAGAACCTAGCGTGTGTCAGACAAGCAGCTATATTATCTTATTCTGAATGTCGAAGTCCTCAGCTCTATAATTACTTACGTTGGTGTCTGAAAGACCAAAATTGTATTCATTTTAACCCTTCAAGTGCTTGAGTGTTATGCAAAGCATTGCAAAGCAATTTGTTGCACACCCCTCTGGCACTCAAATGGTTAACCATTTAAAGTGGACCTTTTATATACAGTGTTTAGTCTCATTAAATCAGCGATTCTCAACCAAGGTGCCGTGGCACTTTGGTGTGCCGCGGACATCAAATTAGGGTGCCCCATGTTTTCTGTGAAAAAATGTCAATATTGTCCTTTTAAATGTAGACATATGGAAATTGTTATGGATAATATGTTTATTTTTATTACTATGATTGTGAGACCCAATAATATCTGTATATTTATGAACTGTACCTTTTATTATGCCCTTGATATTAAAGATGCACCAATACCAATTTTTTTAAGACCGAGTATGAGTACCGATACTTTTTTCAAGTACTCACCGATACCAGTTACTGATACTTTTTTTTGCAGTCATTTGCCAGTTTTCCAAGTACCTAAGGCATATGTATGTGTATATATATATATATATATATATATATATATATATATATATATATATATATATATATATATATATATATGCTTTGGGTACTTGGAAAACTGGCAAATGACCGCAAAAAAAAGTATCGGTAATTGGTATCGGTGAGTACTTGAAACATACACACACACACACACACACACACACACACACACACACACACACACACACACACACACACACACATACATACATACATACATACATACATACACACACACACCACCTCTTGATTCTCCCCTTTTGCCTCTTTCTCCCCCTCTTGATTCCCACCTTTTGCTTCATTTTCCCCCTCTTGAGCCCCCTCCTTTTGCCTTGGCTTTTTCTCTACCTTTTGATCCCCCTTTCTCCCCCTCCTTGACTCTTGATCCTACCCTTTTGCCTCTCTCTCTCCCTCCTGATCCCCCCTCCTTTTGCCTCTTCTTGGCCCCTCTCCTTTTGTCTCCTGATACTTCCTCCTTTTGCGACTAGGGAGCATTGTGAGTAGCTCCCCGGGCTCCCTCTCTGAAGCACCGACCCTGACACAGGGTATCGGTTCTGGCATCAGCCACATTTACTCACGCAAATGCCGGTATTGCAACCCTACTTGATATATTTTTAGGGGTGCCCTGAATGTTCCACATTACATGTTGGGGTGCCTTGAGTAAAAAAAAGGTTCAGAACCACTGCTTTAAATGTATCTGTTTAAAGGGATAGTAGTGTTTCACAAAAACAGCAGCCTTGATTAATCTTCATAGTGTCTGGGACATGGATAATATTATTTCAATACTGTCAGAGTTGTAGTTCAAGAGTAACTGAATGATAAAGTATCCCCCTCCCACCCCTTTTACCTAGTGTAAGTCACCTACCCTCAGATGTGGAATTTGGTCCTGGGACCAGACAGATCATAGAAAGGGACAGTCTTCTTTCTGTGAACATAAGGAAAACCCTGCCGTCCTTAACAGGTTTTTTCAGGTTTTTCCTTATGCTCACTGAAGATTGTCCCTCTCTGCGATCCATCCGGACAGTCTTGCTGCTGTGAGGTGAGCACTTTTACAGTAGGTAAAAGGGGTGGGAGGGGGATACGTATTGTGAAGCAGTGCTTTGGAGACATCTCTAGGATTCAAAGGGTTAAAGGCCCCATTTACATCAATTAATATCTTTATTTGCCCCATGTAGTGGAGTTGGTCTGTACCAGGATTGCTGTTTTTAGAGTTATAGCTAAATAAAACCATCTGCACTGAATCTCTCTGCTGAATCACACACAAGAGCAAGTTCAATCAGATATGACTGGGCAGGAGTGACTTGTTGACATGAGAATGAGTATTTTTATAGAATGATATTCATAGAGTTTGTCACAAGTGCCTGAAGAGTGAGCGGAGGTTCAGGTAACAATGTCTCTCCTTCCTTCCTGAGGTGATCGCCAATTGCAGAAGTACATTATCAGATGTGAAAAGGCCTGTAAGCCAGCCTATACCATGAAGAAACAATTGCTATTGCTCGCTTGCACACAAAAACAAGCTTAACTCTTGTGAGGACATAATTTACAGACCTGCTGCATTTCAACGATAATCTTTTTTTTTTTTTCCCATTTAAAATTTATATTATGCAATTCATAAAAAATACAGAAATATAGCATTACAGCAATACATATCATTGCTAAATGTTGAGAATTTTTCATGCAAATTCAATAAAAGGCTATTAACAATGAATTAAACAAACAGCAAAGACGAGTACATGTAAAACTGTACATGATATCAGCTGCAGTAATCAAGTATCATCACTGAATAGTACAAACTAATAAGATCCGTTATGTATAGTCAATTGAACCTGTGTGTTTAGTGAAATTAATTTATTCCAAGTCTTCAATACGTGGGGAAGGAGAATAGGAAGTGAGGGGGGGCAGTAGGGGAAGAGAAGGCGGACACGAACCAACCAGTATCCGATGGCAGAGAGAACACCAAAGTAGCCCCACAGTTACAGTTAGATACAGGCTCATCTGAAATGATCTTATGTCCAGCTAATCACTCTGAATTGATTCCCAATTCATGCCATTCAAAGGTATTATTGGCAGCAGTATCAGGGGAGGTTTAGAGCAACACCAAATCATAGCAGCATTACTCTTTGTCAAAGGGTGAAGATGAATGAGTTAGCCTTTAGTGTCAGGAGTGCCAGTTAACCATGGCGACCAAGTCACCAAATATTTAGATAGGCAACCTGTCATTAAAGCATGACTCCTCTCCATTGTCGCAACTTCATTGACTTTGGAGCACCACAGGGAGACTGTTGGAACATTGGTAGATTTCCAGAACAAGGGAATTAAGAATTTTGCTATTATCAATAGAGTATATATCAAGGAGCAACGTATTTTTGGAATAGTTGCATCAAATGATGGATTGCAAAAGAAGGGGGGGGATTTTGAATCATAATTCCCGTGATAGTTTGGATGGTGCATCGTATCTCATCCCAAAATGGACTGATGTGAGGGCACGACCACCAGATGTGGATGAGTGTGCCTTGAAGTCAATTGCATCTCCAACATTTATCTGTGTGAGAGGGAAAAATTTTAGCTAATTTCACAGGAGTCGCATACCACCTGGATAATAATTTATAGTTCAATTCCCTGTATTTGGAGATTTGCATAGCCGAAAAATTTGTACAAAAAATGTGTTCCCGTTGCTCACTGTTTAACACTATAGAAAGGTCAGATTCCCATTGATGGAGGAAGTACATTTTGGGTCTTTCGTTAGATGATTGGAGAAAGTGATAGCAGAGGGAAAGGGGTCTAAGGGAGGATGTTGGTTTAATTAAGCATTTCTTGAATAATGTTAGTTCTCTAGAAATATATCCTTTCATTATTGTTGTCTGAACTCAGTTCTGTAGTTGAAAATACGACCACCATGGCAGCTTCAATGATAATCTTAACTAATAAAAAAGGTATTTTTTTTTTTTTTTTAAAGATAATTCAATCTTTTGAAAATAGAGAAGCTGACAGCATATTCCCGTAATTCTTCAGCCTCCTATCTTGTAGTTTGGTCTCCTTGGGTGGACAATGTTCTGGCTCCTGATTTTTGTCGAGATCTTATGCTACATTGATTCTGCATTTCCCCTAGCTCCTTGCTGTACTTTCAGGCCCTCTCGCCTTCTCTCCTCCATCCCCCCACTTTTTTTTTTCTCTTCCTCTGCTCCCTGTCTGTCTCTCTTTGCTTTTGTCTTTTTCTCTTGCTCTTTCTATTGCTCTTTCCCTGTTCTAGTATTAGGATACTGGCGTGCTAGTGGTATTCTTCCATTATCCCTCCCGTGACATCATGTGTGGTTTCTTTACCCCTCCTTTCCTGGGGGGGGGGGTTCTTGGTATTGGTGTCATTTGCATTACGGGCCTTAGCCCATCTGTTGGCTTTGTTCTGAACTGCCTTGTATGTATTTTTCTTGTTTGTATTGTTTGTTCTTGATGATATAAAATCTTAATAAACTTTGACTTAAAAATTCAGTGGTTAAAGCGCAACTACCTCCCCTTACAAACATGGCCCCAAATAATTACCCATCTGGCAACTAGATGCTCAGTAGCGCTAGTCGCCAGAATTATTACCTCGTTGATGATAATTATACACTTCTCCTGAACTGACAGGCAGGAAACAGCTCAGACATCTTTCCATAGTGACGTCTGCGCACCTGCTCTGTCAGTCCATTTTGGAGCGAACAGCTCCTAGCAATGTTTCTTAGAGCCAGCTGGGACTGACAGGATAGGCGCTCAGACGTCACTATGGAAAGATATCTGCGATGTTTCCTGCCTGTCAGTCTCGGAGCAGTGTATAAATATAATGAACGCGGTAATAATTCTGGCAACTAATTCTACTGAGCAGCTAGTTGCCAGATGGGTAATTAGTTGGGGCCATGCTTCTAAGGGGTGATAGTTCCGCTTTAAGGAAATGTTTCTTAATCAAAAAGCAGCATCACTCCTATATAACAAGACTGCATATTTGGAACTCAAAAACCTGTCTGTAACCCCTCAGATACTATGGAGTTGTCAAACACACTGCACCACCTTACCTTACCCGTCCATGGAGAAGGACATGACAGTGGTTGGCAGCTTTTTATACTGAAGCAGTCAGTGTGTGTGTGTACCTGCTTAACTATTTAAGGACCAGAGGGCTGCTTAATGCATTGTGAAGCCAGAAGTTGAACCCTCCTGGTCCATAAAGGGTTAAGATTACCATGTGCAGTGTGTCCTGTGGTCTTGCTAGTAACTCTCATGTCCGCCTCTATGGATATGACATCCAGGACTAATTGAAGATGATGCTTCTTGGGCAATGGCACAAGGGCAAAATTCATTGGGTTCCTTAGAATTTTTGTAATCGTGGTAAGGTAAGTGAGGGGCTATTATTAGGTAGTGTTCCTCCATTGTTCTTTGGGGATTCATGTGAGGCTGACCCTGTCCCTGCTGTTGAGGAGCTCATCAGAACAGTGCTGAAGACTTCTGAGGCCTCTGACTGGGGGTCTACTTCTCTGGATATTTTCAGGAGGCATAAGAGACTCCCTCCCGGTCTTTCCCCCCAAATAATAATACCCTTAATCAAATTCTCCTGGAAGAATGGAAAACCCCAGATAAGAGACTTTTCCTTAACAAACATATCTCTGAGCTATACTGTCTCACAGCTGAGGCGCTAGAGCAGTGGGCTTCTCCCCCAGAAGCTGACATCCCCATTTCATGCCTGGCTAAAAACACAGCCCTTTTACTTTCAGACACTGCTGGTCTGAAGGACAGGCTAATAAATGTCTTGATTCCTTGCTTAAAGCCAACTTTTAGGGTACCGGGGCTTCACTGAAGCCTATTTTTCCTCTGCAGAGCCAATGCTTTATGGGGAGAGCAGTTTGATGAAGCAGTGTGTTCTGACACCCCTAGAGAGTACTTCTTATCATGCTAGCTATTATTATGGAAGCTAATGCCTATATTGCTGATGCCCTCCTTGATGTGGCTAGGTTTTCAGGCAAATCCTCAGCTTTCCTTTTTGCTGCATGCTGCACCTTGTGGCTCAGGATTTGGTCCACGCTGGTTTCTTTGCCTTTTTAGGGCAATACCTTGCTTATTCTTGAACTGAAGCAGATCATTATTGATTCCACTGGTGGAAAAAGTACTCTTTTGCCTCAAATATCCACAAAATGGTACTTTCTTGCAAGGAAGGAGTGTTGAATTAATTCCTCCTGCTAATCCAATGAAAATGCCCTCAGGTCTCCCAAGCACACCCCATTACAATGCCCAGACAGGCTAACAAGACATCTTCTGCATGACTTGCTGAGTCCTGGTCCTTAGTTGCTTGTAGGGGGATGTCTCTGCCTTTTTTGAGATGCCTGAGCATCCTCTGTGATGAACCAGTGGGTTTTCCAGGTGGTTTTCTGAAGGTTACCGCATAGATTTCAAGCCCCTTCCTCCTCATCACTTCATTTTGTCAAAGGTTCTGCTGGACCTGGTTTCTATACAGATGCAGTCTCCTCCCTGCTAGACAAACTGGTTCTGACACCGGCCCCAACCCAAGAGTAGTTTTCATGTTTTTCATCTGCCAGCCTATCTTGGACCTGAAATGTCTCAACCAATACATGGTTGATACAGACTTCAAGATGGAACCTTTGCACTCTGTCATCTCAGTGATGTGTCCAGGGAAGTTTCTGGCTTCCCTGGTTTGTCAGAACTCCTACCTGCACATCCCAGTTCACCCAGATCACCAACGCATCCTATATTTTGCTTTTGCATACAGTCTCTACCCGTTTACTGCACTGTCCTTCAGCCTGGCTTCGGCTCCCAGAATCTTCACGAAGACATTGGCAGCCCTGGCTGCATACGTTCAATTGCAAGCCATTTCTCTGACTTCATATTTGGATGTTCTGCTGCTCAAGGCTCCTTCAGAAGATATCTTGGCTCCCCATATCCAAGAGTGCACCTGCATGCTAGTACATCACAGTTGAATCCTCATCCCAAAGAAGTCTTCTCCTATTCTGTCCCAGGTTCTGATCTTTCTGATAATGAAGTTTTCAGAATGAGTCACAGGCACTCGAATGGCCTTCAGCAATGATACAGGACTACATGCAAGTTTTGGGCCATCTGGCCTCTGCCTTGAAAGTAGTCCCTAATGCTCAGTTTCACATGAGGGAACTTCAACTGGATATTCCATTAGCATGACTATCTCTCTCATAATATGACCCTCTCTTCTCAGTCAAGAGAAAAAACCACCTTTGGTGGCTTCATCTCCCCCATGTGACTCAGGGGAGCCCACCTCTGATTCCGGAGTGGAACCTAGTCACGACAGATGCCAGCCTGTGGGGTTTTTGTTCAGTAGTTTGAGCCCCATTGGCTTTTGTTTCGCTTGTTGTGCTAGTTCAGTGTCCGTTGACACATGAGTTTACATAGATCCAGTTTAGTCCTGTGGAATACTGGTATCCTAGGGGGAAAAGTGTCTGAGTTTTTTCTCCTTACCCTCCCCGGAAATGCTGGGATGCTTAGATATTTGCCCATGGTTCCTGTGTTCCATATTGAATGTAAGACAAAATAAGATTTTAGTGAACTTACCATTAAATCCTTATGTCTTTACTCTATATGGAATACAGGACTCCCACCCAGAGAAAAAAACTACCTGCATTTGCTTCCCCAGGCAATGGAGTCCTCTTAGTCTAGGGAGCTTCCTTTTCTTCTTGTCCACTTAGATTCTTTTTTCAGTGGTGGTTATCACACATGGATCTTGTGGGTGGTGGGTTGAGCTGGAGGAAGAGGAGGAAGTCTTCACCCTAAAGGCCATGTCTTTTTGAAGTGCCCTGCCCTCCTGGAGGAGAGAGCTCAACCCCATGGTTCCTCTGGTACATGTAGACTAAAGAGAAAAGGATTTTATGGAAAGTTTACTAAAATCCTATTTTGTCCCCCAATGGGTCAGTTGTTTTGCTCCACTTTCTAAGTGCACATGGACCATAATTCTTATTGTTCAGGGCCATCCCTGTCACTCTTTCCTAACACTGAGCACCCATGATCCCATCCTTAACTATTTAAGGCTCAGATAGGTGTGCGGAACATTGTTTTGCAATGCATTTAGCATCCCTCTGGGATGCACATTTGAAGGTTTTTAAACCCCTTGAGCACCTGTTCTATTTTGAGCCTTATGGGCCATTACAAATATCACGTTTCTTATTATGTCTTTATTATGTTTCACTGGTTTATTGTTTAGGGTATCCATGCAAAAGATGTTTTTTTTGGAGGTGGGGCTAAAGTAAGCTTTCTTTGGTACCATATCTAAATATATGCATCCCATCCACCCATTTTCCATCATTGTTTTTCTCTTCAGTGTTTGCATGCAATTATTCATAAAATACCCCTTATTAAATTCCTCTGCTTCTCTTGTTTATGAAAACTCCAGGAGTGTCCAGATAAGGGAAGCCAGGCTGTCTTTAAAAGCCTAGTTTCCCTCACCTTCATGCATGGCACACACTGTTGATCCTGACCTTGCTCTTCCTTCACTTTTTCATTGTGATCCACCAGATCTCAATTTCTTAAATTTAAGCAAAAGTGTAGGGAGATGACTGGGTTTTTGGTCGTTATGTGGACATGAGATGCAAGCTGTCGGACACAGCACCACGGAGGAGGAGCTTTGTCACTACTGACAATTGTCTCCATTTTTTTTAAAGGGCCACCACTATTTATCAATGCTGCCCCAGACAAAGGTGCCAAAATGTGTGCCATTTCTGAAAGCTGGCATGGAGGTGTTGGTGAAGGTTGCTGCAAGCTTCATCTGTTTGTGCTAGTATTGTTGCAAAGAATGTAACCCGTGTAAACATATCACTAAGCTAATTTCTAATGTTGGGGGTCACAGAGTTCAAGAAGGCAACTATAGATTTGTTAATCACTTTGGCACAGTTTAATATGCTGTATGCCATGCATTATTTTGCATTTAGAAATGCACCTGTCACAGTGCTGCCTAAAAATGGGTCTAGAAGCTGCTGTCATAATGCACGGTCCCCAATGACCTGCTCATTTACAATCCCAAAAGTAGGATTTGTCTCTCTAATAATATTAAAGCAATTCACCACCTGCTGCTTCCAAATGAAAACCGTTCATTCTTTTCAACAACTTAATTCCTTTATAATAATTGGGACCCACAGCTGTAAGATGCTGTCGTATGGAGACAAGTTATAGAATATGTATTCTACATATGTATTCTATATATAGATGAGCAAAGTTGATATGCATTTTTATTACATAGAGGATGATCTACCAAGAAGAACTGGGGCAATTATGCAGCAAAAATCACCTTTATGTTACAGAGTGACAGTTATTAATGTTAATTTGCAGACTGATTGGAGCACCTCTAGGTTAGAGCAAATAGGAACATATCACGTAGAATATAGGTTATGAGGAACTTTAATGGTTAATATTTCAAAGATCTTAGTTCAACTCTTGTTCCCATCTTGGATCTTCACCTGCATTTTTTTTTTTTTTATCATTAATATCTTGATAGTTATAAGGGAGAACCCAAATCTGGTGCACTCCAAAGCAATGATACATGATGTATTACAACATATTTCACACTCTCTTCACTTACTGGCTGGGATAAGGGTAATTTCTGGTAGAGTAGAAGGATTCAGGGTTAGGGTGCAAATCAGCATTCATGGCTATAAAAGGTATGTGTAACCGGTCACATGTCCAGCCACATTGACATACAGCAACACTGATAATCATACTGATTAGCCAAACAACATTGACCTGCACAGCCATTGTCATACTGATACAGTCAGCTAGTGTACCACATTGATATACATAGTAAGTGGTAACCATACTGACACAATCATCTATTGTGCCACACTGATACACATAGCAATGGTGGCCATACTGACACAGTAAGCCATTTTGCCACACTGATATACATAGCCAGTGGTAGCCATACCGACACAGTAAGCCAGTGGGCCACACTCATATATATATATATATATATATATAGGTAATGGTAGCCATACTGGCACTGTCAGCCATTGTGTGACACTGATAAACATAGCCAGTGGCAGCTATACTGATGTAATCAGCTGCTGTGCCACACTGATATACATAGCCAGTGGTAGCCATAATGACACTGTCGGCCATTGTGCCACACTGATATACATATCCATATTAAAATGCAAACATACGTATCAGTGGTACATCAAAAGAGTGTGAGGTCTGTTAAGTTTGTTGGCCTGTAGACTTACAAAATGTATTCTACTGCATATTCCAAGGGTGGTCAACCTGATCTCCTCCAGCAGTTGTGCACTACACCATCATCTCTTTTCAGCTGATGATGATTGGTGTTGGGCTATAGTCCACAACAGCTGGATGGTGTCAGGTTGACCACCCCTGACATATACAGTACAAAATGGAGCACCTTCAGATTACATTGTTTGTTGTGCAGTTCTCTGTAGCAGATGTTGGTAACTGCTGGCTGAGGATGATGGAATTTGCAGTCCAAAAACAGATGGAGGTTCTCACTTTACCCACCCCTATACCATACCAGTGTAAAGGTGTTGTGCGCCCTTTCATTGCAAATTTTTGGCTCCCAGAAATGCATTCAATTTATAGCAGTAAAATGGGTGGTGGAATTTTTATGACGAAAGAAGCTGTTATAGGAAGTCAACTTTTATGTAAACCCCCCCCCCAAAAAAAAAAAACCTAATGATTCAAATGGAATGTGGGACAGAGAGCAGAGATGAATGCATAATGTAGAAGGAAGCTGAGAGAAGAAAATCATTGATGGAGAGGGAAGAGTATAAAGAATTGGTTGAACGGAGTGTATTGGTAGAAAGGGTGACAGAGGGAAAGACAGCAGAGTGGGACATGAAGCTTGGGGGGGGGGGTTGGAGGATGTGTGCCATTGGCATAACAGTAGGGGTAGCAGGGGTAGCAACTGTGACCGGACTCCTGGAATGGCCAATGGGGGCAATGTGGAGGTGTACATTGGGGGCAATGTGGAGGTGGACATTGGGGGCAATGTGGAGGTGGAGGTGGACATTGGGGGCAATGTGGAGGTGGACATTGGGGGCAATGTGGAGGTAGACATTGGGGGCAATGTGGAGGTGGACATTGGGGGCAATGTGGAGGTGGACATTGGGGGCAATGTGGAGGTGGACATTGGGGGCAATGTGGAGGTGGACATTGGGGGCAATGTGGAGGTGGACATTGGGGGCAATGTGGAGGTGGACATTGGGGGCAATGTGGAGGTATACATTGGGGGCAATGTGGAGGTGGACATTGGGGGCAATGTGGAGGTGGACATTGGGGGCAATGTGGAGGTATACATTGGGGGCAATGTGGAGGTGGACATTGGGGGCAATGTGGAGGTGGCCAATGGGGGGCAATGTGATTGGGGGGCATGGCAAGTTTTGCACCAGGGCTTGGTGGCTTCTAGTTATACCTCTGGTGTGTGCTAATTTAGCAAACGATCAAGAGAGGGAAAAAGACTGAGAGCGAGCAATAAAGGAGAGAATGTGAGCTCTTGGGGATGAGTCTATCTGAGACACAGGGGTGTAACTACAGGGGGTTCAGTTATGCTGAAACAGAGCACAGAAGGGGACCCACCTGCCCCTGGTTCCAGCAGATGGTAGTAGTTATGCCTCCTGTGAAAATATTTGTGTGTTAGGGGACCCAAAAACGTTTGCACCAGGGCCCACCAATGACTAGTTATGCCACTGTGAAGACATGCACGCATATGAGCAGAACAGGCTTTCTATTCTATTTAGGAAAGCTAATCTTTATAGGAATAATTGGCTTGTTATTTGCTTGACTGAAGTAATTACCTTGATAATTCCGCATATAATAATATATATAGATAGTATATTCCTGTTCTAGTCACACTCTACAATTATCAACAAAATCAGTTTTATGTATTAATTGATAATAATGTTAACCTAGTTGACAAGGCTGAAAAAGATATATGTCCATCAAGTTTAGCCCATGTTATATCCACTGTGCTGATTCAGAGGAAGGAAAAAAAATGTTTGCAGCCATTTCCGGTTAAGCCCCAAATGGGGAGAAAATTCCTTCCTGACTCTAGAAAGCAGTTGGATCAACATCCTACAAACTGTTATAACTATCAATATGCTTCTAAGCTAGAAATGTATCCATTACTTTCTACAGTATCTGCAAACACAGCGTCCAGTGGTAAGGAATTCCACAGCTTTACTCCCCATATTGTAAACAAAAGCCCTGCCTTTGTTTTTGTCAAAAGCATATTTCCTCTTGACTTCGTCATATGAATCTGCACTTAATTCACACGTCTTTGCAAAATATATCAACACGTAGAAACAATTTGAAAACCCATAAAAAGCCCCTCCCATATTCTGCAGAGCAATGTAGGAAAAACTGGCATAATTTGTCTTGGGAGAGGCCTAGTGCAAATATATTTTTGGGCCCCCTAAAAGACAGATATTCTTCCAAGATCATAGCTAGAACCTGTTGTCACTGGGGCTAATTGAGTCCCCCTTGGACGCTAGGCCACATCAAACCTGAACCTTCGGCACCCCCTGCAGTCACGCCCCTTGTATAATGGCAAAATGGCAAATTGACAAAATTGCTAGTTGAGAAATATATGCAAAATGTTTAACCCTTTGAGTGCCAGAGGGCTAAGCAATGCATTTCAAAGCAATGTGTTGCATACTCTTCTGACACTCAAAGGGTTAAATAGAAGCAAGTTATTCAGTACATATTCACCATGAATAACAAGCTTGTTAACCCCTTGGATATTAGAGACCTATGCAGCAGGCTGTAAAGCTATGCAGTACAGTTGTTAATAGACTTTAAGGGGTTACAGGTTTTTGCAGCTTGCTTCCAGTTTGGACAAGATCAATGAATGTGCACCGATACTTTTCTTATGTGTCCCATACCCTCCAATGTTTCACAAAAGAAAAGGTCCATTAAAGTTGGTCTGCCCTTCTCATACCACTGAGCCCTTGGAGATACATATGTGTATGTATGTAATGGGACTTGTAATCCAAAAACCTCTGCAGGAGATGTACATTTTGCTGACCCCTGCTATACAGTGAGCATTTTCGAGCAGTAAAATGTAATTCATGTCATCCATTTTGGGAAGATGGGAGCATTTATGAAGGACCTTTAATCTAATCAATGATTTTATACCTCTTCCTTTCCCTAAAATAGAATTCAGTTTTACAAAAGATACTCTATAGCACTGATGAACAACATGTGGCTCTCCAGCTCTTGCAGTGCCACAGTTCCTATTGTCCTTACCCATTCATAAGCTATGAGATGGTAACAACCTTTCTGAATATGCTAGCCAAAGTTGATGAAACAGTTGTACTTCAACAACAGCTTTGCAGTACAGGTTGGCATAAAACAATTAAAGCACTTAAATGGTACATCAGTATGTACTGTTTTTGACTGGTACAGGGTGCTAGGAGACTGTGCTTTACCAATCAAGTACAGTTGGCAGGTGTGTGTGTGTGTGCGAACGCTCATGTGTGAGTGTGCGCTGTGCTATGCTAGGCAGGAAGAAGTATTCTTTGTGTAGATCTGCTGTGACTTGTCATCTTCACATCTTACTGAAAGGAAAACTAATACCTAAAAACTCAGTGAAGTCTGGAAGGACATCCATCCCATCTCCAGACACCGTAATTGGGAAAATATGGGAATCTTAGGAAATAGACAGTCTTCCCTCCCAGGTCCTCAGGAACTTTAGGAGACTCCAGAAACAATTGGAACCCTGGTTCCTTTACAGTCTAGGCTTTTGAAGTGTAGGAAACAATAATGTAACAATGGCGATGTAACAATAATAATCTGACTGTTGCTTATGAACCTGTGACAGTGTAATGATGCCCACTGTTTGCCTTCTTCCTACCTCCCTTGAATGCTGGAGGAGCAGATCTGCCAGTCAAGCTGGGGCTGCATTTTGAGCCAAGGCAGAGCCGTGGTATTGATTCTGCAGTGGACACTGAACAGCAAGATTTTAAGAATTGCAGTGGTACCTGACCCAATACTCTCCTCAGACAGATTTTCTAAACTGATCACAGCAGTCTATAATGCTTGGTGTGCTCTTTGGAGATGCTTGTGGCTTGATACCAGACAAGGGGGTCTGGTTCTAATGCCCCAAACAGCTGATTGAATCCATTTTGGAGCTTCACAATACAGCTCTATTCTTTTTACAATGTCTATTCTCATATGAGCAGACTTGGTAAAACTTGACGAATTGTCCTTTAAATCTAAGGGAGCTTTTAGAATATTTATTTGTCCTCTATAGAGTAGTTAGTTTACCCCAGAATTGCTCCACTTTTTTCTTTTGCCCTTTGAGTGTCGGAGGGGTACAAAACACATTGCTTTCACACCCCTCTAACACTCAAAAGGGTTAAACATAGGACCAGTTACTCTTCTTGACCTTGTAATGGGCTTGCTTACCATCATAGGAATAATCTGATTGGTGTGTGATTGCCCACGGAGCTAAACATTCTCTGTTGTCATAGCGATGAAAGGACCTGACAAGCTAGCATGTGTTTGATGGCCCTTGCAGTGATGGATGAGTCAGTTCTTCCCAACTGCGATGCTGTCTCATATTCTACTGTTACTGAATTGTTTAGTATCTGGCTTATTTACAAACTTCACACTACGTTTAGTGAAGTTTCAGTCACATAGCTGCTGCTTTTTGTGTTACTTTGTGAAAAGTAAAAGGGAAAAAAATACTTTTTCAGCCATGTAAATGCTTTATAACTTGGGATGCGTACTGATATGATGTTCTGTAGCACGTATTTAGCCAGTTGGGTATGGAGGGGTTTGTGGCACATGCAGAGGCTGAGGACAATTCTAGCATGATGCTCTGTGCTATTAAACCAAATTTTAGACTGTATAAAATGTATTGGAGTTGTGATATAATTTGGCATTTCCTGGAGCACTGATCAATGGCCAGTGGGGACAGAGAGACATTTTCACCTCTAATAAGGTTTTATCTCTACTTTTTTTTTTTTTTTATCTGTCTTAGGAAATTGGAAAATAATGTCAATCCGTGGAACTTTAAGTGTACTGTTTTATTCTTTCTTTCCTACTGTCAGCAATTAAATGTCTGCAAACTATACTATTACCATCAATAAAATATGCAATATTCTATCTTCCCAATATGTGGTGGTATTGAGTAGAACAGAAGATTGTTTTTGCTGAAGGGTGAAAAATGGCAGAACATACAATATCTCTGGCCTAGCTAAACTCCTTTTTCTGTCTAGTGCAGTGTCTGGGCAGCAGGAGGCATGGGGCTGCGTGTAGCTGTCAGACACTGGGCTGTCCTGTCATGTGGGAAGTGAGAACAGGAGTGGACTTCCTTCCATGGACTGTATTCAGTGAGTGACAGGGGAACAGTTTTGCAGCAAACTAGCTGTACCACAGACCAAGGGGCAAATAAAAACCTTTGTGATTCCGTTGATTCAAGGGGATGAAAGCCCCATTTAAATAATTATAACTCTGCATTTGGCCTGTCTATATGACAAATTTTCCACTCTGCATAAAACAAAAGGTTTTTGACCAATGTGTCCTACAGGTCCTTACGTATGGCTGTGGAACATGGACTCTGAATGCCAAACCCATACAAAAACTTAAGATTACACAGAAAAGTGTGGCAAGGCGAATTCTAGATGTAACAGAGTCCAAACAGAGTCCAAAAAATGTGTACATGGATTCAACAACAAACAAAGGTGTATGATATAACTGATGGAGTATAAAGCACCTGAAATGAAAGTGGGCAGGCCACATAGCAAGAAGACCTGATGGTAGATGGGCCAAACTAATTTTGGACTGGATTCCACTCTATATTAAACACCCAAGAAGAAGACAAGATGGGAAATTATATGACCACATTTGTTGGTACACCGTTGCAACAAAAAGCACAGAACCGAAGTTGTTGGAGGCTTGCTCAGGAGGCCTTCATCCTGCAGTGGATTGACAACAGCTGAAGATGATGATGATTTATCCCCTATGGTACAGTTGGTGTGCTCCAGAGTTTTCTCTTCAGCTTTTTGAATATGGCCCTATGGGATTATGCATAAAACAAAAGTTGAGTAATTCTGGTGCAAACCATCTACACCACTGGGGACAGATGAAAATTCCCTTTGGGTTAAATCCGTTTTTAACTGTTGAATGCTAGAAAGCTCTGAAGCTGAGAGGAACTTCTTGAAAACCAGAGGTTTGACAGATGCAGTCATCGATGCAATTATTGATGGATGTAAATCCTCTACATCCAGCATTTATTATAGGATATGGAGAGCATTTTTTCAGGTGGTATAAGGATAATAATATCAGCAAATTGTCTGTTTCCTCAATGCATGTCCTTAGCTTTTTACAAAAGGGCCATGAGGATGGTTTCTGTCCATCATCCTTGAGGGTTCAGATATCTGCCATCTCCGCATGCATGGTCAGGCAATTTGGTGAAGATGACCATATTCAGAAAATCCCTAAGGGCTGTAGATAACATTCCTGATTCTGGTTCTTCTCTTATTACTCCTTGGGATCTGAACATTGTCTTGAATCCGTTAACAACTTCAGGAAAATTTGAACCTTTGGATCAAATTCCAATTAAATCTTTTACATTAAAAACAACTTTTCTCACGGCAATTACATCGACTAGAAGGGTAAGCGAGTTGCAAGCCTTCCAATCAAACAAGCCCTACATTATCTTTCATCAGGATATGGTAGTTCTAAAAACTAGGCCAGAGTTCAGATCAAAGGTTGTATCCTCTTTTCCACACATGTGGTTAACAGTGGAACAGCAAAAACAATGCTGGGATGTCAGACATTGCATGTGTGGTTCTATGGTTAACAGTGGTGCAAGACTGGGATGTCGTAAAGTGAACATGTACTTCTGTGACCATTCCTCTTGATGCCTGTCCCTCGCCCCCAGTATTGATAACATATCCAGTCATGATAGGCAATCAGAAATGCAATCTGGAAGCCATCCACTGCCCTCCCTTACCTCTCTACCTAAGCCAGCATTCTCGAGATTTCTGTGTTGAATTTGAGGACTTTGAAGACCCACTCGTGTAATCAAAATACTGTAGGGGTGCCAGGAGCATCTTGATGATAGTAGCGGGCCTCCAAGGTCCTCAAGCCCAAACTAGCAGTAAGGAAAATGCTGGGTTGAAGAGGTAAAATAAAGCAGTGAATGGCTTCCAGGTCACTGTATCAATGAAAAAAGCTCTGTTCTTTTTGCGCTACAGGCAGGCCATCACATTCACTGTTTTGATTTGTGGTTACATGAGACCTATGCTAAGCACAATTTGTTTTTAGCTCCAGGTCAAGCAAAGGCTAAGTATAAAATGAAGGGTTAAGTGATAGCTGATTGAAACGGTTTCTTTAAAACATTTTGTGTTGTGCTGAGAACCATGCTGGGTTTGTTACCTAGGAAATATTTAGTACGCTCTGCAGTACATAAACAATCCTGAGTATTCTCCTGTGGAGGAATAGCTAAGCTTTTCATTATCTTTGGTGTAAAGGGAGCCACCCTTAGACAAACACGGCTTTTGCTTTTTGACTGGTAATTAAAAACATAATGCGCATTCTTTGTAGAATTTTGTTCAGCTACAGGAATTATACACACACACACGTTATGCCTTGTGTGTGTTTTATTTATTTATTTAAAGGGGGGATGCCCTAATAGCCAGATTTTGGCTGCAATTCAGAAATGGTTCATAACACAAACTCTAGGAAAGACCCTTCTATGCAGATTTTGGGAATTTGATTTATCCTACAAATCGTGAGAGACTATGGGGAAACATGCTATGTATAAGATACTAAAGGGCAAATAGCACTTCCTAATAATAAGACTAAGACACGCACACTCACTGTTTCCACTGGTCCAACTATCGTGTTGAAATTATATGTTTCAGTGTTTAGGTCATGGATCATGGCGATGCTAAAATTATTTTTTCTGTTCTGTATTTCTGAAGTTATTGCTTAAGAAACTTGTGTTTTTGCTGTTATTTCCCAAGTAAACTGTACTTCCTGGTTGGCTTTTCATCAACGTGCTGCTGCTTTACTGCACCCTGTCAGGTTAGAACTAGAAGTGGCAGGCATGTGCAGCCTTGGACATACCTCCAGCCAAACAGGAGTAAATATACTTTGGATGGAGATGGTACTTATTTTAGTTGTGTGGCTGGACATAGAGATGGTGACGTAAACCTTTATTTTAATGAGTAATACAAATTTCCCCACTCTCCACCCTCTCAAGGTAATATGTTTGTTGTGGTGAAGCAGCGGCTGTTCAGATTTTGCTTCAGTACATCTGATATCATCTTTGGCTGCTCAACAGCTAAAGACAATGTGTTCTATTCCAAAACCAGTTGGACGGTCTCACACACACTAACATTCAAACATTCATTTGTTCATTCACATGCACACATTCCTATACACGTGCTTATGCATTTGCACTTATTTACACTCACATTTGCATGGGCATACAATTACCCATGCACATATTTGCACACATAATTTCTCATACATTGGCATGGGTTCACACACTCATTTACACATTCTTTTCATGCACACAAACTTGTATGAGTGCTCATTCACACAAATATATATTCACATGCATGCACATATGCTAAAGCACATATATTTATGCACATCTGCATACACGCATTCACATCCACATTCAGAGACACGTACAAACATCTATCCACAACTGGCTGTAAATATAGACATGCAAATGTATCAAGAAGGGATGGGTGAACCCATGGCAGAGTGGTCACTACTGCAACACAAAGAAATCCTTAAAGTGATCCACTTTCCGTACATCTTCAGTTCTTTCAGTCAGTTAAATGTGTGGAAAATAAAAAGGAAAACTTTACGTTTTTAAACCTTGATATGTCTGTAGATTCTTTATTCTGATGTTAATCAGGACTGATTGAACATGCAACCTCTTAAAGAAAGGCAGAAAGCAGGATTCATAGGGGCCATTGGGATTTTCTTCCCATAGTAAGTTGAGTAGAGAGTTATTATTAGATGTTAGTTGTCATGTAAGATAGGTGGTAAAATTAGTCCAGGCTTCTAAAATGTTACTTCTGACTTCTGTAGTTTGATGGTATTTTGTATATATTGATATAGATGCAATCACTACACTAGCTTCTAAAACTCCTAATTACCACCTAAAAATTCCTTCTGGCTACTAATTTTTGTCCTGCTGGCTGTTTGGCTGCTAAATACAGTAGTTTCTGTAATTCCGTTTGGCTGCTAAATTTTGTCCACCTCTGGATTATACAGTAGTTTCTGTAATTCTGTCTGGCTACTAACTTTTGTCCGCCTCTGGATTATACAGTAGTTTCCGTAATTCCGTTTGAGTACTAACTTTTGTCCATCTCTGGATTATACAGTAGTTTTTGTAATTCCGTTTGAGTACTAACTTTTGTCCACCTCTGGATTATATAGTAGTTTTTGTAATTCTGTCTGGCTACTAACTTTTGTCCACCTCTGGATTATACAGTAGTTTCCGTAATTCCGTTTGAGTACTAACTTTTGTCCATCTCTGGATTATACAGTAGTTTTTGTAATTCCGTTTGAGTACTAACTTTTGTCCACCTCTGGATTATACAGTAGTTTACTTTTAAGTACTATCTGCAGGGCATACCACTACATGCTCCACATGTTAATTTCAGCTGACAGAGAAGAGAGAATAAGCATTTTTCAAGCCAAATTGTAGGTGTTTCTGTTATCACTTACACACAAAAGGAAAAAGGAGCAATTCTGGGGCAAACCAGCAGCACCAAAGATCACAAATTAAAAAAAAAAAAATTCCAATTGAATTACAGTTTTTTTTAACCCTTTGAGTG
Source organism: Rhinophrynus dorsalis (assembly GCA_037306005.1). Lineage (NCBI taxonomy): Eukaryota > Metazoa > Chordata > Amphibia > Anura > Rhinophrynidae > Rhinophrynus > Rhinophrynus dorsalis. Next base: position 17,034,802 of record CM074728.1, read on the forward strand.
CCAGAGGGGTAGCCAACACATTCCTCTGCAGTGTGTTGGATACCCCTCTATCACTCAAAGGGTTAATTTCTTGAACGCTAGAGTGGTCTTCAGAGCATTACAAAGTCATGCATCGAAGATCTTTCTAGCACTCAAGGGGGTAAAAGTCTTTAACTTTCCATTTTAAAATGGCCCTTTGCCTAGGAGTCCCTGCCAGGCGCGAGGGAAAACTGTGAAAATAGCTTGATTGTATAGAGAAGAGGAATCCTATAGGAAATAGATGGATATCAGGAGACAGACAATGGGACCTGAGCAGTGGTGGGCACATCATTTTCCCACTTGCACGAGTGTTCATTTGGTCAGTATATACTGCTGATGACTAACTAAGAACATGAGTACATATTCACATTTTGATTCACAAATTTGCCAACTTTTGTGGCACTGTTTGCACCCATGTGTGTATGTTTGTGTGCTTTCTTTTTTTGGGATATTATTGATGACATTCTATAAATGTTTTTATTTATTTTAGTATTATTTACATATTATAGGCTATTCTAGTAAGCATACACGAAATAGCATTTGCTTCATGTGTATCTGATGTCCGTGAAAAGTCACTTCTGTGTTTGGGTGACATATCGCGGATGTACTAATAGGATTCTGTGTTATAATAGGAGCTGGAATCAATTTACCGGTGTATTTGCCTTTGACTAAGGCCAATGGACGAAACGTGTAAGGCAAGAGTGTGCTTCTGTCTTGGAATCTTGCTATGGCACTATCAGTTCTACAGTATAAAATTATGTTGGGCTAAATGTATTTTAGCAATATTTTGTGGTATTTCTGTGAATCAGTCTCAGAATAAAACACTTTTTTTGAGTGTCTTTGAGGTGAATATTTCAGCTTCTCAATTTTGGTGTGGATGAAGTTTGGAGTTCTTTTGCTTGAGGCTCAAAAGACCAGCACTTGGTTGCTAATTTATCTTGAAACTGCAATACAGCATAGAACAGTTGCAAAGTATTTGTTAGCAACTATCAATACGAATACATTTTTCGGTACACAAAAACACAGTGATCTGTGGTGATTTGATAGCTCCCTGATGATGCTAAGTATTTATTAGCAACTATCAATACTGATACATTTTTTTGTATGCAAAAACACAGTGATCTGTACCTGGGGAGAGTGGTGATTTGATAGCTCCCTGATGACTCTGGTGGTAGAATTCTGTAAATGAAAAAATATATGTTTATTTTGTGGTGATAACTATAACCGCTTTGGTGAAGTGCTGCTCATCCTTCGCAATTTTAATCCCCATTTTAGGATTTCATTTTGGGTCTGATAAAAGTTATACTTTAAGTTGAAGCACATATCGCTGACACTTCACACAGCTGAATAGGGATGATATAAGAGATACAGATACTGTAACTGCTTTCAATAAAGCAATGGATGCCTATCCAGAACAATATTGAGAACTAGTTGAACAGCCCGTTACACGGGCCACAGTGCCTCTGGCAGCCGGTTGCGGGGCAGTCACGCGCAGTAGAGACTGTCCGCGCCACTGCTGATACAGAACTGGACGCTCCTTCGGAGCGCCCAGCTCTGTATCAGCCGCGGTGCGGGCAGTCTGTACTGCGCATGACTGCCGCACGCGCAGCAGTGTCTACTGCGCATGTCGGGCGTTACACACAACTTAGTGAATTATTATATAGGATTATGACACATGGCTTCCATGCAGATAGGTTGTTGATCCAGGGAACTATGACTGCTATTTGGAGTCGGGAAGGATTTTTTTACCCACTTGGGGCTTCATTAGAAATAGGTTAATTGGGTTTTTTGCCTTCCTCTGGATCAACAGGATTGATTTGGCATGGGCTGGACTTGATGGACGCGTCTTTTTTTCAGCCTCGTCAACTATGTTACTACTAGTTTTAAAGCCCATGTACACAGGCCACAGTGCCACCCGGCAACCTCGGCTGGTGGCTGGAGCCTCTCTTCTCACTGGCGGCGCTGCAGTCATGTGCAGTACTGACTGCCCGATCGAAGTGCACAGAGAGGACTTCGGTCTGAATTTGGAGCGCCTCGCTCTGTATCAGCTGTGGTGCGTTCGGACAGTCAGTACTGCGCATGACTGCAGAGCGGGCAGTCTCTACTGCACATGACTGCAACAAGCGCAGCAGTCTCTACTTTGCATGGCGGCTTCTGACAAACATCCTAGCGAATTATAATATAGGACGTAAGAGTGCGTCTAAAGAGAAGTCTTTTTTTCTATGCTGCATAATTTGTATATATGTTTGTCTCTGATAACACCTGCCATGAAACTAAATTAATAAATAGTTTAGCAGTCATCTCAGATTTGTTCTTCGCAAGCTTAACTCCTGTGTATGAACCCTTTGCGTGCTAGAGGAGCAATGCACTGGGCACCCCCTGCACTCAAAGATTTAAGCTACCTACACAAGAAAAAATGCTCCCGTTTACTGTGCTTATGCCTAGGGGATGACTGAGTGGAAGTGTATGGGTGGTTCTGCTGTTCAAGTCAATTCCTCTGTGTCATATTAAGCAACTAGTTAAAGAGCCCATTACACTGGCCACAGTACCACTGGCAGCCGGTCGCGGGGCAGTCATGTGCAGTAGAGACTGCCCGCGCCGCGGCTGATACAGAGCTGGATGCTCCTTCGGAGGGTCCAACTCTGTATCAGCTGCGGCGAGGGCAGTCTCTATTGCGCATGACTGCCGCACGCACAGCAGTGTCTACTGCGCATGACTTTGTCATTACACACGTTTTAGCGAATTATTATATAGGATATGTACTAACAAGGAGCAGTGGAAATGAATACTTTGTATGCCACAGGTGTGCAACACATATCTACGCAATTCATTACACACATCTTTGGCAGTCAAAGTACTTGATTCCCGCACATGCTATAAGGGAGTTGATTTGGGCTTTCTTGATTTAATTTCGGCAGAGTATATGTGTTAGTAAGCACTAAAGTCTTCATGTGCTTTAGTATATACCTGAAATACAAACACATCGTTTGTATGTCAGCATCTAACAGAATAAAATGAACTCCACTAAAGGATTTGTGCATTCCTCCATTGTAAAGATTTCAGTGTGAAAAGAGTACAAAGTACCGACAACAACAGCTGATTTATCTTCCACTTATTGCACAATGTGGATTGAAACATTTGAGTGGCTTTCCAGGGCCTTGAAGACGTTTTGATGATTTAGGATTGTTCCTAAATTCAGAAAGACACTGAAACCTCAAACACTCTGGAGAGATTTAAATCTCATGCTGCATTAATGCAGCGTCTTGTTACGGCCTAAGCCTAGATGTGACTTATTGTAAGCAGACAGCATTAATGGAACAATGTCATTCAGAGGTTTCCAGTGTCTAAACGGAGATCTGTAATATTTACATATTTTATATACTTTAATGCATATGAAGATCAGACCTACAAATTGTATGCAACTGCAGCAGCTTAGTTTCCAAGGTGACCAGCAAATCAACCGTTGTTTTTGTTGTAAACAACATTGAGGGATTTAGGAAAGAGGAGCAATTCTGGACCAAACCAACTACATATTGGTGGATAAATGAAAATTACCATTGATTTTAAATGGGGAATTGTAATCCCTTTAATGCTAGAAAGGTCTTCAAAGTATTGTGACCTGGGGACCTGTCCGGTGTCTACCTCATCCTGTGTGAAGGTTCAGATGATCTCTAGGGAGATCTTTCCTTACTGCACCATTCCTCTGTACTGCTGCACGGGACTCTTGGGCCATCACCTACCTGTACTCAGAAATAACACATGAAATACATATGTGCAGCAGCCAGGCTGACTATTGTATCCCACTGGCTCAGGTGCAATCTTCTGCCATCAGATGTGGTAGCCAAACTGAATAGAATATATAGCATTGCATGGCAGATTGTCCCACTTCTCAGAACTCTTGACAAGTGTGATCATATCACGACTGCCTCCCAGACTCCCAACCAGTCCATGAAACTTACCCTCCCCAGTCTGGTCTGGCCATTAAAGTGGATCATTCCGCTTGTTCCTGCCTCATTCTCCCTCTTCACTTACCATTAAATGTGCTTGTGGATTCTGTCATGTTACCTGTTGAGTTACATCCCTATTACAAAAGTTATTAAAGATCTGGAAGCAATGTCTGCACAATAGCTGTTCTTCAGGAGCTGCATGAAATGGGTTTCCATGGCCTAGCAGTCACACACAAGTCTAAGATCCCCATTCACAACGCCAAGCGTCAGCTGGATTGGTGTAAAGCTCACCGCCATTGTCACCTGGAGCAGTAGAAACTGGTTCTCTGGAATCACACTTCACCATCTGTCAGTCTGATGGATAACTCTGGGTTTGGCACATGCAAGTGGGAATGCTACTTGCCTCACTGTATAGTACCAACTGTAGAGTTTGGTGTACTAGGAATAATGGTCTGGGACTGTTTCATGGATTGGGCGAGACCCCTTACTTCCGCTGAAGGGACATTCTAGACAATTCTGTGCCTCCAACTTTGTGGCAACAGTTTGGGGAAGGCCCTTTCCTGCTTCTGCATGCAAGGTCCATACAGAAATGGTTGACCTGCATAGAGCCTTTTACCCTGTCGGCACATTTGGGATGAACTGGAATGCCAACTGTAAGCCAGGCCTAATCACCCACCATCAGTGCCTGACTTCACTAATTCTCTTGTGGCTAGAATAGAGGCCAGTCCCCGCAGCAGTGTTCCAACATTTAGTGGAACCCCTTCTCAGAAGAATGGATTCTGATATAGCAGCAAAGGGGGGTGGGGGTGAGGGATTTGTAATTCCATATTAACCCTTTGAGTGTCAGAGTGGGATACACAACGCATTGCTCTGCAATGTGTTGCATACCCCACTGGCACTCAAAGGGTTAATGGCCTTGATTTTGGAACAAGATGTTTGACGAGCAGATGGTCACATACTTGTGGCTATATGGTGTAAAGAATGAAAGTGGCACAATTGTGGGGAAAAAAAACAGCACAATATTTATAAAATTAGCCCTTTGAAGGCTAGAGCAAGCTCAAGTGAATTGCTTTCTAATGCGTCTGAGACCTCTCTAGCGTTCATGGGATTAAAAGCCCCTTTTAAATCAAAGGGAATGTTTATTTGTTGCCATGTGTATAAAGGCAAAAGCTGAGCAAATCTGAGATGTAACACATGCCCAAAATTTATAAAGATAACCCTTTGAGTGACAGAGTGGTACCCTTCTGGCACTCAAAGGTTTAACCTGTTACCCTGTAATGCACTGGAGACCACTGTTGCATACAAGGGGTTAAAGGGATAGTAATGTTTCATAATAAAAGCAGTTCTAATTAATCTTCATAGTATTTGGGCCATGGAGAGTGTTATTTCAGTTCTGTCAGAGTTGTAGTTCAAGAGTTATTGAATGATAAAGTATCCCCCTCCCGCCCCTTTTACTGATGTAACACTGCTCAGCACAGAGCAACAGGGAGTGTCCAGGTAGATTGCAGAGAGGGACAATCTTCAATTAAGATAAGGGAAAAAGCTGAAAAACCTGTCAAGGGGGGCAGGGCTTTCATTGTTCTCACAGTAAGAATTTTGACCCTTGATGCGAGCTGTCTGGTCTATGGACTGAATTCCACATCTGAGGGGAAGGCTTACACTAGGTAAAAGGGGAAGGAGGGGGATACTTTATCATTCAATTACTCTTGAACTACAACTCTCACAGTATTGAAATAATACTCTCTATGGCTCAAATACTATGAAGATTAATTGGGGCTGCTGTTTTTGTGAAACATTACTATCACTTTAAAGGATCCATTTGAATCGAGGATGATTTTGGTGTCTTGTTCCTGGAGCACGTCTGATCCAGAATTGCATCACTTTAACTTTGTGCGTGTGCCCAATTTTCTTTGTTTGTGCCTGTGGCTGCACTCTCTGCAGATAGCGTGCATTAGAATTCCTTTCTGCTTAGCAGACTATAAAACATTTGCAGTTCCATCTGTTGTTTTCTCTGTGTATTTTCCTTTGTAATTATCCTTTTCTAACAAAACATTGAAGTTTTTTTTATTCATAACTAGAATTTGTTTAATTCTCAGCTGCCTGTTCTGGTTCGCCTCTTGCTAAAGGACTTACAGAAGGATTGGTACTGAGACTGAAAACGTTTGTCAAGGGGTAGGCAACCTGTGGTAACCCAGCTGTTGTTGGACTGCAGCTCCCATCCGTCAGCTATGTTTAACCCCTTAAGGACTGGCTGTATGAGGCTGGCAATTAAGGAGCACGGAGCATTTTTTAAAAAAAAATGCAATCCGATGGAGGGCTCCCCAAATGGCGTGCAGCCCAGCTGGGAGCCCTGAAAACCATGACGTGCCGGGACCGTCTCTGGTCCTTTAGGGAAGTTATCCCATGATGGTCCTGGTACATCATGGGTCCCTAAGGGGTTAAAAGGAGTTATCGTCCGCCAGAAGCTGGAGAGCCCATGAACTGACTTGGCATCATAGGAGAAATATATTTATGTAATTTTTGTGTTTTCTTTTTAATCCTTTGAGTGTCAGAGAGGTATCTAATGCATAGCATTGTGCTTGATACCTCTCTGGCATACCTCACAAGTAGTGGTGTAACAACAGGGGTTGCACCTTTGACTGTGCTCGTCACTCCTGGGGCCTGACCGACCCCTGCGTCCCCCGGCGTCTGCAACAGTGGAGGTCTGTGCCTTCAGCACTTTAGTAATGCAGAACGCTGGGACATGACATAATCTGTTGGTGCTCTGCGTTACTAAAGAGAGACCGCACAGGAGCTCCAGCTCTATAGAGGTCTGTGCAGAAAGAGGCACAGACCTCTCCTGCCACGCCTCTGGACCACCAGAGAGGTAGGAGATGGACACTGGGGGGTCAGTAGGGGAAAATGTGGAGATGGATATTGTGAGCAATGTGGAGGCAATGTGGAGATTGGGGGCAATGTAGAGATGGCCAATTGGGGGGCAATTTGGTCAGGGGGGAGCCCATGGCAATTTTTGCACCAGGGACTGGTGGCTTCTAGTTACGCCTCTGATCCCAAGTGTCCCTCTTTAGGGGGGGACAGTACCTGTTTGAGACCCAAATCCCTCTGTCCCTATTTTCTACCCTTTTGTCCCTCTTTTTAGGAGAACAGAATGAGTAGTGCATATCACATTGCTCCACAGCAATAAAACTCGCATAAATGTGTTGTTAAAGCGGAACTATCACCTAAAACCAAAGTTTTACCATGCGTTATAATGTTTAACCCAACATTAGTGCTGTGTGTGTGTGTTCTTCAAGTCGCCTGGTACTGGAGATATTTGCCCTGCAAAATCCGTCACTTCCACGTTCTGCGGGACTCCATGATGTCTCAAGACTTCCCAGCTGCCCCAGGGAGCTCGTTCACGCTCCCCTTCGAAGCTGGATTTCTGTGATGTAGCGTTACAGCAAACTCCGTTTACAATGCTACTGAGGTTGCAACCCTGGGGCAGCTGGGAAGTCCTGAGACGGTACAGGGTACCGTAGAACGCGGAAGTGCCCAATTTTGCAGGGCAAATATCTCCACTACCAGGCGACTTGAAGAACACACACAGCACTAATGTCAGGTTAAACATTAGAACTCATGGTAAAACTTTGGTTTTAGGTGATAGTTCCGCTTTAATCTTCAGTATATGTGATTATAAATTAATCTGTGTCAATAAAATACTTTGTTCTTGCCCTAAATCATTTATCAGTTACACAAAGAGGTGCCAGTAGGTCAAGAAATAACCTAAAAATTACTGGTAATGCCCTGCCCATCAGCCACACCCCAAGAAACACCACCTAAAACAGAAGTGTCCCTGTATGGCCATTTGGGAGGTGTGCTCTGGCAATTAGTACACACTCCTTATCACATATACATAAGCAACCAGATCCCTCACTGCTAAAATTGGGAGTAAAATGACAGACACTCTCGAGACTAAAGTACAAAAAGTGATGATTTTATTGTATAAAACAATGTTTCAGCCCAACTTTGGGCCTTATAATAATAATAATAATAATAATAATAATAATCCTTTAGTTATATAGCGCACACAGATTCCGCAGCGCTTTACACTCATATTGGTTCCTGTCCCAATTGGGGCTCACCTATCAGTATGTTTTTGAAGTGTGGGAGGAAACCGGAGTACCCGGAGGAAACCCACGCAAACACAGTGAGAACATACAAACTCATTGCAGATGTTGTCCTTGGTGGGATTTGAACCCAGGACACCAGCCTTATATCAAAATTCAATGGGTTGGAGATATCTTTAGCATCCAAGGATTTTGTTGCAATAAATATCTATTCATGGCATGTCCCTCATTGATAATTAGATAGAGATACACGTGCAGATTTTATTATCTATACATGAATTAGAAAATGGTGCGCCGCTGTTCTGGAGGCCATGCTGGCTACGTTGCATAGTAATTTGTGTCTTTGTGCTTTGTGCAAGACATACAGGGCCCTTACACATTTATCTGCAGCTTTTGGTTCATGGATCAGATTAACCTGCTGCAGAACAAATCACAGTCTGAGCACAAGAATCCTATACCTATCTTGAAATGTAGATTTACATGTAGAATAGCAGACAGGTAGAACCATAATGCAAATCAGAGCCTTTTATTCAAGCAATCATCCAAATGCAGTAATAATGCGAAGTGACATATTCTGATAGCAGTCCCTTACTCATACTTCATATGTGCATCTCTTGTATCTTCCATGTACAAGCTCACAGCATATTGACAGAATGCATGAAAAGACAAACTGAGGTTCTTACTTGAACAAAATTGGTTGCTGGCTCATGATCATACTTAAACTCTCCATATTTGCACAGGATTCACCATTTTTACCTACCAGAACAGACTTGGGGCAGATTTCTCCATCTCTCAGAGGGTTCCCAACTAACCCTTACTGCTCCCTACTTGGCTGTCTTATTAATACCTACTTTGTGGACAAACTCTGCCCATTTCCCTTCCCTCATCCTGATTAACCCATCACTTTGAGCCATTTTGTGTTGCTAGAATGCTCCCATACCAGCTCTTCTTGGGTCTGTGGGAGTAGGAAACTGTGGTGCTCCCAGCTATGGACATGGTCTGTTGGTCACAAGGCTAATGTGCACTTATTTTATCAGTGGGTTTATGCTTGCTTATGTATCAGTGATCGACAACAAGGGCATGGTACATAAATATATAATACAGTATTTTGCTGGAGTATTCATATGCTTATTCATGAGGATGTTAAGATAAATAGATAGATAGTATCTTGATAAAGGCCCACGTTGTAAACAAAATATGCTGTAGGGTATATTTTTTAGGTGCAATATCACAATGGCCTGAAATTGTACAGTGGCGCTGTTGCTACACCATCCTATGGAGATTTATGGTCCCGGGACCAGAGCTGTCCATAGAATGGTGTAGCAACAGCGCCACTGTACAATTTCAGGCCACTGTGATATTGCACCTAAAGAAATTCAACTTTGAGCTCTAATAACTTTTGAATAAAACACTTTTCAGCAGTGGGAGTACCCTTGTTTTACTCAGGGGGTCAACCCTACAACTTTTTTTTTTTTTTTTTTTTTTTACAGTTTAAGCATTACTGTCCCTTGAAGACTGATAAGTTAACCAATTGAGTTGTATGGTGCTGTCTTTTATGTCATATCTTTGGGCCTGACCTAGACCCTTTCCCAGATTCCTCCTTAGCATGCCTTTTTTCCCCAAAGAAGAAGCACTGTTTCTGTTACCCCATTGTTTCTGTTAACCCATCATTTGTGTGTTCCACATACACTAAAAGCAAAGGAAATCCTGTTATTAACCCTGTAAGGAACAGAGTGGTGTGCAGTGCATTGCTTAGTAAAGTGTAGCACAACCTCTGGTCCTTATATGGTTAAACAAGTTGCGAGCCACTTATTCTTGGCGTATAGTTCCATTTTAATGTATTAACAGGTGAACCCTGCATCATGCATCTAGCAGGGATGTTGCAGTGTAAGCATGGTGCCTTGGAACTCACGGGTTTCAGCTGTTTGTCTTGATATTGCCCCTGGCTAATGTGTGTGCTGTCTCTACATGATCTGTTTACTAATAAAACTGAGGCTCTGAAGAACTGGAGATAAGGAGATAACTATCTGCTTATTAGTGAAATAACTTCTATGTACTGCAGTTTGCTAATTGACATTATACTTGGTATGTTACATTGTTATGAAGTAGGAGAGAAAGGAGAGGCTGTAGGATAGGGACAGACAACCTGAAGCCCTTCAGCTGTTGTAGACTACAACACCCATCATACCCAGCCAACGGCTAACCGAGGATGATGGAAGTAATAGACCACAACAGCTGAAGTGCCTCAGGTTGCCTACTAGTGCTCTAAGATTTCTGGCTCCAAAGCACGATAGTAGTGTTCTCCTGCAGCTCTAGAGCAGGTACTAAAAAGGTCTACCTACCAGCACTCCAACACTTGAGCATGACAATCCCTCCTTAATGGCACTTACCTCAACACCGCGTGTAGCTATGCCGCTATAGCGCTGACCTTCACTGATATTCTAAGCGAAACAGCATGTTTTCTCTGGTCTATGTAATGTATAGGATAACGAACAGTAACAGCTCCTAATAATAACCCCCACTTACCTTAACTTAGCTTGTTATTTTTCAAATTGAAGCAGGCAGAGTGCATGAGCCTACTTAACCCATAACCCTTTGATTGCCAGTGGGGTACACAAAGCATTGCGTATCCCTCTGGTACTTGGTGTGTTAAAGGGCCAGAGGATTGTGCAATTCATTGTGAATCAGTGAGTGGAAAACTCCTCTGGTCCTTCAATTGTTTGGATTAACGAGCGCAGGGAACTGTGCCTGAGGAACACAGGCCCAGATTTATAAATCTGGAGTAAACCAACTGAACCATAGGTGACAAATAAACTTTCTTAAATTCCATGCTCTTGAATAGAGCTTTTTAACCCTTTGAATGCCAGATACATCTCCAATGCATTGCTTCGCAATGCATTTAATTTAATGTACCAGGAATTTTAATTTGTTCCCTGTGGTGCAGTTGGTTTACTAGAGAAAAACTGCAGTTTGTGTGTTTATAAACCTGGGACTGTGTTCAAAATTCATAGGGTCCATAGTAAGGTACGTTGGGGGGTTATTACTTGCATTTCATCTTCATTTTAGTCCCCGGCTAAGGGTTCTTTCAGACAGGTGACAGAATTGTTAAATACTCATGTGTCAGTTCTAACTCCCGAGAAGTTAATTCACCTCTCTTGAGTTCCACCACTGATCTGAACTGCTGGAAGGGCTGTGTCGTCCCGTTGTTCCAATTGCACTCCAGTCAAAATTACTATGTGGTTTTTTCAGATGCTGTACGGCTATTTCTGTTTGCTTTAAGCACTTTGTATCAGATTTTGCTTCAATAAAGCTTTTTGAAAAAACAAAATTACTATTTGGTGCCCATATAAGTCAGACATCCGTTGTAGGTTACAGTGAGCATAAGAACCTCCAAGTCAACTCATGTGAAAATTCTGCCCTAAACCCCACAGATCTCTTTACAGACTTTCCTTACTGAGAATGCAGTAACATGGCAGCATTCTGGACTTTGGTGCAAGCACACAAGACAATAGCTGGATATGTGAAAGGCACCATAGTCCAGGCTGTTATTTTTCACCATGGGCAACAGATCCAGTGCAGCACCACCACATTGGTGTCAACCATGTGAAAAGGGTCTATTTATTTCGGTTTCATTCTGATAACTATCATCTCCTACAATTTGTTGAAGTGAGGAGGTGTGACCTAGAGGCAGACTTCAACAAAAATCATTACATATACAGGAAACTACAAATATAATGCAAAAATGAAATCGATAACTATACCTTAGTGCTGTATAAAACACAGAGCATATTAAAATAGAGCGTTACATGATCCTCTTTATAGGAGAATCAATCTGAGCTGTGCTGGTTTAAAGACATTACTATCTCTTTAATTATAACACCACATGGTTAACTAAACCAGTGGTCTTGAACTGCATTCCTAGAGGACCAAGGTGGTGCATATTTTGATGTTGCACAAGCGTCAGTCTGTGGCTCAGTAAATTTGACTGTGGAACCTGTGCAAAATCAGGGAAATGCCCATATCCTGTATTGTCTCACCCCCTCAGGAATGTTTTTTAAGACCACTACATTAATCTTGTGTGCTCCCAAGAGGAACATTACTAATGATGTCCCTTCTTAATCGCTAGTGAGTATTCTGCTTGTGCCCAGGTAGGGATAACCTTAAATTCTGGCCTGTTGGAGGCTATCCATGGCAACACTTCCCAAAGGGATAACTCCTCCTCATTAGCTGTTGCTTAGAAAACTAAATGAAAAAACAAAAAGATCATCTTTGTAATCGTCTCCAATCTGTTATGAATCCTCCTTTAACTGTTAAGGGGGACTTCATAATCTGAAGATAATGGGCCATAGTCACGAAGACAAGGAGGAACAATTCTAGAAGAAACGAAATGCAACAAGTATTTACAAAATGTGCATTAATTGAATTGGGGTTTTTAACCCTTTCAAGGCTAGAGACATCTCCAACGCATTGCTTCACAGTGAGTTGGAGACCTCATAAAAGCCCCCTATAATTAAATTGGAATTGCTGTTCCCTTTGGTGCAGCTGGTTTGCTCTAGAACTGCTCCACTTTTTCCTTTATGTTAGGTTCCTATTGCTATTTGTTACAGCTTGCCTTGGTTTCAGAGTCATCTGCAGGTGTGAGGCTTCAAGCATGCAGCAGGCCTCTGTTTTATGTGTTTGCTTCCTGTAGTCTCCTCCTATCTACTTCCTCCCTTTGAGCTGCTCCTCCTACCTACTTCCTGAAGAGGGGTTTAAAGGGCAGACTGAGTTCTGACTCAGTTGCCCTTGCATTGTTGTACAATGCAGTTCTGTTTCCCTTGGGCTCTGTGTATGACCTGGCTTGTCTGACTATCCATTCTGTTGCTGACCTGTGACTCTGTCTGACTACTCTTTTGCCTGCTTCCATTGTGTAGTGGACACCCAATCTGGTGCAGAACTGTGACTCTGGCTGACTACCTTAACTGTGTATGACCCAGCCTGTCTGTCCATCCATTCTGGTGTTGACCTGTGGATTTGTCTGACCATTCTCCTTGTGCGTTACGATTTGACTTAGACATCCTTTCTGGTGCAAACCTGTGGCTCTGGCTGACTACCCGCTCCGTTTATGACCTGGTTTGTCTGACTACCCACTCAGGTGTTGACCTGGAGCTCTGTCCACTGCACATCCAGCATACCAACACTTCAGTTGATATCCTATCTGGTGCAAACCTGTGGCTCTGGCTGACTACCTGTTCCATGTACGACCCGGCTTGTCTGACTATCCTTTCTGGTGCTGACTAGGGGGCTCCGTCTGTTTCCTCCGTGTGTTGGTATCCGCTCCACAGACACCCATACTAGTGCGGACCTAGGGCTCTTTCAGATTCCTAGACTGATTGAAGGCTGACTAGACTGACTGAAGGCTGAGTCAGTGCTAGTCCTTTGGGCGTTCCGAATTACCTCGAAGCTACAGTGGGCTGAGGGCTAGTCTCGGACAGTGTGGTGGATCAAAAGGCGGACTGCTATTTCTAATACAGTGCTTGCCTCTTTGATCAACCTCTGTGTGTTATCTGTTTACGTACATTACTGTGATTATTCTAATAAAAGATTGTTTTACTTTACCGTACTGACTCCTCGTTTATTCCTGGGAACCGTGACACTATTATTTCACTATGCGCTATTACCTTTTAAAAGCCATTTTGTGAAGAGATGGTCCTCAGATCAGTTCCTTGGTTTTGGCCTAGTGTGGTATTTATCTAAACCAGTTCTTCTCAACTCCTCTCTCCAAGGAACACAGCTTATCAAGTTAATGTGTTCCCTAATTTAGCACAGGTATATCGATCAGAACGATAGAGCCGTTGCCCACCTGTTTGTTTTTTTTTTTTAATTTAATTTAAGTATTTTACCAGGAATGCTACATAGTTTGTCTCTCCTTTTCAAAAATGTCCTGGGTACTGATTTTATCTATATCAGAATAGTGAAAGGCTGACTTGACCTTGCTAGAACTAGAACCTATGACCCTGAGGTTTGAACAGATTCTATAGCTGGTGCGCTAACGAATTGAGCTATCTCAGTGGCTCATTAAGTGGTACATCCTAAAAACATGAACTTCTGGTGTTCTCTGAGGACTAATATTGGGAAACACTGATCAAAACCAGTAATACATTCTTTTTTCTCTGTACCTCATGCCGTTAACACCTTGGATGCTTAAAATATCTCGAATACATTGCTTCTCAGTGGTTTGGGGATGGCTAATTGCTTAATCTGCTTCAAAACAGTTTTAGCCAATTTGAGAAACATTACAGTAGAACATCTAACCAGGGGTATGAGGGAAGTCTTAGCTCTCCTGGACAGTCACTGAAATATGTAACTAATTCACTTTCAGCAAATTTCTTGCCATGTTAGAAGGCCTCTTCTTCTAGGGCAGTGGTTACTAACAGGTATCAGGGCACCAAGCTTAATGTATCACACTTTCCAGATACATTTATAGGGTTATATTATTTTCCCTGCACACCTGTAGCACAGGAATGTGTAATTTTACATCTATGTGTGTCACAACTTAAAATGGATGTGTCATGACTTCCTAAAGGTTGTGAACCACTGCAAGGACATGGCTGCTTCCTAAGTCAACGAGGATTATGTTCTAAGAAATGTGGTTCAAACAATCTGTACCACACACATTTAATAATTCCTGTTGATTTAAGTGGCAATTATAATCCATTGAATGCTACAGAGGTATGTTTGAGACCTTTTTAGCAGTCAAGTGGGAAAAAGCCCCATTTAAATTACTGGAGATTTTTTTTATGTTACTTATGGTGCAGTTGGTTTTGCCCCATAATTGGACCATTTATCTTAGTATATCAGTTCTAGTGTCATCACTGGAATCAATAAGTTAACCAGCAGTTTTTCTATAAACTGCTTCATTAAGCATCATAAAATAGATCTATATTACATGTCTAAAGCATCCTATTGTGCAAAAATGCAGTCAATTAAATATGTTAATAATAGACTGACATTGATTTGGCCATGCCTATAGGATGATATATTGCTTGTGTTCTACATGTTGGGGAATACTCTTCCACTGATAGCTGGGAAAAGAGAAGACATTCTCGTTTCCTATGTATTAATCAGTGACAACAATTCTCAGTTTGACGCCCCTTTGCTCGCTAATATCTTGTTATTGTCTTGAATGTTAAGAGAACTATACCTATATGAATAATTGGCTCTTATTTTTTGTGTTTAGTACTTAACTGGATAGGAGTCCTTCATACGGTAGTCTGGCATATCTATATTTTTGCCTAGTATCTGCAGTTGCTTATATTTGCTGTGCACCATCTGAAGGGTACAGGAAGGAGGTGTGTAATAATTGTGTTCGGCACCCATAGGGTTAATAGTTACATTTGACTGCTTTGCAGTGTGTTCGGCACCCATAGGGTTAATAGTTACATTTGACTGCTTTGCAGAAATTCATGTACTAGGGAGGAAATCACTAGACTGGCTTATTCCAGCTTCTTATCTGTGTGATTGCAACAGTCGTTAGAATATGTTCAAAGCTGCTATGCTAAAATGAGCAGAGTTTCCAGACCCCCCCCACGGGGGAGGTGATGGGATACTGCAGAAACTGTTATCTGCATTCTCTCCCCTTCCCCCCCTTCCTGTGAACAAGTTTGGCCTTTCTGTCTTTTTTTATAATTTTCTGTTCTATGCTGAAACTGTGAAATTGTGCACCGCCCCCCTCCCTTTAGGGGAAGGGGGGCTGTATAGGGCTATAAATGCTATGTATGATAAGAATAAAGAGAGAGCTTGTATTGTATACGCTGTTGTGTGTGTTTTTCCTTGCGATCCTTACAGCCTCCTGGTACCAGTATTTGACATAGATTCCACAGATTGATCATAAGGGAGTAAAAAGGTACCATACCTAGCAAAGATAACATAAGAGTGTGACAGGTGCCCTCTCAGGCAGCAATCCAGGCAAAGATTCCCTAACACCATCATTAGGTCTGTTTTTATCTCCTCACAATAAACAATAGACTTTATCAGTCTGAATGAGAGAGGCTTTAGAGAGAGAGAGGGAGAGAGAGCCCTGCCCATAAGTCTAATGGGTTATGAGAATCTTCTTAAGGTATCAAGAAATCCCTGTTCTATTACAGAATACAGCAGAGTTCAAATGCAAAAAAAGTAAAAAGATATAAATGATTGCCCACAAACACACTAAGAACCATACTGACAAAATAAATTAGGAGCAATTCTGGAGCAACCAACTACACTATAGAGAAAAAAAGTATAAAAAAAATCTCATTGATTTAAATTGGACATTAAACTACTTGAATGCTAGTGACGTATTCAACACATTGGAAAGGGAGGCTTCTGGGATGGAGCCATGGAGATGGCTTCTATCATCTGAGCAATGAGTGGGCCTTGCATGTATATTTTATACATTTGTGCTGTAGGAAGAACAAATATAGTCACTGCTTCTGGATTTTCTGCCTCATTTTCAGGAATGATAGTTTAGAAACCTGGAGGGCTTGAAGCTTACTGTACTTCAGCTGAGAGACAGAGGTAATATCACCCCTGTTACTCTTATGTTCAGTCCACATCCATGTGGTTTCACATCCATGTGGTTTCAGCAACTGAAAAAATCATCAGAGTTGGAAGCAATGTTTTGCCAACTCATGAGCATTGCCTAAAAATGGATGAAATCAAGCAAGCTGTTTCACAAGACTGCAGTAATGGCACTCCGGTCTCTCCGTCACTGGAACAGAGATCCAGATCCATACGACTATGCAACTGCTAACCTCTTCTAATGTTCTGAAAGAGTGGCAAGAGAACATGGCTGACTGTGACCCAATAAGGTAATCTGGAAAAGGAGCTACTATCAATTTCTTACTTCTATAATATTCTGCATATGCAGAAACCCTTCTCAAGGGAAGAAGGCATTGACAACTTTACAAAAAGCAGCTACAATCACTTTGCAGGAAAATATTCACCACTCACCATTTTAGAAATCCTACTAAATCCTACTATATGCAGATTGGCTGAACCAGCATTAAAATTCACCTGCTGAAGATATTTCCTACCTGATATGGCTTCTGAATATACACGGTTTGCTCACTATTGAACCTCACCTTATGAAGGACTTACTCTGACTTTACCTGACACTTTGATACTTGGGTTGCCTTTTCAAAAGAAACCTGCATATTTAGATTTTTTTTTACACCTTGTGTTGAGAACCTCCAGTCAGAATTAGCTATCAAAAATAAAAAAAAAGACACAGTGGGTGCCAGTAGTGTCTTATCAAACAATGTTTTTTTTCCAATTATCTAAATATATCATTTGTAACATTTGGTCTGTAATGCAGGCTTGTGACTACTTTCAGCATTCAAAAGGATACAGAGATTTTTAGCCTATCTGTGCTTAGGCTTCACTGTCCCAGAAACTGCATAAAAAGGGAAGCAGGGGGAGACTATAGGGGATTCGAAGTGAACGGGGGGAGGGGGTTTGCACCTCACATTTGTGTGGGTTGAAGGAAAGCGTGCAGACACAATGGTGAGGGGTGCACAGCATGTAGGTGATTCCACCAGGAAATAGGCCCGTCCTTATCACCATGATGGTGTGTATGGAGGCAGGCTTGACAGTGTCTAGGAAATTTCTGTGCAAGCAGTGCGAGCAGCGCTAAGGCATACTGGGCCTCTGTCACAGCATGCCTTTCTCTTCACCTGGGTGTATTCAGGTATGGTGCAGGGACACATGTAGGGCATTTCACTACTAATACCAAAAAAAAAAATATGTTGGCATAACTTTATATATCACATACTTACAGCTAGGATGTGTACAAATTAATTCTTCAGAGATTACATCCCTAAAATCTAATCCTAAACTTGCTTTTTAATGCCATGTTCAGAGAGCATTTACTTTTAGTGCCAGAGGGGTACACAACACATTGTGTTGCAATGAGTTGCATAACCCTTTGGCACTGAATTGGATTTATGTAATTTGTGCTGTTTGTATTGAGTAATAACAGCTAGTCTGTTGATGCATTGTGATTTGTTCACTAATAGGCCAATGAATTCCTCTTGATTACCAGTCATCAAAGAATGCAAGACTCCGTGGTAATGGAGTAAAGATGTTTATTGAAAGAATGTAATTAAAAAAATAAGTCACATCTTTTCCATGTTGTTCATGATAGCAGGCAAAGAAAAACGTTGATGATACTAGACGTTCTAAAGAACTATGCAGATACCAAAACGCTTCATATACACCACTAATGATGTAACATGAAGTATCTCCTCTTAGGAGTTTTAATGGCCTTAAACTATAGTAGTTACCTTAAAAAAAAAAAAAAAAAAAAAAAATTGGACATTTAGCCAAAGGGCGATTATCCACATCCTGTTGTTCCACCTAGGCTTGAATATAGTTTAAAAGGTGTTAATCTTTAACAGTTTATGTTAATGATTATCTGTATATTAGAAGAGTTATTTACCAAAATATTTGTATATTAAATATAAACGTTGCTTTATTAATATGATTTATTTATGTATATAAGGCCTTTTATAGAAGATGTAATTTCTAACAATTCCCTCTGTTGATGCATTTTATAACATACAATTTGGAATGTATAACTCATGAGACCAAACCTCCCAAGTGTCCCTCTTTAGCAGGGACAGTCCCTCTTTGAGACCCAAAACCCTCTTTCCCATCCTAGTGTCCCTCTTTTTAGGAGATCAGACTGTGTCGTGTGTGTGTATCACATTGCTCCCCGGCCATAAAACTCATATTAATGTTTGTTTAAACGTCATTATGTGTTTATAGATTTGGATGTGTAAATAATTTACACATTTATTAAGTTATACAAAGAGGTGTCAGTAGGTCATGAAATCACCTATAAATTCTTGGTAATGCCCCGCCCACCAGCCACACCCCCAGTAACAGCCCGTAAAACAAAAGTGTCCCTCTTTGGCCATTTGAAATGTTGGGAGGTATGCATGAGACAATAATGTGAAAATATATTCTTTTTAGTTTGGTTTATGACTGCTGATATCATAACAAATGTTTTACTTTTGGGCTCCCCTGTAGCAAGTGATCAGTAAGTAATATTTGCACATTTGAAAATAAACTTTCTTAAATTTCGTGATGGTTTTTCAGTAGATATTTTCTTGTTATCGTTTTGGCCAACTTAGGGCTGGATTCAAATGCAGGTGCTAATTTTATCTCCAGGTTTCCCCATAGACTTAAAGGAGCAGTAAACTTTTTTTTTTTTATGAAAACACATTTTACAGAGCATTTCCTGCTGAATAAAACAAGGTCACTCCCATCTCTGTCAGATGTTTTATTCAAAATTTCTAGCAATTCAAATAATCAGGAAGTGAATTTACTGTGTTTACTTCCTGATTGTTCTAACTGACAGGAAGTGACAGGCAGTTTCTACCACATTCTATGGAGAACTATATGTCTCTGACTTTTCTGACTTTCCTCTCCATTAGAATCTAACAGGAAATCTAATTAGAATTTGACCACTAGAGGGCACTGCTAATGTAAAAAAAAAAACCTGGGTTTAAACTGTAATAACTCTGGAAATATAAATCTCTCGGCAGTGGGAGCACCCTTATTTTACTCAATAGGAAAATCCCTACACTATATATTTTTTCATAAAAAAAGTTTACTGAGCCTTTAAATAGGAAAAGTTTTGATAAAACGGGAGGTAACATTTATCTCCTGCATTTCAATCCAGCCCTTAGTGTTTTGTTCTGTGAGTGTTGGTAATATAATCTATTACAGACTGAAATATATGTTTGTTTTAAAGCTGTTTAAATGGTATTGCCATTTTATGGTCTTTAAACTAGCGATCGGAAAGCAATCAGGCACTGTAGAGTGAAACTACGCTCTTACTCAAATAGATCATTTTGAATAATGCTAACACTTAGGAAAATATTTATTTTCAATTTCCAGATACAACCCAGTCACATGTATCCATTTAAATCCTTTCTGACTGAGACTACCTTGCTCTAATCTCCACTTCAAAGCTAATTAACCCTCACACATTCATGACAAACATAAAACCATTCAAAATCTTAGGATGGAAACAGCTGTAAAGTATTGAAGATATAAGGTCCTGTAGTTCACACAATTCATTATCTTCTAGTATACATCACTAGCTTCATGCAAAAGTCAAGTCATCATATATTATCTATTGCTGCTCCCTCAGTCTGTTTTATTAGATTATTTTCCTCGGCCAGTATTCGTAAATGTAGTGTCCATCTCAGACACGGGCACCTCATGTTACGGCGTAGCATTAATTCTTCATCAACTCATGTTCCCCCTGATTTCTTAGGACTTTCCTTATTAACACTTTGAGTTCCAGAGGGGATATGGATCGCTATGTTAACCCTGTTAGTACTTCTAAACGCCATCCCTTTCCCCATTCCTGTTCTAGTCACACTCCACTTTTTTTCAACAAAATCCGTTGTATGTATTAATTGATAACAACATTAACCCTTTGAGTGCCAGGGGTTACGGAACGCATGCCTGTGGCACTCAAAGGGTCAACATAGTAGACGAGAATGAAAAAGGACACACAGCTAACAAGTTCAACCCTTGCCATATCACCCTTGTTGATCCTTCCAGAGGAAGACAAAAAAAGCCCTGTCTAAGCCATTTCCAACGCAGCACCAACTGGGTAAAAATAATCCTTCCTGAGTCCAAAAGGCAGTCAGATATTTCCCTGGCTCAACATCTTATTCCCTTTGAATCCAGTTGTCATAATTCTCAAAAGCGTTCTGAGTTAGAAAGGTATCCAGTACGTTTTTGGAATATATCTACAGTATCTGCAAACCGCTTCCAGATGCTAAGAATTCTACAACCTTACTGTAAACAGTCATTACAGTGTCGTTGGGATCATTAATATTTTCAGAGTGTGTCGGCTGTGATCAGAAATATGTCGCTTGTCCTGACGGAAATTGTCGTATGTAACGACAAAAAAATGTCTTAACTAACAACATAAATGTCTAAAAAAATTGTCTTAACTAATGACAAAAATGTCTTTAACCCCTTAACGACCGGGGAATCCGGATACGGACGCAACTTAACGACCATGGAGCAATTTTTTTTTATTGCTCCGTTGCGTTCCGGACTCCCCGAACGGCGTGCAGCCACGGGGGGAGCCCGGAACTCGATGACGGTCATAGTACGTCATCGTTCGTTAAGTCAAATTGACCCTTGACGTACTATGACCGTCAAGGGTCGTTAAGGGGTTAAAGATGTCTTTACTAACGACAAAAATGTCTTAACTAAATACAAAAATTCTCACTCCCTCCACTTTTTCTTAACTTACAAATTTTGTCTTTTTCAAGACAATTTTTTGTCGTTGGTTACGACAAATTTTCTTTTCCTCTATACGACACTGGAGAATAGTTTAGCCACATCCTTGCCACGCCCCTTTCCTCATCAATTCTGGAGTTATGTCGTGCTCAAGGACATTACTGGTCATATACTCTATAGAAAATATGTCGTTCATGCATAAAATGACTTATTTTTGTCTTTCAAACAAATTTTTTTTTGTCGATATGCCATTGAACATATGGCCCAGAGTCATCTACTGGACTGCAGACGGTGAAGCATGAATCTTCACTCAAGAGGACAATTTTCTACAGCATCAGAGTCCAGTGGCGGCAAGCTTTGCACTCCACTGACATTTGGCATTGCACTGCTCAGCTATGGAACCCCATTTCATGAATCTCCAGACAAACCGTTCTTGTGCTGGCGGTGCTTCAAGAGGCAGTTTGGAGCTCAGTAGTGAGTGTTAGAATCGAGGACAGATGATTTTTATACCGAGTTTCAGTATTCGGTGGTCCCATTTTGTGAGTTTTCGCGGTCTTCTTAATGTTTCTTCTTTACATTAATGGCACTTGCATCTGACCGGGGCAGCTCCAGCGGGGCAGAAAGTGATTTGTTGGAAAAGTTCCATCCTATGACAGTGACATGTCAAAAGTCACTGAGCTCTGAAGTACAGGCCATTCTAATGCCAATGTTTGTGTACGGAGATTGCATGAATGTGTGCTAGATTTTATACACCTATCAGTAATAGGTGTAGCTGAAATATCGAATGCATTCATTAGAAGGGTGTCTGCATACTTTTGGCAGTGTAGTTTTTTAAAGGTGAAAAAAATCAAATAAATCCAAAGCAAAATCACAGCACCTCATGCAGAAAGAATAAACCCCATTAATCTCAATGGGATATTTTGTGCAATACATAGGGGTAATGCTTCCACTCCTGACGTGTCAATCTTTCACTCCATCACGTTTCTAAAACTTTTCCTGTTCCTCTAAAATCCCTAGATGTACCTTAAGAACTTCCTCCAGCATTTCAGTAATTAAAGGGATAGTAATACTTTGTTTTATCTTTATTTAATTTTGTAGGCATTAAAAAAACATGAAGAATGATATAAGTCTTATCTCTCAAAACTTTATGGTTTAAGAGATATTCACAAGCAAAGTTTCCCCTCCCGCCCCTTTTACCTAGTGTAAGCCATCTCTTCTCAGATGTGAGTCTGGTTGTAAGAGCAGACAGATAACAGCAGGGGACAATCTTCTTCCTATGACAACAATGAAAGCCCTGTCCCCCTTGACAAGTTTTTCAGGTTTTTCCCTTATCTTAATTGAAGATTGTCCCTCTCTGCAGTCTACCTGGGCACCTCCCTTCTGCTCTGGCTGATCAGTGTTACATCAGTAAAAGGGGCGGGAGGGGGATACTTTGTCATTGAATTACTCTTGAACTACAACTCTGACAGAATTGAAATAACACTCTCCAAAGTCCAAATACTATGATGATTAATTAGAGCTGCTTTTATTATGAAACATTACTATCCCTTTAATATGCACACTGGAACCACTTCCTGCACAAAGGAATCTCTATCAGTACATCTGAATTTATACTGTTACCTTTTGTAGATCAGTGATTCTCATTTCCAGATTCCAGGTCACACGTCACACAAACCGGGAAGGAGCTCAAGCACCCACCCTAAATTTCCATACTATTGCTTCCTTAGGGCTAATGCCAAGACCCACTGATATAAATGTTACTGAACCTTTCAAAGTTACTTAAGGAAAATTTTAGTGTTCAGACACACACTGCATCTCATCTGTGTTTAGATTAACATAAACTCTTGGGTATAATACACAGGTGTAGATTATTCCTAAGACTTTAAGGAAAATGTTAGTACATGTGTATAATATACACTCTGCCCACAAAAAATATAAAAATGCTGGCTTCCCCCTCGATTCCCCCCCATGAAGCACCATGACTACATGCCCAGGAGCCCCTGATTAGGCAGCTGGAGGGGGGCTCTGTCCAGAGGGTGGCATGCTTCCCTTTGCCTCCTGTTTCCTCCACTGCTACCTTCCCCTACAAGATCCTCTTCCCAATGGAAGATGCTTGAATGCCCTGTTGGGACACGGTCCTGACAGAGTACTACCGTAGTTTCAGTTTGTAGAGTCTTTGCATTGGAACTAGGGTTCTGCTCTGTCATAACCTGTAGGTACTGACAGAGCACTCTGCATCTTTTCAATGGGGAGAGGATCTTGCATGGGAGAGCAGCAGTGGAGGAAGAGCACGGCAAAGGCAAGCATGTTACCCACTGGAAGGAGCACCCTGCTGCCTAATCAGGAGGCTCCAAGGCTAGTGAGCATGGAGGTACGTAGAAGGGGAAGCAGGGTGTTCCGGATGCCTTATTGAGGTGGGACAGGGTTCGAGGGAAGGCCAGAATTTTTTTTTTAACCTTTGTATAATATCCGCTCCCCCCACTTTACAAGGTGAATGGGGTAAAAATGTGCATATTGTACACAAGATTTTACGGTATACAAATTTATATGACTCATGTTTTGTAGATGGAAGACTTTGCCCCTAAAGAGATCTGTGTTCACATATATCTGCATACAGTGGCCATTATGATTCCTAGGTATTTTTTGAATTCTCATTGTTTACCTCTGTCTTTGATAACATATATTTACTTTTGGAAAAACATGTTTGTAGTGTATCAGACCTTACTCCCACACACCGTATTCCAAGTATACTAGAGTTGTCTCTTAGAGACCAGACAAACATACATACCCACTCCTACCTATGATGTTCATAACACTTTACCAGATAACTTATATGAAGACATGCTCTTTTATAAACATACAGTATATTTTATATATTAAACCGGTAATTATTTGGAACAAATACAAGTATTTTTAATCAAAAAACTGAATCCAGAATTGGTTTGGAGACTAGGGAGATGATAAATTGATTTAGTGCTCAGTTTTGCAAGGATACTTTCTCTCTTTTATTTTTATGCTAGTCATTTACCCTGTGAGCACCTTTTAATCACCATACAAGTCTCCTTTCCTATTAAATTAGGGTTATAATGTGCACAGGGTAATTTTTCTTTCTACTGCTTGGCTCACTAATGCTATGGCTGTCTGGTGTGCACATTGTTCTAGTTAGTTATTACAGGTGCAAATTTTGAACAAGCACTATTTCTATATTAAGAGGATGTAAATCTTGTTTTTATCATCATGGGTGTTACTGTTTTTGAATCACTTACGATGTATTCTTGAATATAATCCATTATTATCTCTTGTAGCAGTTTTTCCACTAACAAGATCAAATTCACAGGTCTATAATTCCCAGATTCTGATTTAGTTCCCTTATTAAATAAAGGAAAACCACAGTCTAGTTATCTAGGTGTAGGGAGTTGTGATAGTCTGTGGAGTCATGAAGGAGTATAACTATAGGATGGTGTATTGTTATTGGAGTTTAGAGGATTATAGGTACAATACTTTTTGACTGAAATACTGTGGGGTAGTAAGGATTCACATGGCAAGTAACAGTGAAATACTAGCAACACTTGGCTCATAGCCTGGATCTATTTTTCTAAATTGCATGTGTAGGGATACTCCATATTTTCTCATATCATCATTATAGCAATTTATAGTTTTTAGTAACATTTTGAATTTTACCGGCATATCCATATACTGTAATAAAGATTTCCAACATCTATTCTCTGCCCTCAAGCTCATTTTACACAATCAGACCCTAAAAGTGAAACAAATGTTTATTTTCCATCATCGTTTACTATTCTTGCCTAAGATACCCTAGTAACAGGCAGCAAGGACAGACTGAGAGTGTTCTCCATTTGCCCAACCCTCCCCCACTCCACACGCCTTTGCCGCTATCAGGTTTGAAGGAGGCAACGCTTTACAACGTTGTTGTGTGGTGTCTAATGCAGGGATAGGCATCCCTTGAGTCAGGTTGCTAGGGACTACGGCTCCTATCTTCATCAGCCTAGTTGGGAACAACGGGAGTTGTAGTCTCCAAGAATTGATGAGCCAAATATTGTCTACCCCTGGTCATTGGCCAGCTGAATAGGATGGCAATTGAAGTCCAACAAAAGCTGGAGACAGGCCACGGGTTGCCCCACTCCTGGTCTGTGGTCAGGTAGCTATAAAGCAGTGTCTCTCAACTCCTGTCCTCAGGACCCACTAACAGGCCAGGACTTAGGGATTTATCTGCTAGAGCACAGGTGTGGTGATCAGAGGCTCATTCACATTGATTAACTCACCTGTGCTCTAACAAGGAAATCATCAAATCCTGGCCTGTTAGTGGGTCCTGAGGACAGGAGTTGAGAAACACTGCTATAAAGACTTTTGGATGCGGAACACAAGACAAATGTAGGTGGTGTTACTGAACACTGTATTTGTTTTGTAAACCCTGTGGATTTGAGATTTAGAGGATTGCATCAAAGGGCTCCAATTTGAGCTTAGTTTCTAATGATGGAGGTGTCCACCATCTCTGCATATGAATTATGTAAAAAAAAAAAAAATCCGTATTGATCTGCTGGGTACAGACCTCACAGACAAATCAATGATACTTATTATTCTTTAATGAATGTCACACAGCATGGATACCTTTTTATGGCTAGATCATGACACCACTCTATCATATTCATTGTTATGACAATTAGAAGACTCATTTATTAACCTACGCCTAGACCTGTAAAGCTTGTGGCCAAGTTAATCAGCCATAAAATTCAGTCCAGGGATGAATGTGGTTATATTTTGCTGAGTTGGATTTTGTTTTTCTGTGGTTTCTTTATGTATGCACAGCTGTAAGAAACTTGCATTTTAAAGCAGGTGACTGAAAAGGGCCTCTATATTATAAACCTCCACAGACTGCTTTGCAAAGAGACCATTGTTGCAGATGCAACCTGTGCATCTTTGCGTTTAATATCTGAAATTCTCTCGCATTCAGAGTATCATGTAAGGTATGTGTTTCAAGAACCTGCAGTGGAACATTTTACCTTGCAAAATGCTAGTGTTTGTTTCACATAATGTGTCCTCAAGCTGTTTTTTGGCTTTGTTTCTCATCTTATTAGATTCTTCTGACAGCTGGTAAGTGTTCAGATGACTAAATTCAGGACTACCCCCAACAAACCTCTGCAACAAGCCGTACTCTGCAGGATGTTTTAGGGAATTGTGTTCAACAGAAATTTGGAGTAATTATGGGGTAAACCTAGGGACCTCCAGCCATGCATTCGAGCCAGTTTGGATACAAGCGTTCAAGTCTGCTACTAGGGAACTTAGATCCACTTTGCAACTCT
Source organism: Rhinophrynus dorsalis (assembly GCA_037306005.1). Taxonomy (NCBI): domain Eukaryota; kingdom Metazoa; phylum Chordata; class Amphibia; order Anura; family Rhinophrynidae; genus Rhinophrynus; species Rhinophrynus dorsalis. The sequence goes on from CM074728.1 coordinate 17,061,484, forward strand.
TTCTATCCCAGTTACAGGAGGTCTTTGATTCTTGGCAGACCCCCTTCTTCGTCAAGTCTTCCCTGCCAAAGCCTCAGGGTGTACATGACGTGTCAGATTCCTCTGAGGAGGAACTGTTGGTGGATTCAGATGCTGAGGAATGTTCTACGGTGGGCTCCTCTCAGTATTTTGGGGACCCTTTTGAGGCTGATCCTGAGTCCTTGGCTGAGGGCCTGATCAGGGCTGTTTTAAATACTCTAAACATTCCCTTAATGCAGGAGGTTCCTTCTGACCCCACTGATGTGTTTCAGGAGCCTAAAAATCCCCTTACTTGCTTTCCACCTAACCCCACTCTTGACCGCTTTGCGTCTGAAGAGTGGAAGACTCCTGACAGAAAACCTTCTGTCTCCAAGAAATTTGCTAATCTTTATCCCTTTTTCTGAGGCAGAGCTTGCTCAGTGGGTTCATCCTCCTAAAGTGGATGCTCCTATCTCCAGGCTATCCAAGTCTACTGCCTTGCCAGTATCTGATGCATCTGCTCTAAAGGACTGGACTGACAAGAAACATGAGATCTCCCTCAAGTCCATCTTTGCCACTGCTGGTTCTGCCATGCGTCCAGCATTCGCAGCACCATGGGTGAACCGGGCCGTTGCGGTCTGGACTGAACAGCTCACTCTTGCTGTCTGTCAGGATGCTCTTACTTCGGATAAGTTGCGCCTCCGTGCCAACATTTCACAGCACTTTGTTTCTGCTGCCCTGTTTGATGCCATCCATTTGGTGGCTAGGGTTGCCACCATGCCTATGGTTGCCAGATGGGCTCTTTGGCTCAAGATCTGAGTACATCCAGTTTCTCATGCGGACACGTGGGAGTTAATATATGGAAATCACGGGTTAAGATTGGAATATTCAAAAGAATATCCTAACATTCAAATATCTACTCACACAGATTCTACTGTCTCTCCAGCGATGTCCCGTCAATTCCAATGGATCATCAAATTAAAGGATCTAAAATTCAAAGCCGTGATGACTACACACAACAGCAAATTGCTATACTAGCTTTCTGCAGCTGCTGCCCCACTGATGGCCTGCGCTCTGATCCCCGTCCTCCTCTGGGTGTGGCTGCAGCGCCTCTAGTCTAGTCCTTTAATTTGATGATCCATTGCAATTGCGGGACATCGCTGGAGAGACAGTATAATCTGTGTGTGTAGATATTTGAATGTTAGGATATTCTTTTGAATATTCCAATCTTAACCCGTGATTTACATATATTAACTCCCACGTGTCCGCGTGAGAAACTGGATGTACTCCGAAACTTGGTAATGAGGAATGAGAGGCGGGATCTGCAATGGAATAGTTGCCTTGATAGACTGAGTTGATTCTCAAGGAGGATCAGACAATATCACGGGACCTTTGGAAGGGTGACAATAACTACTTAATTGTAAGTGGATATCTATCTTTTCATGTTCATTATATAGAGGAGGATTAATTGGGCATTTTCTTCTGTTTCTATATACGATACGGAGCGATAAGATATACAAGATCGCTACAAACAAGTGGTGAATAACGGACTCCGTGGAACAGTATCTCAGTGTTCTAATATATCCTGGAATCGATGTAAAGTTTGGAGTCGCCTGATTGTTATATATATATATATATATATATATATGTGTGTGTATATATATGTGTGTATTTTTGTATGGTTGACTATTGGAGTATTATAGTTTTTTTTGGGCAGAATCGTAACTTTCATTGAATAATCAGGAATCTTGTACTTATATATATATATATATATATATATATATATAGCACCGCTTTCTTTCTATATTATCTATTGCGGAATTACATACAGGTTACTGGTCTAGCTCCTTGGCTCCACCCATAGCCACACCACATTCCTCAAATGACCCACCCCTAGCCCCATCTTTTCGTGGCGCAGAAAATACCTTTGGCCGGTTAAAAAGCAAGGACAAAAAAAAAAAGCTTTAAACCCAAGGTTGCTAGAGAGCTGTCGAGATTTTTGTACCATCCAAGGTGTTAAATAATAGCCTGTACTAAAACTGAAGCAGGGACATTGAAATTGCCCTGGCCACACCTACATTCCAGAATGTGGGTGTGGCCAGCACAGTTTGAGCTGCCCTCCCAAAAATTGGGTGCTCTAGGTAGTTGCCTGCTCTGCCTTTTGGGAAATCTGGCCCTGACCCTTGGTCTAGTGCTACAGATAATTAAAATCTTCCCATATGGTGTAATAGCCATTTTTCTGTAAATAAATAGTTATTGAGAGATTAACTTTTCTGTTTTGTTGACGCACTGCGGCATGTTATGCGAAGTCTCTGCACAGTATGCTAATCATTTCCCTTCAAGGCCATACATATCACTCAGTGTGCTACTGGAAATGCCTGCTGTGTGTGGGCTCTGCTAAGATGCACATAGCACAGTGCGAGTGCTGATAACTGTCCAGTACAGAATTCCACACCGTGCCAACATAGATATGTTCATTTCTAAAAAAAGTATTAATGGCTAGTACAGCATATAGGCAGTTTTTACTTTCCTTTAACATTAACCCTTTGAGTGCCAGAGGGGCACTCAACACATTGCTCAAAGGGTTAATTAAAGAGATTGTAATATGTCTATATATATATTTTACATATTTAGGCTTAGCCTCCTAAGGAAAACAAGGGTGCTTCCACCGCTAAGGGGTCTGGTTTTTCTAAAGCAGCTCAAACTTGATTTTGTTTTAGGTGCAATATGTCAGTGGCCTGAAATGTTACAGTGGCGCTGTTGCTACACCAGCCTATCGAGATTTATGGTCAACTGACCAGAGATGTTTGTAGGATGGTGTAACAACAGCGCCACTGTACAATTTGAGGTCACTGAGATATTGCGTCTAAAAAAAAATTCAAGTTTGAGCTACAATAACTTTTGAATAAAACACCTCTCAGCAGTGGGAATACCATTGTTTTATTCAGGAAGATAAAGCCTACAATATATGATTATTTATTTATTTTTACATATTAAGTGTTGCTATCCCTTTAAAGCTATATTAACACCTTAAGGACCCATGACGGTCCTGTTCCGTCATGGGTTGTTATAAACTTAACGACCCATGACGGAACTGGACCGTCATGGAATTCCGGGCTCCCCTCGCGGCTGCACGCCGTTCGGGGAGTCCGGAACTCGTCCGCAAAAAAAAAAAAAAAATGCTCCGTGGTCCTTAACGGATTGCAAGGTGCGTGCGCGGCCCATCGTTAATGGATTAATATGTCAGATTCACTTTAAAGAGATAGTAATGCTTCATTACGCAGTAATGTTCAATCATTCCTTATACTTTTGTACTAACTCTCTGCACCATTGCCAATGTTCATATCGCTCTAGTTTCTATGTAATGATATTTTAAAATGTCTCCTCCCGCCCCTTTTACATGTCAGTCTTCTGATCAGAAAGCTGGTCTGGACGGATTGCGACTAGGGACAGGTCTTGTATCAGCATAAGGAAAAACCTGCCTTCCTTCATCAAGGCGGGCAGGGCTCTTTTTTTGCAATCTGTCCAGTCTAGCGTCCAGATTTCAGTTCTGAGGGAAGAAGATTGGTGTTTGTTAAAGGGACGAGAGGGGGATACTTTATAATATAATTACACAGAAACTAGACTGATAGGAACATTGGCAACTGTGGAGAGCGAGTGTTCCTACAAACTATAAGGAGTGATCGAATCTTACTTTACAATGAGACATTACTATCTCTTTAAAGGTACAGTAATACTTAAAATATTAAAATGTAATATCAACAAAAGGACTCCCATTGCTGAAAGGTGTTTTATTCAAATGTTGTTATTGCTCACTTTAATTTTTAGGTGCAGTATTACAGTGGCCTGAAATTGTACAGTGGTGCTGTTGCTACATCATCCTATGGAGATTTATGGTCAACTGACCAGAACTGTTCATTGGATGGTGTAGCAACAGCGCCACTGTACAATTTCAGGCCACTGAGATATTGCACCTAAAAATTAAAGTCTGAGCTGTAATAAAGTTTTTAATAAAACACCTTTCAGCAGTGGGAGTTCCCTTGTTTTTCTAAGGGGGATAAATACTACAATATATATAATATATTTTTTTTTCTTCATTAAGTATTACTATCCCTTTAAATCTGGCCTAGCAAGGAGTTATGTGTCACAATCTGGTGGCCTCTCTATGGCCCAGGATTGTATAGTACATCTGATATCATAAATACATCATCACCTTCAGTACCAGTACATTTGGACAAACCCCCCCCCCCTCAAGCTTTTCTTCTAACATACATATCCCAACCTCCAAACATAGCTGGTGAGTCATTTGGGGAGTCCCAGTCTGGTTAGACAGTGACAACCAATTCCACTCTTAATATTTGGGGAATATCACCGGACCCATTTGTAATTTGATTTTTCCAAGCCATCAAGCCGTGATTAAAGAAGATATTTCATGCCAGAATACCTTCAATCAGTCCTTGTTTTTAAGTCCTGTGAAGAGCAGAAATATACCGTCTGGGGTAAAACCAAAGCTAATTTGAAATTGCTCGTGGGTTTTAAATGATTACAGAAACAGTTTTGCTACTTCTGTTCATAGTGGACTTCAAAGCCTCACTAATTGTACATTAACCCCTTCAGCTCTGCACTGGTGTGGACGATTTTCTCTTTAGTCTACAGTGTCATTACAACATATGCCTTTAGTACTAGGAGTGGCAGGCAATGAGCAATATATGTAGATTTATATTGCATTTGTGAATTTATCTTCTGAAAATATTATGCCTTTTTCTATAAAAACTGAGCAAAAACTTGTCATGATAATAACAAGTCAGGCTCCATGCTCAGCCCACCCTAACAGTATATATTTTTATTGAAAATAAAAGCACCAATGTAATACAGATAACCCTGGTTTTGTGCTTTTATTTTCAATAAAAATGTATATTTGTATCCATTCATCCAGAGTCCCCATTGTGAATCTATACATAGTGAAGATACAGTACCGAGTCCAGAGCACTGTAGCCTGGGGCATATCCAGTGCCTGCTGTTTACCTTAGATGCAGGATACAGCCACTCCATCTACAATATAAAAGTGTAAAACAATAGGTGAAAAGGGGGAAAAATGACAGTGTTCACAATTTGACTTTACATATTAAGCACTTGCAGAATAGGAAAATTAAGAATAAAGGGTTAGATTCTTTGCATACAGTATGTCTATAAGGAAATATATATTCCCAGCTCCTAAAAATGTTGTGTGTCCTATAAAATGTCTGTTCGGAAGTTTTGTATATTTGTTAGCCCGTGCTTATTCTGGTATCCTTTTAAAAGGTCACACTTGAAAGAGTGTGCAACCAAATTAAACAATTACCATGTCGCCTGGATAAAAATGTCGACATGAGAATCTTGCACTGCATGACAGCACGAGATTCTCATGTCGAGTACTGAAAATTTGCACATCGCATCATGCTGCCCAGGCCAAGATTGCTCCTTTTTACTTTATACACACAATGCAGCAGAGCCTCACCTGGTTGTTGTACTGCAGCTCCCATCATGCTGCCCTGGACGTCTAGTTACAGAAGGAGAGTGAACAGCTATCTAACCCCCGTCTGACGTACAGTTTCAGTGAACATATGTATCCAAGCAAAAAAGAGACAGTCTCTTCCCCTATGTAGCAGAGGAAAGAGACTGAGAAGTCAACACTTGTTGCACACCCAGATTCTGTTTGGATTATATTGTTAGATGTGAATAATCCATTATAAGGGAACTAGCCCTCTACAGGGTTATTTAAGAAAACCTCGTAAAAATAATTAAAGCGTACAGTGGTAGTACTGAGGAGGAGTGCTAATGGGTGTTTCTCGGGTTTAAACTATTGTCAGCAGGTGGACATGGTTAAATAAAGACATGTAAGTAGGTAATGCCATGTAATTTACTTGCTGAAAACCACTTGAAGGGTTAACTTGTGTAGCCGTTCAAGCCTTGCAGGAGTAGGTGATGGATTTCGGGGGAATTACTTAACTAGACGTCTGGGGCAGCACAATGGGATGTGTGACTTTTCAGTACTCAACATGAGAATCTTGAGCTGTCATACAGTGCGAGATTCTCATGTCAAAATTTTTATCCAGGCGACATGGTAATTGTCATTTGGTCTTTTAAAAGTAAACCTCTAATTCTAAGGGTCTTGTCTTGAAATGAAATGTGATTCCATCCTGATGCAAACCGACTGTATCACAGGGAACAAATAAGAAGTTTCCTTGGTTTAAATGGGGCTTGAATGTTAGTGAATACAAGAGAGGGGAGAAGAAACAGGAGGCGCCCCTTGTGTCGAATCAATCAAATCTATTAGACCTTCACCAATCACCTGAGTGAGTTATACTCACAAGACTAGATGCTGTTCACACACATATGTGAGCAACAGCTGTAGCACTTGAGGGGGTTATTTAGGCTGCCCATGAAACAGCAACTCTATGAGTCTTTGAAGGAAGTAGGTCTGCTCGTTCCCAAAACGCTCTCCCCAAAGAGATCAACCATGTAAAAGCAAACAAACAAATAAAAATAAGAAGAATGAGTACTCACAATTCTGGTGGTCAGTTCAAGGTCAACTGACTTATTTGCCTTTGGAGAAATACCCGTCTCCAATCGGGAAACACTAATTTGATAAAGTGGCGTTTAGTGCCACGAAACGCGTTAGAGTAGTACCATTGGGTTGAATTTTTTTATATGATTGATATTATTTATTCCAATATGTATTACATTTTTATTTTATATTAAAAATGATATTTTGTACCATTGGAGCCGTGCTGATTTTCCTGTATAGGAGTTTTTCTCGATTGGAGACGGATATTTTCTCCAAAGGCAAATAGGTCAGTTGATCTTGAACTGACCACCAGAACTGTGAGTATTCATTCTTATTATTAAAAGAAATATTCTCACAAGACGGTATTACACTATTGGGCGCCCTTCCTATTTGTTTGTTTGCTTTTACTTGAATGTTAGTGAGACCTTTAGAGACATCTCTAGCATTCTAAGGGTTTAAAAGACCCATTTAAATCAATGGGAATATGTCCCGATGCAACAGACCTTCTAAGTTGCACTGTATAAGATGCACTTTGCCTTTTAGTAATTGAAACAAGACTACACTTTCTGTTAACAAAACTCGTATTTCCAATATAGAACGTTTATGAATAAATATATTGTTATGGACCCTTTCAAAATTCTTCTCTTGTTAAAGTGGAACTTTTACCTTAATTCAAGTTTGCATATTTGAAAAGTGCATTAAAAACTGTCTATGTGTCATATTAACCAAAAGACGAGCAAATGTACAGTCAAGGAGATATTGACACGTCTTTCATATGCTAATGTATGTTAATTGTGGCACCTGTGCGGCATCAATTACATGTTTGTATGCTAATTAAGCTCATCAATGACATTGTATATGCTAATTAATCATTTTCAGTGAGGTGTCATGTTCTGTGAAGGTGTCAATGACGTTTTATATGCTAATAACGCTTTGAGCAGTACCAAGAAATGTTCACTTTCACTTTGCCAAGAAATAAGAGTGTGAAGATCTCCTAAACTATATGTCTGCTGGACTTCTGGCTAATATGACATATAGGCAGTTTTTAATGCTGGTTTCAAATATGCAGACTTGAATTAAGGTGAATGTTCCACTTTAAACTTCTGGTGCTCATACTTTAAGGTGGAACTGTCACTTTGTAACAAGTAATTTTGAAAACTGTGTCCAAAACCACAAGTATTTGTTAGTCATTTTTAGTTTCAAACAATAGTTTCGGAGATACTTAGCTTTATTTATTTGTCTGTTTATACAGCTGAGCTATTATGTCCGAGTAGGAAGTGACAGTTGGTAATGCAGAGGTGCGTGGAATGTATGAGTCCTCTAGGCATGCGTGGATAACTTGCACTAACTGACAAATAAATAAATGAAGACAAAGATCTTATAAACTTTTGTTTAAATAAAAAAAACAATGTATAATAGCATTTGCTGACAATTCCACTTTAAATTAAGATTAATTTTTACATTTTTAAATCACTTTATGTGAGAGACAGTGCAATGCAATGCTTTGTGCACCTCTCTGGTACTCAAGTGGTTAAGGTCATTATTTCCTTCATCCTCATTCCTAGAAGATATATTATGTGAAGATTCTTACTGCTGTCACTGATGGAATACAGTTGTGTCGCAAATTAGAAAGCAATAACCCACTGTTCCAAACAGATATCTCTAAAATTGCTCATAATATTTTCATTCCATTAATGTAGACTCCAATTTGATGGGCCATTAGTAACTCTGCGGGAAAGTAGAATATGAATATGCAGTTTTTACATCTATAGAGAGTGCTAAACAACTTATTATTTGAGTTTTATTACTAGGTTTTCTCGGCAACTCAGACCTTTAGGGAAGACTCATAGAAGGATTTTTTTTTATGAAGGTTATTTTCAGAAGCTGACAAACAGCATAGTTAAGCAGATTTTGTACAAAGGGCTTCCTCTTCCTTTCCTTTAATATTAATGGGATAAAACAAGGGTTTTATTCAAAAGTTATAATAGATTAGACCTTTTTTATAATGCACTCTATGAGAGACCTTCAGTCACTGACAATGGCTCTCCATTGTAAGTGTTAACAAGGGCATCACATGATGACCACAATATAAAATTCTATTTTAATGTAAAAAAGATTGAACTCTAATAACTTGTGAATTAATCATATCCCATCTATGGGAGTTCACTTGATTTATTGAGCAGGAAAATTCCTATAACATGGTTTCTTTAAAAAACAAACAAACAAAAAAAGTATGGTCCTTTAAGGGCTGTGTGGGCCAGCTGAGAATGAAAGGACAACTGTGCTCTAGAGCTGCAATTATCTCCATACTGCCCTTAAAGGAGCAGTAAACGTTTTCTTTATGAAAACCTATATGTTACAGAGCTTTTCCTGATGTCACTCCCACTGATGTCAGTTGTTTTATTCAAACTTTGTAACAGTTCAAATAACCAGGAAGTGAATTTACTGTGTGTTTACTTCCTGATTGTTCTAACTGAAGTGACAGGAAGTTTCTATCACATTCTATGGAGAACTGTAAGTCACTGACTTTCCTCTTCATTAGAAGGTAACAAAATAACTATTTGGAATTTGAGCACTAGAAAGCACTGCTAATGTAAAAAAAACACCATTTTAAATGATAATCACTGCATTTCTGAGCAGTGGGAGTACCCATATTTTACTCAACATGAAATGTTCCACAATATGTATGTTTTCATAAAAAGTGTACTGCTCCTTCAAGTATATATATATTCCATAAATGGCTGGATAAATATGGTAGCATGTTAGTGTGAGAGAATAAACATTTTTTTAATTATTATTTTCTTCTCATATCTCTTACTTAAGTAACTATATTAATAAACTATTCAACAAGTTTTGCATGTTCCTATGGTAACGAGGAAAGGCTTTTCTCTCAGTTTCTTCTACCTTAAAAATGACAGCCTCAAATACCACCAGCCCATCTGATGCTGTTCCTTCAATTACTCTTCAGTGGGATTAGCCTTTGATATTCATTTGGAGGTTTAAAGGTAGAAATGGATAGTAGGAAGAAAAATGAACTGCAAAATTTAGAGACCCAGAGGATATTCACACAATGGGGAAAATATCAAGTTTTAGAGTAGAGGCCATGTAAATGTGTCTGTGATCATATTTCCCAGTGCTGTGTTTATTACGTTCAACAATGGCAACTCTATTTCTGCTGTAGATGTGCTCCTCAAAGATTTTTTTTATTCCTAAATTAATCTTTTAAGGAACAGAGAGGTGTTCAATGCACTATGAAATGTAAAGGTTAAAATAATGTAATTAGTTTGGAAATAATGCACATAGAACTATTTTTTTTTTATGTTGCTACAATGACATAATTTTTTATTGTCCATAAATATTTTTTCCTCCAGACAGTCTATTAGACAGATTAACTCTGAAGATGAAACAAATTCCGTTCTAGTTACTATTTGAAACGGGCCCAGTATATCCACTTGTAATGAATAACATTCTCTGAGCTAAAATAAACAGAGATTTACATAATTATTCTGTTTTGTCATGTTCCACAAGTGCCTTCAAGAAGTGCTGAGAAAATGTAATATAAATTCAAGTCACTCAGTCCTTCAGCTGTCATTGGTGTCCGCAATGCAGTGCGGGATGGACCCTTCTTGGTTAGGGTGACCAGACCTCGCCTTTAACCGGGGACACATATGAAAGATACATAATGTAGGGCTGCTTTGATTTCAGTGCAGTCCTGAAATATGCCTATTTCCTATGTGTCCCCAGTTAAAGGGAAGGTCTGGTCAGCCTAGTCTTGGTGTGTAAGAGACATGCTGCCCATAGGGTTAAAGGAATAGTAGTACTAAATATGTAAAAAAAAAAAAAATACTCATTGCAGGGTTTATCCTCCTGAGTAAAACAAAAGTAATATCAATGCTATGAAATGTTTTATTCAAATATTATTGCAGCTCAGACTTGCATTTTTTTTAGGTGAATTATCTAAATGGTCTGAAATGTTAGAGATGCTGTTGTTGCACCAGGTTATAGTCAGCTGACCAGGGCTGTCCATAGGATGGTGCAGCAACAGGACCAATGTAACATTTCAGGCCATTGAGATACTGCATGTAAAAAAAAATAAAATAAAGTTTGAGCTTAAATTATTTTTGAATAAAACGCCTCTGAGCTATGGGAGCACCCTTGTATTACTTAAAGGGATAATAATGTTTCATAATAAAAGCAGCTCTAATTAATCATCATAGTATTTGGACTTTGGAGAGTGTTATTTCAATTCGGTCACAGTTGTAGTTCAAGAGTAATTGAATGATAAAGTATCCCCCTACTATCCCTTTTACTGATGTAACACTGCTCAGCCAGAGCAGAAGGGAGGTGCCAAGGTAGACTGAAGAGAGGGACAATCTTCAATTAAGATAAGAGAAAAACCTGAAAAGCTTGTCAAGGGGGAGAGGGCTCTTTTGTCTGTATCAGGAAACAGAGCGACAAAGGTTTAGCACATCCATAGTAGTCGTTCATGAGCAGGGCCCCAATCATTTAAACCTTTCATTTAAATTGGTATTGTTATTATACAAATTAATCCCTATTGTACACTGAAAGTTACTAATCGTGTGACTCTTTAACAACAGGTGAATAAATAAACCTTCTCCAATAATCAGCTGCAACTTTTATGTATACCATGACTGAAATCTAAGAGTATTAATTATTGGAAGGCAAGGAACCACCGTTATATATAGTATCAATTGGTAAAACTGTCCTTCTCAGCCTCCTCCTCTGCCCATTGTGACCAGATTGTCATCCTACATCTCCTGCCTGTGACGTGTGATTAGCACTGCTCCCTGGCCTTGTGTATTATTGTTCTGCTGAAGAAGAATTGTGAGATGGAATGACACGTGGCTGATGAGCACATGTTCCTTTGACAAGTGAGCTTTGGCCTCTTGTCTGCTATTCTTAGGCTGCAAGTCTGCAGAGCACACAGAGGTTCACAGATATGCCTTTGTCATTAGCCCCTGTAATACTTGTCATTCTTGCTATTCTGTGAAATGCAGGATTGGGGGCATCACTCTCTAACCTCTGCTTCTTAGTCTAGAAAGGTAATGATGGTGTATTTCTTAATGCTGGAGTCTGAAACAATGTATCCAATGCTTTTATCCGTGGGCAACTTTCTTCAATGTGTCAGAATACAAGTAGCTTTTCTAGTATTGTGTGTCCTACATATTCTGCTACATACAGCAGTCTGAAGACATGCTCGTTAGTTTGTATTCTCTTAGCATGAAAGTGATGCATGTGTCACTTTACATCAGCCCTTGAGGACGAGAAGAGGGGCAAATGGTAAAGGGATCTTGGCAAAACACTGCATACATAGGAAGTAAATGGGTTAGAAAGAAACACCAGGCATTATGCACAACACAAATGAAGTGCATTTCTGGAGCAAGCCATCTGCACCATGGAATCAAATCAAAGTACCCATGAACTTTCTGTCATAATGCACTGGATGCCCCTATAACACTCAAGGAATCCGTGTTTTTGTTTGTTCGGTACTGTGTAGTTGATCTGCTGCAAAATGTATCCACTTTTGATTTATACATAAGGGCCATTGTGTAGTGTCATGTCTTGAAAGGGGATGTAAAGAACTTTCTAGGAAAGAGCAGAAAACAGAAGAACAGTGGTAATATCTAAGTGTATCAATTTATTAAAAAGGAAACATTGTAAAATTGTAAGTATTGCACTCACATGATGCCCATCTTGGGCTTTATTCATATAGAGGGTCCCAGGCATTGTGTTGTGTCCGCTCGGTTGTACCAAATCCACCGGTTGGTTAAAGTCTCTCTCTGCTATGATGGCCCAGGCTCCAAAAATCCAATGACGTTTAAACAAAGCCTTTGATGTAGAAGAGAGTATAAAGAATTATTTCCTTGAGATGAATAAAAAAAATACTTGGATTGTATGGGAGCAACTTGCTCCACATGTCAGGACCAATCTTCTTCGTCTTCTTCTTGCTGATAGATTTTATCCATCAACGGTGATTTTTGGATACCGAGGCTTGAGCCTCATTACTCCATTTTCTCAGGTTGGGTATGTAGTCGCGGGTTTGGATTCTTCTTGGTATGTCAGGACCAATACTATCTGTGCCGAGGGTTATAGTAACCAGGAGTAGGGGGGCGGGTTCTCACAAGGGGCGTGGGAGGGACCCTAATCGAACTGAGTTCCGAGAAGACCCAAAGCATATTGTGGAGCTATGAATCCTTCTCTTCAGGGGTGACGTACATAATGTAGCAACAATGTAACCGCTCAGATGCAATATCCATATACTTGTAACATTGATGATAAGCACTGAAATAAAACAACTGGGATCTTCACTCACCTTGCTTCATATAGTCGCTCTGTATGAAAGTGTGCCCTGCCATTGTATCTCTAACACGCTCACCACAGTTATTCAATCGGTGCTGCAGAAAGATCTCCACCCCTTCTATTCAGTATAACAATGTAGCAACAAAATATTCACACACGGTCACTTGTAGTATAATAAAGTAAAAAAAGACTTTCTTTGGAAACTAAAAACATCTGGACACACACAAAAAAAAACAAATGGGTAGATCACCCCTGAAACTCCCTGATACATTTCGGACCAAACAAGTCCTTGGTCCGAAATGCATCTGGGAGTTTCATGGGTAATCCACCCATTTGTTGTTTTTGTGTGTCTCGATGTATTTTATTTTCAAATAAAGTCTTTTTTTACTTTATGATACTACAAGTGATTGTGTGCGGATATTTTGTCGATACATTATAATGTACAGAACATGGCTTTTTTTTCCTCTGTGTGAATTTTAGAGGACAAGATGTTATGTTCCTCCTTTCTTTGGAAATTCACAGAAACCTTCTATGAGGTGCTCCAGTGCCAAGTTCCACATTCCCACACAGTATATCCAGTGTTCCAGCTATGATTTCACAGTGCACACACACACTGTCCTTTCCACTGCAAGGAAGTAGTCGGTGGGAAGGAGCCTTCCTGAAGGAATCCCTGATAATTACTACAAACTTGGAAACAGTGACCAGTGTCAAACAGCAGTAGCAAAGGCAAACAAAGTCCTGTCTTGCATAAAAAGAGGTATTGAAGCAAGAGTGGATAACATTATTTTGCCATTATACAAATCATTGGTAAGACCTCACCTTGAGTATGCAGTGCAATTTTGGGCACCGGTTCTGAAAAAGGATATACTAGAACTAGAGAGGGTACAGCGGAGAGCAACAAAATTAATTAAGGGAATGGAGGACTTGACATATGAGGAACGACTAAACAAACTTGGTTTATTTACTCTAGAGAAAAGACGACTAAGAGGAGACCTTATCACATTGTACAAGTATATGAGAGGTCAATACAAGGATCTCTGTGGTGAGATATTCATTCCAAGGCCTGATCAGGTGACCAGGGGACACCCCTTGAGATTAGAGGAAAGGAGGTTTAAACTTCAGCAGAGGAAGGGTTTTTTTACGGTAAGGTCTGTCAAATTGTGCAATTCATTGCCCAGGGAGGTAGTTATGGCAGATACAATGGATACATTTAAGAGAAGATTAGATACATTTCTTTCAAAAGGGAACATACAGGGTTATACTGTTTATTAGTAGGCAGATCAGGAAGGTCTGATAACGACTAACTTATTTGGTAGCAGGAACGAGAAATTACTGGGATATGAGGAGAAGGTTGAACTTGATGAACTTGTGTCTTTTTTCAACCTAATTTACTATGTTACTATGTTACTCCCTGCAGCCACAATTAACACAAATCCCTTGTCATTAACCTACACTGACCCTCTGTTTTTTCTGTATCATGTAAAGTTATACTGTAACTTTGCTGTTGTGTTCTGTAATGAGTTGTATAAGTGGCACGTATTATAAGTGACGTGTTATTTACTTTTCTGTAACTTGTGATGATGCATTGTTGCTGTGGCCTATAAAATGCAGATGTCACTGTTGCTTGTTTGCTGATGATTGAATAGGTTCCCTTTGCATTAGGAAGAGTTGCTGGGATCCCGGCTCACTCTGATCTTTTGTTCTGTCAGAACTGTTGTGTTGGGCAACTCATATTCCACGCTCCATTTGTTTTCTCTATTGATTTTCATTATAGCTTTACTATGATCATGTGTTGGTGAAGGTTTAAGGAAATCAGCTATCTGTGTAGAATCCTATAATCTGCTGCAGAACATGATGGATTTTATGCAGGTACCAAAATAGTCATTCTGGAACAAGCCAACTGCACTATGGGGGGGGGGGGGATAAAAATCACATTACTTTAATTGGGGCTTTTAAACACATAAATGCTTCACAATGCAACAGACACCTCTCAAGAATTCAAGGGGTTAAAATACCCTTTTAAAGCAAATTGGATTTTGTTCATTTTTATTCGTCCCACTATGGTGCAGTTAGTTTGTTCCAGAATGGCTTCACTTTTCTTTTGATCATAGTGCCCTGTGACATTAAAGGGATAGTAATACTTCGTTTTAACTTTATTTTATTTTGTAGGCATTAAAAAAACATGAAGAACGATATAAGTCTTATCTCTCAAACCTTTATGGTTTATGAGATATTCACAAGCAAAGTTTCCCCTCCCTCCCCTTTTTCCTAGTGTAAGCCATCTCTTCTCAGATGTGAGTCTGGTTGTAAGACCAGACAAATAACAGAAGGGGACAATCTTCTTCCTATGAGAACAATGAAAGCCCTGCCCCCCTTGACAAGTTTTTCAGCTTTTTCCATTATCTTAATTGAAGATTGTCCCTCTCTGCAGTCTACCTGGGCACCTCCCTTCTGATCTGGCTGAACGGAGAAGGGGTACTTTGTTTGTGAATATCTCTTAAACCATAAAGGTTTGAGAGATAAGACTTCTATCATTCTTTATGTTTTTTTAATGCCTACAAAATAAAATAAAGTTAAAACGAAGTATTACTATCCATTTAAGCCTTTGAGTGCCATATTGGTATCCAAAGTATTAGGTTGCACTGTGTTGGATAACTGGCATTCAAAAAGTTAGACCACATGTTGAGGCTACCCCACTTGTAAAGTTTAATAGTGAATATTTTATTCTTACTTATGAAAGGGGAATAGTTTGTATAGATTTATCTGCAAAAAACAATTACTGCAGCTGCCGACTGACTTTCAAATGCTAACACTGTTTTTATTAGCTGTATAAATGGACAGTTTGTGGTTTGTTGTTTCATTCAGGCTAATATTGAGTTATGTGGTACTAGACAAGAGTTAGACAACCTCCAACTGTTATGTACTACAATTTTGTCCTGAGGAAGCCATGTAATTCTATAAAACATGTTGTATAACCACAGAGAATGTCACAGGCTCAGTCAAGTTACACTGTACAGACAGTAAATGTAGTTGTGTTATGAGGACTTCAGAACATTCAGAGGATCACTGGAATGCTGAACAGGGACCGTTTTATTGGATGGAGCCCTATCTGACGTTTCATTTCTGGTGACTACAGGAGAGCAGCGGGGAACCTGCCACAGGCAATCTGCCCTTCAGTTTTCTATCATAAGAATATGCTTAAAGCAGATAGGTAAATTACTGTATCTTTAATTGGTGTTCAGTAAAGAAATTAATTCAGGGGCAGCTAATGTTCAGCCCGTGGGCCAAATCCGTCTCGCCTAAGATTTTTAATAAACTGTTTATATACCTAATTTACTTGCACACATGAATTAATAAGCCAGAAAGACCTAACCCACGTCCTGCCAGTACGGTACAGTTCAAGAATAGATGTCTTTTAAATATCAGTATTGTCTTTGATTGATCAATCAACACTAATAATAAAAGGCCAGATGTATGTTTGTCTGATGCAGTCATGCACAGTAGGGACTGCCCCAACTCAGTCATGGGCAGTAGACACTGCCTGAATGCACAAACTTTGGCCCGTGTATACAAGCTTTTACACTAGTAAATAAATAAATTGTTATTTTTGAATTGTAGGCTATAATTCACTTTCATTATTATAAAAAATATAATGCTATGTTCACACTTACGGCTTTGTGTGGCCCAAGACTGGAAAAACGTGCATTAATTTATATTTTCCTTTTCTGTCCTGCTTCTGAGTTAGGATATCAACTCTTGCAATATTTATATTTATATGTTAAAATCCAGTGAAGCAAGATATTAATGTAGGGGTTGTCTCCCCATTACAGTGTGTGAGTTCAGTGCTAGAGGGTTACATTAGGGGTTTATTTAAATGATGTTGTACTATGTTGTTGTTCTCTTTTTAAGACCTCATCAGTAGTAAGGATACTAATGACCCGGGTATAATGCTTAACTCTGTGTGCCAGAGAAGTATGCCAATGCATTGCAAAGCAAGGTGTTGGATACCCCTCTTGCACTCAAGAAGTTAAAGTTCTTAGTCTTGTTTCCAACTTGATTCATGTAAAGGTGATAAAGTCATTACTAGTAATGGTGCAATTGGGCTGCACAGTGCACTAATAATGCATTAGATTGACCCAAGCCCCAGGCCTTTTTGGAATGTAACAACTCCCTGGTGTTAATTATACTAACTATTGATGCTCCAGGTGCAGCCCTGTTGGATACATTTATACCATAGTGTATTGGTTAATTGTGATACTCTGTATCCTAGTTCACTGTAGTTCATGATTTAATAATTCCTTGCTATATTGTGGATCGATCCTTATCTTATTGAAGTCCATTTCTTGGCACCAAGCTATGAATCAGTTTGTTTGCAACCAAGAAAAACCTAAATATACATAGATATAAGTAGAAACAAATATTTGACATTGCATCTACCTGAACTTTAATCCTGTGGTTTTAACAGTATTATTATTTTTGTTATGGTGAGCGCTGGACATTTTATACTGTCACAATATCTTATATGTGGTGTTCTACTAATGTACAGCAAAAAGATGAAGAATATGTTGCTGTCATATAAATAAATAATATCAGTAATATTTAACTGATACAGAATCCAAGACATAACAAAAGAAAAACAATCTAAAGTATAGTAAGTGTAAATGTAAAGCAGGACACAGTAGGACACGCATACTCTTTTATGCTAATTACGTAAGCTATTTAAGTATCATATGCTTATGAAGGTTTTCAGTGATGTTTCATATGCTAATTAAGCTCAGTGCTTCACCAGGAGACTTTCACTTTCTCAGAAATGTGTGAATATTTCCTACAAAAAAACGTATATTTTTACTCGAGCGATCCCACAGTTATACAATATATAGGAATGACAATATATAACATCTCTCTGGAGAATAATGTATTATGTTCCTCAAAGTCTTCTTTTCTTCCAAGATTAATCTGGGAGATATATAGAAGGAAAGGAAGAGTCTAATCAAAATAGTATCAAGCGTTAAATTACAACTTCAATAAAATCCACTTACACTTTAATATCTTGTAATTCTCTCGTGTTGTTTGTTCCTCCTTTCCAGATTTCACACTCAAATGCGCAGGTTATATAGATTTGAGAGGGAACAGAGGCAGATATCCAGTCAGAAATAATTAAGTGAAATTGCTACCAGCCCAATAATATCAACTTGCTGATTAGCAGTTTGGATCTTCCTTGAATTTTTCTATGTGTTTTCTATATTCTATCCTTATCCGAATATTCCACTCTTTTAAACTTGAGGATGTAGCATGTGTAAAAGAAACAGGTGATTAGTGTATCATATCCCAATATATGGGTAAAAATATATATATCCACTCACTGTATTAGGTCCCAGTGGTCCAGTGTACTACAGGAATCCGGTTTCGCTGTCTCATACCAGATTATCCACACTTTATACAAAAATCCAATATTCCAACAATGTAGGGAAATATATAGTACTTGTAGTAGCACACCCTTTTGCTTTGCAATGCGTTTCATACGCCTCTGGCACTCAGAGGGTTAAGAGGCCGGTTCTGCTGCCCGAAAGCACAGAATGCTCCCAGTACAGACCTCCCAGCATTCTGTGCTTCCAACATTCTTTCTGTGTTCCCAGCATTCTGTGCATTTGGGCAGTCTCTACTGTGCATGACGGCTTCTGACAAACATCCTTAGCGAATTATTATATAGGATTTTGGGGAGGAGAGGCTGTTTGTCCCCCATGGTCACTTGATTTGCTTCAGAATTGCTCACCTTCTGCTTATGGCTTTAAATATTTTGGTTTTGCTATTTCTGAACTAATCTGGTATTCATGAGCATATACCAGTTCCCACTGGTGCTTTATTCACCTTAGGCTGGACCTGTCACCCTCGGTTTGTGTTCACAGGGGTGACTTTATCACAGTGATAATAACACAGAGCTAATCGCACACCATGTGAAAGAGCAGGGTCCAGTGTTGCTATTCCTACTGGAGGATTCAACTTAACGCAGCTTGGATGTGCTCCTGCATTAGGCATACCCAGGTTATATTGTTCACACAAGCAATCCTGAATGCCATTCTCATCTTCCAGTAACTGGCTGACCCATGTAACCATCATCCAGTTATATGTGGCTTACTCCTCATATGGCTCAACTTTGTGGAAAAACTCTACAATCTGCATGGGCGAAAATCTCAAGGGGAAATCATTTCCCAAGAGGTTAGTAGACACAGGCATGGCTTTATAGGAGCTGAAATGGAGCATATCCAAGTCACCTGCGTCATCTAAGCCAAAGACAAGCTTATTTTTTTTTGCTTACAATTACATTCCCATTGATTCAAAGTGGACCTGTCACCATAAGACAAATTTAGTTTGCTTTACAGAGAACTGAAATTTGCCTATGTGCTGTACCAGTTAAAGAAAGTTCTTTTGAGAAATACAAGTGAAACTTTCATTAAAATTAAAGTGCCCCCCAAATCATTATTCACATAGAGATACACATATCAATACTTTTATTATCCTGAATAAGTCCGGTATTACTGAGAAATCCAACTTGTTTGGAGACTCACCGGCAGGCTTCTTGCTGTAGCAGCGTCAGTCACTTCCTGTACCTCAAGGTACAATGTACCTCCCCCTCACCAGTCCTGGAGGAGACCGGGATGGACAGCGCAGACACACAGATGTCTCTTCGGAGAAATGTCTGCGCTGATGCCTGCCTGTGAGTCTCTGAACAAGTTGGATTTCTCAATAATGCCGGACTTATTCAAGATTATACAAGTATTGATGTGCTTATCGCTTTTTAATAATGATTTGGTGAGGCACTTAATCTGAATGAAAGTTCTGCTGTAAGTTTTGTATTTTGGCAGCACAGTGTGGCAATTTATGCTAATTCAGAGGGCAGTATAGTAAACAGTTCAGCATATGGCCACACGTATCTCTTGCTGTGCAGTTAGACATGCTAACAGTGTGTGGGCTCTGTCTAGATTCATAGCACAGTGTGCGATAGTATTGGCCTAGCACATTAACTCGTTACTATAAAGTGCCACATTATACCACCAACAAATAAGCCATTTATCTCAAAAATGTATATTGCAAACAAGTAGCTAGCACAATCTACAAATAGTCTTTAATTTTCTTCAAAACGTATCTTTAGTTGACAGATCCACTTTAAATGGGGCTTTAAACACCTTGACTACTAGAGAGGAATAATCAGCATTGCTTCGCAGTGTGTTGGAGACATCTGTTGCACTCAGGTTAGAAGATCCATTTAAATCAATTAGAATTTTTATTTGTCCTGTATGGTACAGTTAGCTTTCTCCTCGTGTTTTTTTTTTTTCTGCTATTGGTCCAAAGTGTGTTAGATCTGTCCCAAGGGAACATGGACCACATGTTTAAATTGAGTCAGACACATATCTTACAATGGGAAACATGCAATCCAACCTGAAGCTGGGATTCGCACAGCGATGAGCGAGTATAATCCAGCATTATCCTCTGAAGCTTATTTGATGACAGCAATTGGCATTGGCTTGTGGACATTCAGTTTCCTCTCTGTGACAAGTTTTCATCAGTGGGAGCTGAGATGCTGACTGACCATATGTCCCTTCTGCCCCTGAGTTCACACAGTCAGAAATACTTTAAACAGCTAGAGACTGTGACACTGTCCTCATCTCATCATTGCTTTAACAATTTCAGTCCTTTAACCCACTGAGTGACAGACAAGTATCCAACGCATTGCATCGCAAAGAGTTGAATACCTGTCTGCCACTCAAATGGTTAATCTATTGGATCCTTCAGACATCCCTGTTGTATTGCAAAGGAATATGTTGGCAACATCACTTGCATCCAATACTGCCTTAAAGGGATAGTAATGTTTCACAATAAAAGCAGCTCCATTAATCTTCATAGTATTTGGACTTTGGAGAGTGTTATTTCAATACTGTCAGAGTTGTAGTTCAAGAGTAATTAAACGATAAAGTATCCCCCTCCCGCCCCTTTTACTGATGTAACATTGCTCACCTCAGAGCAGGAAGGTGGTGTCTAGGTGGATCTGAGTGAGGGACAATCTTCAATTAACATAAGAGAAAAACCTGTCTAGAGGGACAGGTTTTCCTTATGGTAACAGTAAGAAGATTGTCCCTTGCTGTGAGCTGTCGGGTCCCAGGACCACACAGCTCAAACAGCATCAATTCTTCTAGTTACACTTTCACACAGTTTAATGAACTTGGCAAGCAGAACTAATCACAGTTCTTCTGTGGAGTTAGAAAGCCTCAGTTGCTTTTCTCTCCTCATGTAATCCTAGACAAACTCAATGATGTTGAGAGCAGGGCTCTGTTGGAGCCATACCATCACTTCCAGGACTCCTTGTGCTTCTTTACACTGAATATAGTTCTTAATTACTTTGGCTGTATGTTTGGGGTTGTTGTCATGCTACAGAATAAATTTGGGGCCAATCAGATGCCTCCCTGTTGGCATAGCATGATGGATAAGTATTTGCCTGTACTTCCCAGCAATGAGGAGACCATTACTCTGACCAAATCCCCAACTCTCCAGCCCTTTTGACTCATCAGTCCAGAGCACCTGCTGCCATTTTTCTGCACCCCAGTTCCTTTGTTTTTGTGCATAGTTGAGTCACTTGGCCTTGTTTCCACGTCAGAGGTATGGTTTTTGGCCTCAAGTCTTCCATGAAGACCACTTCTGTCCAGACGTCTCCAAACAGTAGATGGGTGTACCAGGATTACACTGTTTTCTTCCACTTCTGAGCTGATGGCACTGCTGGACATCTTCCAATTGCAAAGGGAATTAAGTATGATATATTTCATCTGCTGCACTAAGTTTCCATGACCAAACTCTGTGTCTACAGTCCTCAGTGTTGCTGGTTCTTTGTGCTTCTTCAAAAGAGATTGGACAGCACATTGGGAAACCCTGTGTGCCTTGAAATTTCTGCCTGGGAGAGAGCTTGCTGATGCAGTATAACTAACGTGTCTTGTTGCTATACTCAGTCTTGCCATGGTGTATGCCATTAAACTGTATTGAGCAATCTCACCTTGTTAGCTGAGTTTGGCTGTTCCTCACCCAGTTTAATTCCTCCAACACAGCTGTTTCTATTAATGATTGTGCAATCGCGCGGGGACCCATATTTCCAGGATGTACAGGTACGTCCTCTGTCATTAAGTGACAGTTTTTGCGGGATGTTCCTGGTAAGTCCTTTGTCTTTAAGGGGTTAATCATACATCTGACTATATGCCTACAAAATCCCTTGTGCAAGTGTACCTAGAAGCATTGATGCTGTTTTGAAGGCAAAGGGTGGTCACACCAAATATTGGTTTGATTTAGGTATTTCTACTGATTACTCACTATCATTTTGTTAATTCATAAAAATAAACTATTAACGTATCTATTTTGGAAAGCATTCTTACTTTCCAGCATTTTTTCATACCTGTCTAAAACTATTACACAGTACAGTATATACATTTTTTAATAAGATTATGGTTCTCTTCTCTAAAACAAGTCATTGTTTTCTCTTCCTTCCACTGAAAGTGGAAGAAAGTATCTGAAAGAAGAAAAATCTAAAATCAAATCAATACTTAGTGTGATCACTAAAGTTTTAAGGATATTTGTAATTAAGCTCAAGTATTGCAATCAAAATGTCTTGAGCCACTGATAACCAAGCTGTGAACAAGCTGTGATGTACTGAGAACATGACTTGTTGGTGTGTCCTGGGACCAATGCTGACAATCACTGTCTAGGAATGTTACTTTTAATTTTTTTTGTTTCTCTGTGTGTATTATAAAAACAGAAAAACAATAGGACCTTTGAGGCCAAAGCCAATTGACCTGCAGTGTAGTTTCAAGTTTTCCAACAGAGAAGTGTGACTCCTGTCATGTTACCAACCAAAGCTGTAAAGCTCATAAACTTATCCCTGATTTCTGTATAAATGCTGTATGCAATTTTGATTTGCTTTGCAGTACAACACATGGATATTGGTCTTTGTGACCCTTCTCCTGGCCTCTATTAACCCTTTAAGGACCAGTAGGGTGTGAGCACCACTCTTCTTCCTAAGGGGTTAAGGTGATCATAATTTCACTTTGGTTACGAGTGTCTCTTACAGTGTGCTAAAAATCCTTGTTTGTTTCGCTGAAAAATCCATGTGACAAAAGTCTGTTTAATATTAGATATTTTCCTTTGAACACGAATGTCTTAATCCAATTAATAACGGAAGCAATATTCCCAGCTTCCTATCCTACCCACTGTGATCATTACACAGAGCCTTGTCTATTACAGATGTTGTTTATAGAATGGGTCACATGACTTTAATCCATGCCAATGCAAATATGTTGTGTAATGCCATTAAACAGATAAACTACAAGACTAAGGGAGGGCTTGCAAATCCCAGGTTTAACTCTTTCACTGCTTTCTGAGTTAGGGCCCATTCTGTATATCTGTGCACCTTTTACAGAAGTAAAGATGCAGGTTTTCAAATTACCAAAGACCCTTCAATCACGTTCGCAGTAGGATATTTGCTATGCTCCCAAAAGACCTATGTCTTGGGCCAGCCTAATGTATGAAGTGGAACTTTCACTTAATATAAAGTCTCCCTCCAATAATTAAGGATATGATGACTAGCTTCATAATAGTTCTATTAGATCTCAGAAGTACCCGATTCTAAAGTAATCCTTAATCCTCGGAGACTGACGGACAGTTTAGCGCCATCTGCGCACCTGCTCCGCCAGTCCCTTTTGGTGCCTTATGGCACAGTGCAATGCCGCCTAAAGGAGACTGGGACTGACAGAGCAGGAGCGCAGATGTCTCTAAGACAAGATGTCTGCACTGATGCCTCTTCCAGTCTACGAAGATTAAGGATTTCTTTAGAATCTGGTACTTCTGAGAGCTAATAGAACTACTATGAAGCTATTTGGAAAGGTCTCATTGGCAGAGATCGATATCTAGCCAATGAGACTGCTCCAGCCTACAGACAGACAGCCTCTGTCATTGGAGGAGGCTGGATAGAGGCAGGGGAGTGGAGGCAGAGTTACAGACTGCGGGTATAGAGCTGTACAGACTATCCAAAAGTGCAGTCTTTAAACATTAAGTTTCGGCAAAATTAGGATAAAAAGAAATAAATTATTCAAGAAATCCACCTAATCGCTAGATAATCAATAGGTTGCAGTCACAGAAGAAGGCGACGTTAAAACAAATGCAGTCCCTAGGCAGTCTTTTAGTCTTTGCTTGTAAGTTTATGCCTGTGGGACATTGTTTGTCACTTTCTACAAAGTGTATGAGGGCTTCTCATCACTATATTAGAGTAGGCAGACATATGATAGTGGACCTAGGGGCTTGTCATGATTTACTGGACAGCCTAACCCCTGATGAAGTGGAAAGATGCTCCACTAATACGAATCATGCTTGTTTCTATCACTCATTGTAGAACGGGGTCCCTTCCATTCCCCCTGTCAGTTTCCTCCCCTCCCTTTTTGTGGTCCTCTAAACAGATGAGCAGCAGCTTCTTCAAATTCCAGATTTTTCCCTCACTGGGCCCTGAAAGGGACTTCATGGGCATTTCCCCAGCGAATCTGTATTATTAAACACACAATAAGCCCAGTTACGTCCATTCAGAATCTATTGTTCCAACACCAGGGGATGTGAACCTTTTGTTATAAGAGTGAAAGGATAATATTTTTGTAAGATCTCGTAAGAACAGAAGGGGACCATTTAAGGACTGCATGTTATAGGGACTCCTGAGATGGCTTCTATACAAGATAGGGCAAATGTGAGTGTAAAGAATAAAGTATTTTCTGTGATTCCTTTTTACTTAGATCCGTTCTTTTGTTTGTCTGTTTTGTTCTACCAGATTTTGCTTTTTGTAAATATCTTCCGAATTTGCTTTACATTCCTTTCAGACAGGGGCTTCTATGGTTTCGGTACCTGTTGGGTTTTTGGCGTTTGAGATTAGAAAAACAGATAGATGGGAATATCCCAGGTTTCATCCATATGTTCATTCTCACTTATTTTAATCTTTCTCTGATAGCCTGTCAGTAATGGTACTGATCCTTGGACACTCTTTACCTAATGGATGGCTTATCAAGATTAGGATCTCTCATATAGAGAGCCTGGAATTCTCTCCTGTAGTTGCTTGCTTTCATACGCGGGGGTACTCCAAGGCATGGCTGGGTGAGCATTAGGGCTGATTTAGGGATGGATGTATCTACATACTCAGCATTGTCTCTGGTCTCACCATTCTTGAGCTAATTAACACAACAGAGAAAGATATTATGAAGATCTATGCTATGTTTAATCATTTGGTAATTGTCTGGTCAGAAGTAGCCCCTAGTTTTCGATTGTTTGGGGGCTAAGGTACGGGAGGAAGCAAACACTCTTGGACTTGATGTGTGTGTGTCTTATTGTCCTTAGAAGTTGATATACCATTTAAAGGGATAGTAACACTTCATTTTAACTTTATTTTATTTTGTAGGCATTAAAAAAATATGAAGAATGATATAAGTCTTATCTCTCAAACCTTTATGGTTTAAGAGATATTCACAAGCAAAGTTCCCCTCCCCGCCCCTTTTACCTAGTGTAAGCCATCTCTTCTCAGA
Source organism: Rhinophrynus dorsalis (assembly GCA_037306005.1). Taxonomy (NCBI): domain Eukaryota; kingdom Metazoa; phylum Chordata; class Amphibia; order Anura; family Rhinophrynidae; genus Rhinophrynus; species Rhinophrynus dorsalis. Next base: position 17,086,939 of record CM074728.1, read on the forward strand.
TGTGAGTCTGGTTGTATGACAGTACCGATAACAGAAGGGGACAATTTTCTTTGTATGAAAACAATGAAAGCCCTTCCCCCCTTGACAAGTTTTTCAGCTTTTTCCATTATCTTAATTGAAGATTGTCCCTCTCTGCAGTCTACCTGGGCACCTCCCTTCTGATCTGGTTGAACAGGGGGGGGATACTTTGTTTGTGAATATCTCTTAAACCATAAAGGTTTCAGAGGTAAGACTTATATCATTCTTCATGTTTTTTTAATGCCTACAAAATAAAATAAAGTTAAAATGAAGTATTACTATCCCTTTAAATTAGTGTTTGAGTTTAACTGCTGTGTTAATGAAAAAGTGCTTTCTCACCCAAGCAGGCTGCCTGTGTCTGTTTGTTTTATAGGGGCCTATTGTTTTTCTTTCCTCCTTCACAGTCAAGTTGTGTTCTGCTGAGCATTCCTGTCTGTGTTAAGGTGTTTGTTATGGTACAAAATGTTACCTTTTGGTTTTTTTGTATTGCTGCAAGACTTGATACATTGTATAATTTAGACTATCTGCTCTCATCATTGTATTCATTTTAGAGAGGATAAAAACAAACATAAAATTAGATGAGTGACTCATCTCTAGTTAGCTTTTTTTTTCTGAACTTCAACCTTGTAGAGTTTATTTAGATTATGCATACCCTTACCTGGAATATGGTACTACACTGCATTGCTTATTAACCCTTTGAGTGCCAGAGGGGTATGCAACACATTCCTCTGCAATGTGATCTGCACACTCTGGCACTCAGTGGGTTAAAGTTGTATGTGCACATATTGTGACTATTACCAGACAATACAATAAAATAGGTTGACTTCTCTGCAGCAGGCCTGGTGAGGAAGCTGCGGTTGCATTGTGGACCCCTGTGGAACAGAGGGAGAGCTAAACTGGGATCTGAAAATAGATGGCTGGTCCCCTGATCCCTCGAGAGTGATTAAACTGCAAGATTTTCAGTCTCAGTTCAGATAACATGGGCAGTGACTGCAGTCAACATAGTTGGACATGGAGAGAATTTCTAAGCTTATCCAAGCAGCTGATTGGGCTGAATGCACAGTAAGAGATGCCTGTGATCTTGAGCACTGATTCCCAGACTTCTCCAGTCTCCTTTGCCTGCCCATGAAGTCCGTTATCTGACCTGTTTATACCAGTGGTTCACAGCTGCAGTCCTTGGGACTCATCATAATTCGTGCAAGTTTTCGGGATTTCCTCTTATAAGAGCAGATGAATACATAGTAACATAGTAGATAAGGCTGAAAAAAGATATGCGTCCATCAAGTCCAGCCCATGCCAATAACACCCCTGTTGATCCAGAGGAAGGCAACAAAAAATCCCTCTGGAGCAATTTCCAATGTAGGTGTGTGTGTGTGTCAAATAGTTCCCCGGCTCAATATCCTATTTGCTTTGAAGTCATAACTGTCAATATTGTTCTGTGCTAGATAGGCATCCATTGCTTTTTTGAATGCAGTTACATTATCTGCAAGCACAGCATCCCGAGGCAAAGAATTCCATAGCCTTACCGCCCTTACTGTAAAGAATCCCTGCCTGTGTTTTAGTCGAAAACGCCTTTCCTCGAGTCTTAATGGATGACCTCTTGTTCTTAGCTCAGCTCTTTGCATAAATAATTCATTGGATAGTTCTTTGTATTGACCTTGAATGTATGTGTAAATGGTAATCATATCACCCATTAGATATCTCCTCTCTAATGTAAACAAACCCAGTTTGGCTAGTCTCTCTTTGTAACTCAGATCCTCCAATCCCTTTATCAGTTTTGTTGCACGTCTCTGCACCTTTTCCAGAATATCATTAACACTGGTGAATCTGGCACAGTGACCCATCCACAGGTTGTCACCTGTACTGCTATGGGGAGATCCTGAACATCAAATTCATTGGAGGTAAATGGGAATTGTATTTCTCAGCAGGTAGTGGACTTCAGGTTGTCGAGGTCCTAACCCTGTATTAAAGGTTTTTCTTTTTCTACTTCTTAAAAGATTTCAGAAATTCAGGGCATGTTATCCCACATACTAAGCTGCTTGTTTTGGACAGATTGGCTCAATGAAATACCATTCCAATCATATAAGTAGTAAAGAATCCATGTGGATTCCTGTCTGCAGTTATGTGAATAATGCTGGTATTAGTAGAGTTCTGGTTCTGTATTCAGCTGCTGCCCTGCACAGTGTGAGATAAGAGGCTTATTTCATGCTTGCAAATTGATTCAGTATGTTTCATGCATGGGTCAGCTCCACTTGTTAGGGAACTACGCAGTGCTTCATGGGGAGCAGAAGCATGAAGACGTGAATGTTTGCTCAGTGTCACCTTGGTGCAGATACCTAAAGCAGGGGGGAGAACTCATACCAGCTCTCATGCTGTCATATGTTTGCCTCCTGTGTTTCAAACTCACAAATAAGCAACGAGCCATCATTTATAAAAACGTTCTTCCTCTGTGCAGGATATTCATCAAAATGTTATAATAAGATTTCTCATCATGTGAATTATTTCTTGGAGAGAACAGAGAGTAAAGCCATCTTCTCCTTAACCCATAGTCGAGGTTTCTTCTAATGAGGATTAAATATCCTCCTGCTGCCCTCATATGCTCCTCATCCATCTCTCCTGTTCTTTGTGAAATAAGAGCTGTCCTTGTGAGATTTGCTGAAAAACATTCTCACCTAAAGGAAGGAGGTTTTTTTTTTTTCCTTTCCCTCTGTACCAGCACCAGTGAGGACGATATACAGGGTCAGATTTCCAAATGGGCAGAGTGGGCAACTGAAATGAGCTCCAGATTTTCAGTAGTGCCTTAATTGTGCTGATCACACCCACACTCATTGTGTGGCTAAAGCAATTTGAGTCCTTACACCAGTTTAACCAAGGGGTTAAAGTTTTTTTTTTTTTTTTACTGTCCTTTCTTGTTATAGGAGAAGGGTATTTTCTGAGTCAGGAAATACTGAATGGGACCAGGGGAGGTGTCAGGTGGAAACTGCAGGCATGGCTATGGAGTTAAGAGTACATGAGATTTAAATCCTGCCCTGCCAATGTGCTAAGAGAAGTGGTGCAATTCTAGAGCAAACCAACTGCACCATAGGGCACAAAATACAAATTCCCTAATTTCGGATTGATTTAAATGGGCAGTTTTACCCTTAGAATGCTATAGATGTTTCAAAAGTATTGCAAAAATAATGTATTGAAGACCTCTCCTGCTTTCAAAAAACCCAATTTAAAACAATTGGAATTGTTAGATATTCACTGCAGTGTAGTTGCACCTCTATCTCTCACTGTGTTACTAGCGCTTTGATATATTACTATATCTTTGATAGGTAAAGACCTGAGAATCCTTGTAAACTACAAACTTGCAAGCAGTGACCAGTGTCAACTAGCAGTAGCAAAAGCCAACAAAGTCCTGTCTCGCATAAAAAGGGGTATTGAAGCAAGACTACTTGCCACTGTAAAAATCATTGGTAAGACCTGATATGCAGTGGAGCTTGGGGCACCAATCTCGAAAAAGGATATTCTAGAACTGGAGAGCAGCAAAATAAATGAAGGGAATGAAGACCTGGAGCATGAGCAACAACTAAATAAACTTTGTACACTGTATAAATTTATATATATATATATATATATATATATATATATATATATATATATATATACTAGTTGAAGAGCCTGTGTACACAGGCCACAGTGCCACCCAGCAACGGTCGAGGTGTAGTCATGCACAGTAGAGACTGCCCGCGCCACGGCTGATATGGAGCCGGGCGCTCCTAATTCAGACCATAATCCTCTCTGCGTACGGTCTGAATTCGGAGCCCTGCTCCGTTATCAGCCACGGAGCAGGCAGTCTGTAGTGCGCATGACTGCAGTGCGCAGCCGTCTTCTGACAAACACATATTTAGCGAATTATTATATAGGATAAAAAGGTCAATATGAGGATCTCTATGGTGAGCTCTTCTTTCCAAGACCTGATCAAATAACTAGGGGCCACCTCTTAAGATGAGCAGAAAGGAGGTTTCAACTTCAGCAGGGGAAGCAGTTTTTTTTTTTTTACAATAAGGTCTATTCAAGTTTGGGATTCTTTGCCCAAGGATGTGGTAATGGCAGAAACAATGGATACATTTAAGAGAAGATTCAATGTATTTCTTTCAAGAGTGAATATACAGGGTTATACTGTGTATTAGTAGGTAAGAAAGGAAATGCCGGTAAATAGACTAATACTGATTTTGGAGGCTGGAAGCCTTAGATAATTCTCATTTTCTGGTTTATGAGGCAAAGGTTGAACTTGATAGACTTTTGTCTTTTTTTCAAACTAATTTATTATGTTACTATGTTACTTTTTCTTAGTACATCAAACACACCGTGTCCACTGTTTGTGCAAATATGTATGAAAGAAAATCTGCACCTTATGATATCAAAATTAGGATGATAAAAGGAAAAGGAAAAGAAACATACCAATTATAAAAAAAAAAAAAGGTGTGCCAAACATCTTTCAGTCTCATGGATTTGTTTATACCCACGTGCTGGTGGTTCACACCTATTTTTTTTTATCTTTATTATTTAGGGTCAGGGGAAAGATCTTTATAGACTGTAGGAACTTACCTGACCTCTATAAATGTTAGGATTCTATAGGTTAAAACTCTGCTATACTCTCTGTTCCCTATGAAGATCTTTATGATCTGCAGGGCTTGACGTCATCAGTGCACACTGTGCTAAAGGGAGAGGAAACAGCATTGCTGTCCTCTCCAATTAAGCCCCATGATAGGACATTTTTGTTGACAGCGGACTTCAGTGAAGAGGACAAAAATCTCCCAGATATGGTAAGTGAATCACTGCCACGCCAACCTTGCACATCACCAAGATCTGCAGGATGAGCGAAGAGAGTATGGCAGACTTTTAAGTTACGCAGACTTGCTTCCCATAGCTGTCAGTTATGTTCCCACAGTTATAAAGCCCCTTCTCCAGTTCCTTTACTAACCCTTTAAAGGGGAACTTTCACCTCCGCATTATCATTGTTGTATCCCTTCCTTTGTGTCCCCTCTGTACAGTGCGGTGTTTCTTTTTGCCTACAAATCTGTTTAAATGAAGAAAAAAGATACTTGAATTTTGTACCTGATGACGTTAGCAGCCGCGCACCGTACGGTGCAGAAGACACTCCCACAGCCTCAGCTCCTTTCACTTGCCCCAGCATCCTCCGATGACGGAGGCGTTCTGTTAGTAAGCTGGAGAGAGATCTCATTGGCTAGATATCGATCTCTGCCAATGAGATCTCTCTCCAGCTTACTAACAGAACACCTCCATCATCGGAGGATGCTGGGGCAAGTGAAAGGAGCTGAGGCTGTGGGAGTGTCTTCTGCACTATACTGTGCGCGGCTGTGCGGCTGCTAACGTCATAAGGTACACAATTCAAGTATCTGTTTTCTTAATTTAAACAGATTTGTAGGCAAAAAGAAAGACAGCACTGTACAGAGGGGACACAAAGGAAGGGATACAACAATGATAATGCGGAGGTGAAAGTTCCCCTTTAAATATTTAGACTAGTAAGTGTTGTGCAGTTCCTAAAGAGACTACAGGCTATGAAATCCTCCGCTGGGCAGCCCTGCTTTATAGGAAACATGCTACAATGAAAATAGACCATTAACCTTTTCTTGGAAATTATCATTTGAAAAGAAGGCTGTGTTTTTAGGTTTGCTTTTGCAATGCACTGGCAAAATCTCTAGCATCCAAGGGGGTTACTGGTGTGCTAGGACATCACTGACACAGCGCTGCTCTATTTGTATCAGAGGGATGTCACGGTCACACGTGTCTGGCATCTCTGCAGGTGTCAGAGATGCTGCTGGTAGGAATAATCACCTCCCCTGTGTCACGGCTCTGCTTGGAGACTGAGCACTTTGTGATTTGTGTCTGATGGAGGTCTCCTAACTGATTCATCACCCTGATGCCTCCAGCCAGACACAATGAGCAGTTTTATTACAACATACTGAGCTCAGCTCCAGTTTGTCCATGTTTAGCCATCTGAGGGTCTGTTGCCCGCATTAACCTAACCGTTTCCAGGGAGGTTAAACTAAATCTGTTTCCTTGTAGTTTGCATGCAATCATTTTTCCATCTGTCAATCAAAGGTATGTATAGTATATATTGAAGTGTAATACACAATACTATAATAAAATGACATATATATATATATAATCCTATATAATAAAAGGCCAGAAAGTTTGTCACGATGCAGTCATGCGCTGTAAAGACTGCCCGTGTTTGGCCAATCTCTACTGTGCATGATTGCATCGCGTGAGTGAGGCGGCACAATTGTTTGGAGCAGTGAGGTAATGGCGGTACACAGAGCAGGTCCGGGTAATTTCAACCCTTTGAGTGCCAGAGGGGTATGCAATGCGTTGCATACTCCTCTGGCACTCAAAGGGTTAAGACGCCGGTCCTGCTCTGCGTACCGCCGTTACCTCACTGCACCACGGCCTGTGCTCATGGGCTTTTACACTAGTAGATATATATTTTTTGAATCCTGCTTTTTAATCTCAATTTCATGCCTGCAATGTAAGGACTTTGGGTTGTATTCAGAAGACAAAGAAGGGCAATTCTAAAGCAATCCAAGAAACGAGTAGGGATCAAATGATGATTCCCATTGGTTTAACTTGGACATTTATTCACTGGTATGTGTTGACAACCTGTCTAACAGTTAGTGGGTTAAAAAAAAAAAACCCAAAACAAAAAATAACACGATTTATCCTCTTGACTGTGTCTTACTCCTTAGGAGACATCAAGCCTTTTGGGCATTGAGTGTAGCTGACATCTGCCAAGATGTCATGGCACTCAAAGGACATCAAATGCTAGGTTTGGTGGTACTAACCTAGGCATATATTCTGTCCCTCTTTGGCCAGGTTTGGCTGTCATCTAGTGAAGAAACTCACCATGCAACATGATGTCTACCACTGAACCATAGTGGAGGTTGAATGATAGGAGCTGGAGGGGTCAACCTTCACTGGCAGCCATCTTCCCCTTCTAGGCTACCATAAGATGGGCATCTCTGGAAAGGGGTGTGTGTCTTCCCTTTCCTAAGATCCCCTATGTTACAGGGTTCATGTTGGGCAATCCACGTTCACCCACCATGAACATATTCCTTTTTTAAACAAAGTTATAGGAACATGAGGGAGATCTCATCTTGGACCCATACCAAGATTTGAACAAATAGGATGTAATTGGAAAGGGAAGAATCTCCCCTTTCTAATGACATCTAACTTGAGGGGATAACTGCCAGATGATTACATGATCATCTTACAGATAAAAGTAAATAAAGTTACATTTTATTTAGGTTATTTGGAGGGGTTGGACTATAAAGAAGCTCCCCTTCCTCATGGTAGTCTCCTATTTAAAATCTAAGTAATCATTAAAGGTATCTGTGACAATCTCTTGTATCCATTTTCTTTACTTAAAGGGATAGTAATACTTCGTTTTATCTTTATTTTATTTTGTGGGCAATAAAAAAACATGAAGAACGATATATGTCTTATCTCTCAGACCTTTATGGTTTAAGAGATATTCACAAGCAAAGTATCCCCCCCCCCCAGAAGGGAGTTGCCCAGGTAGACTGCAGAGAGGGACAATCTTCAAAGAAGATTGTCCCCTTCTGTTATCTGTCTGGTCTTACAACCAGACTCACATCTGAGAAGAGATGGCTTACACTAGGAAAAAGGGGCGGGAGGGGGAAACTTTGCTTGTGAATATCTCTCAAACCATAAAGGTTTGAGACATAAGACTTATATGCCTACAAAATAAAGTTAAAACGAAGTATTACTATCCCTTTAACTGGGAACGAATGTACCCTAATTTTAAAGTGGGAATACTCCTCTATCAGTAGAGGCTGCTCTTGTGTGGAGGAGCAATAGAATTACCCCATCCCCCCATATTCAGAAGAAACTGTGAATATAGCAGTGTATGCTCTGTAGTTTAATGTTTCCTGTACCCACTACAATATTTAAACTCATACCAATGAGGTATCGTTTGTGGAAGAGTGTTACCTACTGAATAAAATAGGGGATTCAAGAGTTTGAAATATTTGGCATCTTTGAAGTGGTGGAAAATGTTAAAATTCAAATGTATTTCCTAATGTGACATCTTCAATACATATCTATGCAAACCAATGTTGAAAAGGCAAATGACCCCTCATTTAACAGTGCCAGCTGTGTACTTCCGAAAATTACTTACATTATCTTATTAATGTAAGAATTTCAAGAATGGTAAAGTTTGTGTACAACCCCCCCCCCCAAGTATGTCACACCGAAAGGGCACCATTATTCTCAGGATGGCAGTAGCTTGTGGATACAGTACAAATCAAATGACAAGCTAAGCTGAGCCAGACAATTGGCTCAGGCCTATAGTGAGTCGCCAGTACTTCTTAAAATTCAAAGGAACTGAGGAAGTTTCACAGTGTTACAAGCAGAGAGGCTTTCAATCTGGCAAAAACCCTGTCAGTGAGAGTCCTGTTCCCTTTTACGTGCCAGGGGACATCGATGAAAACTCTTTGGAGTGAATGTGTCTTTGCTATGGGGAAAATAATTTTAGGAAACTCTGAGATAGAGGAAGAGAGCAAGAGTTTCCCCAACCACGCCATAGGGGACACTTAAGGTTTCTATTTAAATGAACAGGAATTTGGCAAATGTGTTTTGTCCCACATGCCACATGCCATAGGGGTTTCTCACATTGTTCAAAACACCATTAACCTTTTAACTCTTTGGATTTATTGAAAGCCAGGCAAGGGTTTCAATGGGATGACAGAGCTGTGCTTCTTAGCACAAGGATTTGCATGTATAATTCCTGATGTCACTCATAGAAAGTTGAAGTTAAGAAGGACTACAGGTTGCTTCTGCCGAATAGATTCGTATAAATCCTCAAAAGAGAATGTTACCATGGATGGAATTCATTGTCAGTCACTGTAAATCTCCTCTGTAGATGCCTGGGGTAATTTCTAGGCGTTTGTTCGAATCGGCTTTTGTGTGGCACAGTGAAAAGGCAATGTCTAAGCTATTACAGGCCCTGAAAAGAGGACGGGTTCATCTGAGTAATAAGTGACAGCAGCACATTGAGAAAAATGAGTCTGAAACAGGTTGCTTGTGGAGATCTCCTCAGAAACGTGACATTTAAGTCCAAAACAAGGAGGTAATATATCAGGAGAGAGAGAGGTTACAATATGGAAAGAGCCTAGTTGAATTATTATCTTCTCTTTGAATAACCGTTACCTCCTTTATACTTGAGTATGTAATTGACCGCATCCTTTCACACAATTGGCCCGGACAGGAGATGGGATTTTACCCCGGCTCCTATCACTGACCCTGGATCAACATCATTTTTGTGTTTAAATGGATATTAATGTTTCAAAATAAAAGCAGCTCCGATTAATCTTCATAGTATTTGGGCCATGGAGAGTGTTATTTCAATACTGTCAGAATTGTAGTTCAAGAGTAATTGAATGATAAAGTATCCCCCTCCCACCCCTTCTACCTAGTGTAAGCCACCTCCCCTCAGATGTGGAATCTTTATTAGTAAGCATTACAATTGTGAAACGCGCAAAACTGTTCACCATGAGTGGCATTCATGTGATCTTTTCTGAATAAAAATGTTTTTATACATCCTGGATCACAATATACAGGCTGGGTGCACAACACACCAATGTGACTGATTTTCCTATTAATATTAACCATTTGATTGCGTTGCATACCCCTCTGGCACACAACGGGTTAATGGGCCTAGGAAACGCAATCGCAAATAGTATAAGTATTTTATTACTATATTAGGGGAGCTCCATTCACAATTTTGCAAAGGGCCTCAAAAGTTCTTAACCCCTTAAGGATCGGAGCGCGCACGCGCGGCCGGCACTTGAGGACCACAAGGCTTTTTTTTTTTTAGCAATTCCGGTTCAGGGCTTCCAGAGCGGCATGTAGTCGCTCCGGGAGCCCTGAACTCCATGCCATGCCAGGACCATCATTGGTTCTTAAGTGCCGGACCGCCATGACGGTCCTGGCATGTTAATGGTCCTTAACCCCTTAGCGTTCAGTGACGTACCCGGACCGTCACGCTGGTCCGGCACTTAAGGACCAGTGACGGTCCTGGTACGTCATGTACTATTACTCACCTCGCTCCTGCAGGAGCGCGGTGAGTAATACCGGGTACTGAATTTGATCTCTCCAAGACCGGAGCGATCTCTTTCAGTCCCTCAGTTCGGCGTGCCGCCCCACGTGATCAGTCACGTGGGGCGGCACGCCGAAATTCTCTATCGGGTCCTTAAAGGACCACACACCCCGCGACCGCTGGTCGTGAAGGGGTTAAGGGGTTAAAAAATCCCTTCCGTTGATGACTAATAAGCATTCCCAATGCTTTAAATAAACATTCCCAATGCTTTTTCAGAGAGCACTGAAAAGCATTCAAGAGCTTCAAATACCCATTTATATCATTAATAATATGCCCCTATGGTGCAACTGGTTAGCTACAGAATTGCTTCCTTTTCAATGTGCCGTTACCTCATAGTATTTGATGTCCTATATGTGCCATGCCATTTTCTTCTTATTTTATCTGCTGCCTTACCGGTTTGAGTTAACGAGTGGCTGAAAGAAAAGTAGAACAAACCAAATGCACAGGGGAGAAATATGCATTCCAACCTATTTAAAGGAATAGTAATGTCTTTATATAACAAAATGTAACAATGTATCTATTACAAAAATAAAGTAAATTATTCCAGTTCGATCCCTCTAACCTTTATGGTTTGAGAGATATATGATGCTAAATTTCCCCCTCCCTCCGCTTTCCCTGATGTCAGCTGTAAGCTGACAGCAGGAGATCCTGGTCCCGGGACCAGCAAGTGGCTCTTCAGCAGAACCGAAAAAGTGCAATGTGAAAAGAAATACTTCATTGGAACGGTCTACAAAGTATGCTTGCAAACCACACTTTGTAGACCGTTCCAATGAAGTATTTCTTTTTACATTGTGTTATTTTGGCTCTACTGAAGAGCCGCCTCGAGTCGGCCGACACGAATCTCCTGCTGGCAGCTTTACAGCTGACATCAGGGAAAGCGGAGGGAGGGGGAACTTTAGCATTGTATATCTCTCATACCATAAAGGTTTGAGGGATCGGACTGGAATCATTTACTTTATTTTTGTAATAGATACATTGTTACATTTTGTTATATAAAGACATTACTATTCCTTTAAATGGAGCTTTTAATTCATTGAGTTCTACAGAGGTCTCTCAGCACAAAGAAGACCTCTCCATTAGGGTTGCACCTATACCGATACTGGTATCGGTATCGGTGCCGATACCAGCATTTGCGCGAGTACTTGTACTCGTGCAAATGCGGCCGATGCCAGAACCGATACCCTGTGTCAGGGTCGGTGCTGCAGAGAGGGAGCCCGGGGAGCTGCTCACAATGCTCCCCGGTCACCTCTCTCACTCCTGCAGCGTCGGAGCATTGCCGCGGGTTACCATGGCAACGCTCCAACGCTAACCTCTGCCGGGGCTCGCAAGAGAACAGAGATCACCCGGCAGAGGAGAGTAAAGGAGGCAGGATGGGGCAGGGAGTGGTGAAAGAGGCAGACAGTGGGGTCAAGAGGGAGAAAAAGTCAAAAGGAGGAAGGATCAGGAGACCAAAGGAGGGGGGCCAAGAAGAGGCAAAAGGAGGGGTGATCAGGAGAGAGAGAGAGGCAAAAGGGTGAGTCAAGGAGGAGTGGGAGAAAGGGGGATCAAAAGCCAAGACAAAAGAAGGGGGCTCAAAAGGGGTAGAATGAAGCAAAAGGTGGGAATCAAGAGGGGGAGAAAGAGTCAAAAGGGGAGAATCAAGAGTCAAGAGGTGGTGTGTGTGTGTGTGTGTGTGTGTGTGTGTGTGTGTGTGTGTGTGTGTGTGTGTGTGTGTGTGTGTGTGTGTGTGTGTGTGTCTGTGTGTGTATATACATATATATATAATATTTTTCAAGTACTCACCAATACAAATTACCAATACTTTTTTTTGCGGTCATTTGCCAGTTTTCCAAGTACCTAAAACATGTAGGTACTTAGAAAACTGGCAAATGACCGCAAAAAAAAGGTATTGGTAATTGGTATCTGTGAGTACTTGAAAAAAGTATCGGTACTCGTACTCGGTCTTAAAAAATCGGTATCGGTGCATCTCTACTCTCCATGATTCAAAGGATGGCAAGCCCCATATAAATAAGTAGAATGTTTTCGTCCCTTATGGTACATTTGATTTGCTCCCGAATTAATCTTATTTATGTGTTCATATGTTATTATAGTACATTATTGTCTTCAGCATTGAGCACAATTGGGTACCAGGCCCCTCTGACCCCCAGAAGATCAAATTGTATTATGTTAGTGTTTGTCGAGGAATCAGCTAGTAGGGGCACTCAATCAGAAGCCTCAGGCTGGCCATTCCAAGTACATTTCAGTGGTGATCACATTTTAATTGGTACTTTTTAAATAATCCATTCTCTTTACTGTTATAAACTCGGAATAACAGATGGGTCCAAGCTGTCCACGCTTCATCAGCTGCAGATAACCCGGGGCTGGAGAAAGTGAATTTGGCTGCTACATACGATTGTGAGACCAAATGAACTTATGTGTCCTCTCTGTAATAGGTTACCGTGTAAAGGAAAAGCACTGATTTTCATAGTGGATACACTTCCTGAAAAAGCATAATCTCAATTGCACGGTGCCTGCCCTATTTCTGTGCTGTCATCCTATTTATATCTGAAGGCCATCCATATACACAGACAGAAAAGTGAAGAATTCTGGAGTAAACGTACTTTGATTTTAACTGGACTTGTAACCCCTTGAATGCCAGACAGGTCTCCAATGCATTCAAGGGGTTAATAGTCCAATTTAAATCGGAACTATCACACAAATTAGTTACCCCCCCCCCCCCCGATAACTATGCGCATAACGATAAGCATATCAATAATAGTAATATCTGGAATAATTCCAGTATTACTGAGAAATCAACTAATTCTGAGACAGTAAGGCATCAGCGCAGACATCTTGCCAAAGAGACATCTGCGCGTCTGCACTGTCCGTCCCGGTCTCCTCAAGGAGGAGTTGCATTGTACCTTAAGGTAACAAGAAGTGACTGACGCAGATGCCGCTACAGCAAGCTGCTTGCCTGACCGTCTCAGAACGAGTTGGATTACTCAGTAACGCTGGACTCATTCCGGATAATACTGGTATGGATATGTTATCGTTATGTGCATAATTATGTGGGGGTAATTTTAATTTCTTTTATAGTTCTACTTTAACGGTATAGTAATGTTTCTCATATATATATATATATATAAAAAAAAAAAATATATATATATATATATATATATTCCAGGTTATTCTACAGGTCTCTACATCTTTGCCCAGAAGATTTTTCGGCAGGTATCCTGGAGCACTAAAAGCTGTGGAATGTTGCATTAGAAGGAAAGACAGTATTGTATTCAGCGCAGGGCATGGCCGTGTTAGGGAAGACTGATCCCTCTAATAAACGCATTGTTCTTCCATCATTACAGTTCCATGTTTGGAGGATTCCTAAATTAATAGGCAGTTCTAGTGTAATAAGAAAGTGAGTTTCTGTATACTTCATTAGGTTTCATCAAATGACCTTATTTCCAACACTGAACCATAACCAAATTCATCTGAAAAGTTATAAACTAAAGTCGGTGCATAGAAACAGGGACAGCAGGTAAGGACCAGCTGGTCTATCCAGTCTGCCCTCTTTCCTATCTAATTAAAATATACACTCTTACATGTAGATAAATGTATATACCAGACATTTGTTTTGTTCTCTAACAGTATTAGTCCCTACCAACTCTGCTGGAAGGCTGTTCCTTGAATCTATCACCCTTTCTGCATAGTAGTATTTATATAAAATACTTTAACTTTAGATCATGATTTCTTGTTTTATATTCCTTTCTTTCTCAAAAATGCCTCCTTCCTAACTGTATTAGATCCCTTAAAGGGATAATAATGTTTCACAATAAAAGCAGCTCTAACTAATCTTCATAGTATTTGGGCCATGGAGAATGTTATTTCAATACTGTCAGAGTTGTAGTTCAAGAGGAATTGAATGATAAAGTATCACCCTCCTACCTGATGTAACACTGCTCACCTCAGAGCAGCAAGACTGTCCGGATGGATCGCAGAGATCATTGATCATAATGAAAAACCTGAAAAACATGTCAAGGGGGCAGGGTTTTCCTTATGTTCACAGTAAGTAGATTGTCCCTTACTGTGAGCTGTCTTGTCATGTGACCAGATTCCACAGCTGAGGGGAGGTGGCTCACACTAGGTAAAAGGGGCGGGAGGGGGACACTTTATCATTCAATTACTCTTGAACTACAACTCGGACAGTATTGAAATAACACTCTCCATGGCCCAAATACTATGAATATTAATTGGAGCTGCTGCTTTTGTGAAACATTACTATCCCTTTAATGTATTTAAATGTTTGTTTGTTTTTTTTTAGTCGTATCACTCCTCTCCCTCCTTTCTTCCAGTCTATGCGTAGTAAATTCTTTGAGTCTATCCTAGTACCCTATGTCATGAAGATCATGCACCATTTTAGTGACCCTTCTTTGTTAATGTTGTTATGGAGATGTGTTCTCCAAAACTGTACACAATACTCCAGGTGATTCATTACCTGCGATCTTACAGACTGGCATTAGTACCTTGCTCTTCCTGCGTTTTAAACCTCTTCCTACACAACTAAGAATGTTTGGTTTTCCCACTGCTTTACTGTATTGCTATCCTGCCTTCAAGTCATCTGAAAAACTCCCAAGACCCTTTGATTGCCAGAGGAGTATGCAGCGTATTGGTTTGCGTTGCGTTGCGCACCACTCTGGCATTCAACAGGTTAAGTCTGTAGTCTACCTCTGGGTTTCTGTGTCCTAAATGCATTATCTGATACTTTTCACTATTAAACTTTACAACCCATAATCTTCTCTATTCCTCTAATTTTCTTAAATCCTCATTCATTTAATTTATCCATACTGGCATTTTTTTTGTATCCGCTTGCACAAAGCACACCTTACCTTGAAAACCACTAGCAATATAACTAATAAAGATTTTGAAGCGAATATGTTCTAGCATAGAGAAGATGTTGCAGAAATGTAATAAAGCTTTTTCTTCTTTGATGCTCTGCATTTTGCCCTTTACCTTTTGGATTGTGTAACAGGGAGGTATATCCTGAATGCAAATGATCAGTAACAGTTCTAGTCAAAATAAATTTTAGATTTGGGGCTTTCGTCCCATTAAACAATACCTAGCAAAGCCCTATCTACACACACACGTATATACACACACACACACACACACTAACGTATACACACACACAGACACGTATACACACGAACACACACACACACACGTATACACACACACACACACACGTACACACATATACACATGTAGACACCCATGTACACATATACACACACATGTACACATATACACACACATGTACACATACACGTACACACACACATACATACACACATTATAACAGTCTATCGTGGGAGCCACTTCTGTCAGTAAGTGTATTCCCTGCTCTCATTGGTCTTGTTACTAACTGCGTTGCCCTCAGTTCCTTCAACGTTCATATAGTTTCTCCATTCATTAAGCATCACAAAAATTGGTAAAAAAGCTACATGGTGTACCCATAGGCTGCCATGCTTTTGTAATGATATGACATGCTGACATGCCTACTTCCTGAACTGAGTGCAGGGAAGTTGTAAAGGCTGCATCTAGCATAGACATAGTCAACCATGTAAACAGTAATTGCTATTAGTTCTAATTTTCAGGTTGTGAACATAACCTTAGTAGACTTTATTAATGAAAAATGTGTCAACTTGTATTGTTAATGCCTCAATCAACAATTGTCTTGATAAGGGTTATAGTTTGGTGTATATTAAAAGGAACCACCATCAACAATAAATCATCTGCTGAGAGCTTTAATATTGAAAAGATGTACAGATAAGTTGGTATCTTTGTAAATTGGATAAAATAAAATGACTCACCAGTGTAAATAATTGTAAATGTTTTTCAGTAATCATTCCCTGCTTATTGCCACTAGAGAGATCATTTGTGTTCCTGAATATTTTGGGTTTTATCCTAAGAAACTGGTGTGGTTTGTTAATAGGAAAATGCTGACCCTCACTATGTTAAGGAGGCAACATTGCTCATAGAGAATCAAGTCCAAAGGATCAGAGAACAGATTCTGAGGATTTCAAAGCTTCACAAAGATATCATTGGGATTGATTTCATTTTGACAGTAACAGGAGGGACCATAGCAGTTGACTTGAATGAGAGCATTTTTGAAAGTTGGGATAATAAGTTAATTCTTAAGTCGTTCGGATTTTAGAATTAGCATATCATTCCAGCTAGCACTGTGGTCCCTCTCTTATATTTTAGGGTCAGTACAAGAGCCTATTAAACCCAGTGCACCCAGTAGATATAGGAACAGAGTTTCCTCTCTTCATAGAACCCGTGGGGAGAATAATGACATGATCGCAGAGGTGCTGACATCAGCCAGCTGTGCAGATATCTGTGATCTGCACTGAAAATTGACACACTGCAGGAGATATATAAGCTATGGGAACTCTGTTTCTATACCTCTAAGAGCATTGGCAGTGGGTTAAATGGTAGTGTACTGACCTTATGCTTCCACTTTAAGTCTCCTGCTGTGCTCCCTCTTTTTATGCCTTAAACTATCACACATTCTCATTCCAGTATTGTGGACCAGCTAAGAAGCAAGCATGTGCAGATAATGAGGCTTTGATGCTGCACTTCAATGTGTGTCTTTGTTTTTAGATTGGTGAATGCCCTCCCCCAATCTTTTTTTTTAGCAGCCATAGTGAAATATTGTTCCACTAACCCTGCTTTTCTGACCAGATAAGGTCCAAGCTGGACTTTTCCTTTCAAGGCAGTGATTCTCAGCTCCACTACTTGGGACACAATTACAGGCCAGGTTTAAGTATATCCCTAATTAACACATCACTGATTACCCACATGTGAACAAGTAGAGATGTATTGAAAGTATATACTGTTGGGGTGTCCCAAAGATTAATGTTGAGGATCATTGTTCTAGAACAGGGCTGTCCAAGTTCAGACCTCAAGGGACATCAGCAGTCCAGGATGTAAGAATTTCCCTGATTATACAGAGGTGGACCAATCAAAATGAGTGATCCACTGATTAACTCACCTGTGCTTAATCAGGGAAATCCTTACATCCTGGCCTGTTGGTGGCTTTTGAGGACCGAACTTGGACAGTCATAGTCTAGACAAATCTAGAGGTAGAAACCCTGAAGTGTCCTAAAAAATAAAAACCTAACAAAAAAATAAAATTATGAAGATGAAAAACAATTGTTAGGAAAGATCCAGTGTAAAATAGATACCATACAGCTGCAGTGAAAAAAGGTCAGATCAAAGAGACCATAGAAAGTATAGGCATTATGCAATAGCAGAAGATTTAAAGTCAAAATAGGGTGATGCTATTTCTTGAAAGTTCTTAAATACACTGGCCAATATTCTGGATTTTAACAAGGTTGAAAGGTTATACATTCTAGAGAGCTTTTTCTGCAGTAATAACTGTTGATGGTGATTATACTTCTCTGTGACTTAAAAATAGAGAAACTGTATAACATTGGGTGGATTAGAAAATATTCACCTCCTTACTAGTAACCTTTTCTCTGGTTAACTCGCCTGATATTTTTTCGGCACTGGTAACAGTGTGTTGATAATCACTGTATGAGGGCCCTAAAGACCCATTATTAAAGCCCTCGTTCATGTTGCCAGCTTTGGCCATGTAAAGGTGCTAATCACCCCACTGGTACAATTGGGCATGTTCCAGTGCCTCCTGGGAACCTATTAACTCTCCTGCCTGATAAGACTGTTGGCTGCCATTCAAGATACAGGCCACGTAAGTCATTCTAAACATTAACAGTGATTTACCATACTCAGCTGTAACCTGCAGATGTAACAAACTGTAACATGTATTTTGTTGTGGTTTCTCCTGATACCATCAGACAGAATAGAATGAAATCACAAAAGACACGCTCTAATGGCTATATTTTTAATGTGGAGTAATTCCGCAGCAAACCAACTTTTCACCATAGGGACAAATAAAAATGCCTATTGATGTAAATCTGGCTTCAGCTCCACAGACCAGTTTCCTTGTTCATTCAGGAGATTTTCTGTCTTCATGGACTCCCACGCTCTATGGTTATCATCCTCAAGCATTACCTGGATTGCCATTTCAGAACTCCGTTCCTCATGCAGCTCAAGGAATCCAGTACCTACAGTGCTGTCAACAACTTCATCATCTCTCATGAACCAAGATTCAGTTACATTACAAACTCCAAGTGGATAAACATATGTCCCTTGAACCTGCTTATAAAGTTGGATACAAGGTCTGGTTATCCACAGCCTGTATCAAATTGTCTTGTCCCTCAAAAAAATTTGGACTACATTACCTGGGACCTTTTAAGATCACCCACAAAACCAATCCAGTTGAGTTTTGTCTGTCCCTACCATACTTCTTCAAGATCCCAGCTGAAACCTTGGGTCGCAAACACTTTTTCCCATTGAAATCTTACTCATCCTTCCCCTTTGATTATTGAGGGATCTGAAGAATATGAAATACAAAATATTCTGGATTCCTGCATCGTGAGGGGTTGACTGTAGTATTTGGTTCAGTGAAAGGGTTACGGTCCTAAGGACAGGTCTTGGGAGCATCTACAACACATTCATGTCCCTGCGTGTTTTTGGACTTTTCAGCAAGCTCACCCTTCCCATCCTCATGATTCTGTCTGGAGGGCATCTCTAGGGAGGGCACTTTATCAGTACCTGTCTGGCACCTGGTAGCATTCTGAGAGGCTGCGGCTGCCCATCCTGCTGTCTCCTGCACCTCTGCTCTTGCACCGATGTTCCGACATTGTGGCATCAGACTCGCACAAGTCAACGTTGGCACGATGATGCATCTCTACCGGCTTATTTAGACAGCCCTCTTCCTGACTTCAACCCTCAGTTTCTGATGATCTTAGCATTTCCTCTGTATTATATCTAATTTTATACTAGTATATCTTGCTGTCCTCTGTGCTAGTAGTAATGCAGCATTTATGTGCCATTGCTTCAACATTATTTTTATTGTGTAGTACTTTCTTGTATATTTAGTCTTTTGTTCTTCTGCCTTGGAGTAGCCCCAATTCACCTGCACATAGGTTGTCCCTCTATCACCCCTATACAAGTGTGTCTTAAATGTTAGCTTATATAGCGAATATGTCAATTTCTTTATTACTTTCAGTTTTTATAACCCTATTTGGCTGAAAATTAATGTTTAAAGATAGCCCATTGCCTTAGTTCCGGACAGACTGCGGTTACCTGCTCTGTACAGCAGTCTGTCACTCTGCCTCTGCTCCCCCCTCTCTCTATCCAGCGTCCTCCGATGACGGAGGATTTCTCATTGGCTAGAGAGAGCTCCAGCTTACAGGCAGAAAGCCTCCATCATCGTAGGAGACTGGATAGAGGGAGGAGAGCAGAGTCAGAGTGAAAGACTGCGATACAGAGCAGGTAACTGTAGTCTGTCCGGAAGTAGGGCACTGGGCAATATTTATCATTAATTTTCAGCCACATAGGGTTATAAAAACTGAAGGTAATAAAGAAATTGACATATTCGCCATATAAGCTAACATTTAAGACACACTTGTATAGGGGTGATAGAGGGAGGAGAGCAGAGGTAGAGTGACAGACTGTGGTACACAGCTGGTAATCACAGTCTGGAAGTAGGGTGCAGGGCACGCTCTAAAACTTTGAGTGCCAGAGGGGTACACAACACATTGCTTTGCAATGCATTGCTTACCACTCTGCCACTCAAAGAGTTAAACATTAATTTTTGGCCAAATAGGATTTAAAAAAATGAAAGTAATAAAGAAATCAACATATTCGCTAAATAAGCTAACTTTTAAGACACACTTGTACAGGGGTGATAGATCCTCTTTAAAGATGCTGATACTTTTAATTAGTCTGAGATGTGTTTGATGTGAAAATAACACAAATCTGACCACTTTTACCTTGATTACATCCCCTAGTGGATATTCGTTCAGCTATCTGTCATCCTTTTGTAGTTCAAATCAAAACAAGAATACTGAAAATGATTAAATGCTTTATTATCTGTTCTGTAATTCAAGTGTTTTTTAAATAGTGTCTCTGCGTGTTATATAGCTACTGTGAGTCTTGTCAGAGAGCAAACAATGATTCCAACCTTGAAAATGAAAATAAAACATGGAAACCAACACCGTGCCAGCATGTGCACAGTAACTAAATTGAATGTTTATTAGTGAAAGGAATGGGAAAAGTGATTTTAGAAAAAGCTGAGGTTTCATGCTAAAGCAATATATTGTGTTCTTCCAATGTCATTACAGGAGTTCCATGTGACATTGTAATGTCATTGTGTCATGCAGTGACCTAGTATATATCGTTACAGAATGCAATTATCATTAGACGTGTGCTATTATTATCTAATTACAGGCCACGTGGTACAGTTTATAGTGCGTTGATATCCTAGCACTTTCTCTATAATGTTGCTCTTAAACGCTCTGGTGCTTCTCCAAGACAAAATTAACTCAAGGTGTATTTATCAATATCAATGTTTTGGGCCAGTATGCTGCTTTTTTTTCCCTTGAAAAATCAATATCAATTTTTATAATGTTTAACACCTGCTAGTGCCCCCTTGTCTCAGCTATATCACCCTGAATGCCAGCAATATGGCCAGAACATTACAAAGACATGAGTTGGATAACCTTCTGATACTCTAACACACACACACGCACCACCACCACACATTCACACAAAAAAAAAACTGTCACACGAGTTCGTGCACATGGAAAATAAATGAATAAGATGCGAGCACACATACGTGCATGTGCATACCATATACATGAAGTAAAAACAAATTAGACAAGTTCGTGCACACAGCAAAAAGAAATTAATAAGACATACATGTACAGAAAATACATTTATCAGATGCACACAACCCATGCATATAATTAAAACCTACTGTGGGCCCTGGAGTTAAATCTAATGCAACCAACTTCCCCCTTCCATGGTCTGGAGCAAATCTGAATAGCGTGCTCCAACACAAACCTTACTTAAAGTTCAGGAACGCTATCCACTGTAATGAGTTGGACACCTTTCTGATGTTCAGAAGATTAATGAAGAAAAGGGAAAGGGGCTCACCAAGCTATTTTTTATCTTACTCTTTGTCAGATAAGATTGAAAATTGGTCTGCTTGGTAGGAGTTGCCAGTCACAACTGCGCCCTCCACATTCCCTACACACACAACACATGGAAAATAAATTTATCAGATGAGTACACAAACAAAAAAAATGGATCAGATAATTGAGTGCGCACAGGCAAAAGAAATTCATCAGATGTGTTTGTGTGTACAGTTCCACAGGTGGAAAATAAATTAATCAGATGTGTGTGCTTACATGTAAAAGAAAATTAGGTATGAGAAGACACACATGCACACACTAGCACACTTTCGCAGAGGGAAAATAAATTCATCAGTGCTCCTGCAGAAGATCCAGATGGATGCTGACCTACAGAAGTCTTCTAACTGACATTGAAGCGCACATTGTTGTGCTCACTTGTTATTCAACCCTCCCTATGGATGTACATTTCTATCCATTAGCTATGTATTCTTTCTATACCAGGAAAGGAAGCACGTCATCTGTGTCAATCTGCAGATGCCAATAATCACTGGGAAAAAAATAATTTTATTACCTCCTGTGATTTCTTTAATGCTTTTTTACCTTTTGGGAAGAGAGACTGTCACGCTACAGAGTGATTTGGACGTACAATATGTTACTACTTAGTTAATTTACTCCTTCTGAACTCTATATAAAGAACAAGGAACAGTATTGATTATTGTCTCTGCCATTTGTTTAAAAAGCGGGGGCTGAAACACATCAAGGAAAATCCTTCTGGACCCAGGCAAATTTCTTTTAACAATGAGATTACAAAAAAAAAAAAAAAAAAAAAGCGGATTGATTTTTGGCCTTCCCTGGGCTTCTGAAGGTTCACCTGGCATATTCTGGTTACTGCACCATATCACCTCCAGTTCAGGGTTATCCCTCGAGTCCAAAGGGGTTATAAGTGTATAAGTGCTCTGATCTTCAGTCTCCTCTACCTACGTGCGCAATGATCTCTCGCAGAGTTAATCTGAGTAGACAGCAAACTTGTTGCATAATTTACATTGTTGCTTTCAGCTATACAATACGAAATGAAACTGTCATTTTGTAACAAAGGTACTACGCAGTTAAGGCTTTCTGTTAACCCTTTGAGTGCCAGATAGGTATCCAATGACTTGCAATACCTCTCTGGCACCCAAAGTGTTAAAATAAAAGGAATTTATTCTTATATTTCTAGTTTCCCTCTAAGCAGTGTGAGCTCCATTTTTAGGAGTCGGTGAGAGGTTTGTAATGCATAATTATATCCTGTGAGATTTACCTTTGTGATTTATAGGCCCACAAGCTGGTGGGCTTGGAATATTTTAACCCCTTGGGTGCTACAGATCCCTGTGCATTGCTTTGCAATGTGTTGGAGACCTCACTAGAATCCAGGGAGTTACAAAATGATAATGGAAAATAGAAATTATGTGTACTTTGATCTCATGTATGGAAGGAATATATTCCCTGTGCAAATGTTTCAATATTATTTTTCGGTCATTGAAAGTAGTTCATCCTTTGTGGTAATTTGTTTTAATCTCCTCAAGCATTCAAGGGGTTAGAAGCTCCATTTATATGCGTCTCTTGGGTTGCAGCTGGTTTACTGAAAAACTGTTTAAAGTTTTAAGCTTGGTTCATTTGGTGAGTTGAGTGCTGCACAATGTCACCAGCAACTCTTAGGTTTTTCACGCAGTCTGGTGTCACTTGCACATGAAATAGCAAAGCACAGTATGCCTCAACTTCCCTGTGGTCAACAACTCAAGAAATTGCACCATAAGAGATCTTTGAGACCTTTATGGTGGTCTATGGAGCCATCATGCAGGCCTCGCACAATGAGTACTTGAATGTAGGGATCCTAGTTACAACCTCCAATGAATATCCAGTCTCTGTGGTCATCAGCCATGATGTCTGTGAGGGTAGGCTCTATAATGTGCCCTCAAAAAGATTTCTGGGGGAGGTGCATGGTAATGCAAAGTACGTATAATGGGCAGTTTGAGGTGGGACAGCATCAGTGGTGCTCTCAAGACACCTGTATAAAATTAACCCAAGGGTTGCATGCGGTGTAAATAGTGAATTTTCTGAATGAATGCTAGCTTCCTAATCTGGTGAGTAAACCTGTGCATTTGACATGATATGGTGTTTTCTTAGTGAGTCAACAGATGGTGTAAAATTGATTTTAGGTAAAGTAAAACAGTGAACACATCTCTCTCACCATAGATTGACTTCACCCATATTAGCTTCCTTAAACTATTACATCTTAATGTTTGAACACAATAAATATAATCACCTCTGTGTAGTTAATCAATCCTGATTTGATTATTTCTGCAAGCATAATTGACTCTGTAAGCGAATGGAGGTTTCACACAAGCAGGAAAATCATTAGGAGTTACATGGTAATTTACACACTATAGCGAGGTAAATTTACTGCTCACTGACAGAGCTGTCCCAACAAACCATGTCGCTGTTTCCACCTTTAATTGTATGAGTGCAGATGTGAGTGATTATTGTTGAGCATCACCGTAACATGGGATACACATAATTACTATTCAGTAGCTGAGTTTATCTTGTAAATTTATCAGCACTATTCTGTAAGGGAGGGAATAGAGAAAAGGGGAAAATCAGTAAAGGTTGATTGAAACAGGAATTGACAACAGATAAGATGAGCTTGGAGCAACTAGTTTGTCACTTCCTTATCGGATTTAGTCTTTTGAGTGCAGGAGTGGTATCAATGTGTTGGGTTACACTCTGGCTCTCTCAGGGTTAGTGCCACAGTTCTCCCAGCCATGATGAATTTCCCTGCTCACCCTCCCACCTCTCCCATCCATGCTCTCTTTCCCCGCTCACCCTCCCACCTCTCCCAGCCATGATGAATTTCCCTGCTCACCCTCCCACCTCTCCCATCCATGCTCTCTTTCCCCGCTCACCCTCCCACCTCTCCCAGCCATGCTCTCTTTCCCCGCTCGCCCTCCCACCTTTGCCAGCCATGCTGTTTTTCGCCACTCACCCTCCCACCTCTCCCAGCTATGATGAATTTCCCTGCTCACCCTCCCACCTCTCCGAGCCATGTTCTCTTTTGCCACTCACCCTCCCACCTCTCCCAGCCATGCTGAATTTCCCCGCTCACCCTCCCACCTCTCCCAGCCATGCTCTCTTTTGCCACTCACCCTCCCACCTCTCTGAGCCATGCTGAATTTCCCCGCTCACCCTCCCACCTCTCCCAGCCATGCTGAATTTCCCCGCTCACCCTCCCACCTCTCCCAGCCATGCTGAATTTCCCCGCTCACCCTCCCACCTCTCCCAGCCATGCTTTCTTTCCCCGCTCACCGTCCCACCTCTCCCAGCCATGCTGTCTTTTTCTCGCCCTCCCACCTCTCCCAGCCATGTTCTCTTTCATTGTAAACATAGGTTCTATTCTCCGCTTCCCCTTAATCCACCCAGCGTCCCTTTCACTCCTTCCATGTAACCCAACCACACTCCAGTTTGGAGAGTACCTGCCTTCCTCTGTCTTTTCTACCCCCTGTTTGTCCCTTTTGCCTCAGCCACAGAGCTTTTTTTATTTACAATGCATGGAGCCAATATTCTGAGCAGTCTGAATTAAAGTGCTCTGTGGCGGTGGTAAAAGGGACAGTCAGAGGGTAGAAAAGGCATGGATGAAGTTCAACTGGGAGCTGCAGAGACACTACATGAAGCCAGTAATTTGTTGCATGCACATTAATAAAAAAAATAATAATTCTTTCATTAAATTATCCCTGGATTCCTGCCTTGTGTACACTACATATTGAACCTGTATACAGCTATATCCATGATTGCTAACCAGGTCCTATGTGCCAAAACTATGTGTGTGTCTTCTGTTTTATTTTTTTTAAGCATGGACATCTTCATGTGTGGATTGCTAGTGTGTGTGTGTGTGTGTGTATATATATATATTTTGCTATCAAGGGGCATAGCACACAAAGCTGATTGGCCAAAGAGGAGCCTCCTGTCTCCTCCTTCACCCTTTGCCTCCTCAACCAACCACAGCTTACCCTGTTGGTTAGGAACCTCAACCAACTGCTGCTTACCCACGTTCACACTTTCTCACTGGAGGAGACTTTCTCTCATTGACGTGAAAGGGTTTCCTGATTCCACCCAATCCTACCCAGTAGTTTGGGTAGGATAGAAGCAGGGAAGCCTCCTCGCTCTCTGCATCACCTCTATTAATCTCCCAGCCAAATCAGATGGGAGATCAGTAACAGGGGACATCAGGAGGGGTCCTGATGTCCCACCACAGGGTCTGACCTTAAAAACCTTCATGGCATGGGTGAAGCTGCATATAATAATATGAAAGCTGGGCACTCCAGTACTCTGAATGGTGACTTGGGTGCTCAAGCAGAAATTAGATATTGATGGTTGTATCATACTCCTATGATAGTGACCTTGGATAACCTTCTCTGAAGCATGGCTCATGGGCTGAAACATTGACATAGTATTTTTTATTTTTTTTTATTTTTTTTTTAAGATCCTGAGAGTGCCTGTGCGCTTATCATTTGTGTATGGTACAACTATCGGTGTGTGTATGTATATATGTGTGTGTGTGTGTGTGTGTGTGTGTGTGTGTGTGTGTGTGTGTGTGTACACATACATATATATATATATATATATATATATATATATATATAATATATACTGGGGCTCAAAATTTCCACTCGCCACTAGCCAATGGCGAGTGAAAATTTAGCCCTGGCGAGTAGAAATTCAGCCCTGGTGGGTATGTTTTGGCTTGCAGTGGCGAGCAACTTTTCAGGTCGCCGGCAGTGGTTTGCCCATGGCAAAATCACTGCAATATGTATATACTTAACAACCAGCTTGTTCCTTCACTTTTGCCCACATCAGAATGTCAGCTGTACCATCCTTTACTCCCCCCGCAAAGTCTGCTGTTCCTTCCTTTCACACAGTACAAAATGTATGCCCTCCCTCCCTTTCATCTCTTCCCTTTAGCCTGCCCTTGTACCATGCACATATCCAGCTTATTGCTTTGAAATGTGTTGGATATCTCTCTAGAACAATTCTATACAAATTTATACAGTGCTCTAGTCCTCTTATTCACAGTTGGATCAATATCTCTATCCAGATGAAGTATCCATTTATTTATCTGTACCAAAACTCAGTCCCTGTTGCTCAATCCAAAGTACAAGTCGTGCCTCCTTGTATGAAGTCTAGAAGACTGCAGAAAATATGAAAATAGGAGAGCAAAAACAAAAGGGGCCGAATCTAAATCAGTAATCGTTTTAAATCGTATATTGCACAAAACATGCAAAAACCCCTTCAGGGTATCTACTCACTAGAAATCTTTAAATACAACAGCCAGTAGAATCACAAAATCCTTATTCTGATGTCGAGGAACTTTCCGAACCTCTGGCTCCCTGAACGCTCACACACAAACGGCTCCCTTTGGAGTGGTCACTCCTCAGGTCCGTTGCGGTCCACGTTACCAGTCCAGTTCGAGTCAGTTCCCCACAGCTCCCTGGTGGTCCAGCGGCATGGCAGAAGTGGGCTGTGCCTCATGGAGTAGAAACCCTGGAGGCTAAATGCTTTTTTGTGTTTTTTTTTTTTTTTTAACTATCTTTTTCTGGTTTAGTATATTTGTTAGTCCTAGCTCGCACCACCTTATATTTGTTGGTTACACTGGGCATTTAGCCTAACTGGTACAAGGCCTATTTCTTGTTGTTATTTGGTAAATACAAACATCTAAGCAGAGCACACATATCTCGATGGGGAGACACCTAATACTAATATATCAGAAAACCATTAAGGCTGCTGTGAGCAACAAGTGAGACACACAACCCTTTCTATGCCCATATCTTTAACCCCCCCCCCCACACACACACACACACTATGTCTTCCATCCACCACCATGGTGCACCTCAAACATGTTGTCCCCTTTTTCCACAACCATATGTACATACCTGGGAACTTCTTGGTCTATGGTTCCTCTTAAGGGAAATGAAATGACGTGATGTGTGTCACAAAAAGGGGTGGGGCTTAATCACAA
Organism: Rhinophrynus dorsalis; assembly: GCA_037306005.1. NCBI lineage: Eukaryota > Metazoa > Chordata > Amphibia > Anura > Rhinophrynidae > Rhinophrynus > Rhinophrynus dorsalis. The sequence continues at coordinate 17,114,228 of CM074728.1, forward strand.
GTGTGGGGCAGGACAAAAAAATAGCTAGCTTAGACTGGGGAAGGAAGATAAGATGGCGAGGAGTGGGAGGAACAGGTTGAGATGGAGCAAAAGTGGGTAGAGATTAATCAGAAACTCCCCACTTTCACAGAATCAGACTCTGCCCTGGATCCCAGTAATTCAGTCAAAACTGGAGTCTTCGGGGCAAATCCGGAGAGTTCCCAGCTATGCATATGTAACCCTCCTTCAACATGTCTTCCTTCTCTTACACAAATATGTTTTCACCTGGACTGCTCTACTTCTTAGGACATCATTGGATGTGTGTTTGTGTGTGTGTGTGTGTGTTTGTGTGTGTGTGTGTGTGTGTGTGTGTGTGTGTGTGTGTGTGTGTGTGTGTGTGTGTGTGTGTGTGTGTATGTCACGCTCTGTTCCTAATGAAAATGACAGCAATTTCAGAAAGAAACAAATACACCATATGCAAAAAAAAAAAATAAATTATAATTGATGGGAACATTTATTTTCCACTATGGTGGAGTTATGTGATGACGACATCTCTAGCAGTCATGAGATTGAATGGTTCATTCAAATACATATGAAGGTTAACTTTTCCTTATGGTGTGCTTATTTTGACCTATAATTGCAACTCTTACTGCATCAATATCTGTGGCCGCATCCATACGTGTGTGTCTATGTCTAGGCTCACTATGTGTGTGTCACTGTGTGCCACGTAGTCTGTGTGGTGTGCCTGTGTCAGCATGTGTGTCACAGTGTCTGTGCCTGTTGATATGTCTGCATATATACCCATTTTTAAGGGCAACTACGTATGGTTTTGCTAGTAAATTCTCAGCTATAATACTCACATTTTTACCCCATTCCACCTTATGTGAAATAGGGGGAGTATTATACACCAGTGAAAAATATCAAAATGCTGGCCTCACCTCAATCCCTCCCTCCACCTCAGTTAAGCTATCTGGAGCCCCCCACTCCTCCCATGCCCACAAGCCCTTGAGACCCTTGTTTAGGCAGCCTGGGGCTCCATCCAGTGGGAAGTATCCTCCATCCAGCGGGCAGTATGCTGCCTGCTTACTGCACTGTTACTCTCCTATGCAAGATCCTCTCCATTGGAAAAGATGCCTGAGTTCCCTGTCAGGGCCTTCGGAGCCTGACGGGGCAGAACCGTAGTTTCATTGTGCGGTCTGCCCTGTAGACTTAATAAGTTAGAGATCAGTGAACTAATGGCTACAACAATGGAGTATGATTAAAACCGCAAAATGTATCCTGAAAGTCCAACAAATGCATGTGAGTATGTATGAGTGGTAAAAAGCACAGAAACCAATTTTTGTGTGTTTCACCTTCCTGATGCTTATCTACTAAGCAAATTACTCAGAATAGGTGCTTTTTCCCTCTGCTCCTTGTTCCTTGCTATATACTTACAAAGTGTCAAGGAAATTGACAAATAAATATTCCTTTTCCCTGTGCTTGCTGTAGGGGTCTGAATGCTGCCAGTGTATATGTGCTGCTATGTGCAAAAGGTAACATACATACCCATGATGTGGGATTTAAGGCAGCATACCTACACAATGTATAGATTAGTGTAGGGGTGCACAGAAATGTTGCAAAGTTAGGAAGTGGAGCTAAAAATACTCAAAACAGCGCACATCACAAAAGAGCGATAAAAAAGTATCTAAGTGTAGTAATTTAATAATAAACGGTAATAAAAACAATATGAATGCACTCACAATAGCCCTACTTGGGCTTTAAGCTCATCAAGCGGGTCTCTCTCCCTTCTTAGCTGACGAATTGCGTTCTCCTGTTCCCCTTTTATCCAGGTCCAACAGAATGTACTTGCTAGATTCCAATGTCCTTAGCCATTGAAATGATCAATAAATTTGTTGCAATCCACACTTGACACAGTATATAGTGGGAGAGCAACTAGGGAGGATAGGTGGTTGAAAGATCGTATTACCCGCTAAATACCATAAACCTCACGAGGAGGTGCGTCCGAAACACTGCGGACCAGAGTGAGGGCCTGACAGGAGGCGGCAAAAACTCGCAGGGGGCATGGAGGAGTCCCGGTATCACAGTGCAATACTGTGCCAGAGTCCCAAACGTTTTTGCAGACTACTGTCTGCTTCCTCAGGGGCCAAAGGCAGTGTTTTGGGAGAACTGAGCTTCTATACTAACTGTTCTATCATTCTGAGATTAATTAGACAATTAAAACCTTAAGTAATACATATTGATAAAAAACACAAAAAACAAAGATAACCTCAGATCTAAGTTAGGAAGTGGAAGAGAATTTTAAGAGCCAGTGAAGAGCATGTATATAGCTATATGAAAGCAGCCCCAAAATGTTGGTGTCAGAAGTATAATTTTAGGAGCCCAGACTCCCAGGCTCTTGAGATTTCTCCATCCCTGTCTTTAAAGTATTACTGTAACCTTAACAGAGGTGTACAGTGCATTGCTCTGCAATGTGTTGCATACCAATCTGGCACTCAAGGGGTTAAAACATATTAAGATATTAACTAAGCTCAGGAGGGGACCATTTTTCAAAAAGAGGTATTCTGGAACAAGAGGCTGTGATGCAAAGTGGGAGGGCAGGATAACATATAAGAAATGCAAAAAAAAAAATTACAGAAAGAGTTATCATTATGTTGAGTAGCCTCACTGGAAGTGGTATGGACCAAAATGGTAAATGACTTTAACATTTCTTGGAACAGACAAAAGTGTTTTTTCTAAGAATTAAATACATTTGAGCTTTTTCAGCGCATTGGAAAATTGAAAGACCAGGAGGACCAATTTGTTGTTATCTGCAGTCAAAATCAGTTTTTACACAGCTAAGAAAGAAACAGGCAGTATTTAGTCCAGAATCTTTCCTATCATTATCGTTCCACTAAGAGCTACAGCCTTGCACAAGAACACTGCTTCAGAGAAGGTCATCCAAGGTCACTAGAAATGTTTGACTCAAGTCATTTTACTTGCAAGCCTGCATGGCATAACTGGTATTGATCTGATCAAATCTGCTCTAATAACGTGCCATTCTTAGCTAGTTGCCACATGCTGCCTTTGATATTTAGAAGTAGCAGCACGTCTTTCAAGTCATTGGCGTGTAATTATTTGTAAGATAAGGAGAAATCTTTGTGTGATTATTATGCATTCTGCTGATAAGTGTTTAATGTCTAGTGATTCTGGACATTTATTTCTGTAGGGTTAACTCTTTAGGGGGTCAGCCCTAAGCTCTCCATGAGTTCTGTAGACCTCCAGGTTGACATTCACACCATACATACAGTAAAAGATTCAATGCAAAAGTAGAATTATGAATATTGGTAACATCACATAATCTCTTACAATATTATAAATGCTAATTTGATTCTGTGGCTTAGATGCTCATTTGTTTGCAGTGCAAAATGTTTTTTCATTAGAGAGTACTGCATAAACCAAGGCCACATTTTATCAGTATTTTCAGTTATTGAAGCAGTAATCCCCCCATACATCACCACCACATAAAGCAGTGCTTACATCCAGCATGGGCAACCTTAAACAATCCAGCTGTTGGACTACAGTTTCATCATCCTATGTCCGCCAACAGCTGGCTGATTGTTATGGGAATTGTAGTCCAACAACAGCTGGAGGATATCTGTCTTCATACCCAGTCTAACATTACTTCAGTTACAGCCAACTTCCCATGGTACAGATGGGTTTGTACACTGTTTGCACAGTATTGTTCTTGTTATCTGTTCAGTGGAAAAAAAAACATACTGTTAATCATCTTGTCCAATGGACCCTTTGAACATGAGAGGGGTACACTTGTTCTCTCGGTCAAAGGGTTAACATACATGGATGTAGGCACTGGCAGTGATTGCATGTGTGAGTCCTACACGCGCTGTGTGTAAGAGCTGCAAGATGAAATGCATGGACCCGAAAAGGCTACCTGCAAGGTTAACTATTATAATGTGCGACGCTTAAGCCCGCAATATCAGAATCTTGCCCTTTTGATGAGGGCAAGATTCTGATATTGCTCTTTTCATGCCAGCAACATATTTCATGCCCCATTTTCTTTTTTCACCCAATAGTGGGCAATGATTCTAAAGGATACCAGCTAGTATGAGCCAGTGCACATCTTGGCGGAAATACACAAACATACTCAGCCTGGTTGGTTACAGATGGAGACAGCATTCAGAAAAATGAAAATGAGGAGATGCTAATTTATTATAAACAATCTATCACTGGGAAACATTTTCTGTCCCAGACTTGGACCTTTCTCAGGCCGTTGTCGATCCAACAGCAGGATGATGGCCTCCTCAGCAAGCCTTTCTCTCTCTCTCTCAATAAAATATATATATATATATATATATATATATATATATATATATATATAGTGTTCAGGCACACGTTTTAGACCATTCCAATGAAGGGATTCCGTGTAAGTAACGAGATCCCGGCACTTCTCAAGCGCCAGCGTGTCGACGGACAAGAATCTCCTGCTGACAGCTTTACAGCTGTCAGTAGGAGAAATCAAACTTTAAACACCCGTATCTCTTAAACCATAGCGGTTTAAGAGAGAAGTTTTTTTGCATTTAGATCAGTTTTTAAGCTCTTCTAAATGCAAAAAAGTTTTTTTCAGACATTACTAACACTTCAACTTTGCGATGTGTTGCGTACCGCTCTGGCATTCACAGGGTTAATATTCCTCTCTAGGAGGTTGATTGGGGAATTTCATTAATAGGCACGGTATTTATTGGTGTACCTCGCTTTCTTTTATGTGGATGGGTTTATATTATTTCATTTATAGTGTTGAATATTTTTGTCCCCCATGCTACAGCTCATTTGCTCCAGAATTGCTCCCTTGTGTGTTCATACATATGGCCTAACGGCTGGGAAGCTTTTCACAGAGCTGAGAGTCTTATCCATCACTCCCCCGGTATTGGGAGATGTAAAATTAAAGTGGAGTTTGTCACAGGCGCGGGGAGTGTAGGAGTGTTTACAATAAACACATCTTTTCTGATAGCAGGGACAATAACTATACCTAGTGCTGCTATTCCACATGCTTTCCTTAGATCAGCTCAGTCCATCTGTGACGTGACTCGCTGTGCAGACTTCACATTTCCAGGGAAACTCTTGCATTTAAAAGCTCAGACAGAAAACAAGTCCCTTCAGTGGATAGATTTGCAATGAGACAATTTGGTAAGTGTCTTTCACAATACATGTTTCTGCCAGTGAGCATTATTGCCTACTGCATTTCACTCAGGATGCGGATTCACATATTGGAACGTTTTCAGGAACCTCAATGGTAGCAGAGGGGTCCCGTGCCCTATATTCCCACTGATATACTCCACTGCAAGACCTGTCTAGCATTCAAGGGGTTAAAATCCTCATTTAAAGTGGAACTACCACCCAACCTAAAGTTAAACCCCAAAACTTACCCATTTGGCAACTAGCTGAACAATAGTACTAGCCACCAGAATAATTACCGCCTTATAGCTAAAGTCTACTGCACCCGAGACTGACGGCAAGGCAACAGCGCTTTAAAAGAATCTACGCGCCCGCGCTGTCAGTCCCTTCCGGTACATACGGTACCTAGCAACAACACCTAGAGCAGACTGGGACTGACAGCGCAGGTGCGCATACATCATTATGGAGAGATGTCCGCGCTGTTTCCTGGCTGTCAGTATCAGGAGCAGTAGAATTTCTCTGTAAGGAGGTAATTATTGTGGCGACTAGTACTATTGATCAGCTAGTCGCCAGCTGGGTAATTCATGGGGTTTAACTTTATGTGGGGTGGTAGTTCCACTTAAATTCATTGGGAATTTGGGGAATGTTTATTTGCAACAGAATTGCTTCACCTTCCCACATTCAATTAATTGATGCTGAACAATTCAATAGGCACCCTTGGCACAAATGGAAAATCTCAGTGACTGAAATGGGACTTTTAACCCATAGAATGCTAGAGAGAGATTTTCAGGGTTTAACCCTTTGAGTGCCAGAGGTGTATCCAACGCATTGCTCTGCAATGTGTTGCGTACCCCTCTGGCATTCAAAGGGTTAAATGATCCATATAAACCACGGGGAATTTTTTAATTTGTTTTCTCTCCCAATGGTCCATTTGGTTTGCTCAGGAATAGCTTCTCTTTAGCTTCCTGAATATTTCCTATTATTTGTTACATTTCTTGTGATGAGTATTGAATTTCCATTAAGTCTAAGTTCACATCTGTGACTTCATTCTATAATGTAATTGCATAAAATTCTATTAAAAAACACATTTAGAAAGTTTAGTATGCTTTTTTGATTGCGATTTGAATTCTTTGCAAATCACATCAGTCACCCTAGCAAATCGTTGGGTATCTGTGCATTTATAGTGGTTCCGCTGAAATCGATGTACAAATTTTAACTGTATAATTAAAACGAAACTTAGAAAATAGTACTGTCATCCAGCATAAGTACCGCGTTATTAAGAAACCATAGTTCTTCTGAGACTGCCGTCCAGGCATCGGAGCAGACATCTTGGCTTAGAGACATCTGGTCCCCTCTAGGAGGAGTTGCATGGTACCTTAAGGTAACAGGAAGCGACTGACAGTGCAGGCACCTAGATGTCTCTAAAGCAAGAAGCCTGGCCGTCATTCTCAGAAGAAGTAGGATTTCTTAATAACGTGGTAGTTATGCAGGATAATACTTCTATTTTTAAGCTTATTGCTATGTGACTAATTATTGGGGGGGACTTTATTTCGGGTGATCCGCTTTAAGCAAAATCTGACTTAAGTTGCAACAAACGGCAATTACGTGTTACATGCTCTGCTTAGTTCTCCAGTGTGAATAGCCCCAAAAGACACTGTTGTACCTATCTTATGCTTTTTTTTTCAAATCATCCAAAACACTGTGTTAAAAATGCTAAAGTGAAGTAACCCTAACTTGGTACATGAGCAATAGAGCTCTGAAGGCCACAGTTGGCTGTGATCATACCTAGGAACCTTCAAAATGAGCTGACCCCGAGGTCTTTGAAATATCAACCCTTGAAGTTCCCCCAAAAAAAGTATATTTTCTGTGAAATTTCCCAGTGTGCTCTAACCCAAACTCAAGTAACCTTTAACATGTCGCAAGACAAGCAGGGTTTCTTCCTCTGGCACCAATCTGGAGACTAAAGAGGCAGTCTGTGCAGATCATGTACTAGCATTCCTAGGAACTTTTCCTTCTAGAGTCTCCAGAGAATAGAAATGACGACATTCGTGTCAAAAAAGAATGGGGAGGTGCTTAAAGGGATAGTAATACTTTGATTAAACTGCAGCTCCAAGTCTTCTTTATATATTTTTAAACCCATAGCACTATATTTAGTTACTTACAATGTTGTATTTCAAATGCTATTCCTGCAGAAATGTTCCCCCTCCTGCCCCTTCTGGCTGCCTCCACTAAGATCTTGAATCTGGTCGTGAGAGCGAGGACCATCTTACAACAGTAAGTATAAGGAAAACCCTACCCTCCTTGATGAAGGACGGAAGGATTTTCCTTTGCTTTCTGAAGATTGTCCCTCTCCGCTCTCCATTCAGACCAGCAGAGAGGATCAGTGACTCGACCAGAAGGGGCCAGAGGGGGAACCTTTCTGCAGGAATAGTGTTTGAACTGCAACATTGTAAGTAGCTAAATATAACACTATGGGTTTAAAAATATATAAAGAAGACTTGGAGCTGCATTTTAATCAAAGTATTACTATCCCTTTAATGGGCTGTCTAATAAAGTAGGTGGAAAGTGGGCAGAACAGGGTGAGAAGGAGGAGAAGTGGGCAGTAAGTGGAAGGAACAGGGTGAGAAGGAGGAGAAGTGTGCAGGAAGTGGGAGGAACAGGGTGAGAAGGAGGAGAAGTGGGCAGTAAGTGGAAGGAACAGGGTGAGAAGGAGGAGAAGTGGGCAGTAAGTGGGAGGAACAGGGTGAGAAGGAGGAGAAGTGGGCAGTAAGTGGAAGGAACAGGGTGAGAAGGAGGAGAAGTGGGTAGTAAGTGGAAGGAACAGGGTGAGGAGGAGGAGAAGTGGGCAGGAAGTGGGAGGAACAGCGTGAGAAGGAGGAGAAGTGGGCAGTAAATGGAAGGAACAGGGTGAGAAGGAGGAGAAGTGGGCAGGAAGTGGAAGGAACAGGGTGAGAAGGAGGAGAAGTGGGTAGTAAGTGGAAGGAACAAGGTGAGAAGGAGGAGAAGTGGGCAGGAAGTGGGAGGAACATGGTGATAAGGAGGAGAAGTGGGCAGGAAGTGGGAGGAACAGGGTGAGAAGGAGGAGAAGTGGGCAGTAAATGGAAGGAACAGGGTGAGAAGGAGGAGAAGTGGGCAGGAAGTGGAAGGAACAGGGTGAGAAGGAGGAGAAGTGGGCAAGGTAGTCAAATAAATCAGCACATTTTTGGATCATCAACAAGTCCTGTGAGTGCGGCTTTATTTCATTTATTATCTTCATCTATAGTGAGACTGGCACCCAGGCAAGTTACTTTTGATTACAGTGAGTGAGCTACTACCAAACTCTGTGTGTGTGTGTGTGTGTGTGTGTGTGTGTGTGTGTGTGTGTGTCTGTACACGCTAGTGTGTACATATATATAATATATTCAATTTGGGTTAGTCGTGATAGTCTAGTGGTGTAGATGCCAAATGAATGAGTGTTGCAGAATGTTATTATACCTTTATAAAATAAAAAAAGGTATTATACATACTGATATAGATATATAATGCGTCTACTCAGGTGGCTGTACGAAAAATAACTCATGCTATCAAATTTCTTTTTTACAATCACATTGAACAAATTAATTGTACATTTAATTCACACTTCACCCTTTCACTGCCACATAGGTGTCCAATGCACATGTGTCGCATTCAACACCTGTGTAGCACTGAAAGGGTTAAGTGTCAGTCTGCATATTACCTGAGGGAGATGTGTGATATTCAAGGATGATAAAATAAAAAAAAAAAAAAAAAAAAAAAAGACGGGCAACGCCGTCGCACACTGCTAATGTATGTATAAATATATATATATATATATATATATATATATATATGTATGTGTATATATATATATATATATATATATATATATATATATATATTACAATATAACATCAAATTTTTTTTTTTACTTATAAAATTTGACTATTCTTTTAATATAAGAACTCTTGAAGGAGATATGTCAGATTCTGTAATTCTTCAAAGGTTACCCCCTACCCTCTTCCTTTAGGGCTGCTATAGACCCTATGCAAACCTGCAATATAAATATTTTATTTTATTAAAGAAAGGAGTTGGGAACACTAACTCAAAGAGGTAATTTTGTGGTGGGGGGGCACATGTGGAGGACCAAAATGCCCACACACTACAACCTTGTAACACTGATTGCCTGTGAATATACAGCAAAGTGATCAGTTTATCAAGGAGCAACAGAGAAAAAAGCAATGAGTGTGTTATCCCTTGCAAGATCTTATTGACATTTTGCTGCAGAAAGCAGAGAAATAATCACACAGAGGGAGGCACGAGGCTCTTTGTGGAGTTGGGAGGTGACAATCAGTAGAAAGTGAAGTCACATGGAATCAACTCGGAGCAAGAATGCTTTTGACAAAAGGAAACTGACCATTAGGGCAAATTCATTTCCTTAGGCAGCAGTAATTTAACTTTAATTTGCTGCACTGCTGAATCTCTTTATTTTGATAATTAATAACCTCCTGTGATGTATAAGTGCCTTACAAGAGATAATTTGACACCAACTAGCCATTACTGGGACAAAACTGTCGTGGGGACCAAGTGTTTGTGATAAGAGATGGAGCTTCCATTTGTCATTTGTTGTGTTTGCTTCAACCAATAGTTCGAACTGACCAGGATAAGCAGAGAAGACCGCGATTAACCCTTTGAGTGCCCATGGGGTACACAACGCATTGCAAGGCCCAGGGCTGTTTATTAGCCCCAGATCATGCCAGGCTATTGCTTTATGCTTTCTTTTTACCTGGTATTGCATGAGACCAGCAGATCATTTTACACAATTCCATGACACCAGCAGACGGACATATTCAGTAAGCCCACAAATGCTAGAGGGTTTGGCAGTGCATTGCTTTGCAATATGTATGAGACCTTTCTAAGGTTCAAGATGTTAACCCCCTTGAGACAGGGACAGATAGTGTAGGTGTACAGATTCCTCTACGTTAAGATGCCTGCTGATGAGTCTCAGAAGAAGTTGGTTATCTAAGATATGCTTATCGTTACGTGAAAAATGATTTGGGGGCACTTGACTATGCCTGAAAGTTCCGCTTTGTATTCCTTGCCTACGGTGCAGTTTGTTTTGTTCATCTTTAGCTGAATATGTCCATAATAGACCTGGAGCTTTTGTGGGACAAACCAGCTGCCCCCATAGGGGTCACAAAAAATTGCCCTTGATTCAGATTGAGCTTTTAACTACTTGAATGCTAAAGAGGTCTCCAATGTATGTCAAAGCAATAAATAATAACATGTATAGGCAAATTAACTTTTCTGACTCATTAATAGAGTAGCAAGTATGGATATCTGGTGTGGTAACACTTTTCATGTCTCCATAGCTCAGAGTTAGATGACCTGAAGAGGTCCACCAGCTGTGGAGAATTACAACTCCCATTTTCTGGCTGGGTATGATGGGACAAGAGTCCTCCACAGCTTGAGGCCTTCATGTTGCCCAGGCCTGCCACATTGCCTCAGCCGCACCCTGTGGTATCAGAATGAGAACAGTTCAAGTTGAAACCTCATTTTAAATAACAGCAATATATAAAGGTTATGCCTCATGCTTCAGTAAGTTTTCAGAGTCTGAAAAAAAACATGACCCAGATTTGTCCCCATAAATGTCATTGGCAGTGGATGATTGGAGCCCCAGGATAACCTCTTTAATTAGAGCCCTTCTGAACTCCTCTTGGTTCATTTCACTTGATCTACTCCAGGTGGCACTGTGGGGGCAGAGCTACTCAGCCATTTATTGCCAGGGTGCTAGGGTTAATACCATTTGTTCATGGAATATGTGTGTTGCATGACAGCATAGGAAGGATTGCACTTCAAATCCAGGAGTTGACATCTGCAGAGGAATTGAAGAGCCAAATGTTGCCCTCCTGTAGGTCTACGAGCTTCATAAGCAGCCTGTATTATAGGGTTGAGGTGACAATCCTCTTTGCAGTTTTAAACAAAAAGATACACAATTTTCTATGACTAGCTATTGCAAAAAATGCTACATTTGCCAAATGTCGCCTTCCTTGTCATTTGGATGTGTCTGCTTGCACAGCAAAGGCAGTAAGATTGTATTGCATCCTAATGATTTCACCCTATACACACTCAGTTTACACAAATCAATGAAATTCACAAATTGATTTCCTTGCCAAGCTCGTCACTTGTGTGTGTGTGTGTGTATGTGTGTATTAAGACCAAAGCATACAAATACAAGTGGATTTACATCGGTCCAACCCAGATCAAAAAGTACAATATAACACATGAAGTAATACATCATTCCATCATGCGGGAAGAAGCACCAAGTACATGCAAAGAAATCGAGGTGTGGATGCTTCATTCTAGCACGCGGGAATCATCACAGAGTACAGGTATAAGGATATGAGAGGCAGAAAGAAAGCAGAAATTCTGAAAAAGAGTAAAAAGAGAACAAAAATCTAGGTATAGACTAGATAAAATATACTGGTGGGCCAAGGCCCGCACTAGTCGCCTAATGCAGAGAATCTGCGAAGCTTAGTGGTGGTGGTGGGGGGGTATATTAGAATATTATCAATAGAGAGCAGACCCAGAGAACAAGCTGGATGGCCATCAAATAAAGCATGCCATAGGATGTAAGCAATACCAGAGGTCTAAACTGCACGGGAGTAGAGGGAACAGTAATAAAGATAATATAACCATATCAGGTGGGAGTAGAGCTTATATGGGGAGAGTAATCAGCAACATGAGAGTAGAACATTATGTGCCTACTGGGCAATAAAAACATGGAGCACATACAATATCTCTAGAAGTCTGGGAGTCATCGGAGCCGATCCCGACCTGCACGCAGGATCGGAAGCGGTGCCGGCAAGCCACTAAACCCAAATAGACAGTATATACACGAGTAATGCATAGAATACTAGATACAGAGACATATCATAACCCCTGAGACAGAAAAGAACATCACTGCAAATATAGCGATAATCTAGGTCTACCCTCCCTGGGCCCAAGGAAGAGGACCAACTAAGCATACAAGATAAGGCCAGAAGCATATAATAGCGTAGGCGTCTCATGGAAGGAAATAAAAGCCAAAACCCCAACAAATATACTATGAATAGTTCCCCTGGAGGCATCCAAACATCGAGGAAAGAGTCTGCAGGACACATGCATAACCCACAAACAGGTAAGTAGAGGCAAAGGAGTCCATCTCGGAGAAGTCTGGTTACTACAACTAAGTGACAAAGACTGAGGAACTGCCAACAGATGTTGGCAGTCAAAGCAGGGTAGCGTCCAACTGATAAAGAAGGTGCAGAGATGGACAGATCCACCACCTAGGTTACCTTAAGTCCCATCTTTGGATTTCATCATGAATTGCCGGGTATCCCAACTTGCAAAGAGTGTTGTCAGGAAGGAGTCACTGATATCTATATTCCAAGGCAAGGTATCCCAAACACACCCCCTGCAGTGAGGTGGAAAACAAAGAGTAGCATGATCGGCTTGCACGGCAGTAAGACCAAATATTGGTCCTGAATCTGTCAGTAGCTGCCTCCCAAGGAGTGGTAAAGATAAGTCCCAGACGGGGATGTTGCTCTTCCACACCGTATTTCCAGACATCTCCTGGTAGAGCAGCAGACGCGGATCCAACTCGGCTGTTCCAAGATAAGTAGCAAGTTTGCATGCCCCGCGTATGACCTCGATCTCCTCCAGTTGATCTCCCAATATCTCAAGATGCGTTATAGGTTCGGTAGTCGTGTGTAAATCAGCAAACACCTCTTGTATTGTGGTCCGGAGCTCTGCATGAAAGGCTTGCAACACGCCATTCTCCTGTGGGCGCTGGAGGACCGGTGAAGCTAAGTGTGCCGGAGAAGGAGGGAGAGAAGATGAGTACAGGAGCTCCTCAGGAGTCAGAGGCACAAGATCAGCAGTTAAGCTGGACAAACCGTTGAGGTCCACAGCTCTCCAAACAACCAAATCCTCCGTCCACATGTCGTGCATCAGTACCCGCCGGTCGCAGAGGCACGTAAAGAAGCAACTCCTCCTCACCTGCCAAGCAGGTGCTTTGTGGTGGGACATGAGGTATCAAAGTGTTCACACTCAGACAGTGAAGACCTTCCTGAAGAGTGGCAGCAGGATGGATCCAGCTAGAGCAAATAGATCAAGTAAAGTCAACTACGATAGCAAGAGCTCTAATGAAGCGTGTCCATCTTGGTCCACGGTTGCTCCACACCCCCGTGTGTAGGTTTTTTAACTGTTAAATCAGCAGCACAAAGCAAAAATATTTACTTTTGTTTCATCAAAATTATTGTCTGTTAGCTCTTCATTTTCTACACAAAGTAACTTTAATTACAGTTAAGACTATAATCTGTTTTTATTATCTGTCCAGTCATAGCTGAAACCCTATAAACAATCACTGCATGAAAATTGTGTATGATTTGGTGATTTGTCTGATGTTTGTCTGCACATTTATATGTGTTTTTGTAGTTCAGCTTGTATGTGTGTATGTCAATGTGTGCATTTGCATAGTTCAGTGTGTGTAGCAATATGTGCATTGTGTTGTTCAGTGTGTATGTGTGTGTGTGTGTGTGTGTGCGTGCGTGTGCGTGCGCACGTGCAGCAATATGTGCATTTCTATAGTTTAGCATGTGTGCAGCAGTATGTGCAATTGTGTAGTTCAGTGTGTGTGTGTGTGTGTGTGTGTGTGTGTGTGTGTGTGTGCACACATGCAGCAATATGTGCATTTCTATAGTTTAGTATGTGTGCAGCAGTATGTGCAATTGTGTAGTTCAGTGTGTGTGTGTGTGTGTGTGTGTGTGTGTGTGCACACGTGCAGCAATATGTGCATTTCTATAGTTTAGTATGTGTGCAGCAGTATGTGCAATTGTGTAGTTCAGTGTGTGTGTGTGTGTGGTAAGGTGTGTTTGTGTAGTTCTGCGGAGGAATGTTTTTTTTTACTGTAAGGTTTGTCCAGTTGTGGAATTCCTTTCCCAAGGATGTGGCACAACTTTAAATTCCCACTTCTAGATCTTTAATAAACAAACAAAAAGGCATTGGGCCCAGGACTGAACCCTGTGGCACCCCACATAAAACTTAAGACCAACATGAAAAAGTTCCATTTACAACTCTCTGCCATCTATCATTTAACATCTCTTCCCAAACCAAGGGCTTTCAGTTTCTGGAGTAACCTGCTGTGAGGCACAGTACCAAAGGCTTTTAGAAAATCTAAGTATACTACATCAACAGCAATTCCCCTGTCCAAATTACTACTTGCCCTTCCGTAAAATGCAAGTAAATTAGTCTGACATGATCTATTCTTCGTAAAACCATGCTGACTCCTACTAATAATATTGTTTATCTTCACATAGTTCTGAATACTGTCCAATATTGACCCTTCTAATATCTTACTCACTATGGATGTCAAATTCGCAGGTCTAAAAATGTCCTGTTTTGGATCTTGCCCCCTTTTTGAACACAGAGAAAATTAGATACATTTCTTTCAAGAAGGAACATACAGGGTTATATTGTGTATTAGTAAGGAAGTTCTGATAGAGACTAACTTATTTGGCAGCAGGATAGTTTATATAATTCTAATTTATCTGTGTTATGGGGCAAAGATTGGACTTGTGTCTTTTTGTCAACCTAATTTACGATGTAACAATTTAACAGTAACAGTAACAGTTCTGGTCCGTAGACCATAAATCTCCATAGAATGGTGTCGCAACAGTTCAACTGTACAATTTCAGGCCACTGTGATATTGAAACCTAAAAATTCAACTTTGAGCTGTAATAACTTTTGAATAAAACACCTTTCAGCAGTGGGTGCACCTTTGTTTTACTCAGGGGGATAAACCCTACAACATATATTTTTTTACATTTTAAGTATTACTAACCCTTAAATGAAACTACCATGCAATATAAATTCGTCCCCCAATAATTAGGCATATGGCAACTAGCTTCTTAACCCTTTGAATGCCAGAGTGGTACGCAACGCATTGCTTTGCAATGCGTTGCGTACCACTCTGGCACTCAAAGGGTTAATAGTGTTATTATCTGCCACAAGTACCACTATCTGAAGTGATCCTGTTTCTTCAGAGACTGATTGCCAGGCCTCTTGCTGTAGAGCCGCCTGCACCGTCGGTACCTTCTGGTGCCTTTCAGCTCTATGCAGTTCCTCTTAGGAGGAGACCGGGACAGACAGCGCAGGCGCGCAGACGACTCTAAGCCAAGATGTCCACGTGCAATCCTGACTGTCAGTCTCTGAAGAAACAGGATTACTTCAGATCGTGATACTTGTGGCAGGTAATAACACTATTAAGAAGCATGTCACCATATACCTAATTATTGGGGGACGACTTTATATTGGGTGGTAGTTCCGCTTTAACATGTTAAAGGAGCAGTAAACTTTTTTTATGAAAAAATATATATTGTAGGGATTTTCCTATTGAGTAAGATAAGAGTACGCCCACTGCTGAGAGATTTATATTTCCAGAGTTATTACAGTTTAAACCCATGTTTTTTTATATTACCAGTGCCCTCTAGTGGTCAAATTCTAATTAGATTTCCTGTTAGATTCTAATGGAGAGGAAAGTCAGAAAAGTCAGAGACATACTGTTCTCCATAGAATGTGATAGAAACTGCCTGTCACTTCCTGTCAGTTAGAACTATCAGGAAGTAAACACAGTAAATTCACTTCCTGTCAGTTAGAACTATCAGGAAGTAAACACAGTAAATTCACTTCCTGGTTATTTAAACTGCTATAATTTTTGAATAAAACATCTGACAGCAGTGGGAGTGACCTTGTTTTATTCAGCAGGCAAAAGTCTATAAAATATGTGTTTTCATAAATTAAAGTTTACTGCTCCTTTAAATGCTTGAGTGTTGGACAGGCCCCTGGCACTCAACAGTTCATAGCTCATCTGCTAATGTAGTTTTAGTCTATGGGGAGCGATCTGCCAGTCTATGTGTCTGTGGGCACACCTTTATTTATTTATTTGTACCATCGCCCTCTCCCACATCTCCTTTTGTTTTTCACAAGTATGAACACCAGGCTAGTTGTTCATTATAATTGGGTGAATGTGGGTCACCCGGCATTGGTTTATATTGAATTCATTAATTAGCATTCATACTGTCCTCATCTCTGACATTTTCAAAGTGAGCCGAGCAAAGCAAAGTTGAATTCAGTAAAATGAATAAGTGCCGCACAGAAAGCAAAAGACGAGGAATGGAATTCTGGATCATACTAAGTGCACCATAGGGGGGAAAATAAAAATCCCTTCGGATTTAATTGGGGATTTTAACCACTTAAGTGATAGAGAGATCTTCAGCGAATTGTAACTTCTCGAGCAGTCATGAGGGTAAAAATCCTCATTTACATAAATGCAAATTTGAGGACATTTTATTCTCCCCCGTGGTGCAGTTGGTTTGCTTCAGAATTGCTCATCTTTTTCTTTCTGCATAAGGTCTTTAACTCCATGAGTGCCGCAGCGGTATCCAATTCATTGCATCACAATGCTTTGGATGCCTATCTGACACATAAAGGGTTAAATGGGCTAGTGGGAACTGGGGAGTAAATGTTGTTACTGATCTGAGCGTTGGCTCTCAATAGCTTACTTTTAGCGTAGAGATGGCCAGTCTCTGGCTCTCCAGTGTGTATTGGTTAGACCAGTGGTTCTCAATCCGTGCTCTCAGTGGACACTAACAGGCCAGGATTTAGGGATTTCTCTGCTAGAGCACAGGTGTGGTGATCAGAGGCTCATTCACACTGATTAACTCACCTGTGCTCTAACAAGGAAATCATTACATCCTGGCCTGTTAGTTGCCACTGAGGGCACGGGTTGAGAACCACTGGGTTAGACTACAGCTCTCATTCTCAGCAGGCCGGTGTCTTGTTAGGAGTGATGCGAGTTGTATGGCTTGTTAGGCTGTCCACTACTGCTTTAGCCAGTCTTATCTATGACAGTATCTTGTCTTGAGACAGACTGATCACCGTGATGAGGAACATTTTGTTTTCCATACACTGCACAGAGACGCAACAGAAAATTGGGACGACTTCAATTCAAGTCATGTTCCTAAAGTATGCTCATGCATGCCTGCTTTCAAGTTATAAGATAAATTGCATTGCTATTTTTGAAGAATAGTGTTATGCAGAGTACCTATAATGTTGGAATCACATGTGCGATTGTTAGCATCTATTACACTTCAGGATTTCCATGGATTAAACAGGAAATGATTGCATCAAAATTATAAGTAATAAGATCTTAATAGCATTATAAGGTGAAAACGCCCATTAAGTCTACTTTATAGTTCTTACAAAGGGGATCAAAAATATTGAGAGGCGAACGTTAACTACATGACTTCTCTGTGCATTTTAGCTTACTTAGTTCATATATGAGATCCAATCACGAAGAGAGGGCAGTTGAAGTTGTGGAGTTCAAAGTTCAAACTGAGTGTGAGCTAGATTGCGCAAATGTTTGGTTTCTTGTTTGTTTGTGTTTTTTGCCTTATGAATTCCAGAAATTGGTTCAATGTACAATCAACTTTTTTTCCATCAATATTTTGTTCAGACTTTTGTTTGATCAAGTGCTCTTTTTGTGCACTGTGACCTTTCTTCTTGTGTAGTGTTTTATTAGATTGAGTGCGTTTTACTCACACAGCTGATATTTTCTCACGCACTCTGATCGATCATGTTCTGTGTGAACATTCAATACGTTTTTCCTTCTAATATTTCAAGTGCACTTAGCAAGCATGCTGTAGTTTATTTCATCTAATTATGTTAGATTTATTGAGGTTTGTAAAAAGTTTTGTTTAATTGAGCAAACTTTACCTGCAAGAATAACATTTTTGTAAACATCAGTGCTTTAATAGCACATTTAATCGACAAATGCTTAATTCTAAATTATACCTTTTGTAAAACGATTTCTTTCATTGATTAAGTACACTTCTCTCACTTTCTTGATCAAAAGAGCATTTTATTTAGTCCTGACCTGAGCTAACCAGAGCTTCAAACACGTCTATAAACAGTATCCACTTATAAAACACTGGCACGTGCAGGAGTCGATAAAGTCAGAAGGTGTGGGACCATTAGTCGTAGTAATGTGAATAGCTCCCCAAACAATCAGTCTTGTTGCCAAATTTCAAACATAACTTTTCAGTAGATTTGACTGTAGCTTGTTCTAAATTTACATGACACACAGCTAGTTGCCATTGGGAAAGCATTATTTATTTGGACCACCTGACTTCTGCTTGTTCTAAACTGTATTGGACAACATTTGCAGGGTTTAAAAATAACAGTGCAGAGAGCCTTAGCTGGAACTATAAGGCTGTGCTATAGCATAGCTATAATGGTTACTAAGCCATTGATGATGCCTTTATTCATGTGGCTAATGAAATTGCTAAGAATGGTAGTTCATTACATTCAATCTATTAAATGGAACCTCATGAGATCTGATATTTAAATGATGAGATTATGACATGCAGTGCACAGTGATAGAACCGCTGTGCGCTGTCAGGTGATTTATAGACATGATCACTCCAGGAGTTGTTTAACAACTACATAACTAACCCCAACGGAGTCATAGACACTAAGGCAACAGTGACATAATGACTATATATAATAGCTATATAGACCATACATTCATGACACATACAGAGAAGGGTTCGTATCAAAGTCAACATGCAAACAATGTATCTAAAGAGTTTCAAGTACAAAAAACGTTTACATCATTTTATCATATTTAAAAATGACCCCTTCCATCAAATCCATGGCAAATCTGCTGTTGTAGCAGGAACTTTGGCTATTACATCGTCAGTCTGGCTAGAGTTGTCCACCCATGTGTTATATTATTAACCCCTTGAGAACCAGAGGGTATGTAGCTCACTGTATAACAATGCTTTGCACACAGTTCTGGTCCACAAGGGCTTAGCCCTTTGAGTGCCAGAGGTGTATGCAACACATTATTAACCCTCTGACACTCAAAGGGTTAATAAACACAGACTAGCTTGGAAAAAAAAGTCTAAAGTAATGGGGCAAATACCCTGGTGATCCACCTCTTTATGTTGTCTAAGAATTGTATTACAACCATAGCAATACCATAGGTTATGGAGAAAAGGGCAGCAGCTAGGGTTGTCACCTCATCCTTTTAGACCAGTGCTTTCCAAACTGTGTGTCGTGACACATTGGTGTGTCGGCTGCAGTGTGTAGGTGTGTCACAGGCAAAGGTGCTGGTTACACAGCACGAGATTGTCATTCAACCTAAGCACAAACTACACTGGGATCTGAGATAAAACACTACTACTTAATGGTCGCATTTACACAGTGGGAGATTGCCTCCGTGTGCTGCATACAGCTGGAGCGCCCCAAAGATCTGTAACAGCTGGAGTGCCTCTGTGTGCTGCATACATAATATGTATGCAGCACACGGAGGCACTCCAGTTGTTACAAATCTTTTGCCACTTCAGCTGTTAAAGTCTTTTGAGATGCCACCTCCTCTGTACCTCTGCCCTCTCTTTGGACTGCCAGGCTGGAGTGTCCCTGTGCACCAAGGCTGCCTGTCACATGGCTGCTGCTTCTGCTCGTGGCGCCGATGAGACAGGAAAGACCTACAGTACTTCTAAACTCAGTTATGCGCTATCTATTTAAGAATGCGACATGAGAATCTTACACTTATATGCAGTACAACAGTCTCATGTCGCCCTTTTAAAAACCACACAACATGCTTAAGGCCTTCCGCAGTATGGATGAAAGGTTTTCATGAGATATGTTGTGTCCCCATCTTCTTATTACAATTTATATATGTGTCCGTATCTCTTATAAGGGATTATTAGTTTAACCTCCGGTTTGCTAGCAAAACTGAATTACTGCGTCACAAAATGATGAATGCCTAAAAAGTGTGTCACCATGAAAGTTTGGAAAGCTCTGTTTTAGACATTTGCACTTATAGCAGATGTACACTGCAGGACCTCATGCCATTCTAGCTAACAACCTTTACCTCATCAGCAAAGCTTCAGCTTGATGGACTCCTGTCTTTTGTAAAGCCTCATCAACTCTGTACACATATAGCCTTTGTCGTACTACAATTCCCACAATTCTCGGTCAACTGTGGTACTATAGCGCAACAAGAGCTAGTGGCCAGCTGAGGATGATGGGGATTGTTCAACAACCGCTTAGAGAGCAATATGATCCCCACTCCTGCTCTTGTGCTACAATGTTTCTTATGCAGACCTATCTCCGGTAGTAGGGAGGAAGCACACAGTATAATTTGAAGGGCTTATAACCTCTATATTGTACTGAGTGAAAGACATAAATAAGTGTTTCATGCTACACAATAAAAGGTGTTATAAAGCCCTGCAAATAATATTGTGTTTTCTTCTTACTGCCAGAGGTTTACCACTTCTAGCAGATGAAAGCCGAGTCCCTGAGAAGGTTACAGCACCACTGAATATATTTGCTATTAAAGTGGAACTACCACCCTTAAAAAATATTGTCCCATATAATTCCGTATCTGGCGACTAGCTGCTCAGTAGCACTAGTCGCCAGAATTATTACCTCGTACACGAGAATGAGCCACTACTCCAGGACTGACAGGCAGGACGGAGCGCAGACATATTTCCGTAGTGACGTCTGCGCACCTGCGCTGTCAGTCCCTTCCAGAGCCGAACAGCTCCTTGCAGCGCCTCCTAGAGCTGGCTGGGACTGACAGCGCAGGAGCGCAGACGTCACTATGCACCATACTTCCTTTTACAGTCCTAAACACACACTCTCCATCTTCTACAAGTTTCACTCCTACACACAAACAGTACAAACATCGTCCTCTTTTATTACGCACTCTAATACACCCTTATTCCTCCTCATTTTGCCCCCTCCCTTTCTCCAGTACTCCCCCCCCCCCCCTGCCTTTCGCCACTTCTCCTCCCTCCCTTTTGTGAATTCTCATCCTCTTATTTTGCCACTTTGCCTCCCCCTTTTCACTTTTGCCCTTTGACACTTCGCCTCACTCTCCTCTCCACTTGCCTGCTTTGCCTTTTCCCCTTCTCTGCCCTCCTACCTTCCCTTTCCCTGCACCTCCCTCCTACCGTACGTTTATTGTGACTGGACATGGTCTCAATGAAACATTTTGGTTTTAAAGACATTTCACGTTTCTCCCTTGGAGGCTGTAATGTATTGCAAGCTATGCTGTGCTGTGAGTTCCCTGCTAACAATAATAGGTGAATAGCTCCCTGTTATCTTCCCTGTCCATGAAATAAAGCACAGGGCTGGATCACTGCCCCAGGCAAAGATCTCCAGGCTGAGGTTGATTAAATGAAGCATCCCACTATTTAAGAGAGAGCACCATTATAAAAGCACGTAGAGCCCAGTAGTAATCACTGCAGCCATACAACATGTATATCTGGAAAGCTATGTATATGTATGTGTGTGTGTGTGTTTGTGTATGTATATATATATATATATATATATATATATATATATATATATATATATATATAATAGAGAGAGAGAGAGAGATTAGTATGTGTTGGCCTTAAAATTTTGAGACATAGCTCTTGGATCCCATCCAATGCACAAAAATAGCTAATTAGTCCTTTTGTGAGGTCCCTTGGTCACCAGTGATTCTCTACGATAGGGCTGTCCAAGTTCAGTCCTCAAGGGCCACCAACAGACCAGGATGTAAGTATTTCTCTGATTAAGCACAGGTGAGTTAGTCATAATGAATGATCCACTGATTAACTCAGTGGGCTTAATCAGAGAAATCCTTACATCCTAGCCCATCGGTGGCCCTTGAGGACTAAACTTGGATAGACCTGCACTATGAAATGCATTGTTTGGTTATATAGAGGCTAAAAGAAAAAAAATGGCATGTGTTTCAAAATACATTACATTTTATCTTTATTTATATGTTTATCCTAACGTGAAACCGCTTCTAACCAGAAGTACCTTAACATATCCGCCTGCACATAATTAATCTTTCTTAATTTGGTCAACTAATTTAATGAATTGATCCTTCGTCTCAGACCTTCCACCTTTCCATAGATTTATTGTGTGCCATCCATTAGTTGTTTATTTAATATCCTCTGTTCCCTGTGGAATATGTGAATTATTGCTCTACATTTGTGAAGTCCATCTTATTTATTTACTTAAGACTTTGTTTGTTTGTTTTTTTCATTAAGGAAAAACCTATAAATTAAATTACATTATAAAAGGGGAATTTTAACAGAATGTTTTTCCTAGGTAAGTGTGTCAAAGGGCAATCAGGTGTATTTACATTCTTTGTGTTTTGCAATTGACGTGTTATAATCTATAGGTGGCTGTTTCAGTTTACAGTGTGTTAAACCCAATTGTTCCTTAGGAGCCATTTGATTCTATTGATGCCTAGTCTTGTGAGTGCACTAATGGCAAATTTTAAAAGAGTTCATTATATACAGAAAACTGAGGATATTACAATAATAAAATAGACAGAGGGGACATACCTTTCAATTGTATGATGGATTCCTAACCAGGTAAATCCTTCTGTGAAGGAAAATAAGAGCCATTTATACCTAGGATCCAAATTCTCGTTCATTTAAAAGTGACCAGAATTATTGGTTTCTAAATTAGGTATGTTGTAGTTGTTTTGTTGCACCTCAGGCGTTAACAGTTGGCCAGATCTAGATAAATGTTGAGTAGGTTTGTGGAACCGGGATGGTGATGAGAGTAACTGTTCTATACTTCCTCCTCTAGGATTAGTCAATTTTATCACTGATTTAAAGGCTGATTAGTTTTATTAATTATCCTTTGTCAGGGGAGGATGGAAACGTTTGGTCTGGGGGCAAGTACAATAAAGTGGCCCTGCCTCCCGATTTTGAAGGGCAAATATCTCCACTACTAGAAAATTTAAGAAAAAAAACACACAGCTCTAATGTTGGGTTAAAGATTAAAACCCATTGTGATAGTTCCGCTTTAACACATTGCTGCTTATGCCAGACCGGGCTTCCATGGCTGTATTCAGGTACCCTATGTCCCTTTTGTGCTGTGGCCCCTACTACTCATCCAGGTCTCTCTACCGCAGAACAAGAGCCAGTTTGGGTAAGACCCATTTCCTCAGTTGCTTCTATCCCTTCCTCTATTCAAGGGGTCCTCCATTCCGGTCAGACACATTGATACTGTCTTTGGGGACCACTCTGAGGTCGTCGGAGGTTCCTCTGCAGAGAAAGGGCAGACTGATAGGGAGAGTCTGGATTATTTTGGGGATGCCTTTGAGGAGGATCCTTGCCCCTTGGCTGAGGGGCTCGTTTGAGTGTTACTGGAGACCCTTCAAGTCTCTTCAGTAAGATTCCTTACTGAAGGCAAACTTTTCAGCCAGTGAGGCCACTGTGCTACTTCTTGGATCACTAGAGCTATGCTTCTCTGGGGTGAACACCTCTCAGATGCAATCAGTGGGGATGTTTTCCAAAGAGCAATTACTGGTTATGCTTGCCAAAATCCTATAAGCCAATGTATACTTTAAAGAAGCAGTCTTTGATTCCACTAGAAGCTCTTTGTATTTCCCAAGAAGGATGGTGACTGCTTCCCTGTTCTTTACTTGAAGTACCTCAACCATTTTAACATGGAGTATTTGTGCTCTGTTATGTTTCATGGGGAGTTCCATGTATTACTGGACCTCCAAAACACTTATCTTCACGTTAAGTTTCATCCGGATCATCAGCACTTCATATGCTTTGCCTTTGCGGGCAGTCATTACCAGTTTACTGCCATTTCCTTTGGTCTAGCGTCTGCTACAAGGATCTTTAATAAAGGTCATGTCGACTTTAGCAGCTCACATCTGCGATCAAGGAATCCTTGACTCCTTACCTAGATAACATTTTACCCAAGGCTCCTTCAGTGGCTACTCTGGGTTCTCAGATTCAGGAGTGCATCCACATACTGGAGTGACACGGTTGGGTACTCAGCTTCAAGGAGTCCTCTTTGGCACCTTCCTAAGTTCTGCACTTCTTAGGCATAAGATTTGATACTCTCCAAGCAAGAGTGTTTCTTCCAGAGGACAAAATTCAGTCTCTATCCCAAGCAATTACCTGTTCATCTGTGATGGTGCTGGAGTACATGAGAGTGCTAGGCCGCACCTGGACATTCTCAGGAGCTGGTCAAGGCAGCATGCTTATCTGTTTCATCCCATGTCTGTCTCAGCTGGTGAAGGATGATCTTCTGGCTTCAACTGTCTTATCTGAAACTGGGACATCCATTTGTCATTCCAGAATGGATAATGATTACCATAGTTCCCAGCCTGAGGGTGACCCTGGGTCCCCTGATGGCACAGCATCTCTGGGCCAGAGATGAGAGTCTTCTTCGAATCTCTGTTCTGAAGATATGGGCCATTGACCTAGCGCTTCATCACGGGTTCCATGTCCAATTGGAAAACACAACAGGTGTTGGGTACATCAATCACCAAGGAGGAACCAGAAGCGAGTCCACTTAGGCAGAAGTTCAGGAGCTCCTTCAGATGGCCGAAACTCACATTCTGGCCATCTCGGTGGTTCATATCCAAATGTCACGGTTCACAGAAAAGCTCAGGAGTCAGTAAGGTGTAGTTAAATTCAATTTATTGATAGTAGTAGGTAGGCAAATATATACAGTAGTTACAAGCAGAGGGTTACAAGCCAGCGAGCACAGTTATCAGAAATAATAGGCTGCCAGGCTTGACTACAATGCTAGAGACTAGGCCTCAGCCACTGGTAGTCTCTACTGGAACCAGGAACAGAACAGGAGCAGGAACTGGGTCAGGAACAGGAACACAGGATCTTGATCCGAAGTGGAAGATGTACCGAAGCATGCCTGCCGTTTGTAAGGAGAGGACTCTGGCTCAGCCAGCAGTCAGAGAGGAAGCCTGCAGTCAGTATCAGAGCTGGTCTACCAGAGCCCCAGGTCCGCACTAGGTTGGATGTCTGCTAGGTAAAGGAGCAAACGTAAGAGTAGTCAGACAGAGCCACAAGTCAGCACCAGAGGGGGTAGTCAGACAAGCCAGGTCATGCACAGTTCAGGTAGTCAGCCAGAGCCACAGGTCTGCACCAGGTTGGATGTCCTCTAATAGGAATATGCAAAAGTGTAATCAGACAGAGCCACATGTCAGCACCAGGTTGGATGGAAGACTAGCCAGGTCATACACAGAGCCCAAGGTAAGAGAACAGCTAAGCACAACAATGCAAGGGCAACTGGGTCAGGGCTCAGTCTGCCTTTTAAATCCCCTCCAAAGGAAGTAGGTAGGAAGCACATGAAACAGAGGCCTGCTGCATGCTTGAAGCCTCGTGCCTGTAGATGACGCTGAAAATAAAGTAAGCTGTAACACCAAAGAGTGGAAAGTGTTTACAGACTTTCTAAATCATAAGCTGGATCCTGGAAATTAGGAACTCAGAGTGTGTTCAACATGATTGTCTGTTGTGGGGGATGACCATTAGTGAATCTCATGGCCTTCCACGAGAACCAGAAAATTCCTCTGCTCTGGGCCAAATGTAAGGCTCCTCTGGCCATTGCAATATATGTGATTCCCATTCCATGGAACTTTTATTTGACTGTGTTTTCTCCAATTACCCTGTTTTGAAGGGTGTTGAGAAAGATCAGGATGGAGGTAGCTCAAGTTATCCTGATCACTCCTTTCTGGCCCAATCAGGCCTGGTTCTTCCATCTATCTTTTGCCTTCCTCCGAGGCTGCATCTCCTGACAAGGTCCTGTCATCCTCAGGGGAAGAGGTAGGCTTTGATGGCATGGCTCTTGAAGCCAACATCTTTGAGGAGGAGGGTTTTTTCAGAAGCTATCATCTCTACTATGGTCCAAGCTAGGAATCCGGTTTCATCCTCAGGGGAAGAGGTAGGCTTTGATGGCATGGTTCTTGAAGCCAACATCTTTGAAGAGGAGAGATTTTTCAGAAGCTATCATCTCCACTATGGTCCAAGCTAGGAATCCGGTTTCATCCAAGGCATACAATAGAATTTGGTTCTTATTCCATCATTGGTACACTGGTTTTGTTGCTCTTCTTCAGCGTTCCTACGGCTTTGGCTTTTCTTCAAGATGGCATCAACAAGGGTCTGAACCTGAGTTTTATCAAGGTTCAGTTCTTATCTTTCTCTGTTCTTTTTCTGAGATGCATTGATTTTCTCCTTGATGTCAAGACCTTTGTTCAGAGGGTGGTTCATGCCTACCCTGCATTTAGGGATCCATTCCTCTGTGGGATTTCAATTGGTGTTAGAAGTTCTCCAGAAGCCTCCCTTTAAACATTCTTCAGCTGCATCTTTACATCTTCTGATGCTTAAGATAGCCTTCCTTTTGGCAATTGTATCTGTTCACAGAGTTGCTGAACCAAGTTTTGTCTTTCACCAGGTACAAAGTGGTTCAGTGTACTCCAAGAGGCTTTCTAATCAAGTTCATCTTGATTTCCACATAAACCAGCAAACAGTTTTTCCTCCTTTCCTGCCTTGTTTCTTCTAGAAAGCAGGAGCAGGTGCTTCATCTGTTGTATGGTCTACGTACTCAAAAGTACTACATTCATCTTACACAGCCTTTTAGGAACTGACTCATGTTTCATCATCCCCGATGACCCCAGTGATGGCCAGGATGTGTTCAAGGTTACCATCACTTCCTGGATGAGGGCGACCATCCGATTAACATATGTGCTCAACAACAAACATGTTCCTTTCCAAGTCACGAAGCGATCCACCAGATCAGATGATGCCTCTACAAGAATCAGGCCACTGCGGAGCAGCTGAATAAGGTGGCAACATGGTTGTCTGTGCACACCTCCACCAAGCGCTACCGTGGAAATGTCCTGGACTTGGCTTAGGACAGTTTTGGTCAGAAGGTCCTTCAGGCGGCAGTTCCTACTCCTTCTCCTACAGAGTTTCTTGCCTTATGTTCAGCTGTTTGGTGTGCAAGTTTATACAGTACCACTTAGTCCTGTGGTGTACTAGCCTACATTGGAGAGGGTATTTTGCTTTTCTGCTCCCAGGAATCTTGGTGGATGCTTTGGTGTATCCCCATGGTTCCTGTGTTCCACACTGGATATAAGAGAAATGAAGATTTTAGTGAACCTACCATGAATTTATTTTTCTTAGTCATTATGGAGAAAAAACATGTGTTTTAAGTCCACAAGCATAGGGGACCTCTTGGGGTATCTGTTCAGGTGCTTTTCTTTTCTCCTGTTTCTTCTTTATCTTAACTCTGCTGTATACTGAAACTGAGGAGGCAGGGGTTAAAGCTAGAAGAAAGAGTGGAGTTGCAGCCTCAAAGTCCTCATCTTTTTGTGAAGTGCCCTGTCCTCTGGAGCAGGGAAACTTTACCCAGTGGCTCCTGTGTATGTTCCACATGGACTAAGAGAAAAGGATTTAATGGTAAGTTCACTAAAATCCTCTTGTTATTATATGGAGCCTATGCAATAAGATCTCTCAAGCTCATGGGTTTCATAGAATAACAGAAAATATAGAGTATATCTCACTGGAATGTTTCTCACCTTTATCCCACATCGTTGCATAACCCTTTGCTCTCTCTGCATGTTTCTATGGTATTGCTGATTATAATGTCTACAGCATGACTTTCCAAGTCCAGTCCTCAAGGACCAACAACAGGCCAGGATTTAAAGGTTTCCCTGATTCAGCACATGTGAGTCAGTCAGAATTAATGAGATACTGTTTAACTCACCTGTGCTGAATCTGGGTAATCCTTAAACCCTGGTGGCCCTTAAGAACTGAACTTGGACAGCCCTGGTCTACAGAATGGGAGCCTTGGCCCATTTCTACAGGGGCTGAACAACAGCAACTGTCCTTCCTGCAAAAGCACTATACCCCAACTGATGTTCAAAGGCATTTCACTAGATTTGCTTTTGCTCCACTGGAGCACATACTTTGTCTAGAGAAGATGTTTGTTAGGCCAGTGTCCACAGCCTGATAGTACAGACACCACCCAACCCACTGAAACATGTAGTGGTTCTGGAGATTTGCAAGCCAAGTACTATGACACATTTCTAGGTTCAAGGAAAGTATACCATTTAGATCAACCCCTTAAAGACCAGCACAATGTGAAATGCATTGTCTCACAATGCAGTCTAGTCCTGAAGGAGTTACAGTCTTATTTGTACTTTTCGCTTTTCCTTTAATGCTTATATTATATTGTTGCACAAAATCAGTGGATACTGAAATCTTCCTTTACCTGTCACTCAGAAACTAGGTAAAATTGTATGGGATCAATTTCATTCTGCACAAAATCAGTGGATAGTGAAATCTTCCTTTACCTGTCACTCAGAAACCAGGTAAAATTGTATGGGATCAATTTCATTCTGAGGGTTGTATTTTCTTGTCATGTTTTGTGTTGTTTCCATTACAAAGGAACCTCGATTTGCACCTAGGTATCCCTTCTGGGTCCCTGTGTCTCATTACTGAATTTGATAGGAATATGAAATCATGATGGATTTAAGAGATAACAAAGCCAGAGCATTGAGTGGAAATTGCCCCAAGCTGTGAAATTGAGGTCATTTATTCCAGGAGATTGAACTGAACAGTCTTAGACTAACACACACAATTTGATGGTATGTTGTGGAAGAGAATCATACATTCTATTTATATTACTCACCCTACCTTGGCAACCTCGTCATCCTCCTTATTATCCAGTACTGGTGCTATAAACCAGTCCTATCCAGATTATAGCACTTGCACTCCCAGCTGTAGCTCTTATCTCTTGGGGCAGATTTCTCTTCTACCTTTTTCTAATGTTGCTTTCTTGGTAGTTCCCAGAGGTCTGCAGGTTTCATTGTTATATATAATTTACAAGTTTAAATGGCTTTTCTGTATACCTTCTACGTACATCTTAATAAAGCAGAGATGAAGAGTTCAAACATTAAAGAATCCATGTGCAGAGTTCTCATGAACGGGTGCGCATGTCCTGAGAGAAACAAAAACCTGACATTGAGAAGTACTAAATATAGTAAGTACAATGCGGACAAACAGAAGATCGATCAAGAAGCAGAGAGCTGGAAACAAGACTGCAGAGTAACTGAACAAAGAAAAGAACCAACAATTCATCTGCTGAACCAGGGACATCCAAGTTTTTTTCAATCATGGTCTATATCATCAGAAATTCATATGTGTGAGGGCCACATAAATGGGTTTATAGGTTACAGTGATGCACTCTAGCCAGTTAACAGTACAAAGTATGGATTTTTTTTTATCAGAAATACAAAAGCAGTGCAAATAAAAGGAAAAGTCTAACCAACTTTATACATACAAAAACACAGTTATAGGACTAGTGCTAGTCAGTGATACATTATTATCTAGTCAATGAGAATACTGGTGTTTAACAGACACCTTTTCTAGAGAACTAAAGGGTGTCCGTTACATAATGGTAGCCATGTGCAGAGGACTAGTAGGCTCTACTGGTCTATTGGTGCGTGCTTGCAAATTAGATTAAAAAATTGGTGGGCCACACCTTTGACCTACAGGCCAAAGGTTGGACGCAGATTTGCTTTGCACTTGAGAATATCTGTCTATTTATATATATACTAGTTGAACAGCCTGTTACACGGGCCACAGTGCCTCTGGCAGCCGGTCGCTGGGCAGTCACGCGCATCAGAGACTGGCCGTGCCACTGCTGATACAGAGCTGGACGCTCCTTCTGTACTGCGCATGACTGCCGCACGCGCAGCAGTGTCTACTGTGCATGTCGGGCGTTACACACAACTTAGCGAATTATTATATAGGATATATATATATATATATATAATTTTTTTTTTTAATAACAGAAGACCTTGAACTCTCATTTACTCAAAATCAGTTGCCCAGGTACAATGCATGACTTAAAGTGGTCCTGTCACCTTAATCCTTAAAATGAGTTTACTCCATCCCACTGTTTTTCTGCAGTAAGAAGCATTTTCCAGATTAATTATCACTCCCATTACTTCTCCTCTGTCCAGCCTACCCTCCATTTGATTGGCTGTACTTACTGTTGCTTGAAGACATTGTTAATCAGTCTAATTACTTGCTGACATTTGTGTTTAGTACAATATAAATACCAGTTAAATGGCAGTGTATGTGAGACCTAATAATGTCGGAGTAGAACAATATTGTTTTGCTATATGTGTATGTTTGAGTTTTTCTTTAGCCTCGTTTTCAGTGAGATGCCACTAACAGTTGCTGAAGGCAGTAAAAAAAACACCAGTCCAAATAGCTTTGCAATGTGCTGGAAATGTCTCTGACATTTAAGAGTTTAACCCTTTTTAGGACCAGAAGGGTATTCAAAACTGTGCTTTGTGCATCCACCTTGTCCCTAAAGGATTAAAGAAATTGTAACTCCTCTTACTGTTAACTCTCCAGTTACCTTAATTTGTGTTGAAAATCCTATAATGGACATTGTGAATCACTGTTTAGGTTTATTGGTTCTCCGAAATCAATCTTTATTTGGTCCTCCATATCATGTCCACAGGAACAGACATGATTCTTTGCAAGGAATTAAAGAGAAAAAATATCTATCTATCTATCTATCTATCTATCTATCTATCTATCTATCTATCTATCTATCTATCTATCTATCTATCTGTCTCTCTGTCTGTCTGTCTCTCTGTCTGTCTGTCTGTCTCTCTGTCTGTCTATCTATCTATCTATCTATCTGTATACTGCAGGGCTGTCCAAGGTCAGTCCTCAGGGGCCACCAACAGGCCAGGATGTAAGGATTTCCCTGATTAAGCACAGGTGAGTCAGTCACAATGAATGATCCACTGATTATCTCACCTGTGTATAATCAGGAAAATCCTTACATCCTGGCCTGTTGGTGGCCCTTGAGGACTAAACTTGGACAGCTCTGATCTACAGTATCTGTCTGTCTGTCTATCTATCTATCTATCAATCATATGTATATGTCTGTCTGTCTATCTATAGTATCTGTCTGTCTCTCTGTCTAAGCTTCAGCGGGACGAGTTTGGATTCTTCGAGTCCTGCAATATCAAAATAATATCAGCATCCATGGATATGATATCAAAAAATAATTAAAAAGTAACTCTGGAGAACCAATCCACATTAATCATGGCCATTAGGATTTTCAGCAAAGAATAAGGTAAGTGGCGGTTAAGTAAGTGTTAGTGTTCCTTAAAAAATCAAATGTAAATTATTGGGGCTTTTTCCCTTTTCCCTGTGGTGCAGTTGGTTGCACCACAATTGTACCACTTTTCTTTTGTGTATAGAGCCCTAATGGTGGGTGTTGATAACACAATCCCAAATTCCTACACCAGGGATCCAGTTGGTTGTGGTGGCTCATTTAGTTACAATAATGCCCAGTTTAAATACTCATTTGACCAATTAATGAATGATTCTCTATAGAGAAGTTTGTTGAACAGTTTTTTGTGTTTTATGTTCCAGATTAGGGGAACTACACCCTTGAAATAAGCTACTCTTGAACACTGAAGGAATTACCTAGACAGGTGTCATTCATACAGCAGTCAGGTATAACTACTTATGTTTTTTTGCCTTTACAGGGATAGTAATGGCTCAAATTTAGTAAAGGGAATATTGTAGCTATTAAAAAAAATAAAATATTTGAGGCCATTCCGATCTTTCAAACCTTAACAGTTTGAGAGATATAAGATTATAAAGTTCCCTCCCCTTTCTGATACATCACGCTCTGTCTTAGAGCAGGAGAATCTGGTCCTCAGACCGGCAGGCGGCTCTTCATCAGAGCCAAAATAGTGAGATCTCAAAACAAATACTTCACTGGAATGGTCTACAAAGTGTGCTTTTGGTTAGCAAGCACACTTTGCAGACCGTTCCACTGAAGTATTTGTTTTGAGATCTCGCTTTATAATCGTATATCTCTCAAACCTTTAAGGTTTGAAAGATCGAAACGGCCTCAAATATTTTATTTTTTAATAGCTACAGTATTCCCTTTTCTTATTATGAGCCATTACTATCCCTTTAAACTCTGTTGCAGTCTGTAACTGAACATGTACATTTTACTGCCTTAAGTTTATATAGCCCTTTAGAATTGTGGGGGATACTCACTATGGCTTTGAGTATACACAGAGAAAGCTTGCCTATGGTTCTAAATGGTCATGTAAACATGCAAGACAATAAAAGGTTATGATCAATTATAGACTAATGCAGAGTTCAAAGGATAGATATCACATGGCTAGTACTCTGTCAGCAGATCGTCTACCCCTAGGGGCAGACCTGCTGCTAAAGCTGGGACTGTATTGTGAGCACCAGTGGATCAATGGGAGAGCTGAATGGGGCTCAGAAAAGACACCCTGATGCTCTACCACAGGTCCCACAAGAGAGACTGAACTGTGAGACTCTCAGTCTCTTCAGGCTGCACACAGCTTCCATAGACCCTAGTGAATGACTTCCTGGCTCAACACTAAGGATCTTTGGAGTTTGTGCTCCTATATATCAAGGTTTGTCTCTGAGAACAAACATCTAGGTTGCTCTTCAGTTAGATGAACAAGGAGGAAGGGGACAGTATACTGGCTCCATTCCTGAACAGCCGACAGGCGCTGCTTTGGGGCTGCACAGAGCAGACCAGAGCTGATTTCCAAACAGATCATGCCAAGCCAATGGCTCTGTACCTTTTGTTAGTGACACAGCCTATTAGCAGTGCGAATGTACATTTTGTTGCCAATTTTTACAACAAGAATAAGATGAATGAATTCCTTTTAAATTCCCCCCTGGCGCAGTGCCAAGCTTTTTACCAAGTCTTTCTTTATGAAAAATGATAATTGCCCTTCAAATACAAAAAAAAACCCTTCACTAAATAGATACACCTATATAGATGACACGTGTTTTAGAGGGATAGTAATACTTTGTTTTAACTTTATTTTATTTTGTAGGCATTAAAAAAACATGAAGAACGATATAAGTCTTATCTCTCAAACCTTTATGGTTTATGAGATATTCACAAGCAAAGTTCCCCTCCCCGCCCCTTTTACCTAGTGTAAGTCCTCTCTTCTCAGATGTGAATCTGGTTGTATGACAGGACAGATAACAGAAGGGGACAATCTTCTTTGTATGAAAACAATGTTAGCCCTTCCCCCCCCTTGACAAGTTTTTCAGCTTTTTCCCTTATCTTAATTGAAGATTGTCCCTCTCTGCAGTCTACCTGGGCACCTCCCTTCTGATCTGGTTGAACAGGGGGGGGATACTTTGTTTGTGAATATCTCTTAAACCATAAAGGTTTGAGAGATAAGACTTATATCATTCTTCATGTTTTTTTAATGCCTACAAAATAAAATAAAGTTAAAATGAAGTATTACTATCCCTTTAAATTACAAGCTACTTATTCCAAGAGTATATTTTCCCTTTAATTTTATTTTTCTGTGCCAGCCAGCGTGAATTGGCATGGTGCTGGGTCATGGGTATTGCTATGGGTTCCAAGGGTTTCTTGCCTATGGATGCAAGTGATCTAAATGTAGCCCTCAGAGCATGTTTGTTATATCCTATATAATAATTCGCTAAAATGCGTGTAATGATAAAGTCATGCGCAGTAGACACTGCTGTGCTTGCTGCAGTCATGTGAAGTAGAGACTGTCATGGAGACTTATGGTCCTGAGACCAGAGCTGTCCATAGGATCGTGTAGCAACAGCGCCACTGTACAATTTCAGGCCACTGTGATATTGCACCTAAAAAATTCAACTTTGAAAATTAATAACTTTTGAATGAAACATCTTTCAGCAGTGGGAGTACTCTTGTTTTACTCAGGGGGATAAACCCTACAACATATTTTTTTTTACATTTTAGGTATTACTATCCCTTTAAACTAACTGCACTGTAGGGCACACAGACATACAAACTCCAAAGATTGCCATTGATTTAAATGGAGCTTTCTAACCCCATGTATTTTAGAGGGATCTCCAACACATTGCTAAGCAATGTGTCTGAGACATCTTTATCATTCAACAGGTTACAATTTCAATTTAAATCACTTTGGCATTTTTATTTGAATTGGTTTGCCATAGAATTGCACAGCTCCACTATAATACATAAGGCTCTTTATACATTGAAGTCTGACCTTCGATTACAATCTTGTTATCTTGCGACCTAGGCATGTCTCTGTGTACGTGCACAATTGATTATTTTGCCACTTAGATATCGGAGACATCTTCAGTGCATTTCTTCATAATACGGTGGAGATATCATTGGCATCCAAGGGGTTTTGTCGCAGTTTCTGCCTTCTGCTCAATCAGAAAATTATGCAGCAGATCTCCTGAGATCCTCCAAGCCCAAATATCGCATAGTTGGGTTCAGAACAGCTACAAGTCTGTTGCTGAAGGCCAAGTATTACAATAAACACCACTAATTCATGATCAGCTCTTTTAATTGTTCTACTCTTGGCATTTTGGTAATTCACAGGCAAGGATCAGCACTAATTGGCTGTGCATTGTTGTGCTGGCCTGGTGACAGGAGAAATTAATTAATGCAGAGGTGCTGATGAGATGTGCTAGTAACCTCTGCTGCACGTCCATTTGGGGTGGACCTTTTAAAGCACAGCATGTGTAGAAAGCTGAGCAGTGTTAATGGGGGCAGCGCTTTGGGAAGTCTATCCATGATACACCTAAGGGGCCTCGCAAACCTTAACTTTTTTAAGTTCCAGAGGGATGTACAACACATTGGTTTTAAATCTGTTGTGCACCTTCGGGTCCTTAAAATGTTAAACAAGAGCTGACCAGAGTACATCTTTTAAAAGGAATGCTTAAAGATATGCGCAAAGCATATGGATTCATGGGATGCATTACAGCCCAATAATAATAATAATGGCAGCTCTGTAGCCAGGGCCGGATTTATAATTAGGCAGAGTAGGCATCTGCCTACAGGCGCACACCACAGAGGGGCGCCTGTCATTGGGATCATGTTGTGTTTTTTGTTTAGTACGCCTCCCCTGCCGCCCAGTGCTGCAACATGGTGAAGACAGGTCTTCGGTAATTTGGAGATGATGGGGGCAATATTGGGTTGATGGGGGGCAATGTGAGGGCAATATGGTATATGGAGCTGATGGGGGCAATATGGAGCTGATGGGGGCAATATGATATAAGGAAATGATGGGGCAATATTGGGTTGATGGGGGGCAATATGGTATATGGATATGATGTGGGCATTGTGGAGATGATAGGGGGCAGTGTGAGGGCAATTTGGTATGTGGAGAAGATGGGGGCAATGTGGAGCTGATGGGGGGGCAATGTGAGGGCAATATGGTATATGGAGAAGATGGGGGCAATATGGAGCTGATGGGGGGCAATATGGTATATGGAGATGATGTGGGCATTGTGGAGATGATAGGGGGCAGTGTGAGGGCAATTTGGTATATGGAGATGATGGGGGCAATGTGGAGCTGATGGGGGGGCAATGTGAGGGCAATATGGTATATGGAGATGATGGGGGCAATGTGGAGAAGATGGGGGCAATGTGGAGCTGATGGGGGGCAATATGGTATATGGAGATGATGGGGGCAATGTGGAGATGATGGAGGCAATATGGAGCTGATGGAGGGCAATGTGGGGATTAGGAGCATTGTGGAGGTGTCCAGTGGAGATGGCCAATGGAGGGGGGGGCGCTTCAGATTTCTGTGCCTACAGGCTCCTGAGATGTAAATCCGGCCCTGCCTGTAGCATGCATTTTTCGTGTCCTGGAAGATGGGGCAGAATATTGCCCAGAATTAATGGTACCCCTGGTATCTTAGTTCTTTTTTAATGTTATAAATATGTCCAAAGCCTGTTAACTATTTAATGACCCAAGTGATTGGTTAAGCCTTTTTCAGCTGCAGTTCTTGATCTCATAGCATGGACTCCGAAGTGACAATGTTCCGTATTGTCTGTCTGTACTGTTAAGTTGTCCTCCTTTTCCTCACTTCTTCTAATATTTTCTTTCCTTCCTTAACCCCACGGGAGTGTATTTCTAATTATTTCAGATGTTACTGTTATCTGAGAACATTTATCAGCTTTCAATTGCTCTTGTGTTTTATCTTTGATGTAACTGTTGTAAAAACAAATTGGAAAAGCTTTCAATTAAAATGCTTACCAACCATTGCCCTGCTAAGAAATTCTCCAAGATCCTGCCAGGCTGCTTCCATGGTGACAGTTGTTTCTTGGATCAAGGTGAGTATTTGCCAGTCCCATATCCTTAGGGTCACAGCTCATTCTACCACTGTGGTCTATGCTGCCTGGTTTCATAAGAATCAGTCCTCTGTGAAGGTTGTGCAAGTCTGAAGCCACTTTTGGATGGAAGGTTCCACAGGACTGTGTAGAGGACCCTCTTTTCTTCTTGTAACATTTTTACTGTTACTTCTGTGTATATTGCTCTGTAACCAGATATGCAGTTTTAGACAAAGAGTGGCATGTGCCTACCCCATCTTTTAGGCAGCCCACACCTCCATGGGATTTCAGTCTGGTCCTTGTAATGCTTCACTGGGGTGCTTTTGAAGCCCTACCTTCTGTCTTTCTTCAATCCCTGCCTTTTAAAGCAGTTATCCTTCTAGATATTTTTGTCTGTCAGGCTTTGTCTTATAGAGCCCCCTTTCTGATTTTTCATGCAGATAAAGTTGTTGTGCATACTCGCTTTGGATTTCTCCTTAAAGTGGTTTCTGATTTGCATATTAATCAGGATATTGTGCTTCCTTATTTTTGTCGTGCTCCATCTAAAAAGCGAGAACAGGACCTTCTCTACCTAGATGTACTTTCATCTCACTGAACTTTTTGCAAATTGGATAGCTTTTTTGCTATTCCCGAGGGCCCCATTGTGAGCCAAGCGACATCTAAGATGACAGCGGCCTCTTGGATGAAGGCAACTATTAACCAGGTCTATTTCCTTATAAAAAGATCAGTGATTTTATCTAAAAACTCATTCTACCAGAGTGGTGGGTGGTCCCTGGGCCTACACGAGCCAGGCCTCTGTGGAGCAGTTGTGCAAGGCAACAACGTGATCTCTTTTCACATATGTAAAACATTACAGTCTCAATATACTGGCTTAGCTGAGGCCTACAAGAACCAGGCCTATACGGAGAAGTTGTGCAATGCTGCTACATGATTGTCACTTTTCACATTTGCAAAACTTTGCAGTGTTAATATACTGGCCTCAGCTGAGGCAAGTTTTGGGAGAAAAGTCCTCCAGGTGGTAGTGCCCGTGTAGGTGCTTTTTCCTTCATCTCTAGTAACTCGTCTGTTACTTAGCTTTTTGTGTGGTGGTGTCCATTGACACCTGAGTTCAGTGATTGTTTAAACTGGTTTATGTTTTGAGGGGGGTTTCTCACCCTCCCTGGGATCTTGGTGGATAGCTTTAGTATATACCAATGGTTCCTGTGTTCCACATTGGAAGAAAGAGAAAAGGGGATTTTTGTGTACTTACTGATAAATCCTTTTTATCTTAGTTCATGTTAAACACGGGACTTCATTACCAGTGAAAAACAAGATATATTAAACCTTAGAGTTCCCCAAATTTATATTTTATGCAGTATGCCCTTGCTTGCTCTAATCCAGAGGTGCTCCAGTAGGTCCACAAAGAAACATCAATGTGCTACAAATAAGAAATCTCATTGCCATACCTAGGAACTCCCCAGATCTGCAATGGAGACTCCGGGTTTTGCATCTGTTTACCAGGTCTCCGGGGACAGACACTGATACTCTGGCGATGCGGAGTTTCTTAAGAAACTGGTCACTTCTGCTCCTTCCCACCCTGTTATTCCCATTTTCAGCCCTCTTCTCCTCCTTTCCCACCCACTTCCTAAACACTTTTGCAGTACATTCGTTAAGCACCGCCCCCCAACTCATGAGTAAGCCCCACACCTTTTTTGACATGAAATGTGTTATTAATATTCCCAGCTGCACCACAGGAGTGTGAAACGCGTTAGACCTGATGTAGAGGTAGTAACTGAGAGCAAGTTACATCTGTCTCCCCTCTATCTACAAGTGCCATCCTTATGATTTTAACCCCTTAATGACAGTTTTTTTTTTCCATTATAACGAATGACTTCCTGGACTTACCAGGTAAGTCGTCTGTCACTAAGGGGTTAATAATTTTTCCAATTAAGGTTTGTTTCTTATGAAGCCATTTGTTGTAGCTTTTGTGTCTGGGGTGCTGTCCATATCCATGCTGCTATACTCATCATTTACAATCCAGAAACTGATGCACTGTGATGTGAAATAAGTTCTGCTTCTGGATTGGCAATACTTTGTAAATCATAAAGTATTGGTTTTAGTTGGACTGTTTTTGAGACCCGTTTATTTATTTATTATTTTGTTTTATTATTCGTTCTATCTGCTGGTAATTGGATTGTTTGGTATATAATATTGGTATTTGGTGGGTGTCAAGAATTCCTGTTTTTTTGTTTTTTCTTTCCCTGAGCGCCACATGTTTGTGTGTTTTTTATGACGTGTGTGCAGTTTAACCCTTTGAATGCCAGAGGGGTACACAGCGCATTGCAATGCATTGATCAGTCCTCTGGTCCTCAAAAGGGTTAATACAGAGTTGCCCTATATATCTAGAGTGGTGCGAATAGAAACTATTGTACGTGTATATGTTTGCCGGGGAATAAGCCTGTCCCCTACCTAATTAATTATAATGTTAATGTGATTTATGACCATGATTTTGGAGGATCTCCACTTCATGAACATATGAAGGAGACTTATTCTTTGATCACAGCCCGCAGGGCACATTTGAATTATGTGGATGGGACAATGCTGATTGTTTTCTCTCTTTGGTCCCAGGGAAGTTGACAACGTCATTATTAAATGTCATGTGCAATCAATAAGACTTAATCTGAGAGCAATGTGCTCCGGCTTTCAGAGCAAGTTAGAGGACAAGGCCTCTCTGTGTGACCTCGAACTGTCCTATTGTCTTCTCCTGTTATAAGCATTGTGGGGAAATGCACTAACCTTAGAGAAGGCTTTTGCAGAGGAAGAAAGGTATTTGTTGTTTTCTTCTAAGAAGTCTCTGCACTTAAAGGGATAGTAATGCTTTATTATTATTACTATCCCCCATATTATAGATATTTGTAAGATAATTTAATAGCCCCCAGGTTCATCTCTCAAAACTTTATGGTTTGAGAGATAACCGAAAGCAAAGTTCCCCCCTCCCTCCCCCTTCCCTGAAGTCAGCGTTGTGCAGACTGCAGTGATAGCCGGTCTTACGTGCATCAGGCGGCTCTGCAGCTGAGCCGAGATCTCGTTAGTGAAAAATAATTATTTCACTGAAACAGTCTTCTATGTTTGCTTGCAAACCAAGCACATGTAGAAGACCATTTCAGTAAAATAATTATTTTTCACTAACGCGATCTCGGCTCAGCTGCAGAGCCGTCTGATGACAGTCAGGCCGGATATCCCTGCAGTCAGTACAACGCTGACTTCAGGGAAGGGGGAGGGAGGGGGGAACTTTGCTTTTGGTTATCTCTCAAACCACAAAGGTCTGAGCGATAAACCTGGGGGCTATTAAATTATTTTGCAAATATCTGTAATATGGGGGATAGGAATAATAAAGTATTACTACCCCTTTTTTTCCCTATTTGAGTACTAACCCTTTCAGTGTCAGAGAGGTATCCAACACAACGGCTGGCTCCAAAAGGGACTGACAGTGCATGCGCAGGGATGTCACTGTGACGAGATGTCCATGCTTCCTGCTACTGTGAGCCTCTGAAAAACTGCAAAATCTTTCAAACCAGGTAATATTTCTGTCGACTAGCGCTACTAAGCAGCTAGTCGCCAAATGAAGACTCAATTCATGTAAAGTTATTGCGGGGTGGTAGTTCCCCTTTAAATAAACTCCTCTTAAGGTGATAAGTCCAGTTTAATTTTGTAAGGCAGTGAAATGCAAGGTCCGCACATTATGGCAAAAAAAAAATAAAAAAATCCTTTGCAGTTTTCCGTAGACCTGTCAAGCAGCCGCGGTGGAATAGTGTTTGTGTGATGTGTTAGAGAATTTTACCTCTTCTGCCCATTGTACCAGAGAACAGACTGATGGGCACTTGTTACCCACCATTCCTGTAACAGATCTTGAATGTCAGATAGGAAACAGTCTACATGATGACCCCGATCTCATCTTAGCCAATAACCCAAATAAAGCACTTAGATTAGTAGTGGAGGTAAAATAGCCATGACACAGCTGGACTGAACCCTGAGCAGGCTTCAACTTAAATCATACACATAAAAGTTTAAATGACTTAGATCTTATTATGCGTGAAAAACGTGTACCTGTGCCAGTCACCTTGACAGTGAGCATGTAATAAGGCATGAGATGTCTGCCTTAGGGCTTTCCTGTTAAGACTGATGGGCCACAATTCCAAGAAGGGCTGGCAATAGACCTGGCCAATGTGCCATAAACAAGGTACTTAGTATACAAAAACTGACTACCAAGACCAATCACTCTAAACTAGCTAGTCTAAATATACTGTATCCCTAAAATAATAAATTAAATAACCATTCACAATGAATCAAACAAATTAAGCTTCAAAGAAGAAGAATTAATCACACGTCCATTCCCCACCTACAAAACCCCACAAAAAACAGGAAAGAAAAGGAAAAAAGGGGAATAAGGATGGATGGAGATGCTGCCCAGCTGATAGATGGTCCCAAGGGGAAGTAAGTCCTCAAAGGATCCTCTATAAACTGTGACACCCTGCCTCACCCACCAGTCCCGTAACTACCAACCCCTAGCAACCAATCCCACTAGCTGGAAGAGCATCCTTAATGCTGAAAACTACTTTTAGTTAAGATGGCCCTTTTATAATCGGATATAGCACCATTATGCAACTTAAAAAGCTCCATAGAATAATATATGGATTGAAGATCTATCGCCATATCTAGAAGACAAAAAGGGAACAAAACGGGGGACGCCCCTTGTGTGGTATCATAAACAAAATAAACAACCTCCACCTCAAAGCCCCCATTGGTAATATACTCAGAAGAGTATATGCTGAGGAATTACATATATAATCCACAGCTCATCAAGCTTTTATCAACAACATTAACCGCACTTCCACTTTAAAGATCTGCTTCTCTGGCACGTGTCCCTCCTCAGTCCAGAAAAATGGCACTCAAAACAAAATAAAGAGGGTGCCCAGTAGTGTAGTACATTCAATAGTGATTACAGAGGTTATAAATAATAGATGCATACTCATAATTTATATTGGTTAGAGTTTCACCCCCAACCTCATGCGCAAGTGGGAAATATAAACCTGTCCCCACACAGGTATCAGGATGCTCACTTAACAAACTCTCCCCGCTGCTCCAATTGTGCTGCTCCCGATGCATGTAGAAAAATATACACTTTTTAATAATGTATTCAAAAATACATACAATTAAAATGCATATATGTATATATAAGGCCCGCTGACGCATTTCATGACTTTCCCAGTCACTTCCTCTAAACTTCTGACCAACAGTAGGGACTAGGGACTGAAGAAGGGGAAGTGTAGGTAGTTTATTTCATTAACCGCAACCAGCTATGTGGTGGCTGTGACTGATTATTGCTATAGTCCAACACCAAATGTTAAGCCATAGTTTGCTCACTGTATGATTTTGTTAAAAATTATACATAAAATGCAATATGTGTTTCAGTTTGGACAGAGAGAGAGAAAGCGTGTGTGAGATTGTCTTCATCTCTTTGTGAGTTTGTGTGTGTGTGTGTGTGTGTGTGTGTGTGTGTGTGTGTGTATATAACTGCATGCCAGAGTATGCTTAGCTGTGATTGTGTAAGTGCAATCCAGTGTTTTTGTTTATTTTTGTATGCACTTTGCTGCATTGTCTGAGTGAAATTGCATGACAATGTGGGAGTATATATTTGTGTGCATGCATAAGTGTATTCCACAGAGAGTGTGTGTGTCTTGGGCTACTTATCCTGCCTTATCTGAAGTCCATTTCAGGCCATAGGAGTACTGCACACAAAAAACACTTCCCGTCTTCATCACAGAAACCAAAGACAAGGCACCCCAGAAGTGATTGCATCCATCTACCTGTGGCCTTTCTAGATTTTCTTTACGCTATGAGCTGACACCCAAAAAACCATTACACTAAAATCAATCTCAATATCCATGAGAGCAACTTTGTCGGCTCCATAGTCTTTTTCTCCACTAAAAGGACTCTAAGCTTCTGAAGAAAGCAATCCCTTTACCAGTCACACACTTAGCTGCACTGCACGAACATTATCTGAACTCACAGTAATGCAAGCTTTGCTGGTTGGTTCAGACCTAGCAGATAGCATACACATCCCAGACTGACACAGACCAGTCTGGGCAGACCCCATGAGCCATACACCAGCATACCTCCCAACATTTCAAATTGCCAAAGAGGGACACTTGTGTTTTAGGGGGTGTTGCTGGGGACGTGGCTGGTGGGCGGGGCATTACCGAGAATTTTTAAGCTATTTCATGACCTGTTGACAGCTCCTTGTATAACCTAATAAATGACTTATAACAAGACCAAAGTATTTTATTTACACAGACTAATTTATAAACACATATATGGATGTTTAAACAAACAAT
Source organism: Rhinophrynus dorsalis (assembly GCA_037306005.1). NCBI lineage: Eukaryota > Metazoa > Chordata > Amphibia > Anura > Rhinophrynidae > Rhinophrynus > Rhinophrynus dorsalis. The sequence goes on from CM074728.1 coordinate 17,156,812, forward strand.
AATGTGAGTTTTACTGCTGTAGAGCAGTATGATACACTTATATACACACCACACAATCTGATTTCCTAAAAAGAGGGACATCAAGGTGGGAAAGAGGGACAGAGGGATTTGAGTCTAAAAGAGGGGCTGTCCCTCCTAAAGAGGGACACTTGGGAGGTATGCACCAGCACCTGATCTCCAACCACTAGCCTTCTTGTACCTGCTAGCCCTCCCACTTTGTGAACCTGTCACCAGAGTTGCACTTACCCCACAGCCAAACCACTGTATTCTCCTCCACCTTGTGCTCCCTGTGTGACCCATCTAGGACCCTCACCCCACCAACCAGCCCTTACTGCATACCTGTATGCTCCTGATGTTCTCCTGGATCTGGCCTGAGCAGACCCTGCAATTCTCTCTTCCTTCCGAGCACTTGTGTAAGCCTGATCATGAACCATCTGCTTAGCTTGGTCTGCTCCTAGTTTCTGCTGAGGAAGTACCCTCCCCTCGAGGCGAGGAGAATAGTGCCAACTTCTTGTTGGGGTTAGGCTAAGACTTCGATGCTCAGTACCTACTTCAATCATGGCCTTCCACCTTGCTGCACCATCTCCTGATGGGGCTAAAATAACCCTTAGCCATCCCCTGCTGGCAGATAACAGCTTGGCTATCTTTTGGGCAATCTCCTAAATACCCTGACTACAACCTTTCCTCTAGCAACCCACTTGGAACTGCTAAATCCTAAACCCACTTGCTTTTTCCCCTTGCTGTTTTCAGTCTGGGCTCCCTCCTTTTTTAATTTTGTTTTTATTTACATAATGGGATTATTAGAATATCCTTTAATCACCACCCACAAACATTAACATTCTCCTCGTTCCTCAATTTGACAGAATGGGATGAATGTAAACCATTAAAGACAAGATACCTAATTAATTTCATTCAGCATTTTCCTCATATATAGTTCACTAGTGACCTCTAAAATCTTTATTTCATGCTTGTTTATCTGTCCTTTAAGCTGTATATAGGAAGCTAAAGAGATGCAATTCTGGAGCCAACCACCTGCACCATAGGGTACAAATAAAAATTCCCAAAATCCTAATTGATTTAAATGGGGCTTGTAATCCCTTCAATGCTAGAGAGGTATCTAACCAATTGTAAAACAATGGGTTGAGACTTCTCTATCATTCAAGGGGTTAAAGTCCCATTTAAATCAACAGTACATGCCACACCCCCTTGTAGATGGTTTTTCTCCAGATATACACCCCTAGCTTTCTGCGTAAGGTCCTGTACTGTGTGCTGTGCTCAGCAGCAAGGGAAAGCTGGCAACATTTGGCATGGGGAGCAAGTCCAGTGTACAGTCTACTATCACTCCAGCCTAATGTCCCAGCCCACCTTGTTTTATTATGTTATAGCTATCATTAATGTTATGAATATACCTGGGAACTTTATATTCTGGACTTCCCAGAGGGGAGTCCTGTGGTGCTGTTGGGTAGGATAAATTACGCAATTTGTGTCAAAAGTGCGCGGAGCCTAATCGCAAGTGGGTGTCTTCAAAAACTAGCAAAAAAACACCTAGAATAGGCTGGAGAAGGAGGAGAAGCGGGAGGAACTAGGTGGCAAGGAGAACCAATGGGCAGAGTTTCAATAGAAACTGCTTACACCCCAGAGAATCAGCTTCTGCCCCAGAGACTCGGTAATGCAGAAGGAAAACAGGAGTCTCTGGGGCAAATCCGCAGTGTTCCCAGCTATGTTATGAAGTAAGGAAAATGATACCACAGGGCTTATAATTGAGATGGTGTTACTCTAGTGATACCATAGAGCTTACAACTGAAATGAAGCTACACTAGTGATAACACGGAGCTTACAATTGAAATGGAGCAACACTACTATTGTAGCTACTTAAATTCTGTTTACTTCATTTACAGCAGCAAGCAGGAAATTGAGTGAGACAGTGGCCCACCAGCCCAGACTTATGACCGGCCCTGGGGGGCTATTGCCACCCAGGCTAGTCCTCCCTGCACAGCAGGCTACAGCATTGCAATTCTGGAGCAAACCTGGAGCAAATTCTGGCACAAATGAAACATTCTCAATGATATAAATATGATTTTAACCCCATTAAATGCTAAAGAGGTATCCAGCATATTATAAAGCAAAGAGGTTAATAATCTCCATTTTAACCATTGGGGATTTGGGGTATCTTCATTAGTCCTGTGGTTTGGTTGGTTTGCTCTACAATTGTTCCTCATCAGCTTGCACAGTAAAACCCTTTGGGTTATATTTCCTCCCCCCCCAAAAAAAGTTAGAATGGAGTAACCCAATTGCATCATAATTGAGAAATGAAAACCCCTAATGATTTAAATGGATCTTTTAACCCATTGAATGCTAAAGAGGCCCTCTAGTATTCAAAATCCCCATATAAATCAATTAAAGTTTGGGGGATTTGTCTTTGTCCCGTATGGTGCAATTGGTTTGTTCTAGAATTGCACCTCTTTACCATACTGAATACAACCTATTGTATGCTGCAGCACTCAGCATTTAGTTCAGGTGAGCGGGGGGGGGGGGGGGTTGCACATCTGGCCCTGACACACATTCCAAATCAGGAACTCCTGCTTGGCCCAGTGACAGCAAGACTCCATATCTACCAGTGTAGATGCTGAAGTGGAGACATGAGCGTGCAAGTGCAGTTAAAAGGTTTATTATTCCCCCGTGGTGATGAGGAAGCGTGTTTTTTATTTAACAAGCACAAAAGACAGACTAATAATGATAAGGAGGAACTATTCTGAGAGCAACTCTTTCAGTAAAAGTATTAATATCATCTCCGCTTCTAAAATCTGGAATGCAAATGGAATTCTCCCAGCACAATAGTGACAAAAGCCCAGGTGATGCGCCTTATCTCTAGTTATTTTAAGGCACCTGAATTAGAACTTCTACTTTAAACTCTGTAGAAATATCTGCTCTTCTTTGCTTCAGGTGCCAGGAGAAATATCAAGGTGTGTTCCTTGATAACATACATATTCTGCACTGGAAGGTTTAAAGGAGAAGTAGCATCACCTAATAGTAACACAAACACCTTAAAGGGATAGTAATACTTTGTTTTAACTTTATTTTATTTTGTAGGCATTAAAAAAACATGAAGAATGATATAAGTCTTATCTCACAATCCTTTATGGTTTATGAGATATTCACAAGCAAAGTTCCCCTCCCGCCCCTTTTACCTACTGTAAGACATCTCTTCTCAGATGTGAGTCTGGTTGTATGACAGTACAGATAACAGAAGGGTACAATTTTCTTTGTATGAAAACAATGAAAGCTCTTCCCCCCTTGACAAGTTTTTCAGCTTTTTCCCTTATCTTAATTGAAGATTGTCCCTCTCTGCAGTCTACCTGGGCACCTCCCTTCTGATGTGGTTGAACAGGGGGGGGGATACTTTGTTTGTGAATATCTCTCAAACCATAAAGGTTTGAGAGATAAGACTTATATCATTCTTCATCTTTTTTTAATGCCTACAAAATAAAATAAAGTTAAAACGAAGTATTACTATCCCTTTAACCATTTGAGTGCTCGAGAGGTATCCAATGCATTGCAATGCATTGTATTCACAGAGTAATAACTAGAATTTTTTGGATGTAAATGGGGTCCCCTTGAATGTTGGACCCTGATGTAGCCACATGTATTTAAGACTCTTGTTAAAGAATTAACATCTCTAATCCGTGCTCGATGTACATCTATGGATGCAGACATAAGACCTCAAGCTCTGCCTCACCACAGAAGCTTAAAGCGACAGTAATGTTTCCAAAAAAAAAGCACCAATTAATCTTCATAGTATTTGGGCTACGGAGAGTGTTATTTCAATACTGTCAGAGTTGTAGTTCAAGAGTAATTGGATGATAAAGTATCCCCCTCCCGCCCCTTTTTCCTAGTGTAAGCACCTCCCCTCAGATGTGGAATCTGGCCTTGGGACCAGACAGCTCACAGCAAGGGACAATCTTCTTACTGTGATCATAAGGAAAACCCAGCCCACCTTGACAGGTTTTTCAGGTTTTCCCTTATGCTCACTGAAGATTGTCCCTCTCTGTGATCCATCCGGACAGTCTTGCTGTTCTGAAGTGGGCAGTGTTACATCAGTGAAAGGGGAGTGAGGGGGATACTTTATCATTTAATTACTCTTGAGCTATAACTCTCACAGTATTGAAATAATACTCTCCATGGACCAAGTGCTATAAAGATTAATGGGTGCTGCTTTTTTGTGTAACATTACTGTCCCTTTAAGCTCTGCTCACTGCACATGGTCATTTTAACATTTTGAAGATCAGAGGGTTGCGCACTGCATTGCTTCTCAATGTGTTGAGCACTCAGGTGGTCCTAAATGTATTGAGTATGCTTCTGCATTCTGCCTGCTTCAATCTGAAATTATAACGTTTTGCAACAAAAAGACAGACATCAGTGGGAGAATATTTCTGCCAGAATGGACACAGTGTCAGGGACATTAAACTGACTGTACTGATGGGACTGTTTCACACTCAGAGAGAAAAATATGGGAGGTTAAATTAATGATCCATTTTAAAGCTTTGAATTATGGTTTTGAATAGAGACAGAGAATTCCTGTCACATTATCACATTGTGGATTAACCTTTACAACAGTCCCACTGGGATCGTAAATACCATGGACCCCTCAGAGGAAGACTGCAATCTACAGCACTCTCCTCTACCATTGACTGGTCAAAGCACATGAGTCTGGACTGAGCTTTCGTATCTGATTTCCATTCTAAACAATGCAATGTGTACTTGTATATATGAGATGTTTTCATATTTATCTCTATAACATGCCTGAGGAAGAGACCTAAGGTCTTGAAAGCTTGCATCCTAGATCTGTTTAGTTAGCCAATAAAGGTATCAACTTGACTATATTTGGCTTCTGTATTTCTACTGCTCATGGTACCAACTCTCATCTGTTATCAACATTTTTTTTGGCAGTCTTTTCAATCAAAATTCATACTGTCATTAGGATTTTCTGACCATATTAAGGTAGGCGAGGGATTTTTATTGGGAGGGGTAACTTCTCTACTTTAATGTATGGATGTGCTGTAAGATTACCTCTTCATTCCTTTAACCCCTTAAGGTTTGCTATTTGTTGCACAGCCCTCTGGTCCTTAACCCCCTAGTGACCGGCCGCGCGCGCACGCGGCCGGCACTTAATGACAGGGGTTTTTTTCCATTATAGCGAATGACTTCATGGACTTACCAGGTACGTCCTCTGTCACTAAGTGACATTTTTTCATGACTTACCTGGTAAGTCCATTGTCATTAAGGTGTTAAGGGGTTAACAACAGCCACCTGAGAAGGCTGCATACTGTAGGGACCATTGAATTGCATGTTGTTTTTTGTGTAGAATACAGCAGACTAAAGGATTATTCCAAGCAGCAGCAGTCATTCCCATCCAGAACAGTGTGCCTTCTGTCTTATTCTGCACCCTACATCTTTATTTTAATTAAAAGCTAACAGAAACACGCCATCAGTTGGTGTTTTAGTCCACAGCCATCTGCCTCTGTTGCATTGTTACACTGAAGAGTGTGAAATTGTGTATGTGTAATCGCGAGTGTGTTTACATGAGCAAACATGCATGAGTGCGTACACACGCCTGCATATGCCTATGTTTATGCCCGTACCTATCTCTGTGTCTGTGATCTAAACCCTAACTATGAAAATATTCATACTGTAGAGCTTTTCCTAACACATAAACAAATGATGCTTCCGGTGTAAGGAGATGCTTATTTCAAAAGTTATTAAGGAGTTAATTTGGCATTTTTCTGATAGCATGAATTCAACATATTTTGCTGCCATGTGATACTGTTGCTACGTTCATCTATGGCAGTGTTTCCCAATGTTCATCCATAGGAAACACTAACAGGTCACGTTTTCATGATATCCCTGCTTGATCGCAAGTGGCCAATGAACAGCTCAGTCATTGTGATTAAATAGGTATCGATTAGGTAATTAGATAAAGATATAAAACAAAAGCGCAGAAGTCTCTCTAAGTGTAGTAATTCTTCAATCAGTGAAAACCTTCACCAACACCCTGTGCTCTAATGTATATGCACTCACTTGTTCAAGAGGTTAGAAATACTGCCTCTCAGTATACAACACTTCTCTGGTATAGACCCCAGATAGGTCTCATATATATCGGTATCCTCCTCCTTCACAAATCTCCCATGTAATACTTAAATCCTCTGTTGGCCTTCTGATCAATAACTAACTATAGGGGAGTTGAATGTCCCCAAAAAAAAGGCTTCTTGATAATAAGAAAGGTACACACAGGAGGTAAGGGAATACCTTGAATATTCTGGAATCAAGATCAAGGTGCAACTTTCTGGTGTACTGGTGAAAACTGGTTTATTAGAATTAAATAAAAAATATATATCCTATAAAACAGATCTGTAATCATAAAATATAATATAAAAAAATATATTAAATAATAGCTCGAATGAGCAATAGCTCAACGCGTTTCGTAACGTTAAGTTACTTCTTCAGGAGCAAATGAGATTTGTGAAGGAGGAGGATACCGATATATATGAGACCTACGCTTAGAGAGACTTCTGCCCTTTTGTTTTATATCTTTGTACAGAATTTGCTTCTGGGGAGCCCCGACCCTACCCTTAAGCTGCGAAGGAATTATCTAAGTATATGTGAATGATCCTGGTCTGTAATCGACACTGTTTAATCTAGATTTTTTGTGAATACTGTGTAGTGTTTTGTATTTGGTTTTTGTTATTATATATTTTTCTCTATATTGTCTATTATCTGTATTTATCCCTACTGTTCTTTTCCCTCTGTGGAGATTGAGGTGGCGCTCTCTCTTTTTTGGTATAACTTGGGGACAACTCATCTGCGTCGACCTATTCTATACCTATAGATATATTGATTGGGTAATTGTTTAATTAGGTATATACTTAAAATATGAACTGTCTGTGTTCCTTGAGTAGTAGATTTTTTTTAAAAAATAATTTTTCCACAATGTAATTAGGTAAATATGTGCAAATCCACTGGTGCAATGCATGTATATGACTGGTGGGAAAGATGCTAAGTAGTACACCAGGAAGGGAAAGAAGGACATGGGTGTTTTCACTTCAGAGAGACAGTACCCCATAAAACTGGACATTTGAGAGGTATTAATGATCGTTCATACCTTTTTTCCAGTCCCTATTAAAAATTACCCAATTGAGCACAAATTACAATAGGAAAACCTATAAGAACTGCAGCAGGAAAGCTGTATAATTCTCATGTCTGTGGGTTATGAGACAAAGGTTGAACTTGATGGACTTGTGTCTTTTTTCAACCTAATTTACTATGTTAATGTTACTCTGTTACAGAAACTGGCTATTTTGCAGTAATGACAAGGCATGTCCATTAATTAGTAACCACTCTATTCATTGTGTTAAAAACCTATTTAATTAAACAGGAATTTTCATTTTGCCCATATGGTGCAACTGGTTTACTCCAGAATTGTACATTACTAGCTTGATTAATACAGCCCCAGGTATTGTCTTCATGTAATCAATGTCTTTGTTATTTGCTAGATGGTGAAATCTAAGAACTTTTTTTGGGGAAAGTATGCAATTTTAACCCTTTGAATGCCAGAGAGGTACACAACACATTGCTTCACAATGCGTTGCGTATCCCTCTGGCACTCAGAGGATTAAGTCTGTAGAAATGTCAATATATGAAAAAATTGTCCCCTTTCCTGGTGATAATTTAATCAATTGGTTGCTACAGACTCCTCCAATTCATAGCTTGCAGTGTGTGTTGGAGACACGTAGCATTCAAGGGATTTAAAGTTGTTGCCAATGATTCCCAAGCCATACCATTCTATTAAACACCTTTTATCTCTTTTGAGTACGTTTCCAAACATAGCTCACTGCCAAGAAGCCATTCCCTCAGTGTACGGGGTTTTGCAGCACTTTGATTTACAGCACGTCAAGGTCTGAATATTAGTACACAGGATTTTCTTTGGGTTTTCTTGATTGTGATGAGCGTGACTGTTCATCTCATTCTCCATCTAATGATGACTAAAACACTTGTTTTTCCATTCGATAAATTCCAGATCCCCAGGATGCTTCAAGAACATGCACCCATTTTATCTTCCCTCCTGGATATATTGACCAAAGTGCATCAGAGGGAATGGAAAATGTTGCTTCATGCTTTCATCTGCTGCCTTTTGAATTCAGCAGGGGAAACTGTTTAAGTAAGATAGGGTAAAACTAGCACTAGAGACGGCTGCTGTACATAGAATGAAAGCTGGACATATAATTACATGTTGGGACTTCCAAAGGACCCATTCCGCTCATTTTTTTTCTTCCATCTTTTTTTTGCTGACAAACTACTTTGAAGTGTGTTTCTTTGCACCTGAATCTCTCCTGTAGCGGGTGCTGAGGACAGATGCCTGCGCGTTCCACACAAAAGTAAAAACCAAATCGCACAACTTTTTATGTCGATTTTCTACTGTGTACTGCTTATGTTGTTGTTCTTGCAGCCAAAATATGCAATATGTGTATCCATTTGTGTGTGTGTTTTGTGTGTGTGTGTGTGTGTGTGTGTGTGTGTGTGTGTGTGTGTGTGTGTGTGTGTGTGTGTGTGTGTGTTGTGTGTGTGTGTTGTACCTGCCAGCTGTCCCTGATTTTGACTTTCAGTCCAGAGGCGTAACTAGAACCAGGCACGTGCACACATAGACACCAAGGGGGGCTTGAGCACCTGCCCTTTTTGTACTTTAGATTGTAAGATTTCGGGCAGGGACCTCGCACCCAATGTTTCACTCTACAAAGCACCTGTAACCCTGTATTGTTTAAACCCTTAAATTGTAAAGCGCTGCGTACACTTGTGGCGCTATATAAATAAACATATTCATTCATTCATTCTAAGTGCCCTCGTGTCCTTTTAACAAAAAAAAATAAGCAGTCCAATTTTATCGAGAAGTACCCTTTTTTTCATTTGAGCCCCTGACCCCCAAAATGCCTGTGCACGTCCCTGACTAGAACGCTCCCGGCCCTGGTACAAGAAGTTCCACAGGCCCCCCTCCCGCCACATTGGCCCCCCTGACCACATTGACCCCCTTCACAATGCCCCCAACTCCTACCTGGAGCTCCTGCGCAGTCCTCTTAGTAATGCAAAGCACTGGGAGATAATGTAATCTCTCAGCGCTCTGCATTACTAGAGCGCTGACTGGAGATTGAGGGCGCCAGGCGGAGGGGTCGCAGGGGAGGCCGGGCCCCGGGAGTGCACGGGCCTGGTCGCAAGTGCGACCCCTATAATTACGTCAATGTTTCAGTCCTTGGATCCTGCTGTCCCTGGTTTTAACCACTTGAGTGACAGAGATCCATCCAGCTCATTGGGGGATATGCACTATGAGATGACTTCTCCAATGATATTGATTTGAATAGGGAGATATCACATAGTAACATAGTAGTTTAGGTTGAAAAAAGACTTGCGTCCATCTAGTTCAACCCTTTTCCTATTCCTGTTTACCATTGTTGATCCAACATATGCACTAAGGCTATGTGGAAAACCAGCTGCCATCTGGGAACAAATGCAAATTCCCCCTGATTTAAATGGGGGCTTTTAACCCATTGAATTCTTGCAAGGTCTCCAATTTGCAGCTCTACCATGGCATTTCTGGTCATGGTGGTACTGCACCCAAAAAATGTGAGCTTGAGTTGCAATAATTTTTGAATAAAATCTCTTTCAGCAATGACAATACCCTTGTTTGACTCTGCAGTATACACCCTGCAACATATATATTTTTCCGGTATAAAGCATTACAATGCCTTTAAAGGGGTTGGGTAAAATATTACACTGTAAGCAAAATCAAAAGTTCCTGTAGAAAGCCAGGATCATAGGGTAAAATGTGTGTGATACAAATACACACACATCCTCCATCAGTAATGTCAGTTCAAAAGAGTCTCTTTGCGCTGACTACAAAGGAAGTGTATAAAAGAGATGCAGTATTAACTGAAATGTCTAACTCAGCAGATAAACGTCATCCCAGTGACCAAGTAAAGACAGACAGTGAGAGAGAGCAGTGTTCAAGTCTGGCAGCAGATTTTCCTCTCTCTTCTACTTCGGTATAGAAAGTATATAAAAGAAATTGGATTAAATGTATTTTTTTATCTATACCCTTGGATGGCAGAGAAGCAAGTTCTGCAGACCTTTCTAGCATCCTGTGGGGTTAACTCTTTGCTTGCCAGCGGGGTATCCCATGATAGGGTGATAGTTCCTCTTTAAGCTTTGATGATTCTTCAACATCTTGGAACCATGTAGTACAATGCTATACGTTATATAGTTCATTAAATTGCAATTGTAAATGCAATTAAATTTTAAATTGTCCCCCCTCCTGCTCCGTTTACCTACAGGACAGATCGCTGTGAAGGATAATCTTCTGGCTGTGAGTATAGGGTTGCCACTCAGCCGGTATTTTACCGGCAGACTGGTGAAAAATTGGCTTCTTTCCAATGTTAAATCTCAGCCAAATTCTCAGGGTGAGAGAGTCAAGTGTTACCTTCTATATGATCTGCACCAACTAACTGGTTTTTCAGTCTGTAAATTGATATAATTTAACTCTTTAAGTGCCAGAGGGGTGCTCAGTGCTACGCAACGCATTGCAAAGCAGTGCATTGCATTCCCCTCTGGCACTAAAAGGGTTAATAAACATAGTAACAGTATATCGATGATTACCGCCACACTAACAGTTAATTGGGGGGCACTTATATCTACATGATAGTTCCGCTTTAAGGGTTAATATTTTCAAGGTCTCCGGGTCAGCTCACTTTGGAAGTTCCCAGGTAGTGGCATATCCCAGCACAGTAGTTACTCGTACTGTTCCAGGACCAGGATCACACTCAAGGGAAACAGATCTATACTTCTGCTGCCAATTTTATCAAGATGCTTTCTACTTGATACAGTGAGGTTTTTTTTATAAGATTCCCTTTCTTATTCCAGTTTCTTATTCCATTTTGTGTAAGGCAGCAGCAGATGAGAACACAATGCCAGGACTTGACTATTTCAGTCTTTGGTGAGGGAATTTGTTGGCAGGTCTAAACAGGCAAATCCATATAAAGAACATTCATTAGTCTCCAAGCTGGTACCCTTACAGTTATCCATAGGGAGGCCAGGTTTACAGTTTAGGAGCCTTATGCAGAAAGCAAACGATGAACAGTTCTGAATAAACCATCTGCCCCCTGCAGGGTGACCACAAGTCCCGGAATGCCCGGGACTGTCCCTTATTGGGGGTCTGTGTCCCGCGTCCCGGGCCACCCCCCACCGGGACAACAAAGAGTCCCGGAATTGAGCAACATGCACCAGTCCAGACAGCCAATGAAATGTATTTGCTAGATGGTCCCCATTGGCTGGCTGAGCCAGCCAATGAAGACCATATAGCAGATACAAGTGCAAGTGAGACCTGCGGCTGGCTGACACAGAGTAAGAGTTCCCACTGGGAACTCTTACTATGTCAGCCTCAGAAAGATGGTCAGCGCTGGCGGGAGCCTCAGCCACGGGACTAGGGTGACCACATGTCCTAGAATGGCAGAATGGAAATGTGGTCACCCATAGTGCCCTGGGGGGATGTGGTGGAGATACATTTCCTTTCATTGGGGTCTTTTATCACTTTGATCACTAGAAAGGTCTCTTCTGTAGACATGTCTGGTATACAAAGTGTTAAAAGCCTGTTTTAACCAAAGGGAATTTTTCTTTGCCCCTTCAGTGCACTTGGTTTGCTCCAGAATTGCTCATCTTTTGTTTTCTGCATAAGACCCTAGGAGCTTTCTTCACTAAGCTGAAGAGGTGAAAAATATTTGCACCATATGAGGCAAAAATTCTACAGTTCCCATGGAGTTAAAAGGATAGTAATTTTGTTATAAAGGATTTCGCCAAGTCTTCTTTAGAGTAAATGTAACACACTGAGCTATGTTTATCTACTTACTGCTGTGTAGTTCAAAACACATTAACTCAAGAAAGTTCCCCCTCCAGCCCCTTCTGGCCGCGTCAGGCGGAATCTGCAGTCTGGTCCAGATGGATGCAGCCAGGTACAAACTTCAGTAAGCGAAGTGCAATCCTGACCACCTCCATCAAGGGGGCAGGGTTTTCCTTATACTTAAAGGGATAGCAATGTTTCAAAATAAAAGCAGCTGCAATTAATCTTCATAGCATTTGGGCCATGGAGAGTGTTATTTCAGTACTGTCAGAGTTGTAGTTCAACAGTAATTGAATGATAAAGTATCTCCCTCCTGCACCTTTTACTGATATAACACTGCTCACCTCAGAGCAGAAAGGTGGTGTCCAGGTGGATCAATAGAGGGACAATCTTCAATTAGCATAAGAAGATTGTCCGTAAAAACAGTAAGAAGATTGTCCCTTGCTGTGAGCTGTCTGGTCTATGGACTGGATTCTGAGGGGAGGATACTAAAACTAAAAGGGGGAGAGAGAGATACTTTATCATTCAATTACTCTTGAACTACAACTCTGACAGTATTGAAATAACACTCTCCATGACCCAAATACTATGAAGATTAATTGGAGCGGCTTTTATTTTGAAACTTTACTATTCCTTGAAGTTTGTCCCTTGCTGCATCCGTCCGGGCCCACGACTGGATTGTAACTCCAAGCGGAGGCGACCAGAAGAGTCGAGCAGGGGAACTTTTTCCAGCTAATATCCTTTGAATTACACAACAGTAAGTAGATAAACATAGCATTACATTGCTTTAACCCCTTAACATCCACTGCCGTGCCAGGATAGTCATGGCTGTCCGGCATTTAAGGACCAGTGATGGTCCTGGCAGGTCATGGAATTCAGGGCTCCCCGCTCGTATGCACACCACTCAGGGAGCCCTGAATCAGACAGAAAAAAAACATAAAGCTCCTTGGTCCTTAAATGGTCCTTAAGGGGTTAAAGAAGACTCTGCAAAATACATTATAACAAACATTATGATCCCTTTAAGTGGAGTTTTACATGCAAGGGGCATAAACGCGGCCATCCTTCTTCGTATTTTACCACAGTGTTTCACCCATCTGTTTACAAAGGGGAGCACTGCGAACAAATGCCATGGAGACCTCTTTAGCATTCAAGGGGTTAAAGGTGCCATTTAAATCATTGAGGCTTTTTATAGCCTACTAGTGTAAAAGTCTGTGTACACGGGCCAAGGTCTGGGTGATGTTAAGAGGCCGGTCCTGCTCTGCGTCCTGCCGCAGACGCAGTCATGCACTGTAGAGACTGCCCGAAAGCACAGAATGCTCCCAGCACAGAACTCCCAGCATTCCTACACCTCCCAGCATTCTGTGCGTTCGGGCAGTCTCTACTGAGCATGACGGCTTCTGACGAACATTCTAGCAAATTATTATATAGGAATGGTGCAGTTGGTTTGCCCCAGGATTGCCCCAGTTATTTTTAATACATCAGCCTCAATATTGGAGATCTCACTAGCATTTACAGGGTTAAAAAAAACCCATTTACGGCAGTGGGGTATTTTTAGTTATTATCTGTGATCATGTTGGTTTGCTCCATAATTGCTCTACTTTCTTCTATGCATGTGTCCCTTAGTGTCGTATTCAACAAGCTAAATAAGCACAAGCCTGGAGCAAACCAGCTGCACTATGGGGGAGGAGTTTCATATTCCCATTCATTTAACCCTTTGAGTGCCAGCGGGGTACAGGACACATTGCAAAGCAATGCGTTCCGTACCCGTCTGGCACTCAAAGGGTTAAATGTAATGTATTGCAATGTACTGGAGGCCATTCTGGCATCCAGAAGGTTAAAAGATTTGTTTAAACCAATAATAATATGGGTCATTTTTATTTGTCCCCTATGGTGCTATTGGTTTGCTCCAGAACTGCACAGCTTTAGCATGATGATTAAGGCCCTGAGTGTGCTAGTGGGCACTGACTGATGTAAAATTGATAGTACTTCATTCACGTTATTGTTCTCTCATGAGATACATACAGGTGCATGTACGTCATTATGTGTGTATAGGACAAAAACCTCCAGCTAGCCATAGGCAATATAAAGGTATCATGACTCTGAATGACCCAGTCAGAGCCAGTATTCCCTCACCAATTTTACATGAAAACCTTTATATTATAAGACACTTCCTGCTGAGAAAAACAAGGGCTCTTCCGCCACTTTCAGTTGCTTCATTCAAATGTTCTAACAGTTCAAATTACCAGGAAATGAATTACATCATAATTACTTCCTGATAGTTCTGACAGGAAGTGACTCAGCGGTTTCTATCACTTTCTATGGAGAACTGTTTGTCATTGACTCACCTCTTCCATAGAATGTAACATAATAACTGTGAAATCTGATAACTTGAGGGCACTGTTAATGTAAAAAAACAAACAAACAAGAATTGTAACTATAATAGCTTTGGAAATATGCATATTTTAGCAGTGGGAGTACCCTTGTTTTACTCAATGGAGAAAGCCCCGCAATATTTTTTTTTTTCGTAGAAAAAGTTTACTGCTTCACTGGAATGATTACTTAAAAATTAAGTGGTTTTGAAAGAATGTTCAAAAAGCACCTATCATTTTGTTACAAAATTTCAGTCAATAATGTATAGTATATTTAGTTTTATTTATTTGTCCGTTTATGCAAATTAGTTTGTACTTCCTGGTAGGAAGTGATAGTTGGGCTGAGGAGCGATGTGCCAGTTTCTGTCAGATTTACTCTAAATTACAAAGTTAAATAAATTCCTAATTGCACAGTTTGGCCACAAACATTACTGACTGGCTTACAGTACTGATAATTAGCATAAAGTGCCACACTGTGTCATGAAAATATAAAGATTAGTTTTGCAAAAAATATTTATTTTACAGAAGAATTGTTAGTACAACATATGCAGATTTTAATGTACAAGCTATTTCTACAACTAATGGGGGAGATGCATTAAGGTGTGATAAAAGGAGATGACTTCTCCATTTATATCACTTCTCCAGTTCCTATTTTATTCTATAGAGCCTATGCACTAAGATCCCTAAAGTCTGAGATCTTAGTGCATTGGCTCCATCAAATAACATTGAATTTGGAGAAGTGATATCACTAGAGAAGTTAT